>CM073132.1:9773294-11215794 GCA_037039145.1 Fundulus diaphanus
GGGAGGACCTATCTGGGGAGGATGAGTGGAAAAGGAGTTCTGTGACCGTAAACTCTCTGGTGGAAGAAGATGGCTGAGTGACAGGAGGGCTGGCAGATGTTACACAGGCGGGGAGCCCGAGCAGCACCACTGCGGCGGCAGGCAGGAGGAGCAGCTGGAAAAACCAGGGTGAGTCCAGAAGAACCAGGGTGAATCCAGGGAGGGGGTCTCTTGCCCAGCTTGGTAACACCAAGGGAGTTTGAGGGGAGATGCCAGAGCAAAATCTGAGCAACGGGGATTCGAGGAACTGGTCTTCGATGCACGGAGCCAACATAGGTGAGCAAATCCAAAAACACGACGAACTGGAGAGGACAGGAGACAAAGTTAGATCCAAAAACAGGGATTTCAAAAACTCACAGGTACGAAGCTCAGGTGACAGGTCTATGGCCTAGGCCAGGGGTGGCCAACTCCGATCCTCGAGAGCCGGTGTCCTGCAACCTTTAGATGTGTCTCTGGTCTGACACGCCTGAGTCAAATAATCAGTTAATTAGCAGGACTCTGAAGAACCTGACTGCATACTGAGGAGCTAATTGTGCTATTTGATTCAGGTTTGTGGGGCCAGGGAAACCTCTAAAAGTTTCAGGACACCGGCTCTCGAGGACCGGAGTTGGCCACCCCTGGCCTAGGCATACCACAACGGGGTAACACACTGGCGTCTTCCAGCTGTCTGAGCACTCCTTTTAAGCCAGAGAGAAGCAGTCCAAATGAGCCGCAGGTGAGGGCCATGCCCACCCGTCAACTGCAGCCACCTGTGGAGCAGAATTAGTAGAGCACGGAAAACACCGAACTCTGACAAAAATAAGGTAGAAGAAAAAGAAGGTACAAGATAACATCCTTGGAGTCTGCTTCTGCACCTGCAGAAAGAGATACAGAAAGAACAACAAAGCAAACAGAAGAAGTATCACAGGTACAAACAACCAACACCTATGATAACACTGAAAAATACGCAGTATTATTTAATACAATATGTATTTAGTGACAGCTAAGGCTAATTATAGGGTATATCTGTATTAAAATGTATCTCTAAACACCTGGATCCAAGCACATGTGGATGTTTGTGAGTGTGTATATGTACGGTTTATGTAGAAGGAAAATGCTCAATAGTGGTTACAAGGAGCCAAAGACCCACCCCCCAGTTCGCTAAGGCAAACACTAAGAAGACCAGAGCCCCAAAAGGGGCCCTATTATTATCTTTAGCTGTCACTTTATCCATTATATATTAAATAATACTGTATATTCTTCAGTTATGGTATCAAGGCGTTGGTTGTTTGTACCTGTTATACCGTATCGGTTGGTTTTGCTGTTCTTTTTGTATCTCTCTCTGCAGGTGTAGAAGCAGACTCAGAGCAGACTCTCCTCTTTTTCTTTCACCTTTCCTCCCTTTTTACCATTTTGTCTCATGTGTTTCTCTTATTTTTTTCCTCTTCTACCATCTCGTTTGTGTCTCCAATGAACATGGAATTGTCCCAGCATAAAAATCTAATAAAGCTTTTTGCATATATAAATCCAGCGGAGCACTATGGTGAAAGCAGTAAGGCTCCCCTTGTGAAAATAAAATCTATTGGGCTCTTTCTGGCATTAAGACAACAATTCTTAATGCTACATTGCCAGAGGGGACACAAAAAAGATTCAATTCAATTTTATTTTATTTATATAGCGCCAATTCATGAAACATGTCATCTCAAGGCACTTTACAAAGTCAAATTCAATCATATTATACAGATTGGGTCAGATTATACAGATCAAAAACTTCCTATATAAGGGAACCAGTTGACTGCATCAAAGTCCCGACAAGCAGCATTCATTCCTGGAGAAGCGTAGAGCCACAGGGAGAGTCGTCTGCATTGTCCATGGCTTTGCAGCAATCCCTCATACTGAGCAAGCATGAAGCGACAGCGGAAAGAAAAACTCCCCAATAACGGGAAGGAAAACCTCCAGCAGAACCGGGCTCAGTATGAACGGTCATCTGCCTCGACCGACTGGGGGTTAGAGAAGACAGAGCAGAGACACAAGACAGACAAAAAAGCACAGAAGCACACATTGATCCAGTAATCTGTTCTACATTAGATGGTAATAGCAGGTGATCTGTCTTCCCTGGATGATGTCACAGTAACGCCAGACCAGATGTACCTACTATGAAGAAAAAAGAGAGAGAACAAAAAGTTAAAAGCTGAAATGACAACAGTCATTTCAATGTAATGCAATGCAAAACTGGAGAACAGTAGACTGGAGAACAGTAGAAATCAGTAGAGTGAGAAAAATAGGCTCTGATGTCCTCCAGTAGCCTAAGCCTATAGCAGCATAACTATAGAGGTAGCTCAGGGTAACATGAGCCACTCTAACTATAGACCAGTTCATTGTTATTGTTTTGATGCGGGTTTTTCGCGCATGCGCGCCGGACCGGTAGGCAAAAGACGAACACAATGGCGACGCAAACAGAGAAACTGACGAGTTCTCCACGTATTTTTCTTCTTTAGATAACGTACTACAAGATCGTTTTAAGAGTAAGTTGATGGTTGATGGTATCAGATTGCCAGATCCACACAGCAAAAGCCTGAAGGGACGGAGTGAGTCTGTGAAATGCTGGCCAGGGGTTTCGTACCGCGACACAGCTGCTTTATAAACACGCAGGCCAGTACGGACAAGAGAGCACGAAAGCCCCTGACACCACTGGACGGCTACAATTATTTTATATCAGGAAAAAGGCTCCAGCAACGCCCGCGACGCCATGAGGGATTAAGAGGTCAGAAAATGGATGGATGGATGTTCAGACATGTTTGTGCAACAGCACAAAGCGGCGTCGGACACAGACCGCGTCTCAGCAGAGGCCCGGTAGGTTAAAAAAAAACATTTTTCACTACGGATTATTTAGGTGTTTTTGTCTTGTTAAAATGGGTGGCGGTGTCGGCGACATTGCAGCGTAAACACAGAAGTACTAGCAGCAGCAGCTTACTGCTGCTACTGCTGCTGCTACTGCTGCTAGCAGCAGCTTACTTACTGCTAGCAGCAGTAAGTAAGCAGCAGTAAGTAAGCTGCTGCTAGCAGCTTACTTACTTACTGCAGTAAGTAAGCAGCAGTAAGTAAGCTGTAGCCGCTGCTGCGTAAACACTACTCGGGCCGGAGAAGCCGCTGCTGCTGCTGCTGCTTCAGACAATGGCTGCTGCTGCTGTAGCAGCCGCTTCTGCGGCCCGTGTAGCGATCATCACCTCCCCTCCGCCGCTATTTAAGCAGAACAATGACTAGAGCAGAATAAAGTTGTATTTACCGGAGATGAAGTGTAGACTGCAAATTCTGTCGTAGTATGATCGCTCCCCCAGTCCATTGGGATTATCTGCCTGCGCTCTTTTCATTGAAAATATCCAATTCTTTCTGCGTCCTTCCTCCTTCGGTAAACGACAGAAACGTACATCCAACGATTTGGAATGCCTCTGTGTGCAACCGGGAGCACAACAAGTCGTAGGCATTGCTTAGATTACAAAAATAAACGAACTAAAAGTACGCTCTAAATCACCCGTTTTGTCATGTTGTAGACGAGAGCAGCTCTGTTTTTGCCTACCAGCGGGACCCGGAAGTAGCGCGGACGTCACGCGTTACGTCACGCGTGAACTACCCTATAAGGAAAGTTTTAAGATTAGTCTTAAAAGTAGACAGGGTGTCTGCCTCACGGACCAAAACTGGGAGTTGGTTCCACAGGAGAGGAGCCTGATAGCTAAAGGATCTGCCTCCCATTCTACTTTTAGAGACTCTAGGAACCATCAGCAGACCTGCAGTCTGAGAGCGAAGTGCTCTGTTAGGAACATACGGGGTAATCAGAGCTCTGATGTATGATGGAGCTTGATTATTAAGGGCTTTATACGTTAGAAGAATATCCTGTTTTCTCATAAAAACAATCATCCTGTTGAGATCTAGCAAGTATTTCCAAGGCCTCCAAGCTGTCTTGAGATCTGTCACTGGATCTGGTGACCTATGGATTATCCAGCAGAGTCTCTGTTGGTTCCTGAGGGCTCTGGGTCACCCACATCAGCTTGCTCATTGGATCTGCCACCTGGCCTGCCTGAATGAAAATTTAGTTTCTTGTCTTTCTTATCCCCACTGCCTAACACATTTTGGGCATGTTTCCACAGACTTTTACACTGTCTGGTAGCGGCCCTTGTGGGGAAGGGCTCAGGGTCCTTGCCATGCTATGCTTATTTGTCACATTTTGTATTTGTTATAAATTCTTCAGCTTTGATTTTCCTGCTGTGTATGATGTTGTTCAGTTATTTTCCAGCCATTTCCCCCTGTTAATTAAGACTCTCTGTGTTGGTATGGATTTAATGTGTATGCTTTAAATGTAGGTTTCTGATTTGGAATGTTTATCCCATCTGGTGGTGTCTTTAAGAATGAAAATCACAGCACAGTGTACATGGCAGATCTCCTGTATACCTGCTGATGTTTGGCTGATGTTATATAAGTTTTATAATGAAATTGCTTAGTTTATAGCTTGACAAAAGCTCTACCAGTCTATGGTTCTGGTATGTGTCATAAAACAGTGTTTGGCTAATCAGAGAAAGTTTACACGGAGTTATGCATGCTACCTTGTATTGAATTTCATGGGATTTAGCACCTAAACAAAAGAGATGGTTGTAGATTTGAGGAGAAACAGGGATAGTACCAAAATCATTACCATACTGGGAGAAGAAGTGGGGTTAGAGGAGGAGTATAAATACCTCGGGGTTCACCTAGACAACAAACTGGACTGGAGACACAAATGTGAAGCTGTCTACAAGAAGGGACAGAGTTGACTGCAATTACTGATGAAGCTAAGGTCCTTCAATGTTTGCAGCAAGATGCTGCAGATCTTCTCTGTTGTGGAGAGTGTGATCTCCTCTGCCATCATCTGTTGGGGTAGCTGATGATGGCAGAGGACCTAAATTAGGCCGGCTCTGTTCTGGGGACCCTTCTAGAACCTCTAGAGATGACTTTGCAAACAAGGATTCTTCATAAAATAATGAACATTATGGACAACCTTGAGCCTCTTCATCAGACTGTTGTACAACAACATAATGTCTTCAGTCAGAGGCTTCTCCAGATCTACTGAAAGACAGGCTGCTACAGGAGATGTTCCTGCCTGCACCATCTACATCACCATCTACAACAACTCATTAAAGAAACCCTCATGAGTTACACCAGCATTCAATGTCCCTTTAGAAATACTAGTATGCAAGTGAATTAGGCTACCAGTTTTCCATAGGTTGACATGTTAGTTAGCGGTAGTGGTTAGTATTATGTTAATGTTCACATGTGAGGCATAACTGTGTGGTCAGTTTGTGTATGTTTATGCTGTTCTGCACAGAATAATTTGGTTTATAGGCAGAGTTACAGTTGTATAAGAGCGCACTTTTAAGACAGTATACTAAAGTGCTTTATTTTTCTGTTTATTCCAGTTTTAAATATTTCTATGGAATAAAGCAATGGAAGTAAATCCATAGACCACCCGTGTCAAACGCTAGCCCTGTGGGCCGAATCCACCCCGGCATAGCAATTTATCCTGCTCTTAAGAGCCAAAAAAGGCATATAATTTCCTAAAGTTGAGACACATGTTCTTTTAAAGTTTACAAACTGGCTAAAACTGCACCTCCTTGTTGATTTTTTTAAAAACTATGTTATGACGGCATCCAGACACTAGATGTCAGTTTTTCCATTGCACATCAAAACTACCCAAAAATGTCCAAGAAGAGAAAAACTGATCAAGAGGGATGAGAGTTTAAATTGTAATGTTACTTTTTTTAAATGTTACATTTTTTTTTACATTTTTATGTGACATTTATTGCTTGTGAGGACTTTTTTTATAGTTCAGTTTTGCAATCTTTCTCTTAAAACTGTCTTAGTGCTGCCCTCTTAGGGTTGAACAGTGGGTATTGCAGTTGAATTTTCGTATTTGTTAAAACGGTTCATGTTTTATTCACCACAGCCCCACGTTCGTGTATACAACCATGCACCATCGCCCCCGTGGTGAGTCAAACTCAGGGGTTGGACTTGTGATTATTGGGAGCATTGATCAATAGTGTTTAGTGTTTGTTATTACAAATACTCTTACGAAACATTAGTACATGTCAGTAATGATGCTGCTAACATGAACGTGCCTCTACCAGTTTCTATGTGCTCAGCCAGCTTGATTCTTCTGTCCTGTTGTGTTCAGCCCACACTGCGTGATGCTGCCTGTGTCTGTGTGCTGCACAAAGTCTGCCTGTTTCCCTGTGAGTACCAGATGCTCGCTCTGCCCATTCTGGTGGATCCTCGGTACACATCGCCTGTTCTGGTCAGCCCCTGCCTTCATCATGTTGCTTTGTCCCGTCACTGCCTGCAACCCCTGGTCAGTCTGATTCTGCTTGCCTGCCTCACCTGCCGCTACTCATCTGTCTGTATGCCTAGTCAACCACTAATCTTCTCCAACTGTTTTAAAGCGTACTCTGTGTTTGGCTGATTATCGGGTTCTCCAGCATTAGTCATTACAGAGTTCCATATTTGTTATGGTTTTTGACTTGCAAATTGGTCTTTGATTGATTGGTTATGGTTTATTTTATAACCTTAAAGACATGGGAGTTTAGTTATATTTGTAAATTAAATTTTGAAATCAAAGGTTTCGTCTATACAGGTGCAACAGGCCCTTTTAAAGACGTGTCCCAAGATAAAAATGAGTTTGACACCCCTACTCTAAAAGTTTCTGTGGCATTGAATCCATCACACATTCGTAATGTTGGTATACCAAATTTATAAGTAACATAATAATCACTGTCCATTAATAATCATGAGATCTGAAACTAAAGAGACAGCAACAATATCTGCCCAGCTTTCCTGTATAAAGGTTAGATTTTAAATTGAATGACCCTGCTGTTAATAGTTTTGTTTTGTTTTTTGGTAAAAAATTGTTTTTGCCCCCAGGCAGAACTCCCTGACCAAAAACAATGTGACCCCCACGTTATTAGGCGGACACAATCTGTGAAAACACATGTACAATTGAATAGTTAAAGTTATCCACTTTCACAGAGTAGACTGCTTGTTTCTCATGCTTACCCATGATCATAGTGCGTGTGATTGACCTCGCTGTGCAAACTATGTCCTATAGAATAAAGGCCGGTTCACACAGAAGGATTTTTAGCTTCCATTTCATAGTGTAGCAAGCGTGGAGCCCCCGGTCACGTTGTCTTCACTTCTTTAACGAACCTCTTTTCTTTTTCTTGTTTTTTCTCTGTTAAAATTAGTCCAGACTATCGTCATAATTCTTCCTGGTCGTCCATGTTTATTTACTGTGAACTCACGTCTTGAGAGGCTTCGCAAGATTTCCCATCTGATATCTAAATGACCTTAAGTGAAATCCGTTTGTGTGTGGTGTGGTGTGCTTGCCGTCTGACCGGACACCACACATTGTACGAGCAAACCTGTTTTATCTAAGTGTGGTGTCTGTCAGGCATTGAAATCGGCGGACTATTTTCAAATCCTGCCGTGTGAACCAGCATTAAGACAAAACAAACATGACTGTTGGGTTCCAAAACAGAAAGCCTCTCTGCCATGTTGCCATTTAGCTGAGGAGTGTTTACTAAGCAGAAGTAAACTGGGTCAGATCTTTGTCAGCAGCCAGTACTTTCTTCTCGATTGTTATGGGACTAGCTGAACCTAGTCATTGGAGATGGAGACGCCATGTCCACGAGGAACTTCTGGGAAGTTAAAGTGAAGATGATGGCCAGCCATTGCGTGTTAGGCGATTTCTTCTACAGCAATTTAGTTATCAGTAATTCTTCAAGGTTCCCCTCCTTATTATCTTCTTGAGGTATTTGGCAAAAAAAGTTAAGGTGAACATTACCACCACCTATTGGTATAGAGTGTGGAACAAAATGTCTTTTCTGTCAGTGTTTGGGTTGAAGGACCAAAGCAGCAACAAGACGACGGCAGGCGCATGCTGAAAATATTTTAATGAAGCCAACTCAAGAAATAAACAACGTAGGAACAGGGATCAAAAACAGCCAAGGAAAACAGACCACAGGAGGAACAAAACCCCGGAACTTAAACACAACTGGGAATCAACTGAAAGTGCTCCGTACAGGTGAGTTGGATTAACTAATTAACACAAACATCCTAGCATCATGACTTTTTCAGTGAGTATCCTATTAATTAATCCTGTTTTCCTGGGAAACTCAATTAGAATTTCAATACCTTTCTGGTTATTTCTGTAGTTTACAGCTCAAAACAGAAGTTCGCAAACACTATATAAACAGACTCAAAGCTGTTTATATAGCCTTTGTGTCTCTTTATATAGCCTGCGGGCCTTGAGTTTGACACTTTTGTGAGGCACTATCAACCGTTAGAAAAGTAGAAATGAAAACAGGACCATTTAAATAATATTAAGGGTTAATAATAACTTAAACACTTGAATAACAGATTGTATTTTTTTCCATCAATTCACTGAATAAGATATTTTCAGACCCAGGTGGATCCAAACATTAGGTGTGATTGCATTACTGCATTTCAGTTTTTTTAAGTTGTTGTCACTTCAGACAACTAATTATTTTTTTTATAATATTGAGACTAGACTACATATTTGGTATTCATATTCCTGAATATTATTTGACAAAAGGAAAAAAGGTTTATTCAGCATTTGAATAGCAGATTACATTTTATTTCCCAGTTGAGCAAGTCTTCCCCAATGATGGTTCAGAGGGCTCATTTGATCAGGTTGCTGCAACAATACAGGAATCTAGGAATCTTTTCCAGGAATCAGATTATTAATGGGGGCCATTATTGCCCCCTGCAGTTGTACTGGATTTACCAAAGTAAAAAAGAATAACAGGGTAGAAACTGATAACATGAAAAGTAGTGCTGTCAGTTAAACGCGTTATTAACGGCGTTAACGTAAAACCATTTTAACGCAGACAATTTTACGCCAAACGAAGTACCTGGAGTTACTAATCAGTTCCTAAACAGTCTCTTTCAAGGGTATTAAGCTCCTGGCCCAGTTGCAAGCAAAGTGTAAGACTGGAATGACCTGGAAATGTAAAACCTTTTTCCAGGCTTAAACTCTATAAATATGGATAGAAACAGCAAGCAAAAATATTCAAAAAAATTATTGTTGGTGTGAAAGCTCAGAATTAGATGTGTGAAAGAGAGAGAGTGAAGAAATGAACAAAACTTATGACTTTATTGAAATGTACAATTTTTATTAATTTATATGTTTATGCATAATACCATGTCTATCTTTGTTTAAGAGGCAAAAAAAATATATCGGCATGAAAACAGGTATTTATTTACACATTTGTTTACACATTGTGTAAACATCAGGGCGTCATGATTAGTCATTTAGCCATTATAGTCCAGAGTTTAACATTTGGCACCAGGATGTTTTCATTCCAATTCTGAAAAGTGCTTGAAAAATAAAATAAAAATATTTTTTGTACAAGCATGTATTTTATTAGTGTCATTTATTGCAAAATTGCATATTAAAATGCCCAAACAGGCTATTACACTTTCAGAAATAAAAGGATAAAATATGCGATTAATTTGCGATTAATCTCGAGTTAACTATCGACATTATGCGATTTTTCGCAATTAAAATTTTTAATCGTTTGACAGCCATAATAAAAAGGCTTAGTGAAGGCAGTGACATACAGTCAAGTTTGGCAGGGTAAACAGTCGACCCAAGGCTGCTAGCAAAAAGTAATTTGCAAAGTCAGATCATGAGTCCTATATATTTCCTAAATCTTATATTGATGTAATTATTTTGATCTTTCACAACTTATAACAGCAGGTATAACAAGGTAATATAACAGCTGCTTTGTTTTGAAGCTCAGAAACACCTGTGGTATCAAACTGCACTTGCTGTTTGAATGAAGGTTTTCTTTGGTCTAAGCTCTTAAGGTGGCCTTTAAAACAATTATTCAGCATAACTCCTGAGAGGCGAAAGCTTTCAAGGCTTATTGAAAAATATCCTCTGTGTGTTGGCCTTCTCAAAAAGGACTGCCACATGAAGAATAAATGCCTTTAGTCAAAGCCAGACAAAAAAAAAAAGGAAACAAAAATTGTAACGTTCAGCACTTCTCAGCCATGTGCTCCACTTTGAAATGTTATCAATCGTTCTGGAGAGCATCCCTGACTGATATATTTTAGCTCTTTGATTCACACACTGTAGAAGAAGTGTAGAAACAGATGAATGGTGCTTGAATGAGTGGGTGGGACAGTCGGCGAGGTGAATGACTCCTGTAGCTATTATTTCCAAGGAAAGAATTACTCATGTTTATTCTTGACAAACTGTCAAACATATAGCCAAAAGGCATGGAGCAGAAAATTTGTATTTTCTTCCTGTATTGCTGTCATAGGGAATCAAATATGTAGCCTACATGTGGCACCGCTCGTATAGCATTGGTAGTTTGTAATTGCCAGCGTACACCTTGTGATTAAAAATGTGTACTTTTCATCTTTCCACCTGCAAATTGTCCGTTCCACTATACTGAAGAGGAAAAAAACATTTAGAGGAAATGAAACAACTGCCAGTGGGTTAGACCCATTTGAAGTCAAACATCTCCAGAAGTAAAACAGACAACATCCTCTGTAACGATCAGAGGCAGGGGACCCAGAATTCAGCCAGACCAGCAGAGTAGTGATGTTACGTGATGTGCCGAGGCTTCGAGGCGTGTGTCGAGTAATGGAGGGGGCGTTTCTGTGAAGCGCGTATCGAGGCTTGCTTCATTTAGGGGAGGAGCCGAAAACGATGACGTCCGAAGCCTCGCTGGCCGGCTGTACCACGTGACTGCTTCGGGAAGTGGTTCAGATGTTGGCGCGGCTTCGACAGCTTTAGAAACCCCACAGGCTCCATTCAAAATGTGGGTTGTTGTAGGCGAGTTGCGGTCAGTTGAGAGAGTGGATAGAGTTTTGATAGTTTGGATAGCAGAGTTTGGATAGTGGTTATTTAGTTTGAGACAGTTAGTTTGGTGTTTGGAGAGTTTAGGAGAGAGATAGATAGATAGGAGATCAGTGCTCTCAACTATCACGCATTGACCGTCACTGACTTCACACGGTCACACGCAAACATGGCATTTTTCACGCATAAAAATCCCAACGCCCATCTGGCCAGCGGACGATAAAAACTCCGCCTTCTGCTGAGATGTTTCAGCTTCTTTCACAGCTTGTGGCCATCATTCCTGCTGCAGTTCATGTTAACAGAGCAGCAGGAGGAGCGATCAGAGTTATGAATAATTTTAGTCTTAACCAGCGGTGAAAGTGAGCCGGTAAGGTCCTACGTACGCAGGAGGGGAGGGGGCAGGGGAAGAGAGCTGCTGCCAGATATTGCCTTCATTCAGAACCAGTGATGGCTGCACTCTGGATCATAAAACAGTTCTGCTCACCAGATGCAGTTTAAAACGCTACGTCTGGTTATAAGTTGTTTTTATTAATTCTACATTTTTTAACTACATGCACCGTATTTCTGTGCCTCAGCGCTTCGGTGCGCTGCTGCCTTGCGCTTTTTCAGGTGCGCAAAATTACGTTACTTGTAATTTGGGTGCGCGCTTTCATTTTAAAGAACTTGTAACATCAGGAGGCTGATCTCAGACCGGTCAGCTCCTATGATCACTGTATAGGAGCCATTTACAGTTTTTATTTATGCATTTCCCCCCTGTTTATCCCTCGCACGCAGCGCACCATCGGGTAAAATCCTCCCACCTCACCGCCCAGAGCACACTGAGGAGAGCAATAGAGATTTGTCTGGTCGACTGAGATGAGAAACCTGTTGCTGTGAAAGGTGATATAGGTTATAAACTGTTACTGTCTAGAATTGCATTGAGCTGAAAAGAGAGGAGACATCAGCAGCTGGATCGTGCGTAAAGACGCAGCGGGAACCTCTGTGTGCTTCAGTGTTGCTGCTGAGGGGAAACTGTGGGACCGTATAGTACTGGGCTAATCATCGGTCACAGTACCCCAATCTGTACATACTTGCACTTATTTATTTATGCACCCCGGCATCATCTGTGCCATGTGAGCGTGTCTTTTCAAAGGTTGGAGAAGTAGTATCAAAAAAGAGAAATCATTTGAAACCAAAAACTGTGGAGAAATTGTTGTTTCTTAATAAAAATGCATGAAATCATCCAAGTTACACAAGCATTAGCCTATTCACTACCCCCTGCCTAGTTCCACAAGCACTTTCATTGTCCTCTGCCTGATTAAGCCCATGCCATTTTTCTAGAGTCACAGAAAAACATTATTACACAACATGCCATATCATGTCACTACTATTTTGGGAATAATTACACACAGACAATACATTCAAACAATGTTTTATTATACACATGTGTATACAAAATTTATGTAGACAAATTATTTCGTCCTACACCTTTTGTGAAGTCATTCCCAAGAGTCATAATAGACAAAAATTCAATGCATCACACGTGTTAAGATCAAGCTGGCTGTGATTATACACCTGGCCAGTAGGTGGTTTCGTGTGGACATGAAGCATCAAGAAATGAACCCTTTCTCGAACCAATTGGCTCAAGTGGTTCAATGCCTCATGAGGCTTCATCTCACCATCACTACAGCAGAGGTTCGGAACAAGTTCTTCTTTTATTAACAAAAATCAAAAACAAGAAAAAAGCCAAATAGACCGACAATCCAAAAAAAACGGCACAAAAATAAACAGACTAACGGGGCAGGCAGGACAGGAACAGACAGGAACAGGATGGCTCAGATCACTGGAGACAAGGGGTCAAAAATCCAAAAGCATACCAATAAACAGAAACTTGCAGGAAGAGACTCACCCATACTCAAACAGACGACCTGGCACTGATGTCTGGTCTCAACAGTTTATATGGAGGAGGAAGCAGGTGAAACCGGTCAGAGATGATTGCAGCAGGGGTGGAGTAAGGCAGGTGTGCAGAGTAAGTAATTAGACCAGACATCAGTGCAGAGGCCCAAAACAAGAAATAAATCAGGAACCAAACCTAAACTAAGAAGCTGACAGGACAAGACAAAACTCAAAGTAGCCAGAAAACCTAAGACAGGGGAGTAAAATAACTAACATAACTCAGAATATTACATCCTCAGTCTGTTGGTTCTGTTTTGCTGCAGCTGTTTACATGAATTAGGGTCCCCTATGACCTTCAGATTTACCCAAAAACCAGTGATGAAGTCTGTTTCACTGTGCAACTGCTGTTTGTGCCACTACAGAAACCAGCCCTACACCTTACCTTGTCATTACCAGGTCAGTTAACATCACTTCTGCCTGAGCCCATTTGAGCTGCTCTCAGTTCTTAGGTTTGGTACTTAGAAGCTGTTGATAAAACATGTTCAGGTGTGCAAACATTTAAAGGCACCCTTCAGTTTTTACAGATTGTGTCCACTTTGCCAGACATGATCAAATTCACTGTCTCCTCCTTTTTCAACAATAACTGATGGAATATTTGTAGTGTCATACAGCTAATGGTCCAGCTAACAGATTCTCTTACCTGAAATGTGGATATCTGCATCTCCTCCAAAGT
Organism: Fundulus diaphanus; assembly: GCA_037039145.1. Lineage (NCBI taxonomy): Eukaryota > Metazoa > Chordata > Actinopteri > Cyprinodontiformes > Fundulidae > Fundulus > Fundulus diaphanus. The sequence continues at coordinate 9,786,833 of CM073132.1, forward strand.
TACCAAGGATCTCTTGGATGCTTAATCTTTTTCCCAGCCTGTCAGGTCATGGATTGAACAGTGCTCTGGGAGATGTTCAAAGCGTGTCTTTTGTTTCTTTCTCTGTCCTGTCTGCTGTGTTCCTTGGTCTTCATGGTGCTATGTGTTCTCTAATAAACCTCTGAGGTGTTCATAAAACATTGTATTTATACTGAGATTAAATGACCCATGTATAGATTCTGTTTACCTATTGAGTAACCTATGATTTTGCTGAATTTCATTTAGATTGTAAAACATTTTCCTCCATATCCTGACTAGGCACTTCTTTGTATTGGCCTGTCACAAAAAAGTTGAAATAAAATAAGATCTGTGGTTATGATTTGGCAAAATGTGTAAAAAGGGTTTACACTTTTTCACAAGGCAAGGTGCTGTACATGCTGTATGGGTTCCAAATTAGTCATCATAGACCAAAAGTAATATTAAAAAACAATAGCAAAGTCACATCAATAAATCCATGGTGTAGTAAATAAATGTACATATGATTGTATTAAGTTTCCCCGCAGACAACACTGATCCCTGGCATGGGAAACTTTTACAGAAGATGCAACAGTTTGTGGTTTCAACTGTCACCAAGACAATTCACACCATGGTAAGTGAAATAGAGACATGTGTTCTTGTCCTTGACAGTCAGATCATGAAAAAAAGCATTGATGCATTTCTGATACAGTTTGTGTTTTTGAAGGTGCGATTTACAATCACTAAGTGCTAACTAATAGTAATAATTAGAAGCATTACTTGATGTTGCAATATTAGTAATGCAACACCAAAATACAATCCATAAACCATATAACGAAAGTTACGACTGTAACTACGGTTCTATGAATCCCGGATGACCGCCAGTGGCGGTGCTTAAAGCACTGAATGAGCACTCTTGCGCATGCACAGGTCGAGAATCTTATACCAACATAGTCACGTGTGACCCCGAAAGTCCATATAATCATGTGACAACGACAGCTCAGTCCCTTAATCTTCTCGCGAACAACACGATGATTCCGAGGGACCGAGCGCTCTGGCGGTCATCCGGGATTCATAGAACCGTAGTTACAGTCGTAACTTTCTTTCCATTTCATCCCTACTGACCGCCAGAGGCGGTGCTTAAAGCACTGGATGACGATTACCAACAGAGTCCTGAGGAATCACGCACACAAAGAAAAACCCCCAAAAACATGCCCACCTTACTGGGATGATGGTGCTTGCTGGGTTAGGATCGCCTCCATTGGGTGAAAGGCAGCCAAGTTAACCCTGTAAAACCTAGCAAAGGTATTCGGGGATGACCAAGAGGCTGCTGCACATATAGCCTCCAGAGTGACCCCAGTCATGGCGGCCCATGACACACTAATGCTCCTGGTGGAATGGCACCGTACACCAGCAGGGGGTTGGCGGCCCTGTAGAACGTACATTCGTTCTACCACGTCCACAATCCAACGTGCAAGATGCTGTTTGGAAAGGGCCTGCCCCTTGCGGGGCCCAGCGTAGCAAACAAACAGACTATCAGACTGCCGGAGAGAGAAGCTGTGAGTCTGACATATGCCTCCAGTGCCCGAACAGGACAGAGAGGCTCATCAGGCCCACCCACATCGAAGCAAACAAGCTGGAGGGGCACAGTGTGGCTCGCAGAGGAGGCCACTTTAGGAAGAAACGTCGCATCAGGCCAGAGAGTAACGCCAGAACCAGCCGGGTTCCAGCGGCAGCAGGACTCGTGAACAGACAATGCATGTAGCTCACCCACCCGCTTCGCCGAAGCCATGGGAAGGAGAAAAGCTGTCTTTTTTTACACACACTCAAGGCTCGCCTCTGCCAACGGTTCAAACGGAGGAGATCGCAGGGCAGCGGGGACGAGAGAGAGGTCCCACACAGGCACAACGGGGCATGTGGGAGGGCGCAAACGTCGGACACCTCTCAGGAACAAAGAAACATCTTTGTTACGGCCTATCGTTTCTCCGCTCACCACCGAATGCCAGCAAGAGATGGCAGCAACATAAACTTTCAGAGTGGATGGAGACCGACCTTGAGAAAGCAGTGCTTGAAGGAAGGTTAAAATAACAGAAACAGGACAGTGTGCAGGGTCCTCATGTCTTGCCTGACACCAGCTGCTAAATATCTTCCACTTATGGGTGTACACCAGTCGTGTGGAAGGGGCCCAGGCATTGGTCATCGTATGTCCGATGTCTCCGTCATATTCCGAGAAGGACACGCCGGGCCCTGTAGCGGCCAAGCCCAGAGTTGGAGGCGACTGGGATTGGGATGCAGGATCTGACCCCCCAGTTGCGACAGAAGGTCCTTCCTGCGGGGAAGAGGCATCGGAGAGCTGCAACAGAGCCTGTGCTGCAGTGGAAACCAGATTCTCCCTGGCCATCGGGGGGCCACTAGAAGGACCCGATGCCACTCCTGAAGGACCCTCAGGAGTGTTGGGCCTATCAGGGGAAGCGGCGGGAACGCATAGAGCAGCACTCTCGGCCAATCATGTGCCAGTGCATCCTGGCCTAGGGGACTGGCATTGTCTGCCAGGGAGAACCAAAGGGGGCAATGTGTTGTCTCTTCGGACGCAAACAGATCTACAGCTGCTTTGCCGTACCTCTCCCAAATGACCGCCACTACCTCCGGGTGGAGCCTCCACTCCCCCGACGGTGGGCGTCCCCGAGAGAGAATATCGGCTGGAACATTCTGCACCCCTGGAATGTGGGCTGCCCTCCGGCTAGCAAAAAGAGGGGCTGCCCAGGACAAGAGCCTCTGGGTCAGCCTCAGCAATTTTATCGACCGTGTTCCCCCCGATGGTTGATGTGAAATACCACAGAAGTGTTGTCCGATCGTACCAGGACATGCCTGCCGCGCAGGTCTGGGAGGAAGTGTTTCAACGCCTGCTGCACAGCTTTCAGCTCCAAGGCGTTGATGTGCTGCAGCTTCTCCCGCGGAGACCATGTCCCCTGGGCGAACTGTCGCTGCCATGACGCCCCCCATCCTGTGGTGGAAGCGTCAGTAGAGACGACCTCTCGTCGAGATGGCAGAGAACCCAGTGGAACCCCTCTTGTCATAAATGCTGCATCCCTTCACTGAGCCAGTGACGTGAGGCAATGAGAGGACACCCGCAGTTTCCTTCGACGGTACAGCGCACGAGAAGGGTCCAGCTTTAGGCTGTTGAGCCACATCTGCAGTGGTCGCAGAGACAGCAGCCCCAGGGGTATTACTGCAGCAGCAGCAGTCAGCTTGCCCAACAGGCAAAGATAGAGAATAAAGGGGGGTGCATGGCCTGGCAGAAAGGCGGGCAGCATTTGCAGAATTCCCTCGACACGCTGAGGCGACGGGCGAGCAGTCATAGTGAGGGAGTCCATCGAGATTCCGAGAAACGTGACCTCCTGAGATGGAACCAAGTTGCTCTTCTGCCAGTTCACCCCAAGACCCAATAGGTCTATATGATTGAGCAATGTGCGTGTGTCTGCAGCGGCTTGAGCTTCTGTGGGCGCACAGATGAGCCAATCGTCTAAGTAGGGCAGGATCTTCAACCCCTTGGCCTGCAGAAGACACAGGGCCGAGCTACGCACCGAGTGAACACAAGGGGGGACAGAGAGAGACCGAATGGAAGAACCATGAACTGAAAATGCTTGCCTTGAAATGCAAAGCGGAGAAACTGCCGATGATGTGGTGCAATCGGGACATGAAAGTATGCGTCCTTCAAGTCGACCAAGGTGAACCAGTCGCCTGGGGAGATTGCTTGAAGCACATCCCTGACGCCCAACATGTGGAAGGGGATGGTCTTTAAAAAACATTCAGACCTCTCAGGCCCAAAATTGGACCTAAAAAATACTTTGAGTAATAGCCCCCTGGATCCTGCAGGGGGTCGACAGGCAATATAGCACCCTTGGCCAGCAAGGCGTCTATCTCTTGGCTCAGAGTCTGAGCCATTTCCTGGTCGTGGATTACCGTCATCCTGACCCGACCAGAAACAGGAGGGCGGCGGCGGAACTGCAGCGCGTAACCCCGGGTAATTGTAGACACCACGCATGGATCGGGAACGAGGGCGGCCCAGCAACTGAGCTGGTCCGGGGTAAAGTGTCCCACTGCCAGCTCGGTGATGTCATTTCCGAACGCCCCTGCCCTTAAGAGGGCGGGAGGGTCGCCAAGTGAACTGCCTGGGTTGGGAAGCGACATGAGCCCGACCTCTGGGTAGATCCCACTGGCCATGAGCAGGTCTTGCAGCAGGCGCTGCAGCAGGCCGAGGCTGCCCCATGGGGGGTGTAGTCTTGGCAACATAAGTGTGTGAAAGAGACGCAGAGGCACTCCCCGCAAGACGCTGCAATCGTCTGCGATGAAGGCCAGCCAACTGCTGCCTGGTACGGGAAGGCTGGGCCGACCGCTCCAAGGCTGCAAGCGCAGCAGAGCCAAACAATTCCCCAGGAACTACTGGAAGGCTCATCAGGGTCCTCCTACAGGCCTCAGTTAGAGGAGACTGAGCCAGCCAAACTTGACGGCGTGCCTGAACAAGGGTAGACAGGACACGGCCGATTTCCCTCGACAAAAGGGCAAACGCATGAAGGGATGCATCAATCAACCCCTGAGTAGGCGCATCGACCGTGAAGCCCTCCAAGGAGGCTGAGAGACCCAGTAATAAATGTGACAATGAATTACCAAGTTGCCCCAAACGAGACCCAGAGTCATAGGCTCTACACAACAGATCATCAGTGACGCGGCACTGTGGACGAGGACACCTGGCATTAGCTCTCAAAGCCTCATCTGGCGCCTCAATGAGGGATGCTATGGCTGGCTCAACAGAAGGCATATGGCCCAAGCCAAACTTGGGAGCATCTTGCATGGCAGCCAGGGCCCTGCCATCAGAGGTCGGCCGTGAGAAGGCCTTAATGTCTGCCCAACAGGCATGAACCTCCTTTACATATTCGGCAGATGGAGGAACCATAAAGGACGACCTAGCAGTAGGACGTCGAAAGAAGGCACTGGAAGCCGCAGGTTGGGTCTGCGGAGCATCCAGCTGCAACCGGGCAAGAGCAGTTCTCAACGCACCCACTATAGAACTGTCTTCCTCCGACTGAGAGCCGGGAGAGATATGTGATCCGGCTGCCGACAGATGCGAGCTGGAGTCAAACTGATCTTGAAAATCAGTGCCAGATACTGCCAGGGAAATAGCATCGTCCTCCAAGGCAGAGAGTCCTAAACCCATGCTCTGCCCTGGGTCAGGGTCTCCAGTCAGGCCAGCGCCACGTCCGTCCCTAAGGGACTCGAGCAGCGCTCTCATCTCCTCCAGCTCAGAAGTGAGATGGGCCACCTGCCCAGACAAGTCCTTCGAATCCGTGGAGCTCTTCTTGGTCCTCTTCCGGGGAGGCCCCATAGCCTCAGGAGCCATACGCTTCGCAGGCTGGCTGGCACCCTTACAGTCAGCCAAACGAGCAGTACGCAGGGACAGGGGCAGGACAGAACAATTGGGGCAGGCCGCATCAGTCAAGGCCTCTCTTAAGTGATCTGGTCCCAAACAAGAGGGACACAGATCATGCCCATCCTCCAAGTGGAGAGGAGCCAAACAAGCTCTGCAGCACGGCACATCCAGCATCTTACGCTTACAGGACTAGGTCAGGTCGAGACGAAATCGGCACTTTTGACACTTAAGCCTACGAGGGAATAGGCCAGAAAACCCGGTCGAGCAGAAAACGCCACCAGGGGTTCCCCAGCAGCGCAAACAGCTGCAAGGAGCACTATGAGCACTGTAGCAACCGAAGAAATACAAACCAGCAAGTTTGCACCACTCAATGAGGAAAGCCGAACACGGCTGCACAATAAATTATAGGCAAGCCGAACACGGCTGCACAGTCAATGAAAAGGGCAAGCCTGAAAACGGCTGCAATTAACAAAATATAGGCAAGCCGAACACGGCTGCAATTAACGAATATAGGCAAGCCGAAAACGGCTGCACAGTCAATGAAAAAGGCAAACCCGAAAAACGGCTGCAATTAAATATAGATAAGCCGATACGGCCGAGTTCAACAAATACAGGCAAGCCGAACACGGCTGCAATTAACAAATATAGGTAAGCCGACACGGCTGATTTTAACAAAACAGGCAAGCCGAACGCGGCTGCACAGTAAATGAAACAGGCAAGCCCGAAAAACGGCTGCAGTCAACGAATATAGGTAAGCCGAACGCAGCAAGCAACAGGTAGGTCGGAGTCGCCAACCACCAGCAATAGGCAAGTCGACGCGGGGAGCGAACGCGTCCCGCTCCCGCTTTCTGTCGATCAAAGGAAACAACTTACCAAACAAAGAACAAGTTGGATGAAGAGCTTGCGCAGCCTCTGGAGGGCGAGATAATCCTCGCAGCTCCGACCGTAGTCTCGAGGCTACCAGCGACAAGCAACAATCAGTGACTTACCACCTGCACAACCTGCATGCGAGAAGATGAAAAGGGACTGAGCTGTCGTTGTCACGTGATTATATGGACTTCCGGGGTCACCGGGGGTCACACGTGACTATGTTGGTATAAGATTCTCAACCTGTGCATGCGCAAGAGTGATCATTCAGTGCTTTAAGCACCGCCTCTGGCGGTCAGTAGGGATGAAATAGAACCACAAAGTGTTTCTGTAACAACACTCAAGTTTCAGCACTGTAGTCTGATGCGGGAAGTTCCTTTACATGATGTTAAAAAGAGCCCACTTTGAACAATTAATGTGGCTGTGTTGGGCAAGTCGATGCTTGGGCTTCTATTTACAAGAGTAGAAATATAAAATTATTGGGTTGATGTCCTGAGAAGTCTTTAACGGTAAATATTTTGGGTGGTTACAATAAATTAGTACGATTTTTGTTTCAGATAAAAGATTCCTGTTTCACTGTGATGTTTATGTATTCCTGTAAGAAACTCAATGATTTGGTCCTGTCATGGATTGGATTAAACTTTGGCTGCTTTTGTTTTTCTCTGCTTTTAGCTTTTACGAAATAAACCTAATTAAACCTTTTTTATTAAGATTTTTACTAAAGTAAGCATTGCTATTCTGCATCATTTACAGACACTGGTTGAACTTTTTTACAAATATTCCATTTTTTATATGTGATATTTGAATAAGGTTATGAGGGCCAAAATGCTTGTTGAAGCGCACCTAAATGAGATGTTAGCTTACTGCTCTGGGTAGTCGTACAAAAAACTAGATGTGTATGATAGTTATGACCGCATACATTAACATTTATGGTCTAAAACCTTACCAAACAGCAAGCCCCCTTCTTCCCCAGTTAAAAAAAGTATGTAGTATTTTTAAATTGAGACATTTCCCACCACAATGTTTATGGTAAAAAAACTGAAGCTCACAGTATTTGAGATTTATCCTATGGGTATTTGAGTTTGTGATTTTGATCTCAGAGAAAACAACAATGTGCTATTTTTGCCGTGTTCGCCTTAGTTTCAAATGAAATTGAAGGAATTTACTTGCTTTCAAAGTCCCCTCTTCTCTCTCTGCTGACTAACATTTAGGTTTGCCTAATGCCTCATGACATTTGACTGTAGTGTCAAATTTGACATCATCGTGACTGACGGTCAACAGGACATGAATTGCTATGACCACCCTAAATCCAAGGTTCAGGGCTTGAAAGTTTACAGTGTATGTTAGGCATTCTTCCATAATTAAATCAGGCTTTTTTCACACTTTCTTGGCTGCATTAAGGACAGAAACAGCTCAAGTGTTGATTTTGTTTTTTGAGAACTATTCTGTAGAGTTCCCAATCTTTAGTTTGTGGCTCCAAAGTTCATCCACTTCTCACTGCTTCTGTTTTGGAATAAAATCAATCTGCTGCTAATGTAACATGGAGAATCATAAATGAATGACAAAAATGTTGTTGGAACCTCCAGGCTGCAGGAGAATGGAAACAAGAAAAGGATCAGAGTACGGCACCACTGGTTCCTCAGGGGACCAGCTTTTCATGCACAGATATAGCAACAGGAAGTCATATGGACTCTAAGAAAAGAAGCAACACACAAGTGTGCGTGCATAAAAAAATAAAACACTGGAAATCGATTGGTGGAGCTGTGAGACGGCAGCAGCAGAGATGCATGAGCAACAGCAAGTAGACATGTTTGCATTCTCAGAGTTGTGTGACCCACAGTGCAGGATGCACTGTGTGGGTGTGAGGCAGACACACAGGAAGGCTATATTATGGTGAGAACTGCAGTATAAAAAGGAAAGCAAACCAGGAACTAGTAGGTTTCTGCCTTATCAAGGGTTTTACATATTCTTCTGCTTCCATGCCTTCTAGGCAACTTCTGCCATCTTCATGGGTATTGCACACACAATCAGTCAGCTACAAAAACACCTGCAGGAATAAACTGGATTGCAATGCTTCATTTCTGATTTCCAATATAAAAGTGGAGAAGGATGTTTAAATCACGTTAGATCACTTCAGTATTCCACACGGGCATTTATTTACAATGGGACCTCAATAAAGAACTCCTAAGGGAATTTTAAGTGTATTTTCTTTCAGTTCTTTGATCTAGCACTGACTTGAAGATTTAAGTTCTACCAATGGTGTGGCACAAAGGATAATGCTGTTCACGATGCTCTGTTAAATTATAAAATAAGTAAAATTATACCACACCCATAACAACTTTAAACCTCTGATCCAGAAGTAGTAGTACAGCTTTCATTGTGGCCATGAACCAGTAGAACTGATCTTTACCCTTGCACATTTATTTTGTGGATCAGGAGCGGGCTATGAACCATTACCTCTTAAGTATATTGCTGCGAGAGTATGGTGTAACTGTGTTGCTTCCATCTTTTCCTTGTACACCTTTTTTAGACACAAACTTGAGCTTATTGGCTGAGCTGGTTGGACTTGTCCGAACTACCTTTTGCTGCCGGTCCTGTTTGTTGTGTTCATGGACAGGGTGTCAAGACATAGTCATGGAAACAAACTACTTTGGAAATCTCAAGGTCATCTTTTTGGTTTTGCTGATGATGTGGTTTTATTGCCATCTTTAAGCTATAACCATTAGTATGCACTAGAGATGGTGTAACCGACTGTGAAGGCGCCAGGATGAGTCAGTTCCTTTAAGCCTCAGGCAATGGATTTCAACTAGAAAAATGTGGATTGCTCTCTCCTGGACGGAGTGCAAAATCTACCTCAAGTCAAAGACTTCATATATCTTGATGCCTTGTTCATCAGTGAACATAAATGTCTGCATCAATCTAGACATTGTTATGGACTTGCTGTGTTTGAAGAGCAAAGAAGAATAAATGTCTTGCTTTTTAATTCAGACTCAAATGGATGTCTCAGTGGATTTGGACTAAGAACTCAGCGAGTGTGACTTCCAAAGGGAAAGCACCAAGATTCTGAAATCAGAAATCAATCCCTATACATGTTTAATTTGTTTGTGTCATGTTTGTTGGTATGTAAGTCCTTTGCACAGGCAACAACTAAGGACAAAAGAGAAATGTCTAAATGGTTTATTGACATAAATGATGTGAAATAAGGAATCATTGTTTTAGGCTCAGGTGAGGAGTCCAGGTTGGCACTGAGGAGGAGAGGAAAGAAATGAAAAGGTCATTTATGATGATGATGGTGATGAAAGAGCCTTACTGTTGCAATGACGATGGAGATTCCAGGGAGAGGTGAGTTAACCAACAGAGGCTGAGGTTGGCCTCTGTGGGTGACTGTGGCTTAATGGGTTGAGTAGTTGTCTTGCAATTGGAAGGTTATGGGTTGATTCCATCTTCCCCTTGTCACATGTCAATGTACCCCTGGGCAAGGCACTTAACCCCAAGCTGCCTATTGGTGTATGAATGTGTGTGTGTTAGTGAGTGGGATTGGGTGAATGTGGCTCCAGTGTACAGTGCTTTGAGTGGTCAGTGTGACTGGAAAGTTCAGTCCATTTACCATTTATTTGCTCTGTCTGGAATTGATGGTGGAACATTAGAGGGTGGAGAGGGAGGCGAGTAATATTGGTGGCTTGGAGGTGAGTCCAGACAGAAAATCCGAAGTAGTGACCTAAAGATCAGTACGGAGATTATGAGAAGGGATCCTGAAATGAGTTGTACTGTAAACTCTGGGAATGAGGGCTGGATTCTGGTTTCCTGGTTGGAGGATAACACAGGCAAAGGCAAATTTATTTATATAGCACATTTCAGTACAGAGACAATGCAAAGTGCTTTACATGATTAAAATATAGGAAAATAAAACAGAATAAAAGCAAGCAGGAATAAAATGCAGAAACAAAATAGAATATAGGAGAATAGAAATTAAAAGCAAACAAGTAAAAACAGTTGGACTACAAAGTGAGCTAATGATGTTTCAGCAATACACACTGAAAAAAAAGATACTTTGGATCAACTTAAAAAAATTACTGTAATTTGTTACACCTAAATTTATTACTTTGTCTCAAATTAACTTTCTGATGTGGTTGAAATTATACATTTGATTTACTAGAAATATATTTTTTACTTCAAGCCAAAGAAAGAAACTGCATTCATACCAAGTAAAACTGTAATTTAGAACAAAGACCATAAACAAGTTTTATCCTTCGTTACAACTTCATTTTTTCAAGTTGGAAAAATCAAATTTTTTACATTACATATAAGTATAGATTTACTTTGGAATAAACTAATTGAAATGCTGTAATTTTGTTACATGAAATTTTTTTAATTTTTCTCAACTTAAATTTTTTAATCAGCACAAAGTCAAGTTTCTCTTGTACCTTACTCAAAACATTATATTTAGTCCCAAGCTAAAGTGTTACTCAATTTAAGTCAATGAGCTTTTTTTGCCTTTTTATAACTCAAAATTTCACATTACAAGCCAATTTCCCTACAATATAAAACTAAAATTCACTGAAATGATTCACTCCAGATACAAATTAAAAACAGAAAATTCTCTTTAAAGGCCATTTATTTTTGATGAGTCAGAAAATATATATAATATTTCTACAACAGAAATAAATCCAATAACACAAAAAATAAAAATCACAAATTAAATAGTATTTTGAATTAAGTCTAATGTCTCCCTTATGTAACAATGAGCCCTTAGATTAATCTGCAATGCCTTTGAACAGAAGCAATAAAACCAAACATGCAACCGTTTTTCTTTGACCAACCCCATATTTAGAGCTTGACACTCAGACTGCACACTCTGCGTGTCATTCTCTTTGGTTCAATCTCCATGAAGACTTTCTGCAGCGCATCGAAAGTGTGTCTGAGCTCACCTGGATAGCTTAAGTTCATAGCATAGATGAGGCCAAATAAGAGAGCACATCCATGTGCGATTGATGGCAGCTCATTAAGCACCTCCACACCTTCAATAATGATGCCTATGTCACATGGTGGCTTTAACGGATCCTCTTCCTCCCTGATGACAAACACGGCCATTGTGCACTGCTCAAGCTCTGTTTCTGCGTCATCCTTTTCAACAACCTGACAAAACAAGACATTTATTGTACTCCTGAATGTCAAATGAATCAAGAAAAGCACAATTTATGTTACACTTTTAAAAATGTGTTGTGTCACATCTCATTAAAATCCTGATATAAGTAGCAACCGTTATGTTATAAAACCAGCAGGTTTGTAAACTCCTCATCTCCACCCCATGTCCGACAGTTTTTCTCTCTGCACGCAACCCCTCCTAGTCCGTGGGCCAGAATCTGTAGGACGTCTCCTTAAGATGTTTCGCATGAACTGTCAGGGGGCAACTTTCTTGCACTTGGATCAGTTGCTACACATAGCAGTGATCACTCAATATAACACGTTCTGAGAAAGAAAACGGCTCTGTGCTCACTTCCAGATGTGTCACGAAAATATCAGCTTTATGTTATTAGATTGTTGCATGTCTGTCTGCTTAAACCATAGATCCACCTTCCTGAGTCCATCACAGCTGTCTGCTGGTTCGTCTTTTTTCTTTTTCGGTAGCTAAACCTGCATGAATAGATCATATAGAGCGGATTTCACATGTGATCAAATGAACACTGAATAAATGTACAGCCAAAATTATCAGATTTAATAAGATTTTAATTCAACCAAGAACCATATAGAGATATTAACCATATTAAGAAAACGAGATATGTCGCTTTTAAAAATAGAACAATGTATTAGGAGTTTAAAAAAATCGATTTCATTTTATTAGAATGTGATGCCTAAAAATAGACTTCACAAAGCTGGAGGTTAAAAGTTTTATCGATTTCAAGCACTCTCCTGACGCAGGGGATAAATTCTGCCGTGGATAAGTCGTTTGGCACAACGACACCTGTCGCCTGTGTTATCCTAGCGCAGCAGGTCTTGGTGATATCACAGTAAATTGGGCAAAAGTCTGGACTATTTCTGCCCTGCGATGGACTGGTGACCTGTCCAGGTTGTACCCTGCCTCTCGCCCATTGACAGCTGGAGATAGACACCAGTACTCCTCAAGATCCCAGCAGGGACAATCGTGTTAGAAAATGAATGATGGATGGACTGGGCTATTTCTTTTTTCTTGCCATAAAGATCTTTGTCAACTGGAGCCAGAAAATGCTATTATTGGGCTTTCTTCGTCTGGAAAAAAATGCATACAACCCTTTACGGGCGCAGCCATGATGAAATGGTTGAACGCACTTAGCTGACAATACAGCGATCTGATTGGCTGAGCAGCAAAGATCGAATCACGTGACCTCTTGGACCGGAGCGCAACAGTTTAGATTTATCAGCTTTAACTTATTAATGTGCAAGTGAAAACGTGGGAACATTGGTGTTTTGAGATCACTGCTATGTGTAGCAACTGATCCCGGTGGAAGAAAGTTGCCCCTGACAGTTCATAGGAAAAGTCACCCTACAGATTCTGGCCCATGGCCTATCCCCCTCAACAATCCCGACTAAGCAGAGCAAAGTACTGGGTCGCGCGGGGGACCAAAACCCAGTGAAAGTTAAGCGCCAGATAAATGTGTATGCAAAGGTAACCTGTGATTTACAAAGCCTGGGGCTTCACAAAAGCTGTTGGCAGCGCACCGCACAGTACGTCTGTGCTGCGGCTGTAGTGACTATGCTCACCCCCCTCCGCTCAACAGTAGCATGTGCACCCTGAAAGAGCAACATTTGCACAAACCGCCAGGACTACTCAGTTTTTGGTGGGAAACCCTGCAGACATTTTAAATGGGATCAGCAATTGTATATGAATTTATCATAAATTAAGTAATTTATTGGGAACTGAGCTCATGTAAATTAACTTTTCTGAAGTTTAAGTGATTAACAGCAAAATATCGTACCAGAAACTCCTTGATCAGTTTTTGTACATCTTCCCCAAGGTACAAGATGAGGCACTTCAGCAGACACTCTCTCTTTAGGCTCACATCCAGGCTCTAGGTGAGAGTGCAAAACACAAACCATGCAACTTGACTGAAGATGCAAACATGTACATGTCTAAATGAGAACTTAGATCTGCAGGAATTGCTACCAAACCAGTGAATAGCCTGTCAAAATCAGATGAGAAACATTCTACTTCTTCCAAAACGATCTAATTTCACAATCAAGTGTTCTGATAGTGACACATGAAAATTATTGCTTTTATTTACAATTTTACAATTTTTCTGATACGCTGTTTTTGCAACACTAAGCAAATACATACCTGATCAAGAACCTTCAATACATCGCGTGTCTTCTCTCTGATAGCTCCTCCCTTGTTCCTGATGATCTCCATCAGTTTACCATGGTGCTTGTCCAAAGAGGCCAGGAATCGTGGTTGAAGTGGAACAGTAGTAATCCTCATAAATTCAGCATTGATCTGCATAAAAACAATATCACAAGCAAATGTTATTATATTTCACATCAAAACTGTGTGGTGTGTCTCATCTTTCTATGACAAGACCTAAACATGCATTGTGAATTGCTTTGGCTCAGTTGATACATGATTTATAGGCCACTCCTGAACTATTGCCATTACTGGGAAAAAAATACTTACCTCCTCCACTGAGAACAATGCAGGCCATCTTTCTTTCACCTGTTCCACTCCTAGTTCCTTTGTCACAATTTCCTGTCTTCGCAGTGAAAAAGTCTTGTCCATTTTATTCTTGATCAATGCACGATTGTTTCGCTTCTTTGCTTCGCTCAGAAGTGTCACTCTCTCAGCTTCCAAAATATCTTGAGTCTCTCCAGTTGGAATGTCAGGAATGTGGTTGGCTTCTCCTCTCCGTGGTCTCTTCACGTTTTTTGCTGGCAATGCATCCTCCGCACCTTTGTACTTCAGTGAATTTGCAAGTAATTCAGCACACCCAATGCCCTTTAGCTGAGTTCGGTAGTTGCCCATCTTTGTCTTCAGCCGGCATTTCCATCCATAGCAACCATTGTACGAACCAGGTTCAGAGAGGCATGGATGCTTCTTGATTAGTGCTTCGGCTACAGCACTGAAGTCAGCATCTGTTGGGTAGGGTTTATACTTGTAAATCTCCTCAGCTACCTTTTTTAGAATATCTGTTATTGTTTTAGGACTCGCTGTGAGTGGTCTCTTGTTTGACCTATACACTGCATTTCCCTTTTCTAACTGCAGTTCAGTGTCATAGGAGAACGTTGGTATTGGAAACTCTCTTGGCCACATCTGGGTTCTTGTAGAGACAGAGCTGGAAGGTGAGGACAGGAGCTCTGTGTCATCTGTCTGAGTAGACTCTACATCAATACATCCAGGGATGGCTTGGCTATCATCAGTTACTGGGATGACCTTGATAGTTGCCAAATTTTCAAGTTCAGCAGTAGATGTCAGGTTCACTAGTGCATCACTAAAGTCTCTGTCTTGGTACTGTAGTCTAAACTTGCCATTTACTCCACACATCTTCCTCACTTGGTTTAAAAGCTCTTCCACAGTCTCTGGAATTCCACCAGGCAGAATTAGCTTCCTGGTGTCATCAAGATTTAAAATCACTCACAACTTAGCTGGCCTTTTCTCTGCCATGTCAGCTTATCCAAAGGGATCTAGAAAAGACAAGAATTAATACACAGTATTAGTTGTGGTACAAAATTGTCCATAACATACAGAATTATGGTGAAAATATAAGGCAGTTCACTAAAAGTAAAAAAGCAAGTAAGAGGGAGGAAAAAATCAAACTGTTAAGGCCTAATGTTACCTTCAAAACGATATGGCAATTAGAAGAAAAGGGGACATTCTTTGCAAAATGGGTGAATTTTTTTAATGAAAATTAAATGGAGAAAAGAAACAAAGGGAAGCTAAAGAAAAATCTGATAATTGAGAAAACCTACACCCATTCATATACAACCTTATAGATGTATGTATCTCTTCAAAGAGATGATGCGCCGTCCGCCAACTATGTAGTAAGCCAGAGGGTAGGGATCTGTCAGTTCTTGCACCCCAACAAGCTGTAGCTCTTTTGTAGCAGGTACGACCAAGTCGTAGGCTCGATAATGCTCCAGATACCAGGCATCCAGTTTTTTGACAATAAAAAATAGTGTCTCTTGTAGCACAATCATGTGAACAATTTCACAAAACTCTGGAAGTCCAGCCAGCGACCCATGGGCCACCACCATTCCAGTCCTGTAGTTATAACCATTGTAGGATACGTGTTTTGCAAGGTTTACAGTGTCTATATGTGGTTTTTTCTCTTTGACTGCCAGGACAATATCCTCATTCAGAACATCAAGAGGAAGTGTTGAAAGATCAGAAACCTCCAAAGATGGCTTATGAAATCCAGACATGTGCAGATTATACGCAGTCTGAAACTGGTGTCTCTGGGCTAATGAATACAATATATTTTTGTAACAGTTTGTATGACGGATTACTCTTTTAAAGAAGCTATGTTTAGATTCAAATCTCATAGTCCAAAGTGCAACAAGGGGGCCAAACTGGCGGATCAACAGGGGATAATGCTCCAAGTAGTGATGTTTGGGCCGAATCCTTTCATGAGGGAAAGTCTCTTGGAATACTGCCCTGTGTTCTGATATCTTGAAGTCTAGATAAGCAATAGAGTCCTCAGTGTGAAGAGGCGCAACAACAAGTTCTACTATGTCTTTTAAATCACACAGGACCTGCCACGCTGGTTCGCTTGAAGGAACTCTAGCTCCAATCAAGAGAGGAAGAAATCTCAGCAGGCTCCAATTCTCGTGTGCATTTCCTCCAATTGTTCTTTTTGTAGTGTAGGTGAGGGGCACAAGATGGGGGCGGTTTGTCTTATCAGTCCACTTAAATGGAAATGTTGCTATTGCTTCATTCAAATTGGCTAATGTAAAATATTTCTTAGAAATGAGAACACCAAGACAAAGAGCAATCTCAACAGGGATAATTCCTTCAAACAGATCATGAGCTATATCTGGGGGGAAACTCTGGGTTGCACTGAAATATGATAAATTTTCTGACAGCACACACTTTGTTTTTACACCAAAATGATGATTCAATGAATTTTCTTCAATAGCTCTCAGATGAGAAGTATGAATGTCCTTGGTTCTTAAACAGAATTCTCCAGACTTGACTTCTTTTGTTTGAATGTTGTCATTTTCTGCTGTACAAAATCTGCAAATATATTTTCCTGAAAAATTTTCCACAAAACCTGCAATACTATGGGCCCCGAGATTGTCTGCTACAACACAATGAACAAAGCCTTTCACAGTTTTCCCCAACTTAGAAATAAACAGTCCCTGTTGTAATGTTATCAGATCATCTACTAAGGGCTTCAGTACACTGTCAAAACCATAAGACTTGACATCCTCACTACGAATAAGTGCAGCTAAATATATATTAGCTAATGATGAGTGACAACTAGCAGGTAGGTTTCCCAATGCCCAATATACCCCACATATTTTGTGTTTTTTTCTGGAGGTACCAAGAGGATTACAGATTTCAAAATCATCTACATACAAAATAACTGAAATTGCACACTCTTTTGACAACTCCAAATTTTCTTTATAATTACTACCATCATAAAAGCATCTATACTGTATTCTATCTGATTGAATTTTATGGGGGGATTTCAAATTGATTGATAGATCTAGAAAAGTTTGACAATTTAGAATCTCCTGTAACGATTTAAGTATAGAGATGTATTGAAATGATTTTTTGTTATGGGAGTCAAGCACAAATTCTGTAGGTTCTACTTTTTTAAAATGTTTTTTGTAGTACACCTTTCGCTTGTAAGCAGTGGAAAGTGGGCCACAACCACTAAATGTTGCTGTGACTGGATTAGACTTGCAAATAGTAGATGCTAAGTCTTGCAGAACAGTTTCATCTACTTGACAGTTGCCATTCTGTAAGTGGTTAGATATGGTTTGATGGATAAGAGTGACAGAGGCAGTGCTAAGTAAATAGTCGAACTCTTGCAATAGTTCATCAACAGCAACACTAGGAACAAGATAAATATGTTCTAACTTCAATAAGAGAGAGGCAACTTTGAGCTCAACATTATGTGTCAAGTCATTTAAATCCAAACTTGAATCATCCAAGTCAGCTGCACTTAAATCAGGGGAATCAAAACCGACGCTATCAGAACAATCACTTTCAACGGAAACACCTAAAATTGACCCCTGTTTCTGTATTATTCCAAGCTTCAAGTCATTTACCGAGCAATTCTTATGATTTCTGCTTCTGTGAGTTCGAAAGGAACCATAAATATTTGTTCTGTACGAACACCCTTCAAACACGCAATCAACTGTTTCACTATTTTTCAGATGCTGAGCTATATGTTGAAAATATTCTGTTAAAGTTGAACGTTTATTGCAGTTGCATAAGAGACATTTAAATGTGATTAGTTCAGTCTGTGAGGATTGCTGATGAGATCTTGACAAGTGGGTCAAAAGTGCCTTCCAAGTTTTGCAGGTACATGGACAGTCTAAATGGATGCATGGATAAGAATGGTGGCGTCCATAATGTCTGTGTTCGAGCTTATAATGTTTAAGAAGCTCAGATCTTCGTGACACAGAGGCACCACAGTCTTTGCATTTCCACATTCATTGGAAGACTGGGGAAGGAAAAGAAGATCCACCTTACCTTGCCACTTAATACATTTCACAAAATGCACCATGGTAAATGCATATTTGCATCTACTGAAGCAGTTATCAATGTACTTATTGAACAGAAACACACAACACATAAGAGCTGCTTACTTCTTATTAATTCAGAGATTTTAAAAGCTGTACTGAAACGTAAGTCTTTTAAATTTGATCAAACTCTCTAACTAAAATCTGCAGATTCTCCTAAGTAATTTAAAAGCTGAAGGTCATTTTTTTTAAAAAAAAAAAGTTCTGTGATTTATTTATTTTTTGCCACAATAACTGCAGTCATCACACATTTAAAATAAATAATTAACAGTATTTAAAACCCTTTTTCTCGTTTTTACTGCTATTGTTTGTTAAAATTAAGGTTAATTTTGTTTGCAATAGGTTAAAAGTAAAAAGTCTAAAAAAATAAAATTGTCATTTAAATATACATGAAAATTTCCACAGTTGTTCATTTTGGGACTTACCAATAGCTATCTTTTCAGGAACAAACCTGTAAAACAGAAATTAAAGAATGTGAACACAAACAATACCAAGACATTCTGTACTGACAGGAAAGAGAATTAAATTCAAATGCATCTTTTTTTCCCCCTATAGATCCTCTCTATTGGTGGTACACAAAATAAATTAAATAATATTTGTCCATATTTCATTTAGCCAAACAATCTAACATGTGCTCCTTACCTGGTTTATTTAAACAGCCTAAACCCTGAACGCTCTTACTGAAAAAACAGCCAATCGTTTAAGAGTTGTGTAGTTTGGATGCAGCATTAGCGCCATGTGCGTTTGCCGAAAACTGAACGGCATGCGGCGGCAATACTCAAATAACGGTGAACATTGAAACTCAGCATCATAACAGTAACACGACAAGCTCCCTAACATTATCCCACATATTCACAGTCCGTCTTACCCTAAATGTTAGGACTCTTATCGCGGAGTTCCTCTCCCATTACCTCTACTGCAGAAGAAACATGCAGGGACCGCCTCAAGCTTTAAAAAAAAAAAAAAAAAAAAAATCCCGCTCCCTGTATTAAAGCTATACGATTAAATGGGCCTTACCACACTAAATAATGAGGACAAGCGCTTATTATTGGCATGACTGATCAATGTTATTAACCATATTAACTTAGCACTAGTCAAAAAAAGCAAAGAAAGCATCGCTCCCTGCAAGGAAACAAGTGCAAACCTGGTTTAGCTCGGTTTAGCTAGGTTAGCATTAGTGCAGAAAACACAGACAACATTTAAAATAATTTTAGTTGTCCTTCCTGAAACTAATAATATGCATAGCAACCCTACATTACCGCAAAAAATTTTAATTCTTACCATGTTTTAAAGAGTTTCCGCGGACGACGGCCGGTCGACGTCTTCCTGCGAGGGAGCAGTAATGGCTGACTGCAAAGTCGGAAAATGCGGTTTGATGTGACGTCACGCTGTCACGTGACAAGAAAACCTCAAATTGGAAGTGAAAATACCATTTATTTAGAGTTGTTTTATTTAATTTTATCCAGGGGGAGTGTCGTTTGCTTTGAAACAAACTGGAAAAATCTAATTCAAAACGGAAACCATGATTTTTCATTCAACCAGTTTAAAAATGCACTTTGAAGGAATGACACAGTGTTTGCACTTTTTTCAGTGCAGTTAAATTAGAACAGTCGAAGGCAATCCTAAACAAATGTGTTTTTAATCTTGATTTAAAGCAACTCAGGCTTTCCGCACTTTTACAGTTTTCTGGAAGTTTGTTCCAGATAAGTGGAGCATAGGAACTAAATGCTGCTTCTTCTGGTTCTAGGTATGCGGAGTAGGCTGGAGCCAGACGACCTTAGTGGTCTGGATGGTTGATACACTGATAACAAGTCTGTGATGTATTTAGGTGCTAAGCCATTCAGGGATTTATAAACTAACAGAAGGATTTTAAAGTCTATTCTCTAAGATACTGGGAGCCAGTGTAAGGATTTTAGAACTGGGGTTATGTGCTCTACTTTCCTAGTCTTAGTGAGGACACGGGCAGCAGCGTTCTGTATCAGCTGCAGCTGTCTGATCCACTTTTTAGGCAGACCTGTGAAAACACCATTGCAATAATCAATTTTACTAAATATAACACATGGATTAATTTTTCCAGATCCTGCTGAGACATTAGTCCTTTAATCCTGGAAATGTTCTTCAGGTGATAGAAGGCTGACCTTGTAACTGTCTTTAGATGCTTTTGGAGGTTCAGGTCTGAGTCCATCACTACTCCCAGATTTCAGACCTGATCAGTGGTTCCTAGCTGAAGCAGCTGAAGTTGTGTGCTAACTTTTGATCTCTCCTCTATTGGTCCAAATATTATTACTTCAGTTTTGTTTTTATTCAATTGAAGAAAATTTTGGCACATCCATGCATTGATTTCTTCTAGGCATTGTAGGTATTAATACCGGCCTGCTCCTGCTTATCTCTGAAGGCCCGTCTTACCCCGGTTTAAGATTTGGCATTAAAGGTGAAACAATTATCAGAGGCAAACATTAAAATATGCATATTTAATTCATTGGAATTCCAAAGGAGACAGACTTTACATAACCATTTTGTTGTATTCAGTATAAACCCGACATCCTGGCTCATGGCGATGTAAAAGATTCTGTCTGTCTTTCACTACTCTGAACACATCTTTTAAAAGAATGACTGCCCCCCTGCTTAGTTCGGGAGGAGGTGGTCCAGTTTTGGGGCTATCTGTTTTCGAACAAAGAAGCTGTTCTTCTTGGTTAGGGGTCAAGCCAAATGACCTCTCCCAGCCATAAATCGCCTCTCAACACATCCTGCAAGATACATGTTTATTTTGTCCTCAAAGCGAGACACAGTCAAAAACCATGCATTCCTCAGTTCTTCCATACAAATAACTGATTAATATAACAACTAAGATATTTATTTTCCTCAACAATTCCCTCTGTTTTGATCCAACAGATCAAACCAATAACTGAGCTAGAACTAATTTAATGTCTTGGAACCCCCAAACAAGGTGTAAATGATAAGATGGAATTTCCTAATCCACTTTCCCCTCTGTAGACGACTAGTAAAACCATACAGAACAGAAACCTACAACCCAAATGAAATACTATACCTATTTTGAAACCAAATTAAGTTCAAATTTTTCCCTTAAAAGTAAAATATCCCAACTTATAAACTGAAAAACTACTGAGCCTATCTGAATCCTAAAACATACTAGAACCAATAAAAGAAAGCACCTTTATCCGTGAGGTGTTATTCCATTATATATTTGCAACTACCAATAAACTGTTAATCTTATAACTGAGGAGGAGGTCTTATTTCCAAAACTGAAAGATTTCCTATTAAATGTATGCTCTACCATTATAATGACTGAAAATGACTCTAGGAGTCTTAAACTAGATTAACAGGGATGTCCTTTAGAAATTAATATAACCTTTTGAAGTACTACAATCCGATCAAACCACAGAATAAAGACCAAATTATCATGCAATGCACAACCAAGATCCTAACAGTACTAGTATTTAAAATCTTAGGAATATTGAACTTATAAGTCAAATTCAGTGATTACAAAATTCTTTTTTTTTTACACAATGTATTCAATTGTTGTCATGATATTGTCTTGTGTCTCTTAGATGTCTTCTTCCTGCCCTTAAAAATAATGGGTTATAGAGTCATTTGTCCCCACCGCGATCTTCATACAGCTGCATGTTAATCATTTTATTTCAAAATAAAAAACGAAAACGAAATAAAAATCCTGCTGCCTCTCCAGAGTGGCTCTGCGCGTCAAGTTGCTCCCTGATGTTTCCTTGAACCCCCTCTGTGGCTGGCACACACGACTCTGCATCTGGTGGGCCTCCTGATCCTTGGCCCCAACCTCATTTTTTCGATAACCTGTGAATCCTGGAGATCGACGTCGCACCCCGAAAAACTCCGTCCAGTCATAGAGAATGTATCCTGTAGTGGAATTAGCTGAACACTCCGATTTGACACCCCAGCAAGAAACAAACATCAAAGCTTTACCCCATGTTTATTTAGTCTGTGCACAGATTTTAGCCAATTGTTTTTTCAGATTCTAATTAATCCTTACCACCTTCCATTGTCCATCTTCATCCTGTCAGGAAACCTATGCCTAGAAATGTAATAGTTAATTAAACATTTTATCACAGTTTCTCTGTCCTCTCCTTTCACAGGCCTCTGGTCGTCCTGCAAAAGAATCCACGCACGCACACACAAATACTTTAAACCTCTGATGGGGATTACCATGTCTGTGGAATCAAAAATTAGTTAATTGTGGTTTGAAATCAAAGTACATTTTTCCTGTAACGATGTCCGAATCTTCTATGGATTAAAGTGACCACGCATCTCACCACTTTACACAAAACATTTCAGCATGCCGGATCTAACTGTATGTCACCACTCTATTAAATTCTGTAACCTCTACTTAACCCCAGATGTCCTACTCTGTGTGCTTCAGAAAAAGTTCCTGTTTTATTCCTGGAGGAAACATCATCAGGTCGTTTTACAGCACTGGTCTCACCTTTTCCATCTTAGACACCAGCTGCTCACACTAATAGAATCAGACTAATCTGCATTATGTTGCCCTCTGTTTTTCTATTTTATCTAACATTCACTGATATGTACATTAACACTATTCTCTCTCCCTCTTTTGAAACAAACTAGTTTTGTTACAGAAACATCAACAGAGAACAGTAGAAAGCCGTCAAAGGGAGTCAATTCAACTGCAAAGGCTAATCTTTGGTGAAGTAGGAAAAAACACTTCCTCGTATCCTGAATCCAAATCGAAATATTATTCAAGTTCATCATACCTGATATCTTCACGAGGTCCCTCAATGTAGTGACAACTGCAGCTTGTTAGACTCTGCCACATGCAGCAATTCAGCTTGGTGAGAATGGTCCATTTGTGACCAGAGTAAATACTAGATGTTCCTGCGGAAATAACACAGCCCAGGAAAGACACATTTTCTGGCAATTTGCAATTTATCTGTACTGACCTTAAAACCATGTTGATGAAGATGTCCCAAAGCTAACTCAGCGGCCTGAAGGCAGATTTCACCATTAAGAGAAACCAACAGCAAGTCATTAACATACTGAATCACGATGGTGTTTCTGGGAAAAGGACATGTCTGTGAAACATCTGTTACAGACCAGTTCATTGTTATTGTTTTGATCCCGTTTCTTCGCGCATGCGCGCCGGACTGGTAGGAAAAAGGCGAACACAATGGCGGACGAAAACAAAGAAACTGATGAGTTCTCGACGTATTTTTCTTCTTTAGATAACGTATCACAAGATCGTTATAAGAGTAAGTTGATGGTTGATGGTATCAGATTGCCAGATCCACACAGCAAAAGCCTGAAGGGACGGAGCGAGTCTGGGAAATGCTGGCCAAGTGTCCCGTACGGCGACATGTTCAGCTACCTTATCAACACGCCAGGCCAGTACACACAAGAGAGCATGAAAGCCATGAAATTACTTGGCGGCTACAATTATTTCATATCGGGACATGTTCAAACATGTTTGTGTAACATACGAAAGCGGAGTCGGACACAGACAGCGCCTCAGCAGAGAGGAAGACACGCCACCGCTAGGTTAAAAAAAACTTTGTTCACAAAGGATTATTTTGGTGTTTTTGTCTTATTAATCCTTTTCACAGACTCATGCCAGAGGGTTTGCATACATTGTACATGTACGTATATTATTACAAAACGAACATTTACGTCTTGACTTAAGTATATATCCTATTTTTTATTTATATAATTATTTAAGTAGAACAATGACTAGTGCAAAATTAAGTTGTATTTACCGGAGATGAAGTGTAGACTGCAAATTCTGTCGTGGTATGATGGCTCCCACAGTCCATTGGGATTGTCTGCCTGCATTCTTTTCATTGAAAATATCCATTTCTTTCTTCTTTCTTCGTCCTTCGGTAAACAAAAGAAACGTACATCCGACGATTTGGAATGCCTCTGTGTGCAACCGGGAGCACAACAAGTCGTAGGCATTGTTTCGATTCCAAAAATAAACTAACTAAAACCACGCTCTAATTCACTCTAATTTTTGTCATGGTAGTAGACGAGAACAGTACTGTTTTTGGCTACCCGCAGGACCCGGATGTAGCGCGGATGTAGCTCGTGACGTCACGCGTGAACTGGTCTATAACCTGATTAAAAATACCTGGTAATATAACAAATCCTGGTGGCTGTCTGGTATATCGTAGCTGGCAACTTTTACATGTAAAATAGAAAAAATTCCAATATTCTTTAGCTAATGAGAAATAGCATAACAGATTTGTCAAATCTATACATGTATATCACTGGTAATGAATAGTATTTTGTTTAAAAACAGAATGTTTTAGCTCTAAGCACATCTGTGAATTCCAGAGTGAGGCCCCACGTCGTAAAACTGGAAGGCACGCTGATAGTAACCCCCCCGTGCTAGATTTATGACTGCACTAGTTAACCCAGAAAGACAATTCAACAGTGACCCCAAATGTAACTGGAGTACGTGAAAGTATTCCCACCCCGTTGGATTTCCTGCTCAGTTGTGATGTCAAAGTACACCTTCTGCTGTTTAATTATGATCCATACGTTCCTGGCCATAATAGAATCAAAACTCATGTTTAACATGTTTAAGGAACATATCAGTTACATAACAGAAAATTTAATAGATATTATTATATTTTCAAAACAGTGTTATGCCAGAAGCTGTTTGAATATGCTTATTATTATTATTAATTATAATTTGGTATTATAATTTAAGTAATAAGTCATTCAACTCAGAATTCCACTATAACAAAATATAGTTGAAATGGTGGTGATGTTAGCTAGAAGCTTGTAATGATTTATACTACTAATGCATTAATTAACTAGCTGTTATGAACTCATTTATGCTGGAATAAATGATCTGGTCGGATTTTAACCGACGAGGTTTATCCGGCAGACTGTGAGAACCCCAATATAACTGCAATTAGAATTTAAATTCTTATTCCTTATCACCATCCAATGATATGTCTCTGTATTAATATCAGACGTTAACTCCGAAAGGAGGTAGCTCTGAATTCTGAATAACCATGCAACTGTGAATTAGATTGAACACAAAACCATTTCTATTCCGCAGTTGTTGTTTTTATTGAACCAAAAGCAATTCCCGGTTACAGTAATTCTCTGATTCAACGACCTTGGAAATCTTACTCACTACTAAAACTAAACATGCAAAATATATATGGAAATAAAAGAACAAACAAACAAAAAACACAAATGGATTAAAATGAGAGGTAGCAAATCTTAGTTCAGCTCACGGTTGTTTAAACCACACTCAGAGACGTCGGCATTTGACGTCGCAGCATTGAGGGGCAGACACCCGCTCTGAGACACTCGCAAGATGGCGACTATGATGACGTAGGCTCTACAACCTTGCGTGATGCGTGAGGGGGGGTCCTAATGATGTCACCCCGCTTACACTAATGTGAGGCGGTACCTCGCTCCGAGAGGGAGTGGCATACGGGTGAGTTTAAAGAAAAACCGCGAACTAAGATTCAACAAAGCGATCAAATTCACTGATAAGAAGAAGCGAAAAGAGAGGGGGGGGGGAAAGCATGGAAGAAGATTGAAAAGAACTGAAGCAGTGACCCACGGCAGGGTTATTGATAAACAACAAATCAACACAGCAAAAATCAATTGTAAAATGCATGCACATACAAAGAAAATATTCAGCAAAATAAACCCAACTCCGTCTTGGAGTAAAAAGCGTTTACTAAGTCCCTAACACCTGCCCAGGCACAGCTTTATCACCATAAGGCGAAAAATAGATCAAAGGGGAGAACCCTGTTACTTTGAGGTGATTCAGGAGTGAAGTCCCGGCTTCGCGTGTGCAGGAGCGTTCTGAGTCCGCGGATCTGGTTCCGCTCGGCGGTCGGTCCTTCAGTCCGCGAGGAAACGGGAGGAAAGTCCCTTCGTCCTTCTTCTGGGCTATCAGATGCTTTGTTCGGCCAAAAACAAAAGCGGGGTCCTCTTTAGATCACTGGGAGATAAGGCGGCTCTCAGTCTTTTGATCAGAGGGAATTAAAAGTACTTTTAGAGTCGACCTCCTGCTATAATTAATGCAGGGATAAGTTTGCTTCAACAACCTTCGGTCCAGCGAAGTTATCGAGCACGTGGCGTGGGATTACCCCAACGAAGTGAAACAGCTGTGTGTCTTCTCAGGTTGACGTTGGGCCAGGGAAGTAGGGAGATTGTTGTGCGTGGCCGCAATAAATACATTTTTCCCTAGTAACGTTATCTCTCCGCTCCGTTGTTAGGGCGGCGGCCATTTTTGGGCCGTGTTGCATGATGGGAGTTGGTGGCCATTTTGACTACATTGCATCATGGGGAATGCAGTCCGTCACGTCCCGAATTAATGCAGTCGTCACGTCTGAACTGGCATTACAACAGCAAACCTGTACGCTGGTAGGTCAATCGGTTGCCTGAAGGAAACATTTAACCATTCCCCTGATCCATTTGCCTGGTGCTCAAAACATGGAGAGAAAGACAAATATGAGGAAACATGTCATCCAACTGCACATACCATTCTAATTGTTCAGCAGCAGCGCTCGGTTGCCACATACATATTCCTAGAAATAACTATCTGTGTTTTACCTTAAAGATTGTTGTTACCAGTCTGTGTGGTTCCTGTCATAGATTCAGATTGACATTTGGCAGGTCAGATGAAGGTAGGTAGGAACATTAGACTTTGCATTCAAGTTTTCTATGGGTGGAATACTAAAAGAACACCAGATGCTGCAGACTCTGTTCACAGTTCCCAATAGATGTGAGCAACCCTTCCCCCACGTGTTGCAACGGCAGACACTGTTATTTCTCTGAGGAACATCTCAGTGACAAAGTCTCAGTCCACAACTCAGAATCTGATGGAATATGTGGCTCCGGTGTGTGCTGAAAGTTCATGCAGTCATTTCCTATGACAGCACTGATCATGATGCTCAATAATCCTTCCCAGGGTGTGTAAACATTGTTCACGGAGAGCGTTATCCCCTTGCTGGGGCACTGACCTTTTGGAGGTGAGGTCATGTTAGGATTTGGTGACTCCATGCCAGGCTGACCTGCCGGTGGGGTAAGATGAACTACAGAGTCCCTTGCCCAATGTCCAGCGTGACCACAGTTGTAGCAGATGTCGGTGGGTGTTCGTAAAGTTCTGCCATATCTGCCTCGTCCTTTCGGCCCTCTGCTCCTTCTCCCATGCTCATACTGACCACCATACTGCCATCTGCCTCCATGTCCAGGACCAACAGACCTGTAATTAGATGGGCAATAGAAAACAGGAGGAAGCAGCCCCCCTCCTCGAAATAAATTAGACTGAGATAGGACCGTCAGGGTTGGAGCACCATGAGATGCAACAACATTCACATGTTCAATCTTTTGCTTTCTCTTACTCACTTTCCGTTTTGCTTCCAGTAACTGTAATTTTAGTAATTGAACTTGTAATTCCTCTACCTCTTGCTTTGTCTTCCTCTCCTCCCTTTGAGCCACATGCAAATAGTGTACCAAATGTTTTTTCCAGCGAGCGTATTCACAACCATTCATATCAGGATTTAAGTTCATCAGCTGAGATACTGAAGAGGGTACACCTTTTAACACTACCTCTCTAAATAATTCACCCAGATTGGACCGATTTGTTTTAGGATCCACACCTGTGTGTTTGATCCATTCTTCTGCGGCCTGATCTCAGTATTTCTTCGGTTGCTGTTGTGAATCCCAGTCAAACTTAGGAAGCTCTGCTGAAGTAGACAAGGGAAATTGCTGTGTAACTGCATCTTCCAAGGAAGAAATTACTAAAGACAATAAAGTTTCATCAGGCATATGGAACGTTTGAGCAACATGTTCAATAACAGCTGCTACAGATGCCGAAACACAGCATCCTAAAATGGCTCTAAAATCATCCAGGGCCAGCTTTGTGCCTTTAGTCAAACAATCCAATTCAGCCAGCCACAATCCACCACCAGCAGCAATGCTGGGAAGTTTATCCACCAGGAGTTGTACCTCACCAAATAAATAACGAACAAATTTCTCTCCTCCTAAATTATTTTGTAACAAGGGTATCTGCATTTTGGTGGGACTTTGAGAATGTGGTTGCATATTATGAACACTTTGGGATCCGTCCTTTAATTTTCCCCTAATACTGTCTGTTCCTAGTAATTTCTGCCGCCCTGCAATATCAGTATCTATAGTAAAACGATGCAAGCCATTAACATTTGTCATAGATTCCTTAACATTAGCTGCTTCATTTGAGGGTAACTCCAAAACTAACTCATGACTAGATGCAGTGTTAACAAAATCTATCAAATCAGCAGCATTGTCCTTTTGCCAGACACGATTAGGCTCCATTTTACCTTTTAACCTTTAACATTTAACTTTTAGTTCTGCTCACTTGTGATTCCCAGAGCTACAATAAGCAGAAGCTATTAATGGGCTGTTTCCTGCTTTCTGTTAATCATCCAGATTTAAGTCTGGTGTATTATATCTAACTAGGGCTATCTAACAATGAAAGAAATTCTAATCACCATTTAATCGCAAATTATATTTTTATTTCTAAAAGTGTAAAAGCTCATTTAGGCATTTTAATATGCTATTTTGCAATAGATGACACTAATTAAAATTATGCTCTTACAAAAGGTATCTTCCTTTTTTCTTTTTCAGTTGTCACCAACAGATGTTTAATACTCTCCCAAATTTTCAACAACTTTTCCCTACTTCTAAGCTCTTTCTGCCAATGATTTATAATAAAAATTTGCTCAAAAACTCACCGTCACCCAACTGTTTTTTCTCCAATGAAACTGTCTTCACCAATGAAACTGTCTTCACCAGCTTCTGTTCACACTTCAGACCACTGTTCTCCGCTCAACCTTTTCCTGCGCTTCAACAGAAAACCATTAATGCATCAACCTTTTTTTTTCAATGATTTCCAAAATTCCCCTTCACTTCCACCCATATCCTAGCCAGATTCTTGCTTCATAATGAACACTTTTTACTTACTCAAATGTAATCTTCTCCACAGTACTTTCCACTGTAAAGCCAACAGCCGTATGCACATTCTCACTCCCTTGGAGACACACACACACACACACACACACACACACACACACACACACACACACACACACACACACACACACACACACACACACACACACATAAATACTTCTTCTTCTATTCTCTTACAGCTTCACCAAATAAGGATCTTAGTTGTCTTAGTCTTAACTTTTAAAGATGTTACGTATCTTGACCATTTTCTATCGCTAGATTTCTTTCCTCTTTTGTCTCTTCTCTATTATTTTCTCTTTTATCTCTTTTCTATTGTCTTCTCTTATTTGTTCTC
This sequence comes from Fundulus diaphanus, assembly GCA_037039145.1. Classification (NCBI taxonomy): domain Eukaryota; kingdom Metazoa; phylum Chordata; class Actinopteri; order Cyprinodontiformes; family Fundulidae; genus Fundulus; species Fundulus diaphanus. The sequence continues at coordinate 9,816,163 of CM073132.1, forward strand.
TTGTCTATTCTGTCTCTTCTCTTTTATATTCTATTCTATCTTTTTTTACAGCCTCAGCATCTAAGCTTCTTGACTTCTCGGTTTCAAGATAAATTCCATTCAAACCTCTCATAAAAGTTGCTCTGTTTAACCCCTGATATTTTGACAACTAAGATATTCCTCAACAGCATTTACTCAGTGCCTGAACTGGTTCATAGTCACCTGGTGACATGGTGATGTAGAGCTGTGTGTCGTCTGCATAGTTATGGTAGCTGATGTTGTTTTTTTATGATCTGAGCTAGGGGGAGCATGTAGATATTGAACAGGAGGGGACCCAGGATGGACCCTTGGGGAACCCCACATGTAATTTTTGTCATCTGGGATGTAAAGTTATCTACTCATACAAAAAAGTCCCTGTCCTTTAAGTAGGATTTAAACCAGTTGAGAGCTGTACCAGAAAGGCCGACTCAATTTTCCAAGCGCTTTAACAGGATGGAGTGACAGTATCGAATGCTGCATTGAGGTCCAATAGTACCAGCACTGTGGTTCTTCCACAGTCTGTATTTATATGGATGTCATTAGACACCTTGATAAGGGCGGTCTCTGTACTGTGATGAGCACGGAAACCTGACTGGAAAACGTCAAAGCGGCTGATCGTTGTTAAGAAGGTGTTTAATTGTTGAAACACAGTTTTTTCAATAATCTTACTGATAAAGGGGAGGTTTGAGATGGGCCTATAGTTCTGGAGTAGTAGTTTGTCTAAATTGTTCTTTTTCAGCAGTGGTTTGATAATTGCTGTTTTTAGGGACTGGGGGAAAACACCTGACAGAAGGGACGTGTTTATTATCTGAGTCAAATCAGACGCTGTGACAGGCAAAACTTTCTTAAAGAAAACTGTGGGTAGAACATCAAGGCAGCAGGAGGAACTTAGCTGCTGAATGATCTCCTCTAAGCTTTTGTAGTTTATTTGGCTGAATTGGGACATTTTGTCAGGATAAGTTCCAGTTCGATACAGCTTTGGTTCTGGAGTTGATATGGATGTACAAACTGATCCTCTAATCTTTAGGATTTTCTCAGTAAAGAAGTTAGCAAATTCATTGCAAGCCCTGGTGGAGTGGAGTTCAGAAGCCATGGACACAGGAGGATTTGTTAACCTGTCGACTGTGGCAAATAAGACACGAGCATTATTAAGGTTTTTCTTGATGAACTCAGAGAAGAAAGATTCCCTTGCATTTTTCAATTGTAACTGTCTGAGACTTTAGACAGAAAGTTATCTACTAGCTCATCTACTGAGTTGCAGCCCAAGGTTGAAGTAGCAGAGTAAGCTTGAATAAAACTTTCCGTGGCATTGTCCTTAAAGGTGCGTTTTCTTACGATGTCCCTTTGGCTAAATGAGTCACTGGAAATTATGCATACAAAGGTGAATGTGATCAGACAGGGCAACATCAGTTACATTGACTTTAGAAATCTTTAGACCTTTAGTGATGATCAAGTCTAAAATATGTCCCTGTTTGTGTATTGGCTGTTTAACATGTTGAGTTAAACCAAAGTTTCTAAGTGTGTCACACAGTTCTTTTGCACTTCTGTCTTCAGGGTTGTCAACGTGAAAGTTGAAATCTCCCACAATAATTAAACAGTCATAGTCAACGCATATCACAAATAGGAGGTCACTAAAATCATTAAAAAAGTTTGATGTGGACTTAGGAGGCCTGTAAACATTTAGAAACATAGTTCGTACCGGGCTCTTTACCTGGAGAGCCAAATGTTCAAAAGAGTCGAATTTTCCCAAAAATACCTTTTTACACTTTAGTGAATCATTAAACAATGTTGCTACTCCTCCACCTTTCCTTTGCTGTCTGCTCTCACAAAGAAAATTGTAGTTTGGAGGAGTCGACTCCATCAGAATAGCTGCTTCATTAAATTCATGTAACCATGTTTCTGTTAAAAACATAACATCAAGATTATTGTCAATAATTAAGTCATTAATTAAAAGGGATTTTCCTGACAGAGATCTAATGTTTAATAAACCCAGTTTATATGGCTTGGTGGTTGATGTCTCTTTGACAGGTTGCATCTGACAGTTTATGACTTTTAAGTGTTTGTTCCTGTTTGTTATCCTTTTGTTTTTTCTTATTTCTGCCACGTATCATCACAGATATTCCATAATCTCCGGCAAAAGGCCCAAGCTGATGCTGGAAACTGTCATGTCTGATAAACGTGCTGCCAGAGAAGAGAGTATCATAGAGAAGTTATCTGAAGGTCCTGAGCACAGGCATGTTCCGTGATACGTACAGGAGGAGGATCTGGGGCTTTGAGGCTTTTAGAAGATGCTGGTTTAGTCACAGAGCTGCGGTTGTCAGAATGGCTATATGGAGAGGATGTCAACTGTTGGCCAATCTTAAATATTTTGTTCATGTTGTGAGAAAATTCCATAAAAAGAACATCTGGGCTTTGTGGAGAAGAAGGGGAGGTGGGGGCAGTCTGGACCGGTATTCGAGGGGATGGAGGTTTTTGGTTCTCTTTGGGAGTTAAAGGGGAGTCCTCTCTTTGTCCTGCTGAGATCTGGGATGAATCCTCCTGTAGTTCTGACGTAGCCTCTTTCTGTGTCATATTTCTGGCCATCTTTATCTTGGCTTGTTCGGGCTGTATTGGGCTTATCGTTTGTTTTGGCACTGGTTGAGCTTTGTTTTGGGACAAAGCTGATGGTGCATGGTTCACAGAATAGAAGATATTTGAAATCAGCCGTTTTGCACCTGACCTATTTAGAGAGAAACCATCTCTGTTGAACAGATGTCTCCTCTAACAAAAGATGTTAAAGTTGTCTATGAAGGTTACAGTTGTTTGTTTGCATGTTTTTTTCAGCCATTTGTTTAGCATCAGAACTCTGGAAAAAATCTCATCTCCACAGTTAACGGGCCGCTGAGAAACACCTTGATATTAAGGCCATCAACTAGATTTAGCAGACGAATGTAATCCTCTTTCAATACTTCTGATTTTCTTATCCGGATGGCGTCGCCCAAGGCTTCAGCTTGTATGATTAGTTTTTCCAGGGTTGGGCGTTCTTTCAAGATCCTTGGAAGGATGTCTGATACATCAGACACCAGGCCACAGTTCAAAGGGTTATAAATCAACACCTCTGTGTTTTTCTTGTTACAGAAATGTTTAATCCCACTTACAGATCCATTGCATAATATCAGGGTCCTTGGCCCTGTGGCATGTTTTGTCTCTGGTACCTTAGAGCGAAGATTGTTGACATACCTCTGATTGTTGTCATAATCCTCCTGGGTCACATCTTGGAGTGGAGTGAATTTGTTTAGTAATGGAATTCCAACATTTCCAGCAGGTTTACTCCAATCATTTGTTATGAGAACAGCCCGTTGTTATTTCACTTGTCTTGGGACAGTTCTCTGTAGTATCGGCCAGTTTCCTTTGTCTAGGTGGGGGGTTCGTTGATTCTTTGGTCTTGCACCCAGAGTGGTCCAGGGATTCTCATTTTCCTCAGGGAACTGTTTGTTCAATGAGTTGTTGGGCTGGTGGTCACCGTTCGAAATCACAGGCAGGGTTGTTTCATTTCGATACGCGGCGTTTACATCATAATTCACTTCGAGTCGGCAGATTTTCAGTTCCATAACAGCTATCTTCTGTAGAATGTAAGCGAGGAGCATGAGGTGAACAAGCAAGGTTGGAAGAGTACCACTCAATCAGTTGGAACAATTTGGCGTCTGCTCCTCTTTTAGCTCCTCCTGGTTGGACAATCATGAGCTCCAGCTGTGAGGACGCAATTGCTTAACCTGACTCTCGCCAAATGGATTTCGTTCCTCAGAGCTCCACACAACCGTCTGGAATTGCTCCATTGGAGATGTATTTCAGAAGGAGGAGGCTTATCAAAAATCCTTGCATATGATTATTAAACAACTTGTTCGTCATCTTTACTGAAGTGCTCCTTTAACCACTCACATCAAAACCAACCTTGCGACAAGAGCGACGTTGGATATAGCGCAATGTCGGTAAATGACCGATATTGTCTGTGCATTTGAAAATCTGGAAATAAAAGGCTACATTACGCACAGGGACAACACTGATGAAATAGCAGCACCAATGTTACCGCTTGCTTCCTCGCTGTGATTCCATCATTGTTGTCTGAATCCAAACAGTCGCTTCTCTGATACGTCACATCTACGAAAATCTCGCCCAGCGATCCTGATTGGCTCTTCGATTTTATGTGGTATTGAAATCCGTACCAATGGCAGAAATTCCAGATGGATGTGTGGAGCTGTGTGGAGCTCGGTGGAACTACGTCCATCTGGCGAGAGTCAGGTTAGCAACTGCCAGTCACACCCTGCAATCAAAGGAGGTTTAAGCACACACACATGCTACCTGCACACAGTCCTGTGGATCTGACAGTTCAGCCTATAATTTTTTAAGAGTGTAGTTGAAAAAAACCAGAAGACAGATTTAATCCTGCAAAGAAAAAGCTTGTTGATCCCTGAGAGAGAGCGAGAGAGAGAGAGAGACGGAAGAGAGCAAGAGAGGAAATTGCAAGTGAGAATGCAGTAACACACACACGAAGAGAGAGAGAGCATTAACCATTCAAAAAGAGAGAAGTGAAGGAGGGAGGCAGAGGAAGGGAAAAAGGCAGGTTTAATTAATTCAGGCGAGATGGGAGGGATGGACCCGCTGTCCCTGCTGAGGATCCAGTGGCTGTGCTGTGGAACTGCTGCATGTAGCTGAGTGCTCACAGCAAGGACGTCTCTGTGGCTGCTTGCAGGGAACCAGACACCAGTCCTGAACAGCCACGACTCCACATCTGTGAGTGTGGCGAGCGACTGACTGGATGTTTGTGAAAGCAGCTGAGCTGTGAACAGGGATGGTGGATGGTCTGGGCTGGGATCAGCTTTGCCCACTGGTAGGAGACACTTACTTATGACGATTCCTTCTCCCATTGCTGTCCCATTCTCTGTCTTCTGTGCTGAGGAGGGTGCTGTTTTTTCTTTGTGTGAATGTGTCATCTGATCTTTGTTGCTGTTTTAAATCTCGTCTGGCTTTACTTGCTTTGACATGTCGCATTTTTCTGAATCTCTCTTTCAGCTCAGTCTCATTCATGCATCTGAAACTTACATATTTCAGTTCCTTATCGTACTATACCTGAAGAAGAGGAGCTGCTGCTGAGCCACGCAGCATTTCAGCACAATGTGGGATCAATAGTGTAGTCTGATCAGTTGGTAGCGGATGAAACCAGCAGACTTTCACTCCCAGGGTCAGGTCACACTTTTCCAGATAAAAGCTTCTCGTGATGAAAGGAGATCCTTTATTAAGAAATGATGCAAACAAATAATCAATGTGTTCTACATGATCAATTATTTACACTTATGTATTCAGCTAACAGGAACATTCTGCATGCATTGTAAGCATCTGACTCGGCTTCTCTCGTTTTTTTTACTCGTTTTTTTTAGAAAATGCTGCACATCCTCACACCCCTTTAATCCCAGCCTGCTGGATTCAGAGTCAGTCAGAGACAGCTGATTGATCTGCTGTCACACACCTAATTACATCTCATAAAGCAGTCACCAAATGTCACAGATACTGTTTTCCTCAACAGTATCCACTCAGTGGATGACACTTTTCTGTGTGGGAACACGACCTGAGAGCTGGAGAGGGCAGAGCTGAACGGATCAGGAGAGAAGGAGCCGAGCGTGTTTGGAGGATCATTTAGCAGCACTCTGAAAATGCTGCTCACGTTCTGGGTGCCAGGCTAGCATGTGTGTACCTCTTTGCTTTGCATCAGGCCATGCATGTGTGCCTGCTGTTGGTCATGTTGCTGAGAGGACACAGCCCCCGGGTCAATGAAGGTCTACAAAGACACTTCAGCAAAATGATTAAAAGGGGGGAAAATGGCCTGTCTGTCTGTCTGATTGGGACCGGAGCATACACACTCTCGTGTCCTTTTATTTCCGAGGTGACCTGAGCAGAGGATGAACCTGATCATCAGACACCTCCTGCTCTTGAACTGCATATTTGCTGCCAATGAACACATAAACTGCGACAGCAAAGATGACTTATTGTTGCATGACGTTCTAAAACCACATTCTGTGGCTAAAATAAGTCATCCTTGTCAATATTCAAGTCAACAGCTGTGAACAATGAAGCTTTACTCATTAAAGTATTTCTGTTCATCTAGAATACAGTTTTACTTATGAATTTACATACCCTCGGCAGAATGTGAAAGACACAAAAATCTTTCTTTCACTCATGGTTAGTGGCTTGATGAAGACATTTTTCTTCAAACATTTGCGCCTGCTCTTTTTAAAACATAATGTCAAGATAGACAACCCAAATGACCAAGATCAGAAGACGTCTGTAGTGGTTGTGGATAAAACACTTTCTTTTGTCAGGTCGGAAAGCTGCCCATTCTACTCACTAATAATTCTTGGGTTCTTGTAAGTTCTTGGTGTATCCTGCATGAACTGCATATTAGAGTTCAATGATACTGAACCCAGACATGGCTGCTCCAGAGCCATCACTTACTGCTGCTGTAGCTAGTGACGAGTCTCCTTGGCCATAGCTCAATGATCTTTTGATCACTCATGTTGGAAGATCCATGTACACACAGAGCTTCTAGACTGATCGCTGGACATTTTTCTCCAGTATTTACTGATAATGTTCAACTTTCATCTGGTCGTCAATTTGACCCACTTCCCTTTGTAGTTGTAGTTCATACAATCCCAAACCATCAGGCATCCACCTCTGTGTTTCACAATAGGAATGTTGTAAACTAAGTAAAACGTTATTGATATTGCACCTTTCAGGAAATAGATGGCAAGATGCTGTACAGAGGAAAGGCTTTTTATCATAAGCGTTATTTACTATTTTCCAAACAGCATTGATGGTTATGGCCATTGCGTGTAATTTTGGTCTTATCACACTGAATGACTTTGTTCTAGAAGATTTTTTTTAGATCATCTCTGTGCTGTTTGCTGTATTGGAAGCATCCTGCTTTGTGGCGTTGCAGTAGTAAAAGTTTCCTTTGACGCTCTTCCCAGACAGCCTATTTTACTTCAAGTGCCTTCTTATTGTTCTTCTTCAAACAGCCACACTGTTTTTTTAACAGTTCTGTGTGACTGCTTATGTTTTTTGTGAATTTCTCTTTGCATCCTGGACAACTTTGTTGCAGATGAGGCTGAAACCCTTATTTTCCACATCTTAAAGTTTGGGCACTGCTAGCTGGCAGTTTTATAGAATTTTCCAGTTTGATAAAGTTCCACTAAAATTAAACATGCAAGGGTCTGCCAGGAACCCAGAAACCCACTGACTATTGATCCACATACTAAATGAGAGAAAAAAAAAAAAAGATCACAGGTGAAGATGGTTACCCTCAGGAGCCATTTCAACCCATGTGCATCTGTATTATCAGGCCTATACATCCAGGTTCTGTAAACATTTGATTGAGGCTATTTGGATCATTTCTACTATCATTATAATTTAAACAGAGCCACACACTTGTCAGATAAAAAAATTGGCCAACCAATCAGAACCTCTGCCAGAGTGTATGGACTTATTGTACATATAGTGGCTAATAGCTGAAGGCCAAGGAAGGCAAAGCCAGCATGGTTATTTTCTGCAGACAAGGGAGAAATACAGACATTAGTCACAACAGCTAGTGAGCCACAACTTTGATTTAAATATTGTCCTAAAGATATGTCAGATCTTATTTTTCATCACAAGATGCAGGATCACATTCATGTAAAAAAGCTGCAGTGGTCGTCAGATTTGAATGACAGCTTTAATCATTTAAAACAAACATAGCTTAGTTATCACATAAGTCGTTTTTTTTATGTGATAAAGCATGTGAAAAGTGCTTTATAAATAAACTTGCCTTGCCTTATAAAGGACTTCACTGAATCAGGTAGAGAAGTTTGAGCCAACGTACAGAGTAAGCATAGTTCCTCACACAGGTATTCATACCCCTTAAACTTTTGTGCTGTTCCAAGATCAAACTTCAGTGTATGTTATGTGACAGATCAACAAAAAGTACAGCAGGGAGCATTCTGGGGCTAAGGGTCTTGCTCAGGGACCTAGAGTGGCAGTCTGTGGGATTCTAACCGCTCTAACCACTAGGCCACCACTCCCCTTCATGGGTTGTATATGTGTTCAAAAGAAGGTTTTGGCGAAACTTCATGTCTCTTCAACAGATTATGAAAAGTAAAGGTCAATAAAAGTTGTTTTTCTGTGGCTGACTCATAAAGAGGTTTGATTGTGAAGCTGTGTATGAATTGGTTGGGAGATTCATCACAACTTGCTTTTATTTACATTGTGTTCATGTTCCTGTTCTGTTTTTCTGAGTATGCTAAAGGAGGAGCTTACTTAGATCACCTGATCGTTGCCTGTTAATTGAGAAGTGACTTTAGAGCAGTGTTTTTGCTGCTTATGGATTCTGTTTTAATAGAAAAGTTTCCATAATTTTAGCAAAAAGTTCTTCATCCATCTTTTCTGTGACTAAGCCAGCCTTATTTGTCTTATTTGCTTTAATAGACTACCTCTTTTACCCAGCTGCTGAACAAGAGCTAAGGGTAAAAATCTAAGCAGTACTCATCTTTTTGGGTTGTGCCAGTTTCCTTACACATTAGGTCAAATTGTGAAGAAATAGGCTCTCTCCTGTCTAGATGATGTTGATGAATTAGTGTTTTCCTTCCTGTTTGTACTCTTTCAGGTGCAGGAGTACAAAACAGCACCTGGGAGATGCAAACATGTTATGGTTCTGCAATGCATGGACCCAAACAGAAGCCAAATAAGATGACTAGGATATATTTTAATGGGTGAAAATAATAACTTACAGGTAGGAGACCAGCACAAGTAGCAGATAGTACAAACTGGGTGTAGCAAACAGGAGAAACTAGTGAAAAGACATGAAATTAGGCTGCTTAAATGCTAGGAGGAGAGGGAGAAAGAGAGAGCTGAAGATGATCAGATGAATAGTGAACACTGGTGAGCATAGTGAAGAAAAGACTGAGGGAAAGGGAGAGGAAGGAAATGGAAGAAGATAAGGAGTAAAACAGGACCAAACAAGAATACCAAAATCACAATGAATAAACAACTCTATAACAAAACAAAAACTAAACTGAGAGCTTCACAGGGGAAACAATGATCAAACAGAAATGACAAATAAACAACTAAATCCTTGATGAACAGAATACTAAATAGTGACAGGAAACCAGGAGGAAGGAGCAATATCTACAGAAGGCAAAACAACATTAAAAGAGAACAAACTGAAGGATGCACGATCCCCAGGAACCTAAAAAAAAAAATAACCAGACACCTGTGGATTGTGACATTTTATCTGTCTCTATTGTAGCCAATTGCTACTCTGGTCAATAGTTGGTGGCAGTCTCCATTGCTTCTTTTATTGTGTCAGGTTTTAATTCATATAATCAACCACTTTGTGTTGGTCTTTCATATACAATTCCAATAAAATATTTTTATTTTTGTGGTTGTAATGAGACGATATGCAGAAAAGTTCAAGGGGTATGAATACTTTTGCAGTCCAATGTAGATACATTGTATTGCTTCTTTGCAATGTACTGTGGTCTGTTCTTGCAATGATTCATTTTGGAGCAAACAAAGTTACAGAAATAATGTTGAAAACCAGCAGTTCCTTAATCTGCAAAACAATGAACATCAGTAGGCTTGTCTAAGAAAATGGAGTTCTCTACCTCTGTTTCTGCTGCTGAACAAGAGGTTTAATACATGGACTCAGTTTAACACACAGTTTATCTAAAGCACACTGAGGCCTTTAAGTTGGCCTCATTCAGATCCTCCCCACAACCCTGAGCAGAGACCGAGCTTTCTGTCTGCCGTAATACTGATTTAATGGTGCATGATGACTTGTGGGGTAAAAAAAGAAATGAAACAAGAACAGTAGAAGACTCTCAGCTCTGAATCATGTAACTCTTTATGACATACCAGACGTGCATAAAGAAAGTTGCTGTTTGAACACATTAAACCTTGATGAATCAGTGTCTGTCTGTGTAATTTTAGACCTTTTAGACCTTGTATTCCGTATATACTTGATCTCAGTGTGGACTTGTTACTCTGTGGAGCAATGAAATGAACCCAAAACAAGACTGCTGAGAAGATTATGCAATTCTAGTTTGAATCATTTTCAAGCAGAACATTTGTATTCTACATGATTTATTTTCATTAATTTAGTTTCACATTCACTCTTCTTTGAAATAGTTTTTTTCTTTTCAGAGATGCCTCTCTGTTTTCCTGTCAGAAACCAACCTTTTTTATCGGATGATGTCAGTTTTTAACCTGATTCTGTCTGTGGTATAAATAATCTTGTTTAACTTGCACATTTTTATGTACAAATTAAACATTTTTCTGATGTTTAAAACAAGCAGTTAAATGTCAATGGTTAGCTAGTTTAAATTAAACATGAAAATAACAGATTCTCTCAACTATTTATAGAACATGAAAAAAAAATATTTTCATTGTTCTTGCTTGACTTCCTTCTTTGCCTTCATGTGTCCCTCGGGGGTTTCTTCGTTTTGTGCTCCACCTGTGTCCCATAACACAAAATAAAAATGTAATTTGAATATTGTCGCAGAAATATGATATGCTAGTGTACTTTTTTCCATGTTTAACCATCAATGTTTACATTGATTCTATTTAGTCAATCAAAAGGCTTTGAAAAGTTTATATTTGTTATCCTATTCAAGTAAATTGATAAATGTATAGCACAGGGGGAAAAAAAGTTTGCTGATCCAAAAACAATAAAGATGACATTTCAAAGGTATTTTGACACCAGGAAATAAAAGAATTTTAAAACATAAATCAAACTGCAATAGGCCCAAATATTTGCTGAAAGGAAAGATTGTTCTATTTATTTTAAAAACGTGTGTGAAAGAAATCAGGAAGAGAAAAAAAAGAAAACTCAAAATACATGACTTGAACACAAAATACACAACAAATTCTTATTTGGCAATGAGTACAGCGCTGGTCGCAAAAGTCTACACACCACTTTATGTGAAGAATTTTTTTTTGACAATTTTAAATAATGCCAAGACTTTTTTCAAATATAATTCAGTTTATTCAGTTCAATAAAAGTTTGTTTATACAGCGCCAATTCACAACATGTCATTTCAAGGCACTTTACAAAGTCAAATTCAATGAAATCATACAGACAGATTGGTCAAAAAGTTTCCTATCTAAGGAAACCCAGTAGATCTAGTCTTGACAAGCAGCATTCAGTAGAGCCACAGTGGACAGTCGCCTGCATTGTCGATGGCTTTGCAGCAATCCCTCATACTGAGCATGCATTAAGTGACAGTGGAGAGGCAAGTTCGCCTTTAACAGGGAGGAAAACCTCCACCAGAACCAGAACCAGGTTCAGTGCAAACGGTGATCTGCCTCGACTGACTGGGGGCTACAGAAGACAGAGCAGAGACACAAAAAGCACAGAAGCACACATTGATCCAGGAATCCTTTCTATGTTATATGGTAATAACAGATGATCTGTCTCCCCTGGATGATGTCACAGCTAACAGAACGCCAGACCATGTGTACCTACTATCAACAGAAAAATGATAGAGAACAAAAAGTTAAAAGTTGAAATAACAACAGACAATGCAAACTGGAGAACAGTAGGAGAACTCAGCAGAGCGAGAAAAATAGACCCTGATGTCCTCCAGTAGCCTAAGCCTATAGCAGCATAACTATAGAGATAGCTCAGAGTAACATGAGCCACTGTAACTATAAACTTTGTCAAAAAGGAAAGTTTTAAGGCTAGTCTTAAAAGTAGACCGGGTGTCTGCCTCACGGACCAAAACAGGAGTTGGTTCCACAGTGAAGGAGCCTGATAGCTAAAGGATCTGCCTCCCATTCTACTTTTAGAGACTCTAGGAACCACCAGTGGACCTGCAGTCTGAGAGCGAAGTGTTCTGTTAGAAACATATAGGGTAATCAGATCTCTGATATATGATGAAGCTTGATTATTAAGGGCTTTATACTGTAACGTTCCTGGCACTGGGGCTGTTAATTGCCGTCACCTGTTCCGGCTCCACCTCTCCACTATAAAGGTTCCCTGCCTTTCAGCCTCCAGTGCCAGAACGTCTCGAGCCAACCCGGTGAGAACTTCCAGCATTCTGAATAACCTGTCTGTCAGTCTGAAGCCCGACCTGTTTTTGCCCTGTTTTTTGAGCCAGCTCTGCCCTTTTCGGATCCTGTCTGCACGCCCTGAGTTCTGCCTGTCAGTCTCTGCATTTGGATTGCTCACCCGTGTACCGACCTTATCAGCCTGTGAGTACCTGAGATTGCCTGTCCCCCTAAACTGCCTGTTCTTTGGATTCTGACGCGGACCTGGACCTGGAACCCCCTTTCGGATTTGTCCTTGGAAACCTCTGCCTAATCAATCGCCTTCACGATATCGGACCCGGACTGGACTCGGACAAAGGACCTTGGATAATCCTGCACGGACTCTGCCGCCCTCAGGGGCCAGAAGAAACCCCGACTAGCCCACTCCCCACCAGGTTAGTGATCCAGCTTCTAGTCCACCTTTCTATCTGGCTCTGCTGATCACTAACCTGTCGTCTCGTCTCCAGGAGCTGCCAGCCGCCGAGCGTGAGTCGCTCGCAGCAAGGGCCGTGCAACCCCTTCTTTTAATAAAATATCAAAGCGTCACTGACCTGTTTTCGGGTTGTCTTTTGGGTCCATCCAAATTCATAACAGTACGTTCTGGCCAAAGTAAAATGGATCCTTCACCCGAGGCTCAGTGGCGCGCGGGGGTTGAAAAATCGATTTCAGAGCTAGAATCCGGTGTTTCGGAGATCCTCAATCATCTCCGCAACCCGACCAACCCGTCCCCTCCACTTCCGCAAACAGTTCCTCCGAGCGGCCCGTCACTTCCGGTTACGTCGTCCGTACCTGAGCCGCGTCTCACCCCGCCAGGCTCTTTTAGCGGGGATCCGGAGCATTGCCGGGCTTTTTTGACACAATGTGAAATTCACTTCGAGCTGCAACCGTCCTCCTTCCCTTCTGAACGGTCGAAGGTGGCCTATGTAATCTCTCTGTTGGCCGGTAAAGCCAGATTATGGGGCACCTCCGAGTGGCAAAATGATGCACGTATTTGCCACTCGTATCGTGACTTCTCTAGAGAACTGACTCGAGTTTTCAGTCCCGTGCTGCCTGCAGGGAGTCCTCTAGGGGGCTCTTATCCTTGAGACAGGGGGACAGGTCCGTCTCAGACTACATTATTGATTTTCATTTACTGGCAGCAGAGAGTTTATGGAATGAGTTCGCCCTCATGGATGTTTTTATTCATGGTCTTAATGACAAGATCAAGGATGAACTAGCCACCCGGGAGTATCCCAGATCTTTAAAACAGCTCGAGGAGCTGGTCACACGGGTGGATCTCCGTCTCCTGGAGCGAAGGAGGGAGCGTCGCTCTGTCTCTACTACTCACCCTCGTTTTTCTGCTGCTCCTCCTGTTTCATCATCTGCTCCTCCTAAGCTCCCAGAACCGGAGCCGATGCAGATTGGAAAGGCGGGGCTGTCCAAGGAGGAGCACCAGCGCAGACAACAGTTGGGCCTCTGCCTTTACTGTGGAGGTACTGGTCACCGAGCCCGTTCCTGTCCGGTAAAAGACCAAGCTCAGTAGGGGGTAAGGGGTCCCTGCTGAGCTACACCAGACTCTCTGTCCCCTCCGACCGGTTACTTCCGGCCACTCTAACCACTCCTACTAAGTCCCACAGGGTATCCGTTTTCGTCGATTCTGGAGCGGACACTGAATTCATGGATGAGGCGTTGGCCAGGAAATTGAACATCCCTCTGCTTCAAGGCTCCTCCCCCCGCAGCGTGCTTGCCCTGGATGGTCACGAATTGAACCACTCCCGCCTCATCACAGAACCTGTGGAACTGACTATGGGAGGTAATCATAGAGAAAAGTTGGTTTTTATGATTATTGACTCCCCGCAGGTCCCAGTGATTTTGGGCGCGACATGGCTCCGAAGACACAACCCTCATATTGACTGGCGGCGGGTAGAGGTTACTGGCTGGGCGGGCTCCTGTTCTGAATCATGTTTGCTTTCTGCTCAGCCACCCATTTCTCCTGAGGGTAAGGATACTGATTACTACCCTGATCTGTCCAAGGTTCCTTCCTGTTACCATGATTTGAAGGAGGTTTTTAACAAGGCCAAGGCCACGAGCCTTCCTCCTCATCGTCCCTTTGACTGCGCCATTGACTTATTACCCGGAACCGTTCCGCCCAGAGGGCGTCTTTACTCGTTATCACCGCCCGAGTCCCAAGCCATGCAGGACTACATTAATGAGTCCCTAAGGGCCGGCATCATTCGCCCCTCCTCATCTCCTGCAGGGGCGGGGGTTTTTTTTGTCGGAAAGAAGGACGGCTCCCTTCGCCCTTGCATTGACTATAGGGGGCTCAATAGCATTTCGGTTAAAAACCGATACCCCATCCCATTAATGAACACTGCGTTTGACCAGGTCCAAGCAGCAAAGGTGTTTACTAAGCTAGACCTACGCAATGCCTATCATTTGGTCCGCATAAGGGAAGGAGATGAGTGGAAGACCGCTTTTAACACACCAACGGGCCATTATGAATATATGGTGATGCCCTTTGGCCTAACCAATGCCCCAGCGGTTTTCCAGAACTTGGTGAATGATGTTCTGAGGGATATGATTGGCCGTTTCGTTTTTGTCTACTTAGATGATATCCTCATTTACTCTGAAGATCTAACCCTCCACAAACAACATGTCCGCTCAGTTCTTCTCCGGCTTCTCCAGAACCAGCTTTATGTTAAAGCTGAGAAATGTGAGTTTCACTCATCATCAACCTCCTTCCTCGGCTTTATCCTATCCCCCGGTCAGATTTCAATGGACCCGGCCAAGGTCCGGGCCGTCACAGAATGGCCCACGCCTGTAGATCGAAAGCAGCTCCAGAGGTTCCTGGGGTTCTCCAATTTCTACAGAAGGTTCATTCGAGATTTCAGCCAAGTTGCCTCCCCACTTCACGCACTCACCTCCAGCAAGACTAGGTTTGCTTGGAACGAGCAGGCTGACCAGGCCTTCAAGCGCCTAAAGGGTCTTTTCACCTCTGCCCCGGTGCTTGTTTCTCCTGACCCTGAGAGGCAGTTTATTGTGGAGGTGGATGCTTCAAGTTCCGGGGTTGGAGCGGTCCTCAGCCAAGAATCCACTGACGGCCGTATTCACCCCTGTGCCTTTTTTTCCCGTAGGCTGTCTAAAGCTGAACAGAACTATGATGTGGGCAATCGTGAACTTTTGGCTGTAAAGTTGGCTCTCGAGGAATGGAGGCACTGGCTCGAGGGCTCCAAGCTCCCGTTTTTGGTCTGGACTGACCACCGTAACCTAGAATACTTAAAAACTGCCAAGAGGCTCAACCCCAGACAGGCCAGGTGGGCGTTGTTTTTTGGCCGTTTTGATTTCACCCTCTCCTACAGACCCGGTTCCAAGAATGGCAAGCCCGATGCTCTGTCCCGGGTGTTCGAGTCTTCAGAGAACGACCTTGACCAAGAACAGGGGTTCATTTTACCCGACACGGTAAGGTGTGCTGTCTCCCGCCTCGGGCTAGAGAGAGAGGTAAGGGAGTCTCTTGGGTCTGCTCAGATACCCAAGGCCTGCCCCAAGGACAGGTTATTCGTTCCCCATCACCTCAGACCTAAGGTCATCGACTTTTGCCACAGCTCCCGCTTATATGGTCATCCCGGCATCAGTAAGACCCTTAAGCTCATCCGCTCCCAGTTTTGGTGGCCTTCCCTGACCACAGATGTCAGCCAGTTTGTCTCCGCCTGCTCACCCTGCAACCAGGCTAAGGCATCCCGTCGTCCCCCAGCAGGTCTGCTCCGTCCCCTGCCTGTTCCTTCCCGGCCTTGGTCCAGCCTCTCGATGGACTTTGTTACTGGCCTCCCGCCCTCTGACGGCTACACTGTTATCCTCACTATTGTAGACCGTTTTTCAAAGATGGTTCATTTGGTCCCTTTACCTAAGCTCCCCTCAGCCAAGGAGATGGGATTGATCCTAGCCAAGGAGGTGTTCAGGCTCCACGGTCTGCCTTCCGATATTGTCTCAGACAGGGGTCCACAATTTGTGGCCCGTTATTGGCAGGAGTTTTGCGCCATGCTTGGCATCTCTGTAAACCTCTCCTCAGGCTTCCACCCTCAAACGGATGGCCAGTCTGAGAGAATGAACCAAGAGGTTGAGACTAAGATTCGCATCTTCTGCCAGTCTGACCCCTCTAAATGGGCTCGAGATTTACCCTGGGTGGAGCACGCCATTAATGCCACACCATCCTCCTCCACTGGTCTTTCCCCATTCTACGTGGTTTATGGCTTCCAGCCGCCAGTGTTTGCCACTGAAGAGGTGAGGTCCAGGGTCCCGTCTGCTCGTCTCTCGGCCATAAGGTGCCAACGCGCCTGGAGGAAGGCCAAGAAGGCCATTCTTGCTGCCTCCAGTAATCAGGCCCGCGCAGCCAACCGTCGACGGAGTCCTGCCCCTCAGTACCAGGTTGGTGACAGGGTTTGGCTGTCCACTAGAGACCTCCCCCTGAAGGTCGACAGTAAAAAACTGGCACCCCGGTTTATCGGCCCTTTCACCATCACCAAGGTGGTTAATCCTGTGGCGGTTCGCCTCCGTTTGCCTCCGGCCATGAAGGTCCATCCCACGTTCCATGTTTCCCGGGTCAAGCCGGTCAAGACCTCCAGCATGCTTCCCGCCTCCACGCCCCTACCTCCCACCCGGCTTGTTGATGGCTCTCCCGCCTTCACTGTAAAGAGGATTCTGAAGTCTCGCATATGGGGTCGGGGTACCCAGTACCTCATTGATTGGGAGGGTTACGGGCCGGAGGAACGCCAGTGGGTTCCCTCCCGCAACATCCTGGACAAGTCCCTAATTAGCGACTTCCACAGGGCCCGTCCGGACCAGCCCAGGGCGCCTGGAATTCGCCCTTGAGGGGGGGGCTCTGTAACGTTCCTGGCACTGGGGCTGTTAATTGCCGTCACCTGTTCCGGCTCCACCTCTCCACTATAAAGGTTCCCTGCCTTTCAGCCTCCAGTGCCAGAACGTCTCGAGCCAACCCGGTGAGAACTTCCAGCATTCTGAATAACCTGTCTGTCAGTCTGAAGCCCGACCTGTTTTTGCCCTGTTTTTTGAGCCAGCTCTGCCCTTTTCGGATCCTGTCTGCCCGCCCTGAGTTCTGCCTTTCAGTCTCTGCATTTGGATTGCTCACCCGTGTACCGACCTTATCAGCCTGTGAGTACCTGAGATTGCCTGTCCCCCTAAACTGCCTGTTCTTTGGATTCTGACGCGGACCTGGACCTGGAACCCCCTTTCGGATTTGTCCTTGGAAACCTCTGCCTAATCAATCGCCTTCACGATATCGGACCCGGACTGGACTCGGACAAAGGACCTTGGATAATCCTGCACGGACTCTGCCGCCCTCAGGGGCCAGAAGAAACCCCGACTAGCCCACTCCCCACCAGGTTAGTGATCCAGCTTCTAGTCCACCTTTCTATCTGGCTCTGCTGATCACTAACCTGTCGTCTCGTCTCCAGGAGCTGCCAGCCGCCGAGCGTGAGTCGCTCGCAGCAAGGGCCGTGCAACCCCTTCTTTTAATAAAATATCAAAGCGTCACTGACCTGTTTTCGGGTTGTCTTTTGGGTCCATCCAAATTCATAACATATACAGCATCAATTCAAATCTCATGACAAACACATCCAGTTTATATACATAGGAATATTAAGACAATTTAATTAAATCACACAAACAGATTGAAAGTTACCTACATTCCAGTTTCATTACAATCATCCAACAAGTGTATTATTGAAATTGGATAAAAAAGAATCCTCTGAGTAAACTCAGCAGTTTTGCATCCAGTCACTCTAAACCCTTCTCTTGGATAGGTATGTAGCAATGGTGAAAAATTTATCATATTGAGTTGTTAACTTTGCATCAATCCATCACAATGGGCATATAGCAAAAGTGGAGAAGAAAGTTCCTCTTTAATAGGAAGGAACTTCCAGAACATAAGAAGAAACTTCAGAACATAACTTAGAATAAGTGGTCATCTGCCTCAACAGGGTTTGAGAACTGACCTACACAGAAACCTCACAACCACTGATCTAGAAGGACTTTCCACATATTTGGAAAGTATGTGGAAAGTACATATCTGATGATATGTGGCAAACTCCAGCCACATATCAGCTTTCCCCCTCCCCTTTTCATTTTCCATGTCTCCTTTACTATGTAGATGTGGTCTGATTAGCAAAACAAAAAGTAAAGAGTTATGACCCTTTTCCATAGACTCTGCTTGGCCTGGCTCTACTCGGCTCTACATGAGTATTTCGATTAAAGTTTTTTTCTACCAGGTTGGCTTTTCTCAACCCTCCTCAGGAGGTAGTTAGTACCTGTGGAGGCCAGCAGTGTGGAGCCCGCTTCGGAGCCTTATTCTGCCACAGTGGGTGTTTCTAACCAAAATAGCACTGTGCCGAATTAGAGCAGCGCAAATATCCAATATTCAACCTATTAAAATAATTTCACTGTGTTCAATAGTGTGTAGGTTGGCTCTTTAAAAGTGCATGGCCACGATATTTCACTTTTTTTTATACGTCAGTAGCTCACTCTGGTTGCATACAAAAGTTTTATGAAAAATTACCACGTCCTGCTGGCATATTAGTTGGTATTTTGGTGTTTTCTGCTTTGTTTTTGCTGAATTTGTTAATAAATAAAGCTTTTTGTGTTTATTTACAGCATTTTCCTGCGCATGTGCAGCAGGGGTTAAAACAAGGAAGCGGCTAATGGATATTAGCATCTCCCAGCGAAACAATGAAGAAAGGTTCAAGATCCAGGGAAAAAAAGTGCAAAAAAATATGATTCCAAGAGGGAAAAGCCTGGAATCTCGCTGGGAATACAGTATGAACATTGGTGTTCACTGAAGCAGATGCTAAACCTGGCAAGGCTCAGATGTGACCGCAGAGCTGACGGACGTGATTAAATATTCTGATATGAGGCTCTTAAGGTTGCTGTAGATCGATGTATTTATTTAATAACATTTGGTCTTTGATCACACTGAGCTGCCACTTTACTGTGAGGCATTACAGAGGGTCAGGCTCAGTCCGACATTATTCACAATTGATTTATAAATTAAGCAAGCCAACATTATGATTGTTCGCTAGATGTCACCATGTCTGTTTATATTTGCTAATCGCGCCTGAGAGCAAATTATCTTTTGGCTCAAAAAGGACTATCAAGATGGAGACTTGGTGTATATAACCTTATTTTATCACAGGGGAATAATTTATACCTACAAAATATTCAAGACATTCTTGCATATACAATAATACAAACATTATTTGTATTTTTTATTGATATTTTAAATTTTTAAATAATCAACAGGATGAAAGAAAATACACAAGAGTAGGCCCTTCATCTGCCTTGTCTAAGAGAGGAACATGGCAGAACAACAGAGACAGACGTCTGTAGAAAAAGAAAGATGAAGTTTTTGATAGCAATAGCTCAGCCGATGCTCACTTCCAGGAAAGTGTCATACCTAAACAGAAAGGGCGGACCAAGATGTAGCTGCTATGGAGAGAAAGAAAAAGACAGGGAACATATAGTCAAAGGCAGCAATAATTGCAGATGATGTGTAATTAGAGAGTGGCATAGTGAGGAGAAGTGGCCAGTAGCAGTAGTAGTACCCCTGAAGCTTACTGACATGCAGAATCAGTATGTCCCCTCATATTCTGTTTCAAAGAAATTAACCTTTTAAAGGGAATTAAAAAAGAAGTAACAACCCACTTGTAAAATCGTGTACTCATTTAAATGAAGATGTAGATATGTCATTCAGTCTTCATTGGGAGGAGTCTATCAGCATCCCACATTTTGACTTGTTAGTGTTTCTTCCAGGGCTTTGAACCGGTTCAAGGAACGAAAACGAAAACCGGGAACTTTTTGTATTTTACAGGGAACAGAAACTAAACCGGAAACGTTATTATTTTTTATGTTCTGGAACTGGAACACTTATTTAAAAATAATGGTAACCGGTTAATACCGGTTTTATTTCGTTCCTCAAAGTTTTCGTTGCCTAATTAACTAAAAAAAAAAAGTAATTATTTTCCTGCGCACGTTACCATGACGGCTGAGGTTCACTTCATGTGTGACATCACATCACACATTCGCTGACTGAATGGAGCGAGAGCGGTGTCTCCACTAGAGCTACACATCTTAAATAAGAGGTAAATTACGATCAATGACGGACTGCACGGTCTGGCATTCGCCATGATCGTCGGGTGTGCGCGGCCCCTTTCACCCTGTTCATTGTAGGCCTACGTTATCTCTCGGCCCACTAATAAGCCAAATGCAGGGTTTCCCGCAGCGCTGTCTTGGCAAACAAACTCACGCTACCGCCTCGCCAACATTCCAAAAAAAAAAAAAAAAACCACAAAAAAAAAAAAAACAAACGAACTCGATAGCCTATGCTTGCATGTTTATTTGACGTTAACACGCGGTTTTTTGTTGCTGCTTTCGCGCGTGCATATACTGAATGGCAGGGAAAAAACACATGGATACGCACCCCCCCCCTCGGTCCGCGCAAAACTTGTCGTCTCCTCCCCCCCCAACGCACCTCCTCGCCTAAGCAAATTCCTGCGGGAAACACTGAAATGCCTCTTGGTTGAGTTTTCATGCATATTAAAGTTAGACTTCAACACCAATGGGGCTACAAACTTGCGTGTTATTTCCGTGCATGTGAAGTTATATCTGTGTGTTGCGGGCACGTGCACGCGCGTGCGTGCGCGTGCCCATGTGGGCCGCTGGTTGGCTAAAATTCCAGGGCTGTTTTTTAATCCCAGTCCGTCACTGATTAAGATCCATCGTTAAGTAAAACGCTCATTCCAAACAGCTGACAGGAACGAAATTAACCGTTCCGGGAACAGTATTTTTTTGTTCTAACCGGTTCGGGAACGTCAATTTATTGGTGGAACTCATAACCGGAAACGTTATAATTCCGTTTCTGTTCGGAACGAACCGATTGGGAAAAAAAATCGGTTCAAAGCCCTGGTTTCTTCTACCCAGGAAAGTTCTCCAAATCTATCAGATTAAAACAAAATCTCCTGTCCACAGGACTGTGGACAGGAGATTTTCTGTAGCATCTAGATCTAGATTCTGACACAGCTGTTCCAAAATCAAAATTTTCCTTTCATGAAATCATTCTCTTGTTGATTTTGAACATAAGTTTGGACTTACTGTGATGCTAACGCCAGACACTTGATAGCTTTAGAATAAAAATTAGATTGTATTCAAAATTGTTTATAATTGTATCTACATTGACTCAAACCCCAGTTCTCTAAAAAAAAAGTGTATTCCCAGACTATGATGCTGTCCCCTTCCTTCTTTGTCAATGTTTAGTGTTGTGTTTCTTCCGAAATATAAATGGAATTAAGAACCAAATTATAAGTTTGTTTTCATCAACCTTCTATGAGGTTTTTGAATATTTAACACAGTCTTAGATGTTTTCATGTGAATAAAAGGCTTTTTGCCTCTATGGTTCATGCATATAGTGAATTTTGCGTCATGTTCTGGCCTCAGAGGTCTGTGACTCTCCTGCTTCATGTTAATTAGTTCATCCCATGCACCTATGATCTCTGCCAGCAGCTTATCAAATCAACTTCCTATACCTGCTTCCAGGCCTTTATATACTGAGGCTCCACAGACAGCTTGCCAGATTGTTGAAAATTGAGTGAGTAGATGTCCAGTGTTTTTGATTACCAGTTTATCATACTTTTGACCAGGTTCTCTGTTTTGGATTTCCCTGTTGCCTTGCCCTTGTTGGATACCCCTTTTTGGTTTCCGTCATTCTGGACGTTGATCTCAACCATGAACCTTGTCAAGCCCTCAGAATCTGGCAGCTATTAGGCTACGGATCCTGCCCAAGGGTACCTTAGCGCACCTGCCCAGATCTGCCATAGAACACCTGCACACATCTGCCCCAGAGCTGTTAAGGAATATCTCCCTGGTGTTGCCTGTGAGCCCATGCTCAAAGCCATTGATGTGTGTTACACCAGGGCCTCATTGATTTTATTAATAAAAAATATTAATTAAAAGCACTGTGTTTCCAGCTGAATAGCGGGTTCTCGCATTGCCTGTCAGCCAGGGGCGATTCTAGGATCTGACCTCAGCCCCCAGTGTTGACTGTGATTCCTGGCATGAACAACAGGCTTTCCATTTTTAGTCCAGAATCAAGATTCTTAGAGTTGACTCATTTTTAAGCTAAAGCTTGTCAAACAAGCTACAATATAGGCCCATCCAAAGGCAGTGACAAACAGATTGAAATGTTTTCACGCGATAAAACCTTGTGTATTTGTAAAACCTGCATGATGGCAATAGTTAGACTAGCTATATTGATAAAAGTGAGGAATAATTTCCCTAAAGACACAAAACTAGGGTTAGGGCACTGACGCACAGTGTTTGTCAGCTGGCTGAAAAAAGGGCTGCTATTACTACACTTTCCTTATTGTCGTATTGCTTTGCTTACACGAGAGACAAATTTAGCAGTTTGGATATATACCCAGTGTCAGGGTTCTCTGTGTCTCCGTGCTCTAATTCTACTCCACAAGTGGTTCTTGTTGACTGGGGGGCGTGGCCCACACCTGTGGCTCGTTGGGAGCGGCTTCCACTGGCTTTTTAAGGAGTGCTCAGACAGATGGAAGATGCCAGAGTGTTAAACCAGTTAAACCAGGCCTGTGATCCCCTTCCCAGGATTCTTCTGGTTCACTCATACTCTCTGGTTACTCCATGTGCTCCTCTCGTCTGCTGTGGTGCGCTCCGGATCCCTCGCCAGCTTACCAACTGTCAGCCCTCCGGTCACTACCACCTACACGCTACGATCACAGAGTTTCCTCGTCATTATTCTCCCCGGATAGGTCAACCCTGTTAAATGGTAAGCGGCGTAGCTTCTGGTACTTTTCCCTGGTTCGCTCATTCGTAACATTAGTCCTCCTTCTTTCCGCAGTCGCTCCAGTACTGACGTTCAGACTTCGCCCGAGCCACACGCTGTGTCTCTTCCTGCAGCCTGAACCTTTAAATAAACATCTTAAAACTGTGCCTGTCTTCCGTCTGTATCTGCATGTGGGCTAAACACTTAAAAACCATGACACCCAGAAGCATTTATTTATTGCAGTCTCATATAAGACATAAGCCTGCCATATATTATGGTCTCATGACCAGTCCATGTCTTCTGTCAAGCAAATTTCAAATAAGTAAATAAATCCCTACACATATCCATTATGAATTTGCATACTGAACTTTGTTTTTTTTTAAACTCAGATTAAGAGAAACAGTTTCCTTATTAGGAAAAAGACATACAGTTGGATTTAACTTTTCAGACAGGCATTCTGAATCCACGACTGCATCTACTGAGCTCATGTTTAGAAACAATTCATTAGAACGGCTGAAGCGCTTCGGACAAAGATGCCACATGTGCAGAAATGAATATAGCTGCAGATACAAATGAGACAGAAGGTAAATATGTGACTATTAAACCAAATATAGTCAAAATATGTCTGTTGTCTAGATTTATCCTGTATTTTCTTTTGAAGATATAGAAATGGGCAGAGATAAACCCCACCCTTATTTTTTTTTATCTAAGATACTCATAAGATACTGCATCATAAAACACAGCAAAGTTATACATTCAAGGGGCTGCAAATAAATTTATTGTATTTACTCTGCCCTGGAAGTAGAACTGTAACTGATACTAACAGCATTTCAAATATTAAATTCAAATTTCAACAAATGTACAACTAGGCTGTAGTTACTCTCTTTACCCCATTTCACGTAACTTATCTTAACATTTCAAACACATTTCTTACATCTTATATCTAAAGTGTAGATAATAGCTTCTCCTTACCTACATCTTCTCAGAACTAATTATTTCCCTAACAATAGTGAGTTGCCAATGTTTAAATGTGCAGTAAATCTTAATACATAAGGAGCATGGAGGACCCGATACTGTACTTTAAGTAAGATGGGTGACACCAAAACTGAATTGTTACATGAGTGGTTGTCCATTTCATCATTGAAATGAGAACATATTAATATACTATTGGTATATACTAGTACGACTATTAAAGAACAGCAGATTAAACTTTAAGATATGTAAAGTGACCACATCAACAGATTAAATAATTGCTTACTTTTTGGTGTACCAAATTACCCCATAATGATGTAATATTTTATGGGCTAAGCCCCTGATGATGAGAATGTCTAGCTCCGCCTCTGGTTTGTACCAGTGTTGTAGTACTTGAGTCCGAGACTCGAACTCGAGTCCGAGTCATTAGCTAAATTTAGAGACTCGTGACTTGACTTGGACTTGAGCACTGATGACTCGAACTTGGACTCGGACTCCTACATTCAGATCATTCTCACTCGGAAATTGAGAAAAAGACTCGACTTTTTTTATATCATTAGGCTATAATTTTAATATGTCATTAGAATATTATTTGGTGTATGATTTTAATATCTAAATGGCGCAACCGCGCACGTGACGTCACCATCTCATGAGCAACGCCCCTTGCCACTAAGGTAGGGCAAACAGTGTGAGAGCGCACGTAGCAACCAGCCATTACACATGCAATAGATACAATGATATGACCGACTTTTCCGCTGTTAAACTTTCACAAGAGGATGTCCAGGCGCCCATTTTACTGGTAGAACTGTGGAACAACATACCAACGTTCAGCTCAGACGATGGCTTGAGTGTCGAGGTCTTAGAAAGCCTGGAAAACGGGCCGAGTTGATAGAAAGGTAAGTCGATGTTTTTCTCCTGCTCGGTGTTCACGGCGTCATCGGCCGTTTTTTTTCTGTTTGTAGTCACCGTCCAGGAATCGGTATAAATTGTCCGGCCCGCCGAACAATTTAGTCCGGTCCGGTGGCCAAATGCATTATCATTATCCAACGGCTGTATCTCCTCGCTGCATCTGCACCAGATATTTTGTGAGTCATGAGGGAACGCTGCCGAACGCGTTTGTGTGAATCGCCCGGTGGACGGGCAAGGAAAATGCGTGACAGCATCTGCGGTGGCGGGCGGCCACCGCCGGCCGGCCGGAGCCGCGGCAGTGCGCGAACCCCGCCGGCCGGCCGGCACCGCGGCGGTGGCCAATAGGCCGGAGCGCGCTTGGCTGCGAGGGCCGATCGACGCCGCTTGCGGCTTTAACATCCTTCATATGCGGCCTATCAGCGTACCTCGAGTCGCTGTTGCACGTTCCAAAACAACAATGTTTAAAAACCATGGTTAGGAGACGTCTTCGACTTAGAAAAAGCAGTCGTTTTACCGAGTAAAACCAAGGGTAACTACAGCGAAAGAGTGGAGGAAAACGCATATTTGCCCTACCTGTACGTGATATGACGTCACGTTCTAAAAATAGCTCGCTAGCGGAACGCCATTATTAGTGCAAAGGAATGTTACTGCTTCATGTCATACATCACACGTCACGGCATGTTCCTACAACGAACTTGGATCAATAGTGACTCGACTCGGACTTGACTCGGATGAGCAGTGGACTTGACTCGGACTCGACTCTGATTTTTTTTTAATGACTTGGACTTGACTCGGACTTGAACACTGGAGACTCGAACCTGGACTCGGACTCGAGGCATAGTGACTTGACTACAACACTGGTTTGTACTAATTTACTAATGGACAGTGTGGAAATCTATGTACAAAAAAAACCAATGTAAATAGTTTGTCTTTACCCTAATTCTAGAAGTAGAAATAGTCAAATAAATAGCATTATTATTTTGTGGAAGCCTAATCATGTTATTATAACTACGCAAAGGTCTAAAGAATAGTAGTTCTTTAGGTGGCATATAGTGTTCTTATACTGTATATTATGCAAAAGAAATAACACCTACTATTTATGCCTGAACTGCCTCAAATGGTCGACAGTAAATGAAAGCAATAATAACAATTTCTCAACATGAGAACCAGTACTTGGCAAAAATTCCTTCATTGGTAGGCTACTGCTGTCAGCCTCTTAGAAACATTTTTGACTGTTTTTCATTGTTTTTTGAGAAACATTCTGAATTTGTAATTTCACTGAAGAAATGCATGAAAAGGTAGATGATAAGTATGACGACACCCATGGCAGACGGCTTCTAAATTTTGAACAGAGAACAAGTAAAATCAGCTGGTATAACTAAGCAAGGTCAGAGTATGAGGAAAATCTTCCAATTGCAGGACAAAAATGATCTGGATATCAAAGGACTAGTCGATGTGCTAAAATTGTCTAATTATAGGGTATTTTCCATTGGTTGATTAACATTTGGATCAGATTTCATCTGTGCACTAGCCATTTTCCATTGTTCTTGCAGTTTTTTCGTTTTTCATTAATTTGTCATGTCTTTGGATTTTACCCCTTTAAGGGGAGTATCTCACTCAGGATTCTCTTCCATAAACATAAACATTAAGAATCTCAGCTAGGCCAAAAGGCATGCAAACGTGTACTTCAAACCGGTTGCCATCCTTCCTTGAATATTGTGGAGTCAGTTGTGTAGATTCTGGCCTTTCTATTTCCTCCTGTGTTTAACACACAATCACCCAGTTGCCATGACATCCAGTCCTTCCATAAATACTCGTGATATTTGTGAGGCTACGTCCTCAGTAGCTTGGAGAACAGAAGTGAGTCTTGGCTGCAGCCCAGTTAATCACAGATCAATCCATAGCATTCTCACAGTTTAAGTGTTACTGATTCTGCTCAGTGTGTTGTCGATTTTCTTGGCATCTCCTCTGCTTGTAAACTCCATGGTGTACACCTGCTGAGAACAAATGGCTAGTGCAAGACTAGAGGATGACTAATGACCTTCATCAAGTTGCTAGGTGAGAAAACGCCTGAGTAGGTAAAGAAAATATCCACAGGGATAAACAGATCTAAGTGGAAATAGGGACAATAGAGATAGCATCTAATGATGTATTAAGCATGTGAGTGTGTGTCATCTAAAGTCCTAATAGGGATAATCACCAGTCCTTTTATGAGTGATGCGGAAGCTTCAGGTCCTCGTGTTACAAATCATGTCTGAGGCATCACAAACAGTGTTGTATAAAGTACTGAAATCTCAGAGTCAAGTAAAAGTATAAGTACCTCTCCAAAATATGACTTTGGTAAAAGTCCAAGTCACTGACTGAAATGTTACTTGAGTAAAAGTCTTAAAGTATCTGAAATGTCTTGTACTTAAGTATGAAAATTACTGTAAAAATAAATGTACTCAAGTAATGTAATAAAAAGTATAAGTAAAAAGTAAAACAAAGCAAATGCAGTTTGAATGACATTTTTTAGATGTTGGTAAACCTTGAAAGTCAAATTCCCTTAAAATAATATAAACAACCAAGTGCAGGAGAAATTTAGACCAAGTTTAGACAGAAAATACAACCTTTTTGTAAGCTTTCAGTTTTCCTTCCTCAAGTAAGGTCAGTGTTATGCACTTTAAAATTGTACACAACCAAGTGCAGGCAAAGGGGGTGTATACTAAGAACATGGTTAAGTGATAAACCAGGCTTAGTTAACCTACAGGAAGTGGTAAACCTGCTAATACGTAGATACACCTGCTGCAGGTATCATTTAGTTAAGAAAATTAGGACTCCCGGCTCTACTATTAGATGCTCTACCTATACCACAAGGTTAATTTAACCTGCTTTACTACTGAACCAGCTTCTTATCCTGTTGGTGGTGATCAGGGGTGATTCTAGGATCTGACCTTTAGGGGTACTCAGCCCCCAGTGTTGACTGTGATTCCTGGCATGAACAACAGGCTTTGCATTTTTAGTCCAGATGTAAGATTCTTAGAGTTGACTCACCTTTGAGCTAAAGCTCATCAAACAAGCTACAATATAGGCCCGTCCAAAAGCAGTGACAAACAGATTGAAATGTTTTCACTCGATAAAACCTTGTGCATTTGTAAAACCTGCATGATGGCAATAGTTAGACTAGCTATATTGATAAAAGTGAGGAATAATTTCCCTAAAGACACAAAACTAGGGTTAGGGCACTGATGCACAAGGGTTGCTATTACTACATTTAATAGTAGTTGTCTCTCTTGCTTACAGGAGAGACAAATCTAGCAGTTTGTATATATATATATATATATATATATATATATATATATATATATATATATATATATATATATATATATATATATATATACACACATATAAGACATAAGACTGCCATATATTATGGCAGTCTCATGACCAGTCCATGTCTTCTGTCAAGCAAATTGCTAATAAGATATCCTTTATGAATTTGCATACTGAACTTTTTTTTTTTTTTTTTTAACTCAGATTAAGAGAAACAGTTCAGATTTAACTTTTCCACGACTGCATCTACTGAGCTCATGTTGAGAAACAATTCATTAGAACAGCTGAAGCAGACAAAGATGCCACATGTGCAGAAAAGAACATGTGCACAAATATGTGCCTATTAAACCAAATATAGTCAAAATATGTCTGTTGTCTAGATTTATCCTGTATTTTCTTTAGAATATATAGAAATGCACAGATATAAACCCCAACCTCATTTTTTTTATCTAAGATACTCTGTCTGAATTATAAAACAGCAAAATTATACATTCAATTATACATTTGACAGATACATTTATTGTATTTACTCTGCACTGGAAGTAGAAGCGTAACTGATACTAACAGCATTTCAAATATTAAATTCAAATGTCAACAAATGTACAATTGGGTTGTAGTTGCTCTCTTTAACCCATTTCATGTAATTTATCTTAACATTCCAAACACATTTCTTATATCATATATCTAAAGTGTAGATAACAGCTTCTCCTTACCTACATCTTCTCAGACAACTATTTATTTCCCTAACAATAGTGAGTAGTCAATGTTTAAATGTGCAGGGAGCATGGAGGACCCAATACTGTACTTTGAGTAAGATTAGTGACACCAAGACTGAATTGTTACATGAGTGGTTGTCCATTTCATCATTGAAATGAGAACATATTAATATATGCAGCGCTTCGGGCACGTCTCTCTCTCTCTCTTTTTTTTTTTGTAACGAGTAACTAAACCAAACATTGAAAATGTATCGGAGTAAAAGTATGCAATTAAGTTCGGATACATAGTGAAGTAAAAGTTATCAAAAAATTGTATACTTGATAAAAGTATAAAGTACTCCAAAATATACTTAAGTACAGTAGTGAAGTATTTTTACTTCGTTACTATACAACACTGATCACAAACAACATCTTAACTGGATTTAAGTCTGGACATTAATTAGACTTCTCCAAAACCTCAGTTTTGTTGTTTTGAGGCCATTCAGATGTGGACACTCTCTAGGCCTTTAGATCTTTGTCTAGCTACATAACCCAAGTGTGCTGGATATTAAAGTCACAAACAGTGGGCCAGACATTCTCCTTCTGGATATTCTTTTAAGACACAATTTAATTTCTTATTGTTGAAACCTGACCTTAACAGAGATAAGTGAGCCTGTAGAGCTTTAGATGTTGTCATGGTTTTTAAGTGTTTAGCCCACATGCAGATACAGACGGAAGACAGTCACAGTTTTAAGATGTTTATTTAAAGGTTCAGGCTGCAGGAAGAGACACAGCGTGTGGCTGGGGCGAGGTCTGAACGTCAGTACTGGAGCGACTGCGGAAAGAAGGAGAAGTAACGTTACGAATGAGCGAACCAGGGAAAAGTACCAGAAGCTACGCCGCTTACCATTTAACAGGGTTGACCTATCCGGGGAGAATAATGACAAGGAAACTCTGATCGTAGCGTGTAGGTGGTAGTGACCGGAGGGCTGACAGGTGGTAAGCTGGCGAGGGATCCGGAGCGTACCACAGCAGACGAGAGGAGCACATGGAGTAACCAGAGAGTACGAGTGAACCAGAAGAATCCAGGGAAGGGGATCTCAGGCCGAGTCTGAGTGGAGGTGCCAGAGCAAAATCTGAGCGGCAGGGATTCTGTGGATCTGGTTCTTCGAACACGACGTCCAGGCAGGTGAGTAAATCCAAACACGAAAAACTGAGAACAATCGTAGACAGAACATTAGTCCAAAAACGGGATTCAAAAAAACTCACAAAATACGGGGTTCAGGATTCAGGTCGGATGCCATGGCATACCACGACTGGTTTAACACTCTGGCGTCTTCCATCTGTCTGAGCACTCCTTAAAAAGCCAGTGGAAGCCGCTCCCAACGAGCCGCAGGTGTGGGCCACGCCCCCCAGTCAACAAGAACCACCTGTGGAGTAAAATTACAGCACGGAGACACAGAGAACCCTGAGTTCTTTTGTGATCTGCCGGATGAGAGGTCAGTGAGCTCTTCAAGTAAATTTGGTTGGTCAATCACTCTTGGGAAGCATTACCCCTGTTTCATGTTTTCTCCATTTTGATACTGCCTCTTATCATGGTTTGCTGGTGCCCCAATGCCTTAGGGTTGTAAAATAATTTGTAGACTGATAAATTACTATTTTTCTGATTTATGATCAGTAAACCTTGAAATGTGTTGGCAAGGGGTGGTGGAGGGTAGAGAGTGCTTACGGACAGTTATGGCTCATATATGCACATTTACTCTATATTTTCATTAAATGTGCTAGATTTAGTCAAAAGGTGGCCAATAGGAATGTAGATGGATCATCTTAAACTGAACTGAGATTTTTTAAAACACAGTTTGTGGTTCATAAAAATTGTATTAACTATATATAAATACAATAAGGGACTATTTTCGAAACCTTTTCGACTTTATGACCATTTCTGAATTAAAGAAGCATAAAAATATCAATATATGAACCGATCCAACCTGGAATTGAAATACTCCACAGTGATTAAGGGCTCTTTTAGATTATGAAACAGTTTTTCTGCTTGTGGTGGGAAAATAGGGAATGTAAGTTTTGGTAAGAACCTACGTATTATCTTGTACTATACTTGGCACATCTTCAAATGCTTTTTCTGACTGATGGATGTCTGAGCGCTTGGAGCTTAAAAATATGGTGTGTAAGGGGCTGCTTAGAAGTTGCAGCCTTAGCAGGATGTGTATGATTACCTGTGTCCACTTAGAAAAGACAATTCTGACGTGTAGGTGTAATCTGACACCTGATAAGAACATTTTAGTTGTTTACTTACATTTCCTTCTCTAACAAAACAGACTGAACATTTACAGACTGCTGTCTTTCTGTATTTTAAACTGGATGCTACAGACCTTCCTGTGATTGATCATAGCTGAGGAACCCTGCAACAGGATTCAAATTTAGGTAATACGCCTCATTGACCAAACGCTGCTGTTTACGGATCCTTCCTTTGGTCCGAAGTCGGATAAGATTGTCTGACATAGAAATGGGTTATTTTATTTGTTTACATGAGACAAAGCTGAAGCATTTATGAAAGCTACAGAGAGGAAGTGGATTCTGAAACATGTAAAGACCATAAATGGCAAAATGCTAATCCATACTGCAGGTGTTGTTAAAGTTGTTGCATCCATCTGATGGACATACTTGAGGTGGTTTTCACTAAACCTAATTCAGCCGAGCAGACAGGCTGTGATGCAATAAAACACATGCTCACACACACTGAACACAGTCAAAAAGATTAGATTTGGGAGTTTGAGTTTGAAGGTGACATGAGTCACACTTTCCTCCTTGACTGAAAGTTACATCAACATGTGCTGAGTTATGCTAAAATGTTTTCTGATCTTTTTCCTCCGCATGCGTTATTTTATCGCAGCTCCGGGCCATTCTATCTTTGCTCAGGAGCAGTAACGCTTTCTGTTTTATGTGTAAAATGGGTTAGGAGTGCTCCGCTATTGTAAACATTTACATGCATTAGAGTTTCTGAGGCACAAAGGCAGCCTAAGGGTGTTCGTGAAATACGTCTACCATTGAACTCTACTGTTCTTGCAGGTCCAAGAAACAATCCAACAGTTTCAGAGAGACGTTTCTAAAAACAGATCCCTACTTCAACAGAAAGACTATAAAGAACAGCCAAATAACGTGCGAATCACACAAGGCCCAGATTGTAAGCTATTAGAGAGCTTCAGACACAGTTGAAGTAGCATGTCTATATTTAGAAACGCTTGAGTCTAGAAGATTACCACTATGATGTAAGTGACTGCCGTTTGACACAGAAAAACTGCTGCATGTTTCCATTTAATAATTTTGTTGCTTAGCCCTCCACCTTCATGCTGCAGATATCTACATGTTTTCCTGTTCTGAGGTCCTGCCAAACCCATATTTTCTGTCATTTATGTTACCATGCAAAAAGTATAAATACCACTTGAACTTTTCAAATTTTTTTAAATGTTGCAACCATAACCTTGGTTAATTTTGTTGCCATTTTATTGTCTGAATTGTCAAAATTGTGGTATAATTGTGAAGTGGATAGCAAACCTTTCAAAATGTTTACAAATTAAAAAAAACTGAGTTGTGCTGTGCATTTATGACAATCCACCTCTACTCAAATACACAGAAATAAATCCAAGGGCAACTAATTG
This sequence comes from Fundulus diaphanus, assembly GCA_037039145.1. Lineage (NCBI taxonomy): Eukaryota > Metazoa > Chordata > Actinopteri > Cyprinodontiformes > Fundulidae > Fundulus > Fundulus diaphanus. The sequence continues at coordinate 9,848,661 of CM073132.1, forward strand.
CCAGAACATAACTGAACAAACCACATAATGAAGTCCACAAACTAGTTCAGACCTGTAAGGTGTCTTGAGATGATATGTGTTGTGAATTGGCGCTATATAAATAAAATTGAATTGAACTGTGTGAAATTATCACAGAGCTCTGTTCAATCCATCATCTGAACATAGAAAGAGAATGGCACACCTGCAGAGACATGGTTAGGCAAGAAGCGAAGCCAAGAGGCCCTAAGTTACAGGAGCAGCTGCAAAAATCAGCTGCTCAGGTGGGGGAATTTGAAGCATGAAAACTGTTAGTCATGCAGTCCACAAATCTGTGGAAGATGAGAGAAAACAAAGATATTGTTAAAAGGGAAACATGCATAATTTTCTTTTAACTTCACAATTATGCACCACTTATGGTCTATCAAAGAATATCTATAAATTATATTAAAGTTCGTGGTTGACATTGCAAAATGTGAAAAAGCTTCCCCAGGCACTGTAGACACATGACTTCAATCTCTGCCTCTGAAATCTGGGTTCAGTTATCTAACCATGTTGTAGCTCTCTCTTTGTAAACATGTTTGTAGCTTACCTTTCCTTCACTTCAGTGTATGATCAGTATCCTAATTTGGCCGTGCTGCTTTCTGGCGGAGCCTTCAAAATCTGGCACTGAGCTGTGATAAACTAAGATGTAATAGAATAGTTCATAATCACTTTCCTGCTTCGGTCTGGCTGAGGAGATATTTCTTTGTGATGTCCCAAAAGGTACTGAAATGTATCTGGCACAAAAAAAACCCATCCAGAACTGACCCACATTCACATTTTTACAGGGTCAGACAAACACAAACTTTCATAACATTGACTGTTGACACAGCTACTTTTACAGCCATGAAAAACAAAGCTGGCTGAGTGAATATAATGTGACACAGAGGCGTAAATAAGCCCTCCCTTATTCTTTGTCTTCTTCTCACTTGATACGGACAGCACAGCACACAGGAATCACTTTCAGTGAATGGCCTCATATGGCCCACTGTCCTCTGGTCAGTTCCTGCTGGCTCCTTACTCATGAGCAATTAAAGAGGCTACACAAAGGAATAGTTGTGGAGATGTTCATTTATGTTTTTATCAGCACAGAACTAAAAAACACTGAGTTAAAATTACTCTTAATTAGATGCTAAATGCAAGAGCATGTAGCAGAATGACTGGAGTTTTCTCTGGTTGTTTAGACCATGAAGTAACATAACCATCTGCTTGTGAACACTGCACTGTCTGCTGGCTGAAAGAAAACCATTGCACTTCTCTTTCACTCACTAGAAAGACAAGTTCAGCTGTTTGTAAATATTTCTGGTGATGACAATCATGGTTTTGGACACTGAAGGAGGGCCATTCAATATTATTAAGGGTTAGGCTTAGTCAGGGACTTTGACACAGATGATTTAGAAATGCCTTAATTGAGACTGTAAAACAAATTAATGTGTCTCTCCTTGAGCAGTATGTCTAGCAGATGTTAAACTGCTTATGTTTTCACTAATGACATGTAAAAGGGCTCTGTCATCCTTCTTCCACCCAAAAATGTAGCAGCAGTATCTGCACATTGTCAGAAACATTCAGCTGTTTCACATCAGGCAGTCACGATAAGTGTTATCCTTAGAAACTGGTGGCTTTGACAGAAAACCGCTACACAGAGAGGCAGAGACGAATGGGTCATCCGAGTAGAGTTAGAAGTACTCTGCAATGACTGAATAATACATGCATACTCTGTGTACATGTGTATTCTCTGTCATTTTATAAACTTATGAGGCTACTGCTTTATGTGGTCATGCTAACCCTCAAGACTAAAATCCTTTACTTTCATTTTTATAATACTTTGTAACAGTTAAATTATCAGCGTTTGCTTTAGCATTGACCTGCCTTTTGTTCAATTCCTGTCTACTTTCTTGTTCTTAGGTGAGAAAGCCTCCTTTTGATAAAGAAATATTTCCCATATAGTCCCACAGAGGTGAAGTTTTCTTTGTGTTTAACCCATCCCTCAGGGAGCAGTGGGCTGCCTACACTGAGTGGCACACGGGGAGCAATCTGGAGCTGAGTGTCTTGCTCAGGGACCCATGGTGGCATTCTGCGGGGATCGGACCAGGTACTTGCGACTTTCTCAGAGCGCAAGTGCACTGCTCTAACCACTAGACCACCACTCCCCCAAACTTCTGCCAAACATATTTCTTGGTATTGTCATATTGCTCAGTACTTTGTCATCTGACCATAATATTTTACATCAGAGGCATCGGGGTTACTGATGTAAATTTCAGTTGCATTTCAATCAGTGTTATCGCAAATATTGACAATGAAAAACTGTCTTAACTGTGGAAATAGGATTGGTTTTCAAGCTGTTTTCAGTTTATGGTAGCATTGAGACTTGGTGCCATGTTACTGCTGCCGCCACGCTAGCTGGCACCCTGTTATCAGCAGCTCACAGTCTTTCCAAAGTTTTTTTTTTTTATCTGTTTTTTTACAAGTGTTGTATCTTCCTGTTTTTCTGCCTTGTTGTACACATTTGTGAAAAACTTTGTTTTTATTCTCTTTTTTATGGCATTTGTGTAGAGACCATCTAAGTGGAAATGACTATTTAATTTATTTATACCCAAGATCAGCTGTTACCTCTCTGTAGCTGCAGTGTGAGCTACAAAACTACCCAATGTTCTCCATGACCTGAGGAAGTACAGATGCAGGACTCATGGGGGAGATGTACACACCTTTTATCCCATCCATCATCATGGGAAATGAGATATCCCTTTCCAACAAAGTAGATGAATTGGTAGCTCTCACCCGCCACAGAGATGCTGGAGAGAGAACCGCTTGGTAATGCTTGGTAATGACATGGCTAATCGCGCTAATGCCAAAAACACACACAAACATGGACGGCTTTCATTTTAACTGGGCTGGCAGAACCAAGCAGAGCAGTAAGAAGAGAGGAGGAGGTCTGGTTGTGTTTGTGAATGATATATGGTACAACTCATTCATGCAGTTACCAGACTCCAAGCACAGCATCCCCAGGTCCTTTTCCTGATATCTGGGGATTCATGTCTCCCTGTCCTCCACCCTCCCCATCTTCACTCAGTTTGTCACCTGTTGCACCAGAGACAATAAAAAGCTGAACATATTGTATCTCAACATCAAGGAGGCATACAGCTTATTGCCACTCTATCCCCTGGGGGGCTCAGATAAAAACCTGGTTAATCTCACAGTCTGTATATATCCCACTTGTGCATAGAGAACAAACTGTTGCACACACATTGAAGAGATGGTCTGAGGACACTGAAATAAGTCGGAGGGATTGTTTCAGATCCAGTATTTGAGAAGAACTCTGTGCTTTTCATGGAGAGGACAGTGTTATGCCATAAGTCATCATGGCAGACTGACTCTGACTCCCAGCATGTAACACGCCTTGACTGCGGCTCTGACTCCACCCAACAGATATAACTTATACTGCCCGGAGTGGCCTGGTGTCTTTCACAGGTGTCCGCTGATGAGATGTACTACAATCTCAGCAACTCGTGCCTGAACACATGGTGGACCCTGTGATAGAGCAACTTTGCTGGATAAAGTAACTGCATGACCCTTTTACCCTTCAAAGGAGAGTTTAAGAGCTTTAAGCTTGGAGCCACAAAGACTGAATCTGTGAGGTATTCTTCTACATTTTGTTGTGGGGTTGACAGAAGAAGTCAAACACTTAAAAACCTAAGGAGAAGACGAAGAAGTCCTCTGCTTTCCCAAGTTGATCGTCGAAGCGGTGTCCTTTTACTTTGCCCAAGCAAATCACACAGAACGCTACCACAACCGCTAATTCTGTGCAGACTGGACGAGCCGCCACACATCCACCTGCCGCTGAAGCCAGGTGAGACCCTACGAGGGAGCTGCCAGCTCACGCCTCAACTGCCGGACGTACCCTGTGAGGGCCGAACCAGACCGATCTCCCACCACAGAGCAACTAAGAAGAAAATAAACTATTCATTTATTTTCTAGATCTAGAAGATCGTTACTGTAGCCTAGGTAGAAATTAATTAGAAGCTCACTGTTGTTAGCCAGTAAACCCAATGTCTTCCCTCATGGCTGGTTTGCAGCTAACTGTTGTTAGCGGGCTAGCCCATTGTCTCAGGCGACTGCCATCTTGAGACTCTCGGCTATAGGCTACTGAAGCTTATCGTTGTTAGTGAATGGGGTGGATATTAATCGTTATCAAGAAGGAAAGCACAATGCTCATTAATTCAGAGAAAGTTTCATCTTTGTCTTTGCAAATTTATTCAAAGACATGGAGCATTTGAATGTTTCTGTCCCAACGCAGTCAAGAAACAGAGTGAGAGGAGAAGGGCACACTACACTTTTATTACATTCTGGGTTAACATAGGAAGTGGGAGTAGCCTTCATCTGAGAAAATAGGAGTGCACACAATGGTATGATCCAGTTCTTGTCTAACACAAATCCTCTATGTCCTTGGCTAAAGAAAACATAATAATAAATCTGTAAGCATGTGAGCTTCTTTCAAACAGGAAAGTTATGCAGGTGCATCTGGACAAGATGCACCTGCATAAGAGTTACATACATCAATTTAATTTTCCACAACATGGGCTAGCTATTGTCTCAGTCGGGCACCATCTTGAGCCTTTCGGTTATAGGCTACCGAAGTTAATCATTGTTAGTGGGCTAGCTATTTGCCTCTTTCGGCCTGCCATCTTGAGCTCTGGGCTCTCGTAGCTAACAGTCGTTAGCCAGCTTGTTGAGAGGCTATTACCCAGCCTCCGTGCATTGGCCAAATCCATTTAAACACTGTTTACATCATACATCAGCGTGTTCTGCTGTTTTAAGGGTGGTTAATCAATGTTTAATTAGGTGAGCCTTAAGTATGTCTGAAAATTACTGAAAAACTTTGCTGATTTTTATTTTTTGTTTTCTTTTATGTTGAGTGTTGTTTGATTTCAGTAGTTAGTGTGTTTAAATAGTAGAATTAAACAGAATAATTGCTATAACAGGGAATTATTTGTTTAGTAAATTTTAACTAGCAAAAGTGTGGTTGTCTGTAGTTATATATATATCAGTGATTGAATTGTCTCAAAGAGTTACAGAATCATCTCTTTCAGGTTAACAATATGGATATACATAGACATTTTCCTTTTCTTGTGGTTAATGATTAGTGATTGATAATTACAAATGCAATTATAAATTAAAGTTATTAAGGTTTACTGGTGGCTAATATAACTCAGTTTCACAACTGGTTTAAACAACCATCTCTTTATGGTAAAGGTTAAAAAGGTACTCATCTACCCAGCCGATTTACTCAGCTACCCAGCCGATTTACTCAGCTACCCAGCCGATCAGTACATGACCGCCAGCGCCTGCTGGAGTTACGGTCATGTAGTGTTTTTGGACTTGTAACCACTACTACGCTCGATTGTTTACGCGGCTTCGGAGTACTCCAGGAGCGAGTCCCGGAGGCTTGCGACGCGGCGGACTCGCCGAGCAGCTCGCGCCCGAGGAGGGCGAAGCGGAAGCGGTGCAGCCGGCCGAAGAAATGCGGCTGTCGCGGAGGTTTAGCAGCTAAGCTGAAGGCTAACCCCTTTAGATCGCCGCTTCCATCCATCTTGCTCTCCAACGTCCGCTCACTGGACAACAAAATTGACCATCTACAACTTGAACTCTCTGCAAAGAGGGAGTTTAGAGACTGCTGCGCTCTCATCCTGACGGAGACATGGCTCACATCATCAATCCCAGACAACGCCGTTAGCATGGAGGGGCTAGCTACTTTCCGCGCTGACAAAAATAAACAACTCAGCGGTAAGACCCGGGGAGGCGGACTCTGCGTTTACACCTGGTGTAAAAATGCTAGAATAGTCACAAGCTTTTACTCTCCGGAAATAGAGCTCCTGATTGTTAGCTGCAGACCGTTTTACCTGCCTAGAGAGTTTACTGTTGTTTACATCACAGCGGTTTATGTTCCTCCCAGCGCAAACACAAAAGAGGCCATGAGTGTTCTCTATCGGACTATCTCTGAGCTGCAATCTGCACACACAGAGGGGGTTTTCATCATTGCTGGGGATTTTAACCAGGCAAATATGAAAACTGTTCTCCCTCATTTAAACCAACACGTGGATTTTGCTACTCGGGGAGAGAACACTCTAGACTTAGTTTACACAAATATTAAAGGCGCATTCAAGGCAGCCCCCCACCTCGGCTCTTCAGACCACCTTTCTGTGATGCTAATTCCTGCATACAGGCCCCTGCTGATCAGAGCTAAACCTACAGTGAGGCAGGTGAGGGTGTGGACTGAGGGAGCAATGGAGGCGCTCCAGGACTGTTTTGAGTGCTCTGATTTGGACATGTTCAAAGCTGCAGCAACTTATGAAGACAAGATCAACATTGATGAGTATGCCATGACTGTGTCAGCCTACATCAACAAATGCATTGAGGACGTCAGCACCAATAAGACCATCATCACCTGAGCCAACTAACGACCCTGGATTACTGAGGAGGTCCGTGAAGCGCTAAAAGCACGGAACTCAGCCTTCAAGTCTGGTGACAAGGAGGCACTGAGGAAAGCGAGAGCCAATCTGAACCGTGCCATCAGGCTAGCGAAGCGGAGCCACTCTAAGAAAATCCAGGAGCTTTTCCATGACGCCAGAATCACCAGGAGCTTGGAAAGGCATAAGGGCAATCACTGAATACAACACGCCCTCCCCCCCCCCCCCCCCCCCCGGTGGGTGAACTTGATGCTGACTTCCTTAATGGACTAAATAACTTCTTTGGGAGGTTTGAGGCACTAAACAACACTACAGCAGTGAAGGCTGTTCCCCATCAGGAAGAGGAGGTCCTCTGCCTTGACACAGCCGACGTGTGGAAGACTCTGAGGAGAGTCAATCCGCGGAAGGCCCCAGGTCCCGACAACATATCTGGGCGGGTGCTCAAGGAGTGTGCAGGTCAGCTGGCTGGTGTCCTCACAGATATTTTTAACACCTCGCTGGACAAAGCCACAGTGCCAGAATGCTTTAAATCTGCCTCCATCATTCCGGTGCCGAAGAAACCTCAAGTCACCTGCTTCAACGAATACCGGCCTGTTGCACTGACTCCCATCATGATGAAGTGCTTTGAAAGGCTGGTGAAAGAACACATCGTCTTCAGTCTCCCCCCAACACTCGACCCGTTCCAGTTTGCCTACCGGCAGAACCGCTCCACTGAGGACGCCATCTCCTCCGCTCTTCACCTGAGCCTGGCACACCTGGAGGAGAAGAACACGCACGTGCGGATGCTGTTCCTGGACTTCAGTTCAGCGTTTAACACCATCATCCCACAGCACCTGGTAGGAAAACTAGAACATCTGGGCTTCGGCACACCTCTTCGCAACTGGCTGCTAGACTTCCTTACCAACAGACCTCAGTCAGTCCGGGTCGTACAGAACATCTCTGATGTCATCACCCTCAGCACGGGCTCCCCTCAGGGCTGTGTCCTGAGCCCCCTGCTGTTCACTCTGATGACACACGACTGCGTCCCCAGGTTCACCACCAATCACATCGTGAAGTTTGCTGACGACACAACGGTGGTGGGTCTGATCAGAGACAACAACGACCAGGACTACAGAGAGGAGGTGGAGCGGCTGGTGGGCTGGTGCAGAGACAACAGCCTGATCCGGAACGTGGAGAAAACGAAGGAGATCATCGTCGATTTCAGGAAGAACCGGCCTCACCACGCTCCACTGCTCATCAACAGCTCAATTGTGGAGGTGGTCAGCAGCACAAAGTTCCTGGGGGTGCACATCACGGACAACCTCCCCTGGTCTGTGAACACCACGTCACTGGTGAAGAGGGCACAGAAGCAACTGTACTTCCTGTACAGGATGAGGAGAGCCCACCTACCCCCGCCCATCCTCACGACCTTCTACAGAAGCACCATAGAGAGCATTCTGACCAGCTGTCTCTCTGTGAGGTGTGGAGGCTGCAGTGCCTCCGACTGGAAGAACGTGAGGAGAGTGGTGAGGACAGCAGAAGGGATCATCGGGCTCCTCTCCCCTCCATTAAGGACATTTTGTCCCAGCGCTGTGTCCCGAGCCCATAACATCATAAGAGACCCCTCACACCCCCACCATGGACTGTTCTCCCTGCTGCCTTCTGGGAAGAGGTTCCGCAGCATCCGCTGCAGGTCCACCAGGTTCTGCAAAAGCTTTTTCCCTGTTGCCATCAGACTGTTGAACTGCTGAACTATAAACTGGACTCTGCACCACATTTCCACATTGCTCATTTGCACATTTGCATCACTGCATCTTTATCTAGCATTACAGCAGTGAAAGCTGTTCCCCACCAGGAAGAGGAGGTCCTCTGCCTTGACACCGCCGACGTGTGGAAGACTCTGAGGAGAGTCAACCCGCGGAAGGCCCCAGGCCCCGACAACATACCTGGGCAGGTGCTCAAGGAGTGTGCAGGTCAGCTGGCTGGTGTCCTCACAGACATTTTTAACACCTCGCTGGACCAAGCCATAGTGCCAGCATGCTTCAAGTCTGCCTCCATCATTCCGGTGCCAAAGAAACCTCAAGTCACCTGCTTCAACGACTACCGGCCTGTTGCACTGACTCCCATCATGATGAAGTGCTTTGAAAGGCTGGTAAAGGAACACATCGTCTCCAGTCTCCCCCCAACACTCGACCCGTTCCAGTTTGCCTACCGACGGAACCGCTCCACTGAGGACGCCATCTCCTCTTCTCTTCACCTGAGCCTGGCACACCTGGAGGAGAAGAACACGCACGTGCGGATGCTGTTCCTGGACTTCAGTTCAGCGTTCAACACCATCATCCCACAACATCTGGTGGCAAAACTGGAGCATCTGGGCTTCAACACACCCCTACGAAACTGGCTGCTAGACTTCCTCACCAACAGACCTCAGTCAGTCCGGGTCGGACAGAACACCTCTGATGTCATCACCCTCAGCACGGGCTCCCCTCAGGGCTGCGCCCTGAGCCCCCTGCTGTTCACCCTGATGACACACGACTGCGTCCCCAGGTTCACCACCAATCACATCGTGAAGTTTGCAGACGACACAACGGTGGTGGGCCTGATCAGAGACGACAACGACCAGGACTACAGAGAGGAGGTGGAGCAGCTGGTGGGCTGGTGCAGAGACAACAGCCTGATCCTGAACGTGGAGAAGACGAAGGAGATCATCGTCGACTTCAGGAAAAACCGGCCTCACCATGCTCCACTGCTCATCAACAACTCAGCGGTGGAGGTGGTCAGCAGCACCAAGTTCCTGGGGGTGCACATCACGGACAACCTCACCTGGACTGTGAACACCGCGTCGCTGGTGAAGAGGGCACAGAAACGACTGTACTTTCTGCGGAGGATGAGGAGAGCCCGCCTGTCCCCGCCCATCCTCACGACCTTCTATAGAAGCACCATAGAGAGTATTCTGACCAGCTGTCTCTCTGTGTGGTGTGGAGGCTGCAGTGCCTCCGACTGGAAGAACGTGAGGAGAGTGGTGAGGACAGCAGAAGGGATCATCGGGGCTCCTCTTCCCTCCATAAAAGACATTTCATCGCAGCGCTGTGTGTCTCGAGCCCGTAACATCATCAGGGACCCCTCACACCCCCACCACAGACTATTCTCCCTGCTGCCCTCTGGAAAGAGGTTTCGCAGCATCCGCTGCAGGTCCACTAGGTTCTGCAAAAGCTTTTTCCCTGCTGCCATCAGACTGTTGAACTGCTGAACTGCTAAAGTATAAAAACGGACTGTGTACCACATTCGATTCGCTGATTTGCACATCTGCACATTTGCACATTGTATCGTATCCTGCAAAATTGCTGCTGCACCTTACCGGGAAACGTACTGCAAAACTGTGTACAATGCAACTGTCTACTTTTAAATCATTGCTGCACCTTACTGCGTATTTGTTTACATTTGTTTTACACTGTTTACATTTCAACTGCCTACTGCTCACTGCTGCACTTTATCCGGAAGTCAATTGAAACTTATCCTGTAAGTGACTGCGATTTATCACTGCACTTTATCCTGTACTGTAATTCACCGCAAGGTATCCTGTAGAGTTACTGCAATCTTTCTGAGCTGTGTGAAAGCGAAATTTCGTTCTGTATCCACTCTGTGTATACAAAATGACAATAAAGAAAGTCTAAGTCTAAGTCTAAGTCTAAGTCTAATTACAAATGCTGCCGCACTTTTAGTTTCTAAATGCATTTTTGCACAAATGCCTTTTTGCACCATCATTCCTGCACATACAAATGGTTTAAATATTCTCCTGTACACTGTGATCGCACACTGTTTCTTTCTCCTGCATTGTTTACATTTCAATTGTTTACTTTTTAATCACTGCTGCACTTTATACTGTAATTTACAAGCTGTATGCAACGAAATTTCGTTTTGTATGCACTCTGTACATACAAAATGACAAAGTTGTCTAAGTCTAAGTCTAAAGGTTAATAATTGTTAATAAATAAGCCCAATTGCTAGATAGAATCATTGAAGGCTAGCAGCCCTTAATCACAAGCATATGAAACATCTTTTGTTGCTGCTTAACTTTGTTTAGAATAACACATTATTAATTGTAATATCCTTTTATAAGTATTGACAATATGCATAAGCAAATAGGTAAAATTGCACAGCAACAACATCACAGAACAGATCAAAGACTACATTAACTTCTGTGTGGATAATACTCTGCCCCTCATGAAATTCTGGTGTTTCGCCAAAGTAGAGGCTCCCCTCAAGGAGCCTTGAGGAAGGGAACCTTTATATCAGGAACCATGGAGGGACTGAGAGCTGTGCAGAAGGAGCTGAGAAGAAAGATTAGGGATGAGAAAAACATCTACAGGAAGAAAACGGCACACCAACTGCAACAGGAAAACATCAGTGGGGTTTGTAAGAGCCTGAAAAATAAATTCAGGTCACAAATCAAACTTCTAAGCTTGTGATTTAGCACCAGTGAATGATATTAACAAATTCTTTATCAGATTGATCAGACACTCACCCTGCCCCCAGCACAGTCACCCATGCTACAACCCCCTTCATCTTCAACAATGGGACGTTCTTCCAATTCTGTCACATTTGCCCAGAGACAGCCCAGTTTCCCAGCTGGTCAGACAAGAATACTGCAAACTAGAATCGCAACAACCGCAAAACCAATAATTTTGGAAGATGACAAAGTCCCAGGAGCTTCATTTCAACATGCTTTAATCATGAAACACAGCATAGAACATCTTAAACGTTGGTTGAAATGTAGAGGCCTCAAAATGAGCAGAAGAGAAGCAGTACTAGTAGAAAGGTAGGAGAGGCTGTCCTCTCCTCTTTCACAACGGATTAAACATGAGGAAGAAACCAGCTGAATATGCACAGAAAAAATATGTTTTATTACAGGCTTATGTTTTAAATTATTATAGGACTTATTGCAAATGACTGACTTCTTTTTAAAGTTGCAAAGTCAATCATCCCACTGTAATCAAACCCTCTGATCATATCTCACACACGCACGCACGCACGCACGCACACACACACACACACACACACACACACACACACACACACACACACACACAAACCAGCTCACCGTGACAGAAGCAATCCACTTGCTCCCTTAAAACAACCCAAAGCTGTTTTTGGGTGGTATTTATACACACCAAGACTTTTCCTGCTCATAAAATAATTGTTGTTGGGAATATGGGGGGAGGACTATTACCCCCGCTAATAGCTCTTGTTGCGTGGTGCGATATCCAGAATAAGTCGTTCTGTCGGAAAAAAGCCAAGCCCAAAAAAGCGACTTCATGTTCAAAAACAAACCCAAGAAACCCCAACTTGCGACTCGGTTACAAGTGACTAGAGAAAAACAAGTCCAATGTGGCTTATAATAAGCAGACTATGCAACACTGAAGCTCACATAAACACCTCTCATGGATTGGATGCTGCTGTAATGCCACTGAGAAAAAGCCAAATAAATGTAGCCTACCTGCACAGTTGCTGCAGTTGCTGTTATCAGGTGCGGATGTTTAAGTGTTGGCTCCTTACCACCAAGGAAATGTGGAGATCACATAGGTGTCCTTGGTTGGATTCCATAGTAAAGTCCTCTTGGTTACAAGCTCGTATCCAACACTGACGTTTATTGCCAATCCTTCTGGGTTTTGGAAAATCAATGGAAAAAACTCCATATGGTCACGATCACCATATCGAGTCACTCCGGCAGATACCATTGCGGCGGTGTTTTGTTGTTGCCATAATATGTCTGTTGAGATAAAATTCAGGACAGATCCATTCACTATTTGACTCTTACAAGCAAACTATTCAAGTGTTTGTAGACCACAAGATGGCTGCGACGCATGTTCTAAATCTAGTAATTTGGCATCATTTGAGAAAAGCCCTATAGCTTGCTCTTATTTGCAGAACTTCACACCTCTGCTCTTAGCCATCACCCACACCTGACTCCAGCCCGTGTTCTGACTCCAAACTGGTGTCCCACGAGCTTTGTGTATCTACTCCAACACAAAAGGATGAACTATCACCGAGTTCTTCAGGAACCTGCTCTTTAGGAAGCTGCTGATCACATGCATACTCAAAGACCAGGACATTGAAGATTTAGATGAATATATTCACCTGTTGAATTGAGACACCTTTTTATTTAAAGCCGTATGTATAATTCTGACCCTGTGACATCTTCTCAACTCTCCTGAGTGGAAATATGAAGCTACCTCATGGCTTTCTATGGCATATGTTTGTTTATTTAACTGATATGTGTGAGTAATGATAATCTGTTCTTATAGCTCTCATTTGTTAGCTCTCATTTTGTCCCTATAAATAATCAGTCCTCTCCATCAACAATGTCTTACTCACGTTTTTTGTGACTAAAACTTCGGTTTTCTACTTTGGTTCAGAGTGTACCCCTTGTTTACTTCCTGCTTCCTGAGCCAATCTCATGAGAGTTCCCAGAACAGAGCGCAGCACTTGGTATTTTATCTTGGCGAAAGAGCAGCAGCCTGCTAACATGGAAGACAGTAAGAGAAACAAACCAGAAATAGAACAGAATACAACATCATATACCTATCCTGTGGAAGTAAAAATTCACAACAGCAACACACCGTTTAAAAACGGCAAATTAGATTGATGTGATTGGCAAGCTGTTGTACCAATTTGAGCCACAAGGAGTCAGTATTACTTATAGCTCCTTTAAAGCCATACTAAATAATTTTTGAGTGGCGCTCCCCTACAGGACGTTTTGAAAATAGTTCTGTCGTAAATTCCTGCTGCCCTCGGCGTGTCCCCAACTCGGCCCAGCTACAGCACACTGTCTTTCGCTCTCTCTCGAGCTACTTTTTGAGAGAGAGAGAGAGAGAGAGAGAGAGAGAGAGAGAGAGAGAGACATGTGTATAATGCAGCCTGACTGAATCTATTTTTAGCTCTTGTTTATTTAGGAGAGGGAGGGAGACAAGGAGGAGGTGAGAGAGAGAAAGATGTGTGTGTCTGCAGACGGACAGTGGCCAGAGTAACCGGCTTGCTGTCTGTAGCGCTGTGGGAGCTGGATTATTAATAGCTCTTGAACTAGTGGGTTAGTATGTTGCCCAAATAAGAGACTTCACGGTCAAAAACATGTCCAATAAACCGCAACCTGTGACTCACGAAATTTACAAGAGACTTAAAAAAACAAGCCAGAAGTTGCTTATAATAAGCAGACTTGGTAACACTGCCACTGATGCCAATGGCATTGCATCGGGCAGCACTAAAGCCGTTCGTCTTACCGCGTGAACGAGACCAGAGCTGCAAAACCGCCTCTGGTTTGGATCGCAAAAAGTTGCAAGTGTGATTTTTCGGCCAGAGATACTTAGGGGAGATGACAGACCCCTCATTCGTCTCATAAACACTTAGATTTCCATCACAGGGACTTAGAAGAGGACATATTAAGGTAAAGATGTTACTTAGTGGGGCTTTAGTCAACTCAAGTAGAAATCTAATTTCTGCTTTCTATAGACACAGTATTTCTGAGAAAGTTATCATCTAATCCTTTTTACATATGTGGTATGTGGTTGTTTCTGGTAACACTAACTGGGAACCAATCTGGCTGAAGCAAACAAAACTGAACCAATTTGTTCTTCTTTTAAAATCAGTCAATTTCCTTCATCCATACAGAGGAGATGTAAGCAGAATAAATCTTTGTCGGTCCACAGTAGAAATCTGTCTGTTTCATTTTGCTTCCCATTGTGGTGAGCTGTAGCGACGTCACAGTTGTCAGGGCAACCTTGTGACGAAAACAGAATCCCTGTCCGCTCAAAGGGGTGGCCCCACATGCTTGACGGGCGCATGCCTCGTCTCTCACTGTCATGCACTTGCACAGTGTACACACAGACCTTCCCTTTTGTTCTATTTGCATGAGTACATCACTAAACATGTGCAGCCCATTAGTGTGTGTCTCCATGTAGCCCAGCAGCGTAGATAGCAGCTGATGAAGGAGAGAACATGAAAGGAGGAAGTAGGACACTGTTTCACTTTTACAGCCTGCTTCAGAGTGAAAGGAGTGATTGGAGGTAACATCTTTTGTTTTCGTGCTCCAAAATAAACAGCCTAACAATATAGCATCAGCAGATAGAACCTCTGCAATTACTTAAAGGGCATGCCTTTAAGTATTAAGTAGTTTAAATCTGTAGATTTAAAAAATAAAGGTGTATATAACACAATAATACCAAACTAATCATTTACTTGTTACATGGAATATATAATTTCGCTATGAAAGACCAGCACATTTGTATATTTAAGAAGGAAAGGTGATGTCTCATAGGCAATGTGAAACAATTACATCACTGCTGATCATCATGACTCCACATGCTACTTACTAATAAAGAGGAATAAATAATAGCAGTGTTCAACTCTATGGGTAACTGCTTCACCTCTTCTTTAAATCTGGATGGGTTCAAAAGTTTCATGTCGGTACTGTCAAGTCATTTGGTTAGCCGCATTAAAGTCACATGTCATGGGAAATTAGTTTAGCTGCGTCCAAAAATAGCTGACCTGTGCTGTGCTCAATTCACTTGAAGGAACTTGGGTGAGTTCACTCCGTGACCATTTTTTGGACCCAGAAAGAACCATATTTAGTCAGGAATGCTGGTGCTTTTATAACAGGAGTCCAGAGGTGTTTTGTGGCACCTTTTGGCTTCAATGCTTCCAGACCTTGGCCCTGAGTAAAGCAATATGGATAATTTCGTAAAACTGAGGGTTTCTGCTCCAACTGCACCTCCCATATCAAATAGAGTTTTTGGTCGGAAAACTGAGATTTCGATCGTTTATGTGGACCGGACTCAGGCCTGCTGACAACTTTGCCAGGGCCCAGGACAACACTGTCTTTTTAACCCCCCACCACCACCATCACCACACATACTAACACAATGTCCACCGTTTCTTTTATGCTCTGGAAATCTCTCACAAAGCTTTCTGTATTTTATGTAGGATATGATGGATATGTTCTATGCAGTTTAACACACTAGTTTACCCTTTCTCTACTTTGTAAGAAAGCAGTCAGCATGTTAGGTCAAATAAGGAATTACCTAACCTAGCTGCTGTTTATCCTCCAGTCCCTATCATTTTAGTCAAATACTTTGGGAATTCCTGCCCTCTGCATTTCCTGCCAGTTCCTTTTGTTTTGTCATTACATGAATGAGGTTCTCTTGATCAGAAACAGTCATTTTAGTCGGCAATAATGCAGGATCACTGAAATTCAGTGGGTCACACTCGTTGTCAGGTCATCTGCAATATTACCCCGGTACTGGTCTCTACCATGTTGTGCTCCTGGTTCCTGTGTTTTTTGCCTACCTTTAATCTTGTAACTCTTGTTTAAATAAACCACAATTCTCTGCAAGATGTGGCTTCCCACTTCTTGTCTGCCTTTTGGCCTTCCTACAAACTCACCAAAACTGATAACATGTGGTAGAGAAGATATCAAACCAATAAAAAATGGCTCATCTCTACATCAACTGTAAGACCTGCAGTAAAATGAAACCGGGCAACGGCAAACAAACAAGAAGAAATAATTATGCGTGTGCAGTCTCACTTAGATCTAATTACCAAGCAACTAATACCCTACCTATCAGTCCTGGGATTAATTAAGCACCCTAATGAGAACACATTGAGTCCCACTGGGGAAGCTGGGCAAAAGGGAGTTTAGAAATATTTAGATCTTATATTTATTTTGTTTAAATGTTTAAATGATAAACCCTTTTGGATAATTAAGATGTTATTAGTTCACAGAGCATCACTTAATAAGTTGTTCAAAAACATTTTAACTGCAACAGTGATTATTTAGTAATTAGTGTTAATTTGATAACGTCTGGATCAGACTAAGGCAATAATTTATTTCTGAATCTAAAACTGGCTCAGTGACGCATTTAATATCAAAACCACATTGTGATACTTTCGAAATATATTGATAGTAATGATTAGGGTTGTAATGATACAATGCATTCAGCTAGAAAAACGAAACGACACATGATTCTGTGTTCATGAAAAAAGATGACACCACATTTTTACAATATTCTGTGGAAAATTGAGAAATCCATTTTTTTGTTTTCTAAAAAAAAACAGTTAATGTTTTACCAATAATAAACTGTGCTTTAAAGAATCTGTAATCAGTCTAGAATAATCCCATCCAGGTTGGACGTGTCTATACCACTCATACTTGCCTCTGTTGGAAGCTCACAGAGAGCCTGGCCCCCAGTGTTTGTTAGTGGTCTCCTTAAACACAACTGGGGAACTAAATAAGTACTTCCTTTTTTTTTTAGAAATAAAAGGTCTGAAATAAAAAAAAGACACATTATTTCTAACTTAAAGTACTCACATTTAAAGCAGGCCTCATAATAACTGATTTGAATTATTTTACCAGATAGAGTCATATTCTTATCACAGCACTTTGAGATACAAACTTCCTTTGGTAGAGAAAACATAGGGTTTTATTATCCTGATATCTGGTGTAATGAAATCTTTTACAGGCTGAGTAATAATTCTGTGACTTGATCTTTTAACTCTTATTTTCTCTGGTATATTTTGCCTCTTTTTTTCCTCAGCAGTTTGGTGTAACAAAAAAGGCAGTCTTGATTGCAACTGGTAAATAATTGATGACATTTTGAATTAGATACTGCATATAGAAATCAATCAGAACTGCTCAGACTCCTAAAATAGAGAGATCCATTCAAAACCCTGTCTTTAAATGATCAGTTTTGTATAGAACAGAGGGAAATGAAAAAGTGTTCAGAAGCAGCCTCACACACAAAGATAAGTCATGGTTCTATTTCGGGGTCTTTACAGACTGCTTTTGTAATCCAGTTATTCTGATGAGTTCTCACCTGATGATTTGTTGAGTAAAAAAATCTGTTAGTTATTTGTTTTAAGGACAGTGGAGCTTTGTTTCACGGTTTATGACATTAAATTAACTTTACAATACCTGTATGCTGATCCCCAGAATGACTGTTTGCTGGAACTCTGGGGTTCCTTCTAGAAATTTATTTTACACAAGAAATTAAATTCATATAATTCATTTGGTCTCTACATGGAATCCTAAAGGTACTTTTTCGTGGAAATCAGAGCTCAGATAAGTTAGAAAATAAAGTTTTTTTTAATCATTTTTGTCCCAGCTGAGACGTTTTCCAAAAATGTGTTTTATGTTTTTAATGTGTTATTTATTATCAAATAGCCACCAAAGCTTTTATCTCTTCCCTTTTGGCACTGTGCATACTTTTATATCGGTCAAAACTCCAATTTTAAATTAAGAGGAGGGCACCGGGCCCAGATGGGTCAGGGAGCCAAGCTCAGTCACATCAAGAATCACAAATCTTTATTGTCACTATGTGTTACCATAATGTAATTTTTGATGAAACAGCTCAGGATGCAAACAGATTAGACATAGCACGCAGACACAACAAGACATGTTTCCAAACCTTTCTTCCATGAAATCAGTTAATTGCACTGCCAAGCAAAACTTCCTGAAAGGCTTAAAGCACACAAATAGTCCATCATCCATCCATTTTCTAACACATCTATCCCTTATGGGTTTGCGAGTGGTGCTCGTGCCTATCTCCAGCTGTCAATGGGCGAGGCGGGGTACACCTTGGACAGGTCGCCAGTCTATCGCAGGCGCAAATAGTCCTTAGCAGCTAATAGACTAATTTCTGAGTCATAAAGTCAGATAGCAGTCCCTTTACAGACAATACAGATTACTGTACAGTTGCATGAGTGTATCACATGAACGCTCCCAAACCAAAGATGAGCGGAGTGGTGTATGCAGTTCAGTGCAGTGAGGAATGTTCTGATCTTTATATTGGAGAATATATATTGGAGCAACCAAACAACCTCTCCACAGACGCATGGCTCAACACAGGAGAGCTACAGTACCTCCTCAGGACAAGACTCTGCTGTCCACCTACACCTTAAGGACAAAGGACACTCTTTTGAGGACCAAAATGTTCACATTTTGGACAAAGAAGATAGATGGTTTGAAAGGGGTGTGAAGGAAGCCATCTACGTAAAGAGAGAAAAACCAACCTTAAATAGAGGAGGAGGACTTATAATAATACAGCTATAGGATTAATTACAGCCAATCATCAGCTCAATTCTCACCCTCATACGGGTGATCAAAACATCGTTCCTGCAAGCCAGGCCAATAACGACCCTAACGACTCCTCATTACAGAGTAGTGGACCAGTTTTGGTTCAATCTACTGACTTAATGACTTTAACGACTTCCCATTACTAAGGGGGTGGACCTGTTTCTGTTGAATTTGCATGTTATCTAAGCCATTACAAGGCCTTTGTTGGGCAGTAGTATAAAGCTTGATGCTCCACATTACTCCAGACTTTTTGAATTGAGAAAGCTCCCTGGATAGAAACGTCTTCAAACTTCGGAAAACAAGTCCAGTTGTTTTGTTTTTTACTTTTTTTGGAATGATACACTCTTGCACACAGTAAAATACTGTGCGATCAATTTAAATCTTTAAGTTACAGAACAGCATGAGCCATCAGCCAGCTCTCCTACATTAGGAGCTACCATCTCTCTTCAGGAGGGTGGTAGTTTTGGAGGTTAGCTATTTCGATTAATCTGCAGACAGGGAGCAATTGGGGGTTAAGGGTCCTGCTTTAACCTACACAGTCTGCAGACTGTGGGGATTGAACCGGGTACTTGGAACCTTATCAGAGTGCTCTAACCACTAGGTCATCACTCCGCCCATAGCTCACAACTTGTCCTACTTTTACATGTTCTAAAAAGAAATGCTGCCTATGTTAAGAAATACTGTGCATCTTTTCTCTGTTCAGTCCTGGGTCCTGACTAAGGGTGTTCGGTAATGATACTCTATGTTCAGTATTTTGGAAAGCTGTTGTAAAATTGTAACTTTTGAACTCTTCCTGATATTGTCATCCACTTATCCATTTATCTGAACCTGCTAAACACATGTTCCAAGCTGGAGCCTGCCCCAACTGTAAATGGGTGACAAACACCATGGGCAGATTGCCAACAAGGACACCATACACATTCTTGTTTTACTGCTATGAGGACCTTGCATTGACTTTTCATTTCCAACCTTCTCTATGACCTAATCCGGACACTACCCCTAAACAGTACGAAATCAACATTAACCATTCCTAAACTCAAATCACATGCTAGTCCTAAACCTAACCCCTAGACCCCCCCCCCCCACACACACACACACACACACACAAAAAGTGATGACTAAGAAAATGTCTTCACCGTGAAACAAACAACACTCACTTTGCTGGTAAAACATTAAAACGGTTCTCACTCAGCAGCACAAACAGGAGCACACATACACACCTAAGGGTTGATTAATTTATTTTACTCTGGGAACCCACACATGTGTAGTAACATAAATTATATTAAGTTTTATGAACTAATCAGTCTCCCAATCTACCAGTAATGAGTCTCAATGATGAATAGTTTACCTTCGAATTAAATAATCTTTGTTACATACAGAAGAAAGGACGTTTCCTTCTACATTTTAGAATTTAAGGTTAATTTAAAAACACTAAAATATTTGAGACTCAAATATGGAAAGAACCAATAAGAACCAGTAATTATTTTTTTAATGCCAGAGAAAGACACTTGAACATTAAGCCAAACACAGAGAACGCTTCAAAATATTTATTAAAATAAACTTGATGGTGGAAACAGGAAACTGGCAAGAGCACTGACAGCAACCACTGTAGAGGAAAGACAAAAGGTTAGTGGCGCCTGATGTTTCAGAGAATAATGTCAGTCTCAGAAAATAAGCGTCTAACGTTATAAAGATCCAGGTGGATGAAATGGATCTGACCTGTGGTTCTAGGGGTTCCGTTTTGATGCACAGATTGACAGTCAAGAAGATGAGCAGGCTGCGTCTTGGGGAAAACTGGCAGCTTTAAGTTCAGCGTTGGGAGGGATAGTGGAGACTTGAGGAGTCTGATTTATTTATTTTGTCTCACAGAAACCTGGCTGCAAGAGGATTATGTTAGTCTGAGTCAACTCCCTCCAAGTATTTATTTCCACATTCCCAGAACTACGGGAAGAGGAGGAGGAGTAGCAACTATCTTTTAGCCTGATTTATTAATTAGCCCTAGGTCAATTAATAACTACAATTCTTTTGAAAATGAAATGAAACCCTTACTTTCCCCTCATCCAAACTGCAAAGCAATGCAACCTCTTCTGTTTGCTGTTTTGTATTGTCCACCAGGCCCCTTCTCTCAGGGTTTAGATCAGTTCTCAGATTTCTTATCTGATTTGGTGTTAGGCACTGAAAAGGTTATTATAGGTGACATGTTGACACTGAATGTGATAACATTAATGTAGCCTTTAAAACTATCCTAGATTCAATTGGTTTTGCTCAAAATGTGCATAAACCGATGCCCTCTTGCCTTCATACCTTGGACCTTGTGCTGACATATGCCATTGATTGTGAAGAATTAACAGTATTTCTTCAAAACCCTGTCCTGACCATTTTTTACTAACCTTTGAGTTATTTAACTGAGTTCTCCACCCCCAAAAGAAGGTTTCATTACAGTAGATATTTATCAGATAATGCTGTATCAAACTTTAAAGAGTCTGTCCCCCTTTTAATATCCTCAGTATCACAGTAATGCTCGCAGATGGCAACAATGTTGTTTTTATACCATTCACAAATTCACTTCCCAGTTGCATTTTGCATTAGTTAACGTAGTGCTCTTGAAAAAGAAGGTGATTATTCACAGGAAGCTGTAATGACCGTAAACAGAGGACCCAGAATTCAGCCAGACAAGATCAGAAAGCGTTAAAAAAAAACGTTTGAGACGTAAACTGCTGCAGGTTGAGGGTGAATCACCAGCGTCTGGGGCAGGAACCACTGGAAGTGGAGACAGCAGGTTAGTGACCAGTCAGTCACTGAAACTTCAGTCAATAATCTTCTCACAATCCGTAAACAAGCTGGGAGGGTAAATGAAGGCTCCTGCTGGTGGGGGGCGTCGCTGGTGAAGCAAAATGCGATCCAGAGTCCGATCAGGGAAACTTGAAGGATCTTACTCTTGGGACTGGCAGATAGTCGGTGGTCGAAAAACAGGCACAGGGTCAGAACCGTGATAGCAGAGTTAGGCAGGATGATCAGGGGGGATAACCAGTGTCCGAAATCCGAGAGCAGATCCAGGGTCAGAGCCGGGTGATCAGAAATCCAGAGACAATCCTAATCAGAATCCGGAGACAGAACCAGGGCACAGAAACAGGTCAGATACCCAGATAGCATAAGCAGTTAGGTCCGACAGAGGTAAGGCAGGGTCAGAGAATCAGGAGGCAGAAACAGGCAGGCAGGCAGGCAGGCAGGCAGGTAGGCAACAGAACGCTGGATTAAACTCACGGGTGGCTCGTTATAATCTGGCACTAGTGACTGGTCTGAGAGCTGGTTATATCATCAGAGGTGCAGGTGGATCTGGTGAAGGCTGATGAGAACGGGGCGGAGCTACACAGGTGTGTCGAGTGGTGAATCAGACCAACACTAGTGCCAAGATCATGACAGAAGCTGGTTCCCTGGTTTAATTTAGAGCTGCGTTCTTTGAAGCACAATGTTAGGGAATTGGAGAGAAAATGGCACTCTACACATCAAGAGGAATCCTACCTAATCTGGAAAAACAGTCTACTGTTGTATAAAAAGACCCTTTGCAGAGTTGGAGCAGCAATAAAAATAATCCTAGGTTTCTCTTTAGTACAGTTGCCAAACTTACCCAGAGTCATAGCTCTGTTGATCAATCCATTCCCCCAGTTATCAGCAGTAATGACTTTATGGGATTCTTCATAAATAAAATTGATTCCATTAAAAATAAATTAATGGATTATAAAAAGATCACTAGTGCAAACTATAAGAAAGGCATTCGATATATTGTTAAATCTGACCAAAATATGAGAGCAGACTCAGTGGCTGAAAACCTGCTATGTAATAATGTTACTGGTCTTTGGAAAGAGGTGAGAGCTCTAAATAGGTCTACCACAGTACTCCCCTATGTTATAGTGCAGGGGTCACCAACATGGTGCCCGCAGGCACCAAGTAGCCCCCGAGGATCACATGTGGCGCCCACAAGCCTGTTCTAAAAATGTCACAACCCGCCAGTGAGCCGCATTTCATTTTATTCCGTTACTCTTAGGGTTAGGGTTATTCACACTTGCATTAATTTAGATTTAAAGACGACAATATCTATAACAAAGCATGAGAAATGTGTTTATTTCACATAAAGTTAATGAACTCTGACTCTTCCAATTCAAAGATCAATACTGGTAGCATTTCGTATGACACAATGCCAATGAAGTAGCTCTCAGTTTCAAAAAGGTTGGTGACCCCTGTTATAGAGGGTGTATCTGGGGTTGATAATATAGCAGAACTTTGGAGACAACATTATTTTACCCTATTTAACCTTGTTAAAAGTGATCCCTATAAAATGGGAAGAATGGCTACTAGAGATAATCACCCCAAATGAAGTCTGGCAAGGTATAACAAAGTTGCCTGATAATAAGGCAACAGGCCCAGATAATACTGGAGCAGAACAACTCAAGTGTGCTAGTGAAAAGGTTGTTGTACTGTTGGCCATGTGTTTTTCTGGGTTTATGACCTATGGGCAGATACCTGTTTCTTTGTTGTCTGTTCCTCTAGTGCCTATAATTAAGGACAAAACTGGTGGGGTTGGAAGTGTGGATGACTACAAGCCAATAGCCTTAGCCAGTGTGATATCTAAAGTGCTAGAGAAAATACTGCTGGATCATCTTCATCAGTTCCTTTGCACAACAGATAACCAGTTTGGTTTCAAAGCCAAGTTAGGCACACATTTTTGTATTTATGGCCTGAAGTAGGCAGCACAGGCATATGTTTGGTTTTATTGATGTCTCTAAGGCATTTGACCAGTCAACCACTTCAAATTATTTGATAGATTGAGTAACAGAGGTGTCCCAGGAAGCATTGTAAGATTTTTAGTTTACTGGTACTCTGACTAGAAAATGCATGTAAAATGGGGCAATACTATATTTGCCTCTTTTGGTGTGAGTAATGGTGTCCGTCAAGGTGGGCGTCTTTCACCTGCGCTGTTCAACCTGTACATGGATGAGTTATCAAATAGGTTAAACAACTGTAAAACTATATGATAGGTAACACTCTGGTTAAGCATTTTATGTGTGCTGACGATCTGGCTGTTCTTTCTCCCAGCAGCGCTGGCTTTCAGCAGTTGCTGAATGTCTGCTCTGACTATGGGCTGAAATATGACATGAAGTACAATCATAAGAAAAGTGCTAATAAGCAGGACTGAAGGGGACAAAGAACTTTGTTTTCCAGACTTCTGTCTCTCAGGGCAAGAATTAAATGTTTGCAAAAAAACTTTGGGCCATTACATCACAGACCAGTTTGTGATGATGATGACATATATAGGCAGTGACGTATATTGTATGCCCAGGCAAACTCTCTAGCAAGGAAAATTTATTATTTTTTTTTCCTTCATTTCAGCACATGCAAGGAAATTTTGCATGTGCTGAAATGAGGTAAAGATCTGTTTATTTAAAGTGTACTGTACACCTTTGTATACAGCTCCGTTGTGGTGTAGATTTAAAAAGGCAAGCATGCAGAAGCTTAAGGTTGCCTATAAAGACTCCTTGAGAATCCTGCTCCAGAAACCCTGGTTCAGTAGAGTCAAGTGAGCTGTTTTGTAATGCATGTGTCAGGACATTCCAGGCACTCATGAGAAACTTGATGTATAAGTTTATGTGTCGTTTGTGCAGCTCAGAAAACAGTCTTATTGTAATGACGTCACATCCTTCAGAGTACTAGGCTACCAGTCATTTTTGTGGAAACACTGGTGTGTAAGTCTTTTATGATTTTGTGTTATTTGTTGTGTTTATTTTTTATTATGTCTATGTGGACTTTGAGTCTGTTAAATAAATAAGTGATATATACTCCACCATCACATTCGTAGTGCAGCATATATGACTGGAAATCCAGTTTTTGAGGTCCCAGCCAAATTCCTTGTCCTGAATCGGAGGGAATCCCTGGAGGAAGCTACAGATTAGGGTGATGGCAAGAGACCTTCCAACCTCAAACACGTCTAGCTCATCTCCAAACATGATTCCTACATAACATGCCAGTGTAAATATCCATAAAGCTGGTCAGCAAATATGAGAAAGGTTTGATTGCTGCAAAACTAAAATTTGTTTCATTGAATATTAAAAAGATTAAAAGTATTTGTTGAATGTCATCTTGTTTTACGTTTCTGTAATCTCCCTGTCTCATTTCCTATGAAGAACAAACTTGTTGGTTGAAAGAAACAAGGTCAAACCGAAATCTACCAGGGGTATGAATAATTCTGTGCTTTTCTAGATGTGACAAGTCTAGATGTATCAAAAAAAATCTCTTCTGTTCTTCACATTTAGATTCACATAAAACACATTTTGTATGACAACAAGACAAGAAAGTGTGAAAGCAAGAGGATCATCCAGAGAAATATTTTTTATCCCTTTTTGATACATTACTAGATGTCCAGTGCCCCTGGAGTCACAGCCCCAGTTATCATAATTTGTATCTTATAGGTGCAAAGCAGCTGTAACGAGACACCAAAGAGCCCTCAATGGACACCCTTGACAGGCAGACTGAGGGCATCAAAGAGATCCAAAGTGGGTTGCAAAGAGACAAAACAACCACAGAAAGATGTATACAAAAGAAAACGAGATAAGAAGGGACTAAAATAGGAGAGAGCTGTAATTATGAGATTCAATGTTACCACAAAGATAGAAATCTCACTAGTTGTGAGAAGACAACACATAAAATACAACAAGCACAAAACATTTTACCGTCTTTGGTTGCAGTACGGTGAGTATGTGGACTATATCCTGAGTACATGCATTAATGTACATTGGTTTAACTCACATAGGTGTTATACGTTCCATTCTCTAAATAGTAATTATGTAGAAATAATAGTTAAGATATAGTCCTCCATCATTTGATCTTTGTATCCTTTCCTCTTTCTTCAGATGTTTTTTTCCAATCGTTTTTTTCTCACATCACTCTCCAGCATAAATGTCCTTCCGAACATTTTACAGTCTTTAGACCGCATTTCTCACCTTATTTCCTCTTGTAAATTTTGAAAAAACACCAGTATTAAGGAGTGTTTTTTTCGCCCCTGCTCCAGGTCCGACCTGCTGGGAAACGTTTTTGCTCTGAGTGATGAGGAGTAATTACACACAGATGAATCAGTGGACCTGCGCCTGACTGGACTTTATCGTCTCTGATTCATTTCCACAAGGAACCTGAAGCCAACTTATTTATTTTTTTGTATCTTCTTTTTTCCTCCACATCTTGGTAATCAATGCCAACCTGAAAGAATTGATCTTCAGCATCACCCCCATCAGTTCATATGATCCTGTGTGCTCGCCAAGGTGCCAGTTGTAAAGAGGAAGTGATGATATCAGACACCTTCTGATTTGTCTTTTTATCCAACCTGGTACAAAGGTGACCATCAGCCCCCCACCCCACCAGTGGTACTCGGTGTAAGGACGCATCACGGCCTGTTCTGAGGAAGCATGGGCGACATGAGTTGGGTTTGTCTGAGCCCCGCTGAGTTCAACCAGCTGCAGCAGTACAGCGAGTGTAAGTCTCAGACTACAATTTGGTGTATTTCCTTGCATCTATGTTTATTTTAGTTTTTTGTCATGCTGTTGGAGACCTGCTACTGTGTCTGGGATCATGATCCTGTGGATGACCCAGTTTCAGCAGTCAGACAGATTTCCTCACATTTGACTTTACTTTAACATAGAAGTTCCTTGTTTATTCAATGAGTGCAGGGTGTGCAGGTCCTATGACTGCAGAACAAGCCCAAACATTCAATCCTCCACCTCCATGCTGTATAGGTGGTATATGTTTGGTTTTCACCACATACTGGGCATTACAGCTTTCTGAAGCTGTATTTTATCACTTTAAGACTGTAAGGACCAGTTTTTAGAATTCAGTGTTAAGAATCGTATCACCTGTTCTAGTGTCCATAAGTTTACACAAGTAGCATTTCTGTCCCATGTAATGTCTCTGTGGAAGAAGATATTACACAGCTTTATGAAGGAATAGATTTTTTGGTTTTCCAGTTTATTTGTTGTGGCAGCTTGTCTGCTAGAGTGAGAAACCCAACATTATTATTATTGTTATTGTTATTATTATTATTTATTCAGACTGACTTCTTTGTTTTATCATATGTCCAATTTTGGTTGGCTATTTAAAAACCACTTAAAGTTAAAAGCAATGCTCAGCCATGAAAGAGAACATGCTGACAGAGAGAGAACGAGAGAGAGCGAGAGAGAGAGAGAGAGAGAGTGCTCTATAACATTGGGGAGTACTGTGGTAGACCTAGTTAGAGCTCTCACCTCATTCCAGAAACCAGTAACATTATTACATAACAGGTTTTCAGCCACTGAGTTCTCTCTCATATTGAATGCCGTTTTTATAGTTTGCACTTTTTATAATCCAGGGCAGCCTATCTGTAGGTCTACCTGCTTGCACCCACATCTTATATGCCTGTTTAGCGTCTGCATGGTATACTGCAGCGTACTTTGCCCCACTGATCCTCGACTGTTTGCGATGATGGGACCACTGCCCCTGACATATAAATTAAGCCCTTTCGGGTTCTGAATACATCCATGTATTATGAATTGGAGCACCCCCCCCCCCCCCCCCCCCGAACACCACTTCTTCCGCTCTCGGATGAGTCTTGTGGTTTTCTCTTTTGATGCTGTCTGCAACATTTGTTAGTCAAAACAGCATCTGTCCCTGTGGTGCTGATGGTGATAGATAGAGTCATGCGAGCTTCCTGCTCCACAATGACACTGTCATGCACAAATGATTGTTTTACAGACTCAGAAAAGCAGCATATTAGATCACAGTGCCTTGGAGAAGTAGTCATACACCTTGAGCTGTTCCATTTTTCATCTCATTACATCCTCCAACATCAGTGTAATACATCAGGATTGCTATGAGATAGACCAACATGAAGTGCTGCATGATTGTGAAGAGGAAAGAAAATAAGACATGAGATTTAAATTTCTTTTACAAATATAAATCTTAGCGTGACAGGCAGTTGTTTTCAGTATTTCTTCGCTTTAATGAGCCAAGGAGGGCCAAGCCTTCCTCTACAGCTATGTTTAGTTGACTCTTTTAAAACACAGTTAATAACTTTCCTAACAGGCTTTTGGTTGAATGTCTATTTTCATTGTGTGTTTTACTGTTATTTCTTCATCTTTTTATCTGCATTTTTTTTCTACATACCACTTTATGTATGACACATTTTTGACTTGTTCTGACACTAAAAAAATATTGCGTTGTATTATAGGATTTCCCCGTGTATTTCATCAAGATTCCCAGCTTCCCTGTTCCTCCCCAAAGGACAATACTGCCACCACTAGGACTTTGTTCATGGCCAAAACGTTTGTTAGTTTTATTCTCCACAAGTTAGGTTAAAATATTATCTTCCACAGGTTTGCTGTGACACCTGAAACTTCAGTGGCAAACTCCAACCAAGACTTTTTATAGCTTTCTTCCTGCCACAACAATAGATGTGTTTACAGATTAGTTGTATACTTTTAATTGTCCAGCTGACAATTACCCACACCTGGACCAGGCAGAACAAACCAAGCGTAGCGTAACAGGAGAAACCAGAAGAACGTGTAAAGTTCAGGGGTTTAAGGGGAAGGTGAGGAAAAGAGAGCCAAGGCACAGGTGAAGGTAATGAAAAGTGAGATGAGTAATATCATGGTTCAGTTTTGGCCTGGCTATCCCCCTCTATTATTTTCCAGCACCTCCTCCTCTCACACAGCTCAGCCTCCACTCCCTCAGCAATCAGTCACACCTGTTAGGCACCAATCAGTCAGTACTCACTCCACCTGCCAGCCTCTCTATATAAGCTCACTGCAGTTTGCTCCTCGTCGCCGGTTCGTCATCAGTCTCCACTCACTCCACGTCTGTCAGTCAAGTAAGCTCTCTGCTTTGTTGCTGGAACTCCTGCTACCCCTGTGCTCTAAGTAAGCTCTCTGCCTTATTGCTGGATCTCCTGCTACCCCTGTGTTCCAAGTAAGCTCTCTGCCTTGCTGCTGGTTCTCCTGCTATCTCTGTGCCCCAGCTCTGCACCTCCAAGAACTCTCTCTGCTGCACCTTTGGATCTACAACAGCCCTGCACCTCCAAAAACTCTCTCTGCTGCACCTCTGGATCCACAGCAGCGCTGCACCTCCAAGAACTCTCTCCGGTCCTCCAGCTCCTGCTCCCATCTACATCCTTCTGCTCCTGCTCAGTCGAGACTCTGGTTCTCTCACTCCACTACTCATCCTCTCTTCAATAAAACTCTTATAAAACTAAGCTCAGTGTGTGGCTGAATTCGGGTTCATCAGACAAACCCTGACAGTACGAACCGGCCAGCATGAACCCGACGCCCACACTGAGCCTGGCGCACATTTTTAAGGACCTAAGGGGACTATTAGACACTTATGCCACCTTCGATCCGCCTTGGTTCCGGGTGACGGCAGTGGAGAGGCTATGGGACATCTGGAAGGATAAGACCTCACTCCTATCCCAATTGGGAATTATCGGCGTTGCGGAGGAGGTGGAGTGGATTAAGCAGGCAGCCCACGCTCAGATCCTCTGCAGACCGGCACCGCCAAGACCCCCACTCACCAGGCTGTCCACTCCATCTGCTGCTCCCGCCGCTGCTGCTCCCGCTCCCGCTGCTGCCGCTCCCGCTGCTGCCGCTCCCACTGCTGCCGCTCCCGCTGCTGCCGCTCCCGCTGCAGCTGCTCCCGCTGCTGCTGCTCCCACTGCAGCTCCAGCAGCAGCTTTTTCCTCATCGCCTGGCTCCTCCCGGCACACACGGCGTGCTCGCCGGCGCAAGAAGAACACCACAGCTCCACCCGAGGCCCAGCCGGACACCACTGCGGCACTTCCACCAACTGGGGCCGCCGACACCTCCATCTTCTTGGTGAGTCGGCCTGGCGACGTTGCGGCTGCTCCGGCGGGTCAGGGTGGAGGTTTCCCGGTTTCCTATCGCCTCGGTCACCACCTCCTAGAAACGCAGCTGGTCGCTCGGGTGCGAGTCCGGGCTAAGGATTGGAGGGTTACAATCCCACCGGTCCGGGCCCCGCACATCGAGGAGACACAGCTGTGGAATTCTTTTATGGTGACCGAAATGACCTCCTCCCCTGCTGGCCGATTGCTGCTTCACCTCCACCAGCCTCATCAGGAAGCCCTGCACCGCCGGGCGCCGAAAGCTCAGTCTCGCCAGCCACCGAAAGCTCAGTCCCGCGGCCGTCGAGAGCCAAGTCCCGCCGGCCGCCGAAAGCCAAGTCCCGCCTCAGCCTGAGGCCTCCGCCTCTGGCTCTGTTCCGCCGGGGTCGCCATCCGCAATGCCCGCCTCTGGCACTGCTCCGCAGGGGTCGCCCTCCGCGACGGAGACTCTGCGGTTCCGCCGCCGGATGACTCTGCGTCGCTGAGGTCATCCTCCGCACCGCTTTCATCGGGCGCTGCTGCTCCGCCGCCTGCCACACCCTGGCCGTCCTCCGCCGACTCCATCTGGCCAAGCCGCTGCCGCTTTCCAAGCAGCCGTCGCTGCCCAGCGCTCTCAAGGGTTCCTGCGCTCTCAAGGTCCCAGCATTATTCTAGCGCTCCTTAGTTTCTGAGTTGTTCTAGCGCTCCCTAGTTCCTGAATTCCCCGGCATTTCCTAACGCCCTCTAGTTCCTCGGCACCCTCTAGTTCCCCGACGTTTTCTAACGCCCTCTAGTTCCCCTAGCGTTTCCTAACGCTCTCTAGTTCCCCTAGTGTTTCCTTACGCTCTCTAGTTCTCCTAGCGTTTCCTAACGCTCTCTAGTTCCCCTAGCGTTTCCTAACGCTGTCTAGTTCCCCTAGCATTTCCTAACGCTCTCTAGTTCCCCCAGCGTTTCCAGACGCTCTCTAGTTCCCCCAGCGTTTTCAGACGCTCTGTAGTTCCCCCAGCGTTTCCAGACGCTCTCTAGTTCCCCTAGCGTTTCCTAACGCTCTCTAGTTCCCCTAGCATTTCCTAACGCTCTGTAGTTCCCCCAGCGTTTCCAGACGCTCTGTAGTTCCCCCAGCGTTTTCAAACGCTCTGTAGTTCCCCCAGCGTTTTCAAACGCTCTGTAGTTCCCCCAGCGTTTTCAGATGCTCCTTAGTTTGCTAGCGTTTTCAGACGCTCCTTAGTTTGCCGGCGTTTTCAGACACTCCTTGGTTTGCCGGCGTTTTCAGACGCTCCTTAGTTTGCCAGCGTTTTCAGACGCTCCTTAGTTTGCCAGTGTTTTCTAACGCTTTCTAGTTTTCTCTGCGTTTTCTAACGCTCTTTAGTTCTCCAGCGTTCTCTAGTCTCCTGGGATCCTCTGCGTTCTTTAATTTCCCGGGATCCCCAGTGTTCTCTATCTCCCTTTGTTTCGCCCTGGTTGGGTAGGCTTTTGTTTGACCCTAGCCCCCCTTTCCTGAGCCTCCCTCCACCCACCCTGGAGCTCAGATGGAGCTTGCTACAATGGTGGAGAAGGGGATGGAGGTGGGTTGAAATGGTCGTCTGAATCGAAATCCGACATTGGTGCGATGGTTCTTGCGCTTGCTGAATAGCAGGCCGAGAGATGATTTGGAGTTGCTTTTAAGGTGAACACTGGATGATGATTGGGCTTCAAGGAGGTGTGGCTCGAAGTGGATTGGCTGCATCGGAGGCGGACCAGCCTCCGATTGGATGGAAGTAAGCAAGAGTTTCTTCAGTTGAATTTCCGCCTTTAGCTTCATTAAATTTCATAAAGCTGTAGATTTTAACTCTGTGACTGAAATCAGTCAAGGGGGAACAGTGGTCTGCTTTTGCAGAGGTGGCTGCTATAGGGAGCTCAGAGCTGGGGGAAACCCATGAAAGCTCGCTCCGCTGAAAGGCCAGCAGCCTGCTGGCTAAAGGGCTCATCTCTGAATCTCCACTCTCTCGCTCTCGCTCTCTCTCTCTCACACACAAACAATATCAAAGCAGACAACAGTGCAGAGATGAGCTGTGCCTTATTGTATTATTAGTTTAAGCTGAAGATTACTTTATCCATAAAAAATATCCAGGACAATGTTGCATATACAATTATGCAAAAATTATTCGTATTTTTTCTTTAATTTTGTTTTATTTATCATTTTTCATATCTTTAACCATTTCTCACAGATTTCTTTAAAGTGTCAGTATCGCAAACAGGGCGTGCGGCGGGGGAGACAGACATTTCTAGGCCTGTAGAAACACAAAACACGTGTAGATAAACCGAGTAGAGAAAAGCCGAGCTGGACGAGCTAAACCCAGAAGGGTCAATGGAGCTTTACCCATAGAGTACACAGGACTGAATAAATATGCACGTCACAAGACGATTTGAAAAAAAAAGAACACAATGTATCATTCACTTTTCATTTCACAATTGTGTATGATTGCTTTAAGAAAGCCTATGTAGATAGAGCAACACTGGGTGTCCACAACGATGCAACTAAAGTTGTACTAAAAAAGGATTACAGGGTTAGAGTGTGTAAAGGCAACAAAGAGAGTCCCACAAGCATCACCCAAACCATCAACCATCTCTTTGTCTCTCTGGTTGTCTCTGGTTGAACTCCTTCCAGAAAAAAGGAAACATCACAGGCTAAAAACCTGAAACCTGCAAAAGATAGGGATGTCATGAATAGCTAATCGCAAGAGCCGGAATGATTGGAACGATCGGGTTTGGACTGTAAGCAGTGGATAATGGTGGTCCTGTTTTTGTCTCTGTTTGCCCTCTCGACACATGATCACAGGAGGAGGTCATTATGGTTAATGTTCTGTGTTGGAGTCAGAGTGACTGTTGGATTAGAATATATAAGTGAGAGGGACACAATGTCCCCTCTGTCTAACCACACGGGTGACTCAGCAATTTGCCTCATCTGATCTTCCTGCTACAGAGGAGTGTTTATCAGGGGACTCATTAAAGACATGCGTCTTTACTTTTACTTACTTTTTACTGTTTTATTGAAAGACCACTCTTATTAACATGATAAGCACTCCTCTGCTGTGTAGATCACTGGAAACTGAAAAATTATAATTAGATTGTTGCTGCTTTCATCCACAGACTCCACAAAGAAGCTGAAGGATGTTCTGGAGGAGTTTCATGGTGGAGGAGTTCTTTCCAAATACAACCCAGAGAAGGTAGGCCTCCACAACCTCTCGGTGCTCATTTATTTCTTTGTCATATTTTCTCATATCTGCTGCAGACGGGCACCATAACCTACCCCTCGCAACCCTGCATGGATAAGTGGGGTATGGATAATGGCTGGATATATATAGTGACACAAAAAGGGCATTTTACTACTATTTTATTACTAATTTATCAAAGAGCTCGGTCATCTTTCCCAATTTCAGCTAAAGACACACCCACAGAAGCAACTTTGCCTCTTGATGCGAGCAAATCAGCTCCAAGCTAGACCGTAGCCTTTGTGTCTACTGCTGTTTGTTTAGGCTTTTTCTGTCATTTGTAAATCACATTCAGTGCCACTATACACAGACACAAATCAATATTAACTTTTTACCTGTTTGGGTGCAGAATAAGGACTCTTATTCAATAAGACACCTTTAAAGGTGCATAATGAGCAGGTCTGAAGTCCTGATGATCCGGATAGAAAGCTCAGAAAGCGCTTTATTAGTTCTCTCATTTAAGACATCGGGATCATAACCAGAAGAAGCAGGAGCAAGAGACAAAGAGAATAACACTTTCTGCTACCTTTCAATGTCTCATCTTTGTATGCTCCCTTGCATAGTCCAAACAGGCAGGATTGTGTCGTGAACATGTAACCTTTTGTCTTTTGTTCTTTAAACATTTCTCTCACGGATGATGTCAACAAGAGCCTTAAAGACTCCCACGTACTCGGATGTACTTTTGGCATACTCTGAGCTTGGTGGACTCCATCTTGACTCTCTGCAGACGTTTTACCCTTCATAGTCGAGCGTACTATTGCCTACATTTCTTGTGGCAAATTCCTACAATTCCAACGCTTCAGTCCATCACCCTTTGAAACAATTGTACCCAATTGATTCACTGTTACTGATCAAAATGCAGGGTTATTGAAGCTAAAGGGATTTTTCAGGTGTACTGTATATTGTCAGCAACCAAATATAATTTTTAGTCAGGCTTCCAGAAACAGGCCACAGGCAGCAGGTTTTCTCTTCACCATTTATAACCAGGTTCCTGTTCCATCTCTGTGTCCTCCTCATCCTGTCTCTCTCTCTCTGCTGTTTCCCCCTTTTTGTGCAACATTCATACATCGACAAGAGCAAATTATTATCCAACGTTATATGATAATGTGAAATTGTCTCTAGTTGTTCTCTAAACTGAGCTGTTCTCCTGTCTTTTGAAAAAGGACCTGATGCCCATGGTTGGCAAATAACTAAAAAGTATAACAAAGTGTATGGGCCTTGCTTGTGCAGCTCAGCAGTCCTGCCACATGTAGAATAAAAAAAGCCTTTTTGTCTGCCATGAGGGGATCAGAAGAGTTAAAATATATGCCAGAAAATAAGATGAAAAACAGATTCATGCTCAGAATTCAACTTTTTTAAGGATATTGGCCTTAAACATTTGATCAGCTTAGGAACTGTATTAAATGCACTTTTTAATATTTTGCTCAATCTTTTGATTTCGGTCTTGTTTCTTCTTTTTTGCGTTCTGAAACTCTACTTAAACTGGTTTATGATCCATCAGAAGAAATGTGAATGCTTGGAATTTTTCCCATGTGATGTTGATCAGGAGTATATGTTGTCCTAAAACTCCACACTGCAGTAACCTTTGATCTTGGAAAAAGAAAAAAGATGATAGAAAAAGAAATAGTGTGATTGAATAGTGTTGGATATTGTATTTATTTTTTTCTACATGTAGAGGCAATGTGTTGAGAATCCATGTATTTAAGATATTTTCAAATTCTAAGACTGTTTTAATTGATGTTTTAAAACCAAACTGGTAATTATATCCACCCATCCATAGTATAGAGTCATATTCTATAAAATAGAATATGCATTTTCTAAGACTTGTTTGTCAGATTAAAAGTATGTTTAAAAAAAAAACTTTTAAGTCTGTGTTAAACACATCTTTCATTAAGTTTCTGCATGAAAAATGTTGCTTTCTTATTGGTCTGCAATATTCTAATCTGAAATACTGTTTTTATTAGCTGGAGGAGGGTCAAAAATCTTAATTAACAGAAATAAAAGCTTTAAAACATCATCAGTCTGTGTTTATCTAGAGAATGTGTTTCCCTTAGTGAACTGAGTTCCTGAAATAAATGAGCAGATCATTTCATATCAACAATACAGAACAATACAGACCCTCTAAATAAACAATATGTGTTGGAAAACAGTGTTTGATGACTGACTGATATCCGTTGGGTTAAAGTGAAGACTGATTTTCTCTGGACGACCACTCCAAGATGGGTCCGTATTTTATGCCGCGACAATCAATGTGGGGTCTACTCTTCATATATGTCTATGGGTGGTGCGCTTTGCTACATTAGGGGCTGGGCTCAGCTGGGGTTGAAAGTGGAAGGTTTAGAGGCACCAACTAAACATTGAAATATTGCCAAAAAAACAACTGAATAGGGTTTTTCTGTTTGTTTGTTTGTTTGTTTTATGCGCTTGGAGTGTTTCTAGCAGTAGAGACTCAAATGGATGTACAAAAATGTGCAAAATCTTTATTTTGTATAATAGGTCACCTTCAAGGTTTGCTGTAAGTGTGATCTTTGTCATTAATGACAAACTGCCCTAAACACACATGGATACATTTGTTTTGTGGTGAAACTCAGTTTCTCCGGTTTTAAACTCTCCTGTACGTTCCATTAAAGCAGTCCGGTCTGCTTTGACTAGACTCAAGAGATTAGTCAAAGCAAGACTCTTCTAAATAATTAATCAATAGTTTCCTTAATTTTCCCCAAAATAGCTGATATCTCTATCAACCTATCTGTCATAGAGCTTTCATGTAATGACTGAGCTGGATATAGAAAGCTGTAATGACTGGATAGACTCTTACATCTGCTGTATCAGAGGCCAGTTTACCCAAATTAAACTCTTCAGAATGTGACAAACTGTATCTTTTTCTAGTAGTATCAAAGTCTCAGATCTGCTATTTCCATTTTCTATGCTCTTTATCACTTGACTGTAAGAGGCTTCTTAGTATTTTAAGAGTCATGATGAACAGTCAGACTGGAGATTTGGCGCCATAAAAGCTGACTTTCCGAGACCCAACCTCCACCTGGCGCCAGGACGATGACCATTGTACTACTGCCTTTGCCGTATAATATAGACACACACACACACACACACACACACACACACACACACACACGCGCACACACACACACACACACACACACACACACACACACACACACACACACACACACACACACACACACACACAGAGATATATGCAGTGCTGTGAGAAAGTGCCCTCCCTTCTTTTTTTGCTTTTTTGTCACACTTAGATGTTTCAGATCACCAAGGCATTCTTATAACCACATAAATAAAACTTATTAAACCAACCTGGACCTGTGTGAAATACAGGATAATTGTTGTCCGCATTAAATCCTGAATTAATTGTAATTTATCAATGTTTGCCACATTCAGTTACATGATAAATCCCAAACCCTGATTACTAAATTGTAAAATTAAGAAATTAATTAAATAGAACCTAATCTGACAACACGAAATAGACTACAGGATCCCAAATAGCAACTCATCATGTCCGGAGCTAAGGTAATTTAAAAACAGATGAGAAACTAAGTAACTGACAATAGTCAGTCCAGAAATAAAGCCATTTCTAAAGCTTTATAACTCGAGCAAAACACAACACGGCAAATATTTCCGAATGCAGGAGGGGTCGGCCTAAAAGACTCTCCAAGAGTGCCTCAGAGAATAATCCGGGAGGTAAATAGTGAAGCCAGGAAGCTCTATAGGCCTCATTTGCCTCAGTTTAACATATGCTGTTTAATGGCTTCTTTTTCACATTTATATCATTCATTTGTCTACATCCAATTTAGCAGCAGTGCTTCAGTCTGAATTCCTTGTTACTGTTGCCACACAGACCCTCTTTTACCCCTTTTCTGAGCTGTGTGACCCATTGTAGGTTATGCCAGTATACTGCTGTAACAACTAAACAAAACAGATCTAACACGTACCTGATCAGACATTTGTTTGGTTCCCTGATGTAGGATTTAATATAGAGGGATGAATGTGGCCTCGTCCTTACAAGTAACTAAAGGGATTCTTAATCTGCTGGTCCAAAGTGGTCTGCTATCAGATTCTAACACACGGAGGGAGTTTAATTTAGCGACAGTTCAGTTTTACCAGGGGCCTTCATGGGCACTAAATCTGGTAGTTACAGGTTTAGCGCCCCTAGTGGCTAAAGGTTATACAGTGCTGCTTTATGCTGAAAAGCAGATATGGAATTCTAAAATGGCCAGCCAGCTTGATAATGTGTAGCACTGTCTGTTCTACACATTATGAATCTGGGTCTGCTCCCATCGAATCCATTTGGGGAAAAGGAGGGACATTCAGCAAGACTTTCTGAGCAGATTGAGCAAAGGGACACCCAGTGCCCGTGTACCAAAGGTTGGTTTTAGACAATCACGGTATCAAATGAAAATGTTGTACACAGCTGGTGCCATGAGAAACCACCTGAAGATAAGCTAGTCAAGGCACATCTTGCTGTTCTTCTTTCAAAGAAGAACTCGTGGATTGTTACAAAACAGCTGTGATAGCAGCAGCTACGCGTGCCTCCTCCTGCGTTGCCATGTTTATTTTGGTTTGATTGCGGGCTCAACGCCTCTTGCTTTCATTACAGCTGTATATCCGGCCTTAAATCTTAATACTGCAACGTGATTGTCCTGAACCGTTTTCGATTTGGCTTGATCAGTTGCAACGGGAGCATGACGAGATAGATTCTTGTGTATTTGTGAACGCACAAATACCGCAAGAATTCAGCTCGCAAGCAAGGTTAGGGGTACGCAGCAGAACAATGATCCACAGCACAACAGCAAGTTCACCTCTGAATAGATAAAAATGAATAAGTTTTACGGTATCCAAGTCAAAGTCCAAATTTAAATCTATTAGAGATGATTTGATATGACCCAAACAGGCCATTCATGCTGATAAAGCTTTTAATGTAGCAGAAAATAAATAATTTTGCAAAGACTTGAGGTACAACATTTCTCTCCAATGATGTAAAAGACTTATTGCCAGTTATTGCAAACCCCTGATGGCACTTATTAGGTAAATGGAAATAGCTCTAACTGCGACAGTTTACTGTTTTACCACAAAAAAAGGTTTCAGCATCTGTGCCAAAATGAAAATGATTAAATGAACCATATAAATGTGTCAAAGCTACCCTTGGGAAATATCTACAGACTGGCAGCCATGTGTGAAAGTCCTCTCGCTCGAATTATCTTGTTGGTTTGACATAAAAATAAACACATTTTCCAGAGGGACTAACATTTTACGATTGCAGACATCTAAATTAGTTTTATGTGAAAGCATTTGTGTCTGCTGTGGCATGTGTCCATATAATGTTATTTCTCTGAGCCCACAGTGATTCTACATGATGCATGGCATTTTACTGCCTCATGGTTTGCTTGACCAAATAAGGAGAAACGAGTGATATGAATAATGGCTGGCAGATCTCTGAAGCTCATGGGGTCAGGTCAGCAGTTTTGGGCTGAGGGAGGAGCATCATCACTGCTATGTCTTCTTCTGTGTTGATACAAGTGTCAGATACAGCTAATCCAAATCTAAAAGTCAGCAGCATTATGTCATTTAGATTGGTGTAAAATTAAGGAAAGATTCAAAAGCGAAGGTTGTTCAATATGGTTGGTCATGTTTCTCTATAATCACAGAAAAGAGAAGGTGCTGTTTTTATTCCACTGTTGAAACAATACACACAATGTCTTTTTTACCAGGTTTGAAAAATATTTAATGAACAGAGAGTTTAATGTCTTCTAGGAAATTGTTGAAAATCTGTGTGTAAAGATGAAAACTCCATCTGTGGTGTGCATTGTTTTGTGTCCTCGATTGACATCTCTCTAACTCCTTCATGTAGCTGTCACAGGCCCGTACTCACAAAGATTCTCAGAGTCTGTCAGAGAGCTCAGAGCGCTTAAGAGTGATTCAGATCGCTGCTGAGAGCGACTCCGAGGAAGGAGAGGAGGGAAAGTTTTATCTTAGAGAGGAGGTGTGGTTGACCCTGCTAGGTATGACCCTGTCTTTTAAGAGCCATAATTGGTTGATAGTACAAAAAAACGCACACAAATGTGCTCTTAGTAATGAAAGGAGAGAAAGTAACCGATTAGACTGGATTAAGAAATGTGTCATGATGATGAAATTAGCTAAATAAAATAAATGTCAGACACCATCAAACTGTTTTAATGTACCTTATAGAGATCCTCATCTCTATTTTGAGTTGTGCCTGTATTCACAAAGACCCCAAGAGTCCTCTCAGAGAGCTCCTATGTTAGCCTAAAAATTCCTGCCTATGGGTCTTAGCTAGAGAGTCTAAATGTTGACATTTGTAGTGTTTCTGTAATGTAGAGTTATGTACAGCTCAATTGTAAATAAAACCGTGTTTCAGCATCTCCTGTGTAATGAGACTTGAAACAGATGCCCATCATTCTGAAAACCTCTCTCCAGAGTGCTTATATTGCAAGCTGTCAACCTTTTTTTTACCCTCCTAAAGAATTTGTACCAGTGTACAGTAAAAAAAAAAAAAAAAAAAAAAAGAGAGAAAAAAAAAGCTTTTTGCTGCATAATATCCAACACAGATTAAGGTACTCTGAATCACCAAATTAAGGTGATTCAGAGTACCAAAGCAAATGGGAAACTTTTTAACAAGTTTAAGTAGAGATTACACATTGTAATCTGAATGATTTCTGCTTTGTAATGTTTTACTGTGTGACTCAAAGACATCAGCGGCAGTTGTGATATTCATAATGCTTTTATAATTTGACCAAAGCACTTTGAGTAGTGATCTTCATAAGTACCCTGTTCATTGTAGCAAGTCAACACGTGATCATTAATTTTTCTGTGATGAAGAGATGGCAAACAAGATGTCTTGCTATCACGCAGCATTTACCATTTAGATTTTCTCAGAACATTGGACATTCATGGACATCTCTTTACGCACTTTTCAGGTTGATTAATCCTTGTCTTTATTTAGCCTGGAAAATTATCTTCAAAATGGGATTTATAAACCAGTCCAAGCTCAGTTAGCCTAAACAGAGGTGTTGAAAGATTGACCCTAACAACTTTTATAACATGGTCAGCCAGATTGATAATGTGTAGCACTCTCCGTTCATCACATTATCAATCTGGACCTATTCAGGGAAAGGAGGAACATTCAGCAAGGATTTCCAAGATGAGTGGTCGAAATCACACCTAGTGCCCGCCTACCAGATTTTGGTTTTAGCCAATTACGGTAGCAAAGAAAAATGTTGT
Organism: Fundulus diaphanus; assembly: GCA_037039145.1. Taxonomy (NCBI): domain Eukaryota; kingdom Metazoa; phylum Chordata; class Actinopteri; order Cyprinodontiformes; family Fundulidae; genus Fundulus; species Fundulus diaphanus. The sequence continues at coordinate 9,888,654 of CM073132.1, forward strand.
AAGCACCAGGCACCATGAGAAACCACAACAAGTTAAGCTAGTCAAGGTGCGCTTATTTGGATAGTGACACTTGTGACAATCGTGGATTCTGACACGATTGTCAAAATAGCAGTGTGCGCCATGTTTATTTTGGTTCTCCTCTTAAACCGCAATACTGCAACGTGATTGGCCGATGCGTTTTGGGTCTGTCTGAAACAGTTGACGCAGGAGGGGGACAAGAACGATTCTCATGTGTATGTGACTACACAAATACCGCGAGATTTCAGCTTGCAGGCAAGGTTACGCAACGATCTCCAGGTGTTGGTGTTTGTTCTTTTTGTGTGTGTATATATTTTGGTTAATAATTTGGTTTTTTACATTTTGCTTGCTTTAGTTATTTATCCTTAAAGTGTAACTCACCCCCAAATCATCTTTTTTTGCAGATAAACTGTATAAACTAAGGGTGCTACTTTAATGTTACCGAACATTTTTGTACATTTTTATGTGAACTTGTTTAGTTCTGCAATATTTGTCTTAAAACAATTTTAGTGCCTTTATTTTTGGGTTGAACAGTGGCTACTATAGTTGAGATTTTCTATTGGTTCAAATGGTACATGCTCTTATTACTGGTACATGTTTTTGTCAGCATACCCCCGCATTCAAGTATAAAACCATCTCAGTCCATGACATGCAAGAAACTCAGGAGTTGGGATCACACAAGTATTGAGAGTGCTAATAAATAGTATTTAGTGTTATTGCTTTTAACGTTAGAAAGTCAAAAAGTTATTTATCCTCAATAATATTATGTTACTACAGCTGCATATTTAACCCGTTGAACCACTGAAGCTACTTAATTTCCCCCAATGGAGATGATAAAGTTGGTCGTATCTACATATTAATAATTGTATGATTTTTAAATAGGTTTATGCCATCATTTCTTCTACTGTTTAGGTGGTGGATTAGCCAATCAGCTCTCTCTGTTTCCACCATCTTCCCTGCTTTAGACACTCTGATGCGCACTAAAAGTCCTCACCACTCCTAACATGTTTTCACTTAGCAGCTCTCTTAAGGTCCAAGATGCTTTGAGAATAACGTTTATCTTACCGATCTTCCAAGATTTTTCCTAAGATGACATTACTACTTTTAGTCAAAGGATTTTTTCTAAAAAAACTCACTTTGAGATCAAATATGTCCTAATATTTTGCCTTGGCTTCTAATATTAATGTAATCAATGCTTAAAAGTATTTTCAACCATAAATTGTGGACTGGGTCATTTCCTATTTGCCATTTTTAATGAATCTTAGTTATGATTCTTGTTTAGTTTTTTCAGTTTCTTTCTATGTTTTCATTCTATCATTTTCCCATTTTTCATGGTGTCTCTAAGGTCTCTGAGTCTCCCTGCTTTCCTTCCGCCTCAGCTGCTCCATGTTCTCCCCTGATCAACACACCTGCATCCTGTGTACTTTCTTCACTCCTCCCTAAACATAGAAGCTCTCATCGTTCATAGCTGGGTTCTTGTATTTCTCCTTTAAACTGCCATTATCTCCGTTTCTTAGTTCTTTGCCCAAATTCCTGCCTTTATTCCCCGACCTGTTCCTCCTGCATCACTCATTAGTTCTTCTTAGTTTATTAAAGTTGTCAATTTCCACAGTCTGCCATCTGCGCCTGGATCCTTGACAAACTACAATCAGGATGGTTTTGTGGTGTTTGTTTCATGGAGGAAAAGGAAGTCACATGAACCGGTTCTGTTTTCTGTGTGATGGCCTTTTCCAAATGGTCAGCACCACACACCAAGTAGCTAACTCCCTACTCTTGTTCTACCCACTCCTTCCTCACTCCTTCCTCCTCCTTCTGTTCCTTCTTCCTGTAAAGATGCAAGATGTTCTGAACCAAGTAAGCCTCAGCCCAGTGCTCTGCATGCTGTGTGGTGTCTGTGTTTGCAAACTGCATGTAGATTCTGTCCACTGACATGACATAACCCTGTGTTATAAACCGCAGATGGTCCAGTCCCTGTCACAGGGGAGTAGGCCAATGCACATGGGGGACGTTTTTTTTAGTTCAGTGCTACTGTCCATCTGCTCTTGGACAGAGGGGTTATTTTGTACCTGACATGTTTTGCTGTCTGTGTTTTCTGTTTTTTTTTTGTTTTGTTTTTCACGCCAATAATATTCAACCAAACTTTAAGCTTATCAAGGCATCTAAACCAATCCTAGGAGAACTTGAAGTGAAAACCCAACCACATTACAATCTTTATTACTGTCTCCTTTTGTTGGTGTAAGCTTTATTCATGAGGTTACCTCAAGAATCTAGTTAACATCTCATCTTTTTCGTTTCAGCCGATTGACTATGAGGGCTTCCAGCTCTTTATGGCCACCTACCTGGAAAACGATATTCCAGAGGAGCTGTGTCAGCATCTGTTCACCTCCTTCAAGAGCAAGACGGGACGTTGCTCTCCAGACCAGCCTCGGGCCGGAACCAGCTTGCTGGGTACGCCGATGTTTTGTGTTTGTGAAATCCTTCCAATGAAAACCAATTTGATGTGGTATCCATGTTGTGTTCTTTATAGATAAAGTTATCTGTTAAGACCAAACTGGTTAAATCTACCCCAGAAATATTGGATAGTAGCAACAGGCCCATAAAGCAGTTTCATACATGTGGGTTTCTGAACATGGCAATCCTCCAGTTGTGCATTTGCAGATTGCTCTCCACCTTCATGACTAGTTTCCTTTTCATGTAACTGAGCAGGATCACATTGTTTCGTTTTTTTTTTTATGGATAATATAATGATAATTGCCATTATCATTTTATTTCATTGTATTATATTTCATTATATTTATTTCATTGTAACTTTGTACATTCCAATGAAATGTGTCCTCTACATTTCACACATCCCTTAGAGAGCAGCAGTAACTTTGTCGTCTGTCTGGATTTTTTTAGATGCAACATGAGGTGTTACTTTGTGTTGTCAGAGAGGTTCAGTGTAAGGGATTTCTTGATTCTAAATGTCTGATAGTAATAAGTCCAAGTTTAGGCTAGTAAAATTGAGCCAAACAGATGTGATTAATCAAAATGAAGTCAAGGTGGTTAATACAACAGAAACATGTAATTTCCCTAAAATGTTACATTGGATTGGATATTATTTCCCCTTAATGAATGAAATTCGTCATTTAAAAACATATTTTTTTAATCACACACATGTGTTTTCTGGTATTCAAACTTATTTGGGGCGGCAGTGCCACAAGAGTTAAGGAGTTCATCCTGTAACTGGTGGGTTGCCAGTTCAATCTCCCGCTCCAACCGTCTCAGTCATTGTGTCCTTGGGCAAGTTATTCACCTGCATTGCCTACTAGCAGTGGTCAGAGGGTCCGGTGGCACAGATGTATGAAGCCTCGCTTCTATCAGCCTGCCCCAGGGTGGCTGTGGCTACGAACATAGCTCACCACCATCAGGGTATGAAGTGGTGAATGACTGACTGTAGTGTAAAGCGCTTTGGGGCCTGAAACATGACAAGAAAGGTAAAAACAAAATAAATAATGAATGCCTGGGGTCCGTTTCACGAAGCAAATTTAATGAAAACTCTAAGTTTGTTTACCATGAAATCAGGGAAACTCAGAGTTTTCCATTTCACGAAGAGAGGTCACTCAACCTCTGTCTGTTACAGTAGTAACATCCTCCCTAGAACTAACCAGGTCAGGAGCAGGTTTTTCTCAATGAACTCGGAGTGTCCTCTGTCTCCGCTTTCCTTAAAGCCACTCATGCCATTTCTTTCCCGTCAGTAGGTCTGTAACACACATTAGGCGTCAAAAATACAAACGTCCCAGCGGGGTTAGTGTGTAGCGTTGTGTTCTTTTTTGTTTGTTTTTTTGCGAACTGGTCTGTTACTTTTTTATATAACGTGGGAGATGCTGAGCATCTCAGTAAGACAACAGTGTACAGAGCAGTAAGTGTGTGCATGGCCTTGAAATGGCTTTTACCCCACCTTGTATAAACCCATCTGAGCCATCTCTTAGGACAAAAGAAAAAAAGGGTCATGAAAGGAAAATAAATACTTGTATAAATATGCTAAAAACAAGAAGATGCAGACATGGGGAAAATGAAAATAAAACCAGCTAAAAACCAGCTAAAGAAAAAAATGTCCCCTTAAACCAAATAGGCCAGTTTTTAGCCAATCTATGGACACCGTTTTCTTCAATGTTTTTGATGCATATTTTGACATATCACATTAAAGAAGGTTGATGGAAACAAAATCTGAAATGTCTTCCTCAATTTTGCTTGAGGTGGTTTTTGGCTTTTCTGAAAAATAGTTAATGTGCAAAACAGGAGATAGAAACATGTTTGAATGCGTTCTGGCGTAGCGAACATTTACCTCACATGACTGATCAGTTGTTGCCGTTTTCCTGGATATTCCCATAACACGCATAGAATAGCATTTCTTTCTCTATGTCTCTGGACTACATGTAACATCACCAATACCAGTTGACATGACAGAACAATTACAACTTGCCTGATAGCAGCACATACCTGAAAACTTCTCTCCATTTTTGTCTGATGTGTGGTCCATGCTGGTCCATGCAACCTCTACTTCCTGTTTATTACAGCCATGGATAACGTCAACTTTGGAAGAAGTTACTCTTTGCGTAGCCTGGTTAATTTGTTCCAAATCAGATCTTTGCAACATTTAAATTATTCGCTCATAATTCACATGACATTTATATAGAAACAAAGCTATTGTGTATATGTTTTCTCAACAGAAAACACTCACTGAGTGATGGGCTGTTCTGTGTCAATTTGTTTTTGTGTAGAGTGCACCCTAGCTTTCCCAAATATGTAGATATACAGTCAAATGTCTTTCACTTGGAACAATACAACCACAAACCTCAATATATTATGTTATGAATCCATATGATAGGCATGGATAAGGATTAACTGGTAGGAACATGATACAATTTGTTAAAATTCATAAAAATCTTGCGGAATAGGGGGAAAATGAATGTTTGTTGCAGCCATTTACAGGTTTACTTGTGGTACCAATCAGGATTTAGCTCCGTCCATCTTCCCATCACCTCTGACCTGCTTCATTGTCTCAGCTGAGGAGAAGCATCCTCACAACATGATTCTTCCACCACCTGTTTCACCGTGAAGATAAAGTCCAATATTAATTTCCCCCAAACACAGCTTTTTGCATTCAGACCAAAAAGTTCCATTTTAGTCTCATTTAACCAGATTTCCTTCTTTCACATGTTAGCGTTGTCTCCCATGGCTTCAAACAAATGTTAAACACAACTTGTTATGGTTTTCTTTCTGAAACATTTTACTTCTTTGTCACACCAATATAAGAATCAAGAATCTTTATTGTGATGTGTTGCCATGGTGAATTTTTTTATGAGACAGAACGTGGCTAAGGATGTACAAAGATAACATATAACAAGCAGACACAACAAGACATATCATTTCCACGCTACTTTTATATATAAATGAAATCAGTTAATTGCACTGACCAACACACTTCCCGAGAGGCTTAAAGCGTCCAAATAGTCTTTGGGGTCTGATAAGATTTGTATCCAACTCCAAAGAGTCTGATATCAGTCCTTTTGCGAAAAATATGAATTACTGTATTGCATGAATTAATCACCCTAACACCTCCTCAATGACACACTCATGCCTCCAGTAAAAACTGTGCAATAATTTGAATGATTTTATTAATTTAAAGGCCAGTGTCTGTATTCACAAAGAATTCTAAGACTAAAAGTAGCTCTTACTGACGCCATCTTACGAAAAATCTGAGAATTTCTAGAGCTTTAAGATTTTTCTTACCTTGGTAAGTTAAAAGTGCTCCTAAAGAGAAAAATGTTTGGAGGAGTGAGGGGGACTTTTAGCAAACCTATGAGTGTCTGAAGCAGGGAAGATGGTGGAACAGAGAGAGATGATTGGCTGATCCACCACCTAAACAGTGGAGGAAATGAGCACCGAAACATCTTTAACAATCATGCAAGTATTAATATGTGTACAAGATAAACTTTAGCATCCCCATAGAGGGAAATTGTTTCAGTGGTTCGACGGGTTAAAGGAGCAGCTCTAGTGACATACTTTTATTGAGGTTAAATAAACAATAGGAAAAATATTGAGTAATCATGAATAAAAAGAGGACACATGTAAAAGAATATAGTACAAAATAATTGTTTATAATATTTACACAAATGCTCTCAATAACATTTTAGAAGAAATGGAAAGAGTCGCAGAAAAATATATACATAAACATACACTCTCGATAAGATGAAAGAGGTGAGAATGTATTTGCTGTATTGTACATGATGTTAGTAGCCTAAATGGTCATCTAGAAGTTTGCTTGTGTGATGTGTCAGGTTCAAACACCTTAAACATTCATTAACAACACAAGAAGGAGAGACAACAATGAGGTTAGTTTTAAAAAATCTTGCAAGGAGAACGAACGGAGATGCTTAATACAGATCTCCAAATTCGATCAAAAGCAACTCCGTCGCCTCCTCTCTTTTATTTAGGAAACCCTGGTTACATTTGTCAAGGTAGGGGGTAGGGATAAGCAAAACACTCTGTGAACTTCAGAGATGATACCAAGCAGTCCACACAGTACAGTTATGCGTAAGCACTCCAGATGGCTGAATACAGTTCATAACAGTTTCAGACATATTTAGAAAAACACTTATCGTCACAACATATTTCTCTGCTTTCTGCAGGCTTTCTGCGAGAGAGAGAGAGAGAGAGAGAGAGAGAGAGAGAGAGAGAGAGAGAGAGAGAGAGAGAGAGAGAGAGAGAGAGAGAGAGAGAGAGAGAGAATCAATACACATACATAGTAAAATAAAATAGTAACCACTGGTCTATATGTTCCAGCAAATATATGATTAATACAATGAACTAATGAACAATAAACTAAAGTAATGAGAGATCAGGCATATAGAATATACTTTAATAAAACTTTAAAACTTCTTAGTAGTAAAGAGTATATACATGATAAATGCAATGAACATAGTAAATGATAGTAAAATAGAAAATAGTAAAAATAGTAAATAGTAAAAATAATTCTATCAGATGCCATCTCCTCTCTGACTTTTGATCGCTGTACTGAGTGCCTCTCACTTTCCCGGCTGGTGCGTAAAAATACCAATGCGCTGAGAGAAAAATAGCACATTGATCTGCACTTCAAAGTCGGACTATTTACACCTCTATTCAGGGACAAATTTACCTTTCAACACTCCTCTATTTCCCTCCCAGAGCTGTGAGGACAGTGGTGCTGCACCTCTAGTTTTTTTTCCACCTTTTCTCTCCGGTCGTTTTTCCAAATACAATTGCTTCATACCAGCAGCCAATCACAGTAAAATGCTGCCATGTGAGCATACAATTATGTCAAACAGATGAAGCCGTAAAATGACCAGTAAACATAACTAAATCAAAATAATGATGAGGATGTAAATAAGGTGTGTTTGGCTAAGATATGAGCTGTCTATATGAGAATATGACTCTGAGAATCTTTATGAATACAGGCCCTGATTTCTGGAGTAGTCGACTAGCAACACATATGTTGCTGGTCAAGTACTGCCACAATATTCCACCTGAGCTGTGGATCTCTGCAGCTCCCCCAGAACTTACATTATTTCACCTTTATTTATTCTGGTAAATGTAATTTATGATGATTTCCAAAGTGACTGATGTTTTCTAACAAACATGGGTGGTCTTTACAGAATAGGTACATTTACACTAAAGATTAAACTACACAACTATATTAACTAATAAGATGTCAACTTCATGCAACGGTTTTTACTGGATCTTATTTTAGGGGTATCTTTTCAGCCTGTTCTATACCCTTAAGTACACTTTGTGGATTTTTATCTGTATATTGTTTGAAAACTGATGCATTGTTTTCCATCCATTCACAATTCTGCACTAAAATATCTAAAGTGTGTGGTTGTCATATGTCAAAATGAGGGAAAGGTTCAGGAGGTATAGGTGCATTCGCATCAGCACTGACCCATATGAGCTTTTTCACCAAAAAGTGATTTGTCTTCACAATGACCAGGTCAGAATCCCACACAGACGTCTCTGTGCTCTGGGTAAACCTACTTTCTCTGTGTTTCCACATGGGTGCTGCGTGGGCCTGAGCTCCAGTCTGCTGCTCCCTGCAGAGCAGCTGAGAACACAGATGGAAAGCTGAATTGGAAACTATTTCTGTCAGAAAAATTTTTGAAAGTGAGAAATCTGCCGCTCATCATCCCTGTGTTTTATTTGAAGTAAATGAAGAAAACTGAAGATTCAAAATTGGCTCGAATTTTTTTAGTTTGTCTCAAGAGGCCCAAATGGCAGGAAAGCCATTTTTGTCCAACTGGTTTTCCACACATTCTGCAGCACTAGAGATATCATCTAATGTCTGCATTTACATGACTGTTTCCTGTGGAGTGGCGCTGTGTGTTGTTGGAACCAAACATGACCACAAGATAACAAAGGACTAAAAATGGTTTTATTTATGAAAGACATTTTTCAGATTTCCCATCCCTTATGCAGGAGCTCAAAGGATATAATCCAGTTCCAAACACCACAAGAGCTCCAGTGTAAATTCCCCTCCACCTCCGATCTGCTACTGGAACATGAGAATGAGCTACACCCCGTATAGGATGTGGTGTGAATATGGCAGCCGACCTGACAGTGACTGTTCAGGAGTAACTTCAGTTATTAGGTGTAGAAATAAAATGAACTGGGTTGGTTATGGACTTCAGATCGTTTCTGCTGCTCCAGTACGTGTCAGAGTTCAGGCTCTGAAAGAAAGATACCTGACAGAGTCAATGATGACACCTAGTGGTCATCTTGTAGAAGGACCTTTTCCTTCTTATGACTTAGACTTAGAGACTTAGACTTTCTTTATTGTCATTTTGTATACACAGAGTGCATACAGAACGAAATTTCGTTTTCACACAGCTCAGAAAGATTGCAGTAACTCTACAGGTGCCTTGCGGTGAATTACAGTACAGGATAAAGTGCAGTGAACAATCGCAGTCACTTACAGGATAAGTTTCAATTGACTTCCGGATAAAGTGCAGCAGTGAACAGTAGGCAGTTGAAATGTAAACAATGTAAAACAAATGTAAACAAATATGCAGTAAGGTGCAGCAGTGATTTAAAAGTAGACAGTTGCATTGTACACAGTTTTGCAGTACGTTTCCCGGTAAGGTGCAGCAGCAATTTTGCAGGATACAATACAATGTGCAAATGTGCAAATCAGCGAGTCGAGTGTGGTACACAGTTTTTATACTTCAGCAGTTCAGCAGTTCAACAGTCTGATGGCAGCAGGGAAAAAGCTTTTGCAGAACCTAGTGGACCTGCAGCGGATGCTGCGGAACCTCTTTCCAGAGGGCAGCAGGGAGAATAGTCTATGGTGGGGGTGTGAGGGGTCCCTGATGATGTTACGGGCTCGAGACACACAGCGCTGCGATGAAATGTCTTTAATGGAGGGAAGAGGAGCCCCGATGATCCCTTCTGCTGTCCTCACCACTCTCCTCACGTTCTTCCAGTCGGAGGCACTGCAGCCTCCACACCACACAGAGAGACAGCTGGTCAGAATACTCTCTATGGTGCTTCTGTAGAAGGTCGTGAGGATGGGCGGGGGCAGGTGGGCTCTCCTCATCCTCCGCAGAAAGTACAGTCGCTTTTGTGCCCTCTTCACCAGTGACGTGGTGTTCACAGTCCAGGTGAGGTTGTCCGTGATGTGCACCCCCAGGAACTTGGTGCTGCTGACCACCTCCACCGCTGAGTTGTTGATGAGCAGTGGAGCATGGTGAGGCCGGTTTTTCCTGAAGTCGACGATGATCTCCTTCGTCTTCTCCACGTTCAGGATCAGGCTGTTGTCTCTGCACCAGCCCACCAGCTGCTCCACCTCCTCTCTGTAGTCCTGGTCGTTGTCGTCTCTGATCAGGCCCACCACCGTTGTGTCGTCTGCAAACTTCACGATGTGATTGGTGGTGGACCTGGGGACGCAGTCGTGTGTCATCAGGGTGAACAGCAGGGGGCTCAGGACGCAGCCCTGAGGGGAGCCCGTGCTGAGGGTGATGACATCAGAGGTGTTCTGTCCGACCCGGATTGACTAAGGTCTGTTGGTGAGGAAGTCTAGCAGCCAGTTTCGTAGGGGTGTGTTGAAGCCCAGATGCTCCAGTTTTCCCACCAGATGTTGTGGGATGATGGTGTTGAACGCTGAACTGAAGTCCAGGAACAGCATCCGCACGTGCGTGTTCTTCTCCTCCAGGTGTTTCAGGCTCAGGTGAAGAGCGGAGGAGATGGCGTCCTCAGTGGAGCGGTTCCGTTATGACAGCCATGTGTTCAATTTGTTCTAGACGGTAAACAATACAATAAAAATGTGTTTTCACACTCATTTATTCTTGTATCTATATTTGAATGGACTGTGAATAATTTTCCCATGTCTATATGTTTTGTTGTACCCCTATCACTCCATTAAATTAAATAGCTCCTTGTTATCCAAAACATGATAGATAGAGTGTATTATGATCATAAACAGCATAATAATGTCATTTTTAACACCCATCTATGAGGCGGCTGAGCAGGCCTAGAAAAGGGTCTAAATAAAGCTTTTAGTTCTGCGCGGTGACTCCAGTCTTTTAACCGCGTAGTTTCTGTGAGCAGTCTAGTCCTGACAGAAAGCCTTGCACTCTTTCTGCGCTGTTCATCACATCTGCCGCTGTTTTTTCTCTCCTTGAATCAATGAAACCTACCACAGATGCTCGTTCCATTGATGCAGGCATCTCTATTCAGACTGAAGTGGCCTGTGCCCCCATTACAGGTACCACAACAGGCCAGCAGCTTATCGCCACGGTGACACCGGCTTAACGGGACAAGAGTCCTTCGGGCTCTGACCTCATGCTCCCTTGGTGGTCGTGTGCTGTTGTTGTGTGTATGTGAGCTCTTGGTACAGTGCCTTGCAAATGTATTTAAACCCAATGAAACTTTTTCCCATTTTTGGAGGGTTACAACCATACTCTCAGATTCAGGATCGGGACAATGTTTTCAATGTGTAGTGACACATCCCATTTCTGGGATGTGTCACTACCAGCTTTGCTCGAGACAGTTTTTTTCCCTCCTCGCTATATAATCTTTGCATAACAGAAGTTTAGTTAAATTTAATGATGTCTGTGAACAGAAATGTTCACAAGTGGTGAAATCAGGGTAAAGGTGTTCATTTTCATGCTGGTCAAAGACGTTATCTTTGGTCCGTTGTGTGCAGTGTTAATTTTCCTTTGAACATAACGTACATTTTTACTTTGTCCCATCTGAACACGGAACCCTCTGCCACATGTTTGCTTCATCCCTGACCATCACATGTTGCAAGCAGGAAGCCTTAAATCTTTCTTTCCAAGATGGTTTTCTTATTCCCACTCGTTGTGGATTACCTGTCAACAGATTCTACTACAAGAGCTGTGGATCCTGCAGCTCCTCCAGAGTTACCACAGGCCTCTTGGCTGCTTCTGTTGTTGATGTCCTCCTTGTGTGACCTGTCTCTTTAGATGGACGTCTGTGTGTTGGTAGGTCTGCTGTTGGTCCATCCTCTCTCCATGTCCAAATGATTGAGCAGAGCTCTGGGAGATGTTCAAGGCTTGGGAGATTATTTTAGAACTGAATCCTGCTTAAACTTCTCCAGAAATTCCTTCCTGACCTCTGTGCTGTGTTCCTTGGTCTCTGTGATGCTGCTTGTTCATTAACGTTCTCTAATAAGCCTCGGTGGCCAGAAACAGAACAGCTGCAGCCGTACAGAGATTATATTACACTCTGATGACGGGACTTCTGAAGGGTATTTATTTTGTATCAGCTTAAACGGGGCTTTAAACATATGTATGCCATGTTTTTTTATCTATGAAACTTTACAATTATGCAGTACCTTATGTTGGTGTATCACATGAATTAAATTCAGTTCATATCTGTAGTGCCAATTCACAAACAAATGTTTCAAGGCACTTTACAAAAGAATTCAATTTGCGTACACAAAGGACATTCTATCCAACCATTCAGAAAGACTCCAGATCAGTTGCATGCATTCTAATCCTAGTTATTAAACAATGCAGTCAGGTTCAGTTTGCTATTCAAATTGGTTAAAAAAAAGTTTTATCCAAGGGGACCCAACAGATTTTGTCAAACTATTGACTTGTAGCATTGACTCCAGCTGAACGGGCCTGTGGCAACAGTGGACAGCCGGCTGTGTAGTGTTAACTTTGTAGCAATCCCTCATTTTGAGGTTGCATGTCGAGAAATTGGAAAGAAGAACCCCAACTTTAAAAGGAACGAACTTCAACCAGAACCTTGCTAAATGTGAGCACAAACCGGCTGTACAAAAGGCCGGGGTCTTAAAAAGACAGCGCAGACGCACACACACATATGCACACGCACAGAAAAACAACAAATGAACAAACACTACAGAACTAGTTGAGAAGAACTTTCTATTTTAAAAAAAGAGTACAGCGTTAATGGCACCAGCAGCTCCTTTCGTGGCTTCATCTTGGAGAGAAACACAGCTAAATATATAGGGTCTAAAGCAGTGTCTATGACATGAAATGCAGAGTACTTAACCGGGTTAGTTCCAGAAAAACCGCCGTCAACTGCAGCGTCTGGGTAAGAATGAGGTGAAACACAGAAAGACAGTCAAGTGTATCATCTAGAAAGGGAACAGAGAGGATTTAGCAGCAATAGCTGGGCTAATTGGTCCCTTCTCAGAAGCTGTCACATTTAAACAGAACCCTGGGCCAGGTGTAACTTCAATGGAGAGCAAAAATAGAGAGAGAGAGAGAGCTTAAAATGAATGGCAGCAATAATGGCAGATCATGCATAATTGGAGAGTCGTAGGAGAAGGTATAGCAGAGTGAGGAAAAGTGGTCAGTATGTCCTCCATTAAATGTCAATAAAATCTAATTAGGTTTGTGATGGTAATGTGATGAAATGAGAGTATGAATACTTTTGCAAGGCACTGTATTTTGGCTGTGGATCAGTGGGTAAAAGTGATGCTTTGTAAGTGGTCTGGACATAACGCAGTGTTTTTCCTGCTTCCCCCATGCTTCTTTAATTTTACTTTACCAACTGCCGTTGTGAAGTTTCATATTTTAGTGGTTTTTACTTATTTTATCTCTCAGAACTAACTCCTCTCCTAAAGAATAACCTCTTTTATGTTTACCTTCATGTCTAACACCATCAGGGATGAATGGGAAGAGCATCCTGTCTGCCATGGGCCGACACACCCCGGAGCACTCCTGTGTGATGAGTGCAGCAGGCTCAGGAGCCACAACGTCCCCTGGTTCCTCCCGCTCCTCCTCACAGCGTTCAGGAACAGCGGCCCACACGCCTGGGGGGCCCCATCGGTCACCATGCACGCAGGTCAAACCTTCAGAGGCCTGTAGCAACGCCCTTACCCCCAATACTGGTTGTGCCAAGTCTTCAGTGTCGCCACAGCTCTCATCAGGTGTGTATGGCTAAAAGGTGTTTCCTCCCTAGTAATGAGATGTAGTATTAAAACACATATAAATTTGAGAGGCATTAATTTACGGGGTTTAATACTATTGATATTCTTAATTCTTAAATCATTAGTTCTTCAGCGCTAACATGTTCTGCTACTTCTTGGCTGCCTGTTAGCAGCTATTCTGACTGTCTCTGCTGAGTCAGGTCTCTCCTCCTCCTCCTCTTCCTCGGTGTTACTGCTGCCTGTGCACTCCACGGAACAGCTTCTGCATTTGACGCCGCTGTTCCAATTGAACTAGGGACACAAAATCTATATTTTGACATGCCACCTGTAGGCTTTTGAGCCCCACCCCCTTTGTATTTTTGTGGATTATTATCCATTCCACAGGTGGGAATAAAGTGACCTCTCCAACACCAGCCAGCTCAAATGGCTGAACTTAAATAAACACTAAGAGGAGAGGGACAGGCCAAAGATCGTTAAGAGACTTCAGGGGGGAAAAAAATTTAATTGGCCACATTTCATGTCTCACACATCGTTGTGAGACATAAAATGTATTTATAAACGCTTTTATTCATTAATGAATTCAGTCAAATAATAAATTATTAATTACCAATTAAATAAATGTACAAATACCTTTTAGATTAAATTATAACAGCCTAGAGCCGACCCAAAAGTGTGCGTCGGCCCTTTGGCCAGTCCAGCCCTGCTGACAGATGAGTTTGGTATTTAGCAGAGAAGAAATGTAATGATCTGTGATAGACTGGTCACCTGTTCAGGGTGTACCCCGCCTCTCGCCCATTGACAGCTGGAGATAGGCACCAGCACCCTTTGCAACCTCAATAGGGATAGACATGTTAGAAAATGGATGGATGGATGGAAATGTAATGATTAGGCTTTTTCCACCGGTCCCATTCAGTTGCACTACTCTTGTACCATCCTCTCAGACCTGAAGCCATATTGTTGTGTGGCATTACCGCCCTCATCCAGTACGATGAATAGTGTTTTCTCAGCCTGTTCTCCACCGCTCTGTTTTGTCTCTGAATGCTGTACTAGGATCACACGTCTCTATAACTGTCAAACTAATGCCTAAATGTGTAATATACTGGTGCTTTTGCTTTGTACTCCTTATTAAATTTAAGCAGAAACGTCACAGAGTAGCACAGGCAGTGATGAGTGCTTTGAGTTTTAAAGATTTGTGTTGTCCACCAACAGAGAGGACCCGTTCAGAGAAGCTCCTGTCCCTGCGCAGAAGCCCATCGCCTCAGAAACGCTCTCCGCAGACATCACCCCAGGTGGTCTTTCTCAAGGACATCGTCTGCTACCTATCGCTGTTGGAAAGGGGGACGCCGGAGGACAAGCTGGAGTGTGAGTGACAGGGATGGGCAAAGTGCAATGCAATGTGGGTTTTAAGTACAAATTTATTTGCAGTCAACAACTCACCCATGATATTCTGTCAGTATGCAGGGGAAAAAGTCATGTTACTAATTCTGCTGGCTTTGTAGTCTAAAGCTCCAGCTCAGATCAGTTAGGAGATGAACCTCAAGGCTAAGAGGTGAAGTGTAGGATTCCGTATGTCTTAATACCCTAATGTATAGCGTAATATTGGAGTTAGCATGCTAATGGTGCATTCTTTTTGTACTCAGAAGTTCCCTGTTGGGAAAAATAACAAGAACTCAATCAGAATCCAAAAAGTAAGTCAAAAGTTACAGATAGCACTGATTTCAGTGATCAAAAGTGTACATTATCTAGCGCAGTGGAGTCAAGACTTTTCATCAAGTTCAAAGTCATCAAGTTGAAACTATTCAACAAAGAACCAAAGAATTTTTTTTTTTTACATCTCAAAACTTTCTTGTGAGATTCCGAATTGATACCTGGGCAGTTTCAACATCAGACCTTTTTTCATCACATTTGAGGCACTGCATCAGACAAAAGAAGAAACTATCCACAGTGGAGCCCTGTCACTGTATAAGAAGACTAGAAACACACTGACAAAGAAGATCAAACTAGCAAAAACACATTTCAGTTAGAAAATTACAAATAGTTTCTCTACAAATGACACTTAAAAAGCTCCACTATCATTCCTGTCCCCAAGAAAGGGACCATCACAGGATCAAATGACTATAAATTTATTGCTCTGACGTCTGTGGTTATAAATCCTTTGAGTGCCTGTTCAGCACCAGGCCAGTGATCAGCACCTGCAACTGGACCACTTCCAGCTGTTGACCCAACTCATTCTGGTTAAAAGTCATTCAGACTTTTATCTTCAGGTCAATGCTACAGAGCACCGGTGGCTAAAACGAGTCGACACAGAGCCAGTTTCTATCCCCAGGCAGTGTCTGATGAACACCTTACAGCCAGGGTAGCCAGCTACTCTGCAGGATACAATAAGCACATTTGCTGTAATTTATTAGATTTTATTATCCCTTGTATATGTATAGAGACATTTACATTGAAATTTACAATATACATACACAAACAACTCTAGTATATACTGTCTCTGTTCTTACATTTTCTCCTAAAAAGTTTTGTTGTTAGAGATTGTAGTCGCTGTTCTGCTTGT
The DNA here is from genome assembly GCA_037039145.1 of Fundulus diaphanus. NCBI lineage: Eukaryota > Metazoa > Chordata > Actinopteri > Cyprinodontiformes > Fundulidae > Fundulus > Fundulus diaphanus. The sequence continues at coordinate 9,904,667 of CM073132.1, forward strand.
CTGTTTTTTTTTTTTACGATGCGAACGTTGGAATCCAAAGGCAAATTCCTTGTTTGTGCCCGCAAACTTGGCAAATAAAGTTCATTTTGATTAAAAATATTTACCTAATAAAGAAGCCACTAGGAGTATATCAGTATACACTATTTTTAGGTCTGGCTCTGATCAAAATATTTTAACACTTTGGAGAGCATGTATAAGATAAGCTAACAAAAAGTGACATACTTGCATGATTTCTGTTGTGAATGAATAGACAACAAAGCTCTAATGTTCCATTTTCCTGTACTGGCTAGCTGTGCTGCAGAGTAAAACTAGGCGTACATACACAGAGATGAGTGGAGATTTGTCTTCAAGTGTGTTTTGTTATTTCTGTCCTTGTTTTCAAAACAATTTGGTTTTATTTTTATTATTATTATTATTATTATTATTATTATGTTGAATTTGTTTTTCTTAGAAAAATGTTTTACGTATAAATAAAGTTTGATTTGTTTGACTACACTGCACATAACATGTTGTTTTTGAGAGAAATACTTTATCAGTGTGATTTACTGATCAAAACCAGATCTAACTGAAGCAACAAGACTGAGAGGATTAAACCTTTATTTAATGATTAGTTCAGCAAACTTCCACTAATGTTCTCTTTCCACATTCTTGCTTAATTTTTTTTCAGCTTTTATTTTCTCCTATTCAGCCTTTTCTGTAGCCCATTTAACCAGAGAGCCATAAATGACTTTTCATTTTTTTTTTCCTCCCAGTGTCCTGTCTAGCAATGTGGCAATAAGAATTGATGTCTTAATGCCAAATAGAGCTCGACAGATTTTACTTTCCCAAGTGGAGCAATCAGCTTTTGCCATAGTGCTCCGCTTGAAATATGCATGTAAATAGTTTTATTGTGATTCCTGCGGGGAGTATTTCAAATTATGTGGACACTACAGTGGGAAAGTAGGAGAGTAAAGGAAGAACAACAAGAGAAAAAAAAAGAAAGAGAAGAGGTGAAAGAAAGAAGAGATAAAAGGGAAAGAATGATAGAACGTCTTCAGTCTGCTTCATCACCTGGAAAGAGAGATGTAAAAAGAACAGCACAACCAACGGACATAGTATAACAGATACCATAAAGTAACACCTTGATACCATTGCTAAATTATATGTATTATTATTTAAACTGACATGTATAATATGATAGCTGAGAAAAGAAAGTAAATAAATTAATTATGGGCTTTCTGTATAGAAGTGAACATTTAGTACCTGGAACCCAGCACCTGTGGGTGTTTGTGAGAGTGCACTTGTGTATGTGAAATTTATCCAGAAGAAAAATGCTCAATAGTGGTTGTGAAGAACCAAAGGCCCGCCTCCCCCGAGCACCGAGGCAGGTGCCGGGGGACCCATAACCCCAGACCCCCAAAGGGGCCCCCAAAGCAGGGCGCCCAAGAGGGGCCAACACAGGAAATCTGCCTCCTCACCAAGGTATGAGGAGTCGACTCCGAGGAAATCCCTCAGCCACCGCAATGCCGAAGCCCCCAGGAGCCGCGGGGGTGAGCCCGTGGGCTCCGCTGGCAGCCAGCTACGCTGAAATGGCACCGGCCATGGGCCCCGGGGCCCCGAGGCCCCAGGGGCGCCCCGCCCCCCCGCGGGAGCCCCGACCGAGCCCCAGGGGGCCAGGCCCCCGCGAAGCAGACGCCAGGAATGAGCCGGCACCCACCAATGCACCAGCGGGCCAAGGCGCCAGCCAGCGGAGGGGGGCAGGACGGGGGGGATGGGCTCCGCACCTAGAGACTTGAGATGTACTTGGGAGAGGGAGCGGTTCGGACCCGAACCTGGGAAAAAAAAAAAAAGTCTCATTCACACCTTCCCACCCTAGTGCCCCACTCACCACACACATACAAAAAAAAAAAAAAGGACGACGCCGTACACACATTTCCACATTACACTCACATTCAACAATCCCAAGTGGGGGGAGGGGGCACCACAATCCGACTGCCCGTTCCCGATCCCGCAACCGGACCAGACGCCCCCCGGTGCAGGCCCCCCAGGGAGGGGGGCCAACATGACCCATACGGGCCACCCAACCAGAACCCCCCTCCCCCCCAAATACCTAATAAACCCACTCCCTCCCCCTCCTTACCCTAGCCACCCCTCCCCCCACCCCTTTTTGGGGAGAGCAGAGGCGTCAGCCCCATTCCCGGCAAGCCACCCGGGCCCCACAGCAAGCCTCCGCCAAGACCCCGGACCCGGTGGCCCGTTCCTCCTCCAGGCCCCAGACTCCGTGCCGCAATCGGAGAACGGGGGTGTGGGAAAGACCCTGATCCTCCCTACGCCTGCTCAGATGTTGTGTTGTTGCATGTTGTTCTCAAGTGTGTTCAAAACTGGGAGCACCGAAGGGGGTGCCCGGCACAGCCCACCCCCCCTCCAGAAGGTAGCTGGTGCCAGTGCACCCCCTCCAAGCAACTGCCCAGACATTGAACTGCTCAATGTCTAAATGTGAGAGGGGGTGGAGGGAGCCATCCGAGGCGAGGCTCACACAACACAAGCCCCCCCCAGATGTCTTCACCCCCACCCCCCCATACAATGGCCTACATGTATGTGTGTTGTGAAAATGTTTTGAGTGAAAGTGTCTAAAATGCATAATAAAATTGGGGTGAGCGACGTCATCAGAAAGTGGCAACCTCCAGTAACGCCCCCCTCCCCAAGGTCCTACATGTGTGGCAGCGTGATGGAGCAGGCAGAGGGAGGAGTCCGGGGATGGGAAGAAAAGAACTGGGGAGCCTACTGCAGTCCCAGGGAGCCAGCTCCCCTACTGACTCCAATAGGCACCCCCGCTCCCCGAAAGCCCACCCAGAGAAGGGGGCCCCGCCAGCGGCACTACCATAGCCCAGGGGCCAGGGTAACGCGATAGGGCCCATGAACCAACCACCCACCAGGACCAACACCTCCACCCCCCCCCCCCCACCCCCCACACAAACCCCCCCACCAAGCCTCCTGGCTTTCCCGAAAAATAAATAAAAGGGGGGACCCTGGCTAGCCAGCCCACACGAGCCATCCGGAACCCCTCCCCCCAGGCGAAACCCGCACCGGGAGCCGGCATGGACCAAGACAGAGACAGGAGGCCGGACACGGAGCCCTCCAAAACATCCCCTTCCACCCCCCCACCCGTAGATGTAATCCCTCCCCAACACTAACATTCAAACAACTCACCATACATACAACAATAGACATCCAGGCTGGGTTAGTCCCCACTCCCCCTCCCTCCCCTCCCCCCACTAGCAGAGTGCCAACCCAAAAAAAGGGGAGAGCATCTGCCATGAGATGTTAATGTCCATGCCCCCCTACCAGCTCAACAGGCCCCGAGGCCCCCCAGCACACCAGAGGCAGACACCCGGGCGCGCGCCGGCCCAGACCCCAAGCGGCATACCCCACGGAACCCAAACCCCCGAGGCCCCGCCGGGGCCCCCGCCCGAGGGCGGCACACCCCAGGGACCCCCGACCCCCGGACCCACCCAGCGGCACGAAACAGGTCCACCCACTACTAAGGGGTGGACCTGTTTCGGTTGAATTTGCATGTTATCTAAGCCATTGCAAGGCCTTTGTTTGCCAATGGTATAAAGCTTGTTACTCCACATTACTCCAGACTTTTTTTTCCTGGAGAGGAAGCGAAACGTCTTCAACTACGGAAAACAAGTCCAGTTGCTTTGTTTTTTACTTTTTTTGGAATATTTTGTAAAATGTCAGGATTATTCCAGATGGGTGTACGACTGCATGGGATAAGGGATGACTTCGTCATTTTAAGAAACTCCCACCATGCTGTCATACTGGAGCTAATGTTAATATTTTTAAAGCATGTATGCCGTTTTATATTTGAGCTAATAAACGGCAAATCTGAAATCATGATATTATTGCATATTTTCTGTTCTATGTCTATCCAGGGCTCGTCTAAAGGATTATGTTTTAGAGATGTATTGTAGCCTATTTGCTAAGTAGTAGTTATGGAAATTACGCAGATCTAGTCCTCCTCTATCTTTAGTTTTCTGTAGTGTCTTTAAGCTGATACGAGGGGGTTTATCTTTCCAAATAAATTTAGAGATAGAAGAGTCTAGAGATTTAAACCAGTCGGATGATGGTTTATTGGGGATCATTGAAAATAAGTAATTAATTCTAGGTAAGACCATCATTTTAATTGAAGCTACCCTACCCATAAGTGAAATTGGAAGTGATTTCCATCTTTCCAGGTCCTAGGTTCTATCTTTTTTAAAAGTGGGGTGTGGTTAAATTTTACTAAATCCGCTAGTTTAGACGATACAGTAATACCCAAATATTTAATATTTTCTGATTGCAATTGTAAATCTAGGGGGTTCTGAAAAGAGCAATTAATTGGCAGTACCGTAGATTTAGACCAGTTTATAGAGTAATCTGAAACTTTTGAGAAAGATTCTAGTAATCTAATTACTCGAGAGAGGGAAGAGTTTGAGTGCTGGAGATAGAGTAATACATCATCAGCATAAAGACTAATCTTATGCTCTATTTTCATGCATTTTATACCTTTGACAACACTAGTTTGTCTAATTGTTGCTGCTAGAGGTTCAATAAAAATGGCAAAAAGTGAGGGTGAAAGCGGGCATCCTTGCCTAGTGCCCCTCTGGAGACAAAAGCTGGAAGATGTTTGATTATTTGTCCTGACAGGCTGTTGGAAAGCTGTATAAAATTTTTAACCAATTTATAAAAAAATTGCCAAAACCAAATTTATGTAGAGTAGAAAATAAAAAATTCCAATTTACTCTATCAAATGCTTTTTCTAAAGACAATATATTAGTTTTAATATTTTTACTGATTGTCTGGTCAACGGGTTGCTGGACAGCTCAGTGAGTGGATACTCGTCACTTTCCTTCTTTTCTTTATGTCTGTGTCTTTGCCCTGTGCACCCTGTAGCTCCAGGAATAGAGACCTTAATACTATTTTAACTCTGCATGTTTACATAAGATCATGTGTAATGGATCTGCTTAGTTTAATGTGAGATACATGTTACTTAATCTATTAAATTAAGTAATCTGTGTGTGTTTGTGGATGACTGCCTTCCTCTGATGAAACCAGTTTGATCAGGGTGGATTATGAAAGGAGTGACTTTATCTAATCGTTTTGCAAAAGCTTTACAGATTATTTTAATATCCACGTTAATTAAGGATATGGGACGATAGCTGGTGGGAAACATAGGATCTTTTCCTGGCTTAAGCAGAAGACTGATGGTAGCAGAGTTCATATTAGCTGGAAATCTGCCATTTTCCTGAATTTCCTGCAACATTCTATGGAACATTGGTGCCAGAATATTCCAGAACTCTTTATAAAACTCAGTAGGGAATCCATCTGGACCTGGAGCCTTTTTATTGGGCATGCTTGTTAGAGCTTGCTGAACTTCAACTGTTGTCAGCGTTGAGTCCAGTGTCGTTCTTTGGCTATCTGATAATTTAGGAAGTGTAATTTTATCCAGAAATTGCTTGATGTCACTATCTGATGGATTTCACTGTGGTGTGTTTAAAGATTTGTAGAAATCTCGGAAGGTGTTATTTATACATTCCGGATTACGTAATGTATTACCAGTTGAGTCTGTAACTGCAAATATAGTCGTTTTCTCTTTATTTATTTTTAGCTGATTAGCTAGGAAGCTTCCTGACTTATTGCCATGTTCAAAATTTTCTATTCGAAGTCTTTGTATTAGAAATTTATTTTGATTTTAATATAATGGTTTAATTTTACTTTATGGATTTTACCCAACTTTTCCTCTTCTTGAGAAGTTTCTAGTAACTTAAGTTTTTCTTCTAATTCCTGAATCTTTTTGTTTTCTATCTTATTTTTATGAGATGAGAATGAAATAATTTTACCTCTCATCACTGCTTTCCCTTCTTCCCATAGTATAGATGCTGATGTGCCTGGTAGATCATTGTATTCCAAGTAAGAAGCCCACTCTTCTTTCAAAAATGTTATAAATTCTTCATCTTTAAGCAGCGATGTATTAAATCTCCAGCTCTTGTTTTGTGAGGTTATTTTTTTTATTTATTAGGGTTAAAGTAACAGGAGCATGATCACTGACAGATGAATTACAGCCTCTGAAACGTCCGACAGCAGCGAGCTGCTGATTAAGAAATAGTCCAAACGAGAGTAAGAATTGTGGACATTTGAAAAAAAAGTATATTCTTACTATTAGGATGAAGAGAACGCCATGCATCGCAAAGACCAAGGGTCCGTTCTTCGTACGTTGCTTAAAACATTTGAGATCAAATGAGACATCCAAGATGATTGCATCCGGCTAATCATGATCGGGCTAATTGCGTTCTTCGAACACACCTGTTGTTTATGATTAGTATGGCTGGATTGAGTTATCTGAGATAACTGCGCGTTCATGCGTTTGTTTAAAAGGGGAAATGTATCGATAGTAGAAACAATGATCAGCAGCGCTGCTATTGGTTGTTCAGCATGGCCAAAGAACGCGCACAGTTTTTCTCCCAAGCAGAACACGAGCTTTTAATGGAAGGTTATGCCGAATTTGAGTCATTAATTAAAATGACAGGGAACACCTCAAAGTCTGCTAAAGCCAGGAGAGAGGGGTAGCAAAAAGTAGCAGATCAAATCAAATGTGTAAGTGCTGTCTATGTTAGATGTTTTCTATCACTTGTTTTCTATCACTTTCTACAGCATGAATTTAATTAATTTCATATTTACTTCTTTTATGTCAGCGCCTCCACAGGAGCCATTAGAACATGGGGAAAAAAGTGAAGTACAAGAATATTCTACAAAATGGTAGCCTTTAATTATTATGCTGTATTTTAAAAAGCAACTTCTTACTCTTTTTTTAAAAAGCCACTGTTAAATGATGTGTTTGTCTATTTATAACAGCCACTAAGAAAAAGGCTGAAAAAAACAGGTTCTTTTTACTTTTGTTGCATGAGGCATGTTTCACTCTTTCTATTTCTTTCACAAAATAACACAGGGTGCCATCCGTTCCCTATATAAACGGCATCTTCAACCAAAAAAAAATTGTATTTTGACCTGAAAAAACACAAATTAAGAGGAGAAATTGAACTCCACAACTTGAAAAAGAGAAGAATTGCACTAGAGATCGAGTTGCTTCAAAAGGACCTTTAGAGTAAGTTCTAATACACCATTTGACAGTAGTATTGCTGACTTTACATAACTATCTCTCATTGCAGGCAAAAGATGACTTGCTGGCTTTTCTTTATAAAGAATTGTTTAAATAAAACGACAGGAACTAAGCATTATTTGTTTCGTCTTTTATTAAACATTAAAAAAAGGTGTTCCACAATTCTGTCCCGTCCTCTGTCACTAGGTGGTCCAAGTGCACTGGCTGGACAGACTTCCCTATCTCCTCCACTTATAAAGCTGCGATCTAATCCTGTTTACATGAAATAAACCTGCTCACGAGCAGGTTTAAGGTTGTGCACATGTTGCTATGACAGCAAGTCCAGGATGAGTTTCGAAGAACCAAACGATCCAAGATCATGCCAAATCGTCAACAATTAAATCCAGCTAACTGAGTTAGCGACATACGAAGAACGGACCCCCAAAATGTATTGTTTGACTACATTTAATGACTGCCAACTGCGCTGAGTCCCTGTTGTATTCAACCTTTCCTCATTTAGACCAAAGTTGAAGTCACCCCCAATAATTAGAGAACAATCCCCATGTGTTTTGAAAGTGCATGGAAGAGTTTGTGGAAGAATGAGGGGTCATCAAGATTTGGGCCATATATACTGACAATACATAACTTCTGGTTATGAATAGCTATTTTAATTATTATGAATCTACCTTTCGGATCTATAATTTTGTCTAATATTGTAAAACTAACGTTTTTGTGGATTAAAATTGTCTAGAGTTATAGCAGGCAGCAAACACATTAGGGAACTCATGTGAGTTAAGATCACTTACAGTTGTAGCTGATTTATGGGTTTCTTGCAATAAGACAACATCTGCCTTTAATCTTGTAAGCTGGTTAAAGATCTTTAACTTTTTCTCTCTGGTGCCAGCTCCATGCACATTCCATGTCACAAACTTTACATTCATCATAGGTGTAAGTGAGAAGTTGAAAAGTGCATGTCCTCGGAAAAATAGTTATACATAGACCCGGGTAGCATCATATAACGTGCTTGTGATTGTCTGGTCAACAGGAAAGAAGCAGACGAATAATATAAAGAAAGACAGAGAATTAAGAGAGTGCAAAGAGTGAGAAAAGGTGAAAGAGGAAGAACCACAGCCCATGCCTCGTGTACCCAACCGTGCATTTATTTCATTTATCACCGTGTTCCGATCTATGCACTTTTATCAAGTGTGACATGCTTTAAATCCACCTGTTATGCATCTAATAAAGCCAAGGAGTGATCTTCTGATCCCTGAACAACTGACCATTAATATAAAGTTTGTCAACTGCTACGATAGCTGTGACGCCTTCCCTAATGTATTTCTTCCTGATTGGGAATAACACTCGCCTACGATCTAGGATTTCCTTAGGAAACTGGTCATTAACGCTGAAATCCGTTCCTCTGAGTTATCTTTATTTTTTTTTTCTTTTCAGTAAAAAATAAAGATGTATGAAACCCAGCAGTCAGCCCAGTCGGCTGTTCCTTCCTCCCATGAGCCTCAGCTAACACCTCTCTCGCGGGGCAGCTCACCGACTTGCTTAAGCTCTGCTGAACCCAACTGAGTTCTCTCTAAGGCCATAGGGCTAATCTCTGCTCTCTAGTCCCTGGGCCCTGCTGCAGAAGCAACAATCTTCACCCCATCACAGTCTCTAAGAGAGGCAGATCCAGCTTCTAATGGGATCTTTGTTCTCTTGTTTCCTCCAGTCATGTTTCGACTGTACGACACAGACGGCAACGGGTTGCTGGACAGCTCAGTGAGTGGATACTCGTCACTTTCCTTCTTTTCTTTATGTCTGTGTCTTTGCCCTGTGCACCATGTAGCTCCAGGAATAGAGACCTTAATACTATTTTAACTCTGCATGTTTACATAAGATCATGTGTAATGGATCTGCTTAGTTTAATGTGAGACATGTGCTGAAGTGATCACATAAACAGAGGAAAGAATTACACACAGCCTCTGCTTCAGCTATAAAACAATGTCCGAGTATTCGCCCTGAAACATCTTAAAGGTAAAGCCAGAGTTTTCATATTTTTGTCTTGATTCATGGTTTCTGTTTCTCCAGGAGCTTGATCGCATAATCAATCAGATGGTGCATGTGGCCGAATATCTGGAGTGGGATTCAACAGAGCTGCGACCGGTCAGTAAATGCACCGTTCATTGAAGCCACATCTAAAACAGAACCAGGTTCTGTTTTGTTTCTCTTGCCTATGAATGCCAAGAGAAGCCTCCAGAGCTGCATCACAAGCAGGCATAGGTCTCTATTAGCTTTCTATGGTATGACAGTCTAAAGAAAAATATCTTTTCTGTCATCAGCCTGTAGGCTGCACTCTGAACATTTCTGGCTCCTTCTCCAGTGCAGCCCTGATTAGGAACACCTGTCAGGCTGCAATTAACCTTAGACTCGTTCCACCTGCTCACACCACTATATAAACTCACCTTAGCCTGTCCCTGGTTACCGGTTCGTACTCAGTCTTCAGAACATCATGCCTGTCCAGTTCCTGTTCGTCTCCTGGTCCTGCTCTGTCTGCTCCGGTCTGTTCCCATCTGCCAGTTCCTGCACCCTACAACCCCGTCTGGTAAAATTACTCTGGCTTTTCATCATCCACTTCCTGCTGTTTCAATAAACTCTGGAAACCAGCTCTGTGTGCTGTGTCCGGGTTCATCCAAGACAAATCATGACAGAACGAACCGGTCAAAGGATGAACCCGGTCACACACAGAGCTTGGTGCAGGAGCTGGCAGGACTCTGGATTCGCTCCGCTTCAGCCCAAGATCTCCGTGGGTGCCTTCGCCTCTGGTTCGTCTCGCCGGGATTGCTGTACGCGACGCCCGCCTCTGGTTCGTCTGGTTCCGGCACTCTCAAAGGTTCCGGCACTCTCATGGGTTCCTGCGCCTTCCCCGCATCCACTTGGTTCCTGCGCTGACAAGGGGTCCTGCGCTCCCAAGGTTCCTGCGCCCTAAAGGTTCCAGCTTTTTGTTTTGTTTTTGCCCGCCATCCAAATACCCCCCTCCACCCACCCAGGCCAGGTGGTTCTTGGTCGTCTGGAAGCCGACCTTGAGGGGGGGGGGGGTAATGTCATGATGCAGCCTGTAGGCTGCACTCTGAACATTTCTGGCTCCTTCTCCAGTGCAGCCCTGATTAGGAACACCTGTCAGGCTGCAATTAACCTTAGACTCGTTCCACCTGCTCACACCACTATATAAACTCACCTTAGCCTGTCCCTGGTTACCGGTTCGTACTCAGTCTTCAGAACATCATGCCTGTCCAGTTCCTGTTCGTCTCCTGGTCCTGCTCTGTCTGCTCCGGTCTGTTCCCATCTGCCAGTTCCTGCACCCTACAACCCCGTCTGGTAAAATGACTCTGGCTTTTCATCATCCACTTCCTGCTGTTTCAATAAACTCTGGAAACCAGCTCTGTGTGTGTGTGTGCTGTGTCCGGGTTCATCCAAGACAAATCATGACATTTTCTTGATATTAATACAAGCGTTTCAAACTATAACGTATAAAATGACCTAACGAATAGCAACAAATATAATATTCCTGCTTCAAAATAATTGATTATTACAGATATAACAATATTGTCATTGAAATATTATTTAGAGCAAAGCAGAGTGTTTACAGTAAGCTGTTCCACGTAATCATCAACATTTATTTGGAAATATATTTGAAAAATCAGGAATTAAATACTACCTTAGCTACAAGTAGTCAAATAAAATGTAAGTTAGTGTCAGCTTAAAAACTATAACTCTAGCAGGTTTTAAGAAATGTACAAATTATTGGAATACAAGCAAGATATGGAACAAATGGCTGCTGTATACAGTGGAAACGTTAATGTGTTTATTGCTCAGAATATTATCACTAGTCTCCCATCTGCCCCTGTTATTCCATTGTGTAGTGGATTAATTCAGTCTTTAATCTGGGGGACTCAGGTTTGACCCTCGCTTGCTTAAAGATGGGCATCTAGCATTAAATCTCTGCCAAGTCAGTGTGCAAGTTATAATGACTCATTACCCATTCTGCTCATCATAGAGTAACACTAATGGATTAAATTAATTGGCTAATAAACTGGGCTCAGTTACGTATCCTGCACTTTGCTTGATATGCATACTATTCTAGACTTTCAGTCATACTTTGAAAAGAGCATTGTCTTTAGAGCAGTAAGTTTTGGTTGTGGTTGTCCTGCTGGAAGGGGAACCTCCTCTGAAAGGTTTTCATCCAGATAACTCTATATTTAGCGCTTCATCTTTCCATCAATTCGCATGAGGTCTAAGCAGCTTCCCCCATCCCTGCTAAACTAAACCATCACCACAGCATATTGGTTCCGCGACCATGTTTCCGTCAGGCTGGTGTATTCAAAGGGATATTGGTTGTTTTCCTTTTCAAACGCTCTCCATGTTCAGATGATGCAGGGAACAGAGCTCTGGGAGATGTTCAAAGCTTGAAATACTGTTTTAGAGCCTAATGCTGCTTTAAAGTTCTCTACAGTGTCCTCTCTAACCTGTCTGCTGGGTTCCTTGGTCTTCATAAAGCCGTTTGTTCGCCAAAGTTCTCTGGGGTATTTACAAAACATTGCAGACACGAGTTTGTATTTACATGTCTGCTGAATGCAATTGATTTGATATTGTGGAATCAGAGGAAAGAGGGCTGGTTTGATTTTCCAACTTTTCATATTTTTGATGTATAAACATGTTTAGGTCAGTGTGCTGGGGTTAGGCTGCATTAAATGTGGTTCTCACTCATTTCAGATACTGAAGGAGATGATGGAGGAGATTGACTATGACCGGGACGGGACGGTCACACTGGAGGAGTGGATCAGAGGAGGCCTCACCACCATCCCTTTACTGGTACTGCTGGGCATGGACACGGTACCTTTTGTTTTTATATTTTTCCTGTTCACAGATCCCGTCCCTTTTAGGCTTTTGAAAAGTTAACCTCCAAAAATACAGATACAACCAAACATAGCAACAATATGTGACATGACAGAAACACACAGATATAAATTCAACTGAATAAACTAATAAGAGCAGAAAATAACACATAAAAGTGCTTATCAGTGTAGGCAGCGTAAGCTTCTGTTATTCAGCGTTCTCAGATGTGTTTCCATTTACTGACATTTTTCTCTTGGGATGTACAACCTCTAAAATAAATCAATTGTTTTATTCATTGAGCTATTCCTCATCTGTCCGCCTCTAAATAAGAAAGAAGATTTTACAACAATGTTTCTGGATCTCCCTAAATGTATTTTTAGCAAATTATATATGATTGTGTTGCGTGTTTGGAGAAAGACCTGAAACCATTCCATGTTCTGTTGTGATCTGGCAGAACGTGCAAGAGGACGGGCAGCATGTTTGGCGTCTGAAGCACTTCAACAAACCGGCCTACTGTAACTACTGCCACACCATGCTGCTCGGCGTCCGCAAGCAGGGCCTCTGCTGCTCCTGTGAGCCTCCACACTCTCCCTGTCACCATCTGTTTGCATCTCCGGCTGTCTGTTATCTTCTTCCTCCATGTCTGTCTCTGTCTTCTCCGCCATTTTTTGCTCCACCCTGTTTCACTTCCTGATGCTGGCGTACATCTAAGAATTTTATAGTTTGTGCTAGAGTGTATTTAACTAACTGTGCTTCAATTAAGGGCCCTTGCAACCATCATTAGAAAAGCATCAACAATGTGATTATGTGTATTCTCATTGGTCTTCCCAGGCAGTGTCCCTTGGGCGTATACGCACATACACTCACTTACTGTCTAAACTGCTTTCTAATGTGGTCAGCTATAAATTAGATTGCCTGCCAGCCATGTTTGAGCTGTGCTTGTGAAGGCGAATCCCTGGTTAATGTAGCAGTGTGCCTTGTGTTGTCTTCCTCCAGTATGCAAGTACACAGTGCACGAACGCTGTGTGTCCAAAGACATTGCTGCCTGCATCAGCACCTACGCCAAGTCCCGCAGACACACCAATGTAAGTGCAAACATTTAACATTATAACGTAACATCAGACCAAAACAATTCTTTTAAACAGAGACGTGGCCTTAATAAAAACTATGTTTAATACTTGCTTAAAGGTCTTTTTTTTTACGTGTCCTGTCTGGCAGTGTAGCACTCAGGACTGTTATCTGAGTGCCAAGTTGGAAGCCCAACAGATTTACTTTCACAAGCTTTTACAATCATAATGGCTTCCATTACAATGCTCCACTTGATATATGTATGAAAAATCTTATAGAAATTGCTTTTGTATTTTTCAAATGCAATGGACACAGAGACGGAATTGAGGGCAAAAAAAGAAGAAAGAGGGGGAGGAGTTGGAGAAAGCTAAAAGGGAGAATCGAGACGAATCAAGAATCTTTGTCACCATGTGTTACCAAAATGTCATTTTTCATGAGACGGACACTGGCTCAAGATGCATACAGATTACATATATTACGCAAACACAAGCCAATGTTTCCATACCTTTTTTCCCAGGAAATCAGTTGATTGTATTGTCCAACAACGCTTCCTGAAAAAGTTAAAGCTTTTTCAGGAAAAGTGCAAATTAGTCCTCCGGATCTAATAAGACTTATTTCCGAGTCAACAAGTCAGATAGCAGTCCCTTTACAAATGATATAGATTACTTTGCTGTTGCATGAATTAATGGCCCGAACGCTTCATCGTTGATTTACTCATGCCCACAGTAAATGCTGTGTAATAATTTTAGACCTTCAAGTTACAGAACTGTGCAATCTGCATGGATGGATGTCCAATTAGACATTCCCTGACATACTAGAGTGTGCAATAGGTGTTACCAGTAGTGTGTTTGTAACATCTAACAGACTACGAACTGGGCTGGTGATTTATTGATTCTCAGCAGGGGGTGATAGCCCTCACAGCTTTTGGAAAGAAGCTATTAGACTTTTAAAAAGAAGTCTATTAGTTTATTTTAAAATTTGTCTGAAGGGTTTGACTAATGGAAGTGGGATGGGTGGGTGGGATCTGTGGCAATACATCTGGACCTTTTCTGGACTCACGTAGCATAAACTGCGTGCAGATTTTGTTTACAGCATCCCACAATCCCCTGTCCTGTCCTGTGCGGTGCAGCTCCCATATCACAAGGTTATGCTAACTGTGAAGGTCCGACCAGTAAGGCATGAGGAAAAAGGCATATATAAAAAAGTATTTTCTATTTATTTTTCCAAAAATTGTTCACAGAAGACTTCTAACATCAAATCTCAAGAAAAAACTGACCTACCACAATGAACACAGGGGAATTTAACACAAAGGCTAGCCTACACAAACGAGGAGGGGTGGGAGATGAGACAAAGACAACAATGCATCAACATAAATAACTAATTCAAACCAACATATTTTAACTACAACACAACTATCAAAACAACCTAACACCACAGATGTTTTAGCAGTTATGCTGTTAGAGAGAGAGGTAGATTCTTTAACATCAAGTCCCCTGCTTCCAGCAGCCTGATGGTTTGTTCCATTTCCTGGTTTGCCTTTCAACCAGTCCTCTCCCCCAGCCAGTCCTTCAAACTCAGCAAAACAGAGAAATTAATGATTGAAATAAACAAAAAAGGTGTTTACTAAATGTGTGCATCCATAATAGTAAACAACCTAATGCAAAAAATGTGTTGTGTGAAGACATTTAAATAAATACTAACACTGAGGAAAAGATGGAGGAACCTCCACACTAACACACAAGATGCTTTCTATTGAGGCTTTATAAAGTTTTTAACATTTTAGTGGGAAGTCCAGTCCATTTCAGTTTTCTGAGGAAGAAGAGCCGTTGTTGGGCCTTCTTCACGAGGCGGGAGGTGGTCACAGTCCAGGAGAGGTCACAGAAGATGTGAATGCCCAGGCCCTTATGCTGTCTACACGCTCCACCACTTCCCCATGTATGCAGACAAGAGTGTGTTCAGTCTTCCTGGACCTCCTGAACTTCACTATGACCTCATTGGTCTTGCTGGTGTTCAGGATGAGGTTGTTCCTGGAGCACCACTGGGTAAGATTGTGAACCTCCTCTCTGTAGGGGGTCTCATCATTATTGGATATGAGATGTCACCCACCTAAGTGGTGTTGTCTGCAAAATTCACTACCATGTTTGTGGGGTGGATGGCAGAGCAATTGTGGGTGAAGAGAATAAAGAGAGCAGGGTTAAGGATCAGTGGGGTGGATGTGCGTTGACCACTTGGATCCTGTTTGCAAGGAAGTCACTGATCCAGTAGCAGAGCGGTGGAGATAATCCCAGATTGTGGAAATTCAGAGCCAGCATGTCTGTGAGCACAGTGTTGAAGGCTGAGCTGAAGTCTGTGAAGAGCATCCTGACATAAGTGTTGGAATGTTGCAGATGACTCAGAGACGTGTCAAGTGGTAATGAGACAGCATCCTCTGTAGAACGATTCTCCCTGTAGGCAAACTGCAGGCCGTCCTGGCCAGCAGGGATGGCATCTTTGATGTATTTCAAGAGGATCCTCTCAAAGCACTTCAAGATGACAGGGGTCAGAGAAACTGGAAAGTAGTCATTGAGGCAGGTGATGGTTGTTTTCTGGGGCACATGCACAATGATGGAGATTTCAGGAAGGTAGGGACCATGTAGAGCTGCAGGGGGAGTTTAAAGGTATCCAGAAAAACCAATGCAAGTTGGTCAGCACAGGATTTTAGCATGCTGACACCATGTCCTGCAGCTTTGTTGTTGTTGCAGCTTTTATTGATGTAACCTTCCTTAGGTGAAGGTCACTTGGTGCAGCTCCAGGATGAGAGGCTGATGGTGCTCCTCTGGTTGGGGAAGATGTTCAGGCTCCCTGCATCTTGGAGATGAAGCTGTTTAAGGTGTCAGGGAGAGCCGGGTCATTTGCTGGGCTGAAAAGCGCACTTTACTAATTAATACAGGATGTATTGAGTGGAAACTGCAGTTCTAAATAGAGTATATCTGTTTATTTTGAGTATCTGTAAGCACATTAATCCAAACACCTGTGCATGTATATGTCAGCATGCTTGTAAAGTTTCTTCATAAAAAAATTCAATAGCAGGCGTGAGAAGTCACTGACCTGCCCCCCAGGATCCAAAACAGACATGGAGGAGATTGGGGCCCCAGACATTCAAAAGTCCCTCCTAGCACAGGAGCCAACCCTTCCCTGCCAGAACTAAGTATAGCCTCAGCCGCTGGACCGGGACCCTACATCAGGAACCGAAATCTACAGTAAAAAGAAAAAAAGAAAAACATCCAAATGAGCCTGGGAGAACTTAAGCGCCAGCCCTGGAACCTATTGGCACTCAAGATGTAAAACCCAAACCCAGCCCAGACACCGACCAGATGCCCTACTCCTCTTCCCGGCCTCTCACCCCAGATAGTTAACAGAGAACAGGGGTGTGGAAAGATCCCAATATACCTCCGCCTGCTCAACTGTGGTGTTAATGCATGTTGTTAGTGCATTTAAAATAGGGTGGTGGGTCAACCGGCACAGCCATCATGTCCTCAGACTGCAGCTAACTTCTGCATGCCCGTCTCTACAGCCCAGAACCTTCAATGTCTACATGCAACTTAAAACTCGGAGGTGGAAGCTGGCGCCAGAGGGGGGGCTAATTGTTTATGAGTATGCCCACCCCAAAGGCCTTATGTGTGCATGTCATGAAAATGCTATAAGTGAGAGTGTCTAAGTTGTATAATGAAACTGGGGCCCTGGCCGCCACGACATTGTAGAGGTGGGAAACCCTTCCCAGTGGCGTACCCGCATCCCTAGGCCTTACATTGTAGCTAGTGTAATTTAGCGGGCGGAGGGAGGTGTCCAGGGATGGGGAGTGAAGGACTGGGGGGAAATCCTCTCCCAGGGAGCAAGCTCCCCTGCTGGCCCTTGCAGTCGCTCCCATTCACCAAGATCCACTAAGGGAGGGAGGCACTGGCATATCCACCCCTGGGCTAATAGCAGCACAAGCACCAAAACCCATGGAGCCACCAAAAAAAACTGGCCATGGCAGAACTTCTCCTGGTACTTTTTTATACAACCAATCTGGTCCTTTGTCTTTATCTCTTTATCAGTAGAGCCATTTCCTTTGTTGTGGTAGTATTATGATTCCATGGAATAACTGATTATCCCAGTATTTTACCAAGGTACTGTAAATGACAATTTGGTTTATTGTTATTATGTAATATCAACTCAGCTGGCATGTGAAAAAAGGCCTGTGAAGTAAAGACATTGGTCACTGTAAAAGTTCTTGCTGCCATTTGTAATACCCTAAACATGTTTGCAAAATGCACTGTTTAAGTACTGGAATAAAGTTGTGATGGGTTGGGTTTTTATCAGTTATGATGCGTCTGTCTCTGCTCTTCTCCAGGCTATGCAGCATGTTTGGATGGAGGGGAACTCTCCAACAAAATGTGATCGCTGCCATAGAAGCATCAAGTGCTACCAGGGCCTGACGGGCATGCACTGTGTCTGGTGTCAGATCACGGTAAGCCTGTACCCTGGAAAACATGAACTCTAACCATGTCGCAATTTTATCTGCAGTTACCAGATTCTGCTTCATTAGAGGTGTGATCACGCATACGGGAGTGGAATTACTGAGGCAAAGAGGCCCAGAGGCAAATAGAAGTAACTACAGATGCAAAACAAGACAAGATTTCTGCAAGATTTGCATAAATGTAGGAGTATCTTAAATGTGCCATGACATCACTGTATAAACCATTTCATATAGTTTATATTGCTACATATGAAAATTAGTTTTGTCAGGCCAAATGTCCCTCCTCAGTAAAATGGTTGGGTACGGTAATGATATGCGGCTCTACCATATTTGAAAAACTGTTCAAACATGCCCCCACACCCCTTCCCCCTCCGTCCACACCTCTCTCCTCTCCGTCGCAAATCCATATTCTGGCTGGTGGAGGTGTTTGTGTTGCAGGATGTCGAACAGGTGAGGCCAAGCTGACCAAGGGCTGTAAGCTGGCGCCGCAATACAACACAGTGGGACTGAATTCCGGGGTCCACGGCAGCAGAGCAGCGAGCTCTACCCCACGCTGCGCTTCATATAGTGCTCATACGTTTATCAGATGAGACAGCATTTAGAAATAACAACCTTACAGTAATAACAGTGTTGTGATCACCTCCCTCAGTGTTGGTAGAGAAGTTTTTTTTTTTTTTCAAAATCAGTTTGTTCAAAACCCCTGACTTGAATTTACTTCAGTAAAGTGCACTGAACATATGAACATAACACAGTCTTGTATTGGACCACGGTGAAATTAGTTTTAGGTTGGATATAGGATATTTACGCCATAGCCGCGGAGCGGAATACCCTATATCCAACCTAAAACTAACTTCACCGCTGTTCGACCTGGAGTTGTAATTGTGTGGTACCTCCCCATAAATGAACTTCAGCCACTCTGACTCGCTCAACCTCTAGGAGGTTGAGAGAATCAGAGCTTCGCAATGCATTGACTGCTCTCCTTATGCAATGCTTATGGCAGGCCCCAATAAATAGGGTGGAAGAGACAAATGGGGTTAAAAATATAGAAAGGAAGAGTAAAACAGACAAAAATATTAAAACATAGACAGAAATAAATATATTTAAACTAAGTAATTAGTAAATAAATTTGACAATTATAATGAAAAATAATTAAATCAGGTGATTATTTAAAAAAGTAATAAATAAATAAGCTAATTAAAAGTGATTTACATTTATGTCTCATTTTATAATTTAATTGCTGCTTACATTTACTTATTTGCTGTATTTTTGTACATTTATTTTATGCTTCTATATTTATTGAGAATGTATTTATTTCTGTATATATTTGTATTTATTTTTGAATATGTCAGAGTCAGTCCTCCATACTAGTCATGTTGTCTCCGCTTCTTTAACCAACGGCTTTTCTTTTCGTTGTTTTTATTAATCTATTAAAATTAGTCCACAAACTATCGCCATTGTTCGTCCTGGTCGTCCATGTTTGTTTACTCTGAACTGGATCTTGAGAGGATTCGCAAAATTTCCCGTCTGATATCTGAACGATCTTTAGCGAAATCTGTTCGTGTGGTATGTTGAGCTTGCCGTCTGACCGGACACCACACACTGTACGAACAAACCTGTTTTACCTAAGATTTTTTTGTCGTTACGTGTGGTGTCTCTCAGGCTTTGAAAATCGTCCGACTATTTTGAAATCCGGTCATGTGAACCAGCCTTAAGAGTTCTCCCCGACCCTGCTTCAATCTCCGATATGGCTACCGTGCATATAACATTTTGTCAAAGCTGCTGTTAAAACCATTTTCTGTTACAGTATGACCATTTTCTTCTGCTTAAACTTTTTCATAAGAAAACAATTTTTTCAGTGAACATGTTGCTACAGTGTGTGAAAGGGCAAAATGCTGAAAAATATATTAGCTTGTATTGCTATTGGTGGTTAACCTCTAACACAGTGAGGTTCTTTTTTGGATGTTATTACATTTCAAATGATCAATACTAACACTTCTTTTGAATGATATTACCGATAGTCCAGGTATCACCATTGGTGTTTTTACAACAGTATCAGAACTATGGATGTAAATAATTTCACTGTTTCTGTGGCTGTATCTATAGAGTTATTGTCTTGCTGGGTGAACCTCCACCCCAGCAGGTCTTCTGTAGTCTCTAACAGGGCTTCTTCCAAAATTTTTGCACATTTAGCCCCATCATTAATAAATCTAAGCAGCTTCCCTCTTTCTGCTAAAGAAAGGCATCCCCACAGCATAATGCTGTCACCCCATGTTACACTGTGGGCCTGTTGTGTTCAGGGGGTTATGATGTTTGTTTTCTGACACGTGAAATTTTGCTTGTAGGCCAAAAACAAAAAAATGGCCCTGATTCTACTGTGTGCCCTACATGGTTTGTAGCAATCTGCAAATAGGACTACTTAAGGCTTTCTCTCAATGGTTTCATTGGATGCTTCCAAAGATCTGCTCCCTTGTTACAATTTAGATTTCTTGTTCAATGAAATCAATAAAATGAATAACAATCCGCTTCATTTTAAAGGATTTCAATTGAAATATGCCTGACAAAACTCTGCATCTTTACTTTCATCCGTGTTAATTTAAGAAACAGGAAGTTCATGTCCTCTAAATCTAAAAGTAAACTTGTTTGCTTTATGAATGACACTTCAATAATGTTATCCAGTTCCTTCTGTAACAGTGTGTTTCTAGCACCAATACTAATTAATAATATAAACACAATTAGTCCAGTTGACTAACAATGTACTGAGAGCATTTTTAGCTCAATAGTACATTAATTCAACTATATAACTGCTGATGAGAATTTAGTGTTCATAGCAAAGTGAGGGGCACAAGCAGAGGAGTGTCCACTTCCCACATGCACATGCACAACTCCAGCATTATTTAATGTTGGATGATGTAATGGTGCTAGTAAATCCTAAGAGTTCAGTTTATGAGCTATTTTAAGCCTTGGAGGCTCCAGAACCAGTGACAGGGTTGTGTTATATCAGAGTTATTGACCTGGCTATTGTGTTCAATGTCATGGTTTAGTTTTGATTCGGCTTTGTTTACCATTAGTTTTCAGTTTTTCCTCCTTGCTTGGGTTTTAGTTATGATTTGACTTTACTTATTGTTAGTTTTCAGTTCCCCTTCTCACTCAGCCTTCACTTCACTCCCCTTGCAGTCAGTCACACCTGTGGGTAGTTAATCAATCAGTCAAACTCATCTCACCTGCCAGCTTTCTTATTTAAGCCTCCCTCTTCTCTCACTTTCCTGCCGGTCCGTCATCATTCAATACCTACCCATGCCTGTCCACATGTCTCCCGCTTGCCACTGGAAACCTGCCACCTTGCTTCTGTTCAAGGTTTGCTCGCTGCCGTGCTGTGAATTCTCTGCAGTGCTGAGTAACCAGCTGCTGTGATCTGGCTCGCTCTCTGTCGTGCTGTGGACTCTGCTGTGGTGCTCTGGCTCGGTACCAAACTGTGGACTCCTGCTGCTGAGCTCTGGCTGGCTTGGTACCGAACTGTGAATGCTGCTACCTAGTGATGTTACGTGATGTGCCGAGGCTTCGAGGCGTGTGTCGAGTAATGGAGGGGGCGGTTCCGTAAAGCGCGTATCGAGGCTTGCTTCATTTAGGGGAGGAGCCGAAAACGATGACGTTCGAAGCCTCGCTGCCTGGCTGTACCACGTGACTGCTTCGGGAACTGGTTCAGATTTTGCCAGATGACCGGTTCATCTGGCAAAATCACTACGTTTAATGTCCTCACATCGGTAGCAACGTGTGCCAGTTAAAGTCAATAGGAGAGTTAGTAGCTGTGTTTCATGCTCTGATTCTCATAGAATCAGTGGCGCTTCGGTGAGCAGCTGCCTCACGCTTTAATTCAGGTGCGCACTTTTAAGGGTAATTTTAAAGAACTTGTAACATCAGGGGCTTCATCTCAGACCTGTCAGTACCCCTGTTCCCTTTATAGGAGCCCTTTACAGTATTTAGTTATGCATTTTCCCCGCAGCGCACCAACGGGGGTAAAATCCGCCCACCGCACCGCCGCACTGACGAGAGCAATAGAAATTTGTCGGGTCAGCGCGGCGACTGACTGAGAAACCTGTCGCTGTGAAAGGTGATGAGAATGTTATAAACTGTAACAGTCTAGAAGTGCATTGAGCTGAAAGGAGGGAGACATCAGCAGCTGGATCGTGCGTAAAGACGCAGCTTGAACCTCTGTGTGCTTCAGTGTTGCTGCTGAGGGGAAATTGTTGACCATAATCCCCCCCCCCCCCCACGCCCCCAAAATTAGCGTAATCTCACTCTTAACTTTTGATCAAAGTTGAGAGGTCTGATTATTACACACCATGCCATATCACATGCCACTACTATTTTGGGAATAATTACACACAGAGAATACATTCAAACGATATTTTATTATACACATATGTGTATAAATAATTTATGTAGACAAATGATTTCGTCCTACACCTTTCGTGAAGTCATTCCCAAGAGCCATAATAGACAAAAAAAATCAATGCATCACACGTGTTAAGATACAGCTGGCTGTTAGGTGGTTCCGTGTGCACATGAAGCTCCAAGAAATGAACCCTTTCTCGAACCAGTCGGCTCAAGTGGTTCAATGCCTCATGAGGCTTCATCTCGCCATCACTACTGCTACCTCTCTCTGGGCTCCAGGAACTCTCTCTCCGGGCCGTCAGCTCCTGCCATCATCGTCACCCTGGTTCCCATGCAGTTCTTCCTCGCTGGTTGCATTGCCCTCAAACCCATCAATCCTTCAATAAAGACTTTTCATTTTAATTCCTGTGTGTTGTGGTTCTGGGTCCATCCATAGACAAATCGTGACATTCAACCCCTAAAAATACCTTTATTTTCAACAAAGGTCTATATATTTGAAGTAAAACCAAATACATCATTATTACTGATTACAAAAATTACGAACAATGACTAAATCATATGAATTAACTGAAAAACAATGGACTCCACCGTCATGTTTCAAATGTGCCTTTGCTTCTTGATTCCACTAGACGGCACTGTTGTATTTGATGTGAAAGCTGGGGCTAAGCGAACCAAACACCTGTTCTTGTTGCAGCATCCTGCCGTGAAGCATAAGTGGAGACCATTTTCCGTGATCCTGCATAAAACATTGAGTGACCTAATCAGTGTTAGCGCAGAGACACTGATGGATGACGCCTACAGGTCTTATGGTTCTTTTTCTCCTATCCACTGCAGCTCCATAACAAGTGTGCATCCCACGTGAAGACAGACTGTGACGGAGGGGCCCTGAGGGACCACACTCTGCTGCCATCATACATCTGCCCCGTCGTCCTGGTGAGAACACTGCTCTCTGCACTTTTCACCTACAATGCAAGCAATGCAAGGGGGGCAAGAACAACTGATCCATGGGTTACACAGCAGTAAGATGCAGGGCTAGTTTGTTCAAGGCAGCATGGTTAAATCCTACTAAATATCAACATTTGTTTATCAAGTAAAGATTGCAGCTTTTTTATGTTTGTAAAACAAAAAAAAAAAAAAAAAAAAAGAAGAATAAGAAGAAAAAAAGAGGCGAATCAAACATGGACAAAAATAATGTGAATTGTTCATATTCCCTCCAGCAGGGGCACTGTATATCCGTTCTGCCATGGCCACAATTCAAATAAAATTCAAATAGATGTAGCCTACTGTAAAAGATTATTGAACACATACAAACTGCGAATGGACAAGAGCTGAAACCTGAGAAGATAAAGAAAACGGTTCATGAAGAGGGTATTGAGGAGTGATCAGCTCCCCTCACTATCCTCTTCAGAGCCTTCCTGTCTGCCATGTTGCTGCTAGAGTACCAAGCTGAGATGCTGTACAGAAATACCCTCACTGTCACTGCAGCAGGATGCTGGCAGGGAGCGATGTTTGTCTCCGTTTCTTCAGTACATGCAGTCTCTCCTAATATTTCCCTGAACAGATTTCTTCAAATCTAGGAGTTTGCAATAACGCAGGTGACTAGGCCAGATTTCTGATCTTTCCAGATATGCAACAGTTTTGTGCTGTTTAGTGTATTTCCAATGCTTTCCTTAAACAATAAAAATGTATTTTTCTGAAGTGTTTAAGATAAATACAATAAAACAGAGCTACTTGGGCTGGGCGATTAAAATCTCAGATATTATTATACCAAATCCGATTAATTGTTTTCCCAATTTGCTGTCGGATCATCAGCTGCCCCTGGTTTTCGTCTCTTCAGATGTGGCTATGGTTTGCAGCAAAACCTGACAGAGCATCCTATTTCCTGAGTGTTGTCTTCTAACTTGAAGTACTCCCATACTTCAGACCAGTGTGGTCTCTGAAAGCTCTTATCGAAAAGAAGATAGGAAATAAAATCAATTCTATTTTCAGACCTGGTTTTCCACTGTACCCCACTTAGCGGTGTAAATATCTGCAGAGTGAACTTCTCAACAGGTGGAAACATCTGTATGTGCAGCAGCACGAACCAGATCACTCAGCCAGTTGTTGTTGTGACATTCTACCATTCAGAACTTTCCTCAAACGTCTCACTATGAAGCTTCTGACCACCTGCTTTTCATTTCACGCTCACTGTTGATGCTATCTTTGGACTCCGCTGTCAAACCTTCTGCCTACCCTCCAGATTGAACAATGACACATTGATTATATGCATATTATACATCGTATCATTGGGGATTTCATGTGTTAAATCACGACTCAGGCACCTGCTGACCCATTTACCATTTCCTCCTGAATGATTTGTTAACCAGTCCAGTTCCAGTCCGTAAACTCTTCATTTTTCCACAGGATCGTCATTCTACAGCAAAGCGCGGGGAGGGGGATTCGCCTCCCAGCACCAGCCCTGATGACCCCAACCAGACATTTAAATTCTCTCCCGGAGACGGCCAAGCACTGCAGGTATCCTCTCATTTTCACACTGGCAAAGAGCCGTTGGTTGAAGTGCAGGAGGAATAGAATCAGAATCAAGTTTATTGCCAAGTAGGTTTGCACTTACAAGGAATTTGACTTGGTGTTGATGGTGCAGACAAAATAAAATAAGATAAAATAGATATATATACAGAAGCTAGATACACACAGTAGACTGCGTTAATGTAACACAGAGTGTGTTTCTTGTTTCCAGATCACCCCTCTCCCAGGAACTCACCCCCTCCTGGTCTTGGTCAACCCTAAGAGTGGAGGGAGGCAGGGGGAGAGGTATGTTTGGGTTCGTTATCCCCTGCAGGCCTGTGGCTCTGCTCATAGACAGCTTTACAATCTGTGGACTTAAATGAAAGGTATCAAACAGAACTAAAGAGAGCATTTGTCTGTAGAACAGAGTCATTTACACACAAATATGATGCATACACGTTGCTTTTAAATGGAACATGTCAATTTATTGGTAAACATTAAAGTATTATTCAGTCAAATATTGGATCTGTACAGAAAAATCTGAAGGAAATGGCTAAACCTGCTGTGGACAGCTTACATCACCTGAACAACAGAGAGAAGTAAAAAAACAATGGTTTTCTTCCTTGTCCTCAAACATTCAAATTCGTTTCCATAAAGGTTTTCTAAATGATACGTTTCTACACACCTGTAAAAACACCTGAACTTAGAGCAGCTAAGAAATCTCCAAATGAAAACGGTTATTTGAACACTTAGTTGAATAAGATAAAAGTATCAAGCTTTTAAGACTGAATAAAGTGGTTTTCAGTTCAAGGCTATTTTACTTTAAGATGAAGTTCTTGTCATTTTAAACTATGTATATACCATTTCATTTAAAGTGTCATTTGATGTTTTATTAGGATTATATATGATTGAGTTGAAAAGCACAAGGTAGATCAAACTCACGAACGTGAAAGAAAGTTGAGAAGTTTAAAGCAGGATTGGTTAGGAAACATAAATGCTTTAGCTGATTGGCTGCATTTGGTGTTCTCCAAACATGGAACTTTGCATTATGGACCAAACATCTTAATCTCACTAGTCCAAGGAACATCGTTTCAGTTCCTCCTGTTGCCACATGATTGTATTGGAAGCCTTTTTTTGTCAACTGTATGTATTCAAGTGGACAATCTACTTATCATCTCGTTGACAGCAAAAAGGCAATGTTGTTTACATAAGAGGGATTACATTTTGACAGTGAGAGGTTCATAACTTGGTGATTTTAAAGAAAAAGCAGAACAGATTGTGACAAGCAACACACATCCTGACAGAGGTGTGCGAGCTAATGGTGATCAGTTGGTTTGAAAATGGAAGCCATTCACGTTTTGGACTTCAGTTGGATTGTGTGTGGAGGCTTGGCCTTAAGAGGAGCAAAGATGGGGCACAGCAGGGAACTCTATGGTTACAAATACTGATCAGGGCCTTGAAAGTGTTTTCACAGGTGAAAACAAACGCAGGAGAGCACAGTGGATGATCTTTGTTTCTTTTCTTTGACAGAATCCTCATCTGTCAGTGAGTTTAGCGCTCCATCTGCTATTGTCTACTTTGTACAGCTTTGTTTCACATGGTAACTATGTCATTGCTGGTACCTAAGAGGGTATGGGATGAGTATTTTGGGCCATATGGGTCGTGGACCTATGGGCTAGAAGGTCCCATCAGTGGATGTGTTAATGATAACATTTGGACAGAGGTTTAATCCCAGACGCCATCAGAGCTGCGCCTCCCTGCTCTGAATGCTGGCATTTAAAGGTGGAGCGCTGGAAATGTAGGCCTTCGTTCTTGCATCATTTTCCGCATAGCTCCCAGCAATCATGACCAATCAGAACCTGCTGGGTTTTTTCTCTTTCTGGTGCGTTACCGTGGCAACACACTTTTTCTTACTGTACAATGAGAAGGCAAATTATTCTCCATCAATTGGCAAATAAGCGTGAAAGCCATTTGCTCTGGGAAACGGTCTATTTTTATCTGTGAAATTTTTTTGACATTTTAATAAGTGCTTGCCCTTTAGACAAAAAAGAATTAACTGGAATCTTAGAAAAGGGAGGGGTAGGAACGCACAGTGAAACCTGTTAAGGGGAGCGTACATTAATCTGTTTCCTTATAGCCTAAATAAACGCTGTTGCATTAAGAGGATCAGATTCATCTGCTAAATAAAGCTGAAGATCTACATATGAAGGTGTTTCTCAGTGGCCCCATTGGCAGTCTTTCTAGGGGAGATGAAATGTACAGTGGGAGTCCTGATGCTCAACGAATGGCTCAAAACTGCATGGGAGACAACTTCAGTGAGTTTTATTGACAATTTCAACATTCATTTTGTTGAGACACCTCTTTAAGCGAGATGGATTTCATCTAAACAGGTCAGGTGCAAAACATCTGGCAACTAACATCTTCTATTCCTTGAACAAAGGACAGCATGTGAATAAACAACAGATTAAACTGGATTTGTTGTCCAGCAACTTGACAAAAAAAAAAATAATCTCAACAAGGTTTTATTAAGTATTTGCTTCTGGCTGGCGTCTGCTGTATTGGGAATTAAAGAAATTGTTTGTGGTTTATGACTTTACCACCACTAAATGTTTCACAACACATTAAACGAGTGTCAGCAAATATTTTACAGGCATAAAGAGCCTGGACGCTTGGTACTTAAGCTACTAGCTGAAATGCATTGCTGTCCAGTTTGGTGATATAGAACAATAGATTTGCGAAAAAGGTGCAGGCCCAATGGACTGGTTCCAGAGAATACTTGTACTTGTTCCTGAATAAAACATGGAAACACAAATTAAAAAGGCAAAGTCCTGAATGAAGCACAAGACTGATGAGGTCCTCAGGTGAGAACTTTACTAAGTAAAACAAACAAGAAAATATCCACAAACCTTGATGAATTAAAGCAACACTGTAAAGAAGGGTGGGCCCAACTTCCTGTACAATGAAGTGAGACTGACCACACATGGAAATGATTCCATCCAACCCCACGTCAAGTCGTTCTACCAGCTAATAAATCGTTGGATGGGGTTAGCGTTTCCCTTCACTGGATTGACTGTCAATGAACCTTTGTTTCAGTGCTACAGTATCGACCTGCTCATTTACATCCAATCTGATATTTGTATGAAAGTCTTAACGCATATTCTTTCATGTTGTGATTCTCCTCCAGGGTTCTCAGGAAGCTCAGGTATCTGCTCAACCCCAGGCAGGTGTACAGTTTGGAGCAAGGAGGACCCATGAATGGGTGAGTCTCCTTCATGCAGTCTACGTTTCTTTCCCTGCTTGAAGCTGATCAAAAGACATAATCTTTTTCCCATAATCTGATTCTGTTTTATGAAGAAGGAAATTGTTTTGTTGTCTTGTGGTTGGGTCAGATGTGTTCGACACAAACAAATAAAGGAAGCTTCCTAACATTTTGTAGTGGATAAAGAAACAAAACTCCTTTTTATTTGTGGGTCAAATGTAGGTTGGTGCATTCTTAAAGCTGATCTAGCAAGCAAGTTCTGAATCTCCTGTTATTTATTATCCAGCTGTAGACCTCTGTCCAGCCAGGTGAGACTAACCTGCTGTACAGTGATGAAGCGGAACGTTGCGTTACCCCCGTTAGAGTTTTCACCTCTCGTTGCACACACAGACGTGTGCATCTGTCAGGGCTGAGCACATGGTGTACTGTAAAAGGAGTTCTGGTGCAGCTCCACACATCGGAGGGGCTGTAAATGCTTTACCTTAAGGGCGTCTTTGCTCATCTCACTCAGTCACGACATGCAGAGCTACTGCCCTCCAGGGCCCCGTGTATGAAACAGACCCGGTGACTCACACAGGTCCCAGGAGAAAATGCTGTAATGCTACACGCGCCATCAGACGGGAGGGCTGTGCCGCTCTGATCCGGATTGGAAGATTCTGAATTTAATGTCACCATATGAGTGCAGTAGTTCAAGCTATGATAGCGAAACAGATTAAATAGATGTATATTTCTTTCTAGTTTCATGTAGCCATGAAGACACGTTACTGTTGGACATGAAATTGATTGGCAAGCCTAAACTCTAGATGAAACGGAGCTTAAAGTGGGTAATGGCCTGGATCAATAGCTGGATGATAACATGAGATATTTTTCCATCAAAAAGTTGTCTGATTTCCATTCATAGAATGAATCAAATCTGACCTTGCCATGATGATTTCAGATGATTCCACTTTACTCCAGTCTTTTAGGACTGTAAATAACAACAAAACACTTTCTGCTTTCTAAAGGGCCTGAAAATCTACAAATACAGTAAAGTGCAAGTCTTCTAGGTTATGCAACAAATGAATCTGTACAAAGAAGCCTAATAGAAAATAAATTACAGCTTATCTCATGTGGTAAACAACCTTTTTTTTTTCCTCCTACCTGGAGCCGTAATTGAGGCTCCCTTGGAGGGGTTTAGGTGCCGTGTTCTCTGTGCCATGTAGTGGTTAACGGCTCTCTCTGTGATTTGCACAAGTCCCAAAACTTTAGAGACGTGTTTGTCACATTTTCAGGACTGCTGGATGTCTGTGAAATTTATCATCTATTCCCAAATCTCTTTAGATCGGGGCATCAGGCTTTGCTTTTTGAGTTTTCTGCTTCAAATTGCCACACAGGTTCTCTTTGGACTGGTGATTTCTACAGGTCTGGCAGTAATTTGCTTAATTTATATCATTTACCCTGGGGCTATGACCAGGTTGGTTTGATTAGCCTTTCTCCCTCAATAAATGAAATCATCATTTCAAAACCGCTTTTTAAAATTACTTGGGTTGTCATCGTCAGATATAAAATGTGATTGATTATCTGAAATATTTCAATGTGATGAAAATCCAAAAGCAATCTGGAAGAGGCAAATCCTTATTCCCAGCACTGTGTTGTCCAAGCTCATCTGATGTGAGCTGAGCAAGGACAAACCCTACTGCTCTTCTGGATATGTTCCACTGAAAAACCAAGCGGCAGCGATGATGGGATCAGAAGGATTCACTGAAAACAGTTAATACTCAGAGAACAGTGTATTCCTTCCGCCTGTCTGACTGTGTGGCCCTTTCGGTTCAATTTTTATTCAATTAACAGTGAAGAATTCCCAGTCTGCAGCTTTAACTTGGAGTTGCAGTGGTTATTTAATTGTCTGAAAAGCAGCTCATTTGTCCCGTTCAGATAGTCTGTTTTTCCCCAGTCGTGGCGGCCTCTACACTGGCCCGTCTGGAGCACCCTGATGTGACTACTACTGTAGGAGGGTGAGATGCTGCTCTGGAACACATGCATAGAAATGAAAGTCAGGACTGAACGGGTGGTGTTGTCACAGAGAGCGATAACCCGTCACCAGCTGAACCCTCCACAACTGTTACCATGGGCTCCATAGCAACAGGCTCAGTAGACTCTGAGGCCAGAGTTAGCTCATTCTCAGGGATTTGTTTTGGGAATTAAATTGGCTTTCTATTCTCAGTCATTATTTTAGTGCTTTCATAAAGATCCATTTGGACTTTTGTTAATGCACATGCTTCTCCCTCACAAACAGCTGGGGGCATCATCAAAATCTTCTGGATTTGACCCTCTGCTCGGGGTTGCTGTAAGTCCCCTGCATGGCCTTTAGAGAGCGCTGTTTGCTTTAAGGAATATCCAGGCAACAGGAACAGCAGCGGGTAGTGTCCTGTTAAGGAGCTTTTTATGTA
This sequence comes from Fundulus diaphanus, assembly GCA_037039145.1. NCBI lineage: Eukaryota > Metazoa > Chordata > Actinopteri > Cyprinodontiformes > Fundulidae > Fundulus > Fundulus diaphanus. Next base: position 9,934,822 of record CM073132.1, read on the forward strand.
TTCTACATTTTTAAACAAGGCTTCAGTTGCGGTGTTTTAGTCACCATTTAGACGTAAGCTGTAAACCGAGAGGACCAGTTTGATGTCAGGTTCACAAGGTGGCACAGCTTGGCGTGGTAGTTTGGAAACCATTAAGGTGTCGTTGCTGCTGCTTAGAGTTTTGACTGTAAGAAAAACAACAGTATGTGGTTGCTACATCACCCTGGAAATATGGCACTGTTTTTTTACTGCATCTTTCTGTCAGTAACCCTGCTGCCTTGGCAGCTCGCCTCAATTCACATGAATAAGGGCACTTATTCACTCTCCACACATGACAAGAGTCAGCTTTTGTATACCCTCCAACTTCCTGGGCCTCTCTGTAGGACTGAGCTCCAGCTCACGGCTGAGCTCCTAATAAACATATAGGCTGCTTACAGGATGGACAAGAGAAACAACATTTGAACATTTGTTGGTAATTAATTATTGAACATGAATTGAAACTTTGCATTTACAGTTTAAATCAGATGTTTACACAGTAAAAAAAAAACAACCTAACCCTCTTTTCACTTTGTTATGGTTAATCCATCCATTCAGACGGGTGGGTGCACGCTCTGGAAAGACCACCGGTCAATCACAGGGCCATGCGTAAACACTTAAACAACTATCCACAAACACATTCATGCCTAAAAGGAATTTAGAGTAACCAATTAAGCCAATAGTCATGCTATCGGCCTGGGAGAGGACACCGGAGTACAGAGAGAGATCCCATGCAGTGGAAGAAAACTCTTTGCAGAAAGACCTCAGGTTGGCATTTAAACCCAGGACCTTTTTGGGGTAAGCCAACTTTGCAACCTTACGACCGTGCAGCCTGGACATTAAATCCAACTTAACTATTCCTATTTTAGGTCAGTAAGAATTACCAAAACAATTTGCTAAATGACACAATAAAAAGAGAGAGGTTATTTGGATTATTTTAAACCTTTTTTTCACACTCAGAAGTTTACATACATTTTCTTAGTATTTGATAGAATTGCCTATTATCTATGACTTAGAATCAACACTTTGGGTTTCATTCCGACAACTTCTCATCAAATCTTAACTGGAGTCAGGTTTATAGGCTTCCTTAGTCTCCCACATTCTTTCAGCTCTGTCCACAAATCTTTCTATGGGCTTCAGATCAGTGCTGTGTCATGGCCACTCCAAAACATTGTCTTTGAATGCTGAAGGTAATTTTTCATTGTTAATACCTGTCAACTGTCGCAAATCCTTCTTTGTAAAAGTTACAGTGTAATTTTCATGGCATATTTGGAGGGAAGCTTTGACATTGCTTACTCAATGGTCTTCTGGCTAACAGTGGTATGGTAGGATCACCCATTTTCTTCTGCATGATATGGTTTCACAAGTTTGTTGTGTTTCAAAATTATCATACCATAATTTGACTGTGTGCCACTTTTCCATTGCCAGCAGCTCAACTCAGCCTCAGCTCTTCTCTACTCTACTCCAGTTGGTTTTCCACAGACCAGGTATAGCCAGAAGGTGGTGTACGCCTCCTGGGGTGGCTTTAGCTCCTCCTCCAGCCATCAGTATTGTGCGCTCTGCCATTGTTAAGCATTACTGTAAAAAAAAAAAAGCCCTTTTTGCTGTTATACAGATTAAACAATTAGCAAAATAATAGTTGCAATCCTAGTTATGTTGTCTACTGTTTTGCCAAGCAGGAAATTGTAGACTAGACAGACAGACAGATAGACCTCAATCAATAAATTACTATGTTGTCAGCATTAAATATTTTTTTTTACACATTTCTGCCATTTACAATACATTTAAAATGTATAATAAACATTGGTTTTGTTGTTCAAGACACTTGCTTAATGAGTTATGTTAATTTATCAAGAGTATCTCCTTGTAGATTGATCAATTAATCGGAAAAAAATAATTGATAATCGAAAACTAAAATAATCGATAGCCCTGAAAACTGAAAACACTGAGTATGACAGCGTGAGGAATAACTACTCAGAGTAGCAGCTTTCTACTCAGGATAGATCGGCCATTCTTTCTGAAACGGGTCCCCGGTAATAATAGCTACGCCAATATAACCTCTCGTTTTCTCCCAGTTATTGCTTCTTTTGGTTACTTTCTCTTCCCTCTCGCTGGGCAGAGAGTACGAGTGGTCCTCCATTTCAACAGAAAATGGCTAAAACAATGAGCAACAGTTGCCTTTGCCTGTTTTATACCCCTCCACCGACAGCATGTCCTCATATTGAAGACATATAGGGAAAATGCATAAGGCTGAGAAGTTTGGCCCCTTTCAGCTTCTGAAATCAGTAATAGCGGCGCAACATGGGGCCTCCAAGTGGGTGAACCGACACCTATAAACTACTCATTCTAAATTATGAGAACACTTTCATTTTTGATGTGATTTTATTAGACTTTGCCAGAATATGTATTTATTAAAGCATTACTTTTTTTTCTAATTAAAAGCCAAATTTGTTACATACTGTCCCTTTAAAAGTATTTTTAATCATCAAACACAATAGTCAATAGTCATCATTCTTTTCCACCACCTTCAAGGGTTTGTGGACTAACTATCTGTTTTCACCTCCAGCTCTTATGTTGCTGGCATTTCTTTTTGGCAATCAACAACCAGTCCCCTGTTTTTACACTTGGTCTGTGTCTTTGGGAAACTAACAGAAAAAAGCTTAAGATTCTTCCAACGGTTTCAGGATAAGCCTGTTTTAAAGGTATGATTTCAGTTCTAAATGTATCCGTCCTGCTGTCCCAAAAACATTTAAAGTCATCTTAAAGAGACTCTGTCAAGGTGGCTGTATGAAGCCTAGTATATCGCTCCTTGAAAGTAAACTGTGACTTTTTCCTCTCATGCAACAACAGCTTCAGCTGTAGAGCAATATTTTCAGTTAAAACACAGACAAAGACAAAACAAGAGTGGCACCCACAATCTTTACATTGTTTTGAATATAGAGTTGACAAGATAGGCATTTCATTTAAGGTTCCACTGGAGAATGACCAACTGAGCCTGACTAATTCTCTCTTTTTTTCCCACACTTGCGTTAATCAATGTGAGCAGAGCAGCTAACTGACTGCACCTTTGGAAGTGATTAACTCTACATTAAATAATACAATAGAACAGCAATAACTTCATATATGAAGGTGCGACAGTGGCAAAAACAAAAGGTTCCAGCTTGTTGCTTGTTGCAAACAAGCTTAAATAATATGAAAAAGAACAATATTTTAAAAGTTAAGCTGTGCAGCAGAAAGTGGAAAAACACAGTGCAATTAATAGGAAAAAAATACATAAAAAGGCATTCAGGTAAAAATTAGAATTCTTCAATTAAAGAGAGAAGGTGTCACAATCTACAGGCTCGAAAGGACTCTGAAACTGAGCAGTGGCACGATTAGATGGTGTTTTATTAACAAATCTTGATCAGGCAGGCAAGGGTCAGGTCTGTGGTGTCAATCCGGGTTCGGGGCTTTCCTTAAGTCAGAGGTCAGGCAGGCAAGAGGTCGTCACCGGGGAATCCAAGTCAGCAGGCAAAGGTTCAGGTAATCAAACGAGACTAGACAAGGGAGAGAAACAGGCAGGTTAGGAGAGGGGACAAACTTGGCTTAGTCGAAGCGTGAACGGACAGACGGTCTGAGAGTGTTTACCACTAAGGGTAAGACAACAATCTGACGCTGGGCAGGGGGAGACGCCATCCTTATATGGGGGCCGTTGCTGATTGGGGAACGACCCGCAGGTGTGAGGGTCACAGCAGCTGATATGACAGAAGGGGGGAGCAGCTGGTTTATAATATTAAATATGATACTTGGTATAGATAGCATGATTATAGCTGTAATTCTATTCAAAAATACTTTATTAACCCCAAAAGGAAATTAAATGCTGGTGATTTCTTCAACAAGTTGTTTTATATGCTGATTGCTGCAGGCAGGGAGGATCTCAGATCTGGAGAAACCTCTGACTGAAGACACTCTGTTACACGACTGGTGAAAAGGATGCTCAGGGTTGTCTATAATGCTCTTCATTTCGTGAAGAATCCTTCTTTGCACAATCATCTCCAGATGTTCTAGAAGGGTCCCCAGAAGAGAGTCCATCTCCTTTGTTTTATCCCCATTCAGAATGGCCACTTCCACACCATGCCACAAAGTGGTCCACCAGATTCTTGTCCATCTCTGGTGCACTCAATGACTGCAAAGTCATCTGAGTATTTCTGCAGATGACAGGAGTCTGTCTTGTACTGGAAGTCTGAGGTGTAGAGAGTGAAAAGGAATGGTGAGAGTACAGACCCCTGTGGTGCTCCTGTGCTGCTGACTACCTGGTTAGACATACAGTCCTTCACAAGCTGTGGTCTGTTTGTCAGGTAGTCTCTGATCCAGGCGATTATTGAGGCTCCCACCTGAGTGTTCTGGAGATTCTGACAAAGCAACCCAGGTTAATTGTATTAAAATCACTGGGGAAATCAAAGGACATGATCCTCACAATGCTGTCTGCCTTGTCTAAATGGCAGTGGGTTTGTTGAAGCAGACTCCAACTCCATGGTGATAAGCAAACTACAGAGGGTCCTGATAGTCGCTTGTTTGCTTACTCAGGTGGGCCGACAGGAGTCTCTCTAGACCCCCATCTGTTGCCATGGAAGGGTCTATGGCAACAGAACTACTCCAACATGCAGCCACCATGTGTCATGGTGCAGCTTTGCCTGCTGCACCATGGACATTTCATGGCACTCTCTGCCTCCCATACAGCTCCAGATCCCATGCTCCACTGATCTGTTTCACCTGCCGTCTTGAATCAAGCCCAGACTCAATTCACCTGTCAGCTTTACTATTTAAACCTCCCTCAGTCCGCTTTTCCCTGTCGGATCGTCTGCTCATTACTGCTCACCTCATCCTTTCCTTGTCCTGCCTGTGTTCCCTTCGTCTACGCCTGCCTGCCCGCCTGCAAGTATTCTCTCTGCCGTACTGCTGGTTCTCCTGCTACTCCAGCGCTCCAATTATTCTCTCTGCCTTGCTGCTGGTTCCACCTCTTCCCCAGTGCCAGCCTACCTGCTCTGAAGGCTTCACCAGCATTAATCATTGCAACTTTTGGAAGTGAACTTTGACACAGGATGTTGTTCTCCCATTTGTTCCTTGCCACACAGGAGTGTATATGCGTCTGAAATTAGAACTTCAACTTAATATAGGCATCACGTAGCATAAATACGTGCGTTGTAAGCACGTATTATGCTTCTAATGTACATTGACTGATTAAAATGAAAAGCTAACCTAATCGTAGGATATGTGTATGCTGCTTTGCGGTGATTATGCACTGCAAAGCGTCCAGTGTATTTCTTCCCTAAGAATTTTATATGGCAGTTACAAGTCACTGTTTTATGGAAACATTTAGGGTCTGGAGGCAGCTCTCACTACTTTGGATCAGTTTACCATATTTCTATCAGATTTTTTCCATTACACATGTCACTGCTGCACATTAGAAATCATCAACAACTAAGCTATAATTGTGAAAGCTCAAACTTAAAACAATTACTATTGTAGTTATCTTTATCTTTTGAGGCTTTGCTTCCTCCTTTGTGATGACCTGTCCTGTTGCATTACTGGAGAGGCCCAGCTGGATGGAGGGTCTCAAAGGCGTCTCTGGCCCAAAGTCAGCTGTATGACGGAGGGAAAGGATGAAAGCTTCTGTCTGCAGCTTTGTCCCCATCCACATTAAAGGTCCCTTTTGAAGAGCACACACTGTGTTGAGCGTTGTTTCAGGGGAAACCAGCAGAGACAGCACAGCTGGAGAGGGCACTCACAGATCAGCCCTTCAGCTCTTTCTTCATTAGATCATTCAGAGCTTAGAAATCCCTCAAGAAACACAATCTACGGATTATTCACCTGTAAATAGCCTTCCTAATACATCTGGTGGTTAGAATTAGGGTACTTCCCCCTCCTGACACTGTTTGTTAGGCCACCTGTTTCCTGTACAGAAAATGCATTTGGTTAATTCTCCTGGATCTTCTCCCCATTCAGGCTCAACTTTTTCCATGATGTACCTGATTTCCGGGTGCTTGCTTGTGGAGGTGACGGTACTGTGGGCTGGATCCTCGATTGCATAGGTACTAAAATTCTAACCTGTGGATTTAAGACATAAATGTTTATTGACAGGAAACTCACTGTAGCATTAGGCCTCTCTAAAGGCATTAACCACATTTTTGTTGTTAGGATTACAGATGAGATTAAAAATAAATGCTTTGCCACTGTGGAATTATAATCCATCAGGGCATAAAAGTCAATCAGTTTTCAGTTGTTTTGGGTTTTTTTTACACTTTGAGTGAACATCTTTTCTGCAATCCTGGTCTACTCAGTGTTGCTGGAAAAAAGAGGGGACGTTACCTGAGAAATAATTTGGCTTTAACTTGAGATTTTTGAAGGTTTTACGTTCCATATCACAAAGCACTAGCAACCGAATTTGACGCGTCTTCGTCTTGTTTGCAGATAAAGTTAACTTTGCCAGACACCCTCCAGTGGCCATCCTCCCTCTGGGCACAGGAAATGACCTGGCACGATGCTTACGCTGGGGAGGAGGTGAGAACTTCCTCAAACTCTATGGTTTCTGTTATATATACATATATATATATATATATATATATATATATATATATATATATATATATATATATATATATATATATATATATATATATATATATATATATGACTGCAATTTCATGCTAAGGGTGTAAAGATTAACAAATTTCTACTGACTCACATGCACAGTGCATCCATATCCATGAGTAAAAAGTGGAGCAGCTGTTATACATCCCTAACTGTAGATGCATCAGACAGGATGCAAGCATTGGAATAGTCTTATTCTAAGACATTTCAGGGAAGCTTTTCTCTTGCTGCTTCTAATTTAGGTCTTAGTTCACTTTCCTATCTTTTGTTGTGCCAAAGGGTTCTGTGTGTCTCAACTGATTTTTGTGTTTCTCACTCTTCAGCTCATTCTGAGCAGTTTTAAAGATATTTTTCACCACTTTAATGCGTATGACATTGAACTGTGTATCACCTTCTAGGTCCAAGAGGTGTTTAGATCCTGTTTTAAACTGGAAGGCTGAGAACATTTTAAAACTTCTCACAACACTGAACTTCAAGTAGAAACCACGGAGTGACCTTTGACTCAGCTTTTATGCTGGGTTAGCTTTTGCTGTTGTCTTAAAAATTGCCAAACTGTGTTTATAGACATTATAGACAACCCCAGTCTCACTGAAAAATGTGTAATATCCACATTGGTTTATGGGGGAGACGTAGTAATGTCACAATTTGTCTCTTCAATACGTGTCAGGCTTACATTTTATTTGGTCTATTCATTTACATTGGCTTGCAACTAGGTCACGTGACTATCAAGTTTTCCCCAGCAAAAAAAAAAACTTGGCTGCTGTTACCTATGGAAAAGTAAATATTTAGGCACAACAACTGTGTTTTTATGCATTTTGATTACATTTCTAGTGAGTATGGATATTATATTCACAATCTTCATTCTGGGAAAGTAGATAACCTTTCCTTTATTAGTTTCGCCAAATATTTTCTTAGAAAGACGGGAGAAAATGACGATTCCTATTTACATCACCAAGTCCTGCGAGTTTCCTGGACATATGAAAACAACATTTAAGCAAAACATCTGCAGTTATATGCATTTTGATGACATCTCTAGTGAAAAGTATGCATAATATATTATAAGCTTCATTCAGGGAAGGTAGACAACCTTTCTTTAATTAATTTCACCAAAGATTTCATTGCGTCTCAGAAAAAGTGAGCAGTCACGTCACGTTGTTAGGCAGTTGCTAAGGACACAGCCAGTATCATCACCAACGTGCGCATACTTCCGTGTTCATAGAAATCAATGTATAAGAAAAACATTTCAGTTCTATGCATTTTGCTGACATGTAACCCATTTGCAGTTTCAACAGAGGCTGCTATTTTTTTTTTGTCTTCAAAACTTTTATTGAAAATTATAAGAGTCAACAAAAACATTAATCAACACACAATCATATAATAAAGTGACAAGGGGTGGAGGGGGTTATAACTCAGTTTTTATAGGGGCTTTGTCAAGGAGATGCTTCTTCTTTCTTGTGCTATTATAGATTTTACTTTCACAAGTGGAGCCTTACTGCTTTCGCCATAGTGCTCTGCTTGATTTAAATATGCAATAAGCTTTATTAGATTTTTTGCTGGGACTATTTCATGTTAAATGGACACAGAAACAGGAAGGTAGAAGAGGAAAAAAGTAGAGAAACAGATGAGACAAAATGCTAAAAGGGAAACAAGGTAAAAGAGAAAGGAGAGGAAAGGTAGAGAGCAATATCACATCCTCTGAGTCTGCTTCTACGCCTGCAAAGAACAGCAAAACCAGCTGATAAAGTAGTACAGGTACAAACAACCAACACCTTGATACCATCACTGAAGAATATACAGTATTAATTAATATGACAGGTATGAAGTGACAGCTAAAGATAATAATAGGGGTTTTCTTTCAGCTGTAGGTGTTTGTGAGAGTGCAGCTGTGTATGTAAGGTTTATCCATAAGAAAAATGATCAATAGTGGTTGTGAGGAGCCAAAGACCTGCGCCCCAGAGCACCGAGGCAGATGCCAGGGGAACCAGAACCCCAGATGCCCGAAGCGACCCCCAACACAGAGAAAGCTGCCTCCCCATCTGAGGGAAGAGGAGAGAGGAGCCCCAGGAAACCCCTCAAAAGCCACAATGCCAAAATCCCCGGGAGCCGCGGAGGCCCAGGCCTTGCAAAGCAGCAACCAGGAGTAAGTCGGCACCCACCCGAGCACCCAGCCCCGGACACCGAGGACCACCAACGCACCAGTGGGTCAAGGCAACAGCCAACGGAGGGGAGCAGGACGGGTGGGATGGGCTCTACACTTAGTGGAGACCTGAGATGTCCCAGGAGAGGGGCAGTTCAAACCTAACCTGACAAATAGAAAAACAGAAAACCACATTCACACGTTCCCACCCTAGTGCCCCCACATGCAGACACCCTACCCCACCAAAACAAAGGGGAGGGGGGGGGGGGGGAAACGCAGTTCACACACTCGCACTCACCACACACATCCCAGGTCCAGGCACTGGCACTCCAGAGGGGTATCCAGCCCCCAAACCCGGCAGGGGTACCAGAACCCAAAGGGCATCTGGGGTTCTCTAATAATCCTAAAAGCAAACAAGCTGCTGTTGTCAAAAGCATCACTCGTGTGATATCTCTAAGATGGTTATTTTTAAAACCTAAGACTTCTAATAGTTGTCTACTTTTTAATCACCTGCAGTAAGAGGTCCCGGGTTTCAATTCCAGCCAAGCCCCTAAATTGTGTGTTAGTTTTATTTTTGTGTGTGCTAGTTTTTTGTTTTGTTTTATGTAATGGAATGTTTATCTTCAGAACATCAACTAACACATTATATCGGTACAACTACATACATCATACACCTTTCCTATCAACATTTAGATCCAACAAACCCCTATGATAAATGGTACCACCCTTTGTTATTCAGTCAGAATGAACTGTGGTTTAGTGGGGAGTCGGATCATGTTGAATCAGTGGCAATGAAGCGAGATCAGCTACAGAGATATCTAACCTCAGTTCACAGACTCCAGGGGTCACAAACTGTTAAATTAAGACTGACAGAAAACTGCAGTTGCTTATTTAGTCAACTATACTTTAATTAATCATGTATAATTAGTGCCACCATGTTTTGAATATATGTGAATCTATATTAAACTATTAAAGAAACTCGGAACAAGAGCTGTGTACCACTTTTCCATAAAAGGTTTTGTGACTCACTCAGTAAATGTAATACATTAGAAAACAGTAAGGAAAAAGACAATTTATGGAGATTTTAAAATAACATACCAATAATATTTAGAATATGTCAGTTTAGAGACAGCCGATATTGTTGATTCTACTGCCTGCACTAAAAACTAACTGCTCATCTTTACATATTGTTCAGCCTCATCTGCCTACAACCTTGAAAGCTACCACTGAAAGATGATCTATTCAGCAGAGCTCCCGCAATCCCCTGAAACTGGAAGCTTAATAACAACATTTTTAAGGCTGAGTAAGAGCTGGGCTCCTCTTCCCAGCAGCAACAATCAAGTAGTCACAACCAACCTTTCAGATGATGAGCTCATAGCTCTGTGAATAATCAACACAAGGCAATGAATCTACAGTACTGGTGCTTTGTGCATCTCAAGTTTTTAATTTGGCCAATAACAGTTCCCACTTTACTACTTTTTCATTTCCTGGATACCTGTGCAGAAACCTTTCCAGAGAGTACTGTCAGTCCGGGAAATGTTGCCTTCATTACGATCATCTGCACTGCTATGAAAAAAAATGTGCCCCCTTACAGATTTCTTCCATTTTCGCTTTTTTTGTGTGTTTGTTTGTCAAACTGAAATGTTTCAGATCATCAAGCACATTTTAATATCAAAGGTAACCTGAGTAAAGACAAAATTCAATTTTAATGTAGTTTTGTTCATTAAGGGGAGAAGCTATTCAAACCAACCTAACTAAGCCTCCTTCTTAAATCACGAATCAACTATGAAATCTATTTTTAGGAAAACTCTTTCAGTATCCACGTCCAGGGCTAATTACTACCAGAAAGGTAGACTCAAAAACCAATTAAATCCTACTGTTCTGACAATGTGAATGGGAGTGAAAACATCTGAAAAACCAACACATCATACCTAAATCCAGGAGTTCCCAAAGTGGGGTTCGGGACATCTGAGGGTCACGAGACACCTCCTGGTGTCATCATTGCAAGATGATTTGATGCCGATGTGCTAAAAATGTTTACTATTTCCATATTTGTCAAACCGATATCAAAGTATAACTTCACAATATCTCCACATAACTCATTTTAGTGCAGGGGGAAGGCTTCAATTTTTTGCAAGAGTTGTTACAAAAAATTTTTTTTTTTTCTTGTAAGTTTATGACATGATTCTCATAATTTCCCCCAAAAAAGGAAAAAATATCCCACTCGTGAATTTGTTACAAAACTATTTTAGAAAGAACATCATGTTAGGAGTAGAACATGGGGGTGTGATGATCTGGGGATGGTCTGCTGCTTTAGAACATAGGCGACTTGTTGTTGTTCATGGAACGAAGAAATCTGCCCCGCACAGGAAAATCCTTGAGGTGAACATTCGGCCATCAGACCATGGCCTTAGGTTCAGCAGTGCTTGGCTTACGCAGCAGGACAATGATCCAAAACACACCAGCAAGTCCATCTTTGAATGGCTATAAAAGGTAAAGATGTAAATAAAAAAAAAATGTTTTTGCCTTTTACTCATGTTTTCTTGGTTGGATTAAAAAATGTTTGATGAACTGAAATGTTAAATGTAGCAAAAAAAAGAAAGAAAAACATTTAAAATTTCAAATGGGTAAATACTTATACTGTTTAACTGTATGTTAAACAGTCTATGGGCACTGAACTGAAAGACCCAGGGCTAAGGAAAGTAGAGTGCAATTCACTGCACTTTAGCTTACCTGTTCAAGTTAAATTAAAGCTTTGATGTCTTATGACTCTCATTCAAATCCATCCACCTGAACCCCAAATCCGTCCATAAAAAAATCCCACACTTCATACTCAGTCATGTAACTATGGGTAACTTTTCCCTGCTGTGTGGGGTGCTCTCAAAGTTCAGGATCAAGATGATAATAACTGAGCATTAAAACAAAACTAATCTTGTCAGTGTGAGAACATGTTAATATGTTAATATGTGAATACATACTATTTCTCGCATCACATTCCCAGCAGGTTGCTACTCGTTAGCGCTTTACACCTCAGGGACACCTCTACTAAACACCCCCTACAGACTGCTCAGATGCTGACCTGCTGTGGAACGCTGTTAGGCCTCAGCAGAGCCCGTTTTTTTTCCCCTTTTTGTCTTGTTTTTTATTTGTGAAACTTCAAACTAACTATGTTCCCCAATGGAAGCAAAGATGAACCCAATCCTTCCGGAGATTAGAATTTAAATCTGGGGGTTATTATATTATTGTCAGGAGTGAGTATTTTGGAGTGGACTCACGTCCAGACAGGCAGGTAGAAGCAGCATGGTAATTTGAAACAGTTTAATTTGATTATTTTTTTATTACACACTGGCACAAGGCACAAAAAAAAGACATGGCAGGCTTGGAACAACAAAGGGTTGTAGACATGGCAGGCTTGGCAAGCAAACAGTGAGTGGTGAAAGAGACTAACCAGTGTGTATGCGGCATGTCAAAGCTAGTTGTGCAGGTGGACTGAATGAAGCTGAGAAAAGATGCAGTGGCAGAAAAAAGGAACCAAAACAAATGGAACTGGACAGAGAGGCAAGAACATCATCTAACCAAGAACACAAGCACAAGACTCTAAGCAAAAATAAATACAATGTGTTAACATGGAAAAACATCTAACAAATAAGAGCATGGAGAAGTGAACCTGTATACCAAAACCCAAATGGCAAAAACCAACAGAATATGGCAAGACCTATAGAACATAATAGATGACAAGAAAAACATGAATCTAAATTAAAACCATAATGAAACACCTCAAAATTATGACAATTGTAGTTTTATTTTTGACTTTTGCTCCATTCATCCATGATAACTTGGCTCTTTTGTAAGATTTCTTACACTGTATCAAATATATAGAGTGGTAGTAATAGCCAAGAGAACTCACAGAAGTGCTCTCAATGACCACTTAAAAAAGAACGTACAAAAACACCAAGCTGCATTGACCTTTGGTGACAACCTGAGAAACGTAAATGTCTCATTCCAGCAGCAAACTGAGTCAAAGCCTTTTTTTCTCAGGGTACTTACTTCAGACTACTACACTATTAGCGCAAATGTACTGCTTCCATTAGTGGAACCAAACAAAGAAAGCTTCCTGCTCATGTAAGTGGTGTTTTTGTGAAAAACTCCAGTTGAAGTGTGTGTCTTCCTTTTCCTTCGGCCACCTGGGTTCCCTCTGGGGCTGTTCCTGGCAGGCTATGAGGGCGGAAGCTTGCTGAAGGTACTGCGGGACATAGAACACAGCACTGAGGTGGTGCTGGACCGCTGGAACATTGACATTGTTCCTGACGACAAAGAGGAGAAGGGAGACCCTGTCCCTTACAGCATCATCAACAACTACTTTTCTGTGGGAGTGGTAAGGCCGATTTTAGTTCTGTTACATATTTCCTGTGACCTTTTTATGCCGTAATAATCATGAATTCTGTCATGTGTATTTATATCTTTAGTACGTCAGATTCTTGGGAATTCATCAAAAATGTTAAATGCAACAATAACTTATATGGCAGTAGAATTGTGATACAGTAGGTAAAACAAGTACTGAACAATTCAACTTGTCCAGTGGGACCATAGACATAAAATTCACACAACGGCCCAAAAGTAACTAGTGCGCACAAAACTATCAAAGCTAATTATTTGACAAAGTTAGGGGGGAAAAATTGGAAAGTGTTGAGCCGAGAAAGACTGAGATGTCCAAAAAGGGATCGAAAGCCCAGAAGTGTTTTGAAAGTATTAGCACTGTTGCGTGAAAATCGGCATCAGCTGGTCTAATATTAACAGATGGCCTATAAAAAGGTTTTCTTATTCCCAGCGTATTGGAGAGAATGGTACAACTATTACTGTTGCAAAATGTACTGATAAAGATAGTCGCAGCTGCATTTCCAATCGTCTGAATGTTTCAGAGAATAATGTTAGGGTCATAATCTGGAATCATTTCCTTTCAAACCAGTCATGGCCAGGGGCCTCTGGTAAGATATCTGACAGAGGAGTCATAAGAAGAAAAAAAAAACAATAGTTAACCAAGGGCCAAGGAGCACTCTGAGTGCTTCAGAGAGCATAGTTTTGCCCATGAAAACAATAAGTAATGTATTTAAATCTAAAGGTCTCTTTTCACTGTGCTAGACTCGCTCCTGAAAAAAAATAATGTTGAAGCTAAGGTTTGTTGCAGAGGAGTTGGACAAGATTGAAATACCAGCATAAGATGGGGGCAAAACCAAACTCTCTGGATTTCATGGCAAAACATTTTTTGGATGAATTTTGAAGAATGGTTATGCCTTGCAGCAAGAAGGTCATGGGCTCAAACTGTGGCCTGGGGTCTTTCAGCATGGAGTTTGCATGTTGTCCCTGTGCAGGCGGGGATTCTCTCTGGGTACTCCTGCTTCCTCCCACAGTCCAAAAACATGACTGTCAGGTTCATTGGCCCCTTTAAATCGCCACTCACACCTTTTTTCCCTTACCTTAATGTTGATTGTCCTGTGTGTCTCTATGTTGTCCTGTGAGAGACTGTTTTCTTGAAATTAGAAAAATATTGACCTATTCGATACTTATTATACCAGCGGTAGGACAGCTTAGTGAACAGCAATATTATCTGTATTTCTCTTACACTGAATGATGTTTTCATTTGCTGCTTTAATCCAGCTATGGATGACCATGGAGGTTGTGGAGACCAAACAGAGATCATAACCTTTACGAAGCAAATCGCCACCTCCAATGTTTGAATATAGATATTTTTTCATTGAAGGGCAGTAATTAAAATGAGTTTTCTTGACAAAAGAAAATGAGCAAGATATGGAGAAATTAAGCCATTACAAAACCTGTCTAGTTTCACCCTTAGCAACCTATGTTTATCTTTGTCAGCTGATGTCTCAGGTTTCTGAGGCGCAATAAGTGAAATTTCCCGACTAGGTGGTGCTTGAGCGCTGTCTGTAGAGACCAAAGATGTATGACAAGCCACGCCTCTCTCTACCTCCACTATAGCTGCAACCTGGTCCCTCTGGTCCCTTCTCACGCGTCGCCTCCTATGTATATATTTGAAAAGCATAAAAACACAGCATCACCTTTCGGAGGAACATTTCTAGTAAAGAACTAGGTAACTCATAATGCTGTTAGCAAGACAACATTTTGATCTGCTGGGGTTGCTCTCCGCCACGTTGCTCCAACACTGCGCTGCTCTGACGGTGGCATTTTAGGGCACGGAGGGGTCAAACCCTGAGTGGCAGCCATTCACATGCACGTTCATGCGCGCGCAGCCGGCCCGGCTACGTAAACAAGAGACTGGACAACAACATGGAGAGATGGTGACGACATAACATAGTCAGTCTGAAATATTACCTTTAGCTCTTCAAATAACATATTTTTTAGTTCTTTCTATCTAAAATAATGAAATTTCGCTTATTCACCCTTTAAGAAACAAAATATAAATATAAATTAAAGAACATTCTTCAGCAAAAGAATTTACAGGGGCTACCCTCAGATAGTAACTGTTAAAGTTCCTCTATTTTAAATTTAGAGAAACAATGTCATACTTGCTAAGAAGGCTTAGGTCCTTCAGGGTTTGCAGCAGGATGGTGCAGCTCTTCTATAAGTCTGTTGTGGAGAGTGTGATCTCCTCTGCCATCCTCTGTTGGGGTAGCAGCTTCAGATCAACAGACTTAAAGAAGCTCAACAAGCTGATAAAGAAGGCCGGCTCTGTTCTGGAGACTCTTCTAGAACCTCTGGAGATGATTGTGCCAAGAAGGATCTTTCCTAGCTGCAGCCGTCACCATCTACAACAACTTGTAGAAACCCCCATGAGTCACACCAGCATTTAATTTCCCTTTGGGATTAATAAAGTATTTTTGAACTGAATTGAGTATGGATCTAAGAATCCAATGAATAATGTTGCTCCCTAAACTAGAGCTGTGGCATAATCAATTCCTTCAATCAGATTCACTGCTGGTATAAAGTGGTGTTACCAAAAGGTTACAATGTATAATGCTGCCTTCAGCACTTGATGGCAAACTGTACCTTTGCTTGCAGAGATTTTCACTCCTGTGGGAGGCTGGGTGTGGGGTTTTAGTCCCCACACGCTGACAGTATCAGCAGGCACACCAGGAGGGCCTTATTATCACAGCTGGTTCCCTACATTGATTCCGAGTTGAAGAGCCATCAATGACAGCGGAGCTATTTTACCTGCCTTGGCACAGCCTAAAGATGTGAGACAAAGAGGTGAAGAGCTCATTCGACCAATCCCTGGGAATGTAAAGCCCAACTGTAAAGATGAGAATAACTCTTAAGTCTGAGAAAACTCTTGCTCTTCCACATCAGTCAGCAGAACAGAAATATTCTATTGACACTGATTTCATCCAGTTTAAAACTGGTAAATGGTTCTGCCTGCCGTTCAAGGAAATAATCGGGGGATGAAGACATTAGTAAAAACTTAGTGAGAAAGATGATGTGATCTGTGTGAACACACAATTAGTTGAATCATCTGCTGGCTTCTGTCTCCTCTGGGGCATGTTTGATCTGTTAATTGGAGGAAAAGAGCCTGCTGCACGGTGACAGTTGCTTAGCAACCTTTTATACTGTCTGGGATAGAGATACTTTACACAAGGGCCTCGGGGACATTTATGCCGGGGTGACAAACAAGGTGCTTCTGAAGTTGTCACAGAGCCGCGCTGCTTGGCTGTTTTAGCGCCTCTCGCTGCACAGGTCAGAGAAAGTGACTTCAGGTTCTTTACGGTCATGACGTATAGTTTCTCATTTTTCCTAAAAGATTTCTCTGTGACTATTTTTCATTCTTGTGTCGTCTTCATCTTTGCCTGTGTCTCATCAGCCTCACCGTGTATGAACAATCTTGTCTCCACCTCAGTCCATCTCTTTCCATATCTATCCCTATCATTAGTTGTGTTCGGAAGTCCTGCGTTGTGTTCCACCATGGCTGAAATTATGTTTTTGTGTTCCAGCTCTGTCTTTGTGGTGTCTTACGTTGCTTAAAGAAATAGGTCGGAATTGTTCAAGTGAGGTTGTCTTGAAAGATCAATTAATATTCTATCTGAAGCCGATATTTCTGTCGGTGTCTTCATTTATTATACATCCAAAATGTGTTGGTCCCAGACGCTGAAGCTAACAGTGAGTCCAGGACAGGCTGAGACCAAAGCGGACTTCTAACGTCTTACAACAACACCAGCTTAAAAATAAGCACCGAAACTGAGAACTATTTATTGAGCAAATGGAATTAAAGTACATGCGCCTCCAATGAACTCTCTTAGTGAAACACATGTTGAGCAGCATATTTATGTAAATGTGGGTGGAAGAAAAAAAAGTGCAGGATGTGTGTGGTCTGCAGAACTGTTAGCTGTTCTTCTAGTTACCCAAAACCAGTACAAGTCCTGGTTGGAGGGAATGTCAGTCCTGATTATGTGTAGGCCCAATTGTTTGTTGCAGTTTGAACCCATCCATATTGTGGACTGGACTAAATAAGAGCTGTAGAAAATATCCAACACCTCTTGTCTTGTTGCAGTAAGTACAGTGTATGATGGGCTTCGAAACAGTTTGTATGTGCCTCATAACATGGCAGGTCCTGAGAAAGGTTGGTTCCTAAGAAACAGGGCCTTTGATTCCTTTTTAACATTTGGGACCATAACAAAGTGTCAGTATCTCTAATAAAAAGTATCAGGTAGACTCAAAATATTACACCTTCTGTAGCCTTGGCTTTTTACATGTAGCTCATATCACAAGCTCATCAAATATCTACAGTTGGGTGAGGAATTTATAGGGATTTTCTTTTCTCTACAGATGATCAAAATCACAAGTGCAGCCTCAAATATGTACACACGTTCACTTAAATCCTGACTTCAACTCCTTTAAAATGTAGGCAGTCCTTAAAAGCCAGGTCCATGCCAGGAAACCAACCACTTCTGCCAAGAAGGATCCAATATCCAACTAGAATTATACCATAAGTTTGTTGATTGTTGCAAAGAGTGCAATGAAACTTGTTAAGGAACATTTATCCAAATATTAGGGGCTGATGCATACCATCAGCTCTGTGTGTATACTTCTAACATTGTGTGGATTAGAGAAAAAGTTTAATGAGGAGCAGCAACACTTTCAACAAGTATTCACTGTGTAACCACAGTCTTAAACAAAGGAGCTTATTTCATTGTGTGTGAGGATGCTTTGTTTTTACCCAAAACTGATTTAAAGAGCCAAGAGATGCCATACAGTTTCATTTGGGTTTATTTTGAGTCAGCCTCACAATCGTCTTCCCACTAATCTGCTGCTAAGCTGTCACAATGATGTAGGCTCACAAAAACAAACAGCATATTTGTGTCCCAATTTTTAAAGCTGCTCTGAAAATAATGTTGACATGGAAAAGTAGGACCAGGACGTTCCTGGACTGGATCTATTCAGAGAACAGTTTGATAAAGTATAAGAAAAGTGCTGACTTATCGGTTTAATGTAAAGGGTTTTTGTATGAAGCTACATGCCGACTTTGACTGTGCTGAATTTGGCGACAGATTGCCGACCCTCCAGGAGCTGCAGTGACAGATGGCGGAGAGTCTGTGTGCACACGGCACCTGAGCAAACCTGACTCTGACTCACAGCGCTGATGTCGCCATTAGTAAGACCTCAAACCTGCTTTGCAAACCATACAAGGCCTGCGTTTCCGGCCATCCCATCTCAGACCTTGCTGTTCAGGCTTTGGTTGCCACAGTGACGGAGGGCTGGCAAGGCCGAATCTGAAAGCTTCCCCAGTCATCTGTCCTTTATCTCACTGACTTAATTGTGGATGACACAGTGTTGAGCATGTGGTCGGCTCAACCAAACCACACAAAGCTGTAAATCAGAAGGTGAAATGTTTTATTTAATCTGTAATTGCATCTTTATGGTCCTCAGCAGGAATAAGATAGATTTTTGGGTTCTGCATGTGTGTGTGTTTGAAGTATGTTATTACTAAGGAAGTAGTATTAAACTTCTCTTAACTTGCACCAGCAAGCATAAAGTTCAGCTACTGCCTTGGCACCTGTAACTGACTGTTAATTGTGGTTGTTGTTACTGAGGTTGTGTTGAGAGATGGTGAGAGCTTATGAGCAGACAGGATCCAACCTTGTATAAGCCACCCCCCCTAAAAAGAGCTGTTTCCATGTTGGGCTCACACAAATTAAGAATAAAAGAAAAGTTATCATAGTTAAGGGTGAAACAATGCATCCAGTCAAACAACTTAGTACTTATGAACCCAACAATGTGCAATCATCCAGTCCAAGTTAGACTAGTTTCCTTTTTAATCTAAGTAAATAAGTAAGTAAACTTTATTTATGTAGCACATTTCACAGGATAAACACCACAACGTGCTTCACAATAAAAACAACCATAAAAAAACACAGAGTAAAAAGATCTAACACCAAAGCATAAAACTAGTTAAAAACTAGTTCAAAGCCAATAAGTGGGTCATCAGCTGCTTCTTAAAAGAATGAACAGAGTCCAGACAGTGCAAAATTGAAGGTAATGCATTCCACAGTCTGGGAGCCACAGCTCTAAAAGACCGTTCGTTCCCCTCTGGTCCTGAAATTAGTTTGTAGAACCATTAACAGCCTTTGGATGGAGGCTCTCAAACTACGAGAAGGGGAATACGGTTGTAAAAGGTTGGTAATATAAACTGGAGTTTGGCCAGTTAGGGCTCTAATAGTTAAGACTGAAATTTTAAAAATAAACTCTAAAATGTACCAGTAACCAATGTAAAGAGATTAAGACTGGGGTAATGAGCTGTGTTTTTCTTGTGTTGGTTAAGAGTCTTGCAGCAGCATTCTGCACTGACTGCAGGTGGCCAGGATCTTTCTTTTTCAAACACTGTTCAAATAGTAAAGACGAGATTAAGCATGAATAATCATCTCTAATTCAGCTTTTGATTCCAAAGTTCGAAGCTTAGAAATATTTCTTAGCTGAAAAAGCAGTTTTTGAATCAAAAATGATGCCAAGGTTTCTGAGGCTTGGTTTGACAGAGGAGGCCAATACACCCAGAAATTGCTTAATTTCGGTTATTTGGTTCTCAGGGGCAATGGTTAGTGTTTCCGTCTTATCAGAGTTTGGTTGCAAGTACTTGTAACAGACCCACTGTTTAATACCATTTACACAGTTTATCAAGCAGGACAACTTAAAATATTCAGTTGGTTTAAAAAACAATAGAGCTGAATATCATCAGTATAGAAATGACACATCAGAGAACTGCCTGATTATCTGGCCAAGGGGGAAAATATATAAAAGAAAAAGATTAAGTCCCAAGATAGAGCCCTGTGGTACCCCACATAGCAGGCACTAAGGTGGTCCTGATGGCACAAAAACATTAAAAGTTTTCTTTTAATGTTTTGTGAAGCTCAAACTGGGGTTTAAAGAATCTCTGGTCAATGTGGAGTTATCAAGTTCAAGCCTGATCAGTCAAAAATATTTAAGATTTTAAACTGGAGTTGATGAAATGCAGGCCAGACATTAAAACTTTAAAATAACTATTTGATTCAATGCCATCAGGAAGCTATTTGACTATCTTTAGTAGCAGCTAACAGTAAGGAAAGTAGTGAATGTTTTGGCAATTCTTTTCTTTATTTGCCTACTTCTTCAGCACAAAAAGGCAACTCAAGAAGTACTTTGAAATAAGAGTCCCAAACATATCAAAATTAAACCACTCACCTTCATGCACGGGGCTTTAAACAATGGCTTCTTTGAAGGACGACATTGGATGCTGACAGCAAGCTGGATAGCACTTCACAGGCCAGACCTTGCTTTTTGGAATAATATAGTACTGTTTTAATATTGCAAAATCTCTTGCCAAGTGATACACTCTGATACATAGTTAATTACCTAAATATTCTGATATAAACTCACAACCTCTGTTACAAACTAATTCTCTTTTTGAGAACCAGATATATTTCCAAGCAGCCAAAAAGAAAAAGTGTATTAGGCTTATTTTAGCCCAGTAACCAGCAACCAGAGCTGGAGGGCTTTAAACTGTAGAAACAGCCTATGAAGGAATATTTTTGCAATACTTATGCCATAACTTTTTAACCTTGGTATAACTTGATGTGTGCTTAGTTGAAATCAAGAAGGGATTGATGGATATGATCAAAACCACAAACGCAGCCTGAGGCATGCAGCCACACTCACGGAGTAATTGTCTGATGCCAAAGAAATGTGATGTAAAACCCAAACCTTTTTAACCTCCCTCGGAAAATAATGTTACTTTTTGCACTGCTATTCGTTGTCTAAAAATCAGTTACTCTAAGAACACCCAATGCACTTATATCCCTTCCTAAACATTTCACCTTTGTCCTGGAAACTATCTGAGAGGAGAAATTGAGGAGAAGGAAATGACACCATGTCAGCAGCAATGAAAGAGGCCACCTCATGTTTCAGAGAGGAAGCTGATCCCCAGGCTGTCACTGTGCCTGTATGTCCCTGGTCTTCACTCTGTGTGATGTGCTATGCTGTGGGATCATTCCCAGTATTAATGACCAATCCTTTCTGCATTCCCTGACTTTGGCATGTTTCACAGCCTGCTCCAGTGGGTATATAACTCAGACTTCAGTATGACAGGAGGGAGTGATATGTTAAGCGAGTTTATGTTAACCTTAGACATCACAGCAGTTTCTGGAGTCAGTGTTCCATACCCCAAACCACAGAAACTGTACAGAGAAATTGGTGTGTATGTGTTTTTATAAGCTAGAGTGGTCCTGGCACAGACTGAAGGTCAGTGGAAGTATCAGTGACAGGAAGTGAGCGCCTGCCAGGTTCAGGCCAGGTTACTGCCATAATGAATGACCGTGCTGAGTGACACCTGGCTGGTCCTAAAGACACGAGGAGCAGTGTGCACATGCTTTGATACACTACCTCACAAACACGTTAACGCACGTGGAAAGAGCTGTTAAAGAGCACAAAAAGCTTCAGATCCTAAACATATTCCCATAATGTAATTATATATGAATATATCCGTTATCGGGCTTAGCAGGCGGGTGTGCAGTTTTCCCTATTTGTAAAAGTAGGGTTTCCCCCTAAATCCCCGACAAAATGAGGCTTTAATGTTGCTAAAACAAATCTCTAACTTGGTTTTTCGCAAATACTGATGGCTTTACAGCTTGCTATACACATGTGAGGACATTCAAACCCCCTTCAGACAAAGAAGACTTGGTGAAAAAAATGCTACAGCAACAGGAAGGTTGCAACAGCAAGGCAACGATCTACTTACTTAAACCCGTCATGTCCGGTATCAAATAAAGATAATCTTGCCTTTCCAATAATGTATTGCAGGTCCTTGTAGTGCTGTTCCCTTTACCGACGAAGTAAGATCAGTTTATAACCACAACATAAGTGGTGCCGTGGGCTAATACGCACTATGAGCTACACAGTGCACTTCCGGTTATAACAGGAAATTGTGACTGGGTTTTCTTTAATTTAGTATGGAATACAACTATTTCCATCAGCTTTGCATTACATGTTTGATATTTATTGTTTTACTTATGTTATGGTTGTAAATGCTGATTAGTAGAAGATATGTAAACAATAATTCCCAGGCCTTGCCCCTTCATCAGAACAAAGAGACCCAGCTGAAGAAACAAATTAAAGGGGGGGGGGGGGGGTTACTTTTTCAAAAGACATTTTATATGCTTCAGACAGAAGTGTGGCTCTGTGATCACTCCTACAGTGCTGAGAAAAAAATTCTCAATAAAATCCTAACATCTCAAAAACAAACAAACAGAAAAGCAATAGTGTAGTCACTGTTGCCAGATTAGGCAGGTTTCCACCCAATTAGCCTTCTTTTGAACACATTGAGCTGAATAAAATAGCTTATGGGTAGGTTGTAAAAATTCACAAAACTTGTCGGGCTTTTAGAAAGAATTATAACAAAAAATATCAGAATAGTTGTCGTTGTGTGGCAGAAAACTAAAAACTTCCACATTTTAATAAAACTGTGATGAATGGTGTGAAACAGAACCCGATCTTTAGCCAAAACACTGTGATTTCTTTAACTGGGTTTATTGAAGGGGCAGATGAACAAAAACAGGATCCAAAAACAAGGGTAAGGCAACCTTCCAGACACACTTGACGGAACAGGCGAACAGACTGGGCTAAAACAAACAGAACAGGTTATCCAAAAACAGAAACAAGGTGCTGGGAGCTCTTACCAAAAACAGAGATTGCAAAGATGGAGGCACAGGAGCATAAGCATGAGAGTGTGCCGTACCGACAGATAACTGAGGAGGGAGTGAGACTTAAATAAGCAGACAAACAGGTGAGCGGAGGGAACTAATTAACCACAGGCAGGTGGAAACAATAACGACACTGACAGAAGGATAAAACTAAGACCGAGAAAAAACTCTAAGCACAGAATAAGAACTAATACAAAGACCGGATTACTTAAAACAATACATAGACTAAACAAAACTCTAAAATAAGACAGAATCTACAAAGGAAATAAACCCAAAGGCATGAGAGAAGCAACATAATCAAACACTAAACCAAAACCAAAACAGAAAATTACAAAAACCACATCTCCTTGAACTCATTTGTTATTTTTGAAATGAGTAGAATCTGACATCATCAATGAATAATGGTTATAATGAATAATATTGAGTAATAGTTAGAATAAAACGACAATAGAATAATGGTTAATCAAGTATCACTATAAAATTGTATTGGTCAGTTTTATAAATGCCCCGAGTGGGGTTGAGTTCTACTTATGTTTCATAGCTGTGTGTGAAAGAGAAATGTTAGATTGATCTATACTTTACATCTCATGTTGGGAAGCTATTGATAAAAACATTTCCTGGTGATAACGTGACTGTTAAAGTGATATTGTGTGTTATTTGGTTGCCTGATTGCACATTTTGTGCGAAGCCTATATGCACAAAGTTTTTTTCTTTGCTTCAGAGCAGTTGTGCACTAATGGCCTGTTCTTATGTGTTTAATAGTTCCATACTTTTAACATGAGAGATGTTGAGATTTGAGCTGTTTTTTTTTAAATTGGGCAGGTTTTAGGTTGGGTTTGGGCTGGAGACTAACAGTCATATATGGCAACCTGTAGTGCTGCGTCCATTCAATTAACTCAAAAGTCAAGCATAATCAAACACGCTGATAAACATCAGCACTGGTGTCAGGCTGAACACTGACTGAAGTAAAAATTCATACTAGAAGAGGTAAGCTAGGGAGTGCAAGTATCAGAACAACGCAGAGTTCCCTTCTGTCTGAAAGTAACCCAAGTTTCTTCAATTTGGCTGAGTTTTACTGCTGGGTTCTGCTCCTCGTGCTTCTAGCTGCCGTAGCTAACTCTTCTAGCATGAATGTTTCCACCAGTGTTGACTTCAGTGCTGACGTTTCCAAAAGAAATGAATGGCGCTGCTTCTTGCTTGCTCTTGTTTACTTCGTTGTCACTTGTTGTAATTGTTTTGTGATAAGTCCCTATTTCAATGCGGCACTACCGACACCGACAGTGAGCACAGCCGAGCCGTGGCATCTCTGTAGGCTATGACTAAATGACCCAGTGACCTGCCCCTCTCTAGCTCTAATTGGCTAGGATGTTGCCTTCAGTCGTTGATTTGATTGGTTGAATTGTATTATTGACAAATCAAAGGTAAGAATAATAGAAAGTTTGCCACTCCGAGGACAAACCCCCCCCAACAAAACCCAACTTCCAGTCCAAGGCGGACATGGCTGGCTCTGTGGGCGGGCATTGGGGTGCCGTGGGCTGGGCTGCAGGCAAGTTTAGGTGCTAATGATTCAAGGCTGCTTGACTTCTGTTTTGGGGTTGAGTGAACTGGTTATATTTGTTTTCTTCTTCTTCTTTTTTTTTGATGTGTCCTGTCTGGCAGTGTAGCATTAAGAAGTGCTGTCTTAATGCCAAAGAGAGGCCGACAGATTTACTTTCACAAGTGGAGCATTACTGCTTTCACCATAGTGCTTCACTTGATATATATGCAAAAAACTTTCTTAGATATTATTTTTAGATTATTTCAAATAATGGAAGGGTAAAAGAAGGAAAAAGAGGAAAGGAAGAAAAACAATTAAATAAAATTTTGAAATGGAGAAAAGGTGACAAAAATAGAAAAGAGAAAAAAGAGATTACAAGATCACATCCTCAGTCTGCCTCTGCATCTACAGAGAGAGATAAAAAGAACAGCAACACCAACCAATAAAGTATCACAGGTACAATCAACCAACGCCTTGATAACATCAAGCACCTGTAGTTGTTTGCGAGAGTGCACTTGTGTATGTAATGGCGGGCATACACTGTATGGTATTTTCAATCATTGTACTCAGATACAGCTCAAACTGTATGATGAAACTGCAGGATTTTAAAAGATCACAGCTCACCATATCTGTTCTTAAACTGTACGGCCCGATGCTCTGATGCAATCTGGCTGCTCACACTGTATGTCCAAAAACCACATGTCGGACACAGTGCTGTAAAGAAATGCCGCTTGTCGGACTCGTCTATCCGGAAACCAAATGTAGACAGTAGAAGAAGAAAAAGACGGAACTGTCAGTGCTCACTGTTAAATATGAGGCTCACTCGAACGAAACGCACTGCCTTGGCAATTCCATGAGTAGCTCCTCCGTAGTTTGACTCCATGTCACACATACTGCCGCCATGCTTCTCTCTCCACTCCTGTGTTTTCGTCTGAGAAGAAGAATTCCCTTGTTTGCACATGCACAGAATTTCTGAATTTCAAACATGTTTGATTTTCATCCGACCATATGATTCCTGATCGGGAGGTGGTCGCGAGAGGGTA
This sequence comes from Fundulus diaphanus, assembly GCA_037039145.1. Lineage (NCBI taxonomy): Eukaryota > Metazoa > Chordata > Actinopteri > Cyprinodontiformes > Fundulidae > Fundulus > Fundulus diaphanus. The sequence goes on from CM073132.1 coordinate 9,960,376, forward strand.
ATCGCCCCTTGTTACCCCCTATATACTACATGACACAGGGCGTACTTTGAAGCTGAAACTCGGCCTGATCCAAAGAAAATTCTTGCACGACTGAAGAGTCGGCCCAAAAAGGGCAAAAAAATCGTACAGTGTATGCCCAGCTTAAGGTTTATCCATAAGAAAAATGCTCAATAGTGGTTGCGAGGAGCCAAAGTGTCGCCCCGATAGTGCTGAAGCAGACACCAGGGAAACCAGAACCCCAGATGCCTAAAAGGGCCCCTCAGAGCAAAGGACCCCAAGAAGGACCAACACATATAGCATAGCTGCCTACCCCATCTCAGGGAAGAGAAGAGGCGCGCCCCAGGACCCCCCCCCCCCCAACAGCCACAGTCCCGAAGCCCCCAGGAGCTGCAGTGACGAGCCCGCAGGCTCTGCCGGCGGCCAGCAACACCAGAGCGGATCCAGAGACCTGAGGCCCCAGGGGCCCCCCGCACTTTTTGATGCCCAGTGCCGAACATTGAGGACCACAAACACACCAGCGGGTCAAGGCGCCAGCCAACATGGGGAAGCCAAACGAGGGGGATGGGCTCCACACTTAGTGGAGACCTGAGATGTCCCAGGAGAGGGGGCAGCCCAAAACCTAACCTGACAGAAAGACAAACAGAAAACCAGGTATACAGTCACAATTACATATTCCCTCATATGCAAATGTCCTTAACCACACATGAGAGAATAAAAAAGAAAAAAGGGACGCTGTACACACTCACCACACACATCCTATACTCCCAGGTCAAGGTACTGGCACCTCAGAGGGGTATCCATACCCCAAACCCAACATACCTGGTCTATACTTCAGCCCCATTCCCAGCCTGACGACTCATGAGCCCAAGCACCCTGTGACGGGGCCGACACGATCCAAACGGGCCAGCCAACCACACCCCACCTCATGAACCTGTAGGTGCTGCCTCCCCCACACCCTGCCCTCCATCCTTAAGCCCAACACCCTATTCCCAGTGAGAGCAGAAGTGCCAGCCCCAGCCAACCCCCAGGACCCAATGCCCATCTCCAGCCCAGACCCCAGCTAGGTGGCCCACTCCACCTCCAGGTCTCAAACTCCAGATGGCAGTCGGAGAACAAGGGTGTGAAAAAGACCCCAAGCCTGCCTCTGTCTTCTCAAATGTCATGTTGTTGCGTGTTGCTCTGGACTGCATTTAAAACTGGGATGGCCAAAAGGGGGGTGCCTGGCACAGCCCGCCGTGCCCCCCCTCCCCCCCCCCCCCCCCCCGACCCCTCTGTAAGGCAGCTGGCTCCAGTGCGCCCCCGTCAGTGTCTAAATGCAGTTTTTTTGTCGGGGGCAGGGGAAGCTAGCCTGACATGGTCATACTCAATTCTAGTCAGAATTTGAGTCTGATACTGCTCCATAGAGCTGTGATTATGGGGCGTGTTTCGAACGAACCAGGAAAATAAATTCCTCTGCACTCAAATGGATAGACCTACAACCACTAAGAGCAGTGTGTGACGTATATTAAGCGACGCATAGTTGTTGTCAACAGAACTCAACTGTTAGCCTAGAATAAGAAGATGAGCGTGAACGATTTTTGCCGGTGTTGCGAAAAAGAATGTAAGGATCCAAGGAGTCATTCTACACACCTCAACTCCAGCGGCAGCCATCGTTGTTGTAAACGAATTCAACCCAAGCGCGCTTTGGTGACGTGGTTGATTACGTTACTGTTGATCATCTGTCCATCATCGTATAAAGCCCGCCCTGACAATTTGATTGGCCCGCCAGATATTGGGCGAGCATACTCGCGCTAATATTGAGCAATGCCAGACCAAACTTCCCGACCTACAACGTTGTGGGTGGGACTAAGTTCGGAATGGCACCCAGGGGCTATATTTTTATATATGGGGTAAATTTTAAACCAAGCCTATGCCACATGCAGAAGCAGTCCTAAAATAGAAAACAATGCTTATTTGATCACATTATCTTTTGAGTTAAAAAAACCCCACAAAAACACACACATTTCTCACATTTGTTTGTTTTTTGATTAAACCAACAGCACCTCCTGAAAGTTTAGTGTGCAAATAGTCCATAGCATTTAATAAAATGTTTGAGTAAAAAAAAAAAAAGATATCATATAGATCTATGTAGATTACTGTTACATGAGTTTATCAGATAAATGTTCAGAGAAGTTAAAGTTCTTAGTTGTAATGTGATCAAGTAAAGGGGTTTGAATACTTTATCAAGGCACTGACAACAGTGTACATAGCTGACCTGGACTAAATTAGTCGGTGTGGTCAAAACAATAAACACATTTTAAAGGTGATTTTAACCCCATTTCATTCCTGCCTATTTCCATTGGATACCTCTACACGAACGTTTGAGTATGTGAACCATTTTTACAAATTGTAAAAGGCACATGCAGGTTACAGAGAGAGGTGAAACAACGACATAATCATTTAAGAAAAGATGTGTGTACACAGGGAAAAATGTATCCACTCTGGGACCTGGTTTCAGAAATTATCTTTTATGGTAAGAATAGGAGGAGATGAGCAGCTGAGATCTCGCAAGAGCTGTGCGTAAGTAAAAATGGCAGTATACTCAAAATAACAATCCGATCCACCCAGGTAAGAACAAGCCAATAATTTAAAGTTAGACTTTGTAACAATTGTTTCATGTTTCCCAATAAAACATACTTGACAAGGAGACCTTGACCAGCCTTTAGAGCTACCTGGACAAGTGTTTTGACAGTATCGTAATGGGGAAGCCGAGAAGTTCCACAACTATGAACACATCATCAACAAAACGCTCCCGATCGAGCTCGACCAACACCGCTTACACTATGTCTCCAGATAGGAGCTACAGCGATGCTCTGGAACCCATAGTTAAAAGCTAACTAGTCTGGACACCCATCTCGCCTTGAAGTCCTACACAAGGAATATCAAGCCCTGAGAGAGTCGCTGGAGTTCAGCCAGGGACAATTAGCATCTGTCAAAGCCGAGAATGAATCGTTGAGGGAAGAGTCAGGAAGCTCACCAATGAGATGATTTAGTGAAAATAGTAAGATGAAGGAGTCCATTCTGGATGTTCACGCCCGAAGTATGAGAGATAACCCTGCAGCAGCTGAAACTTTCAGGAGATGACGTAAAAAACATCACCTTCCACCGCATTCACCGGCTTGGAGGTAAGAAGCCTGATAAAACCCTGTCTCGGCCAATTGTAGCTAAATTCGAGCATTAAAACCAAAAAGAGCAGGTCAGAAGTCGGGGCAGAGAGATGTGAGGAATGATTTTCAAGTATTATTCCCAATCAGGAAGAAATACATGCCGGAGAGCACCAGAGCTACAGTTGCTGTAGATAAGCTTTATATTAATGGTCAGTTGTTCAAGGATCGGGAAATCACTCTGTGGCTTTATTAGCAGCTGAACATGATGATAGATTAAATGTATGCACAGCTCAGCAGGATGTTTTCCACGGTATGTGGGTGAAGGTTGATGATATGGAATGTGCATGGAGCGGACACCAGAGAGAACAGGTTTAAAGTTTTTAACCAGCTTAAAAGATTACAGGCATATATAGTCTTATTGCAAGAAATACATAAAGCTACAACTGTAAATGTTCTTAACTCACATGAGTTCCCTAATGTGTTTTCCACCTGCTATAACTCTAGACAAAGAGGAATAGCTGTTTTAAACCATAAAAAAACGTTAGTTTTACAATATTAGACAAAATTGTAGATCCTGAAGGTTCATAATAATAACAATATCTATTCATAACCAGAAGTTATGTATTATCAGTATATATGGCCCAAATGTTGACGACCCCTCATTCTTCCACAAACTTTTCCATGCACTTTTAAATCACCTGGATTGCTCTCTATTTATTTGGGGCGACCTCAACTTTGGTCTAAATGAGGAAATAGGCAGGTTTAATATAACAGGGACTCAGCGCAATTGGTAATCATTAAATGTAGTCACACAATACATGAGTGATTATGGTGTTTGCAATCCATGGCTATCATGGCCTCCTTTTTGGCCCTCCCAGTTTTAAACGCAATATAGAACGACATGCAACCACACAACATTTGAGCAGGCAGAGGCTGGCTCAGGGTCTTTCTCATAACCCTGTTCTCCGATTGCCATCTGGAGTTCAGGGCCTGGAGGAGGAGCAGGCCACCTGGTCGGGGTCTGAGCGTTGGGTCCCAGGGGTCGCTGGGGCTTTTGCTCTCCCCTGGAATATGGGGGTAGGTATGGAGAGCAGGGTGTGGGGGAGATAGCGCCTCAGGATTTGTAGGGTGGGCTGTGTACGTGGTTTTCTGTTTGTCTTTTTGTCAGGTTTGGACTGCTCCCCTGCCCCCTGTCCTTGGACGTCTCGGGTCTCCGCTAAGTGTGGAGTGAAGGGTGCCCCGGGTCTCTGGGCCCATGGCTGGCTCCGCTCCGGCATAGCTGGCTTCCGGCCGAGCCCACAGGCTCAGCACCGCAGCTCCCGTGGCTTTGCCGTTGTGGCTTTTTTTTGGGGGGGGGGGGGGGGGGGGGGGTTCCTGGGGCTCCTTCCTGCTCTTCCCTGGGATGGGGGAGGCAGCTTTCCCTGTGTTGGTCCCTGTTGTGCTTCTTTGCTCTTGGGGTCCCATCAACGATCTGGTTCTCATGGTGTCTGCCTCGGTGCTCTGGGAGGCCGGTCTTTCACTATTCACTTCTATACAGAAAAACACAAATTATCTTTTGCTGTCACTTTTTACATTCCATATTAATTAATACTGTATTTTCTTTAGGGAACGTATCAAGGCATTGGTTGTGTGTACGTGTAATACTGTATAGGTTGGTTTTGCCATTCTTTTCATATCTCTCTTTGCAGGTGGAGAAGCATATTCAAACGATGTTATATTGCTCTCTCCCTTTCCTCTCCTCTTTCTATTTTTCTCCCTTTTAGCATTTTGTCTAATCTGTTTCTCTTCTTTTTTCCTCATCTACCTTTCCCCTGACTGTGTACATTCAACATGAAATAGGCGCAGCATAAAATCTAATAAAACCCTTTGCATATATACACTCACCGGCCACTTTATTAGGTACCCCATGCTAGTAACGGGTTGGACCCCCTTTTGCCTTCAGAACTGCCTCAATTATTCGTGGCATAGATTCAACAAGGTGCTGGAAGCATTCCTCAGGGAGTTTGGTCCATATTGACATGATGGCATCACACAGTTGCCGCAGATTTGTCGGCTGCACATCCATGATGCGAATCTCCCGTTCCACCACATCCCAAAGATGCTCTATTGGATTGAGATCTGGTGACTGTGGAGGCCATTTGAGTACAGCGAACTCATTGTCATGTTCAAGAAACCAGTCTGAGATGATTCCAGCTTTATGACATGGCGCATTATCCTGCTGAAAGTAGCCATCATGGGTTGGGTACATTGTGGTCATAAAGGGATGGACATGGTCAGCAACAATACTCAGGTAGGCTGTGGCGTTGCAACAATGCTCAATTGGTACCAAGGGGCCCAAAGAGTGCCAAGAAAATATTCCCCACACCATGACACCACCACCACCAGCCTGAACCGTTGATACAAGGCAGGATGGATCCATGCTTTCATGTTGTAGACGCCAAATTCTGACCCTACCATCCGACTGTCGCAGCATAAATCTAGACTCATTAGACCAGGCAACGTTTTTCCAATCTTCTATTGTCCAATTTTGATGAGCTTGTGCAAATTGTAGCCTCAGTTTCCTGTTCTTAGCTGAAAGGAGTGGCACCCGATGTGGTCTTCTGCTGCTGTAGCCCATCTGCCTCAAAGTTCGACGTACTGTGCGTTCAGAGATGCTCTTCTGCCCACCTTGGTTGTAACGGGTGGTTATTTGAGTCACTGTTGCCCTTCTATCAGCTCGAACCAGTCTGGCCATTCTCCTCTGACCTCTGGCATCAACAAGGCATTTCCGCCCACAGAACTGCCGCTCACTGGATGTTTTTTCTTTTTCGGACCATTCTCTGTAAACCCTAGAGATGGTTGTGCGTGAAAAGTAGATTAGCAGTTTCTGAAATACTCAGACCAGCCCTTCTGGCACCAAAAATCATGCCACGTTCAAAGTCACTCAAATCACCTTTCTTCCCCATACTGATGCTCGGTTTGAACTGCAGGAGATTCTCTTGACCATGTCTACATGCCTAAATGCACTGAGTTGCCGCCATGTGATTGGCTGCTTAGAAATTAAGTGTTAACGAGCAGTTGGACAGGTGTACCTAATAAAGTGGCCGGTGAGTGTAAATCTAGCAGAGCACTGTGGCAAAAACAGTAAGTGAAATTAAATCTGTTGAGCTCTCTTTGGCATTAAGACAACAATTCTTAATACTGCATTGCCAGACAAGACACAAACAAAACGCTGCACCCATGTGACCTAAGCAAATAAATACCTTTTGCAGATACACCTAATCTCATATCTGTGTGGTATTAATTAACATATAGAATTGATAGAATTGCTTTAAATTGCTGTTTCCCAAGATAGATATGAAACATCTCCATGGGAGGTACACATGCTCGGTATAATATGTCCAACAACAAAAGAATTTAGAGGAAGAATCAACCAAAATTGCAAATGTACGTAGTGACTTTGAAACTGTTTACCTGCCTGTTTGGCTGTTATTTATCAGTACTGGTCTGATTGCTCAATCCTTTGTCAATCAGCAATGCAGTATACAGTATATTGCCATTGTAGGAGTTTTCATAAACTAGTGTGTTTTGTTCCTCTCAGGTATCGATACTATTCTCTGTCTGAACGCTGCTTGTATTATTTTTATCCCTTCTATTAACAATATGGACAGGCAGAACAATCTGTCTGACAGCCTGTGCAGGTGTTTCACTTCTCTGCAACAAGAGGAATAAAAGTTGGCACAAAGCAGCTGGACAGGTGTGATGATACACATCTCTGTTTGTTCACACTCACAACAGAGTGCTATGGTGCAAGTCCTCAAACACACTGCGGCAAAGTGCTGGGCTCATACAGATATCAGATCTGAAAATAGAGCAGCATCTGCAGTTTAACAGACAGAATTTGATACTGGAACCTGGGGAGAGAGTAGACATCACTGCAGACTAACTTTAGGCACAGCGAGCCATCTTAACACCTCACTATTCTGATGTCTTGTGCTGAAGTTTCTCAAGTTTTCAGAATCATGTGCAAAGCATTAAACTAAAAAGGATATTTTCAGTCAGCAAAATAAAGTGTTCTTTATATTTGGTACATAGTGGTCACTATGTTTAGCACGGTATGTGGATCAGGGACGGTTAGTGATGCAAAGTGGCTCTCCAAACCATTAAAAATTGTTGTGTCACCAAATATGTTCCCAGTTCCCTGCTGATGCAGCTTTGGAGGATCAAAAAAACCTCCCTGCAACAATACACCATGTGACATTAGCCACTGCTTTTAGCTCAGCTCAAGGGGTGTTTGGTTCTGCCTGTTTAAAGCTTTGCAAATGGTGATGCAAGTATATGAGAACAAGAAATGAAAACACAAAAACCCCTATTCCACCGGCCCTATTCACTTTTGCCGGCATCCATTGACCCTGGTCCTGAGCTGGAATATATATATATATATATATATATATATATATATATATATATATATACACATACAGGTCCATCTCAAAATATTAGCATATTGTGATAAAGTTCATTATTTTCCATAATGTAATGATGCAACTTGAACATACATATATTTTAGATTCATTGCACACTAACTGAAATATTTCAGGTCTTTTACTGTCTTAATACGGATGATTTTGGCATACAGCTCATGAAAACCCAAAATTCCTATCTCACAAAATTAGCATATTTCATCCAACCAATAAAAGAAAAGTGTTCTTAATACAAAAAAAGTCATCCTTTAAATAATTATGTACAGTTATGTACTCAATAACAAAAGGGAATACTTTTGCAGATGTAGCATATTTGTAAATATAATATAGTACATTTTAAATCAATGTAAGTGGATAGTGACCAATCGGGTCAATGGGCTAGTTGGATCAGAAACTAGATACGACTCATGAAGGAGCAGACAGACTGGAAGGTTGCAGTTGCGAGTGCCTTTGTATTTATAGTGTAGAAAATTATATACATATTTACAACAGTGAAATATTCAAATGGCCATATAAAATGCGCAAAAGAAAAAAACAAAATAAAACAGAAAAAAACAAATTGATCAATTCTACAATTAATGAACCCACACCCTTCAGTTCATTCACCCCAAGCTGGGGTTGGTTAAAGGTCCCAAGCAAGTTCTTTTTAAAGTGCTTGGTGCAGTGCAGGTCATAACTGACTCAAGTCAGTCAGAGTAGAACAGAATTGTTCGTTGGCTGCAAGGAGCCTCCTACCAGCCTGGCAGGAGATCAACAAGTCTTCACGCACGCAAAAGTGCAATCTTTCTTGGGCTCTAGGCCTGGATCTTCAGCTCGCCATCAAACCTAGCCAATTCCACAGTTTATGTCTCACAACAGGTTTTTCTCCCCATCTTATCCTGGCAAAGTAGTTAGCTCCTACAGCTCTGCTTCTCCCAACATGTCCTAACCTTTCCTACTTCCTTACTCCAGCTAATATACCTATCTGATAGGCTGTGGAAGTACATGTGACCTTGATACATGACAGCGATTGGCTGTGAAGTAATGAGGGGATGGAAGTTAAATTTTTACACAGGCTTGATCACTGAGATTTAGACCTGGGTAACACAGAAATGACTGCTTCAATGCGTCGTGGCATCGAGGCAATCAGCCTGTGGCACTGCTGAGGTGTTATGGAGGTCCAGGATGCTTCGAAAGCGGCCTTTAGCTCATCCAGAGTGTTGGGTCTTGGGTCTCTCAACTTTCTCTTCACAGTATCTCACAGATTCTCTGTGGGGTTCAGGTCAGGAGAGTTGGCAGGCCAATTGAGCTCAGTGATACCGTGTTCAGTAAACCATTTACCAGTGGTTTTGGCACTGTGAGCAGGTGCCAGGTCGTGCTGAAAAATGAAATCTTCATCTCCATAAAGCTTTTCGTCAGATGGAAGCATGAAGTGCTCCAAAATCTCCTGATAGCTAGCTGCATTGACCCTGCCCTTGATAAAACACAGTGGACCAACACCAGCAGCTGACATGGCACCCCAGACCATCACTGACTGTGGGTACTTGACACTGGACTTCTGGCATTTCCTTTTCCCCAGTCTTCCTCCAGACTCTGGCACCTTGATTTCCAAATGACATGCAAAATTTGCTTTCATCCGAAAAAAGTACTTTGGACCACTGAGCAACAGTCCAGTGCTGCTTCTCTGTAGCCCAGGTCAGGCGCCTCTGCCGCTGTTTCTGGTTCAGAACTGGCTTGACCTGGGGAATGCGGCACCTGTAGCCCATTTCCTGCACACGCCTGAGCACGGTGGCTTTGAATGTTTCTACTCTAGACTCAGTCCGCTGCTTCCGCAGGTCCCCCAAGGTCTGGAATTGGGCCTTCTCCACAATCTTCCTCAGGGTCTGGTCACCTCTTCTCGTTGTGCAGCGTTTTCTGCCACACTTTTTCCTTCCCACAGAGGTACCTTGATACAGCACTCTGGGAACAGCCTATTCGTTCAGAAATATCTTTCTGTGTCATACCCTCTTGCTTGAGGGTGTCAATGATGGCCTTCTGGACAGCAGTCAGGTCGGCAGTCTTACCCATGATTGGGGTTTTGAGTGATGAACCAGGCTGGGAGTTTTAAAGGCCTCAGGAATCTTTTGCAGGTGTTTAGAGTTAATTTGTTGATTCAGATTAGGTTCATAGCTCGTTTAGAGACCCTTTTCATGATATGCTAATTTTGTGAGATAGGAATTTTGGGTTTTCATGAGCTGTATGCCAAAATCATCTGTATTAAGACAGTAAAAGGCCTGAAATATTTCAGTTAGTGTGCAATGAATCTAAAATATATGAGTGTTCAAGTTGTATCATTATATTATGGAAAATAATGAACTTTATCACAATATGCTAATATTTTGAGATGGACCTGTGTATATATATATATATATATATATATATATATATATATAGGGGTTGGACAATGAAACTGAAACACCTGATTTAGATAATTTATTAGTATGGCGTAGGGCCTCCTTTTGCGGCCAATACAGCGTCAATTCGTCTTGGGAATGACATATACAAGTCCTGCACAGTGGTCAGAGGGATTTTAAGCCATTCTTCTTGCAGGATAGTGGCCAGGTCACGACGCTGGTGGAGGAAATTGTTTCCTGACTCGCTCCTCCAAAACACCCCAAAGTGGCTCAATAATATTTAGATCTGGTGACTGTGCAGGCCATGGGAGATGTTCAACTTCACTTTCATGTTCATCAAACTAATGAACAGAGGCAGCGGACCCAGAATTCAGCCAGACCAGCAGAGGTTTGTTCAAAGGAAAGGCTCTTTAATAACAAAATCAAAAAAACAAACAGGGAAAAATCCAAAAGAAACCGTCGAACCAAAAGACGGTATAAAAATAGACAGACGAGCAGGGCAGACAAGGCAGGAACAGGCAGGACTGAATGGCTCAGGTTTCTGGAGAAACAGGGGGTCAAAAATCCAAAAACAAACCAACATACAGAAATTTGCAGGAGGAGACTCACCTACACTCAACAAGACAACCTGGCACTGATGTCTGGTCTCAACAGTTTATATGGAGGTGGAAGCAGGTGAAACCGCCGAGAGGTGATTGCAGCAGGGGTGGAGTTAGGCAGGTGTGCAGAATAAGTAATTAGACCAGACATCAGTGCTGAGAACCAAACCTAAACTAAAAAGCTTCTGAAGACATAACAGGTTAAACTAAAACAGTAAACAAGAATCTAAACAAGAATCCAGACAAGACAGAACTCAAAACAGCCAGATAATAAAAGACAGGAGAGAGAAGGAAAACTAAAACTAACATAAACCCGAACAGAACTCAGAATATTACACAAACCAATCTTTCACCAGTCTTGCTGTGTGTATTGGTGCATTGTCATCCTGATACACGGCACCTCCTTCAGGATACAATGTTTGAACCATTGGATGCACATGGTCCTCCAGAATGGTTTGGTAGTCCTTGGCAGTGACGCGCCCATCTAGCACAAGTATGGGGCCAAGGGAATGCCATGATATGGCAGCCCAAACCATCACTGATCCACCCCCATGCTTCACTCTAGGCATGCAACAGTCTGGGTGGTACGCTTCTTTGGGGCTTCTCCACACCGTAACTCTCCCGGATGTGGGGAAAACAGTAAAGGTGGACTCATCAGAGAACAATACATGTTTCAAATTGTCCACAGGATTTGCGCTCCTTGCACCATTGAAACCGACGTTTGGCATTGGCACGAGTGACCAAAGGTTTGGCTATAGCAGCCCGGCCGTGGATATTGACCCTGTGGAGCTCCCGACGGACAGTTTTGGTGGAAACAGGAGAGTTGAGGTGCACATTTAATTATGTTTTTTGGATACAATCCGGGTTAGCACCCGAACATCCCTTTCAGACAGCTTCCTCTTGCGTCCACAGTTAATCCTGTTGGATGTGGTTCGTCCTTCTTGGTGGTATGCTGACATTACCCTGGATACCGTGGCTCTTGATACATCACAAAGACTTGCTGTCTTGGTCACAGATGCGCCAGCAAGACTTGCACCAACAATTTGTCCTCTTTTGAACTCTGGTATGTCACCCATAATGTTGTGTGCATTGCAATATTTTGAGCAAAACTGTGCTCTTACCCTGCTAATTGGACCTTCACACTCTGCTCTTATTGGTTCAATGTGCAATTAATGAAGATTGGCCACCAGGCTGGTCCAATTTAGCCATGAAACCTCCCACACTAAAATGAGAGGTGTTTCAGTTTCATTGACCAACCCCTGTATATATATATATATATATATATATATATATATATATATATATATATATATATATATATATATATATATATATATATGCATGCTTAGTCTAAAAGGAACGTTTTAAGCCTAGTCTTAAAAGTAGACAGGGTGTTTGCCTCACGGATCTAAGATGGGAGTTGGTTCCATAGTCGAAGAGTCTGATAACTAAAGGACCTGCCTCCCATTCTACTTTTAGAGACTCTAGGAACCACCAGTAGACCTGCAGTCTGAGAGTGAAATGCTTTGTTAGGAACACATGGGGTAATCAGATCTCTGGTATATAACAGAGCTCGATTAAGGGATTTATACATGAGGAGAATTTTAAATTCTATTCTTGATTAAACAGGAAGCCAATGAAAGGAAGCTAAAAAAAAAGGAAAAAACTGATCCCTCTTGTTGATTTTCATTAGAACTCTTGCTGCAGCATTTTGGATCAGTTGAAGGCTTCAAACTGCATTTTGTGGACTTTCTGATAGTAAAGAATTACGATAGTCCAGCCTTGAAGTAACAAATGCATGGACTAGTTTTTCAGTGTCACTGTTGGACAAAATATGTCTAATTTTGGCAATATTCTTGGGGTGAAAAGGAAACCCTGGATACATATTTAATGTGGGATTTAAATGACATGTCTTGGTAAAAAATAACACCATGTTTTGTGTCCCTACAGTTTGAAGAATATTTATTATTAACATGAACAAACTGGAATCTGTCAGACAAATAAGATTTAAACCTGTCTAATGCTTTTCCCTTAATCCCTACAATATATTCAAGTCTTTCTAGGAGAATATTGTATCAAATGCAGCACTGAGATCTAACAGAACAAGTACAGACACAAGTCCATTATCTGAGGCCATGAGAATATCATTAGTGACCTTCACCATAGTTGTTTCGGTGTTTTGATGAGCTCTGAAGCCTGGCTGAAATTCTTCAAATAGGTCATTACTTTGTAAATGTTCACATACTTTATTAGCAACTACTTTCTGAAGAATTTTAGATAAAAGATTAGATATAGGTCTGTAATTTATCAAGTCATCTTGATCAAGAGGGTTTCTTGAGTAAAGGTTTTAATAACAGCTACTTTAAAACCCTGTGGTAGATATCAATTTACTAACAATAGATTAATCATGTCTAAAATGGGGACATCAATCAAAGGGAATACTTCCTTAAATAAATTGGTAGGGATTGTATCTAACATACATGTTCAAGGTTTAGATGAAGCAAACATTTTAGATAACTCAGAAAGCTCTACTGCATCGAAACAGTTCAAACACCGATCAGGTTCTAAAGATTCCTCCAACACTGCCTCACTTACTAAGGACAAGGTAATCATGTTGGATTGAGGATGCCAATGATTTTACTTTCAATACAATGAATTTTGTTTATTAAGAATCCCATAAAGTCATTACTGCTGAGAGCTAAGGGAATGGATGAATCAACAGAGCTATGACTCTGGGTAAGTTTGGCAACTGTACTAAAGAGAAACCTAGGATTATTTTTTATCCTCCTCTGTTAATGATGAAAATTTGCTGCTCCAACTCTGTGAAGGGTCTTTTTATACAACAGTAGACTGTTTTTCCAGATTAGGTAGGACTCCTCTTGATATGTAGAGCACCATTTTCTCTCCAAATTCCTAACATTGTGCTTCAAAGAACGCAGCTCTAAATTAAACCAGGGAGCCAGCTTCCTGTGAATAATCACCTTCTTTTTCAAGGGGGCTACTTTGTCTATTGCAAAACGCAACAAGGAAGTGACACCGTCTACAAAAGGCAATGTATACATTGTATGTATGCGTTCAATGTATACAGCTGCATACTGTTCTGCAGCTCTCAAAACTTGATCCACCAACCTTTGAAATGTTGCCACAGCTCCGTGCAAACCAAAAGGCATCACTGTGAATCTAAATAATCCACTTGGTACTCTAAATGTTGTTAAGTCCTTTAAAGATTCTGTCAATGGAACCTGCCAATACCCTTTACGGGGGTCAAGGATTGTCAGAAAGTTAGCATTTCCCAAGCGATCAGATCATCAACCCTTGGCATTGGATAAGGATCAAAAGTGGATACATAATTTAACTTAGAAAAATGTATACAAAATGTAAGTTTGGAATCATCTTTCTTTGGAACAAGCACGACTGGACTACACCACTCACTGTTGATTGCTGCAGCCAGCATCTCCTCAAGCTCATTCTTCAGCTCCGGCAATAGTTTAGCTGGAATGCGGAGAGTGGTATCTCTGAGTGGCCGTTGGTCTGGAGAATGCAGAGTGATCTTGCGTTCAATGAGGTGTGTACTACCTGGCTTCAGACTGAATAGTTCCTCTGTCATAAGAGGCTGCACTCTGCGACGTCTTTCCAATGGTAAATGATGGTCTGGAAGTACAGATTCAACCGTTGAAGGAGGAAAGTACTGAGGGTCTTCCTCATCCACAACTGTGCACACCCACATAGATGTTGCATCCTGTGGCTGATCCGTCCAGTCTTTCAACAGATTAACATGAAAAACTTGATGGGTCTTCCGACGCTCTGGCAAATAAAGCTCATATATGACTGGGCCTGTCTGTGATTTGATATGGTCTTTGCCACTTTGCAAGAAGACTGCTCTCCAAAGTTGGCAGCAGTAGAAGAACTTTTTGGCCTTCACCGAAAACCCTTCTTCTTGAAGCTCTATTGTGTCTCTGCTTCTGTTGTTGTGCATGAGCCAGATTAGTATTGGCAAATTCTTGAAATGTCTCCAATTTGTCCCTCATTTTTAATACAGAGTTCATTGCACCTCTGTTCTGACATAGAGCCCTCCCAAGCTTCTTTCAAAACATCCATTGGACCTCTGACCGGATGCCCATAAAGCAGTTGGACTGGTGAAAACCCAGTAGATGTTTTGGACCTTCTCTGTAGGCAAATAACAGAAATGGGAGCCATTGATCCTAATCTCACCCTGCATCATTCACAAACTTCCTGAGCATTGATTTTAAATTCTTGTTGAGTCTCTCCACAGGGACGTCCATTTGTGCATGATAGGGACTGGTCTTGACACCTTGAATTCCTAACAAACTGTAGATCTCTTTGAGCAGCTTTGAAGTGAAGTTGGTGCCCTGGTCTGTAATGATTTCTTTAGGGATTCCCACTCTAGAGAACAGCTGAATAAGGCAGTTAACAATCTGATGAGCGTTTATTTTCTTTAGGGGCTTCAGGGTATCTTGCGGCATAGTCACAAACCACAAGTATATACTTATGCCCTGCCTTACTCCATTCTAAAAAGGTCCAACAATGTCCATAGCAATGCGTGAAAAGGGTGCATCAATGATAGGCATAATAATAAGTGGAGCCCTATCTGTCAATTAACAGCTCAAGACAGAAAATCACTGTGGGAAAGCTATGTGGTATTTTACTGTGTCACTGAACTGTTGGGGCCAGTAAAACTTGGGAACCATTCTGGAAAATGTTTTAGATTGTCCCAAATGTCCTGCCCAGGGAATTGAATGACTCATTTTCAAGATTGTAGGTTTCAAACTTTGTGGGATCACCAACTGGTCATTAATCTGGCTGCAGCGTTACAACAGATCCCCCTTAAGCATAAACATTTCCTCTCTTCCTTTAACTTTGCTCATGAACACATTTAGAAAACAATGGTTTAAGTGTTGGATCTTCTTTCCGTAGTTTAGCAACATCACTATCTCTGGGAAGAGCTTTAGCCTCTAAATGCTCTAGAATTTGCTCAGCCATTCTTGTTCCCCTCACCACTTTGTGTCTTCTCTTCCTTTTGCTCTTTTCTGTTTTATTGCAAGTGCTAAATTCATCCAACGGCCC
This sequence comes from Fundulus diaphanus, assembly GCA_037039145.1. Classification (NCBI taxonomy): domain Eukaryota; kingdom Metazoa; phylum Chordata; class Actinopteri; order Cyprinodontiformes; family Fundulidae; genus Fundulus; species Fundulus diaphanus. The sequence continues at coordinate 9,976,041 of CM073132.1, forward strand.
ATTCTCATTCACAAAAGGCAACTCATCCCAACCCAAAGCATTAGCCTGTTGCTTCTGACCATGACTTAGCTTTAATGAAGTCTTTTGATGGTCTGCGAGCCAACAAGAAGGCTTCAGCCAGTTCTGCCACTTATTTGGAGGTCTTTGGGTGGCGATCTTTAATCCATGTCCGAAGATCAGGATTCAGTACCTTAAGAAACTGTTCCGAGATGATGGCGTCTCCGATTTGTTCCATTGTCTTTGTTTAAGGATTCATCCATTTGATGTACCAGTCACTGAGGCGGATCTGCAATTCCTTTGGGGTTTCCTCTTCTCCAATGGTACTGGAATGAAACCTCATTCGATGGGTGTCCTCACTTATTTCAAACTTTTTCAAAACAGCACATTTCACTTTTGCATAGTCCATAGTGTCATCAATATCCATGCCTACATATGCAGAACGAGCTTTACCAGTTAGCAGTGGGGCTAGGTGAAGGGCCCACTCATCTTGAGGCCACTGGCAGGCATGTGCAATTCTTTCAAAGGTGGCTAGATAATGTTCAATGTCCACACCTTCATTGTAGGGTTGCATTTTTGGCCCTTTCCAACCAGAGTGTCTCAGCAGAGTTGAAAGCTGTGTCCCAAAGGGTTGACACATTGGTTCAGAGTCGAGCTGGTTTAGATCCTGTGGAAGGGAAGATGGTTCTGGAGTAGGTCCTCTTGATAGAGCAGAAGTAGATACCTGGAACTTCCTGTAACTGCTGATGGTCAACCCTCTCTTGCTGCACCTGCTGTTGAAGCTGGGAAAACTGATGCTGGATTTGCCTCCATCTGTCCTCCTGCTCCAGTTTGACATCGCGTTCCGCCTGTTGTTGCATCAGGGATTTCAAAAGTCTTTTCAGTTCAACCACATTTTCTTGTCCGATAACATGGCCACTTACTGTCCCTTGTTGGTCACTGGCTTCTTCAAATTCTTGCCCTTCACATTCTGGAACAAAGGCCTTCTTTGATAGGGTTGACATATTCTCCACTGCCTCCTACTTGGCCTGGAAACCCCACTACTGCCACCAAATGTGAGATACCCTGATGGTCTGGCAGACAAAATGGCTTCCAATAGAGCAGGGGTTTTCAATAGGTGAGGCGCGCCTCCCCTGGGGGGCGCCAAAGAGTCACAAGGGAGACGCGAAGAATGTGCTGGAGAAGAAGATATTTGTGCTTTTTGTTTGAGCGCGCAGAAACCAATCCAAGCGCGCAGTGAGACAACACGCGCCCGCTCAAAACCGGTCTGGCGCGCACTCAACTCTGAAAAACTCTTCTCAACCCACGCTCTGTCCTCGCGCTCAGTTCCATCTCTGCACGCGCACGCGACTTTGCTCGCGCACTGGACCTGCTCACCTCGCGCGCTGGACCTGCTCACCTCGCGTGCTGGACCTGCTCATTGAACGCTTAACACCAGCTGTCTCTTTTCTTTCCAGCTTCTGGGAGGTGATGCAAAAGTTTATTCTGATCATAATCATTATCATTGTCATCATTATTTAAAGAGCACTTTAACAAAAGGTAAAACAAAGTGCCAAACATCAGAAATACATCAGATAAGAAATAATATCTAATAAAATGCTTGGTTGTTAAAATAGCAATAGGTTTAAACTGTGTATAATTAGCCTAAATATGTAAATCGTAATATGTAAACAGTTTCCCCTTGAACTCACTATTGTTGCTTTCAATGCACTTTGACAACATCTTTTGAGTATGGCTATAACAATATAAAATTAGATCCACACAGAATGATTTACCCAATGCCTAAATTTGACTATATGAAATTTATGTAGTTGTCCTCCCCCCTTCACCTGGTCCCTTCCTGTGACATCAGCTCTAACAGGAAGCTATAATTACAGGTAGTGAGGTAACACTTCCCCCTAAAACACAGGTAAGTAAGGTAAATTCACCAAAATAAAATGCACAAGTTAAATGATCAAACAATAAATACAAACTGAAACTGTGAACTGATTTAAACCAAGATGGTTATAGTAAATAATCTGTAAAAATGCAAAACATAAACAAACCCGGGATAGCATGTTTGCAGACTACAGAATAAATAGGATATGGCTAAATCAAACAAAAAAAAGAGAGAGAGAGAGAGAGAGCTCTATCTCCTGGAGCTGCTGACCCGTGCAAGGTCTCCCACACGTAATAATTCTAAACAGTAAAATATTGTGTTGCTGTTCAGAGTCTAACACTTTATTCACTATTTTTATTTAACCCATTTGGATTATTTAGCAAAATAAAAGCTTGTTCCTGAACTTCCAAGTTATTTGAATGAATTATTCATATAAAAGATACTTTGTCCATATTCTCAGAAGAGACTTTTTTTGAGAATAATACAGGCTCATAATAACATTACTGCATTTTAAAGAATTAGGAATTTTTACGAAAACTGAAAAATCAGTAAATGTAAAAGCTCAGATTTTGAGGAGTTTGTTGTCACCTTCACCTAATAAGCCTTTGCAGATTGATGGACAGCAACGGTGACTTCTCTAAAGTCACAGATGATGACTGTTGTACTGTTTTAGTGCAGACCAGTATGCTCCAAAGCAGCGAACTAAATAATACCCCTCTGGTTTCATGGCAGCAGTTCCACTCATTGGAATAAGTGTAGCATATACAGTAGTTGCACCTTAAGCTCTTTTAAGAGCCTCTGCCTCTTGGCTCATTTTTTTTGCATAAATAATGTCACAGTACATTATATCATATGTTGTTTTTCTGAGGTAATTTTGAGATCATTCTGTTCTCCACAGGGCAACCAGTTACTGTAGGAGTTTTATGGCTTTCAGGTTTTTTGTGTTAAAAGATGAACACAGGTCTAGGGGTTTTTGTGAAACCCTTTAGGCAGAACCAGATGTTCTTATTCATTATGAGAGGCAAAAACAGTAACTCCTTGCATCACGAGTGCTCTGCTCATGACTGTTGTGGGGATGTGGTCCCGCTCCATCACATGAGCCACATCCAGAAGTCGGATCTACATTAGCCACATGGCTCCCTCTGACTTTTTTGATGTATAACATACTTCATGTTCAGTGGTTGCTTATCTGTTAAATGCACATTGTATCCTCAGGCCTGGGTGTAGCAAAAGCAGCTCTGGTCCAGCTCAGGTCCAATTAAGCCTGCTTGGTTTAATGTATCACATCTACTTTGAGCATTTGTGTGCCTCTGTTTGCTTGAAATATAAGACCACAGTGGATTCTGTTCTTTTCTTAGTGGCTTAAGGAATGCTAGAACAACTCTTGAGTGAAAGCTCTTGCATTTTCCTGTGGTTTATTTGGTTTCTGCATTTTATTGTTCCATCAGGAGAGCATTATTAATTGTCTAAATAGAAGAGGTCATAAAGGCCTCTTACCAACCGAGCCTAAATAGGAGGAAAATTTTATAATTGTTGAAGGTGTAGGTGACTGGTGGTGTTTTGATACCAGCTGCTGCTGTTTTTCTCTTTGTGAGGTCACTCTGAGGCTGCTCTTGTGACATACATTCAACCCTGCCCCAGAGGTCAAAGGTTAAACACATGGGAGGAAGAGGTTAGATCCCATATGAGCTGCATCCAGATCCACCTCTGACCTTTAGCTGCTGCTGCTAAAACTCTGTGCTTGACTCCATCTTAAACTCGTCAGGCTGTTACCACAGGAGCTCCATTGATGTGAAAAGACCAATCGTCTTTGCTAAACTTCACAGTAAAAAGGATAAACATTTTGGAAGGTTTTTTGTCGTCTTCGTGGTGGCTAAAATCTTATTGGCTTCAAGAGGTCTTTCTGTACGATTATGTTCCAGACATAAATCTAAAATCAAGAGGGGTTATAAATATATTAGTGCTGGGCAACGATTAAAATCTTTAATCGCGATTAATCGCATAATTTGCCTGATTAATCATGATTAATCGCATTGTATGCGCAAACTCCAAGAATGAATTCAAAAGTAGTGCAAAGAGCACTTTTATTTTAATGTTCTGCTGCCATATGAACAAAAGTGTTGTAACATTTGAAGCACTTATCAGTAACACATATTTAGTGTAAAGCTCAACTTAAACATGTAAAACAAAAAATAGCAATAATAATAAATGAAAGCTTATTGCCACTGACAGGAAATTCTCTTTATAAATTCTCTTTACCATTTAAGTGATATGTTAAGCTCAAGGTGCTCCGGTGATAAGAAAGTTTAACTTGGCAGTGGTTACAACTAACTTGTTTCTGTCATATTCGTTGATGGAAGAACTTTAAACTGAAAATGTCAATTTAAAAGTTCTGTGACTTTACCCTTCCCCATGTCAGCTTTGTTTTTTCCGCGTTTTTCCGCGTTCTTGGTTCCACGACAGCCAGCACCTTTCTTCCTGTTTGAATCCGAGGCTGGGCTGACAGCGAGGTTATTGGCGCATTATCGCCACCTACTGTTCTGATTCAAACCCCTACACCGCAGCAACAGACCTTCACAAAATAAAAGCATGTGAGCAACATGCGTTAATGCGCGATAAAGTAAATATCGCCGTTAATAGTCTAATGAATTAACGTGAAATTAACGCGTTAACTTGCCCAGCCCTAAAATATATACATCTTTATTGTACTTATTAAACTGCCAGGCATATTTATTAATCACTAATTTAAAACAATAAAGTTCCCACGTTAAGTTTGCATTATTTAAATTAATTCAGGGCTTTTAGTAATTTATTACATTTTCCAGAGTAGAATTATTATACAATATAGATTTGGATGCACAAGTTAGAATGTTTTTAGGATTTGTTCCCACACAGGCTAGAAAATGATGCATACAGACTCAAATATATATGTAAACCCCCACTAACATCTGATTAGGTATTCTTTAGCGATGGGCACCTTGATCATTCATTTTTCTGCATACTTCACCAAGCTCCTGGCATTATTGTGGCAGGAAAATTCACCACTCATGACAGGATTTACTAAAAGTGTACTGTTGTCCTTGATGTGTGTGGGATCAGGTTCTAGATGTCATTAGCTATGTTTGCATACACGAAATTTCACAATCGGATTGAAATGTATTTGGATTAAAAAGCAAAAAATAATGCGATTGTACCATTTATCTGGGCACACAATCAATCCGATCATAAGATGAGTGTACTGTATATGCACCTGGCTTTATTCAGAATAGAACCACTCTGACATGCGCAGATTCTGTGGTTTATATATTTGAGCTCTTTTAATGTTTCAAATAGAAAAGTTGTATCAGGAGCACAGACAATTTTGCTTCCCGATGTAAAGTGAAAATACGTCACGTTTACATCAACGGCACATGCGCACTCAGGTCAGTTTTCCACATTCAGAATAACTTGATCCTGACAAGTGTTTATATGCATGTCGATTAGATTATCAATCAATCAATCAATTATCATAAACCAGCGCTCTCATTGAGATTACAATTTCATTCCGTCTGAGCCTGATCCGATCACAATATTCCAATTGGCTTGTTTACATGAAGTATTTTTATCCCGTCCGGCCCTTTATTTCGATTACTTTTGTCCATGTAAACGTAGCTACTGTTCATGATAAGCATGGAGGGTTTCAGAAGTAATTTCAGCCTGAAAATACACAACGGAAATAAATCAACAATAGCTCCAGAATGATCAGGTATAAATGCAACCTTTTGCAAGAACATGTGTCCTGAAGTATTTCTCCAGAAGAGTCCGCCATGTTTGATAGACCTTTAAATGGCATCTTCAGTGTTTAAAGTGCTGTAAAACCAATCGTGTTTGTGGAAAAACAATGTCAGCGACTTGTTTTAGAAACATTAAAGCCTCCTTCTTCAAGAGAGTTAGGAAAAAAATATATGACTATGTTTGAAATACTTTTAGAGAAGGCGAAAAATGGGTGTCACCCTCTTGGCCCTGTACCAGGACTTTAACGGTTTTGTCAACTATAGTATTACCTATTTACATACTGTTTATCTAAATAGCAGTAGCGATAATGATTAAAGTGATGAATAACTGACCCTAGTAACATCATTATCAGCTACTTGAATGCCTTTGTCCCGTTGCTCATGTCATACAGTTCATGTTGTCACTTCTCTTTTTTCATACAGGATGCTTCCATCGCCCACCGCTTTCATCTGATGAGGGAAAAACACCCCGAGAAGTTCAACAGCAGGTTAGTGAATGAGATACCCAGCTACTGTATGACACGAGAACAATTTTGGACAACTGTAGAATGGCGAGTGGTCTATCACTTTAAAAAATGTCGTCACCAGCAAGTTGCTGGTGTTTCCTCCGCTGGCTACCACTTTTACCGTTTGCAAAAAAAATTTGTTTGGTCCACATCAGACTTTTTAAACCGAAAAACTTACAAACCACAGATGTGGCTCCTCTTTTTGGAATTAGTTCCTCTGGGTTAACAACGTTGGCTTCACTCTGAGAAATTTCGCCTGCTGCGATCCTTTTTTAAAACTTTCCTCAGCATGAGCTGTGACGTTTATGTGCAGCAGAGAAATCTGTCCCCGGAGCACAATTTCCCACTGCGCATGTCCCAAGAGTTGTTTAGGCTATTCACCAGTATAGCGGAAAAATTCCTATCATAAAGAAAATAAAGACCGGTTTTCAGTACAAACCGGTATAACGCACAGGCCTAATTCTGACAAAGCAGATGTGATCGCAGCAGCTACGTGTCCATACTCCTGCACTGCCATGTTTATTTTGGTTTGGCTGTGGGCTCAGCTCCTCTTACTTTTGTCACAGGTGTATTTCCCACCTTAAATCATAATACTGCAACGTGATTGACCCAAACCGTTTTTGGTTTTAAGATGGGAGTGGGACAAGATGGATTCTTGTGTGTTTGTGAACGCATAAATACCACGAGAATTCGGCTTACAGCAGTGGCCTGAAGACACAACTTTGAGGTTTGTGCCCGGCATGATGGAGTTGGAAGCGTTCTTTCCAAAACAAGTAGTAATTCAGGCCAAGCATGTCTCTGGGGAATAATGGTATTCAATGCCAAGCTAAAATAAAAAAAAACACGTTACTTTCATGGGTATCTTTGTTGTGCAGATCAGTTAGTAGTTTGTGCAGGATGATAGATGTAGCATTCTCAGTGGAGCAGAGCAGGAAAAAATGAATATGAAGATAAGTACAAGAAGTTAGCCTCAAACCAAAGCCAGTTCTGGGTAGGAAACACTATCTCTTCTGCTAATTGGACTATTGTTCTATCATACATACAAATAATGTTTGTCATCAAAGGTTTGATTATTTCCTAAACAAATTTTTGCTTTATTATGACGTACCTAAAAAGCTCCAAATTCCTGGACTCCTAAAATTACGCCATGAATTCCAGATGGGAATCTTCTTCGAATCCTCATGGTCAACACTTTTGTCTGACAAACTGATGCCTTAACCGACTGGGATCACGAAGTGTTGTCGCCTTTTAACAGCACAGTGAAATATCAGATCTTGTTTTGAATGCTAGTCAGTCACACGGGAGCAAGTGGTGTTCCATTCCATTTGCGTGATGAGAACAACATGCATGTCACTGTTTCCCTTACCAGTTAATTAGTCTACCCATTATGGAAATTAAAAGAGGGAAGTAAGATAAGATAAAGAACAGGGAAACGAAATATCAGTTTTTATTGTTAAAATTGCAATATTTAATACTCAGGTTTTGGTCCCTGAACTGTTTCCTGTCTCCCAGACTGCAGTTCAATCGAGGAATAAAACAATGATCCATCTGTTCTCCAAGGGCTTTGCTTTGATGCATTAGAGAGGGGCACGGTGTTTCAAGATGTTACAAAGACAGCCTGGCTTAATTAGCACATGTAAGCCAAAAGATGGTAACCTGCAGAGCTCTTTCACTAATGAAATTGCAGCTTATGTTTACTAAACACACAATATTGACAGCATGCTTCGGAAAATAGCACTAACTGCCTTCTGTACAGTGTTTACAGTAAGCCAACACTGGGGCCTGTTGTTCTGTGAACAGAAGCGACAGCTGATGGACAACTGTGACTGTCTTATTTGGATGTGACTGATGTTTTGGCAGGGAACATTTCCCTCCATTTTCACAGCAGTGTGAACTGAGAGGAGTCAGTGTTCAGCAGGAGCAGTTTGTCCACTGCGAGTGCACATGACAAGTCACCTTTGACCCCTGAGAGAGGCCCACAGCTTCATGTAGCACTTAGCTTTATTGTCCTCCCCATCACTCACCACTCCACAGTGTCAGCATGTGGGCTTCTCTCATAGTCAGTAGCACTCCTTCTCACCCCCCCGGTGTCACCCCTTTCTCACCGTGGGCATGTTGGGACAGAAGGAGTGTGATTCCTCACACCCAACTTGTGGAGCTCTGATGGCCACAGATAGGCATCAAAACCTAATGACACATCACAGTAGAGTTTAAGCTCTATTATGTACTCCTCTTCATGCAAGTGAATGAGTGAATGCCTCAGTATCACCGAGGACAACGTATACTAATGATTGTCTTCACACTACAAATATTATAGGAGTTTAGCTGTCAATCAATTTCTTTGTGTGTGTTTGGATATTTAGAGGCAAGCATTATAAACAGCATTTTTTAAAGCATTTTTCCATAAAAAGGGGCTTCTAATACATCACACTATGGAATTTTGGCCTTGCGTTGTAGTGGTGCAGAAAAAACACACTACGTTAGGTCAATAACGCTCCAGCATTACCTTCCTACACATCTGACACTGCTCATCCAGTCATTGTGTCCATTGTGTGTTAATGATAAAGAATCATGTACATTTCTCTGTCGAATTCCAGTGTAATGGTTTGGTCCTGGTGTGTTTGCAGCTTTAAGCCAGCAGCCAGTTAGTCAGTCAAAGATCAATGCATTACACCCACAACTCACAAAGTTGGTAAAGCCAAACATAGGTTAGTTGTTACAAGGCTTTCTCTACCTTGCTTGGTGGTTCAGGGGCATAGCAGCAGCAGTATGTTTTCAAAAACACCCACACCAAAGAACACACAAAGATGTGGCCTAAAGGCATCTAAGGCAACACTTAAAATGAACAACATTTTATGATGTAGGCCAGCATAGCCTGATATTATTTTTGAATTATGCAACAAGGTTTGTCCGAATGCAACCCGATTACAAAGCACTTAAGTTGTTATCAATAAGCACAGAGAACAGAGATTTAATTAGAGATGCGTGGCATTACCAGGGAAGGTTAAAGGCAGATACCGTATTTTTCGGACTACAAATCGCTCCGGAATATAAATTGCATCAGTCAAAAAATGCTTCACAAAGAGAAAAAAACATATATAAGTCGCATTTATTTTGAAATTTATTTCACAATATCCAAGACTAAAAACTGACATTTAATCTGGTAAGGTGACTTATTCAATTACGCAATTGCATCCACAACAGGCTGAAAAACATGAAACATACATGGGAGGTTAACGGGTCGTTACGTAGAAAGTTGTCAAAATTACGCTGAGATTAGACCGTGAGCGTAACAGTACTAAGTGCTAAGCTAATAGTACGATACGGATGTTTGACAGCAACATAGAAAGGCCAGTAAACCTCTTGAACATGCATAAGGGAAGTTGTAAACCGCCCGGACAACAGACCTGTAAGCTAACACTAGCTGTTATTAGCTTCACAGACAGCCCAATAACGGGGTTGTGATCCGATCTGGGCTCCCCTTCCGAGCTGCACCACACAATGTGCCACTGCGTAAATGCATAGTGAAACAGCTAAACAACTCACAAATGTGCTCAGTCTTTGTTGTCTATAAGATAATGTTTCAATTATTTTTTAAGTGGTACAGGAACAGCATATAGTTTGCATATAGCCCTCTTGCGACTGTAGACGGTAAGGTTTACTCCTTGGTTCCTGTTGGTCAGAATAATTTACCATTTGAAGACATATATTTTATATATGTCACACCTGACTATAAGCCACAGAATCAGCCAAACTATGAGAAAAGTGGGATTTATAGTCCGAAAAATACGGTAGTTGTGGGCCATTTCGAAAAAGTCAGTTTGCCACTTGTGTTTCAAAGAAGATGGGTTTTCATCCATTCAGTCATGAACACATCAGTGTGACTTTATTAATGAGACAGAGCCCTTGCACTGGATTATTACACTGATTTTGTCCTTCTTGGTCTGATCTACAGAAATACAGTGTTAATAGATTTTAGTTTTTAACATTCATTCATTTTACTATACTATATTGAAATATTATTCCTTAATGTATGATTACAAACTATAAGTTTAGCTGTAAATCAGTACACAATTGGACTTTCTGGTGAATCTGATATGAAATCAGTTTGATATCTAATCTTATTTAATTTTTGAATACTCATAAAATATTAAAAATTAAGTCTGTGATGAAATGAAACAATAAGTGCATGGAGTCTCCCTCCCTCTCTGTACATGTTTAAACTTTTGCTGATGTAGCGCTTGACACAGAGTCCTGCTGATGTTGAACATGAGGCTGAAATGTTAGCAGGCCTGACCCGGCAGAACAGGTGAAGTGACTCGGGCACTACATCAGATTCGTGGGCCACATTAGGAGAAAAATAAAGCCATGTGGAGACAGAGTCTGGGCAGGAGTGTAGACATAATGTGGCTTTTTTTGTTGGATCAGACTCTGCCAATGTGCATGAACAGCAAATGCCATTGATTCAGTCTGTGGAACATCACCTACCTGCAGAGAAACTTGCCTCTTGTCAGGATGACATGGGCTCGATTACTGGCGAAATCTCTGAGGAAAACCTGGTCTGATCCGAGAGATGGCATCCATCCCACTTTGGATGGTGCAGCTGTTCTGCAATCTGACAATCTGTGATAACCTGAATGTAGCCTTTAAAACTATCCTAGATTCAATTGGTTTTGCTCAAAATGTGCATAAACTGACGCACTCTTGCCTTCATACTTTGGACCTTGTGCTGTCATATGGCATTGATTGTGAAGAATTAACAGTATTTCCTCACAACCCTAACCATTTTTTATAACCTTTGAGTTCAATTTAACTGAGTTCTCCACCCCCAAAAGAAGGTTTAATTATAGTAGATCTTTATCAGATAATGCTGTATCAAACTTTAAAGACTCTGCCCCCATTTTAATTTCCTCAGTATCACAGAAATGCTCAGCAGATGGCAGCAATGTTGTTTCTTCCTATTCACAAATTGATGTTTTTGTTGATGGTGTCACTTACTTGTTTTGTTTTGCAATAGACAATGTGTCCCCCTTGAAAAAGAAGGTGATTATTCACAGGAAGCTGGCTCCCTGGTTTAATTTAGAGCTGCGTTCTTTGAAGCACAACATTAGGAAATTGTAGAGACAATGGCGCTCTACCCATCAAGAGGAATCCTACCCTATCTGGAAAAACTACTGATGCAAGACAGCCTCGATCTGTCAAAGAAACTATTGTTAATATTGAAATATTGAAAATATTGGAACCCTTTAAAAAAATCTGACTCAAGCTAAGGGTCAGCATTCTTTTAGGACTATACACAGAGACGGCTGTTTTGACAACCCCCTTTTAATGCAGAAGATGGCACAACATCTGCCCCTTCAAGAAATATTGACTGGAAACAGCAGGAAGGCCATTCCTTTTTCTTCTCATATCATGTTTTGAATGAGAAATTAGAAACACTTTATAATACAATTTCTGCTGGGCTCAGAATGAGCAGGTCAAAGAGTTACAGAGATTCTGAGCATTGTATCCTTAATAATGAATATGTGAAATTCCTTTTTTTTTTTAAGAAAGAGCAAAGTATTCTCTTTCACAGCGTTATTTTTCCATCACATTCTGTTAGTGCGCTCTCAATTTCACTGAGGTTTTTTAGGTATTTGTTTCTGCATGGCTCTCTGAATTAATATTTTAGCATTTTATTCAGTTCTGTTTCTGAACAGAACTGAATGAAACTTTAACAATTACTACAGAAAAATTAAGGTTTTCTTGAAACTCTTAGTATCTATCTCTCTAACTCATTACCCAGTTGAGATCTGGACTGTGACCGGGCCATTGTTGAAACTTGAGTATTTTCTTTTTCTGCCACTGTTTTGTAGATTTGCTTCTGTCTTTAGAATCATTGAGAGAGGAGCTCATGGTCAACTCACTGACTGCAGGTTCTGAGCCTGCAAAGCAATCCCAAATCATCACACCTTCACTGCTGTTCTTCATAGCTGATATGAGACATAGTATATGCAGTGTTGGTTTTTGGTAAATATTCAGTGCATGGTAGCATGACTTTACTTTTCATACTGACTTCTCACACATCAATTGAATTTTACTAAAATGTTATTTATATAGCGCCAATTCACAACACATTTCATCTCAAGGCACTTTACAAATTCAAATTAAATCATGTCATCCAGAGAGATTGGTCAAAAATGTCCTATACTCCTCCAACGTAACCTCTCTTTGGAAATTCTAAACTCTCCCTTTATCTGGTTGAAACCAAATTGCATGTTACTTGTTGCATAATCTATAACAGAGGTTACAAACCAGAAAAAACAACTCCTCCACAACGGACCAGACACATTTTTTTTCAATTTATCTCAAATGTTTTCTATTGCCACTTCTTACCAGAAACAATTTCTTGACAAATATCCTTGTTGGGAAGTTCTGGTAAATGTGTTATAGATCCTCAATCTCTGTGTCTTTTTCTCATCAAATAAAACCTTATGACAACATTAGACAAGGCCAGTAACTCATCTTTCAGTTAAAAACTTTCAGCACTGAATGTAGTTTGTTGGATATGGTGTTTCTGGAGGTATATTCACAATAAATGCGACTGATGAGTTACATATTTTATGACCTGAGGACAGTTAATTGTGTGGACACGCTGATAAACACAACTGTTGACACAACATATATGTGTATACTGTGGGCATAGCTGTACAAGACAAGGTGCCACCACCTTGGAAAAGGAGAAAACCCAATCATCAGAACCTATCAAACACATTTTACCTTTTAAGTGTTACAGCAAAACAGCTAACATTTAAAGATTAAAATTGAAATGCTTGTTTTGTCTAATGTGTAACTATAATATCTTCAGCCAACACAACTGTTCGCATTTTCTTTCTGCCTCTAATTGTCCTTCACCTTAATGCCTCCCCTGAAAGCTGTGCTGCTGTCAAATGAGAGGATTAGAAGCATGCTTGAGATCACAATTAGGAACAGTTGTGATTCTCAGCGAGGCAAACTGCCTAACCTCATTAAGCCGCTTCCACTTGAGACCGTCTGTAAAAATGCAATTAACTCATGTTTTTCCCCGTCTCCTTTGCACAGCGAATGCAACAGGGAGGCTTAGCTAAGCCATTCTGTCACTACTCCCATGTTTCCAAGCCAAGACTAATGCAAACCTGGGACAGTAAGGATCTTCAATAATCTTTCAAAAAAATCCAGTGAGAGGAATGATGCTTTAATCTCTCATTATGACCTTCCAGTTCGGAGCCCCTGGACTGACCAACTGTGTCCCAGAACACATTTGGTTGGTTAGCTTTTTCAGACACTGAACTGCACTACAGTAATGCTGAAGGAGGAACCTTGTTGTGAAAACACTGTTGAGATGCCTCAGCACAGCTTGGGGCTTGTTTCAATGCTTCAATCGTCACCCTTACAGAAAAGCACCATTCTTAATCCCTAATAAGAGCACTGACCTGATGACCCCACCACCTTTTATGAGCCCTACCACCTCCCCTCTCACAGTTGTTGTGAAATCAGGAAGAGACGAGTCAGTGATCACCATTAATTTATATAGACATCAGGTTTTGGCTTAATAAAAGAAGGTTCTGTCTCAGCTTGGAAACCAACCAATGCTTGTTAAATATCCCAGATATATTAAAGAGAAGCCCAGTTTCTTTCCTAATAACAGAGAAAACACGTCATGATCATCTTCATATCCAAAAAGACATACATGTGCATCATTGTAAAGTGGAAGGAAAACTATACATGTTTTCAACATTTATACAATTTATGATCTAAGTCCTCTTCACTCTGATCTACCAAAGGGTTGAGCAAAACAAAAGCAGCCTCATTGCAAGAAAAACAGAAGAAAACAGAAAAGCTTTGTGTAAATTAAACCAAAGGACAGGTAAACATTAAATGAAGGACAGGTGTACTGCCTATTGGTTAGGATTAGGTGAGATAGATTAAACATCCATGCAATTTCTATACCCACTTAGCACTGCAGGGCCTGTAATAACAAGCTAGTCTAACACAGGACAAAACCAAGACAAGGGAAATGACAATGTACACATACGCCACAGGGCATGTGCACATATGACCCAATGACCTAACATGGATGTTTTATGGACTGTGGAAGGAAGCCAGAGGACCAGAAGAGAGACCAGGAGAGAGATGTTTTAAACGGCACATTTGAAAACGAAGAATAATGAGCCATGCTTGCAAATACACTCACAAATAGAAATATGTATCTATCTCTCTCTTGCATAACACATTTTTGATGGCAGAATTATCGCTAAAATGTGTGGTTCCAAAGGGGACCTATTATGCTGCCTTTTAAACAAGTTAGGACAGGTATATGGGCTATACAAAACATGTTCATTCCATTTTTTGCACAAAATCTTTCTTAGAGAATGAGATTTCATCTCCTCAGTCCCACCCATTTTCAGCTCCTTTCAGAATTTGCTGTTTTTAGGGCTCACTGTCAATTTTATGGAAATAAGCTGTAGCTGGCTGAGCCCCCCCCCCCCCCCCCCCCAACTCAGTGTTTACACTCGCACTTTATATACATTAAAATGGCTGCAAACAGATGCACAATGGTACACCAGTACATCTTAGACCCTGAGTCAGACCTAGAACCTGAAGAGGTGAAGTCTCCTGCACAATCAGTAAAGATGCAGCAACAGTTTCTGAATGGTTAGTTTTCTAAATGGACACAGAGCTATCAGTGGCCTATTGTTAGCGTTAGCTTGTACTAACTGATAAGTCTTCATGTTCATGCCGAGCAGCAGTACAAAATGCACAAGAGACATCAATAAGTACTTAGATCTCCGTCATCTGAAGCCTTGCAATGAGCAGTAGGGACAGAACTTTCCATCAGGCGAAGTCGTTTGGCAGATCCTGCTGTGTGCGGAGCTTTGGTTGCTTGGTGAGGGGCTGGGCTCAGCTGTGACCGCTAGATGAGGGGAGGTGCCCACCGATTTTGACATCATAATTGGCAGGTTTTTGAAATGGCTCGTTTTCCATATGGATTGTTTTTTTTTTGCTCTTGGACTGGAAGTTTAAATAATGTGCAAAAAGATACATTTGCATAATTGGTCACCTTTAACAAGAGAACTGACTCACAACACATCTATGTAAACAAAGCTTTGTCATGAGATCCTAGCTGAGGTATGCATGTGCAGGGCAAAAAGAAATCCTTTTGAATCTTATAGGGGTTCCATTGAGTGGATCCCGTTCATAGCTGCAAAGTGAGTGGTGCTCACTTTGCTTTGTTTCAGCAGGCTGTGGAAGTTTGACAGATGTGGGGGTCAACCTTTCTGTCATTCATCAAGTAGCTGCTAGTGTCTCCCCACAGCAGAGACCTCCCAGGTCACATGACCCCCACACTGGATATCCTGGGCTGTCAGAAAATGTGAGATGACCCAGGACCATGAAGAGCTTTTCTGTGACTGCTGCACACAAAACTAATCACACCAGGGGTCACAAAGCTGCATATGTAAGCTGAATAAGAATTGTGTGATAGTCTCCTAATGCTCTCTGTCTTTCCTCGTTTCCAGGATGAAGAACAAGCTGTGGTACTTTGAGTTTGGCACCACTGAAACCATATCTGCCACCTGCAAGAAACTCAATGAATGCATAGAGGTGGAGGTGAGTTGTAGCTGCATCAGAGTTCATTCCACATAAGATGAGCCAAGACTAGAGGAAGGAAGAGCTTCCTAAATGCTCTGGGCCTCAGAGGCCACGTTTGAGATCATTATAGAACAGAGCGGCAAGGTCATGGAAAAAGTTCTGGAGAAGTTTAAAGCAGGGTTAGTTTCTAAAACAATTTACCAAGCTTTGAACATCTCCCAGTGCTCTGTTCTTTCCATCATCTGAACATGGAGAGAGGATGGACATCCGGTGGTTCTACGAAGACTAAGACTAAAAATAGTTCTAAGTGACGTCATTTTAGGAAAAATGTTAGAATTTCTCGGTTCTACAATTTTTCCTAGAATTTTACCTCGGTAAGACAAAAGTTATTCACAAAGCACCCTAGGACTTAAGAGAGCTCCTAAAGAGAAAATTGTTAGGAGTAGTGATGACTTTTAGCGAGCCTTAAAGTGTCTTAAGCAGGAATATGACGGAAACAGAGAGAGCTGAATGGCTGATCCACCACCTAAACAGAGGAGGAAATGAGCACATAAACATCTTTAATAATCATACAATTATTAATATGTAGATAAGATAAACTGTATCATCCCTATAGGGGGAAATTAATTAGTTTCAGCAGCCTGACGGGTTAAAAGTGTGGCTGTAGTAACTTATTAATATTGAGGGTAAATGATACAAAAAATGTTGAATGGTAATGAATGAAAAATGGAGAAATGTACTAAAAATATAGTACAGAGGAATTTAAATGTTACTTACAGATTTCAAAATGTTCTCAAAAATAAACATTTTAAAAGATTTGGACAAAGTCCCAGAAAAGCAAGATAAAGTATACAATAATATACACTCTATGTACATAGAGGGAAGATGTAAGAGGTGAGAGAAAGTATTTGGTGTATGACGTCAGTATTCATAGCCTAAATAGTCATCTATTGGCTTATGTGATGTTATCTTCTCTGCCTTTTCATTGCTACATGGAACGCTCTTCACTCTCCAGGCTGATGCGTTAAAACGGAGGGAAAAGACTTATTGATCTGCTGCAATGTGCTTCAAAATCACCATGATCCCGCAACCAATTTACCCGTAAACACTCCTCTACAGGACTCGAAAGGACACGTGACTTTACAATGCTCTGTGGAGTGCGGTCACCATTGTCTCGGGCAATGGCTTTTGGTTACATAGCTGATTCAAATACCGTGCTGTGAGAGATGGAGACACATTGCTATAAGGAATTCCACAATCCTTTGCGTGACGTGACATACTGTATAAGCACAGCCCACCTGATGGAAATTAACCTAAATGTACGGAGAGAAGAGAGTGTGCACGTTGTAGTTCATTTTCAGAAGGCTGTAGGCCCTGATTTGACTCGCATTCGTGTGCGTTTCCGACACGTAATGACGTCAGAGTTAAAGGCTGTGCGAAATCGACCTTTCCTACTCGTGAAAAAAGCTCTTACTGTTGACTCCCAGTTATCTCGAGGCGGAATGGACATGTGGATATCCCTTGAGCCAGGCTATTTCACAGTCTAACAGTGACACGTATCCCAAAGATGACATGGAAGGCCCCTGCAGGGGCGTGTCCTGCTGATCCATATAAGTTGACGTAACCGAGAGTTTGTCACTCTCGCCTTCTTGTATCGTTTTGATGTGTGAGGGTCTAGTACTGAAGTATGTTAAAGTATGGTTTTTGTTTCAAGAGTCATTTCTTACTAAAGAAATTAAAAAGAAAAGATCACTTTTACAAGGTAAAGAACATGGGAGGACCGCAACAGTGTACGGTTAAATCTTAAAGGAGCTTTAAGCGATATTTCGTCACTACGTGGTGCTTGAGCACTGTCTATACACCAAGACTAGATGTATGACAAGCCACGCCTCTCGCTCCAAGCAGCCACCCAGCCACTCCTTAACTACTGACGCATCGCCTTCTATGCACGTATTTTTAAAGGACAAAAACCCAGCAAAACAGCCTCATCTTTCAGAGGAACATTTCAAGTAACTCATACCTTGATAATGCTGTTAGCAAGAGCACATTTTAATCTGCTGGGGTGGTCTCCGCCATGTTGCTCCAACGCTGCGCTGCTTTGACGGTGGTATTTTAGGGCAGGGAGGGGCTAAGCCCTGAGTGGCAGCTGTTCACATGCGCGTATATGTATGCATGCGCATGTACATACATGGTCCGGCCCGGCTATGTAAACAAGAGACTGGAGAAAAACACTCTGCTTGTTCAAGCATCTGAGAAACTTTGGCTGTCTCTGGGCAAATGTGACGTCATTTGAGAAAAGCCCCATAGGACCTCCTGAGTGCTACATGTTGAAGCATACTCTGATAGTCCCGCAAAATCAAGGCGATAAAAATTATTTCACTGCGGTTAAAATCTTTTTTATTAACGTGTTCTCCTATTCTTCTCAATGCCTGAGACAAAAGCTCTCATATAAAGGTGTCAATATTAACTCTGTCACTGAAAACAGCCTGAAAAATGAGCGGTTTGCCCCTGGAACCTGCAGCAACACTCTCCAGCACACAGTTTCAAAGCAGACAGAGTTCAGACAGGATCTGCTTATTTATTATTAGATTTGTGAGCCAGATATTTATCCCGGCGGATTAATTCTTAATAATATCCAACACAATCTTGCACGTAGACTTATAGAAACATTAGTTATACATTTTTCTTTTTTTATGTTTTATTTTTAATGATGTATTTTGATCATTTACCATTACTCGCTGATTTGGGGGTGGGGGGATGGTAACGGGTACGAGGGACAGAGGGATGGGAACGGGGGCTAAAACGACGCCCAGGAGGCGTGTCCCTTTTCCAGGCCTTTCTAGGCCGGTGGAATCACTAAAGCGGGCAAAGATAAACCGTGCAGGGAGGAGCCGAGTTAGGCGAGCGAAAACGGGCGGGCCAGTGGGACTGCCTCTATAGATCTCAGAGAACTAGGATTATGTATGTAAGCTTTATAGGGGATGAGTAAACATCCCCTTCCTCCGTCCCTCCCGTCCTCCAGCCACTCTGTAAATAGAGATGTCACTTTAGCATCAGTAACTCTGAGTAGTAGTGCTTAAGTATATGGTTACTTCAGTCAAACCAGTCATTTTCTGGAGAAAGTAACTCCAGACGCAAGGCTCTAAAGCACAAAAAATTTGATTATGCTCTTCAAATGTAAGCTGTATATGAGGTACACTCATGGTGAAGCGGGTGATTTTCCAAGCTTTTTTGTCCTGTCCATGTTTATCTAAGAAGGCAGGATGGCATTTTTTAGGATCTGTCACAGTAATTAGATCAACAATAACAGACAAAATAACCATGTCACCAACAGTTTCCTCATCCTCACCTGTTCACATGTGCCCATCAGCCTCCCATAAGTCTGAGTGTGTTTGTTCTTGCCTCTGACCCAGGGATCTACTGCCAGCTGGCACAGGTAGTCCATTCAAAAGCGATGCCACATTATGAGCATGAATTGTCCTCACTTGCTGTGTAAATCTTCCACCATTTCCTGATAAATAGCTGCAGCACTGACACAGTCAGATCGTGCTCAACCTGATAAAGGTTAAAATCTGAGAGGGACTTAATACAAGGTTTCAATAGCACAATTAAATAAATATATTCGTTTAATTTTTTTCAAAGGTCCTTGACATTTAATCATGCTGAGTAATTCTGTCCCAGAACAGGAGTAGAGTGTGTCTACTTGTGAAATCATTTCAGGCTGCCATTCAGAGTGTAGCTCAGGCTGCTGGGGCTTGTCTGTGCTCAGTCTGGTGTAGTATACTATGGCAGACAAACACTCGTAGAGTTCCATCTTAGTTCAACCAAATATCTGACTGATCATACAGACAGTGATTGTAGAAAAAGAAAGTACATCCTTCTTCAATTCTAGAATGTTTTTATTAAGATATGTTAAAAATGACATTGTTTTTGCAGGGGTTTTAAGTTTTTAAATGTAACATCAAGGGTAAAAAAATTCCCTACCCTCATTAATTATTAAAGGCAAAATGGAAAAGTTGTGTGAAAAGATAAGTACACCCCATTTTTCAATGGTTTATGAAATAATCTTTTGAAGCTATACCTCTTGGATCACATAGTTGTGGATCTTGCCCTTCTACTTCACAACATTGCTTCAGTATTAAGATTTTTAGATATCTGTTTCCATGCAACTTTTGTAAGGTTCCACCACATCATTTGAATTACGTTAAGGTCTATATAGCGACTCTGCCAACACAACACTTTTGTTATCTTTTTCAGTCTTTCTGTTTGGGATTTGTTGCTTTATTTATGATTATCATTTTGTGCAATTGGTTAATTAATAGCTTATATTGATTAACTAAAAATCCCCATATAGCTGTATTATTAGACAGTTAACCAAAAAGTATGATATGAGTAAGAGCCTCCAGACAATAATGAGGTAATAATCTGTTCTTTCTATATAGGTGTGAATATATGATCTAACCAGTTCACATTTGCAGTTAACATGATTGAGCCAATAAACTCCCCACCTACACTAAACTATTCACTGAACTTCTGAAAGGATAACATAATAAATAAGGGTAAAATGCAAAGTTGACAACTGACAACTATTGAGCAGATGGAGAAATTGTGAAACTAAACAATTATGGACAATTGAGTGAAGAAATATTAGAATATTAGATATTCAAAAAATAGATATTTGTGATGAACGGAATTTGAGGACCCATAATTCAGCCAGGCAAGCAGAGGTTTGGTAAAAATACAATTTATTAAAGAGGTGACGACCAGGTAGAAACAATATGGCCATCGAGCCAAAACGGGATGACAGCGTCCAAAAAACAAAACAGTCCAGAGCCGACAACAGGCAAACTAAATAACCAAACAGGGGACAGGCAAGCTCAAAAATCAAAAGACAGGTCCAGTCAGGCAACAGGCAGGCAGTCAGATCAACAACAGGTAAATCAGGGGTCAGGCTGGCTCAGCTATCCGGAGGCAAATCAGGTCAGATCAACAGGCATACAAACAGAGAACGCTGGACTAGACTCACCAATAGATACGGAATGATCTGGCACTGAACAGAGGTTTGAGGCGGGTATAAATAGAGGAGTGCACAGGTGAACGAGGTTGAAAACTAATTACAGGTGACAGGTGAGACTGATCAGAGGAAGGGTGGTGGCTAGAGAAGGAACTGAACTGATTGGTAGTGACTGGTGACAGGGGAGTGACAGACAACCTGATTGGGTAGTGCCTGGTGGCTGCGAGGTGAACTGGCTGATAATTGGCTGGTGACTGAGAACTGAACAGAACTGGCTGGTGACTGAGATGTGAACTGAACTGGCTGATTACAGCCTGGTGAACTGGCTAAATAAAGCAAAGTACAAAACTAAACCAAAACAAAACCCAAATCATGACAATATTAGACATTAGAAAAATAGATGAAAGAGGGATACAAGCTCTGGCATTCTCAAAAAGTAAACTCTGCACACATATGTAATAAATAAGAAAAAAGGTCTCGTCAAATATAAGAATTTATTAACAGAAATAATTCTAATTCAAGTCAAACGTATTTCACTCAACAGATATTTAACCAGGCTTGTTAACTAAAAACTACTGAACAAAAGGACAAATAAAAAATGCTTGAAGACCATTACCATAAAAATTATTTAGTGATTTGAACATTCAGTGAGGATGTTTAATTTACACAACCAAAGTTCATCTTAAAGAATATGGAATGAGGTTAAATTAGCTTCAACTAGAACAAGCGGTATGTGTTCTCAAAGAGTTAGACAAAACATTATTTGAGAAAATTGCATTTTAAAGAATGATGCCCCAAATTAAAAATCAATAACCTTTTGGACAATTGACTGATAATTATTTCCTCGGAAATATTATATATGAATAAGTAACTTAAGATAGTGAAGGAGAACTTATTTAAAACAGATGATCGACAAGTAGGAAGTTATGTTGGAAGCCTATTTGGGTCATGTAGTTGACAACAATTAGCTTAATAGCTCCACAAAAATACCATTAATTAACATTAATGTTACCAAAAATGTTATACGAACACTCATGGTGCATTATCTGATGATTGTGGAGCGAACGAAACAAGGCTTATGTTTGAACAGTGCTGGGATTAACAGTGTGTTAAGAAAAAACAGTGTTAGTAACAACATAATTTTTTTCAATAATGGAGTAATCTAACTAGTTACTTTTCTCATTTTGGTATCGCTGTTATGTTAACTACAATATAACGCAGCACTTTACTACATCTCGATCAATTAAACCCACTCTTCATGAGAGCACTCTCACCGCTATGGGAGAGTTTTTTTTTTATATATAGGACGTTTTTTTTCAAATGACGTCACATTTGCCCAGAGACAGCCAACATTCCCGGCTGGTCCGACAAGCAGAGTACAAACTACAATGACAACAACCTTAATACCAATCATTTTAGAAGATGACGACATCCCAGGAGCTTCATTTCAACATGCTTTAATCAAGAAACCCAGCATAGAACAGCTTAAATAGTGATTGAAATGTAGAGGCCTCAAAATGAGCGGAAAGAAAGCAGCATTAGTAGAAAGGCAGGAGAGGCTGTCCTCTCCTGTCTCACAACTGATCACACACGAGGAAGAAACCCATTGAATCTGTGAAGAATTACAGCTAATACTAAAAATATATATTATCACAGGCCTGTGTTTTAAATTATTACTGGGCCTATTGCAAAAAATAGACTTAAAAATGGCTTCTTTTCTAAAGTTGCAAAGTCAATCATCCCGCTGTAATCAGACACTCAGATCCCTTCTCACGTTTAATCATACACACACACACACACACACACACGCACACGCACACGCGCACACACACACACACACACACACACACACACACACACACACACACACACACACACATAGAGATCACTTTGAGAGAAGCAATCGACTTGCTCCATGGAAATAAGCCGAAGCGCACCAAGCAAACCACCACACTGTAATACAGATGCCGCGTCTAATCATCACAAATGTATGTATTTAGCTGATATTTACACACACCGGGACTTTTCCTGCTTTTAAAATAGTTGTCCCAGCTAATAGCTCTTGTTGTGTGGCTGGATAACCAGAAAAAGGCAGGGGAAAAAGCAAAGCCTAAAAAACTTCCCAAGAAATCGCAACTGCCGACTCACGAACGTTGCAAGTGACTTTAGAGAAAAACAAAAATAAGCCCAATGTCGCTTATAATAAGCGGACTGTGCAACACTGAAGCTCATATGAACAGCCCTCATGGATTGTATGATGTTTTAAAGCCGCTGAGAAAAAGAGATAAAGTTTGTCATAACCTTAAAACCCAACCCAACACATTAGCTCAAACAAATTAGCGAGTGGGTTGGTGGCCTACAACAATGCTTTAGTGTTTTTTGGTGCATTGTTTTTTTTTTTGTATTTGTAGGGGTTTTTTTGCTTTTTTGTTTGTTATTGTTTTCTTTTTGAAAAAGACCTACTTTCTTTTATAGACAGCTTTTCGGTTTCTTTGCTGACTCAGATCACTATGGATAAAATATCAAATCAAATTGAAATTGCATAGTATGTGACAATGTTTGCTGACTACCAAATAAATGCATTAGAAAGACTTTCATTTTGGAATTTCTTTATATAAGTTTTAAACCTTGTAACCTTTTTCTAATGAAAACATAATCCTTTAATTTTTATATAAAAACAAATATGCTTCTCATTTTTCTGCCTCTTCAGTGTGACGGGATCATCTTGGACCTCAGCAATACATCCTTAGAGGGCATAGCTGTTCTGAACATTCCCAGCATGCACGGTGGCTCCAACCTGTGGGGCGAGACAAAGAAGAGAAGGAATTACAACCGAATGAGCAAGAAGGTTGCAGACAGGATGCCTGCCAGCACCATCACAGATGCTAAAGAGCTCAAGTTCTGCATGCAAGGTTAGTCACTGAAGATTAACCTCTTCATGGAAATGCTGAAAGAGAGTAAGTATAACTTGGGATTTTACCTGCGTGCTACTGTTAATGTTACCTGTGTTTTCATAGCATATCTAACACTACAAGATCCTGAGCACCAAGAAAAGAATGGCAAAAATTTTGTTTTACTTCTCCTTAAAGACTTGACTCCAAATGTGCTATAATTTAAGATTTTGGTTAGTGTGTTAGAAATATACTTTATGTAAAAGTAAATACCACAAAAGAGGCTGGGACATGGTCCTTTTCAAACTAGCTGTTAATTTTGACACCACTCAGAACTCAGTTCTAACTAATGCAGGGGTTAAAGTTCTCCGTCGCTGCGACAGAGTTCTGTCATTTGGAAAATGAGCGCAAAATGTTCCGTGTAGACTTTATTCAAGATTTTAAACAGAAGCTGCGCTCAACCAATGAAATCTGGCAGAGCCAGGACATTAACCAATCAGAAGGAGAGTAGAGCAGGTCTTTGCAAAGCGGAGATCTGCCAGTCTGAGGTTTATCGGTGTTCAATCATTTTAACATTTGGAAGAACATCTCAAACTGACCACAGATGGTATGTATGAAAGTAGTGGTGGGCAAAGGTTTTCTTTGGATTTATGCAAACCAGCAGGTCAGAAAGTTCAGCGGATAGAACAGCTGACAACAACTTCCCTCGGTAAGTGTGTCTGTCACTGCTCTTGCACCTAATTAATGAGTTATTTCCACCTGTGGCCACGTCACCTGTCAGTGTTTATTCCCTCGCTTCCAGTAATTTAGCTGATAAACGCAGCGACTAACCAGGGATCTCCCCATGATTCACTGTTATGTTTTACTTAAAACTGAAAGAGTAACGCTCTAGCTCGGCTAATTTAGCATGACGCACTTTTTTTTTTTTTTAAGAAGAAGGGTCGGAATGTGGAACGATGTCCCGGTTTGACTGGGTCTGATTCGGAAAAAGTAAAAAAAAATCCTAAATATTATTCCACCTGCGCTTTTCTGTAACAAAGAAGGCAGAGCTGCTGTCAGAGCGGCTGTCAGTCAATATGCAGCAGCTTCCACCTCATGAGCAGCTGAACCAGGACACTGCTTAAATAAAATGACAAGGATTTTGATGCATACAGATTATTAAGGTAACTACATCAAAAATAAAACAAACTGCAGCTACAACATGGACTGGAGAACGGGTTCTAACTGTGTGAGACCAGAGAAAGGCGATTCTCAGAGAGTTTTTTTAGTTATTTGTTAATTTTGCACGGAGTGGAGCGTGATGTGAAGCGACACTAGAAGCGAGTCGCACCAGAAACATGTGAAAAAGCATCCTGTGGAACTATGGACTCATTTTACTCCATCCCAAAAACACCTGCCAGACAAACAAGCTAAACCAGCCAAGATTACCTTATATAATACAATATTTAACTTAACGCAGATGTTTAATAACATTTTTCTAATGAAAAATGTTTATCTTTAAAAGCAAGTTATATTTTTTTCTGATAAACTTTAAGCAATTTTACTAAACTTTTTAAAAATGTAACCTCCCATCCATGGATTTTCTATACCTGCTTTTCCGTACAGGTGTTACGTCATGCCGTATCTGATTGAAAAACACGGCTTGACGTAACACAGGGTCGTGGAGGAGCTGTTGACCATCTCCAACAGTCAATGAGCGAGAGGTGGGGACACAGAGTCCATCCTGGACATGTCACTGGGCTAAAATATAACTGTTTTTATAAACTTCAAAAAAGTTAATGCCTTTTTATAAACTCATGAGTTGTGATAATTAATTGGTGAGCAATAACGGACAAAGCAGAGACTGATTATTGTAATGTGCGATCTGTGTCAAATTAAAATGTATGATCTCATGATAGTGTTGGTAATGTGTCCCTCTTTGTCCATGGCTGTTGTTGGCCTTGTATGATCATAGGATTGATTTATATCCAATGTGACAGTGGAGTTAATGTGCAGGTGTGAAGAAGATGATGTAATGATGCAAGCTGCTGTCTTTTGAATTAGCTGCAGTTTATGGAGGGTTTTGAAATTGTAAAGTGGAAAGGTGAGTGGACTGTGGACCAGTTTGGCAAAAGTGCGAAGGAAGAACTTGCTTGATGCTGCAAATATGAAAGTTAACCAGGTGATGTTATGGATGTGGAAAGTGAAGGAGATTATGGAGAGGGCTGTCCAGGATGGCGCCAAGGCTCTGAAGCTGGAAGGTGGGAGAGATACAGGAATTGTCAATGGAACTACCAGATTTGGTTAAAGTGGACTTTGCACAATAAAATGAGGTTACTAAGGTGGCATGACGTCCACGGCCCCGGGAATATATGGGCTGACTAGAAAAAACATTTCACTCAAATTGATTATTTTTGCTTTAACCCCTGAACTAATGCTAACATTTAGTAACCAAAGCAGTCACTATTTATTTATTCGTTTATTTGATAGGGACAAGTATGTTTCATGAATCATGTCACACACTACAACATTTTAGCTAAGGCTAATTCTCAATGCCTGTCCCCAGTTGGGATTTTACACAAAACACAGTGACTGTACACAAGGCACCACAAAACAAATTACACACTAAAACATCACAGATAAAAGATCAGGTCAGTTAAATTATTAATGTTCACATATCTGACCTTTCAATAAAAAGTCTTTAAGTTTATATTTAAAAAGGACCCAGTTTGACTCTCCCTTCAGTTCTGCAGGTAATGTATTCCATGTTTTGGCACCTTGTACAGTGAAAGCTGATTGTCCAAAGGAAGTTTTGCCTCTCGGTACTTGACAGTTTCCACTTTGAGCTCCTCTTGTGACTGAGCCCACAGCTCTAAGAGGAGCAACACAGTCACTCAAAACCTCAGGGGCCTGATCATGCAAGCATTTGTAAACCAGTTTTAACTGAGCAAATTTGACAAAGTTCTTAAAGTTTAACATTTTTAAATTATTCAGACTAACACAGTGATGGGACCTGATTGGTTTTTTATCTAAGATTTTTATAGCTCTATTGTATATCATCTGAAGAGGCTTGATAATGGTGCTTGTGGCCTGTGACCAAGAGCTAATGCAGTAACTTAGATGTGAAAAGATCATGGAGTGCACAAAACTGTGAGCAGCGTGAAACGGTAGGTAATCTCTAATCAGTTTGAATGTGTACAAGTTTGTACTATTTGTATTCGACATGTCTCACACGTATGCTACCAGTTTTCAATTAAGACATCATAAACAATTAAGCAAACTGCTGTAAATACTCACATTTAGTCAGCCTTAGTGCTAGTCAAGTACCACTGGAATGTCAAGGTAGTTAAATGAAGTCCTGTGCTGTTGCCAGGAAACTAAGATACAGGAACACACCTCCTGCACAGGTCATAGTTATCAGACAATACAGCAGCCTTTTGGAACAGGAAGTGATGAAAACTGATGTACACGTCTCAATAATTGACCTTCAACACTGCGTCATACCCGACATTGTCCACAGTACATAAATGGAGTCAGTTATGTAACCAGTTGTGTAAACAGAGAAGCATTTTCTACTTTACTGTTCAGACCTGCCAGTGTAAGCCTTGGCTTACACAAAAACGTTCACTCACAAAGGAATTCTGATTGGTTTTACAGTTAAATAGTTTGTCTCCAGTGCTAATTACAATAGGACGTACAGTGGTTTAGGTCATAAAATCGACAGATTATTTCTCTCATATTTTAAATATGATGAAAAGTTAGGAGGCTTCTATGCTTGACATACATGCGAACCTTCTTGAAATTCCAATATATTGATAACACAATTTTGTATTGCTGTATCTTGCCATACCAAATACTGTTTGGTAATTTTTCTAATGTATGAGAAGCTGCTGTATGCAGAAAATCAAAAGGATCAAAGAATTCATCTGGGAACTTGTGGCTAGGGGCAGTATTTTGGGCTTGTGCAAACAAGCCCAAAATACAGGGCACAGTGATTGATCAGTTCTGTTTCATCTTAATGTAAGTTTTTAAAAAAAATTAAATCTCAATGTCGGTCAATTACATACAGTGCCTTGAAAAAGTATTCACTCCACTTGGATTTTTTTGATACATTTCAACTTGTAATTTTTAAAATCTTATTTTAATGTTATGGATCTGCACAAAATAGTTGTTGGTGAAGTGAAATGAGAAAAAAAGGTAAAAAAGTTAATTCATACGTAAACAGTCCGAGTCGAGGGAAAGATGGATGGAGTTAAATACAGGGATATTCTGGAGCAGAACCGGTGTTAGTCTAGCTGTGATTTGAGACCGAGGTGGAGATTCACCTCCCAGCAGGAAAATGACCCGAAGCATCCTGCTAAAGCAACACTGGAGCGGTTTAAAGGGAAATATTTAAATGTGCTGGAATAGCCTAGTCAAAGTCCATACCTCATTCCAATTAAGAATCTGTGGTTAGATTTAAAAATTGCTGTTTACAAGTGAAAACCATCCAACATGAAGGAGCTGGGGCAGTTTAGTCTTGAGCAATGGGCAAAAATCCCAGGGGCCAGATGTAGGGGGCTCAGAGAGACTGATCCAAAGACACGAGCAGCTAGACTTGGCTTTACAATGTAGAATAGATATGCACACTGATTTAAGTAATGCTAAAATAAGTGATTGTTAGGTAGCTAGCTCTAAATATAATTGCTGATTATTCTAAAACCATAACAGATTTTAACATGTCCTTCACAAATCATAGTCCAAATAAGATTTTGCACACGTGACCCACATTTGAGAATTGTCCATCACTAGGGGGCGCTGTGATGTCAAGAAATCTACTACGCAAGAATGGCTGATTGGATTTTTACAAAATGTCCTAATGATTGAAACAAGTGGGTGGGGCCTATTTCAAAAGTGTGAAAAAACCTTGAAAACAATAAAAATTCACCTAAAATCTATGTTTTCGTGTAACAAGCTCAGATTTTCAGGATGTATTCCTTGAATAAGATGTAACAATTCCCTTATGCCCACATATGCCCTGATCACCTGTCAACTTTCAATAGATATTATTCAAGAAATATACCCAGCAAGCCGTCTACTGAAGAGTTACAAGGCTCTAGAAAAGTAAAATTTCTCCATTCAAGAGAACCTTGATTTGGTATTTCCAAATTTGACAGTAGCCCTTAGAGTATTTTTAACCATGCCTCTGAGAGTTGCATCTGCAGAGAGATCATTTTGCAAGCTGAAGCTCATCAAAACATACCTTCGTTCAAATATGAGCAACGATCGCTTGTCTCAGTTAGCAGTGATCTCTATTGAAAACAGTGTGGCACGGTCTATTTCATTTGATGCTATACTTGCCACGTGCAAAGTCACGGAATGTAATAGTTTAAATGTCATAAATGTTAAAACTCTGACATGGAGTCCAGGCTGTTAAGATTTCATATTTCCGCTACAGAAAATGTTGAGCACTGAGTGCCACTACTGTTATATATTTGCACTTTATTAAACTTCTTATTTGCTTATGATTGAAATGATCACCTGATATAATATGCAGCATAAAACAAATTCTATGACTACTGTATGAGACAGGTTGGGGGGGGGGGGGGGGGGGGCACCGATGACACCTTTATTGCAGTAATAACTATAAGAAACAACACCAACCTTGAGATGTACCGTTGCCAATGCAGTATTGGAGAACTGCTATGGTGAAATGCATTGTATAGAAAACCGTGTGGAATCACAAGTGAATCTGTGAAAAATTTCTGTTATCCTGCAAAACATAAATTCATGATCCGTTCCCGATGCATGTTGGTTTGGCTGAGCAGGGGGAGCCGGCCTGTTCAAAGGGGCGGGGCGTGGGTGGGCTTGGAACCCGTTAATTACTGCTTGCAGTTCTAGTTTTCTTTGCTTCACAATAAGAAAATAAAACATCTTCAAAGTTGTTGCCATGTTCTTTAAATAAAATGGTCGAGACTATCAAACGATCAATTGTAATCTCAGCTTGTAAGGAAACAGCATGAGAAAGTCAAAGGGAGTGAATACTTTTGCAAGGCACTATACCAGCCTTCCAGCTGCAGTAGCAGAAGTTATGTGTTTTGCTTACCGTTGCTTTCACCTCCGCCAATAGCATGTGTCCGCGCATTTTGATCCATTTGACGACATTAACAGTAATGTCCTCACCCTCTTTTATGTTAAGAGAGGATACAGTTTTTGCTCAATTTCTTTGTGTACAAGCTTATAACTGGGATATCTGGAAATGGTTTTGGTGCCTGACCTCATGGTGATCATCTTTGGGCAGCCACTCCTCGAAAAATTAATGTTTCACACTTTTGAATAATCTTTCATATTGTAGAATGATTGACTCCTGTGTTGAGCACAGACAAGAGAGGATATAAGGACTGAACTACACACAAAGAGCAAAAGAGACTAGGGGGTTAAAAACTCTGAATCCCAAAATGCACAGCATTATCATTTTTCATGACCGCTCCTGGAAAGGAGGAGTTTCATGGCTGGTATAAAAGCAGGCGTGGTATGGAGTTCTTCCTCTTTTACCTGTAACTCTCCACAGGCTGCAATGGAGAGGATACGCAGGGAACAAGGAAATCTTTCCACTCCCCATTGAAACCTCAACCCCACACACCTGCTGCGCGCGCCAATCTGAGCAGACGGTTTCCTCCGCCACTAGACCCGCAGCAGTCGAGGGACTTTGTTTTGCTTTGTTTGTGTTTATGGGTGCTAACAGGCCACTGAGCCTGATTTTAAAATGTTTTGTAAAGTTTATAATTGGTAAAGGGTCACTTTCCTTCGGCAACATCAGCTTGTTTCGTTTTATCTGGATTCTTCTTTTTTCTGTTCTCATAGAATATCTCTGCATCGACATGCACACATTGATATTTACAACAATGGTACTTAAAGGTATATGTCAGACTTAGTGGGGTTGCTAAATAAAACCACATCTTATATTTTCTTTTATGGTAAGCTGAACTATTAATGGTGGTGACATCACTGCGCCCTCAATCAGTTTGTTCACCACCTTAATAGTCCATAAACGTTTTCTGCCGCCATCTTGGTAGTCCATCACTCTATCCATTCAGTTACTGTGATGGCTAGATAACACAACACAGAGAATTAATTGTCCTAAAGGTTATTGGGTTATAATTCAGCATCTGATTTTTGAAACGTTATTTTATTGAAACTTTTAATTAAAAAAAATGTTATTTAAATTATTACATCTGGCCTGGAGTTCTGCTTAGCCGTGACAACATCCTGGAGGGCAGATCGGCTGAGCTGCTGCTGTCAACAACTTCATCTTATAAATGATCCAGTTGGCCCTGTCTCTCAGAGTCTAACCCTCTTTCTCTCCTGGGCATAGCTATTGGCTGAGTTTTACTGGAACTAACTCTATGTGCTCTATTTCATCCTCTTGACCAGAAACTGGCTCAGAGCCTGTCTGTTTCTTTCCTAGATACTGCCGCCTATAGAGCCATTACACTCTCTAACACAGAAAGTGCTCCTGGATCAGAGGTTCTGTGTTCTTTTTGTAGATATGCTCTGTCTTATAAAAGCTCCAGTCGGTCGTGGCTGATCAAACTGAGCCTGGTTTTGGTTCAACTGGAGGTTTTTTCCTGTTAAAGGGGAGTTTTCCTCTCCACAGTTGTTACACTAATGTTCGGTATTAGGGATTGCCACAAAGTCTACAGTAATGCAAACGACTGTCCACTGTGGCTCCATGCTGCTTGTCAAAGACTCTATGCAATCTGCTGGGTTTCCTTAGACAGAAAACTTTTAACCAATCTGGATGATTTCATACAACTTATTGTAAATGGCCTTGAGATGATGTGTGTTGTGAATTGGCGCTATATAAATAAATACAATTAAATGTTCTCTTCTAATTCTACTGTGACCAAATTGTTTGAACACCTAGCAACTATTGTTCTCTGTTAGCTTTCAGAGCTTATTTGGTCCCAGTCCCAATTCCTTAAAACACCATGGATATTAAACACACATTAAACTGTGATATCACTCCACCTTTTACTGGTTTCAGTTTTATTCTATTGGTTTTTTCTTTCTTTCAAGTAGTCTATTAGTTTTTCTTATGCTTTTCATTATTACTTGGTAATTTAGTTCAATGGTACTAGCCTAGTTAAAGAGTTTTAACAAAAGTTTTAACTTAGTATTCTGTTAATAAATTCATGTATTTGGAAGATAAGTTCTATGTGATTGTTCTGTATATGTGCAGGGCTTGCTGTTTGAGAATAACCTGACTCTCGCCAGATGGATTTCGTTCCACAGAGCTCTACACTTCCATATGGAATCGCTCCATTGGAGATGTATTTCAGAAGGAGGGGCCTTATCAAAAATCCTTGCATATGGCTGGATAAACCACTTGCCCGTCATCTTTACTGATGTGCTACTTAATCAATGTTACTGCTTGCTTCCTCGCTGCAAGCTGCCATTGTTGTCTGAATCAAAACAGTCATTTCTCTAATACGTCACATCTACGAAAATCCTGCCAGAGATCATGATTGGCTCATCCATTTTATGTGGTATTGAAATCCCTCCCAATGGCAGAGATTCCAGATGGATGTGTGGAGCCATGTGGAGTTCAGCGGAACTAACTTTGTTGATAATTGTTTTTGGCACTTATTAATGGTTATTCATAGCCAAACCAAACTGATTGTTGCACAACACCTGAGAGTTTAGGACTGTCTTTTAACCCTTCCCAAACTGATTGGCAGCAACAATTACTTCTCTGTAATCAATGCTAATGTCTTTGCCTACCAATTGAAAAAGGTGCTTAGTGGTGAGAAAAGACCTATAACAGAAGTTTCAACGTTGACTTTTTGTGAATTATTGGTAAACGAGTCCAAAAAGTTGCCACATTAAGCAATAAAATTGTAACTTAATAAGTCTTCCTGTCATGAACGTCACAAATTATTGGTAATAGAGATGAGTTTATACTGTGTGTGCAGGTAACATATTGTGAGCCACACAGAACAGTAATACAGGCATTAGCTATATTGTATGTTTACCATTGCTAATTGTAAGTATAACAGCAACTTCTTCTGTAGGTTTTGCTTGCATGGAAAAAAATGGAATCTCACTGAAACGTGTTATGAAGCAAATTATCAATAATTCATATGTCATCACATAACAAATGTATAGTTGTCCTCATTCTAGTTTGAGCTAACTTAATCCCAGTCCTCATTTAATGTCTCTTCCCTTAGTGGTAAGGCAGTGTTGGTTTATTGTTAGTGTTTTTCCACCTCCACATTAGTTGTCAGTTGAATTTCTGCAATCCTTCACTCTATGTGGGGGTTTGGGGTTTGAAACTGTGACCATCATTGCTGCTTCTAACAGCTGCAGTGGGTGTCCGCATTGGATGGCCACAAACAATGGAAAATAAACCTATCCATGCTTGCACACAGGATTTTTCATGGCATCTACATTTATGCTGACTGAACAGAACCTTGTTTCCATGGAGATGTTAGTGTGATGCCAAGGCAGACACCAGAGTGGAGAAAGTCCGAAGACAGTCAGAGGACGGGTGAATTTCATAAAATAGTCTGTTTTATTGATTGCATTGTGTTCTTGGCAGAGTTCATTCCCACATCATTCATTTCTGCATAAATGCAGATAGACACAACAAAGATGTTGAGCAACATATTGTATGCTGGATTTAAAAACAATTTTTTTTCCATGACCATTAGTGTAAAAATTTCTGAACACATGGTTAATGGCCTACTCTGGTATAGTGTTTTATCAAGTCCCAAGGACCCCAAAGGGCTTTGCACTACATTTAGCCAGTCGCCCATTGACACAAAAATTCACACACTGACGGAGGCGAGCTACATTGTAGCCACAGCTACCCTGGGGCAGACAGACCGAAGCGGTGCCACAGACACCGCCAGACAGGACACGCAAAAAAAAAAAGAAGTGCGCATGCGCAGCCAGCAAGCGGAAGCTATGAAGGAACGAGCACGGACACTGGCGTTACTTGAGCACCTCAGAATGATTGGCATGAGAGACAACCAATAGGTATGGCAATACCCCGGAACTTGAGGGACAGAGGGATATGAAAGCAGGAACAAAACTCTGTCAAATCTGCCCTTCAATCCATGCCCTTCGAACTGAAGGGCATGGATTGGTTAGAGTTTTTACAGGCCTGCAGCTCCCACAGAAAATGATTTTTAACCTCCTTTTTGTGAATACATAATGTATTTACTCCTTTCAGGATGGAAAGACCATTTTACCCAGTAATACAAAAAGTATTTCTGAACAGGATTACCAACTATAGCTTTAAGTCATGGCCGAGTTTCTGTGTTATGGGTTGTAATCCTTTTTCTTTCATCCCTTCTCATTATCTGCACCTTCTTAATTCTCTGTCTTTATTTATCATATTCCCCTGTCTTCTTTCCTGTTGATCAGACAACCACAAGCACTTTATATGATGTATATCTGTTTCTATAGGGACATGCACTTTCCAACTTCAGCTTTCCACTCACACCTATGGTAAATTTAAGGTTTGTGACATGGAATATGCAGGGAGCTGGCATCAGAGAGAAAACATTGAAAATGTTTAACCAGCTTAAAAGAGTAAAGGTAGATGTTGCAAGAAATTCATAAATCAGCAACAACTGTAAACAATCTTAACTCACCTGAGTTCCCTAATGTATTTGCTGCCTGCTATAACTCTACACAAAGAGGAGTAGCAATTTAATCTACAAAAACGTTAGTTTTCCAATATTAGACAAAATTATAGATCTTGAAGGTAGATTCATAATAATAAAAATATCTATTCATTACCAATATTTATGTATTGTCAGTATACATGGCCACATGTTGATCACCCCTCATTCTTTCACAAACTTTTCCATGCACTTTTAAATCACCTGGTTTGCTCTCTATTTATTGGGGGCGACCTCAACTTTGGTCTAAATGAGGAAACAGACAGGTTGAATAAAACAGGGGCTCAGCGCAGTTGGCAATCATTAAATGTAGCCAAACAATACATGAGTGATTATGGTCGTTGTGATGCATGGCGATCTCTTCATCCTAACAGTAAGGAATATACTTTCTTTTCAAATGTCCATCATTCCTACTGTCGTTAGGACTATTTCTTAAAGCTAGAGTCGGCTATTTTTCCGGAAGTTTCCCCAAGTCCCTTTTTGAATAACTGCACATGCGCAAGACCGTCTTACCTTGCTCTTACACTCTTCAGGCTTGCTGGGTAACTGGGATGATAGCACTTTGGGTGCACCCCCACTCCGGAGAGCTCTAGCATTTTCACTGTTTCAAGTACAAATGGAGGCCATTTCCAGCTATTTAACCTATCAGTCCTCTCTAAATATACAACTTAAGATATATAACAAAATATCCAACACCAAGTTCTTCTTCAAGTCAAATTAAATGTTGTTTATTGCTAACAATATATACAAATACTAGTAGAAAAGTAACATTTGCAAGCAAATACATAATGTTCTAGCCTAACAAACTACTGCTCTGTTTATTGCTTGATTTTTATTTCATCTTTTACCTTTTTGTTCTCTGTCATTTAATTTTTTTTCTTAGTAGGTATATCTGGTCTGGCATTTTGTTAGCTGTGACATCATCCAGGGAAGACAGATCACCCGCTATTACCATAAAACGTAGAAAAGAATACTGGATCAATGTGTGCTTCTGTGCTTTTTTTGTCTCTCTTATTGTGTCTCTGCTCTGTCTTCTCTAACCCTGAGTCGGTCGAGGCAGGTGACCGTTCACTCTGAGCCTGGTTCTGCTGGAGGTTTTTCCTTCCCGTTAAAGGGGAGTTTTCCTCTCCACATGCTTGCTCAGTATGAGGGGTTGCTGCAAAGCCATGGACAATGCAGACGACTGTACCTGTGGCTCTACGCTCTTTCATGAGGAGTGAATTTTGCTTGTCAAGACTTGATGCAATCTATTGGGTTTCCTTAGATAGGAAACTTTTTGACCAATCTGTATAATCTGATCCAATCTGTATAATCTGATTACATTTGATTTTGGAAAGTGTCTTGAGATGACATGTATCATGAATTGGTGCTATATAAATAAAATTGAATTGAATTGAATTTATTCTTACTCAAACATATCTATATGGGGTGACCAGTCCCACCAGTCACTTTCTACATCAAGTAATCTAACGCCACAGGGTAATTTGATAAATTTGAAGAAAATTATCAGGAAAGACAGGAAAGAAACATCCTAGATTTGAAAATCAGTATAGCGGCGCTACGCCCTTATTCCATCATCTGGAGAGGACCCTGACATCTTAGACACTTTCATTTAGTAGTGTCATGGTTTTTATATGTTTTGCCCACATGCAGACACAATACGGAAAACAATGCACAGTTTAAGATGTTTATTTTAAATTCAGACTACAGAGATCGATTCTGCTGATGGGATCTGCCGAGGTCTGAACGTCAGTGCTGGAGAAACTGTGGGGAGAAAAGGAGAATTGTTAAGAGAGATCGAACCAGAGAGAAATCTCCAGAAGCCTAGCCGCTTACCATTTAGTTGGGTAAACCTAACCGGGGAAGTAGTGACAAGGGAACTCTGAGACCGAATGCTCGCGGTGGATAGCTGGTGATTAGCGGCTGGAGGGCGGACTGTTGGTAAGTCGGCGAGGGATCCGGAGCGAGCCACGGCAGGCAGGAGTGACAGATGGAGCAACCAGAGTGCGGAGGAACCAGCGGAATCCAGGGAAGGGAACCTCAGGCCCGGCTTGGTATCACCAAGTGAGTAAGAGGGGGAACGCCAGAGCAACATCTGAGCTTCAGGGATTCTTAGGAGCTGGTTCGTCGAGCGAGACGTCAAGGCGGGTGAGTAGTCCAAACAAAAACTAAGAAAAAGTAGGAGATCCAAAATTAGTCAGATTTCAGAGATACAAAAAAACTCACAAGTTCAGGTTTCCAAGATCTGGTCAGAGGCCACGTCGTACCACGACTGGGTAAGGCTCTGGCGTTTTCCATCTGTCTGAGTCTTCCTTAAGACGCCAGTGAGCAATGCTCCAAACGAGCCGCAGGTGTGGGCCACGCCCCCCAGCCAACTAGAACCACCTGTGGAGCAGTGTTAGAACACCGACCAAACAGAGAACCCTGACACTACCCCCAACCCCCCCCAAACCCCCCCCCCCCCCCCCCCCCAACGGTCGCCTCCTGGCGACCCAGACGATGACGTGGACGGGCGTGAAGCCCAAAACTCACTGAGCAGGTCCTGGTTGGCCACAGCTGAGCCAGAGACCCATGACTGCTCCGCAGGACCGCGACGGGTTAGACAGGACGTCCCTGGAGGATAACCAAACTCTCTGACCGGGGCGATATTGGGGGGCAGGTAACCGGTGCTGGTCGGCAAATCTCTTGTTCTGCTCTGCGGTGCGTGTAAGAGCAGTGACAGTGGACCTCCAGGTATCTTGACAGCGGCAGATGTAATTGTTGATGGATGAAAAGGGTATACATTGTTCGTCAGTGGGTAGGAGAGGTGGTTGATATATTAGAGAAATCTCGAATGGTGAATGTCCAGTGGCAGACGAAACGTGAGAATTTAATGCATACTCGACCCAGGGTAAAAATCTGTTCCAGTCTGAGGGAGAAGATGAAGTGAGACAGCGGAGGGTTGTTTCTAATTGTTGGTTCATCCTTTCTGTTTGACCGTTGGTTTGTGGGTGATATCCAGACGTGAGGGTGTAGCGGGCACCAAGAGCAGAACAAAAGTGCCACCAGACCTGAGAGACGAACTGGGGACCCCGGTCAGAGAGGATGTCTGTGGGTATTCCATGAAGTCTGAAAACATGACGGATGAGTAGTTGTGCAGTCTGTAGGGCGTTGGGTAACTTGCGGAGCGATATCAGATGACAGGCCTTAGAAAATCTATCC
This sequence comes from Fundulus diaphanus, assembly GCA_037039145.1. Classification (NCBI taxonomy): domain Eukaryota; kingdom Metazoa; phylum Chordata; class Actinopteri; order Cyprinodontiformes; family Fundulidae; genus Fundulus; species Fundulus diaphanus. The sequence continues at coordinate 10,013,560 of CM073132.1, forward strand.
ACCACCGTGAGGATGGTGGACATGCCCTGGGATGGCGGGAGACCCGTGACAAAGTCTAGAGCGATATGTGACCAAGGACGTTTAGGAACTGGGAGGGGGTTTAGTAAACCAGAGGCTGGCTTATAGGAAGCTTATTCTGAGCACAAACGGGACAGGCTAAAACATACTCGCGCACATCCTTAGTCCAAGATGGCCACCAAAAGCGACGAGAAACCTGAGACTGGGTTCTAAAAATGCCTGGATGGGCAGAAAACTTGGAGTCATGACTCCAGCGGAGAACATCAGGTCGAACAGATCTGGGGACATAAATAAGACCCGCGGGGCCGGTGCCAGGGTCAGGATCGAGTCTCTGAGCTTGGTTAATCCGGTCCTCTAGCTCCCAACATAAGGCTCCCACGGTGCAAGTTGGGGGTAGTATGGGTGCTGGTTCCTTCTCCTCTTCCTGGGGTGCAAACTGTCGAGACAATGCATCGGGCTTGACGTTTCTGGAGCCAGGACGGTAGGTTATGGTTAAATTGAACCTGGAGAAGAACAGAGACCAACGGGCTTGACGGGGATTCAGACGTCGGGCTGACTGCAGATAAGCGAGGTTCTGTCTGCCTTGGGTGACCCTACTAGGGGCATAAAGCCCCTGACAGCATAGCTCCTAGGGTCATTGGGACACTCAAACCCCTCCACCACGGTAAGGTGGCAGCCCAGGGAGGGAAATCCATCTATATCCAGTCAATTCATTTCCATCCTGCACATTCATTCCAGTCCAAATAAAGTTTAAATGCTGTTTCATACAATGAGACAAAAATGTATCAATCAGAGGTTGGGTTGAATCTTTGCTTTGATGTAATCAAAGCAGTCAACATTAATCAGCTGAGAGGTTACAGAAAGGAGACAAAGACAAACACTGATGGCGTTGGCAACTAATACCCTGCTCAGAGAAAGAAGACAGAAAAAGTTGGTAACTATAATGGTGAAATGGAAATGTGAAGATGTGGTTATTATGCCTGATCTTCCAGCAGTCTAGGCCTGCAAAACTGAAGTCATGGCTTAAACAAGACTGCCCTTGCTTTGAGCTTTCCTATAAAGGGAAGTGTTAAGTTAGCTGGTAAAAGTAGACTGCAATAACTGAGATTAGAGATGCATCGAGATGCATCTGATCTGTTGATCAGAATCAGACAGCTTTCAGACCAAGGGAAAGGTCTTCTTTATATGGAAGGTCCACAGGAGAGTTGCAAGGTGAAGATCACTGCTGATTTTTTAAAAAAAGCCCAACGGCCCACTTTTCTCACTTTTGCCTAGAAACATTTTGATAATCCCCAAGACCTTTGGGAAAATATGTGATGGACTGATGGGATAAATGCAGAACTTTCAGACAGGTGTGCACACCTTACACCTGTCATAAATCTAACACAGAACTTCAGAAAAATAACATACAGTTAAACATGGTGGTGGCAGTATACAGTTTTAATGATGTACTAATATTAACATGTCATAGATTTTGTAGTGCACCTGCCATGGTGTTGTTCCTATATCTTCCTAAACCAAAGCGCTTAAAAAAAATCTAAATTTGCCAAAACCGGTCTTGGCTAATCTATAGTTTACATAGGTTGGACACAAAATTTTTATTTGTTTTTCTCTTCACAAAATACCTATTTATTTGCACTTTATCGGGTTTGAACTCCAGGAAAGCCTGCATAACAAATATTGTAATGCAACATTTTTGCCATCCATTTGTGTCATTTAAGCAAAAATAATTGCTATGTTTTAAGATTTTAATCTTTGCCATTTTTTTGTTGCTCTCCTGCTTTAGTCTAAAATCTCTGGCTATTTGACTCAGTCAGCCATGTCTCGAGGTATTCAGAACAGAAATTATACAAATCAGTTCATCTTAGGTTGGGCATAAGAACTTCTGCTCCTATTGACTTCATTCCATTGTAGACATTGTGCCAAAATTGAAGTACTGTACATGCCCCAAGACAGAATCCTCTTAATGAAGGAAATCTAAACTGTCATCACTTTTCTTTATCTCATTTAACACACTGACCAGTGTTGGGAATCAGTTGTACCTCATAACACAGTACTCAACTGTTGAAACAAGTGGTAAATTACAACCATTAGCTGCAATGACCCTTTCTGCTGTTTTCTGTTCACTATGTAAACTGGAACAAAGGGGGGACATGGAATTAACATTCAGAGTGCGTAAATTTTACAATAACTGTTGTTTAAAAGCATTTTTGCATCCAGGCGTTTTTGCATACATGTAAGTGTGTCTTGATTCTTGTTGTCCTGTGACCCTGAACAGGATTAAAAGGACTCCTCAGAAACTGAGTGAGCAATTCCCTTTGCTGTTCTGTGATGGAATCTTTACTGTTCAAAATCAGCCCCCAGGATTTAACCCTCGTTAGAAAAGCCTCTCGCGTTACTGTTGTGTGGAAACAGCCGTCAAAGACCTGTGCTCTGTTTTCAGAGTAAAACTGTGTTCCTGCGCTCCGTTTCTGTGCATCTGGGTGTCGGCATGTTTATCATACTGCTAACCGCTTGTGGCAGCTGCTTTCTCTGGCACTATAAACTAAAGCTTTTAAATCCATTTACTGCAGATAATGCAATCAGCTCAAGTCACAGGGAGAGTGAAAGAAGCTTCAGGCACTTCTGACCTCAAAGATGAAACTGAGTCGGTGTCTCTAATCTGGGTTTGTTCCACACAGAAAAACAAAAGAAACTCAAGCCTCAGGGTCAATGGCATATGTTTAAATACCTCCACCATGAGGTTTTGTGATTTCCACAGTTAATTTGTTTGCTCCTCCATTAAAACTCTGTGCCGTGCCATTACACATCGTTTTAAGTTATTTAATGTTTCGTAAATAATTCTCAGTCTGTTATGTTTTGTCTGGTGAATATCAGCCCAAACAGCTGATATCAGGACAATAGTTGAAAGGAGGATTTGAGCACTGGCATTCTTTTAACAGCAAACTCAACTTCTCTTCAAGTGCAAGATTTTATTAACAGAAATAAAATGAACATCCAGAGAACATCACTATAGAATGCTGTTTATCTGAATTAACAATATGTGTCAATCAACAAATCCTCTCTACTAGGCTAGTGAAACTTAACTAAACTACAAGGCAAAATTAAGATATAAAGAAGCTAAGGAACTATGTACACACAAAAGAAACAAACGGACAAACAAAATAGTTGAAAACTATCATCAGAATGATTCAGTGAATCCTGGGTCACTGCAGATCTAAGTTAAAGAACCAAAGTTCAACTTAAAGAAAATGGAATGAGTCAAATTAGCTTAACTCATTTAGAACATTTGGTATGTTCAACCCCTGCACTAGACTGCCAACCTGTCGAGGGTGTACCCCGCCTCTCGCCCATTGACAGCTGGAGATAGGCACCAGCACCTCTCCCCTGGTTTGTCTTTAATTAACATCTCCCTTCTCTCTCCTGCAGTTTCCCCAGCACTGACGTTCAGACCTTGATCGTTTCCACCACCCTGAGTTATCCTTGTAGCCTGAACTAATAATAAAACTTCTTAAACTGCGCTCTGGTCTCCGTATCGTGTCTGCATGTGGGCTAAGCATATTAAAACCATGACAAGTGGACTTTTTGTGCTAATTTAAAAATACTTGGACGTAATGAGCGGACTGGACAACACAAACATTAATATCCCATCGGTGTATAAAACCTTTATGGAAATAAAGTTTGTTATAACTGTAAAAACATACACAAACCACATCGGCAAACTATTCTTTCAAGGATGCTAGCGAGCAGCTTAGCCTGCTAGCGCCCATTCTTTTTACCCAGTCAAACCTTAGAACAAAACAAAAAAAAAAACATTAAAGATAAACCATCCTAAACATTCCCTGTTTATTTCACTGCCAATCTTCTGTTGTCTCTGGTTGTGGCGACAGTGCATCCGGTTGCTGTGAATTACTGCAAGGCAACATTTCAGAAAGGTTAAGAACAGCTTGTTTCCATTGCAGTCGGCTGCTTAAGCTCCAATGTTGGAAAAGGGCAGTGATGCACTTAGCTTCGCCTACATATGTGATGACTTTCCGAACTCCAGTTGGATACTGTCCCTGTACCTGGGTGCCTGTAAAAGTCTCACATTTTAGTGGCTTTAAACTTACAGTCTTATTTATTTCACGTGGCAATTGCACAACACAGTTACTTGGTCTGTTTGTAACGTTTCATGAAGTAAATTCCAAGTAAATTCTAAGTATCAATACATCTTAATACTCAATCTTTGAAGGTTGAAGGGGACTGGAGCCAACACCAACAGTCATTCATACACACACATCAATTGTCCAGTAACGTTCGCATGCATCGTCTTTGGTATGATGGGAATGCATGTATGCATCGGGAGAACAAGCAAACTCTGCACATAAAGGCCCAGTCAAGGGTTTGAACCTCAAGCCCTCTCTCTGAGAGGAAATTTTGTTAAGCAACTCATAACCTTGCAATAGGATGCAAAATACAGAACTCCCTAAATTATTTTACTTATTGTATTTATAGGTTTTAAAATGAAATTTGTAAGACCTATGACACTGCCTAAATTTGTAATTGTTTTTTGATGTCACTATCCGGCGTCTCAGGAGGGGGAAGCAGTGCAGTATCAACACTGTTTGTAGTGGGGGTGGTGTGCTGCTGACCTCAACTTGGGACGTCGTGTGTCGGTGGGCGGAATACTTCGAAGACCTCCTTAATCCCACCAACACGTCTTCCATTGCGGAAGCAGAGCCTGAAGACTCTGGGTCAGGTCCTCCCATCTCTGGTGCTGAGGTTGCCAAGGTTGTTAAAAAGCTCCTCGGTGGCAAGGCCCTGGGGGTGGATGAGATTCGCCCTGAGTACCTTAAGGCTCTGGATGTTGTGGGGCTGTGTTGGTTAACGCGGCTCTGCAGCATTGCGTGGACATCGGGGGCAGTTCCCCTGGATTGGCAGACTGGGGTGGTGGTCCCCCTATTTAAAAAGGGGGACCGGAGGGTGTTTTACAACTACAGAGGAATCACACTCTTAAGACTCCCTGGTAAGGTCTATTCCGGGGTTCTGGAAAGGCGGGTCCGTCGGATAGTTGAATCTCGGATTCAGGAAGAGCAGTGTGGTTTTCGTCCTGGCCGTGGAACACTGGATCAGCTCTACACCCTCAGCAGGATCCTGGAGGGTGCATTGGAGTTTGCCCAACCTGTCTACATGTGCTTTGTGGATCTGGAGAAGGCATTCGACCGTGTCCCTCGAGGGATCCTGTGGGGGGTACTCCGGGAGTATGGAGTACCGGGCCCTTTAATAAGGGCTGTCAGGTCTCTGTATGACCGGTGTCAGAGTCTGGTCCGTATAGCCGGCAGTAAGTCGGACTCGTTTCCGGTGAGAGTTGGACTCCGCCAAGGATGCCCTTTGTCATCGATTCTGTTCATAACTTTTATGGACAGAATTTCTAGGCGCAGCCAAGGTGTTGAGGGGATCCGTTTTGGTGGCCTTAGGATTACGTCTCTGCTATTCGCACATGACATGGTCCTATTGGCTTCATCGGGGCGTGATCTACAACTCTCACTGGAGCGGTTCGCAGCCGAGTGCGAAGCAGCCCGGATGAGAATCAGTGCCTCCAAATCCGAGACCATGGTCTTGAACCGGAAAAGGGTAGAGTGCCTCCTCCGGGTTAGGGAGGATGTGCTACCCCTAGTGGAGGAGTTTAAGTATCTTGGGGTCTTGTTCACGAATGAGGGGAAGATGGAGCGGGAGATCGACAGGCGGATTGGTGCGGCATCTGCTGTGAGGCGGGCACTGTACCGGTCCGTTGTGGTGAAGAGAGAGCTGAGCCAAAAGGCAAAGCTCTCGATTTACCAGTCGATCTATGTTCCTACCCTCATCTATGGTCATGAGCTTTGGGTCATGACCGAAAGAACGAGATCCCGGATACAAGCGGCCGAAATGAGTTTTCTCCGTAGTGTGTCTGGGCTCTCCCTTAGAGATAGGGTGCGGAGCTCAGTCATCCGGGGGGGGGGGGGGGCTCAGAGTACCTCCTCCACGTCGAGAGGAGCCAGTTGAGGTGGCTCGGGCATCTGGTTAGGATGTCTCCTGGACGCCTCCCTGGTGAGGTGTTCAAGGCACGCCCCACCGGGAGGAGACCCAGAGGGAGACCCAGGACACGCTGGAGAGACTATAGGCCCGTTTACACTACACCTAAAAACCGAGCCATGCCGAGACCGGTCCGAGCTTGGTCCAGTTAACTGAGATAAATGCAGCCGTTTACACACACAGGAGTTATCTCGGTTATGGTTCCTTGGTTGCTCCTCGCCTCCTAGTGGCGATCTGCGGTACTACCGCTCTCTGGGATTGAAGGCGGGACCGAGCAAATCAAAATGGCGGCACCCGTCACATTCAGGATGTTATTGTTAGACAGATTCGGCTTTTGGGACGTGGATAAGACAAATGAACGTCTAATAAGGATTTACAGACGCGGGAAACAACAACAGACGCTGAGGTTCATAAGCAGAGTCATCACTGGAAACCGTGTGGCACGGTAAGGAAGCTAGTATTATTATCCATCCATCCATTTTCCAAACCGCTTTATCCCTCATGGGGTCACGGGGGTTGCTGGTGCCTATCTCCAGCTGTCAATGGGCGAGAGGCGGGGTAAACCCTGGACAGGTCGCCAGTCTGAAATGTGTCTGAATGGAGTGTGAATCGGGACGTGCAGCCAGACACGCCGGAAAACCCGCTGACAGTCAGCTGACTGTAAGGGCATGACGCGGTCTGCTCATGCGCTCTTCGTTATCAGGGAACCAGGATAAAAAAAACCAGTCCGAGACCTGCTGATGAACTGGTCTGCAGTTAGCGCGGTCCGGTTATCGTTAGCGCGGTCTGGTTCAGTCTGCTGACCGTTTACACACAAGAGTTATCTCGGTTACCGAGCTCGGACTGGTCTCGGCTCGGTTAAAAAAGTGTAGTGTAAACGGGCCTTATGTCTCTCGGCTGGCCTGGGAACGCCTTGGAATACCCCCAGGGGAGCTGGCCCAAGTGGCTGGGGAGAGGGACGTCTGGGCCTCCCTACTGAAGCTGCTACCCCCGCAACCCGGCCCCGGATAAGCGGAAGACAATGGATGGATGGATGGATGGATGGTTTTTGATGTTTAATAAAAACCTCATCCAAGATTTTTTGCTTCAATTCTTTAAACTAATTGAAAAGCGCAAATATTTTGAGTATTTGAAAAGGTTTCCTTTCAAGGAACAAACGATTCAAATCAGTTGTAACTGAACTGTGTCCTTCTTGAATTTAAGTTTTAGTTGAATGTGCCAATTGTTTGCTTACCTAAAACCATCTGTGACACAAACAAAGTTGTGACTTTTAATCTATATGTGCTCAGTGAAAGAAAGATAATGTTGTATGACTTTAATTTAACACAGTACAGAAAATAGAAATGCTATTTTCATATCGCCTTAGAAAAGGCATTTAAACTATTCAGTTTATGGCAACTTGCTGTTTGTGCCACAAGATGTCACTATGTTCAACATACCTAAGCTTCAGGCCCCCTTCAAACAGATTGAAAACCCAGCTACAAACATAACAAAGTCTGCCAGGTCTTTGCAGGTACTGGGTGAGGTCTCCGGATGCATTAGGAATCCATGACAAAGCTTGAGAATTCCCTGAACATTTAGAGCATATTTGGTTTTCTTGGATGAAGTGTGGAGGAACCTGTGTGCATGGATGTAGATTGAAAGTCAAACAAAGTACTGGTCATGCTTGTCATTCCTTGGCTAAGACTCACGTCATGCCCATACCAGTCACGCAGTATTTAAAGTATATTATTACAGCACTCTTAGGCCCCATGCATATGATGACAATCCATTCAAAACTGGATTTTTTCTATTTCTGTTAACACATCCACATGACAAAGTTTTAATTGTGATCTCCATGCTCAATTTATAAGGTGGAATGCTAAAACTCATGCAATATCCCTGCCACACCTCTAGTAGGCTGTATGTTTGATGAAACCCAACAATGTACTGTCGTGCAACAAGCCGTTGGCTTTAGCTGTGAATTACTGTTTATTTTAATCAAAATTAACAAGTTGGGGCACGCCTGATTAGTGAGAATTAATATCCAAACAGTTCTCAGTTTATTTCAGTTATTTTTCTATGAATACCAGCCTTGTGAGACATGGTATTATAGAACAATAGATGAAGGAGTGAATTTGCTCAATGCTGTTCTCCAAAAGCAAGCCCTGCACACATATACGGAACAAAAAGAAATAGCTTCTCTACCAAATACAAGAATGTATTAACAGAATACTTCAACTTCAAGTTGATTTACTTTAGGAACAAACTTTTAACTAGCCCAGCAACATTCAACTAAACTACCAAATATGAATGAAAAGAATAAGGAAAACAAACAATGAAGAAAAAAAAAAAAAAAAACTGAAACCAATAAATCGATGCAGCGATATCAATATTACATAGAATATGTCTCTTTGAAGGAAGCTGGATCTTGTGAATCATTTCCTTTTCAACAAGTCGTTCAAAAGACTCATTTTCACAGCACTAGTGGCTTGTTTTTCATATAGTGGGCTGACAGGAAAGGGGGTTCAAGAGGGGGGGGGGGGGGGGGGGGGGGGGAGAGAGAAATGCGGCAAAGGACCACAGGTCGGAGTGGAACCTGGGTCAGCCACGTCGAGGACTAAGGCCTCCACACATGGGTCGTGCGCGCTAACCACTGCACTACCAAAGCACACCCTGCTCATTTTCATATTTGAAGAAGGTATATGTATTTTTATATCTAGCTATCTATATCTATATAGATAAACAGTATAGATAGATATCTAAATAAATTTGTGGAATTCTGGTTCCTAGATGTCGGTGTTTCCAACATGACGTGCTGAATAGACATGAGCTGGTATTTGTTGGAAACATATGCTGATTTAAGACGGGAAGCATGTTGAGGTGAATTTGTGGCAATAGTCCACAGGGGGTCAAATGAATATCGACCCAGTGTTATTCGTCATATGCATGATGCTGTTCTCAAGCTGTAACTGCCCAATTTGGGATCTGTTCAGTCAATTAAACCTGGAAAGATAGAGATTATTTGTTTAGAGATGCTGTGACGAATTGTCCAATGATCCAATGATGTCTTCTCACTAGTCAACAAAGTTGGAAGACATCACAGAAAGGGAATTAGCTACATGCAGCCGAATGTTTTAAAGCCCCTTGACTGAATTCGTCCTGTCATTAGTAAACAGTACGGCGCTTTCAGCAGATTTCTGGGTTCTAGTTTTTACTACCTAGGTGCTGCTGTGTGGGTGAAACATGGTACATTCTGTCTTTTCTTCATGACTCATTTTTTTTCTCTCCCTGTCTTTCTAATACTGCATTTGTCTTCCCCACCCTCACCTTGCCTTCTGCTGCTCCTCCTTCCCTGGTTCTACAGTTCCACTAAACCCTGCCCCCTCTTCCTCACAGTTCCACTAAACCCCAATGCCTCTTCCACACAGTATTCACCCTGAGACACACAATAAAGGAGGCTATTTTAGTCTGCTTCCATCCAGAAGCTGTGTATTGTTTTATTTTTTTTCTCACTCAACAGAAACAGCAGACTATAATTACTTTTGATCCGCCGCAACCAGCATGTGTGACCAGGAATAGTTGTATGTGGAGCTGCTGGATGGATGGTGGGAAAGTGACACATTCAGTCAATTATAGAGTGACATCTTCCAAACACAACTCATCATTTTCTATTCACTTAGAGCTTCTCACTTTAAGCATTCCTGCAAATTTCTTTAATCCTTTCAGTTATTCTTGGTGCCTTTAATCTGAAAAAAAAAAATCTGTAACCAAAATGTGGCAGAGAAATTTCACCATGTTGTAAAAACTCAGTAGCGAGTCGTGCATTTGGTGTATTTAGGTCCTGGATAATAGCAACATAGTGTTCTTTGTCATGTAGCCAAGTGCTCTTCCCTGTACCTTTCCCTCTGTCGGGGCTGGCAAGGTGAGCTGCAGTTCTCTCTGACCATCTGCTGGGACTCGGACCACCCTGAGACAATAACAGGCGGGAGGGGGAGGGTGTGTGGGTGGAGGAAGGATACACAAATATATCTGCTCATAATTATAGCCCAACACCTCAAGCTGAGGCACAGTGAAAGCTGCAGCTACTCTGAACTTGACTCGGCTTTCAGTTTCTAATTACAGGCCTTGTTTAAATAGTTCATCACTCCATTGGAAACTGAAAGGATGAGTTCAGGGTTTGTGTTTTTTTTATAACAGCAAATCTCTCTGAATGTTGAGATTTGATCCCATCTTGCTGCACTGTCACTGTGTAATCACTGTTATTCTGTATTTTCTGCGATTAAAAATGAGCCACGTCACCAGGTTTGGATCAGTTTCAGCCTTGTCTTTGGTGAGAAAACTTCTCTGAAAGGCTTTAAATCCAGGAAAAGTAATTTTTGATGCCATCTGTCTTGTAAATATACATATGTTGCTTCCATTTAACCATCGAGCTGTAACATTTGTTAGTCTGTAAATCACACTCCTTTGTTATTGGTGAAACCTTCTCTTAAGAGACTCAACTAAAGACCCTCTCCCCATAGATTTAATTCAGGTGCTGAATAAGTAAAATGCTTTAAAGGGGAGATGATTTTTCAAAACCCCTTTATGTTTGATTCACTCTAAAAGACAAAATTAAACAACTAAATAAAACTGCAAAGTGTAATGTACATAGCTCTTTTTAAAGACCTTTTGTTCCATGACAAAAACGTCAGTATGTCTGCTCATAAATATTTAATCGATCCAAAAATGCCTCCAATGGGAGTCATCCAGGTCTTGATCAGATACAGAAACGTCTTCAGCTGTAGCAGTGGCTCTACTTGGAGGTCCCCTCTGATGACTGAACCTGGCCGCAGTACGGAGGAAACTCATTTCAGTCATTTGTATCTGGTATTTCATGCTTTTGGTCCATTAGGTTCATTATAGGTGAGGGAGGTTTTTGTAGATACAGCAGTAAATCGAGAGCTTTTATTCTCCATCCATCTCCTTCTTCAGCCTGCTGTCACACATAAACAAGATACCAGTAAAGTGTCAATCATTGGCTTGAGGAAGAGACTAACCCATGACCCAGAGAAAGTATTCTACCTTTATTTTATTGGGAATCATGACATCAGATATGGAGGAGCAGACTTCAAATAGAATTAATAAGTTGCAGCACTGACAGAGTCCAACCCAAACAAGAAGTGGATACCCCCCCCCCCCCCCCCCCCCCACATATTCCCACAACAATCCCTACAGCAGGCATTGAGGGACACTCTTTCTTGGCTCCATTGGATTCCAAATTCTTAATAAACAGAACCATTTTGGCTGGTAAATGGACTGAATTTATAGTGCTTTTCTAGTCATACTAACCATCCAAAGCACTTAAACTAGAGCCATAATCACCCAGTCACACTCAGTAACGTGCGCACATTCATACACCGATACGCAGATTGGTAGTTAACCAGACAGCTGGTACATGGTTGTTGGGCTCTGGATTCTTTAAGTTCTGGGGATTCTAAGTGGAATCTGTGTAAATCAGACACATAATGATTGTTTGCCAGTTAAGGTCTTTGTATGGGTATCTGAACATCTTGTGAAAATGAAGGACACAAATGTATTTAAAAAAAATTGCATTCTTGAATAATGTATAGTGAGTAACTGCTCCATAGATACATTGAGTTTACCTGAACTATCCTTACAGACTGGGTAAATACCACAGGTTTTCCAGCTGGAACACCAAGCAAATCATCCAGTTTTTCAGCTTTTTTAGGAAAAAAAGTCCCCCGAAGCTTTAAAAAGTGCGATTGGAAACCTGATAGATGAATGTTTGAAATGTGGTCAGTAAGGCTTTCTGGTCAAACCTCAAAATTCCAATTAAGTGAGCTGTCAGCTGTTTTCTTGTACAACTTTTTATTTTGACAAGCACTCATAATATGTATATTTCCATTATCTTAGACGAGGTTAACAGTTTTGTGTTTATTCTGATGTAAAGCAAACTATGAGACAGCACCCACAGTTGGTAAACTCAAGGTTAAAAACAGCCTCAGAACTCTGAGGCAACAAACCTATAAAGCCTTCTGATGAATTACTAATCCATTTTGAATTGTCACCAGCTGATGTCAGCCTGACCTACATTCTGATTAAATGCTTTTGCTTTCTTACCATCCATATACAAGGTCATTCAAAGTGCATACTAGGAAGACACCTGAAACATCAAAAATACAAACAAGACATCACATGAAAATCGTAAAAACGTGAAACATTGAAGTGGCAAATTTTAAACAGATAAAAAGCCAAGATATGATAGAAATGCAATAATCCGCCTTCATGGATAAGCAGTAATGTTTTCAATCCAGATTTAATTTGGGATATATGAAATTATATTTTTGGTCAATTTACAGCACTTGCCTTGTATTGATGCTCGTGCAGGCTGCCCTTCTCAAAAACTCACTTATGTAATTTGAGAGGTGCGCATCCAGCTTTGAATGGGTCATGTGACCTAGAGTGACGCTTTACAGCAGTCTGAGCTCCCCTTAAACACCAGAGCTGACCTTACATGCATCTACTTTTCTCATCCTCGAGTCACCGTTTGTTATGGCCATGGTTATTATTACAAAATAAAGTAAATATATTTCACAAACCTGCATGCCAGCTCTTCTCCTCTGTTGAAGAGGAGAAGAGCTCAGATGAAAGACTGGTGCTGCGCTAAACCATTTCAGATCTTGCTTGACAAACCAGGACGACTTTGCATCATTTGGTAATTAAACCTGAAGAAACAAAGATACCATCTACTACTAAAAGGTTACCCTGGATGTCAACATCAGCTCAGACCTAAATTTGAACCACTAAATAATGTATTTCAACTACTACTACTACTTTAAAAAGCATGGCCAGTTAAAGTGTTTCCTATCAGAATGGGACACGGGAAAACTGGTGAACGCTTTTTTTCAGTGGGATGGGTTATTGGTGTCTACACGAGTCTCTGTAAACAATCAGCTGCAGCTGATTACAGAATGCAGGAAAAGAGGCCTTAAGTCCTTAAATTGCTGCACCAGGTCCCTCTTTGTCAAAAGATGGAATTTAAAATGTTGGTAATAGTCTATAAAGTCCTGCTTGCTCTGGCCTAGATAGATTTCAGATAGGAACAGACTACACCCCTCAAATCTTAAGAGTTTCCTCAAACTAATCCCAGGGTGAGAACTAAACAAGGGGAGGCATGAGACATGCCAGAAACTGCTGGCTCTTTTAAGCTAATGCTTGGGTCAAAACTTACATTAAACTTGCTGTTTTAATGCACATGCAGTTTTCAAAATTAAGTTGCATCAACAGTGACTTGCACTTTTGAAGGATGTGGTAGGAACTAATGTGCATCTTTAGACCTTCGTTAGTTAGCTGCACATCAGTTCTACTGGAGGTTTCCACACAGCTTCATGTATCATGGCTCCAATTTTTAGTTTCTATGGTGTTTATTCAGTGATGTTTGTTTTCCAGAGGAGGATGCTGCTTCAGAGGAATACGCCTGTACCAGCCTAGTAGAACTCTGCAAAGAGATGATCCGAGTCAGGGTTTCTGCTACATGTATTTGATCGGGGCACACCGCCACACCTTCGGAATGAATTAAAAAATATGTTAAAACAATGTAAAGCATATGATATTTTAATGCTTACTGCTGGCGAACCCGATATTCAGCCGGAGTTACGTTTAAAAGGTTTATTGTAAAGACGATGAGTAGTGGCGGGTGACGCAGACAAACAGAACCAGACTAGGCAGATGAATCTTGGCTGAAGGTGCAGGCAGGCAGGGATGAGCAGGAGACCAGAGGATGCAGATAGTGACAGAGCAGAACAGGCGATGTGAACCGGGGAACCACCAGAACGGGCAGAGCAAGCGGCTGGAACTCACGGAGAAACAGGCAGAACTTCAGCATGCAGACACAGGCGACCTTAACAGAAGAGTTCAACTGGCTGAGCACACATGAACTGGTAGAGCAAGGGTACATCTGGAGCGCGGACTGGAGGCGGATCCACCTGGACTGCTATAATGATTACTGCTGGTGAACCAGCCAGACACAGAGTTACGTTTAAAAACCCAAATCATGACAGATATAGCATAGATACTGTATATTGGTGCACTTATTCTAATTATAATCAGAGATTAAAACTAAGTTAAATATCATGAAATGTTAAAATGTACTTTATTTTGAAAAAAACAACACCTCTGGCTCCTCTATCTCGCTACAAAGCTGCTAGTGAATGAAGCTACTGGGCGCTGAGCTGCTCTCGGTAGTGAAGGAAAACTAGAGACAACAGTCCAGTGTTTCCAAATTAGCAACTCTGTCATTATAGCTGGGGATTTTTCTGACTCCTCTTGCAACTTTTATTCAAAAAAGTGACTACAAATAAGTCTAGTGACTTTTCTCTCTGTTTTTTTTCCTCTGGAATACAAAGCTGTATATAAATATAATAAATTTAGTTTTTAATCTAATCTCTCTCTTTTTTCTGAAACTGTCGCAACTCTGATTACTATGTTTTTGGTAATATTAGAGGCACATAGCATGGATTCAGGCAATGCATAGAAATTCATACATCATTTCATAAAGTAATGTTAACGTATGTTGCATTTCAATTAGATATTAACAACAGTCACCACAGCTAAAAAAACGTCCTAGATTAAACCCTGCGAGTTACTGCCTTCCTGTCTGTATTTTTACATTATGAGCCTACAAATAAGAGCCTATTTCTGATTGGTGCAATGTGCATTTGATATATGGTTTTATAGCTTTAGCTGCTTTTTGTTGTTATTTTTTTAGAAGGGCAACATTTTTAACAATAGAAACTATAAAAGTTTTGGCTTCTGATTGGATTCTATGTGATTTAATCTTCCTCCACAGCAGAGAAAATAAACCAGCACAGCAGTAATGATTCTTGCTGCCCGCTGCTTGGCAAACTGAAAAAAAAAGTGCCATCCCATCCCAGAATGCATTGCGCTGCTTTATGTAATATGGTATTCTATTCTATTCTTAGCTCCACCTCAGTGAGAAAGTAACAGTGCTGGCTGCCTGAGAGTCCAAAGCGCAGAGATCCAATGAGGTGGGAACTAGCACAGCTTTGCCATCAGCCTCGCACGCAGGCACATGGGCAGGACGGCATGCCCATTTATGGTGTTTGGAGGAAGTAGAGTTGTATAGGTGGGCGTGCGAGGGAGGGGGATTTATGTTTCATTGTAAAACAGGAACAGAAAATATAAATAGCTATGCTTTACAGTCCTAAAATAGTGCATGTCACACACAGTTTGAGCATGGGCTGTGTTCTGACCTGTAAATGTTCTCAGCCTGGCACAGAAAACAGGACAGAACTCATCCATTGTTTCATCCGAGCTGTTGTGTCCTTCTATCTCTACCCCCAACTCTGCCTTTCCTCATCCTTCAACTGTCCAGATTTTTCTTAATGGATGTCCAATCCTATTAGAATTAGTTCCCAGAAAGCTCTGCAGACACATGGGGATGTATGCGCTCAGTGTTGCAACAGCATGCAGCCATAGCACGATGCAGAATAATGGGCATGCAGTCACGGTTGCTGCTGCCATATAAGACACTGAGATTAAGGTTAAGAAGTTTTATAGGGAGATGCAAGTTTTAGGGTATGCACTTAAAATGCACATCTTCCACCAAAGACATTAAAATCTTTTAAAAAGTTGCACTGCCATGATGTACATGAATAAAAATTGTAATGAAAAAGTAAAATGAAAAATCATAAGATATCACTTTGGTGAAAAGAAGAGGTGATGGAGAAGGATAGTTTGCTTTGAAAATCCAAAAAGTATACTTGCCAACTTAGTATTTTCATTTAGCAGGGAACATCTCAAACATGTTTTTGTCTCGCTAATGAGCTGAAAGGAGGCAAGAAATCAGCTGGTGGCCAGAATTGGCCGATTTATTGCTTGACCAATCTTGACCTGCAGCTGGTCGGAAGCTAAAAGTCTGATCTTCTGTCTGTTCTTTAGATGCACCTTACCAGTTCACACTGAGAACAAAACTTTTCAGTATGAGCATTTTCACTGGGAAGAAGACTCAAACTTAGGCTGCATCCGAAAGCGTCTAATTCTAGCTCCTGTTCCTTGACCTTTCATGGGGACAACAGTAAGAACTCTATTGTGGGGAGGAAAGGAGCTTCGGACTGCTGTGCCGATTTCGGACCGCATTTAACTCACATACGTCATTGCGCAATTGTCATCTTAAACACAGTTGACATACTGGCAATGATTTTTTTATTTTTTTTATTTTATGAATAGGTTTTGTTTCTAACAGAAAATCACATCACAGCTGGCAATTTTATTGCTTCCTTTGATATAAAACTTCGCCGTCACACTGTTACACTACCTATCAGATCTTATTTGCTGTAGACAACAAAGGTGGAGATGGTCAATGGCCTCTGATCCACATGGACGACCAACAACTCATGAAATATTTGAAACAGTAAATGGTGCTACTTACAAGGTGGGCTGTGCTTATACGCCATGTCACACAAAGGATTGTGGGATTCCTTGTAGCTCCTTAGCGCCGGTGAGGGACCTCGCTAGGTTCCTATGTTAAAGGAGCTTTGATAGGAAGCATACAGGCTCCTATTACTACCTCCTTCTCTACTCTTTGCACTATTCGGACAGCACTTATCATGGCGAATGCGTTGGCTGAAGATTCCTTACCCAAAAGATGTTTTCGAATGCAGCTTTAGCTTTTTGTCATATCAGTGAGGTGTTTGAAATAAAGTCAGAGGAATCATAACAGCTGTAAGAAACGTCTAAAAAGGAAATTGTATTTCCTATACAGGCATGTTGTTTTTTCATTCAAGCTGTGACAACAGAGTTTAGCAGATAACAGAAAGCAGAACATTTTGCAGCAAGAGTGATCTGTTTTGCCCTTTCCATGAGTCAAGTTCTATCTGTCATAGAACATGCAGAAAAAAATATTAGCAGCTTATTAGAGTCACTCTATTCAGGCAAGGGTCTATTGACTGTACAGGGAATGCACATACAGACTGATGATTATTCTTAGTAATTTCCTGCATGCAAATTGCACTAATTGCTAATGTAAGATGGTAATGACAAAATACATCAACTCTATAATCATTTTTTCTTTGTTTTTAAATTACGGTGAAAAGCTGTTTGACTGCAGAGATCAACAGCTCTCCATGTTTGGCCTGTATTTGAGTGACGGGTTTATATTACTGTAGAAAATGTTCTTCAAAACTGTTAAATTGTCAACTATTTTGCTGTTTTTCTAGTTAGAGCTTTAGAATATCTGTGATTAATTACTACAGATGTTGGATGACAGAATGTCTGACAGGGCTATCTCAGGGTCACGTTTGGTGTCATGCTGAGGGCAGCAGTAGTGTTACAGGCAGTCACCACAGCATCAGGCCTTGAAAGTGAGTCAAGCTCATCAAACACAGAAGATCCTCTTAGACGTGTTAGACTTTATTTACATTACTAACACGTAACAGAGTTTTTACAGAGGATAGATTCTGTGTACGAAGGACAGATGGTGGTAGTGTTTGGCATTTTCTTGACAACACAGTGCAAGATGAATTAACCAGGTGGTTCCCTCAACCATACCAAATCCCTTATGGTTCCCAAAGGATGTGGACATTTGTTTTGTTATCAGTAGTGCAATCAGGTTTTTTTTATGAAATTCTCTTTGTCTGTTTAAACATTACCTGGAAATGTTCCTATAGATTTTTTTATTCTTTTATAGGACCATAGTGCATTAAAACCGTTTGCCATCCCCACAGATCAGCATTTCCTGTTTTTCTCATACTCCAAGCCTTAATATCCCCACTCTGTGTTTAGAAACACTGGCTCTGTTTACATGGTCAGTAAGACTTTTAATTGTTGCTGACAAATCTTTCATTCCTGTTCCTGGTGTTGTACTACTGAGCAAGATGCATTTAATGTCCTGTTTCTACCTTGGTTCAGCTGTTTGTGCTGCTCTGTTGACAGGGTTTGTCCGGTTGCTTTGTTTACTTGGAAACTCCTTTAAAATACGACACGTGTGTCAGATCGACACAAAAGTAATGCCTTTTTTTACACATAGACATGCTAAAATAAATCTGGGACTTTTTTGGTTTATTTTTAAACATGACTTCACATCACCAAATACTGTACAACAACAGCTTTGCTGCAGTTAAAATCTGTTATTTTTTTTGCTAAAAGAAAAATGATTCCATGTAAGAATGACAACTTGGAAGAAACCTTGGAAGAAATTCTACTGTGCTTTAAAGGTGACTTTTGGGCAGTAAATAAATGTTTTGTTGCTCTCTGGAAAACAAGCACTTTCAAGAAATTAGTGAGCTCCTCATCAAGCAACTTCAGTCCAGCCCAAACCCTCACCTAGCAACCCTAGCAAAGTAAAACTGTAACAAACAAAAATGTAACCCATTACTTATTATTGGACAGTGGGGACAGCACGAATGTGTCTTCTGTATAAATCTTTATCTCTCTGTTGACCTCAAAGAATTGCTTTACAGTGAATGTGTTGACTTAGTAATGTATGCTTAAAAATAAATAAAACTTTTAAATAAATATGCCTTAAATGGGCCATGACATCACTGTATAAACTATTTCATGTAGTTGATATTGCTGCATATGTAACTTCTCCAAAGAATGTAATTTAAAAAAAATAACCTCACCTTTTTGTAGGGGGTTGTTTTGTCAGGCCAAATGTCCCTCTACAGTAAAAGGGTTGGGTAATGATAAGCGTTTCTACCTAGTTGACTTCACTCTGATTGGCTACCACCATATTTGTACATGCCCCCACACGCCCTCACCCCCTCCATACACACTTCTCTTGCCGCAGCACTCCATCACAAATCCATTATTAAGGCATTGTGGTTCGTGGAAGTGTTTGTGTTGCAGGATGTTGGACAGGCGAGGCCCAGATGACCAAAGGCTTTAACCTGGCGCCATGATTCATCATCCACACAGTGGGACCGAAGTCCACGGTCCACTGCGGCTGTGAAGCGAGCTCTCAACCCTGCTGCTTCAGACAGTGCTCATACATTTATCAGACGAGACAGCATTTGAATGAAATAAACTTAGGGGTAATGACAGCGTTGTGGTCGCCACATCCACTGTTGGTACAGTTTGTTTGAAAACGTTCAGGAAACAGCTTCAGTAAAGTGTGCTGAACGTCTAGGACGAGCTGAATGTTTCGTCTTGCATACTGCGTACTGCCACCGTGCCTCTACCAGTTTCTATGTGCTCAGCCAGCTTGATTCTTCTGTCCTGTTGTGTTCAGCCCACACTGCTTAATGCTGCCTGTGTCTGTGTGCTGCACAAAGTCTTCCTGTTTCCCTGTGAGTACCAGATGCTCTGCCCATTCTGGTGGATCCTCGGTACACATTGCCTGTTCTGTTCAGCACCTGCCTTCATCATCTGGTTCGTCCTGTCACTGACGGCAACCCCTGGTCAGTCTCATTCTGCTTGCCCGCCTCACCTGCCACTATTAATCTTCTCAATAACCTTTTTAAAAACGTACTCTGTGTTCGGCTGATTATCGGGTTCTCCAGCATTAGTCATTGCACCAGAAGCAAAACTGTCATCTGAAATATTAAACTGGTGGCAGTGATTCAGCTCCTGCGAAGGTACCCCTGTATAGACCTTCATTATCGTCATCCCAAAGCTCAGCATGAAACCCAATTACTTTTCAAACAAACCTGCTAAATACAAGTTTGTTTTGGTGTGGTTTCATTCATACAACTCAATGTGGTTGTTCTGAGACATTTCATGCCCCAGTCTAGTCCCTGTTTCAGCTGTTTCCAATCAAATAGATTTGGAAATGTGCAAATAAAGTAAAATGCATACTATATTAAGTTTTCAAGTTCATTAACCATTTAACTTTGAATCAGTATAGTCATGTTCAGGGAATAAAAAATTTATGGAAAAGTTCATTTGTTTCAGTAACTTTATTCATGAACACACTTCTATAGATTGACACAGTGATGTGTTTGAAAGCCTTTATTTCTGTTAATTATGTTTCTTTTTTGTTTTGTTTTCGGGTTTTTTATAGCCCCTGCTTTAAAAAACAGCATTTATGATTAAAACATTGCATCAGACCAGAAATAAATGAAAAAATGTTCATGCAGAAATGGGGACTTAAAGGTATATTTTATTGCCAACTTAAAGGTTGCTGGGGTTTTTTCAATAGGTACTTTTAATCTGACAAACAAGCCTCTTAGAAATGCCTATTCTAATTAATTGAATATGACTGTATTATTAATTCACAACAGTGACTGTAGCACCCAAAAAAACGTGATGTGTCTGGATGTGATTCTTGTTTACATTCCCTTCTGAGTGAAATTCTTTCATTGGCATGACTCAGACTGGTCCTGACTCCGGTGGGGCGTGAGCCTCTTTCAGAAACAGTTTCCTTTCTAGAGCAGTGCACACAACATCTTCCTGTTTGTGGATTGAAACAAAGCCAGCAGGCCAAGCAAGCTCTGACAAGGTTGGAAAATTATTAACGTTGTTTACAGTGTAACAGAGGCACACAGAGCCAGTGGTTCCAGTCATAACAGGCAGCACGGCTAGTTGCAGCTTGTCAGGGTTGCATGCAGTGCTCAGACCCTCGGGGTGGGGGTGGGGTGGCTGAGAGACTCCTGAACGATGATTCCGAGCTCCTGATTCCACCTCTGCTTTGAAACAAAGAGCATTTATACTGAGAAGAACCCCAGATCAGGAAATGAATCAATGATTCTTCTGTTAGCTTTAAGTAATTCTTTTAGAAGACATTTAAAAACACAGCATGTGTTTTCCTTTGGTAATATATCATATATTTATACTTGTAGTAACTCATTGTGATTAAGGCTGTACGATTTTGCCAAAAATCAAAATTGTGATATATTTCAACCATAACCAACCAATTGCGATTTAATTTTGACTATTCTCTGCATTGATCACAAGCAACAGGAATGGCCTGTAGATAAAGATGTCAGTAAAGGAAAACTATTTAAAACAAGAAATGTAACTGTTTTTATTAATCAGAATATTATTATTCACGAGAATAGCTTTTGATTGAGTTGGATATCAATCCTTGTTGAGCATAAAGTGCAACCAACAAGCTGTCTGACCTGTACTTAATACTATGGTGAGATTGCCTGAGAGTTTCTGGTAAAAAAGTGTGATTATATAAACTCTGAAACAAATAACTTCTGTCATAACAGCATTGATGTACATTTTAGGGCAACCTCTGCTGCTTTCAAGACCAAGAAAAACACTCTATTTGTTATCACCACTGTATCCAGTGAACATTTGAAAATTCTAAAAAGTGATTAGAGTACATAATCTGTCTGAATTATCGAAATTTACAAAAGGTTTGCTTCCATAGTTGTCCTGTATTTACCTCCATCAACTCGGGTCAGCTTCTGTGTTGCTTTAGAAGAAAAGCATCTTCACAGAATGATGGCGTTACCACGCGCTTTTATAGAGGGGATGATGTGTTCAGGGCTGTGTGCTGTGTTCTGTCACTGAAAATAAACACTGAAATAGTCCCCTACCCCTGCAGGGCTTTTGACAAACTGCAAACTTCTTTGTTCTCACCAGTCTTCTTTAAAGGGAACATTTGTGATGTAGAAAACTAATAATTATCATGTCAACAGATTGTCACACATAGGCTATGGATCTCTGCAGCTCCTCCAAAGATACCCTGGGTCTCCTGGCTGCTGTTCAGATTAATTCTCCATTTGTCCAGCCAGTCAGTCTAGGTAGATGTCCATGTCTTGGTAGGTCTGCAGTTGTTCCATTCTGCCTTCATGTTCAGATGACAAATTAAATTGAGCTCTGGGAGAAGTTCAGTTTGGAAGATTGTTTTAGAACCTAACTTTACCACAACTTCCTCCCTGACCTGTCTGCTGGGTTCTTCATCATCGGGGGGGGGAACCTCATCCCTGTTTTATCAACACAGGTCTCTTCAAAAAAAGAGGTCTTGGATCTCAATGAGAATGTGTGTATAAATATAGGTTAAATAAAACTGAAATATATCCCTCCTGGCCTCCCTCCTCAGAAGGATGATCTGGACGCACAGCTTCCTCCCAGACGGAGCATGGCTCTGTGAGGATTTCATGCGAGGTTTAAGACAGCAATAATGTTCTGTTTAACAAGGTTTTTGAGTCTGGCTTTATGCCTGGTACCAAACCATATCATTCATTCAACTAAGTGGTGGGAATAATAATAAGATGGAGGAATAGAACAGAAAGATCCTTTATTGTCCCACAGCAGCGAAATTCATCTGTACCAGCAGCAAAGAGCAAATATACATCATAAGAAAAATACTGTACAATTATTAAAAATAGCATACTTGAGAAATTAAAGTGTGCGACTGAGTAGGATGATTTAAAAAAAAATGTGCAAAATCTATAATTATGTTTATACATCAAAAAACACCAACAGACTAATAGATATAAGAGAAGTAGATGTAACCGAGTCAGCCAAATAAAAGTCAGCTTGGTTCTTGTTGCCATGTGATCTGTTTGCCATAACACTTCATTAGCGTGGATGAGTTGCCGCCAACACTTTGTGCTGTCACACCTCACATATTATCACGCTGGCCGAGAGGACAAAACATTTCTCAGATTTTCAGCTAGAGATTAATTTCACAAAGAATGTGAATAAGTTCCTGGAGCCACCTCATTTTGTCATCCCTATGAGGTCATCTGTGAGTTAGGAATTGCTGGATGTAAACATGTAAAACCAAATATTCCTTGAACTTTTTTTTTTTATCAATGTCTACTGAATGTCACGCGGAATAGGGGAAAAGGGGGATTATTCTACACACAATAAAGTTTCTGCTTTAGATGGATATGAGTATATCCGTCCTACTTGGGCTCCTGTCAGCAGGAGAAAGTCGGATTCAGCCTGCCATGGCATGCTGCAGACACACGGAGAAAGGGAAGGAAGTCCATGTTGAGGCAGCGTTATTCTCCCATGCCTAAAGGCTTTACAGGTGAAATGTTGCTCAAAGCATGGACTATTCTGAGGGGACAGGGCACACGGCACATTTAGCTGTTCACTGTGTCATCATAATACTCCAAAGCCTGTACTACAAAACAGGATTAGTGGCCTAGAAAGTAACTTTAGCTTTTCAGTGTGATGAAGGTGTTTTAGTTTTCACCCACGCTAGCCACCTTGGACACCACCATAACATTCTCAGAGGCATAACTACCTCTCTGATCCAAATGTCAAACTTTCCTCTGTCTCTGGCTTTTGTATCTGACAGAAGCTTTAAATGCCAGCCAGAGTCACAGCTCCTTTCTCAGTCCCCGTCCCGCAAAGTCTCTCTGCTGATATCTTGCAATATTCTCCGAGTTCATCGCAGTTTTTTAAGTGTCATTGCAGGATGTTTGTTTTCTATTACATTTCCAAAGAAGGACCTCAAGACTTGGTGAATGAACACCATTGCTTTGGTATCTAAACTCCTTCCTTTGGGCAAATTATGTCTTTGCAATTAATCCCAAAGAAAATTTAACAACAGATTTATATCTTATCCCAGCCTAAATTTTGAGATTCTGAATTTCTTTTTGAATCTAAATGTGTCACCAGAATTTCAAAAGTATAAATACTACATTTTAAGTTGTCATTGTCGGTGATAATTTGGTTTTTGGATTTGTGAGAATGAATGGTTGTGTGGCTTCCAGTAGTAGAAGTCATAGTCTTGTCGTTTACATAAAATACCCAGATGGCTCAGAAAAAGGATTCTGTAAAATATTTCCATAAGAGAAGAAGTGGATTCCATGGAGGAGGATAGATAACGTGGTGTTCACCTGGACAACAAAAAAGGATTCTCCATAAAATTAAAAACATAACTTCATGACATTGTAATACAACAGAGTGACTTCAGTCAGGGGTTTCTTCAGGTTCACTGTGTTCACTTCAGGTCCCCACCACATAAAGACCTCTCCAGGAGAGCCTTTCTGCCCACAGCCTGTACCATGCTACAATGATACGTCAGCTATCTAAGAAATGTAGGTAGTTGAAGTTACTACAGCTTTTAATTTCCTTTTGGGCTTAGTGAAGTATTCTCCAATTGAATAAAACTGAATTTCATGAAAAGGAATGTCTATTTATTGTAGAATGTAGAATTTTGTCCATGTCTGAGTGAAGCATTTCAGATTTTAAACTAGAGGAGATCAAATTCCAGCCGTACTCATTAAAATTGTGAAATAACTTAATTAATCCCTGAGAGAAAGCTCTGATTCACTTGTTAAGTTTAGCCACATTTAAAATACATAGGGCACCCTCATAGTTTTTGTAATCAGTCAGTCTGACAAGCACTTTAAAAGTAGGCTCCATCAAAACAGAGCAACTCAAGAGCACTCTCCTCTGTTTCTGGGGTTCTGACTGCTTCTGACAGCAACAAGATAGGGCTCTGTGAGACAGACTTGACTTACAAGAAATATCCTATAGTTTCAAAATCATAACGCGGTCTCATGATGATGCCCGGAGCGCTTATCAGTGTTTCATATATGTATGTTCTTAACTAGATCCTATTCCTCTATCACATTCTTTTGGTAAACTATTGACAACTTTTTTTGTCTTTGTGTTTCTGTTACCTTCCAGACTTCAGTGATCAGCTCTTGGAGGTGGTTGGCCTGGAGGGGGCGATAGAAATGGGACAGATCTACACTGGGCTGAAGAGCGCTGGGCGCAGATTGGCTCAGTGCGCCAACATCACTATCAGGTCAGCTGCTTCCGCCATCTTTTGCCCAAACAGAAGCTTTGTTCCTACCACCTCTCCCCTTCTGCCCTCCTTTTTTGCCGTCCTTTGTCACGACCCCGCCTTTTTGTTCCAGTTTAACGACACAAAACATAAAATGCATCCATCTCCTGTAATGCAGGATAAAAAAAGTGCATTCCTTTTTATGTTTTTTTGTGCATTTGTGTCCAAACAATAACATATTACTAGCGTATAGATTATGTATCTTAGTTGTGTGCTTTAGAAAGCAAGCTGTGGGGACCGAACTAGACTGAGAGACCATTTAAAGACCTTTAAGGGTGTTTTTGTGATGAATTTAGGAGGACCCAAGAAATACCCGAAAACAAGTGAGTACGAAATATTATCAGTCTTTATTTTGACGCTGGCGGCGCGGTCCCCTGGCTCGGCTCGCACTCTGCGACTGGCCGCTCCTGAAGGTAGAGTCGCAGGTTAGTGACCAGCAGATATTAACAGGTTGGTCAGAGAGAAATGAGGTCACTAACCTGGACGTGCTGAGGGCAGAACTCTGACTCCTTATGACGAAGGCGTCCGAGAGGGGGTTATCCAGGGCTCTTTGTCCAGGTCCGGTCCAGGTCTTAATCAGGGGAAAATCCGATTTACTCAGGCAGCGGTTTCCAAGGGAGAATCCAACAGGGCGTCCAGGTCCAGGTCCAGGTCTCAATCCAGAAAGCACAGACAAAACAGGGGGCAGGCGAACTCGTTTTACTCACGGACAGACTGGGGTCAGAAACACGGTGAGGCAGTCCAATTCTCTGAGGCTGACAGGCAGGACCCAGGCAGGCAGACAAATCCAAAGGGGCAGGCAGGTTTCCAAAAGACAGAGGCAGAACAGGTCGAGAGGCAGACAGGCAGACAAGAATTCAAAAATGCTGGAAGCGCTCACCGTATGGCTAGAGACGTTCTGGCACTGGAGGCTGCGAGGAGCAGAGCTTTTAAGCAGCCAGGGCGGAGATGGACACAGGTGCGCTGATTGCAATCAGCAGCTCCAGTGCCAGAAACGTTACAGAGCCCCCCTCTCAAGGGCGGATTCCAGACGCCCCAGGTTGGTCTGGATGGGCTCTGTGGAAATCCCTAATGAGGGATTTGTCCAGGACGTGGCGAGCCGGGACCCACTGCCGCTCCTCAGGACCATAACCCTCCCAGTCGATGAGGTACTGGGTGCCTCGACCCCATTTACGGGACTTAAGGATCCTCTTCACGGTGTAAACCGGGAGGTGGGGGCGTGGTGGTGGGAGACAGACTGGAGGTGTTGACAGGCTTGATACGGGATACGTGGAAGGTGGGGTGAACCTTCATGGTTGAAGGCAGACGGAGACGGACCGCCACTGGATTGATGATTCTAGAGATGGGAAATGGTCCAATAAAGCGTGGCGCCAACTTCTTGCTGTCCACCCTCAGAGGGAGATCCCTGGTGGAAAGCCAAACCCTATCTCCCACTCGATAGGTTGGGGCAGGAACCCGCCGACGGTTGGCTGCACGGGACTGATTCTGAGATGCGGCGAGTATGGCCTTCCTGGCCCTTCTCCAGGCTCGCTGACACCTCAGAGCAGAAAGACGGGCGGACGGGACTCTGGACTCGACCTCTTCTGTGGTAAACACTGGCGGTTGGAAACCGTAAACCACATAGAAGGGGGAGAGACCAGTAGAAGAGGAGGGTGACGCGTTTATCGCATGTTCCACCCAAGGTAAGTTCTGCGCCCATTTGGAGGGGTCCGCCTGGCAGAATAGGCGGATCTTGGTCTCGACCTCCTGGTTCATTCTTTCAGATTGTCCATCTGACTGGGGGTGGAAACCGGAGGAAAGATTTACAGAAATCCCCAGCATAGCACAGAACTCTTTCCAGTAACGAGCCACAAACTGGGGACCCCGGTCTGACACAATGTCAGAGGGCAGACCGTGCAGCCTGAAAACCTCCCTGGCAAGGATGAGCCCCATCTCCTTGGCAGAGGGTAGCTTGCTTAAGGGGACCAGATGGACCATCTTAGAGAAACGGTCAACGATTGTGAGGATGACCGAGTGACCGTCAGAGGAGGGGAGACCCGTGATAAAGTCCATTGAGAGGCTGGACCACGGTCGAGGAGGGACTGGGAGAGGATGAAGCAGTCCCGAAGGGGGACGACGAGACACCTTGGCCTGGCTGCAGGGGGAACAGGCTGCCACAAACTCCCCGACATCCCTGACCAGAGACGGCCACCAGAACTGGGACCTGATGAGGCGAATGGTCTTGCTCACGCCTGGATGGCCGTATAACCGGGAGCTGTGACAGAACTCTATCACCTTCGATCTGAGTTCAGGAGAGACAAAGAGCCTGTCCTTGGGACAGGCTTCGGGCATCTGGACAGAGGCGAGGGACTCCCTTACCTCCCTCTCAAGTTCCAGGCGGGAGACAGCACACCTCACAGGATCTGGTAAGATGAACCCCCGTTCCTCCTCCGGATCCCCCTCGTTAGCCTCGAAGACCCTTGATAAGGCATCCGGCTTGGTGTTTTTAGACCCCGGCCTGTAAGAGAGGGTGAAACTGAATCGGCTGAAGAATAGTGCCCACCTGGCCTGCCTGGGGTTGAGTCTCTTTGCAGTTTTGAGGTACTCCAGGTTGCGATGATCAGTCCAGACTAAGAATGGTGTCTTGGAGCCCTCGAGCCAGTGCCGCCATTCTTCAAGAGCCAGCTTAACTGCCAGAAGTTCTCGGTTGCCAACATCATAGTTCTGCTCAGAACTGGATAATCTCCTGGAAAAAAAAGCACAGGGGTGCACACGACCATCCTCCCCCTCCTGACTGAGGATGGCTCCGACTCCGGAGCTAGAAGCATCTACCTCCACTACAAACTGTTTCTCAGGGTCAGGAGAAACGAGGACCGGGGCTGAAGTGAACAACTCCTTAAGGCGCCTGAAAGCCTTGTCTGCCTGTTCATTCCACAGAAACTTAGTTTTACAAGAAGTGAGGGCGTGGAGAGGAGAGGCTACCTGGCTGTAGTTCTTGATAAACCTCCTATAAAAATTAGCAAACCCCAAAAATCTCTGGAATTGCTTACGGTCCGTCGGGGTTGGCCACTCAGTTACGGCCCGAACCTTGGCTGGATCCATGGCAATCTGCCCAGGCGACAAAACAAACCCAAGGAAGGAGGTAGACGTTGTGTGAAACTCGCACTTTTCTGCCTTTACGTACAGTTGATTTTGAAGGAGGCGGTGGAGGACGGAGCGGACGTGTTGCTTATGAGAAGCCAGGTCCTTGGAATAAATGAGAATATCATCAAGATAGATGAAAACGAAATGGCTGATCATGTCCCCAAGAACCTCATTAACCAGGTTCTGAAACACTGCTGGGGCATTAGTTAGGCCAAAAGGCATCACCAGGTATTCGTAGTGGCCGGTGGGAGTGTTAAAAGCGGTCTTCCACTCGTCTCCCTCCCTAATCCGGACTAAGTGGTAGGCGTTGCGAAGGTCCAACTTAGTAAAAACTTTAGCCCCTTGGACCTGGTCAAAAGCAGAGTTCATCAAAGGAATAGGGTATCGGTTCTTAACCGATATGTTATTTAGACCCCTATAATCAATGCAAGGGCGGAGGGAGCCGTCCTTCTTTTCAACAAAGAAAAATCCCGCCCCAGCGGGAGAGGACGACGGGCGGATGATGCCAGCTCTTAGGGACTCATTAATGTAGTCCTGCATGGCCTGGGACTCTGGAGGGGATAATGAGTAAAGGCGACCTCTGGGTGGAGCGGCGCCTGGCAACAGGTCGATCGCACAATCATATGGGCGATGAGGAGGTAAACTTGTGGCCTTGGCCTTATTAAAGACCTCCTTTAAATCATGGTATACAGAAGGAACTCTGGACAGGTCCGGGTAAAACTCATCTGTTTTACCTTCGGAAGAACAGGAAGGCTGAGCAGAGGATAGACAGAACTCGGAGCAAGACGAGGCCCAACCCGTAATCTCGTTACGCCTCCAATCAATCTGGGGGTTGTGTCTGCGGAGCCAGGTAGCGCCCAGGATCACTGGAACCTGCGGGGAGTCAATAATCATAAAGGTGAGTCTCTCTTTATGATTACCTCCCAGGGTCATCTCCACCGGCTCAGAGACGAGGCGTGATTGGTTGAGCTCGTGCCCATCCAGGGCGAGAACACTACGGGCTGGAGAGGCGTTCTGGAGTGGGACGTTAAGCTTCCTGGCCAGGCCTTCGTCCAGAAACTCAGTGTCGGCTCCTGAATCAATGAAAACCGAGAGCCTGTGGGACTGTGAGGAGAAAGACAAGGTAGCAGGAATCAAACGGTTTGGTGGGACAGCAAGCTTGGTGTAGCTCAGTAGGGATGCCCCACCCCCTACTGAGCTTGGTCTTTTAACGGACAGTTCCGGACTTGGTGACCCACCCCTCCACAGTAGAGGCAAAGTCTCTGCTGTTGCCTGCGCTGGTACTCATCCTTGGTGAGGCCTACCTTACCCAATTGCATGGGCTCTGGCTCTGAAAGCTTTGGTGAAACTGGTGAAGTAACAGGAGAAGGAGCCGACACTCGAGGGGAAATAGATGACGTCGAACGACGTTCCCTTCGCCGTTCCATAAGGCGGAGGTCCACTCTGTTAGCCAGCTCCTCGAGCTGCTTCAGGGATTTAGGGTACTCTCTAGTGGCGAGCTCGTCCTTAATCTTATCGTTGAGCCCAAAAATAAAAACGTCCATAAGGGCAAACTCGTTCCAGAGGCTGTCGGCAGACAACAAATGAAAATCAATAACATAATCTGCCACAGACCTATCTCCCTGTCTCAGGGTCAGAAGCCCCCTAGAGGACTCCCGGCAGGGCAGCAAGGGACTGAAAACTCTTACAAGCTCCGTGGAGAAGTCATGATATGAGTGGCAGATGCGTGAGTTATTTTGCCACTCGGAAGTTCCCCACAACCTGGCTTTGCCGGCTAGCAGTGAGATCACGTACGCTACCTTGGACCGGTCTGAAGGGAATGAGGAAGGTTGCAATTCAAAATGTATCTCACACTGTGTGAGAAAAGCCCTGCAATGATCTGGATCACCGGAGAACATTGCCGGCGGGGAGAGACGGGGCTCTGACGAGGACGACGTCACCGGAAGTGACGGAGGGCCAGAGGAAGCGGCTTGCGGAAGTGAAGGCTGCGAACTTCCCTGAGTACGAAGATGGCCTAAAATCTCCGAGACACCGGCTTCTAACTCAGAAATGGATCTCTCTACCCCCGCGCGCCACTGGGTTTCGGGTACAGGGTCCATGTTTGGCCAGAACGTACTGTGATGAATTTAGGAGGACCCAAGAAATACCCGAAAACAAGTGAGTACGAAATATTATCAGTCTTTATTTTGACGCTGGCGGCGCGGTCCCCTGGCTCGGCTCGCACTCTGCGACTGGCCGCTCCTGAAGGTAGAGTCGCAGGTTAGTGACCAGCAGATATTAACAGGTTGGTCAGAGAGAAATGAGGTCACTAACCTGGACGTGCTGAGGGCAGAACTCTGACTCCTTATGACGAAGGCGTCCGAGAGGGGGTTATCCAGGGCTCTTTGTCCAGGTCCGGTCCAGGTCTTAATCAGGGGAAAATCCGATTTACTCAGGCAGCGGTTTCCAAGGGAGAATCCAACAGGGCGTCCAGGTCCAGGTCCAGGTCTCAATCCAGAAAGCACAGACAAAACAGGGGGCAGGCGAACTCGTTTTACTCACGGACAGACTGGGGTCAGAAACACGGTGAGGCAGTCCAATTCTCTGAGGCTGACAGGCAGGACCCAGGCAGGCAGACAAATCCAAAGGGGCAGGCAGGTTTCCAAAAGACAGAGGCAGAACAGGTCGAGAGGCAGACAGGCAGACAAGAATTCAAAAATGCTGGAAGCGCTCACCGTATGGCTAGAGACGTTCTGGCACTGGAGGCTGCGAGGAGCAGAGCTTTTAAGCAGCCAGGGCGGAGATGGACACAGGTGCGCTGATTGCAATCAGCAGCTCCAGTGCCAGAAACGTTACAGTTTTGAGTCAATTAACTGATTAGAGTGTGGCACCAGGAGTCTTCAATATTGGAGCTTTCCATGATATTCTAACTTTCTGAGATACTGAATTTGGGGTTTTCAATAGTTGTCAGTTATAATCATTAAAATTAAAATAAAAACTTGAAATATATCAGTCTGTGTGTAATTAATGAATATAATATACACGTTTCCCTTTTTGAGTGGAATTACTGGGGGAAAAAAAAACAACTTTTTCATTATATTCTAATTATATGACCAACACCTGCATTTCAAGGGATGGATGGTGATGTCCTTTAAAACAAAAAAAAAACTCAGATCATTCCTTCTTGTCTCGTTTTTTCCTGTTTCATTTAAATGTTGATTGGCCAATTAAAAGCTAGCTAGATTTAGTTCAAAGTCCCTAGAGTGCTGTTTTTAGGAGTGGTGAGGAGCAACCGTGCCCCGTTGCCTGTCACTGTTAGATTGGTCACAGGTCTGAATCGCAGCACTCAAGGGTTTGAGAAGCAGCACTTCAAAAGAGATGCTGGTGAGATGAAGCAGCAACACTGCAGCCAGTTGGATTGAACAAAGTCAGAGTGGCAGCAGGCTAGGATCACAATTTAGAACTTATTCCTAAAACTTGTTTTTTGCTTAATAACTTTTGTAAATGGAGAAACCAGTTGCTCCGCTTCCTCGGTTCTTCATAGGCACCTTTGGTTTAAATCATAGAAAAGTCTTGTAGAGGTCTACTTTAAAATGCTGATCCTTCACACAGATGAGATTAATCCAGAAACAGCAGGTCAGCAAAGGACAGTGATTGGGGTTATTACCTGTCTTCAAAGAACTGCAAACGAACCCAAAACAAGACTTCTTGACTCTAAATAAGTTTTAAGTTGACTGTAAACAATTCTCATTGGTTCATAAGAGTCATAATCAATGCTTCTGATCAGGAGTCCAGAGTCTTTTTGATTTGGTAAAAGTGCAGGACACCACACTAACCCTTTCTTTAACTTCAGCTGTGTGGTCACTGTGTGTCAGCTCATTTAACAGAGACAGGGGTCTGGATCTGGATCTGAAGAAGGACATTCACACATGTCCCGTCACTTTTTCTGAAATTCGCCCCGATAGTTTCCTAGACCAGAATTAAAGGCGTATTCATCTCAGCCATTCTCCCATAACATGTTTCTTCAGTCACTGAGGCGTGAATGGAAGTCATAAACCAACTTTGGCTGTGTGTGCGTGCACGTGTGTATGGACAGTGGATTTGGGGAGTTTAAAGAGCGGGGGCCCATCTGGGAACTGCTCTCATGGGAACAAAAAGATCAGTGTCTGACCCTGCCCTGGGACACTGTTAATGGGCCTCCTTTTGCCTCTAAGATGTGTGATATCTGACGTTCACAACCTTTGCCCACCTCCAGCACCTCTGCGCTCCACACTAACTTCTCACTTATCATCCTACTGCTGTCTCTTTTCAGGATCTCTCGGCGGCTCCCCATGCAGATTGATGGTGAGCCCTGGATGCAGCCACCCTGCACGGTGAGAGTTTAGCAATTTGTTTCTACCAAATCCCTTTCTTTCATAATTCCCAGAACACTCTGACCATTACATGTAGAACAATCTCATATTCTACTATTATACTGTGAATTCCTGGATTAAAGGTCTTCTCTCTGTTATTTGGTTTACCACACAACAAATATCAATGCACAGGAACAAATAGAGCTCAGATGTGTCACAAATCCATCTTAAGCAAACGAACATGCCAGGAACCCAACAGCAAAGTGTATGTCTTCTTACCCTCAAAATAAACCAGAAGTAGGAAGACGCAACAGATCCAGTGACATGGAACCAGGCTAGCAAGGTTTGACAGGATTTGCTTGGTTTGGGGTCAAAAAGGACAGAGTTTAGGCACATGCTGTGAACGCCACTTCTGTAGCATGCTGTTTGTTTACATTTGCATGTGTCAATAAAAAAATTATATATTAATATAATAATGAAGTCTCGAAATATGAAGACACAATATATGATTTTATGTGCTCAGCATCAGCAAAACCCTGATGTCATTTCATATAATAACAAAAGTTACCACACATGACAACACCCTCATCTGGGTCACCAGTTGGCCGGCTGCTCAGTCAGCTCAGTCCTCCCAGTTTTGTCGCACAGACACCCTTTCATGTATCTAGACAACAGCAGTAACACTCCTAATCACCTCTGGTCTGTCTCTGAAAGACATCCTGGCTGTAATTCTCCTGATTGCTATATTTTTAGCAGAAAGCCATTTTGCTTCCTTCTGTTGGCTCTCTTAAGCAAGTTTTTATAGTTTTAGATTAGTTTAGTTTTTTTTCACAACCAGTGCGTTATCTTTTAGTGTCAAAAACGTATTCCTTAGTCAAAAATACAAAAACAGGGCCCACCCCATCCCCCTGGGCGGGCCTTGGGACCCCAAGGGGATCAGTTTCCGGCTTGACCTGTGTAGCTGGGAGTGGCACTCTATGCCTCTTTGTCCTGGGGGCTGCCGCTCTTGCCTCACTGGTGACTTACCTCTGTGCCGGGCGTATGGCTGTTTTGAGGTTATGCTTTGTTTCTGACAGCCTGGCACTACTCAGCCATTCTGGGGCCAGGTCTACCTGCTGTTTGTTGTTCTTGGGTGCTGTGGATTGTGGGCTTTCTACCGTTCTCGCCACACTTACAAACTCGCACTCACATCAACACAAGTACACTTGTTTCTGACACATACACACACCCATCCATGCACCAACACACAATCATTCCAAGTACAACAACAGGTCACTATAACATTACTGTGGTCTACTGAGCCTGGAATGAATCTGGTTCTAATCAAGGTATTCATGCAATTAGAACACTGTTTTGAGATATCCTCTTTGTAGAGCAAAACTGCCCTGGCACATGTAGGCAACCATCTGCTCAATATGCCTGAAATGCCATGACAGGACGTGTTAAAAAAAAGAAAAAAACATTGAAAGAAGTTCATAGTGGTGATATAAGGCCGTTCCCCATGCATTTCACGTATCCATTTGATCCAGAAATTCATGACAGGTCTTAATGGTCAAAACATGAAACACTATTTTGAAAGTGAACTCTTCAAAAGTGTTTCAAGAAGGCAATAAAGCATCAAATATCATCGATTAGAGTTCCAGTTTGACAGGCAGCTCGTCGTCACGTTTACAGACACCAGAATACGAATGTCATTTTGACGAAGATTGGCCATGTATGGAGATTTTGAGGATCTTTGCTTGCATAACTTGTTTCACATGAAAAGAAAACAGTTGTTGAGGCAGGTAGCCCAAACCACTATGAAGCAGTAGTGAGACACACTTTCCACTCTGCAATAGTTCACAAAAGGGACAAAATAGAACTCTTGAATCCTTGAATCAAACCAGCGCTTTTCACATCACAACAAATCTTGTTCCGATTCAAAAGTGTCTAGTTCTGCAGGTGATCTAGAAGGCAGGGTTGCCATCTCTTAATATTCCAGAATAAGGAATCAAGCTTTTTTATTATCATTTAGTTCTCATTATCTCATTTTGACCATATATATTTATCTTCAAGTAAGAAAAGTATCTGCCCTTCAGGAAAAACACTTGTTTTCTTTACTGCTGCTTGTCATTCTGAAAGCAGTAGTGAACAATCCTCGCTGAAGTCCTGATCACTCTTAGCAGATGTCTGCTGTCCTTTGTGGTGCAGCCTCACTACTACACAGTCATTCGGTCGGTCATAATGTTGTGGATGATGCAGTTTAGTTGTTTTCATGATTAAGTATGATTGACCAAAACTTCAATCATACTTGAATTTTTGCAATACTGACCCCATCCGAACACCTTTCAACTCCCTGCTGTAGTGGGAATCAACTTTAATTCACATGTTTTCTCTCAACATTGTGCACAATCTAACCAATCACTATCTGTGAAGTTATATCATAGTTACAGCTTCGTGGTTTGCTATATGTAGAACTACACAATACATACTGGCTCACTATTTTGACTGTCGGATTCTTCACCAGCAACCTTAAGTTTTCCATCCCCCATATTGTTTAGCTCCCACCACAGATTCTGTATAAGATTCAGGTCAGGACTCTGACAGGGTCACTGCAAAATGTTACTATTCCTTCCAGTCTGAAGAAACATATCGGTAAAATTAAAAGATTGCTTTAAACCTCAGTCTGCCAGTGCTATTAATCCCAGTTTAACTGTGGATGCATCAGGCTACCATTTTTGGCCCATGGTGCCACTCTAAATGCTGCAAGTATCAGCAAAATAAATCAACATATACCACAGATACCACATACATATTGTTCTGTTTGCGAGCCACTTTCTATATACTTCAGTCCATTGAAAGAGTGCTTGTGTTAGGGCTAAACCCTTTTTATCAGTGGGTGCACAGAATTGGCCACACAATGAGATGGCCAGTAGAAGATGTAATTACCTTTCCCCTTACTGGGTTAATGTTTGGGGAAACATCTTCAGTGTTACTGCTCTTGCTTGTAGCTGTATGAAGACCTTGACGTTCTTCTTTGCATTTATTGTGTTTGTGAACCACAGCTTTTCACTCAGAGATATACAGTGTTCACAACAGCCTCTTAGTGGGCATTCAGTCTTGCAGTTTCCAACAGGTTTTCTTGCCGGATTGTCACGCATTTATCTCCATTCATGTTCCTGTAATTCCTGTCAAGTTTCCATGTCCCTGCTAAAGAAAAGACTTCCCTCAGCATGATGCTGGCACTGTTGTCTTTCAGATTTTTTTTGTGTGGAAAAATTCTGAAAATGTATCTTTTTTTTTTTCCTGCTTCACAATTATGTACTACATTGTGTCGTTCCCTCAGAAAAAAATAAACACAAATGGTAATGGGACAAAATACATGGGGAGCTCTTTCGATTCGGTTGATTCTGCACTCACACACAGTTATACGCTCCGGTTCCGTAAGAACTTATTTACCAGAACTTATTTTCCTGTTTAACTTACTATGGGGTTTACACAGTAGATTCAATTAGCTAGCGCACTGTAGCTAAGAGGTGGGTCCATCACTTTAGCGTGAACTTGTCAGTTCAGTTCCACTATGTCACACATACAATTTTGTATTTATTTTTTATATATAAATTATTTCATAAATTATTTCATACTTTTATACTGGCCAGTGTCATTCTAACTTTGTTTATCTTCATATACCTTTTTTATATAATTGGAATAGCGGCTTTCAAGCCTCAGATAGAGAAGCTCTAGAGCTATCAAAACCAAAAAAACGACTCGGCTGGCGGCTTTTCAACTATTTAGAACAGTTACTGAACTCTAAACCAAAGCCGATATGCATACTCATTCAGGGAGGCAGCTTTTATATTGTGTGTAAGGCAAAAAATATTTGCCTCAGCATACAATAAAGAAACTCCAAACCTACTCCCTTAGCTACAGTAATCTTTAGGGACCTGTTCCTTATCCATTGGCCTTTCACCGCATATAGCGTGCCTGCCTGTCTCACGTTTGCAAACCATTATTCTGAACCATTCCCCTTCCTCCAAAAGTACACAAATCCACTCACACAGGAGGAAACACACAGCCACTGGAGATATAGAAACAAACCTTTTCTACAGCCGACCAGGCTGTAGTGTCATCTCCTCTGTGGCCTCCAGACAAAAAAAATGGTATTCCGCTTCAGGGGCTTGAGTTTCGGCACCGGTTGTTAATGCTACCACCCCTGCTGGGAGTTGGACGCCACTGCGTCCCATCCGCTTCTTTTGCCCCACAGAAGCAGTTACACGTTGAATACTACTTTAGTAGGAAATGACTCTCAAAGCAGAAACTCTAACACTTTGTCTCTAGACAAGCCAGAGAAATGTTTGCAGATGCCAGATGAGGCTCTCATAAAACAGTCGTGGAGAAAAGGAATTGGAAAGAGCCTAAGGGTTACATCAGCTTCTTATAGATCAGCAGGGACATGCCCCTGCAGGAGCAGTTAGAAGATGTGACACTACTGGGGGTTATCTGTTAGACTGTGAAATAGCATATACTTCAAGGTTTATCCACATTTACATGTGGCCCCCGAGATAACTGACCATTTGTTTATGCATGCCACATCTGTAACATCCACAGTGTATGTGAATTATGTTAATGTCCCAATAAAAGCTTTCACCAGCTCCAGCAACCTGTAGTTTCATATAATATCTAACAGTTGAAGGAGTATGAATAGTTCCACAAGGTGCTGTGGCTGTCCTATCTTTCAAAGCTAAAATAGCAGGCAGTGTGCCCTACCAAGCTCAGTGTTGCTCTACTTTTGTCCTGTCTTGGCTCCTTTCCAGACTCTCTTATTCAGCCACCTCTGCACATGCCCAGCCTCGACCTCCAGCAAAGTCATTCCATCAAATCTCACAGCATATTATTCCTCTCACAGGGGGAAGTCAGTTAATTGTCACAGTGCAGCACAGCCTCTCGTGTCCGTTATTTTCAAGACCATAGTGAGTTATTTTTCTGTAAAGTGTCAGGAAGTGACGACTGTCTGCCTAATAAGCTTGTCAAGCACACCAGATTCCATCATTTTCTTTCTTTATATTTACAGGTCAGGATCACGCACAAAAACCAGGTCCCCATTCTGCTGGGCCCGCCTCAGAAGACGCCATTCTTCTTCTTCAAGAAACGCAACTGCAGTCGTGACTAGGACTAAAGTTCCCCAACTCAGAAACACACACACATTTATACAGTACACATATGCACACACAGGCCTCCTGCTGCACAAGTGGCTCAATCAATCAGATAACAGCTGTGTTGCTGCCAGGTTGGATTATAGGCATGGCTAGTTCATTTTGTTCCTGAAGTTATGATGTCTAGAGAAATGTTATTCTTAAAAGAATCTACAAAATAAGGCAACAGACAGTATCAACCATCATCCTTGAGTCCAAAAACATCCTCAGTCAAACTCCTGCCCAGAAAATCCAAGTCACACACCAATACTGCACTGCCAGCTGAACCCTGCTGCTGGGTCTGGACGGCCAGAGAGGCGGATTATACGACGATCCATTAGAGACTGAAACACACTGCGGTGAGGAGGGCTGCCGAGTGAGCGGAGTGAACTCCTCGCCTTGGTTAAAATACCTGGATGAATAATGAAACAACGGCTGCTTGTAAGAGCACTTCGTCTCTGGGTCTCCCCACAGACTCTCATCACGCCATACCAAAGGAAAGACCTCGTCCATTATTAACCGACTGTGTTTGCAGATTGATGGCATCGTGGTGTAACAGTAAAGGATTGAAGCATGCAGGGATGCAGGGACTTAGTATCTGTAGTATCAATATCCTAAAAACGAAACAGAAAAAACCCTTAGACCGCATTTCCTGGTTGTGCAGATGATCCTCAGGCAGAGAAAGCGATGGTCCTCCTATCTCTATATATATACTCAGTCTGAACTGAAAGTAGAACATAGCAATGAGGTTCACTTTTGTTTTCTGTTTAAAAATGATGCATGTGCTGTAACACTAACTTCCTGATTTAAGTAGGATCAACCCCTGTGCACAGTACAGCACACACTAGAAAGATTCTAGTGAGCCAAAGTAAAATCCTTCAGGGGTCCAAAAGCAGGGCCAGTTATTTAATTTGTATTTATTAAAATATTAGTAGGTCAGACAAATTTCTGTCTACTGCAAGGAGGATTTCTGTTTCTGAGACCTAACCTCAGTAACTGCCAGCCCTTCTCCAAGATCCATCAGGAGTTAACACCAAATAAAACTGAGTTACTAGAAATTTAAGAGTAATATTAATACTAAGTTTGGTGTTTATAAGAAATATATCCATATTATTGTCCCAACAAATATTCTAAGAGTATGTGCAAATAGAATATGTATATTTCTGTAAACTAGCTCTAGCTCACATATACTGTAACTGTACACATGAATGTCTTTTAATATATTGTTAATCTGTGGCAAATTTGGCTCAGATCACTGTTCCGCTGCTGCAGTCACTCTCCAAAGGCACCTTTCCACTCTGTCTAATCAGATCAAATTATAGTCATGGTGTAAAAGAGAAACCAGCTATCTGAACTCATATCACAACTTAAAAAAGGATATGTTCTTTGCCAGATCATAAAATGATTGAAATCTAACCCCAGCTGTACAAAAACACACACCAGGCCTCACACTATAACTATTAATTAAACAAAGAAGAATCTAAAAGGGTAAAGCTGTTTGTATAAAACTGAAACCCTCACTACTTCCTTGGGTTTTAAGAAGTAAAGCCGCAGTCAGACAGCTGCCAGGCTGTCCAGGGTGGATGTCTTGGCAAATTTACACCAGATACTCTGAGAAATATTAAAATCAAACCAAAAGAACTCCATCTCAGATTGCCCAGGCATCAGTCAGCATGGTGAAATGTAAAGGTCATGACAGAAGTATACAGAGACAGAACAAGTGAGACTTGCATGGGAGGGATGCCAGGAGAAAGCTTCTTCTCTCTAATAAGAATATGGTTGCACAACTTGATGAACCACAAGACTTCTGCAACAACATGGTCATGTATGGAGAGAATACATCGGTACAAACACCTCCAATCAGCTGCCCAGTACCTAGGTAGAGGGCTGAGCATGAACTCCTACGTATGTATAGTATTTTACAGCCAGACGTGAAGCCATCCGTTTGGCAGCTACAGTTTGGCTGAAACTGGTTCATCAACAGGGAAGTAGCTATGTTTACATGCACATAATTTCCCAATCGGATTGAAATCTAGTTAGATTAAAAAGACAAAAATAATTGGACTGTACCGTTTATATGGGCACACAGTTGATTTATCTGATCATAATGTGCGTGTAAATGCACCTGGCTTTATACAGAATAGAACTACTCTGACATGCGCAGTTATCAAAATGCCCCACCACCCCTCCAAAAAAAAAAGGGAGGAAGAAGTGCCTCCGTCTTTGCTGAGCAACAAAAAAAAAAAATCAAACGAAGCATTATTAAAGGTGTTTGTTTGTCTTCTGAGCGCCCAGGCTGGACTTGCACCAGCTTCTAATTATGATTGAAACGTTACTGAATAAATAACAATTTTGAGCTCTTATAATGTTTCAGATAGAGATGTTGTATCGGGAGCACAGACAGTTTTGCTTCTTGATGTATTTCTGTCGGATTACAATTTTGTTCCGATTGAGCTTAATCCGATCATAATATTCCAATTAGAATTCAACTATCCACCGACTGCTGGAGATAGGCACCAGCCCCGCTGTGACCCGGCATGGATAAAGTGGGTATAGATGATGGATGGATGGATGGATGGATGATCCTTAGTATTGGGGTTAGATTTGAATCATTGCGGAACCCAGTAAAGAATATGCCAGTTTTTTATTATATCCCATGTAAGTAAAACCATAGGACTGAAAGACAGTGTACTTTTCCATTTGCTGTATTTTAGATAGAATTTAGTTGTATGATATTTCTTCCCTCAGCTTTGCTCCACTTTTCTTGCAAATGAATGTCAAAATACAGCTATTAAGTTTTTTTTTTACAAAAACAATTGCTCTACATTTGTTAAACCAGGTGTTAGTAGTTTTTCACTGTATACAGAAAGTCATTCATGCAGAGTTCTACATCAGTCATAGAACACCTGCCAATAATCTCAGCGTCAGAGTCGGGTCTCCAGTTCAGCTGTTATATGTCCTTCTACGGATCCAGAGGTACTGGTCAGTTCTGATCTGGTACAGGGCTTTACATATTTAGGTTTAACTATTGGTTTCTCTATATTTAACAAATAACATTAAGAGCAAGGGCCAAGCATGTCGTGAACTGACGACTGGAGGGGATGATAGGATTTTCACTTTGAGTGCTTTTAAATAGCTAAAATCATCTAAAACAAGCTGTTAGCCTTCCGCTGCTCTGAGGATGTACTTTTTTACTACAAACTCACATGATATGACGTGTCTATTACTTAGGGAACTATTCCTGATAATATTTTGAACAGAACATCGCTTAAAAAAATAATTAATGGTAACACTTTACAATAAGGTACATAACATTTGATTAACTACTAGGGAACGTCTTGGGAACGAATCATGTACTAACTGGTAATTAACCAGTACTTACTAATGACTACACAGCCCAGCCTTATAAGGGGACTACTGGTTTGTTACCAAAGAATGTGGGTTCTGAATATACTAGTGAGGTCACAGCTCTTAATTGTCAAAAAACTAGTTACCTGGTGATTACTCATTTCATTGTAAACTTATTGATTAAAAGACATTAGCAATTTTATATACTTGTACTGCTGTCATCTTAACTATGTTTGACTATCAGCTACTGAGTACCAAATCATTGCCTGGCTATTATTTTGTTAACATCATGCAGTGAAACATCATACCAAGTACTTACTGAGGAACAAATCTTTACTCAATCAGTACCTAATCAGATAGTTAGATCAGTCTGACTATTATTATTTAATATTAACCAATACCTTTTGGGTGTCTTAAAAACAAAAGACATCCTTAACTGATCCATTAGATACAGTTTCTATGATATAGTACTGGTTAATAAGGCTGGGCCGCATGGTCACCAGTAAGCTACTGATTCGTTCCTCTGGTTTCCTCAGTAACTACCTATTAGTTCCTGATTAGTTCCTCTTTGTTTCCCAGCTAACTAACCAGTAGTCCTCTAATAAGGCTGGGCTGTGTGTTCCCCAGTAAGGACTGGTTAGCTGCAAATTAGTACATGATTAATTCTCAGGGCGTTCCCAAGTAGTTAATCAAATTGTATGTACCTTATTGTAAAGTGTTACCGAATTAACCCTTTATTCTGACACAACCTTCAAATGAGGGGATTTAGATGATGTGGAAAACTGTCTTTTTATGCCTGGCTGCCACGGGATGTTCTGATGGTCCAAACTGAGCTCCACTGTAGGGTTAGGCATTGCCTTCACACCCTGATTCCCTTTAACAACCATTGAGTCGATGCTCTGGCCGGGCACCATGGAAACCAGTCGCAGACGTTATGTAACTCACTCAGATGATATCAGCTTGGTTCAGGAATCTGGGATGGAGTTTATCAGTCATTTAGATCCATCTCAGTGGTCAGTTTCAAGCTGAAATAATCCGATATAACAACAGCATATGGCGATCATTTATACAGGAATGGAGCCTGGGCGCCAACACGACTCAGTGGTTACAGAGTGCATGTTTACAGTAACTGTACATTTACTGAGAGAATGGTTTTAGATGCCTATATTACAAAGTGTACATATTTGTTTATAATATTTTATCTGAAGTTAATTAGGCCAACATCACTGCATGCCTGCTGAGACAAAGGAGAGTGAACAAATCAGGTGTGTGGATCCATCTAATCTACTGTAGTTCCATTGCTATTCCAGGTTTATTTGCTGTAGTTTTCTTTTGGGTAGAATGTTAAAGACAGGGCAGAAGAGATCAGTTAGATTGGAAACATTATGGTTTCCACAAGAAGCCAGGATGTCAGCTCAAAGGGCAGCCAACACAAGCGTCTGCTCAAAGGCTGTCTGAACGATTTTCCCATGCATGTCACAACTCATATCTCTTTGTGTCCTTTGTAGCAATCAGTTGCCTTAACAAATAAACTGACCCACTCTGTGCTAATGGTCTTTCACAGTCATGTTGATCCAAGCAA
Organism: Fundulus diaphanus; assembly: GCA_037039145.1. NCBI lineage: Eukaryota > Metazoa > Chordata > Actinopteri > Cyprinodontiformes > Fundulidae > Fundulus > Fundulus diaphanus. The sequence goes on from CM073132.1 coordinate 10,055,890, forward strand.
ACAGGATTCAGGGGATTTTATCAGTACCTGCATGGTCCTCTTTGTAGCATGCTAACCTTTCTTTAGCAGTAGAGGCTGCTCACCAGTGTGATGTAATTTGCTGTCATTAAACTGACAAACGAATCAAATCGGTTTGCTTTATCTGTGCCTAAACTTTCCAGAGGCAGTTTTTTTTCCAAAGGTAAAACAGCAACTTTAATGGAGACTGATCTCTACCATGTCTACAGTGTTTAATGTCTACATTAGTTTCACAAGTTTCTGTGTGTTCATCATTGGCATGCAGGATACATTTATTTTAATCTTTAGGTTCCTAATGATTAAATTTTCCAGGGTTGAATGAATGTAGAACATACATTTTCAGTAATTTTTATAAATAAGAACTGGGTGTTTTAATTTGAGTTTAAATTTACTGTGGCCTATCTCTGGTCCACAAAGAGTCAGAATCATTCTGACCTACAGGTACAAACATATATATACCAATTACTCCTTGACCAAACACTTTTGTAGCCATCCAGAGAATTCTGGTGTAATTAAAGTGTAACAATGGACCCTTTTTCTTGGCAGAATTGGTTCATTTAAACTTCTTGGTGTCCTGGCTGTTGAGCATAATCCAGAAATTGTATAAATTACTCTCCTTTATTCCTTTCCAAAATTATCTTAGAGGTATGTTCACATGCCCAACTGTGTCCAAGTCTCAACCGTCTGACCCAACCTGTCTCAGATTAAAGGAAATTGGGTTTACTGATCAGAAACATGGAAGTAACTCCTGAAACTGTCCACAGTGAGAGCAGTTTCACATTAACATGGACTGAGAGGGTATCAGCCAAGAAACAAGCATATCCTCCACAATAAGCACCGTCAAGCACGGCTGAAGTATCTAGCTGCTCACATGGACAATGGGTACTGGTGCCATTTACATAGGATGGAGTATTGAAGGAAGACTAGATCAAAATTCTTTGCCTTGACTACATATAAATAACTAGAGGGTTGAAACAAGGGAACACTTTGGAGATAAAACAGGACAATGACCTAAAACGTACATCAGAGCTGGTGTTGGAACAGATAAAAGAGGCTACCATTAGGCTTCTGGAATGGACCAGACCTCAAGATGAAAATCTCAAGTTTGGAAATGTGCTTAAAATCCAGCCTATGCCAGGAAACACAGCTATTTAGAACACTGGTTAAAACTCAAGCCAGAATTAGGACAATATATGTGCGATACATTGCTCACCCTGTAAAGGCAATTCTCGAGACTCTCGTGTCACATCACTTTTTTCTCTTTCAACAGCAGAAGTCCAAAAATTCATTACCACCAATCCCCCAGATGTGGTCAAAGTTTTCTGCTTCAGTCTCTCAAAGAGGTAGACAGTGGACGAGAGAAGGACTGGCGTGATTCCAAAACCTCACTTTCATAAAGTCTGTTGTTCCTGTAAATATTCATGTGAACATGAGGCTACCTTCCATCCATCTATTCGATTCCAATCCATGGCCTTCTTTATTTCAATCTCAAAACTTCTAGATATGCTGCATATTAGTCAGAACTACACATTGCACAGTTACCAAAGCAAACAGGTTTTCCAATTTGCCAAGGGAATGCAGTTGTGTGCGACATCATTCTTGGCTTCTCCAGCTTCTGTTCTGAGGTAAATGGAAAGTTTGAAACCAGCCACAGTAAAACTTGAGGGGAGAAAGTTTTCATCACTTGCTAAAATATGGATAGATTCACATACGTAGTCAAAAATATGGGTGCAGACACAGCAGATGAGCTGTGTAAAGTGGGTTAAAGCTGAATACAAAAACCACTGGCCCTCTCTCAGTCATGCTCTTCCATTTCAGCATCGATTCAGAGTGGCCTCCACAGTTCAGACCGCTCTGATCTACATCTCGGCCTGGGAATCATTATTGGCACTGAGTGACCTCAGGATCAAATGAGAGCTCCAGTGGAGTGCTGCTGTTGCTGCCAGTATGGGTTAAATCATCAAAACAATGAAACTAGATGCTTCATTTCCCTTATGAAGTCACCCTGCAGTTCCAGGGGAGGCTATAAACAAGAGGATAGAGCATCACATGATCTGCTTCAGAAATAGCGCGCCTGCATGGTGTGATGCCTCTGTTGCCCTTAGGGTGAGTACATCGGAGGGTTTCAAGGGCAGAGCTGGCCCCAAGTTATCTAGAAGCTGATCAAATAGAGCGCCTGGAGAATCGATATGTCCAGCCTCTGCAGCCTGTATCTGTCTCTGCAAAGTGTCACCCTCGCTGAATGGTGACTGCTCGCAAGTCAAAGCACTTAAAAATCAGCCCATAACCACAAGAGGCTAAAGTTGTTTTTGTTCTTTTATTCCTTAATCACTAGAAGTAAACAAAATCACATTTCAAGTTGAGGCATTTTTGGCTCCACTTGTGCCACATTTGAACTGAATCATTACCCCGTTGTTTCTGTGCTCCCTCTTAAAGGGATAGTTCAGATGTTTTGTTATTATCTTAGATGACTGTGTTCACTTTATGCTAACAGCTTGTCAGAGCAGAACCAAGGCCAAAGCTGATTTCTGTCATGATAAACCAAATTCAGATAAACTTGAATTATTGTGGAATTCTAACCTGCACTCCTCAAGTCTGGTCCTAATGGAGGAATAGCAGGAATTCAACCATTGTCAAAAAAATATATACATATGAAGGTTGATTAGCTTTTTAAGTCATGTGTGATGGAATGCTATTAAAACACATCTCACTGAACAGGCTCCATAGAGAAACATGACGGTGGTAACATCATGATGTATGGATGGTTGTATTCAGCAGGGATAGAGAAGCTGATCAGACTTGATGGAGAAATTAATATAGAGACTCTTCATAGCTTTTGGATAGAATGATTTAAATCAAAACATATGCACCAAAATGTCCTAGTCAAAGTACAGACATAGATCCAGTTGAGAATCAGCTGTAAAACAAGAAAATCCCATTTAAAGATGCACGTGTCAGTCCGACAGAGCTTCAGCTATTTTCAAAAAGCGGACAAAAATGTCAGTCTCTAACCGTGAAAGCTGGAAGAGAGAGAAGGCAAGTTTACATTTTATAGCACTTTTCAGTAACAAGATAATTCAAAGTGCTGCAGAAGACATGTCGCTGTAATTGCAGCGAAAGGTGTTTCTACAAATTACTAACACATAGGTGGTGGGAGATGGCGGGGGGCGGGGGGGATACAAATGCACTCTTGAATTTTTCGTCGCTTGACTGAAACAATGTTTAAAAGCTCAATGGATGTGGATATATTTGCAAGGCACACATTTTTACCATCATTGCCTGCAACGTTTTCCAAATCCCTTTTATTTTTAGAGCACAAATCAGTGCTCTAAAAATAGAGCACTATAGTGATCTTTATTTACAGATCACTTTAAAACCTCCTGAGGCTGAACAAAGAGCTGAACATGTCAATAAAAGCTGTCGCACAATAATTATAAACAAAACAGCAATGTCACCGTGTGAGGTGGCAAACTGGCCAGTGACCACTGACTAAAAAATGTATTCATAAACAAAATTGAGAACAGTCAGCAGCTGAAGGCTCACCTTGGGGACCTGCAGCTCATGGGTGACCACAGGGTCACCCATGAGCTGGGTGGTCACAGAACAGACTCAACAGTGCATCAAGGAAATGATCACATCTAAGTGTAACGAGTCAGCTGGATTAATATTTTAAATAATTTAAACTCTGGGTTTAATTGTCCTTTCTTTACCTGTTGCTGTGCATTGACTCTGTGCAGTCTGGGCTACCAGAGGAACAGAAAAAGTGTGGAGGGAGGGATCTAACCCTGCAGGACTATGATGAGACAACCCTTCTCATCTGGTCCTTTTTATGAAGTGCTTCTCCTCTTTCTGCTAATGTCTGAACAAAAATGTAGCCAAATCAGCTTTTGAGGAACGGTGCACTAGAAATAGATTACTTTGTGTTGAAAGAGGTTTTCCAAAACTTAAAACCTTTTTCACATTTTGCCACATTTGCAACCGTAAACTTTCAGTGCCATGTCACTGGAGCGCCATTCTCTTGGATTAATGCGGCGTCCATTTGTATTCCTTCCCACTGAGTGAGTACGTCAGAGAGCCACTCTTGGCTGCAATTACAGCTGCAAGCCTGCACCAGAACTCCCCTGACCTCTCTGCTGCGTTCTCTCTCTAATGTTCTCCAAGAAACCTCTGATAAAATTCCACACAGAGGGACTTTAATACTGGGATTCTGATGACAGGGTTTTGTGCTGGGGTATCAGATAAAAGAGGGACTGAATACATATGCTCGTTTTTCAGGATTAAACTTGTGAATTATTCTGAAAGTCTCGTATCTTTCCCCTTCTCATCGATGTCCTCCTTTTCACATAAAACCTGAGGATATGTTGATGTATGTGGCTGTAACGGGACATAACATGAACAAGTTTAAGCGGTATGAGTATTTTTTGCAAAGCACTGCATTTTAGAAGTGTATTATTTCTGACGCTTTGATCACAAATCTAAATGATCCATCCAGCTGCGGGCTGCTGTTGATGCTGCTTTCTCCAAGCTGATCTTGAACATTTGACCTCAAACACTGAGCATCCAAAGTTCAGTCACTACTAGGAGCCTGTTATCTTGCCCAAAGGTATGTCCCTGACTCAAGATCCAAAGTCTGAACGCAAGTCAATCACATCACAACAAAAGGAAGTATTTGATTAGCTCCTCGTCTCTTCAGCGGTGTAACCATGCTGCCCTTTGGCCCTGATCTGAGGAGTAGTAGTATCCTGCAGAGATGGTTGTAGCAGACATTGAATTGAGCCTTGGACGCAGACAAAAAAAAGAGATGGTGAAAGAGAACATTATTACACAACAGTCTTTGGCGAAGCTTCCTGGGTTCTGCTGCTGAGATAACGAGACAGGAATTATCTCCCAATGAGCTATTAATAGGAGACGAGTCGCATCTTGTCCCTCAGTGAGAGCATCCTGTGCCCAGAGGCCCTGCTTTTTCATTTTAACTCTTTATGAAATGTCCACAGACATTTGCGAGCTGGTACAGGCCTGCTGAGACTATGAGATACTCTGATGAGACGAAGAAAGCAAATATACAAGTACGGATTCTGTGCACTCACTAAATAGACGTGTCTCATTTTGTTCCAGTGCTTGTGATTCCCGCCCCTTAATAAAAATAAATAAATAAACATATCGCTTTTACCTGCAAGTTGTTTCTGATGTTCTGGCTTACAGACATGTACAGTCAGACCCTTCGCTGTATGCTAATGCATTCTAGTCAAATGTGAGGATGTCTGTTGAATAGCTACACCTTGTATAAAGGAGAGGGGACCGAGAATTCACCTTGACACTGGAACAGGGCCATACGCAAGACAATGACTTCAATATATTGCTGCTAAGGTTCTTGGTGTACTTATTCATGTCCTGATGGGGGAAAGCCTAGAAATGAAAGGAGGTGTACTTCCATCTTGCCGTGGTTGTTTAGCTGTGTTTATGTCCGACTTTGGAAAAAGGAGTTTTGTTTACAGATACTCTGGCTTCAGAAGACTCTCGCCAAAATCTCATGGAAGACTACAAGCAAAGCTGTGTTGAACTGCGCTCATTGGAAACGTAGAGACAAGTGATTTTCACACCTGCATCGCTCTCCAAGTGTTTGCAGAAGCCCTGCAGTGCAGGGCAAACGTGTTCACACCCCTCTGAACCTTCTTACATTTAGTACCAAACTTCAGCTGTGTTTTATTTGAAGTGTGAAGTGGAATAAAAAGCTCATAGAATTTTCCACATTGTTTACTAACAATTATATGGACAGTGTGGAGTTCTTTTCTATTGATCACTTTGTTTTCTGATATCCTTTAATAAAATACAGCGCAACAAATTCACAAGTGACATCAGAAGTAAGTAAGCTTTATTTATATAGCACCTTTCACAGACAAGAGGGGTCACCAAATGCTTCACAGTAGAAACATAAACGTAAGATAAAATAAAACAAGTAACAACAACAGCACTTCAAATATAAAATTAGATTGACTAGTTAAAAGCTGGTCTAAAAAGATGCGTCTTGAGGCGTTTTCTTAAAGTTTCCCCAGAATCTAAGGCTGTCAAGGATAGAGGGAGAGAGTCTCAGAGCCTTGGAGCCACCACACAGAAAGCACGGACACCTCTTGTTTTAAAACGTGTTCTTGTAACAGTTAAAAGGTCTTGACCCGAAGATCTCAGAGAGCGACCAGAAATGTGTGTATGCAACAGATCCTGGATGTAAGATGGAGCTTGGCAATGCAAGGCTCTGTGAGTAATGGTCAACATTTTTAAATGTACTCTAAAACCATTCAAAGCCAGTGAAGAGCCTTAAGTACAGGAGTAATGTGTGATCTTCCGTTGGTTTTATATAAAAGCCTTGCAGCTGCATTCTGTACAACTTTCAGTAGGTCCATGCAGGATTTGTTTAGACACGTGTACAGCACATTGCAATAATCCAGGCAAGAAGAAATACAAAGCATGAACAAGTATCTCCATCCCCTCTTTAGAAACCATAGATCTAATCTTAGCAATGTTAGATGGAAAAAAACAGATTTAACATGACACCCAAATATCGCACAACATTACCGTCAGAGGATGATAGAGCCCCAACGGTCTGCCTGATCTTAGGGGTAATGTTGTCTGGGGCAAAAATTACCACCTGAGTTTTGTCTGTTTAGTTGTAAAAAGTTGCCTGCTATCCATTTGTTAATGGAGACTAAGCAGTTGTGCAACACGGACAGTTTGTCTAACCTATGAGGACTAAAAGACAAATATAATTGGATTTCCTCAATGATAACAATGATATGATATTCCTTCAGAGTTACCGATAATCTTTCCAAGAGCAAGCATATACAGAATGAACAGCAGAGGGCCAAGCACAGGGCCTTGGGGAACACCACAGGACAAAGGAGCAGAGTCTGACATAAATGGTCCTATGGACGCAGAGAAACTCCTGCCTGAAAGGTAAGAAGAAGATCAGTCGAGTAATGCCCACAGTTGTTTTCAGTCTATCAATCAGAGTGCAGTGATCCACAGTATCAAAAGCTGCACTGAGATCCAATAGGACCAGCACAGAACATTTAACCCTACCAGCAGCCATCAAAATAAATAGAAGTCACCTAATTAGAAAATGAAACTCCCCGGCATGCAAAGTAGTCTCAGTATAACTGCAGGTGTTCTGTGAAGGTTTAGAAACATCTGAGAACAAACAGCACCATGAAAATGAAGGAACACGGCACACAGGTGAGGTCAGGGAGAAGCTTTAAAGCAGGGTTAAAACAAGAAAACCTTCAAATCCATAATTAACATATAGTTAAGGACCAGCTCTGGTTCTCCCTTGTCTGAGTGGTTATCTTATTAGAACTAAACTTTTGGACTTTTCATGATCTTTTCAGAACTCACTCTGGACAGGGGCTGAGCTCACATTGAAAATGATCCAAAGTGGGGCAGAAGGGGTTTAAATCCAGCTTAAAGTTCTCCAGGAAAGCTTAGTGGGACAGTTACAACCCAAACCCTACTGGGAAAACTCAATCTGTTGTACAATGTTATGTAATGTTATTAGAAGCTCTGCAACGGTTTCCTGCATCTACTGTGTTTGCTTCGCAAATTGATTATTTATGTATTTTTGAATATCTGAAATGTGTCTCATTGGTCTAGACGTGCACGCCTGAAGGTGGCACAACGGTTCAAGGATTGTTGTTTTTGCTGTGTTCTTACCTCGCTTGGCAACAATTGGAATTAGCCTACATGGCTCCAATGTAACGCTCTTCGCTGATCCGGCCGTTATGTCAGTGTCACACTAACCTACAGTTGTAGTCCTGGAGGGAAGGACAGACCAGGGCTTTAAACATGGCCCTGTCTTCACAACGCCCACTTTCACTGTCCAAACCACCCAAAGAGTAACACTGAAAGGTATCTAAACAAGGAGCCTGTCACTGTATCCACATGGCCAATTTGTTTAAGGGTAAGAACAGCAACACGGTGTGCTCATTCTCCAAATGCCTCCATATGACCACCCACTACATTCGCAGCAGCGAAGATCAACACCAAATGCCAGCAGACCTGCAGGCTGTTGCTTTTCAGATAGTCCCACTGACTTAGATGTCTTCTGCTATTTACACTCAGTGGAGAATGTCAGTGGATATTTCTGCAGCCTCTCCCTCTTTAAACTGACGATGAAAGACAACCTGTTTGCCTTAAGCTTAAGACCTTTAGATGACCACTGAGATTATATGTGACAGCTACATATGTGTTTGTCTCTTCCTACTATTACTGCCTCGGTAGCACTCTCATAATCGCTGCATCGTAGCTGCAGGGATTTGCGAGGGATTATAGATTTCATACCAGCTGCTGGAGCCCTCAGTGACGTTGGCAGTCAGATAGAGTTTATGAGAGGGGTTCCTAATATGGTGAGCATGGTTATTTATCCGTGCCCTCTAACCTTTGGATTCCATTGCCTGGCCTTCGCACACATGCATAGTCAGAAATCACCTCTTGATACTAGAGAGCCGAAGGGCGTATGCGCATAACTTTATTGTAAGGACGTTGTTCTTGAAAATATGACAATTTTTTTCCCTTTCACAGCAAAGTCATTGCATTTTAAAACAAGATGTCTGTATCTGACTGGAGGTTTGCACAAGGACTATTGATCTGATCAGCAAATTTAAAGCCCAGTTTCTGGCATCAAATCAATGCCTAAAGCTCTCTGACTAGTCAGTGCGGCTCCAAGAGTGCTCTCAATGCAAGAAGCGTCCTAATTAAATCCCCTATGCTGTGTAGAAATAGGTCTGTTTAAAAGGAAATTATTCTAAAAGACCAAACTACTCAGCGGTTGAATTTACGTTTTTTTGATCGACGCTAAAAGGGCCGATTCAGAACAGTTATCAACCAGTTTGCTGTTTGAGAGGACAGAAAGGCGCTCGCTCGCTTTCTGGGGCTGATTCCTAGTGCGTTTCCGTTGCTGCTGGCCCTTTAACAAGCACGCCTGGCAGCCTTGATTGAAAAAAACAGTCAATAAAATCCAGCCATTCATAAAAATAGGACCACGTCGTCTTGTGATTGGTCAAACATCATCTCATGAATAAGGCAGAAACGAGAGAGACGCTATTGGCTCATTCTTTGACGGGCAGGCTGAACCCACCAATCAGCGTGCCTCCCTGCGTGCCGCTGCAGCGCAGGGGAAAAGCACCGGGCCATTGACGAAAAGCTCAGTCAGGTTTAGTGATTCGGAGGAGACGCTTCAGTAAAGCAAGTGCGTAGACGGGTACAGCGGCTCGCGACACGTTGTACATTATTTTCTGGATATTCCTACAGCCTTTTCATACACAGCAAAAAGGTAGGCTACAATGCTTAATGTCCGAGAGACGTGTTTGTGAACCTATTTTTCTAGCTCCGTTGTTGTTGTTTTTAATAGGATATTTAGACCGTGAATAAACACAACGCCGTCTGATTCAAATGTTTTCACTCTGGAAACCGGTTGTTGTCGACTTTTAAAGTTATCGGAACGTGCTGTGTTTTAATCCTACGTCCCCGTGTTCGTTCGCGAGTGTTGGCTTTGGTTTATCAGCGGCTGTTTTTTTTTTTTTTTATGAATGGACGGGTCAGTCCCACCCACCCCGCCACCTCCGTGTTGTTTCCACACGGATCCAGTTTCACTTCATTGAAGAAAACAAGAGGGACCGGGTGGGGGAGGGGCGGGGACCGGTGGGGGGGCTGCTGGGGTGAACTTCGGACCCCCACCGCCACCATCGGCTGAAGTTTAGCTGAGCGTTTGTTCTGGCCGTGAGACCCGGTTCTGTTCTAAGCGTTGAGCGCCGCCCGCCCGGACCGCCTTGGAGGACTGTGTCGCACTTTGGGTAAAGCTGCGGTTCGGTCCAAAACAGATGCTTAACTGCGCTGAGGCTGGCGTCCTGACTGCAGGACGAGTGTAGTTTAGAACTGCAAAGGACGTGAGCGGTCTCATCTGGACTTAGTCTTCAGAACTCTGTCTGATCCCTGGTCACCCCAGCTCGCCGTGGGGCTGTGTTTGGACCGATCCCAGATGGGGCCCCGCGTGTAAAGAGCCGCGTTGAGGCGGGTCAGACCCGGACCTGGACCGTTCTTGTGTGACTTCTTACTCACGCCCTGAACAAATAGGCAGAAAATAAGGCTTGGGTGTAAGCAGCATGGTTCCTGCTGGTGGAGTGGCCCCCGGTGCCGACTGGCATCTGAGGGAGAACGTGTGGAGGGAGCAGGAGATCCGAGGCGGTTCTGGGACCTACCTGTGTTCGCCTGGTGCGGGATTATTTGCACTGGCAGAGCGAAAATGTGTTTATAACAGCAGCTAAAGTGGAGCTGAGTGCAACATGTTTACACTGCTGTGTGGCTTAATGTCCCAAACCACAACACTCTAACAGGAATTGTTCCCTTATTTCTGTCTGATAGTTGTTGTTTTTTTAGTTTCTCTTTTTCACTTGGGTACCATCAGATGTGGCCCACCTCCAACGGCTCCACGCTGAGACGGTTCACACCGGGACAGAAGTGTCCGGATTCCGTTATGTCGCTGCACCGATCAGACTTTTCCTGGCCGATAACCGTTGTCCGGTTTTCCCTGAGGTCCGACAGGCCGATTCCGATTTGTTTTCCTCAAACGAGGACACAATGTGCCATCAGATTTCGAGAAGTTGTCGTGGCAACTGCAGTAACTGAAGGAATCAACTCTCGGGTCTCTAACCTTTTAGCTGAAACCTACTGAAACTTGGGAAAAGTACAACAAAAACATGCCTTAGAGGCTTGTTGTCTGCCTGTTTTCAGCTAGGAGCCCGTCTCAGAGGCTCTAAATGCCAAAAACACAGTGGCATTGCTCTTATTGGTGGATCATAAGAGTTTTTGATGATTGTAGCAGAAATCTGTGTAGGAGTGGCAAGTGTTTATATTTTGGATTCTGAAATGGTCCCAAACACGGCCAGATCTGTTCTGAAATTCAACAATGGTGATTATTATCAGCTTCATGCGGTTGGATGGGAAGCAATATTGGGTTTAACTTCCACTGCTTTGAACTAGTTCTTCGGGTTCCTTTGAAACCCCAGCTGACCCGTTCTGGTCTCATACCATACAAGAGTCCAACCAAGGAAGATATGTTCTGCTAAGGTTCCTGCTGGGAGCACTGTGCCAGTGGTTCCTCCGCTCTGCGTCTGCCATCATTGCCCGGCGGCGGCGTCCATTGACAGGAGCTGGAGGAGTGAGTGGCGTCGTTTACGGCGTGTTTACGGGAGCTGGTCCTGCCAGTTGTGACACTGGCCTTGTCACCCAACGCCAGCCTGGGGCCTCTAGGAGCCGTTGATCAGCTCCCTGACCCTCTTCTCTCTATCTTGTTGAGGGGATTTGTGATCTGGTGCGTGGCACGGATTCTGCTGAGCTGGAAGCCTCCTTCCCAGTGTTTAAGCAAACGTGGCCAAGCTGATTAGGGCGGAAAGGAGCTGCTGCCGATGGCCGCGGCACACAGCGCTGCTTATATAACTGCTGTCCACGTGGTCCTTGGTGACGGCGTGCTTACGCCGGGCCGCTTCCCTCGCTGTTCAAAGAGCAGCTCCATGCGCACGTCGCTGTGGACTGGGTACAAGAAAGTCTGGGTAAATTTGTTTCACTTCTTTCTTTTTTTTAGCTCCCCACCAAGCGGATCCACACGTGGTTGTCTCCGCCCCCCTGTAACGTCGGACCTACCCGCCGTCCCTCCTGTCACGCAGATAGCATGGACAGATTCTATGACCAGCAGGTCCCATTTATGGTCCCGCCCAGTGTAAGTGGACACGCCGCGCCGCTAGACTCTCAGATCTGCACCTCCACTGATGGAGGTGGCGTCTCCTGCTGCCGATCCTCATGTTTCTCCATCTCTTCCTGTCCGACAGCAGAGCTCAGCCGCAGACGAGTCGCCCAGCAGTCGGCCTCTGAGCGACAGGAAGAGGAAGTTTGTGGACACAGAACTTGCTCAGGACACGGAAGGTGAGACCTCTGATGCGAGTCACCCGTTTCCATGTTGACGGTGGATGACTTGACGTTAACACCAGTACCCTTTCTGCTTTCAGAACTCTTTCAAGATCTCAGTCAGCTACAAGAGATCTGGATCGCAGAAGGTAGGAAGTTCATGATCACAGCGTTCTCTAGTAGAAACCCTCTCTCGCCTCTTAGTGCTTTGGCTTAAAGGTGTAGCGGACGATCGAGTTCAGGGGGTATCGCCTTATCTATTGGTTGTCCCACAACAATCACATCATTGTGAACGCTCACCTAACGGCAGTGTGCGTGTACGCTCCTTGTTATTTTCCTGCTGCTGGCTGCACATGCGCACTTCTAGTGTTTATGTATCCGGTTAGCTTAGCGGTTAGCTTCTGTGTTAGCCGTTCATTGTAGCTCTGCTGCTCTCACTGGCTCATTCCGAATACCCCTACAGAGCAAGGACTCTTTAGCCAAAGTGGAAATGCGTCAGTGGTCGCCATGATAAGTGCTGTCCGAATAATGCAGCCAGTAAGGAAGGAGGTAGGAAAATTAGCCTGTATGCTCCCTTACGCGGCTAGTTTTGCCTATGAAATACACAACGTCCCTTACCAGCGCTAAGAACCCTTTAGATATCCCACAATTCTTTGTGTCACATGACATTAATCAACGAAAGTGTCCGAAGAGAAGAGATTGCGCACCTTGTAGTTCATATTCGGAAGGCTGTAGGCCTGGATTTGACTCTCATCATCTATGTGCGTTTCCGTCACATAATGATGTCGGAGTTAAAGGCTGTCCCAATTCGGCACAGCAGTCTGAAGCTCCTTTCCTCCCTATGATAGTTCTCATTGTTGACCCCTTGAAAGGTCAAGAAACAGGAGCTAGGAGCTATAAGGGTATTCAAATGGAGCCAACGTATACTTTGAACATAGATTTTTCTTTTGACACGATCCCCCTGAGCAGCAGAGGTACGATGGTGTTGCACATGCATAGTTATTCTAGAAGGGACCTTGCCGTTTCTTAACTACGTTTCCAGAGAAATCCTCCACTATACACTATACCTTTAAAATCTTCCACTGGGTGCAGTATGGCTGTTTGTTAAAGTTTAACTGGGTGAGAATGACTCTGTTTTATATATATATATATATATTTTTTTTTTTTTTTTTTTTTTTTGTTAACAAGCAGGTCAAAGTCAATGTGCTGACTACGGCAGTCTAAAGTAGTCCCAGGTGTTTTTCAGCTCCGGTGGGTGGTTTGTTGACATCTGTGGCGTCTTTCTCTGTGTCCCCAGCCCAAGTTCCAGACGATGAACAGTTTGTCCCAGATTTCCAGTCAGAGAGCTGTAAGTACCTGGAGTAACTCCATCTCTGCATGTGGGCCCTTTGTGCACGGCATAGAGCTCTCTGTTTTTCCTTCCCCCTCCCTCTGTCTCCTCCATTTTGAGTTTAATCAGCCGATTGGCATGGGGCATCACATGAGCCAAGGTCCTAATCTGATTTCACGTTTTTTCTCACTCAACCTCCCACCCCACCCCCGGCTTCTGCTGCTGCTGTAGAAGTAGGCTAGATTCCAGTGGTTAGAGCTGCTTCAGCACGGACCTGACCCCGCACCCCCCACCTCCCCCTCCTTCGCTGCACCGTTCTGTGTGAATCAGAACCAGTGCAGGTTTGTTTGACCTCCCCGCCCGTCCTCTGTCCTTCTGAGTTTATGTTGTGATCTGATGGAGGTGAGGACAGGGTGCGGCTGTGTTGGTACTGGTTAAGGCTGAGCAGCAAACCGACCCCTGGCGTCACACCCCTGTTTGTGTTTCTATACGCTAGGCTGCTGGCACTGCTAGATCCACGCTGAGTGCAGGGAGCTGAGTGTGTAGGGACCCTGGGCCGTTCTCCTCAGCCTTGTGATTCTAGTGAACAGGGACCGGTTTCCAGTCACAGAAACCGCTTGGACCTCTGGATACAGAATTGAGCTGATTTTAACTGATTCAGAGGGACTATAATTAACATTTAGATGAATGTTTCTAGCCTTCGTGATCAGATTCAAAGCTTGTCTGTTGGGGTTAAAGGCGGGTCTGTCAGGGCGGATCAGAACTATAAGGAAGCTGATCTCACTCACCGGTACCTGTTAAGTCCGTCTGTGATGAACGAGCCTCTCCACCGCGCTGATGTGTTCCTGGGTGTGAACTTTGTTTGTTGACCAGCAGAAGAAGCGTACCTAATCTCCCCATTACTTCCACCTCAGTGCGAGGCGCTGACCCTGGGGAGCTTAGCAGCACACGCTGGCTCCACTCTGATCCATCAGCCTGCTGGATAATTCATTCAACTCCTGCAGCTCTCTGCTGTGGGATCCAGTTTCTCCGTGGCTATTATGTGGCGCCCCGGAAGCTGCAGCTGATGCACGGAGAGCTGCATCCAGTGTCTAATGGTTACAGCGCACAGGCAGAAAATCAGGCCGTGCCATTAGATTACAGCCGCTCTGATTCGTGGCGACTGGTACTGGCGAGCCCTGATGGGGGTCAGAGGAGAACTCTGATAGCTCCTGGATGAGCAGCACAGCTCCTGCCGTGCTGTCTTGCTGTGCTGCTTGTTTTCAGAGCAGTCAGCTGGGAGCGGAGCACACGATGAAGAACTGCTGAGCACCTCTGTCAGTCAGGGGAACACAGACGCTGTCCATGCATCCGTTTCTCCTTCAATCCCAAACGTGCCTCCGATAACATCTGTTTATGGCTTCCGCTGGCTGAAATCTAATGCTCTTCCTCGTCTCCTGTGTAGTGATGTTTCATGGACCTCCACCGGCCAAGATCAAACGAGAGCTGACTTCCACACAGGATCTGTCTCCGTGCCGGCAGGACAGGAGTCCCATGCCCTACGGAGAGAAGTGCCTTTACAGCTACAGGTATGCAGGGATTCCACCGGCAGCATAGCCTGAAGGCAGCCGGCTGTCGTCGGTGTTAATCACTTCATGTCTTCATCCTCAGTGCCTGCGATGGAAAGCCGGCCCCTGGATTCAAGCCATTAACTCCCCCCTCTACACCGGGCTCACCTTGTGTCCCCACCAGCACAGCACCAACACAGACGCCCCCTCCTCATTCCCACGTGGCCAACCAGACCCCAGGGCTACAGCCTCCCAACCAGCAGACTCTCCCCGTTCACAGCCCCCCCTTCGCCGTGCCCTGCGTGCCCCTGAGCCAGGATGCAAGCAACTTCTCAACCGAGCACAGGTGAGCCGCCGTAGCCTCGGCCTGTACCGCTTCGTTAAACGCCTCTGAGAGCGCTTTCTTCAAAACAGATGTCCACCCCTTCATGTTTAGGTTCCAGAGGCAGATGTCAGAACCGTGTATACCTTTCCCCCCGTCTGAGAGCCAAAGCCGCCCCCAGTTCCTGCCGCAGCCCCCCAGCAGCAGCAGCAGCAGCGTTAGCAGCAGCCTGCCACATGACGGCCGCCCACCGTACCACAGGCAGATGTCAGAGCCTCTGGTGGCCGTGCCTCCTCAGGGCTTCAAGCAGGAGCTCGTCGACCCTCGATACGGCGAGCAGGGCGTGCCTACCATGGGCCCCCCGCGGCAGCCTGCGTTCCTCCCCATGGCCATTAAACAGGAGCCTCGTGACTTCTGCTTCGACTCCGGTGAGTAGCGCTGTTCTGACTGCGGGCTTTGTGCGGTGTGTGGGAGACGGTGCGCAGGCAGCGGGGGAGGAATGTTTGTTTTCGGCTCCGACACATGACTGTGAGTTTTAGCATGCGGCGGCGGCCCGGACACACAGGTGCTCATTTCACACGTTGCCCGTCCCGCCGCAGTCAGCCGGGCCCGCTGGAGGGTGGGTGTTTTAGGTCAGCAGAAACCCCAGAGCAACAAGTGAATTGGTGTAAAACCCAGGTGCAGGGGAGCTGAGCCGTCCTAGAATAGATCTAGGCCGCTGCCTCAAAGGGGAAGATCTCTGCTCACCTTGAAACGGTACACAAGGGCCCACATGGTGCCAGGCCTCCAAGAGCTGTAACAAGCAGTCCAGACAGAGGCTGGAATAACTCAAACAGGCCAGAGGGGCTGGCCGCGTTTTGTTGGACCCCAATGCCCACTGGCCCAGCTGTGGATCTGGCCTGCAGCAGTATCCTTCCCTCTCTTCAATCACCAATGCTTCTCTGGCCTTTGTCTCGCACTAGCTCTGACTGGCTGTGCGCTGCCCTGTGATGTAATGACAAATCCTCTTATGCTCTTATGGCCTTTAAATACCCACGTCACAACAGCCTGGTGTCTCTAGATGGAGGGAGCGCAGGGCAGGGCTGCTGTCCTCTGAGCGTGAGCAGTTCAAGCCTGGGCCTCTCCGTTTTACAGGTCATCACCAGGAAGAATGGAGAGGGGGAAATGTGATCACTGGTTGGCCTATCAGCACACAGGAAACAATAACTTGGGGGGGGGGGACGCTTTCTGATTGTCATTGAGATTTAATACAGTGAGGATGGTGCTAATCCTATTTAGTTTCAACACTCAGAAGACGTGTGTGTGTGTGTGTGTGTGTGTGTGTGTGTGTGTGTGTGTGTGTGTGTGTGTGTGTGTGTGTGTGTGTGTGTGTGTGTGTGTGTGTGTGTGTGTGTGTGTTGTAGGTGGTTGTGCAAACAATCAAGCCTCCTTGTTTTGAGCCTTTAATCCCAGGCAGTAACTTTGTGCTCCCGTCCGCTTTGTTTCCAGAAGTGCCTAACTGCCAGTCATCCTTTGGGAGAGCGGGGAGCTTCTACCAAAACCCCCACGAGGGTGAGTTGAGCCCTGTTTTTGCCTCTGTGTGTCAGAAGTGTGGATTATTTCATTAGGGGTGTCTTCTATGACCCTCAACCTGGTGACTTATCGAGCTGCTGAAAGAAGCGGCGTCAGCAGCATTCGTCAATGAGCCAAAGTGGAGCATTTCTGTCACGTCAGCATTTGCCCCCCCCCCCCCCCCCCCCCCCCCCCCCCCCCCCCCCCCCCGTCCCTGGGAAGCTGCTCCATTTAGTGTGCAGCTAGGCTCTTTAGCCTGGATGTACACCGTGTCTGCTGGGCCGCCTTCAGCTAATTAATGCCGGCTTTCTTTTGTGTCGTTTCAGGCTACTCGTATGACAGAGATTCCCAGCTCTACTTTGATGATACGTGCGTGGTTCCTGAAAGGTTAGACGGTAAGAACCGGGTCCGTTTTTAGGCAGGCTCATGCTAAGGACTGATTAGGCCCTGCAAAAGTAATACTGGCCTTTGAACATTTTTATTTTTGTCTGGTTGCACCCACGGACGTGTTTCTTTTTAGGGCCAAACACAAAGAGGTGCAGGATTGTAAAGTAGACTAACAGTGATGAATTGAATTTAGTTGGGTGCGATTTATGTCAACATCAATGGAGCTGTTCTGATTCTGACCTCAGTTGTGGAGACGTTTAAAGCAGGGTTAGGTCTTAAAACAACATGCCAAGCTTTGAGCATCTCCCAGAGCTGTGTTCAGTCCATCGCCTGAACACAGAGGGAGGAGGGACCAGCTGCAGACCTGCCAAGATGTGGACCTCCATCTAAGCATTAATCAGAGGAGCAGCCAAGAGGCTCAGTGGGACTCTAGAGGAGCTGCAGAGATCCACAGCTCAGGTGGTGGAATCTGTAGTAATTAGTTAGGCTGACCTTTATGGAAGGGCGGCGAGGAGAGAGCTGTAAGAGATTCTCATTTGTGTTTGCAACAAGCCATGCAGGGGAGCCAGCGAACATGTGGAAGAACCCATTCAGAGTGCTACACCGGCACCGCCCGTTACCCTGAACACATGGTCCCCATCATGAGCGATTGTGGAGGTGGCATCGTGCTGCAGGGGTGGTTTTCTTCAGCAAGGACCAGGAAGCTTTGTCAGTGTTGATGGATGGAGGTGAATACTGGGCAGTCCTGGATAAAACCCGTTGGAGGCTGTAAAAGCCCTGGGGCTGGGTTGGAGGGCCCCCTTTCAGCAGCACAATGGCCCTAAGAGCACTACGGTGGTTTGATGGAAGCATATCCATGGGTTAGAATGGCCTAGTCTTGGTTCAGACAGGGGGTCCATTTAAGAAGTTTAATTACAGTGGACGTTTGTTACACAATGATGACCTTTCACAGGTTGCAGATTTTGCTTTGTAAAAAATGATGAAAACTGTGCCTCATCCCCCCCATGTCAGAAAGATGTGCTACTCTGTGTAGATCTAACGCACACAATAACTAGACTACAGGGACGTTGGACTGGTTGTAACATGACAAAAAGAGCTGGTTGGACACATTTGCAGGGCTGAGTCTGTTGGATGTCTCTAACTATGCATAATGAGCAGCTTGAGAATTTGTTCTCCATCTGGTATGAATGTCTCACCAAACTGTGGCTGAGCTGCAGAACATTTCTGACTCACTCTCGTCTTGTTTTTCCTCCTCCGTCGCTCTTTGCAGGGAAAATAAAGCAGGAGCCCTCCGCTTATCGGGACGGCCCTCCTTACCAGCGCCGCGGCTCGCTGCAGCTCTGGCAGTTCCTGGTCACCCTGCTGGACGACCCAGCCAACGGACACTTCATCGCCTGGACGGGGCGGGGCATGGAGTTCAAGCTCATCGAGCCCGAGGAGGTCGGTGTCGGCTTGGGACAGCCACCATTCCCCCTACCTGTGAGCGTCTGAGACTTAAGTGTGTCTGCTTTCTGTCCTCGTCTCGTATGCCAGGTGGCGCGCCGCTGGGGCATCCAGAAAAACCGACCCGCCATGAACTACGACAAGCTGAGCCGCTCGCTGCGGTATTACTACGAGAAGGGCATCATGCAGAAGGTAAAGGCACGTTCCTCCCTCCTCTGGTCCAGCCTGGAACACTTTGTAGTGTTTTCTGTTGCCTGGACCAGCTTTTTAGCGAGCTTCCTGAAGATTCCGCTTGTTTTACGCTCACATCCACAATGTCTGTTGCTCCTCAGGTGGCGGGCGAGCGGTATGTGTACAAGTTTGTGTGTGACCCTGAGGCCTTGTTCTCCATGGCGTTCCCCGACAACCAAAGGCCTAACCTGAAGGTGGACCTGGACAGCCTGCCGGGCCTGGAGGACGACACCGTGCCCCTCTCCCACTACGACGACGGCGCCTCCTACCTGCTGGACGCGGGGGAGCAGTGTGCGGCCGCTCTGCCCTTCCCCGACGGCTACGGCTACTAACGGGCTGCACGTGTCCTGATGCACAACACACACGTACATGCAAACACTCCTAAAGTTTTCTCCTCATGCCCGCTCTGAAAATCCAGAGCTGCAACCGCTGAGCTCCCTGGATGGGAAGCCCTCTGCTCCTTGTGGGTTCCCTCTCGTGCTCCCTGGAAACCCCTCCTCTGAAACCTCTGGAAGCTCGCGGACGAGGGAAGAACCTGAGCCAGCTCCTCTGCTGCAAGGAGAGGTCCCTGAAACCAGGGTGGACTGGACTCTGTAGCTGCAGAGCTCTCCAAAGCAAGGCGAGGGCTGTCTTTGCCATGGAGACCAAACAACGCAAGCTCTAAAGGCCGGCAGCTTCGAGTGGACCGCCAGACGCTCTCTGTACCACACTGCAGGAGCCGTTGTCTGTCTGGCGTTGTGACAATCCGTTTAGCAGCAGCCAATCACAAGCTAGTTCTGATTCAGCACTATTCTCTCTAGAGTTGCCTTTCTGGGTTCCCCTGTTTTCATGTCGCCACACATCAGTGAAAGGGCTCCAATTTGCATAAAAACAAGCGTACGGACGGGTTTGTCTCTGTAGATAGAACATCCTTTCTAACACTCCAGCTGTTCTCGCGTGTCTGTCTGGGCCTCACCGGACCTCGGGCTTGTGGGTCGGGCTGCTCTGTTATGTCTGCGTTTCATTCTGTGTAAGATGTTTTGTGCTGAACTCCAGTCCCGGGAACTTCTCGAGGCTCGCGTTTTTCCTTGTTCTATCTGGGTGCTTGCCGTGTCCTCTGCGGCGTTCTCGTTCCTCTGATGCAGCGGTACGCCGGGGGCATCGGGGAGCTGCATGCATACACAAACGGCGGGGCAGAACCGGTCCGCTGCGGACCCCTCTGTGGACCTCCACCTCTCTGCATGCTGGGATCAGTCCTCTGACGGATCTCTTTCTCTGGAGTTGGACAAAGACATTTGTGATATTCCTTTCCTTGTTGTCTTTTTGTTTCTGAATTCTGGCAAAGACAAACTTATATAAAGTCTATATTTTTTCTATTTGGCTGCATTGGTTCTGGTTTTAATGTGTAAGCTGTAATAAACATGTTCCTGTCCTGATGACGCTGTCCCTGCTGGTCTTGTCTCTGGGGCCCGGTTCCGGGCTGGAGAGTGTAGGAGAGTGTGCTGTGTTGCTCTGAGACTGTGTGAGGATGTGTGAAGGCCACCGTGAAGTTGATCTGGCCTGGCCTGGACGCCCAGAGGACCTGCATCGGTACCTGCTTCAGCTCCACCCACCCCCGATGCGTTTGCCATCCTGCTGAGGTTCCGATCATCTGTGCTGGGCAAAATAAAAGCTCCTTAATGCTTGACCGCCTCCAGAGCCGCGGTGTTTCATCTTTTGTACCCTTACTCCTGCCAGCGCTCAGCTGACTGACTGCTCGGGCCTGACCCGCCTGGTGTCTGAGTCACATGCCTCTCCTCACTGCTGTTTCTACGTTTCTGGGTAAACGATTACTCTTTCATGCCGTGGCAAAATGGGTTCAAGCGGTGTCTGCTGAGCTGCAGTTTAAACCGCAGCTCATACAGTCCTGGACTCTCTGAGGGCAAGAAGATTCGTGTTTAGTTGCCTTAATGCACTCATCTGCATAGCTTCTGTCTACTTGCACCATAGAGCTGACAAGAAGGACGAAACATGTTTTGAAGCTGATGAAATATTGAAGAGTTGAAGAATAGGAGTTGCCTGAGAACAGAGTAAGCCATAAATATTGAAGCATCAAAGGCAAGTGCTCGTGTAGAAGGTTAAAGAGCAATTTGTGCTGAAGGCAGCGAACTTGGACTCAACTTAAAGATGTTGGGATCCTTTTCGCAAAGGGAGCAACTTGGTTTTTTTTGGGTTTTGAGTTACTAGAGGCAATCGTGTCATAACACCACCGTTAATGTGACATAATAAATGGGGCCCACAGGGGAACAAGTCCACTTGACTTTTGCCACGTTAGAAAGCATCACGTCATTGGTACATAGCTCAGGTTTGTTTTTGCCACTCGCCTCCTCGCTAAAACACCCCTTGCCCTTTGCTGGCTCAAACCCACAAAGTTTGAGGTATTTTATATTAAGAGTCAATCAAGAATATTTTATTTGTCACCGCGGCAAAATTTCTCTTTGGCTACTCCAGTTCACATTACACAGAATCAAGGCAAAACAACTGACAAACAGGCAATGAACAAGGGTTACTTTTTTTTTAGCATTCATGAAAGTCACTGATAACAGATAATGAGGTAATAAGGTGCTTATTGAACAATGATCACTTGAGGCTTTGTTTACAGAAATGTGCATTTAGATATTCAGAGATGATAGTGTGCAGTAGGCAGCGACGTTAAGGTGATTGTAATGTATGACGGACTAGTAACAGTGGGGTGATTTTAAAGCGTTGGACTGCAGTCTCCCATCAGGGGGCGATTGCCCTCACAGCTCTTGGGAAGAAACTGTTTCTCAGCTTATTTGTTTTGGCTTTGAGGCTTCTGAAGCGTTTACCTGATGGGAGAGGGGCAAACCGGGCATTGCCTGGTGGGTGGAATCAGTGGAGATACGTAACATTTCAAGCAGGGATGGTATTGAGACGTGGTCCGGGGCGGGGATCCGAAAGCCTCCTCCCATCCAAACAAAGTCTTTTAGAGAGACACCTATCACTTGCTCTCATTCCTGGGCTCTTTAAATTTTGAATAATTGATCATTCAATTAAGATTAAAAAATTTGACTTTGATTTATATTTGAACTGCACAATTAAGGGTGAAACATATTAAACTGATGAATTAAAGTTAATATACCTACTCTACATTCTGTGTTTTGACTTCTTATTGGATTTTGTTCATCAACAAACTAAACAGAACTGTTATGTTTCTGCTGTAATCAAAGACAAATTTTTAAAAAGTATGCATAGAATAATGCCTTGCAATTATTAATAAAGAATACAGCACATTAAGATAATAATGAGACGTTCAAGTTAAAAAAAACTGAAACAACAGCCGATTCACAGAGTGATGTGAAAACTGTTCAGTTTGCATGAATGTACCAGACAAATACTCCAAGAAGCTAAAAATTGTGGAAATAGACATTAGCATCTTATAAAAGGGACATGTTCAAGTTAAAAAAGAGGAAGAACAGCAGTCTATTTACAGAATGATGATGAACATGTAAACAGACTTGAACTTGGCTGATGGTCTATTTGATTTTCAGCAGGTGACGATAGCCTTCACAGCTTTAGAAAAGAAACTGAATCATTTTCCCGATGGAAGTGGGACAAACAGTGTATTGTGCCCAGGTAACTGGAATCTGTGGCAATACATCTGGCCCCTTTTCCACAGATCCCAACCGGATGGGATTCAGGAATATTTAATCAAAAACTTGTTGGTCGTCCATGTGGACCAAAGGACATTTGCCATCTCCGCCTTTGCTGTCTACAGCTAATAAGATCCAATAGATAGTGTAACAATGTAGTTTTAAGTCAAAGAAAGCAATAAAATCACCAGCTGTGATGTGATGAAATATGATGTATATACAAATATGTTAACCTTGAAAATTAAATACTGATTAATTGTTTATGTTGTACACATTATTTTCCACATAATGTGTATACACCAGTTTCTGTTAAAACAAAACATATTCATAAAATTACAACAAGATAAATAACAGAAAATCATCACCAGTATGTCGACTCTGTTAAAGAAGACAATACAAGCAACTGGACCGGTTGCTGTTGGATCTAGGAAGTCTGTATAAGTTTATCTTCATATGTTTTGGTTTGTGTGATGGAGAGGTTCAGTTATTCGCTACATTTGTCTGACGTGTGTTTTGTAGTTCTTGTTTGGAACACTGTAGGCCCGGATTTGACTCGCATCATCCATGTGCTTTTCCGTTGCACAATGATGTATATGAGTTAAAGGCTGTTAGCTCTTTAGCCAAAGTGGTAGTGCGTCAGTGGTCTCCATGATAAGTGCTGTCCGAATAGTGCAGTCAGTAAGGAAGGAGGTAGGAAAAGGAGCCTGTATGCTGCCTCTCACAGCTCCTTTAGCAATGGAACTTGCTGATGTCCCTTACTGGCACTAAGGAGCTATAAGAATGCAGTGGGGGAGGGGGGCACTGGTCGCCTGTCTCACCTAGGGCAGCAAAGAGTCACAAAACAGCCTTGTCTAAAAGGAAAAAAAAGTAGTCGGTCGAGACAGATGACCGTTCACACTGAGCCTGGTTCTGGTTCTGCTGGAGATTTTCCTCCCTGTTGAAGGGGAGTTTTCCTCTCCATTGTCACTTCATGCATACTACTGTAAGTATGAGGTATTGCTGCAAAACCCTCAGCAATGCTCCTTCAGGAGGAGTGAATGCTGCTTGTCAAGACTTGATGCAATCTGCTTGGTTTCCTTAGATAGGAAACTATTTGACCAATCTGTATGATTTGATTGAATTTGACTTTGTGAAGTGCCTTGAGATGATGTGTGTTGTGAATTGGCACTAAATAAATAAAATTCCATTGAATTATGATTGATTCAAGCCTTTATTTCTATTATTAGGATTTTCTGCTTACAGATTCATGAAAACATGACATTGTCATTTAGCTTAATGAAAAATATGTTTAATACCTGTGTAAAGGTTTTGTTCAAAAGGTACTTTCAATCTGACAAACTCATTGGGTCGCATATTCTGATTTACGGAATATGACTGTTATTTCAACTGTAGATTGACTTCAATAGATTCTGTACCTTGATGGGAAGAGTCTTTACTTGATGCCAGGATTGGATGTTATTTCAAGGCTAATCTAGATATATGTACAGTGCAGCGGGTACGAGAAATAAGCTTTAATCTGCAATGTTGTATAGCAGCTGCAGCACAGGGTAGACCTCTGAAGTAAACCTGAACGCAATCAGGAATGACGACGGAGCCTTCCAAGATGATAAGATGAAACATGTCAGAAAAATGGCTGAACATAGAATTACCAATTAAATGAACTCTCCCTGCAGCTGAACCTCTGCCCTGCAGCCGCTCTTTCTGCAGTCTGACTGCTAACACCGCTGTTGGTTCAATTGGTCCTGAAGTGAAGAGCCTTCCATGATGGCATCTGATATGCTATCAAGCTGTGAAGCTTCAGTCAGGGACTGTTGTGATGGCCCCAGCACTCTGCCTGCTGATGAGTCAGAGCCTTATCAAACCACAGAGAGCAAAAGCTGAGCTCTGGGCTCCAGTAACGCCGCCTGGAAGGCAGCGACCATTGATTGAGAGAGCAGAGTGTCTTTGAATATCATGAAAGGCCTTTTAGTGCACTCTGGGGAGCTGCCCTGCCCTCATATTGTATGTTTGTGTGTGAGCCCGGCACTCACAACAAATATTAGAGCTTTCTCTTTGTCCATCTGCTCTTAACACGAAGTATGGAGGGCTCCAGGTCCAGTTCAGACTGATCAGTAAGGGACAGCCCTGAGGTTGTTCTTACTGAAGCTCTTCTCTGTCATTGTGTCATTTTGCATATTTTTTGCCTCATCATATAGGATTTGTATTCTACTTTTTGCTTTTTCTTCCACTATTACATTGAATTCTTATATGGCCAAATTCCCATAATGCTGCTCTCATTCACACCTGTTTATGCTGTTGTCATTAGGAAACCCCAGAATTTCAACAGGAGAATTGGTCCGCTACGACTGCACTTTTAACTGAGGCAGCTTTCACAGTACCGAAGGCTGTAGCTCTACTTTGATGCAGTTCAGATTTGATTTAGACACAGTCAGCTGAAAAAGTTCTGATGCTAGTAGCTTCATGATCCAGGAGTGGTTGCTGTCTTTTTCCTCTCTCTGATCCTCCCTTAGCGTGCAAAAGCTGTGCGCCCCACCACCAGAGCGCTTCCCGACTCCTGTGAGTAAGCACACCTGCAGGTCAGTTCAGTCATCTGTTGGGAATTTAAGATCACACCTTCTCTCCTCCAGTAGCCTGATTCTGATGTTATCAGGCTCTCCTTTTCCTAATTCTGAGTTATATTACCTGATATGGACCGTCCTCCCCCAATGACCATGGAAGAAAAGCACAAAATGTCTAAGATAATGTATGCATTTGTAATCAAAGAAGATAACTTAAAGACAATGACAAGGCCCAATGATTGCTGAAGATAGGTGACAAAACCCGAAACCCCCACCAGCCAGGTAACCCAGCACAGGTATACGGCTATAGCCGACGGATGGATGGAGTCAAATAGCTATTTATTTGTCACTGTAATGACTTAATTATCACTTTTAACTTTTCAGATTATTAGGAAACCTTGTTTAAAATCTTACTTTTACACCTTATTATCTAAAATGTGAAGATATTCCCCAGCACATACATTATTACATAAGTAGCAAGGAAGAGTTTAAAGGTTAAGGGACGGTTTTGAATGTCTGAATGAACAGAACAACCAGAGATGCTCTCAATCCAGAATGCCAAAAGTGTCCCTATGATGTAGCTTGCTTCTCGATGAATATATATTAAGGTTATTTTGTTCGAAAGTTTCCCAAAGTCCTTTTCTTAGTGTCGTTTTAGAGAAACGTCAGTGGGGTCACCATTGTGACGCTTCAGTTAACATGACCAGATCATTAAGAATCATTAACAGTTCATGATCTGCTACGTCACTGCTTTCTAATGCAGTCAAGCTTGTCTGGAAAACATGCGCTTGCAGCACATCCGCTGCTGGAATCCGTAGCGGACACACTGGCCTGCTCCAGTTTTAACGAAATAAGATCAAGTGTGCCAAAAATGTGCACAGAAGGTCAGCAATTGTTCTCAAAAGCTCTTAGCCAAGTAGTCCGGCAGCTATTAGAAGATGATTTTTATTTTTTATTTTTTGTAAGTCAGACGGGAAGCTGGGACTTGTGAAGGGGAACATTTTTCTTGATGTTGCTGCAGTGACAGCAGAGCTGAGATGCTTCCTCCCAGGAATCAGGCTGGAAGGGTTCTATACAGCTCGTGTCATTAACTAGATCTTCAACCTGGTATTATTTACAAGAACACACTCTTGTTTCAGAGCAGATAAATCTGTAAATGTGAGTGTAAATAAGACCAAAATAATCAGCCTAACAACATAAAATAGCCAATAAACAAAAAAAAAAAAGAGTCACAAATAAAACATCGTGGTTAGTTTTTCTCTCCTTTCAAGGTACTTTGTCACAGTACTTTCTACCCAGTTCTCCTAACCAACCATGACAATTTGTTGCGCAGTGTTTGGTTTTCGCTGACCAAAGTAGACAAAAGCAAAGCCAGGTCCTAAAAACAGAGGAGAAGATTACAGGAAAATCTTGACAAATAACATGAAAAAAGCGTCAAATTTAAGTTAATAGATAATCGGCTTT
The DNA here is from genome assembly GCA_037039145.1 of Fundulus diaphanus. Taxonomy (NCBI): domain Eukaryota; kingdom Metazoa; phylum Chordata; class Actinopteri; order Cyprinodontiformes; family Fundulidae; genus Fundulus; species Fundulus diaphanus. The sequence goes on from CM073132.1 coordinate 10,082,319, forward strand.
ATGTACTTTGTCAACGAACAACTCAAAAGGTCAGAGAAAACAGGTAAAAGGTAAAAGAATGGATGAATGAATAAAATCTTAAAGCCAGGCAAAACTTTGACAACTTGCATTCAAAAATGTCACGATAAGGTCCTACTCCTTGTCAAAAGAAATGAAAGCACTGTGAGTTGAGCTAATGAGACAGTAACTATCAGTGATCAACTGTACTCAGAGGCTCATTTATGATCAAACCTTTGGTATTGACTTAACATGAATTCAATCAATAAATAATGGAGTCTTAGAATCTACTAATTAAATCAAGACCGTAGAAAATCACATTTGAATTCAATCCTTTAATGAATAAAATCTTCATTAGAAAACTGCATTTTGTAATTATTCAGGTTAAATTAGTGTTATCTGAAACATTTAGGTGTGATAAAAAAAAAGCAAAAACACTGAAGAAAGTCCCTCTTTTACAGCACTGCATGTAGCATGGCACAGCGAAGACAGTCACCAAAACCTGGAGAAAATACAGGCTATAAGGGACATCCAAAAAAATGCATATTTCACCAAAAATGATGAAAAGATGAAGCTGAAAAATGTCAGGGAAGCTGCCAGGAGAGTGACAGCAACACAGAGGGAGCTGCAGGGTTTCCAACAAGTTCTACTTGTGTTCAAAGATCTGATCTATTCCCCATTCGGCTGGATTTAGGAGTGGGACAGGAGCCTTTTTCTCCCAGAGAAAACATCCATGTCTGCCTAAAATCTCCCAAAATCTTTTAAGAGAAGCTGTTACTGTCTGTTGAATTGAGAAATTAGTTTCTGTGCCATAATTCCAAAAGCAAAGGTTGTCACCAAAACAACAGCACAAAAGAACACCAGACCCAAAGTGAAACCCGGTGATGGCAGCATCATGCTATGGGCTTACTTTCTATTTGCTGAAACTGAAGTTTGTGTCACGGAGGTAAAGTTACAAACACCAGTGTGCTGCCCCCCCAGGGCCACATGGAGCTCAGGCATACATCTAAATTAACAAAAGAATGACTCCAGCAGAGGAAAACTAAAGTTTGGAAGGACTGGGCTAGAGTCCAGAGCTAAATCTGAGAAGATCAACTGATTAAAGAAGGCTATCTACAAGAAATATTCTCACAATCTGAATTTGTAGAACTTTTGCAACTAGAGTGGGCAAATATTGCACTGCCAAAAGGGAAATAAAAGTAAGTAAAATTTTCTTGATATTAGTGTATTTGTTCTGGATTTGAGCAGGGAAATAATATAATTGCCAATGGAATAAGATTTTTGCACTTAAAATAGGATTAACTCATCTCCACCATTTTATTTTAAGTGCAGTATATCTAATTATCTTATTTTAGGGGTCAAAACACTCATTCCACTGGCAGATAATCTTATTTACCTGCTCAAATCTATGACAAATACACTAACTTCAAGATTTTTTTTTTACCTTAAGTTCCCTTTTTGCAATGTGTCAAGTTGTTAAATATCTTATCTCCATCTCACTGTATGATTATGATGAACTCCCATTGTTGTTTCCAAATTTTATTTTAAAACAATCTTTCCAGCGCCTCTTCCAGACCTGGCAGAGCCAGTCAGAGTGTGATAATGAGCAGAACGCTCATGTTTAAGTCTGCACATGTTTAAAGGACATTAATCAGTGGTGACAGGTGGCCGTGGGCTACAGGGGGCTGCAGAGGGCAACATGTTGTTCTACAGCATGGTTTAAATCACAAGACCAGGAGCTGTTCTGAGAATTATTGATTCACAGACAAGACAGGGCAACTCCAGAATAATGTGGTTTCACACTCGTTCACATGTCCACCAGAAACTAAGACATTTACCCACTCTGTTGTGGCCAATTCAGAATGTTGGGTCAACAACAGGCAGAGACCTAAAATCTCTCCCAGCATGAGTCCAGCACAATGTGAAGTACCGCAGCGAAGCATAAAACTGGTTCATTTCTCGGTTCTCGCACAAACACATGAACCACCCACACAAATCATTCCACGGGTCTTATTTATCTTAAAATTCCCTCTCAGCACGGATTTGCTGTGAGCTGAACAAGGCTTCCCTCTAGTGGACATGTACCCATTCCTGCTTGAATCCTCATACAACAATAATTTAACAGATTCTAACTTGATTTCAGTAGAACCTCAGCTGTACAAAATGCAACTAAGGATTTTTACAATGGTCTTATTTTGAAAATGATTTAGAAAATAAATAAAAAAGACAAAATCCTTGTGTGAAGGTGCATTTCAGTATTCAACAGCCTGTAGAACCATCTTTAGATGCAAGTAAATTGCTTATTCATCATGTTTTTACTATGGCCAGAGATCTTTAGTTCCCATCTGTTTAAAGGAGATTGTCCCAGACGTTCTGTGTCAAAGCCCTTTCCGTTTTTCCTTTCAGTTTACACCTACTTGGTTCAACTAGACTCGGTTCTACTCAACACGGTACGGTTCATTTTCCATTACAGCTTGATCAGCTGTCCTCTCATGCAGGGCGGATTTACCATTAGGCGAAACTAGGCAGTTGCCTAGGGCCCCCAAGTTCCTGGGGGCCCTAATTATCCAGCCAGGCTTTGATAATGATGTTGTTCCACCAGACTGAGAGAGTCCAGCATCATCCACTCTGCTGGTAAGCAGTCAGAACAGTGTGCTTCCTGAAGATGACCCAGCTCTGGCCAATCAGCTGTCTGATCGTGCACGCTGCTCAATAGTACTGAGAGGACCGCTCCAGGTGAAGAACAGGATCTTGCCAAGAAATGGAAATGGGCGCAGATTTACTTCCAGCTATTATTTCATTCAAATGAAAAATGGAGAACAGATAAGCAGATCATGGCTTGTCTACTAGAAAAAGGGACAAAAGAAAACATAGAGGAAAACAACAAGAAAAGGGATAAGAGAGGGACAAAAGGTAGAAAAAATAATGTATGTCTAATCTATTAAAATTTCTGTATCTGTATAATGGGTCTGTTTTATGTGTTATCTTCACAATTCAGAGGGACCCATGCCTTTCTTTGCCTAGGGCCCCAAATTTCCTAAATCCGCCCCTGCTCTCATGCAAACTTTTTCTGCATGTCAGTGTGTAGACACACAACCACTAAACCCGTTACCTACAGCTGAAAAAAAAAAAAAAAAAAAAAAACAGAGAAAAAAGAACAGCTTAAACAGCACCGATATACTTCTCTGACGATCCGGAAGGTCGTATGCAGTACTATTTTGAAACGAATTTGAGAAAATTAAAGAAACGGTTAATGTAATAGATATATTAAAAATAAATTTAAGAAGCAAATAGATACAAATTTTAAGTTTTTTTTTAAACTAAACTGTTTAATAGAATTTCATTATGTATTATAAAAGATGAATTCATCACGAGCCACACTCCATAGCAGTCGTTGGCGGTAATCCACAACTCAAGTTTTTTTTTTTTTTTTTGCCAAAAACTCAAGAAGAAGAAGAAGCTTTCTCATTTGTTCCCTCTCAGGTGAAACTGAAGGCCATCTTCCCTGCGTATTGGAACAGTTTTCCTTAAACTTGACACCAGGTTAAAATATTCAAGCTTTGCAGTTTAAGGGGTAATTTAGGGTCGTTTTCTGTACAAATGTTACCGTCTTCCAATGGCGCAGTGTGTTGGACTGCGAGGCCTGATAGCCTGTGGCTTTGGACGAACCCCTCGTTCAGCTGTCCGACTTGGGTCGATCTTCCCGCCACGACGGAGCCTTATTATTCCAGGTCGTTGAACGGGTTCGTGGACCGTTCCGCCATGTTGGTGCCACCTCCACCGTTGACCCCTGTTTCTGCTCGGACCGCGAGCCGAAGGCTCATCCTGCGCAGGTAAGCCATATTGTTCTTCCCACTTGACGCGTGCTCCCAACGAGGAGATGTGAAGCTTTGTTTTGCCCTCTGCACAGGTCTCTGTTAGATTTGGTGCACGCCCATTACTATATGGCGTTAACGGACAGAGAACTGCTGCACTGGTACCTTTCTCTGCCTCTGGAGGACCGGAACATCATTCTGGGTATGTCCCGACAAGCCCCTCCGGTTTGTACAAGATTCACTAGTGTTGAAGCCGTCTGTGCTTCCCCGGGTTCGTTAATTCGTGTGCAGGACTTAAATCAAAAACTCAGCCATGGACGCATAATTCAGTTTCACCTTTGCAAAGGGAGAGATGCACCTGCCAGCCCTTCCGGGCAGCAACTCTGCCCAACTCCCAGCTCAGGCTCGTTTTATTGACTTTAACAAGGTTTCACATGAACAATATGATGTAGTTCCGTTATACTCCCTATACCATAATTGGAGTTGTTTTTCCTCTTGGTTCGCTCAGTGGCCTTGAAAACATTTCCTCTGCTAATTGCTGACCTGGCCTTGGGACTCTCCTCCTCTTTGGTACCTTGCACGAACAGCACATTTTACCCTAATCCAGTGGTTCTCAAACTTTTTCTGTCATTCCCCACTTTGGACAAGGGAGAATTTTCAAGCCCCACCTGTCCCCATCGCCCCAACACAATGCTAATGAAATATGCAACAATCTTAAAATGTTCCAATTTTATTGAAGTAACAAGTAGTATCTAAATACAAACTATCTACATCAAATAACAGCAAGCTCACAAATAAAGAAAATAAAAATGCAGCTGTGTCAAAATTTGTATTAAGCTCAAAGATAGAAAAAATTAAAGTGCCATTCTGCAATATGTTAATAAAAGAAAAGAAGTAAAATCCATCTGGCAAGACAGGTCTATTTATCCCTGCATAAGCGGCTGCAATGAGCCTGTTTTGCATTGCACAGTTTCTCAAAACGGGGTTGCAGGCTTGATACTGCCACTCTCAAGTCATGCTCAATGTTCAGCTGAGATCTGTATTTTGTTTTCAGTGAAGCAACAGCCTGCCCATTGGCGCGAAACAGATGTATATAGATACAGATATATGAGCGCGACAGTGTTGCCAACTCCTCAGTAAGGAAAGTAGCTATTGGCTGTGCTAAAAGTCTCTAGAAGTCGCTGAATGACATCATCGCCTAATTTGCATAATCTGCAACACGATGTGATGTGTAAATTATTGGTGCTGTGAGAGAAATAACGTTGTTAGAGAGAGACAAAAAGTGAGTAAAAACACTCAGAATATATAGAGCTACTTTTTTCTGTCCATTAATGTTTATTTATTATTATTATTATTATTATTACTATTATTATAATTATTATTTTTATTTTATTTTTTTAATTAATGTTTAATTTATTTCAATACTAACCCTCCTCCTTTACCCGGGTTTGAGACCGGCAAAATGAACCATAAAGAGACACTATGGCGGAGTTACAATTTTTTTTAATTTTTTTTTAACATTTTCTTTTTTCCCTTGTGGTCCACCAAGGAGCCTACAAATCACGGTAAAACATGAACATGTGGCTGTGTGAATCAAACGCCGTTATTTATTTAAGATAAAATATTTCAAATTCTGTTATTTATGATCAACCTGCGCCGTCAATCCCGGTGCATGTGCGCATTATTTGCAGTCTGGACGCTGAGGGTAAACATGCTGTGGCTCTGACTGCAGCTCTGAGAGGGACTCCTGCGGTAGCGGGAGAACGGAGTTGGGACGGGGGAGGCGCCCCACGGCAGCAGCTGCCGCTGGAGGACAAGAGTACGAACGATACGTGCTTTCACGTAAGAGTCTCCAAAATTCGCTAGATTTGTCGCTAGTCGCTTTTTTGAAAAAAAGTCGCTGGAGGGGTCTGAAATATAGCGACAAAGTCGCTGAGTTGGCAACACTGGGGCGCGAAAGGTTATCCCGTTACAAATAATATGTCGACGTCATGTCAATCATTATTTTGGCACTTCAGTTCCAGGTGAAATTTTTCTCATATCTAATGTTCTTTTAATTAGACTGCATGTAGGCTAGTAATGATTACTTTGTGGGTTTGATTGGTCTAATAAGCGGCAACAGACAGCTATAAGGACAGTTTGCTCTCACACGTTCTACATTTATAGTTACACAACACACACACACGCCGGAACTTGGCGCGCCCCACCTGTCACGTCTCAATTCCCCACCAGTGGGTCGCGCCACACACTTTGAGAACCGCGGCCCTAATCTATTCACATTCTACTTTGAAGCATAAAAGCATATAGAAGCATATAAAAACATGTTAAACCTTTATACAAGTGTATAAAAACGGATCAAAGTTAATACATTCCACAATAGGCAAGGCAAGGCAAATTTATTTATATAGCACAATTCAGTACAGAGACAATGCAAAGTGCTTTACATGATTAAAATATAGGAAAATAAAACAGAATAAAAGCAAGTAGGAATACAATGTAAGAACAAAATAGAACATTAAAAACTGTTGGACTAAAAAAGATGAACTAATGATGTTTCAGTAGAACAGTTTAACTAGAGCAGTCGAAGGCAGTCCTAAACAAACGTGTTTTTAATCTTGATTTAAAGGAACTCAGGCTTTCCGCACTTTTACAGTTTTCTGGAAGTTTGTTCCAGATAAGTGGAGCATAAGCAGAGCTGCTTCTCTGTATTTAGTTCTGGTTCTAGGTATGCAGAGTAGGCTGGAGCCAGACGACCTTAGTGGTCTGGAGGGTTGATACACTGATAATAAGTCTGTGATGTATTTAGGTGCTAAGCCATTCAGGGATTTATAGACTAACAGGAGTATTTTAAAGTCTATTCTCTGAGATACAGAGAGCCAGTGTAAGGATTAGGTCAATATGAGCTGGTCGGTGCTGCTAAAATAAGATGAGCAGGTTTCTGAAATCAAACCCAGGGCCATTTCCAGCTCGTAGATTACAAAAAAATGAAATATCAAGATTAAATAAATAAACAGCCGGGTATTTGGCAAGGCTAGCATCACTTAGCAACAGGGGCGTGCATACATAGACACTAGGTGGTGCTAAAGCACTAGGAAGTTTGCCCTTTATCAACGAAAATGCCCTTTTGAAACTCGTTTTTTTTTTTTTTTTTTTTTTATTATTAATATTCAGGGCAGTCAAAAGTAGCCGGTCAACGGCGGCAAATCGCCGTCTATAGCAGCTCTTGCCACCGCCTACATTTCCCCGATTATATAATGGAGCGATATTTGTGCCTTCTGGTTGAGCGCGGAGCAGACCCTGGACTGGAAGCCGTCTTCCTCTTTTTTTTTTTTTTATCTCGGAGTGGCCATCTACCTTTTAGTACTATCTTTGATGTGTCAATAATACAATTTAACCAATCAAATCAACGACTGAAGGCAACATGCTAGCCAATCACAGCTGGAGAGGGGCGGGACACCGAGTAGCCTTCAGTCGCCGCCGCAGTTCGGCTGTGCTGTGGTCATAGTTGGTGTCGGTAGAGCGGGATGGAAATTTGGTCTGATTACCAAACAATTACAAGAAGTGACAACAAAGCAGAGAGCGAGCTGGAAGGAGCGTTATTAATTTCTGTTTGAAATGTCAGCACTGAAGTCTAAACTGGAGTAAACATTCACGCTAGGAGGGTTAGCTAGACAGCTAGCAGGGTTAGCTAGACAGCTAGGAGCCCAAGGAGCAGAATCAAGCACTAAAGCTGCCAAACTGAAGAGACTTGAGTTACTTGCAGGTAGAAGGGAACTCTGCTTTGTTCTGCTCCTTGTTCTCATAGCTGCTGTAATTACAGAACCTGTTCTAGTCAGAATTGTTACTTTAGTCAGTGTTCAGCCTGACACCTGCGCTCATGTTTATTAGCGTGTAGCTTATGCTGGACTTTTGAGTTAAGACACAGCGCTACAGGTTACCCTATGTCACTGTTAGTCCAAAGGCCAAATCTCAAACTCTCTCATGTTAAAAGCACAGAACTATTAAACACATAAGAACATGCCATTAGCACACAACTGAGCTGAAGCAAAGAAAAAAAACTGCGCATATGGGCTCCAAACAAAATGTACAATCAGACAACCAAATAACACACAAGATCTCTTTAATAATCAGGATATTTCACCCAGAAAAAATAAATTATAGCTTCCCAACATGAGTTGTAAATCTACCTTAATATAAACTTAATTTCTCTCAGTATAGCTCAATTAAACATTTCTCTTACACGCAGTCATGAAATATTTTTAAGTAGAACTCAACCCCTCTTGGGCGTTTACATTGACCAAACACTTGATTAACCATTAGTCTTTTCTTGTTTTATTATAACAATCAATATTATTCATTATAACTATTATTCGTTGATGATGTCAGATCGACAGATTCAACTTATTTAAAAAATAAATAATGACTTTTGATATATTTTGTTAGTAATTCTTTCTAAAAGCCCAACAAATGTTATGAAAAGCTTCGGAAAATTTTTACAATCTGCCCATAAGCTATTTTTTTCCAGCTCAATGTGTTCAAAAGCCTAATTGGTTGGAAACCTGCCTAATTTGGCAACACCGACTACGCTATTGCTATTTGTTTGTTCGTTACAGTAGTCACAGAGCCACTGTTTAGTCTGAAGTATATATATCTATATATAGATATATAGATATATATCTATATATAGATATATATCTATATATAAGTGCACCCTCCTACCTGATAGTGTGTAGCCTGCTACTGTAAAAAAGTTTGACTGCCCTGAATATTATTAAGAATTTACTGAGGTCGGTTTTGAAATGATCTTTTGAAAACCTGAGCCATTAAAAACCACTGAAACAGTGCCCCGAAATGAGCCACCTCCTTGCGCACGCTAAAAGTGCCCTCCCACCCCCTCCTGAGCACCTGCCCCCTAAAATGTCTGTGCACGCCACAGCTTAGCAATGTAGAGCCTTATGAGTTAGCAGCTAATGAATGGACAACCGACCCCGCGCTATTCCTACCACCAACTAATACGGACATAATTTGCTGTCTTGTTAATGTTGTCAGCGCCTATACATTTGAAGAATTTCCTAACTATAAATCCTTGGAAGTTCATGGACTTTTTACCAATGGTTGGGTGCAAGATTTATATTCATTTCAACCAGAAGGGTGCTTTAACACTGTTGACACTTTTGTCTAAAATATTTAAGTGATTACTAATAGTTATTGAGTAATTTAGTGACTAGATCTGATATAATTATCTAGTTTTCAATTGAAATTTTTACCAGGACTCTGAGAGTGAAGTATACACATCGGGCTCCCTAACAAAAGCATTTACCCTTTAGACAGATTATGAAAAGGGGTACCAGTAATGATAAAACATTTAATGAAACTAAGGTAATTTGACTCAAAGGAAAAAGAATCTGAGAAGTGTGCACTAAAACACAGCAGAAACTCTGTGCACTGACACTATGCACCAGTAATGCAGGTGTTGGGGTGATCGTTGCGATATTGAACCGGCAGCACGGCTATAAACGTTTGTTAGCTGTTAACAGTCTCTCTCCCAACTGCATGGATAAGTTTTGCTTGATTGAAAGCAGCGTTCTGGGCCATCCTCTTCCTTCGCCAGGCGGAATATAACAAACGTGCTCTTCACGTCGGGCCGATGCAGCGCCGCTTCCTTCTGGATCTCAGTGAGGGTTAATCAAAGGCTCCTACTGGAGGCCCTCTTCCTCTTGTCTGGGCAGAAGGAGAAAACGGGAGACCATTTAGCAAGACGTGTAGTAAAAATATCTAAAGCTAGTGATGAACCGGGAATCAACAACTGCTGTGTTTTATGATAAGATGATCAAATTCTGTGTGAGCTCAGGGTTTCCCGCAGCGCTATCTTGGCGAGGCGGCCGCCTCGCCAAACTCACGCTACCGCCTCGCCAACATTCCCAAAAAAAAAAAAAAAAAGTGACGTTAACACGCGGTTTGTTGTTGTTGCTTTCGCGCGTGCGTGAATGGCAGGGAAAAAACACATGGATACCCCCCGGCGATTCGGTCCGCGGGCAACGTGTCGTCCAACAACCCCCCCCCCGCTCCGCGGACAACGTGTCGTCGTCTCCCCCCCCCCGCTCCGCGAGTCGGTCCGCGGACAACGTGTCGTCGTCTCCCCCCCCGCTCCGCGAGTCGGTCCGCGGGCAACGTGTCGTCCAACAACCCCCCCCCCCCCCCCCCCCGCTCCGCGAGTCGGTCCGCGGACAACGTGTCGTCGTCTCCCCCCCCCCCCCCCCCCCGCTCCGCGAGTCGGTCCGCGGGCAACGTCGTCCAACAACCCCCCGCCTCGCATAACCAAATTCCTGCGGGAAACACTGGAGCTACTTTTTTCTTTTGTCCTGTTTACACCTTAAAGCTGTCATCTGTCTGCTTAGCCACTGACCCACCTTAATTGTCCGACTGTGGGACAATAAAGCACATTTTTATTATTTTTCAGTATTTCTAGTCTAACATCAGCTCACAGTTCTCTCAGGTAGAAAACGGCAATCAGCCGTGAGCCACTGTTAAATGCACCCTGCACTTTTTGGAACAACAGAACCATCTGCTATCGGTTCATTTCAAAGCACGCAATGTATTTGGGTCCATGTAGTCAAACGTTATCAGTGTGTTGATTTTGCTTTTCTCTAAACGGGGGGGGGGGGGGGGTAATCCAGTTTGAGAAAGTTAAGCCTGTACTGAGATTATCTGCATCCTTTTGCATTTCCAGCTCCACAGCATCAACAGCGACTAATGTTAAATCACCTGTTTAAGTGAACAGCATGAAGAAAAATTAGGCAGAGTTTTAACTTTCTGAAGCAGGATTTACCCACCTCGGCTACATTCATTGTTCCTTACCTTGGAAAGCACGTTGTGGGGATGCGGCACTGGGCTGCTGGTACCGGCCAGCAGGTGGTTGGGGAAGCAGTAGGCGGGGCAGGCGGAAAAGCCTTCTGGAATAAAAAAAAAAAAAGAGCAATACGACAGAGCTAGCATGAGGGGCTATCTAACCTCTTGTGCTTCTCCAGAACCAGGCTGCTGATTAGCTTTTGTTCTCACAAACATTAGCTCACCGGCGACGATGACTGGTGACATGACTGGTAACCGTGAGAAAGTAAGCCACGGTACTGAGTTGAGGGCTTCCATCTCCGTTCGGTATCTATTAATTCACTTGATATCTGCTGTGGGTATTGTGTATTTTTTATTTATTTTTTTTAATATGGCGGGTCTGATGCTAGTTCTGGAGTCACTGTTGTTACGCAAACAGTGACTCCCCGCCTATCAGAGACAGGCAGCCTTCTGAGGAGATGTCTCCAAGTCAACTCGCTGCAGTTGGTACCCAGGCGAAGCAGGTACTAGAAATGGTAACGGTTCCACGTAACCACTACCAGTGGGAAGGCCTGCAAAAGCCCGCGTACCGAAACAACCCGCCTATGTCGGTACCACTGGACTAGGGCCATAAGACTCCTGGATAGGTGTCCAAATGTTGTCAGAAAGAACTGCGCGAAAATCCGGTTGCCTCTGATTTAACCCTGTTTGCTGTTGCAATGATCCAAATAACTGAGAGTTTGCACAGGCATGTAACAGCGTTGTCATGACATTGGATTTGGTTAATGAAAAATTAACATCCCTTTCTGAGCTAGAGACGTATTATCAGAATCAGAATCAAGTTTATTGCCAAGTAGGTTTGCACTTACAAGGAATTTGACTTGGTGTTGATGGTGCAGATAAAATAATATAGAATAGATATATATACAAAAGCTATATACACAGTAGACTGTGCGTTAATGTAACGCAGAAGCGTTGAGTCCTGAAGTAAATATTATGTTTTGTTTGCTCTGTGTTTCCTAACAATATGAGGCTGGTACTCTTTTTGGTTTCGCTCTAATACTGCTGCTTTTAGGAGTTTAAACTGATAATTACTTTTTTTTTCCTAGGTGAAGGAGGGCTCCACCACTTCCTAGAGAGTCATCCTAACTTGGAGCTGGATAAGGGTTACGTTTATGTGAAGCGTAAGTTGGTGATTCTGTGAGACTTGGAGAAGTGCCCTATCATTTAACCCTATTCATTCTTTCCAGTTAGATGTGAGAGGAGAGTGGTTGGGTTGGCGTAATGTTGTTGTGCAGATCACAAACTGAAGAATCTAGAGCAGAGGTCACGGATTAGCGGACCAGGGTCCGGATCCGGACCCACCTGCTGGCTAATCCGGACCCAAACTGATTTAAAACATTTATATATTACTGCATGTTGTCCAACGACAGTGTCTAACTCAGGGGTTAAAGTTCTCAGTCGCTGCGACGGATTTCCGTCATTTGGAAATTCAGCGCAAAAAGTTCCGTCTAGACTTTTTATTCAAGGTTATAATCTGAAGCTGCTCTCAACCAATCAAACCTGGCAGAGCCGGGACATTAGCCAATCAGAAAGAGAGCAGGGCGGGTCTTTGCAAAGCAGACATGGCCAGTCTGAGGTTTATCGGTGTTCATCATTTTAACCTTTGGGAGAGCATTTTAAACTGACCACAGATGGCATGAATGAAAGTAGCGGTGGTCAAAGGTTTTCTTTGGATTAATGCAAACCAGCAGGTCAGAAAGTTCAGCAGCTGACAACAACTTCCCTCGGTAAGCGTCAATCTGCTCCGGCAGTTAATTAATGAATTATTTCCACCTGTGGCCAAGTCGTCTGTCAGCGTTTATTCCCTCGCTGATAAACGCGGCGACCAACCAGGAATCTCCTCGTGATTCGCTATTATGTTTTATTTAAACACAAAGAAGAGTAACGCGCTAGCTCAGGCTAATTTAGCATGACCCTTGAAGAAGAAAAGTCGGACTGTGAAACAATGTGCCGCATTTGACTGGGTTTGATTCGGAAAGAGTAAAAAAAAAAAAAAAAAAAAAAAACCTGCGCTGTTCTGAAACAAAGAAGGCAGAGCTGCATCTGTTGTCAGTCAGTATGCAACAGTGTTCACCTGATGAGCAGCTGCGCTCCAGGACACTAAATAAAATGACAAGGATTTTGATGCTTACAGACTGTTAAGAAAACTACATCAAAAAGATAAAATAAATAAACTGCAGCTACAACATGGACTGGAGAACGGGTTCTAACTGGGTGAGGCCAGAGAAAGGCGATTCTCAGAGAGTTTTTTTATGAAGTTAAAGTGGAGCGCGGACACAGGGTTCATCCTGGACAGGTCTCCAGTCACTGGGCTAAAATATAACCATATTATTAAACTTAAAAAAAGTTAAATCATGCCTTTTTATAAACTGTAATGATTAATTGGTGAACAATAACGGGCAAGGCAGAGACTGATTATTGTCATGTGCAATCTGTGTCAAATTAAAATGTATTATGTCATGATAGTGTTGGTGATGTGTCCTGCATTTCCAAGGCTGTGTTTGGCCTTGTATCATCATAAAATTGGTTTATATTGAATGTGACAGGGAGCCAGAGGAGTTGATGTACAGGTGTGAAGTAGAGGATGTAATGATGAAGCTGCTGTCTTTGTACTAGCTGGAGTTTATGGAGGGTTTCTGGAGGACAGAGAGGAAAGGGAGCTGGGATTGTAAAGTGGACTGTGGACCAGTTTGTCAACAGTGTGAAGGAAGAACTTGATGCTGCAGAGATGAAAGTAACCCAGATGATGATGTGGATGTGGAAAGTGATGGAGAGGCTGTCCAGGATGACACAAAGGCTCTAAAGCTGAAAGGTGGTGAGATACAGGAATTTTCAATGGATATTTTAAAAGTATCAGATTTAGTTGACTTTGCACACTAAGCAAGTGAGCCAACTAATGCGGCATGATGTCCACGGCCCGGGAATATATGGGCTTGCGAGAAAATGTTTTCAGTCAAACATTATTTTTGCTTCAACCCCTGTGCTAACTTCACTTGCGCCGCTTCTCTTGTTAATATGGCAAAGCCCTCCGGAGCGTTCCCAAACATATCCGCTTGCTCATACATACGGAGAAAATAGCTGATTTAAAGGCGCAGAACGAATGAGCACCTTGATATGTGCTTGAGGTTGGCTTTGTTGCCAATCAAACCCAGGTTTAAAATCCTTGCAGGGTAGCCTAAAGCTCACTTCTATCATTAAGCCATAAAAAAGAAATTAAAAAAAGTTCAGTTGTTTTATAAAAGATGTGAAAGTCAAGAAATTGTCTATATACCAAACTGTGAAAGATTGTAGTTCTCTATTTCAAAAAGCACTTTGGATTTTAAAATAGAAAAACGTTCTATTTTTATGTTATTTTTTTGTTTAAAAAGTATATAATATATATAAGGTGGAGGCATAAACATTTTATTTCAGTGTTAAATACTGTTTAAAGTAACGGATTGTAATAAAAAATGTGTCCGGACCTTTACTGGTTGTTGATTTTCTTTATTCGGACCCCGCTAATTTTTAATTAGTGACCCCTGATCTAGAAGGACGGCTGTTGGAGCTTTACGGTTTTGAAATCAAAGTGGAATAGAACAGTTTTCTAGTTTCTACATTTCTCACAGAGGGATGTGTTTTCTGACTTGTGAGGCTGTCTCTAGCATTTTGAACTACAGGTTATTATGACTTTCGCAGTAGTCGTACTGAGAAAAAAAGGATGAGGATTATACGTGTTTCAAATATTTTATTCTGTTCATCTTATTTGTTTTTATTTAGTAACCTAATAGACATTATGAAATATAACAAAACAGAAACCTAAGTTTAATAATGTGTAAGAAAACCTCAATATTTTTGTTTATTCGGTCAGTATTTAATACAGGTGGCACAATAAACTGTTAAAATGTAATGTTATGCCTCTTATTTTAATTAGGCGTAATATTAAAAATTTGCCCTTCATGTTATGGAAGGCCCTCTTGATACAACCGAAAACTCAGTTTTAAAGAAAATGTCTGCTTATCAATTAAGATCAATCAACTTCAGATTAAGTCATTAATTGATAACTTTCATCCGTTGCACAAAATAACCCGTTTTCATTCTTGCTGCCAGAATGTCTGTGTTGTGTGTATGAAGAGCAACTTTGAAGAGGTGAACTTCAACCTATTCATCTATTCTATATGTGTAAAATTACGGTAATTTAAAATGAAATAAAATTGCAAAAACCTTTTCTCAAGGTCTGCAACAAAAAGTATAAACTTCCGTAGGGTTTGATTATCATCTTTTTTTGGTTTAGAGCTGTAGTTAACCTGTCAGAAGATTTATTACCGTTCAACTAAGCCCACTGCTCCCTGAGGGATGGGTTAAATGCAGAGGACAAAATTTCAATCAAATGTATGTTGCAATGACAATAAAGATTATTATTATTATTGTTGTTAACTGACCAATCGTGTGTGTGTGTGTGTGTGTGTGTGTGTGTGTGTGTGTGTGTGTGTGTTCCTGCCCCCAAACCACTGAAGAAGACTCCGCACAGAACTTGCACAGGGTGAGTGGAGGCCAGTTTTTGCATGCTAAAGTTAGTAGATGGTGCCTGACTTCTTTTTCTGTTTTTCTTTTAGTGTCAGCTCAATGGCAGGAGCATGAGGGCACATATGTCTTTGGACATGGACTTGGACAAATCCAGATGGATAACAAAGCCAGAGTTTTGGAACCAGGACTCGGTAACACTCAGCCGAAGGACTGCTTCCACAACTCAGGAGCAGTGAGTACACCGCACAGCAGGATTTTCTTGCTTTTTATATCTCTTTATTAGCTTTATTATTTATTGTTTTAGAGAAACAATACAGTATAATTATTTAACCTCAGGAGCATAGCTCACAAATCAATTAGTGGACATTCAGGTCCACACACACACACACACACACACACACACACACACACACACACACACACACACACAAATACAACAGTTGCACTCATTACCTATCAATACAAAGCAATATTCAAATAATAAAACTTGCTGTCTTATGATCTCAGAGAATAGACTTTAGTTTCTTTCGCTGGGTTGAATGAAACTGTCTACTAGCCCCCTTGATGTCCTCATTGCATAATTTTATCTGGCTTTATTTGACTTCATTGGCCCTATTGGTGTGAAACTGATGAACTCTTCTTTTCCTTCTGGGTCTGTGCCTAGGCGTTTTAAAAACAGCAGTTGTCTGCTCAAAACGCCAAACTTGGATCCTTCTCTCCCTGAAAGCTACTGGCCAATCTCCAAGCTACCATTTCTATCAAAGATCCTTGAAAAGGCCGTAACAGAACAGCTACCGTATGTTTCGCACTGTAACTCGCTCCGGTTTATAAGTCGCATCAGTTAAAAAACACAAGTCGCACCGGAGTATATGCATTTATTTAGACATTTATTTCACATAATCCAAGACTAACAATTGATGTTTAATCTGAATGCCAATTTATTAAATTACACAGCTGCATCCACAACCGGCTGAATAACTTGGAACATGGATGAATGGGGTAAATGAATTCAGTACATCTAAATCTGTGTTAATTTGTTACCTTTTTTTTTAACAGTGTTTATGTCAAGCCTGATGCCTTCACTCACATGGCAAGGTATACGGTTTATTCATTCAACAGCAGTATCTGATCGGTATCGGCCGATATGCTCAGCCCAGGTATCGGTATTCGATCGGATAAAACTGATATGGATCTGGAGAAGGCATTCGACCGTGTCCCTCGAGGGATCCTGTGGGGGGTACTCCGGGAGTATGGAGTACCGGGCCCTTTAATAAGGGCTGTCAGGTCTCTGTACGACCAGTGTCAGAGTCTGGTCCGCATTGCCGGCAGTAAGTCGGACTCGTTTCCGGTGAGAGTTGGACTCCGCTAAGGCTGCCCTTTGTCACTGATTCTGTTCATAACTTTTATGGACAGAATTTCTAGCCCAGTGCGAAGCGGCCGGGATGAGAATCAGTGCCTCCAAATCCGAGACCATGGTCTTGAGCCGGAAAAGGGTAGAGTGCCTTCCAAAAAAGTAAAAAACAAAGCAACTGGACTTGTTTTTCATAGTTGAAGACATTTCGCTTCCTCTCCAGGAAGCTTTCTCAATTCAAAAAGTCTGGAGTAATGTGGAGTACCAAGCTTTATACTACTGCCCAACAAAGGCCTTGTAATGGCTTAGATAACATGCAAATTCAACCGAAACAGGTCCACCCCTTAGTAGTGGGCGGTCGCTAAAGTCATTAAGTCAGCAGACTGAACCGAAACTGGTCCACTCCTCTGTAACGGGGAGTTGTTAGGGTCGTTATTGGCCTGGCTTAAAGGAACAATGTTTTGATCACCCGTATGGGGGTGAGAATTGAGGTGATGATTGGCCGGAATTAATCCTATAGCTGGATTGTAAGTTTTTGAGAGTTGGAACCTAAGGCCCCCTCCTCTGTTTAAGGTTGGTTTTTCTCTCTTAACGTAGATGGCTTCCTTCACACCCCTTTCAAACCATCTCTCTTCTTTGTCCAAAATGTGGACATTTTGGTCCTCAAAAGAGTGTCCTTTGTCCTTAAGGTGTAGGTGGACAGCAGAGTCTTGACCTGAGGAGGTAGCTCTCCTGTGTTGAGCCATGCGTCTGTGAAGAGGTTGTTTGGTTTCTCCAGTATAAAGATCAGAACATTCCTCACTGACTGAACTGCAGTGAGGTAGAGTGCCTTCTCCGGGTTGGGGAGGATGTGCTACCCCTAGTGGAGGAGTTTAAGTATCTTGGGGTCTTGTTCATAGGGCTGGGCGATATAGAAAAAAAGCTTATCGATAAAAAAAAATGCATATTGATCGATATCGATAATTATTGAAAATATTTAAAACCATATTTTATGTGCAGCTCTGCCTGGACATTTTATGATATTGCTAAATGATTTGATTTAAATAAAGAACACAAACACAGAATTCCAATTAAATCTTTATTTAACCAACTTTTTTTAACATAATTTTTTTTAAGAAAAATAACTTAACTTTATATTGCGGATCAAGAGTGGCAGGTTTTTCAGCTGCAGAGAACAGCAGACATATCCATCACTATGAAGCACGTTACTGCATGCGTTATGTCCTTATGCCGCTTGGACTCTTTGTCATTTTATCATAAAGAAGGGAGCCCAGTTTAGCTGCTATACCTGCTTTGTTTTGGAAGAAGTTCCAGACGACGGCGACGCGGGGCCGCGCAGCTCGCTGCTGCGGGTGTGAGCGGCTTACGTGATGAATACTGGTGGGTTGGGTTACCAGACTCTGCTTTTACCGGTTCCTTTTACAAATCACTGTGGTTTATTTCTATCAGGCTGGCAAACTAGTAAAACCCCGTTTTGGGACCGTTTCCTCCGCCGCTCCTTGCTGCGACATATTCACGTGCTCTGTGTTGTGGTTTGAGAGGGCGGCGCTTTGTGACGGCGTGCCGACTGTAGCAAGGAAGTAAAACTGTCTATCGAAGTTTTTATCGACCCTATTTTTTCCCTATCGCGCCACACGTCTATCGATCGATATATATTGTTATTGAATTATCGCCCAGCCCTACTTGTTCATGAATGAGGGGAAGATGGAGCGGGAGATCGACAGGCGGATTGGTGCAGCGTCTGCTGTGAAGCGGGCGCTGTACCGATCCGTTGTGGTGAAGAGAGAGCTGAGCCAAAAGGCGAAGCTCTCGATTTACCGGTCGATCTACGTTCCTTCCCTCATCTATGGTCATGAGCCTTGGGTCGTGACCGAAAGAATGAGATCCCAGATACAAGCAGCTGAAATGAGTTTTCTCCGTAGTGTGTCTGGGCTCTCCCTTAGAGATAGGGTGAGGAGCTCAGTCATCCAGGGAGGACTCAGAGTAGAGCCGCTGCTCCTCCACGTCGAGAGGAGCCAGTTGAGGTGGCTCGGGCATCTGGTTAGGATGCCTCCTGGACGCCTCCCTGGTGAGGTGTTCCAGGCACCTCCCACCGGGAGGAGGCCCAGAGGGAGACCCAGGACACGCTGGAATGAACTATGTCTGTCGGCTGGCCTGGGAACGTCTGGGCCTCCTTACTGAAGCTGCTACCCCCGCGACCCAACCCCGGATAAGCGGAAGAGGATAGATGGATGGATGGAAAACTGAATCGGTGCATCTCTACTTGATACAACTTGATGTTTGTTGTATTCATGTTTTCATCATGTAAAGCACTTTGAATCGCTTTTCCGCTTAAATGTGCTATACAAATAAACTTGACTTAAATTTGAGTTGGTGAAAGCCAGTATGTCCTGACAGGTTTGTGCTGGACATACATTCTAACTTTAGATGTTCATCATTTTATTACCTCAAATGATTACCTGTATCTCACCGTATAACATCAGATACTCATCTTTTCTCCTCACGTGACTAAAGATGTTGATCCTGGTCTCACATTTAAGACTCCAGGTTATGACTGCAATGATGACTGTGATTCCTCATGTAACTCTTCTCGACACACACTATAGCAGGATGCAGTGGTGACGCCACATGTTAATAAAGATGTGTGTCCATTTCTATCTCATACATTGCTCTTGCCATCACATGCTCATTGCCATTGGTACATGACCTTTTAAATTATTTTGTTTTTCTCTTGATAGGGTCAATTTTTAACTTTTTGTTCGATAAACTGTGACATGGTACATTCTGTTTGTTTATAGTTTAAAGGCACACTATGCAACATTTTTCAGTTAATTAATGTGTTCCATACCGTTTTGGATGATTAAATGAGTCATTTCAGGTTGAACAAAGGTTTTCTTGGCCGCCCTGGTGGTCTGTGGGGGAAATACCGCACTTGCAACTGCAGGAGCCCTCGGCCCGCGCCCACAGGCTCAGAATCTCGTGCAAGATCGCGAGAGTCGGTCTTGCTTTACGGCGAGAACATGTTTGTTGCTAGCGCAGTGGCGATATCTGTGCAGTTATCATGGCGGAACCAGCGATAAAACAGCGAAAGCCCATGTCGGAGCAGGCAAGAAAGAGGAAAAGGGCTGTGGACAGAAAGAGGAGTCGTACACGGGTGAACATCGGGAAAGCTTTTTCCGAATGGCGAGAGCTAAAAGAAAGAGAAGGCTGCAAGGCTGACGCGGACCTCGCGTTTCTGCTGATGCGATTGTAAGTAACATTGTAGGGTTTCCCTCACGCTACCGCCTCCCAACATTCCAAAAAAAAAAAACTAACTCGATATGCGCGCAAAGCTTGTCTCCCCCGCTCCGCCTCCACCGGTCGCTCCGGCGGTCGCGCAAAGCTTGTCTCTTTCCCCGCCCGCCTCCACCGCCGGTCGCTCGCTCCGCCGGTCGCGCAAAGCTTGTCTCTACACCCCACCCCCCGCACCCCCGCTCCGCTGGTCGTCCGGTAAGCAAATTCCTAGGGGAAACACTGCATTGGAATGGTTTCTCTCTCTCTCTGTGTGCATGTTCTTACTTTCACTGTGTTAGTCATTGTTTGTACTGCCGTGTTTTCGACTTTTGTATTCGTTGCGTTCGCCTGTCTGCTAAGCTCAAAACAACCGCGCCTGGCTTGACGAAGAAACCAGGGGTCCGTTCTTCGTACGTCGCTAACTCAGTTAGCAGGATTTCATTGTTGACGATTTGGCATGATCTTGGATCGTTTGGTTCTTCGAAAGACATCCTGCACTTGTTGTCATAGCAACATGTGCGCCAGCTTAAGCCTGCTCGAGAGCAGGCTTATTTCATGTAAACAAGATTAGATCATGGCTGTATAAGCGGAGGAGATAGGGAAGTCTGCCGTAGCCATGTCCATTTTTAGGACTGCAACCTGTTGCGGAAGGTGCAAGAATAATTTGCAGTTTTTCGAATTAATCGCGTATTGCGCAATAGACAGGATCCTTGAGCGCAGCGCGACAGTGTAATTGTAGAGAGATTTTCTTGGTGGCTGTTATAAACAGACAAACACATCATTTAACAGTGGCTTTTAAAGAGGAAAAAGTGGTGTTGGAGCCATAAATTTAAATATTTAAGTTATTTGTATGATGGTTTGCTTTTTATTTTTATTAGTAAGAAGATTTGTTCGGGCCATTTTATTGTGAAGTTTAGTTTTACTTTGAAAGGCTTGCTTCCTGTCGAGCCGTATATTGTATTAGAAAAAACTATGGATGGATTATCTAGCCACGGAGCAATACAGTTTTACCGTGTAAACTGTGGATGACTTGGAAAAGGAAAATTTTCATTTTTTATGGATAAAGATTTTTTTTTTTTAAAATTCCCAGTTTGCACATGTCCTTTACTTCCCGTGTCTAAGGAATGACACTGAAATTTGGATCTCTTGACATAACAAGTGCTTTTTTTAAATAAAGTATAATAATTAAAGGCTACCATTTTGTAGAATATTCTTGTATTTCACTTTTACTTGTCCCCATGTTCTAGTGGGTCCCGTGGAGGCTCTGACATAAAAGAACAAAGTAAATATGAGATTATTAAAATGCAAAAATTCATACTGTAGAAAGGGATAGAAACATCTACCATGGATAGTATTTACGCATTAATTTGTCTGCTGCTTTTTGCCAGCCCTCTCTCCTGGCTTTAACAGATTTTGAGGTGTTTTAATTAATGACTCAAATTCGGCATAACCTTCCAAGCTCTTGTTCTGCTTGGGAGAAAAACTGTGGGCGTTCTTTGGCCATGCTGAACAGCCAATAGCAGCGTTGCTGATCAATGTTTCTACTATCGATACATTTCCCCTTTTAAACAAACGCATGAACGCGCAGTTGTCTCAGATAACTCAATCCAGCGATACTAATCCTAAACAACAGGTGTGTTCGAAGAACCCAATTAGCCGGATCATGATTAGCCGGATGAAATCATCTTGGATGTGTCATTTGATCTTGGATGTTTTAAGCAACGTACGAAGAACGGACCCCAGGAGAACAGCTGAGCATATTTACGACAGTGCACTTTTACTTTCGCCCTCTGGGGGGCGCCTCGCTGGAAAATCAATCCCAGTTGCATAGTATACCTTTAATAAAGATTGACGGAGTTGAGCAAGGTCATCATCCGGCCACCACATCTTTTCGTCTTACAGGTCATATTGGTCGGCGGAAAGCAGCAAGTTCGTAAAGCAGCAAGGAACTGACAGCATGAAGAGCCCACAGAGTTCGGAGGAGACCGGCATCTACCCGATGCACTTCCTGCAGGATCCTTATTCTGGCCCTGCTGGAGAAAACATTGTGCTTGACGACGAGAAAACTGCAGGCAAAAATATGGGGACAAGACTAAGCTTTGAAGATGAAAAGGATAAATTCCAGAGCCTCATGAAAAATGAGACGAGCGTGCACAATGCTGAGGCTCCTACTAACTCAGTCTCTGTCAGTAGCATCTCTCTAGCAGCTAGCTGTAAACCCCTTAAGGTGAAGACAACTGCAGAGAAATGTACTTTGACAACTCCTTGTGCACCCACCTTTGATGCTACAACTAACACCAAGGTGGTGAGGTGCTCATCGAGTCATACTCAAACTGAAGGTGTCAACACAACTGAGCAGCACACCGTGACTGAGGTTCATATGACTGATCTGGACCGTCTCTCCAAGGTAAGGTTGGAACCTCAGAAGATGTCAGTTAATACACTTTTAGATCATGCTTACGCCTTATCTCACCTTCCAGGAGTTTATCAAACTTAAGATGCTTCAAAAATCCAAGGAGCCAAAGGCAAAGATCCAAAGGTAATGTGTAAAGCTGAAGGAAGATCTGGTGGCAGGAGAACTTTCTATAATAAAAGAAAAGCTATGCAGGTTCTGTAAATATCAGGGGACTCATTGATAAAGCTTGAGTATGGCACTTTCCACGCAAAAGTGGGGATCTATGAAGAAAAAGCTTGGTGGGAAAATGTGCTGTCCTCAAGGCAGCTCTGACCCAGGCGTACGCTCATTTTGGAGACAGGAAATTGGTGAATGAGGTTTCCTCTCAGACGTTCAATTTCACTCCATATCAGACTTTAATCAGAGCCTCTTGATCTTAAGCATTCAAAACCACTGTTATTCATTCTTGCGCTGATGACATTTAAGTATACATATGCAACATTTGAAATAAATAAAAAACGGCCATAAACCATCTTAAATACAAGTCTGTAGAACATTTTCTCTGGGTTTTCTACCATCACATTCCTCTCCCCGATGATCACCAGGGTGACGTGTAACAAAGATGAACATTATTGTGACAAGGTGTCACTCATTGCTGTAAGCAGCGATCAGCTGACCCATTTTAACATACATTAACATTCATGAGGTGCTTTGCATTGACCCTTTCAGCTGAGATCTATGAAGGAAAATTGCATGCTGGTTTGCGTGCAAATGGTTTTGTAAATCTGAATATTTTTTGCCGTATGCCTTTTTCTTGCCGCACGTCCACTTTTCGTATGGATTCCATGCAAAGTTTTATAAATGAGACCCCTGGACTGTAAACATTTTTACTGTCAAGCCTTGTTTCAGGGCAGAAGTTGGATTCACACATTACAAGTGGATCAGCTGAAAACATTCAAAGGAAAGCCTTTATTGTTTTAGGTTTATGTGAACTGAGTCATGATTTAAAGCTAATTCAATCATTTGTCCTGCTTTTATTGGAGCAGGGGAAGTTTTTTTATGTACTTTTTAACTGCTTGTAAATAGATTCAGATGTAGTGACCATGGTTGCTTGCGAGATCCAACTTTGCCCCTGCTTTGAAATCCCCCCAAAATACACAAAATATCCTACTGAGAATACACAAACTGAGCATGGAGAATTTTAAAAAGAGTGCTCTGATGAAGGCTTGGCTTAGTTTGAGATGGGCTCCAAAATAAATAATGTTTACGTCCTTTTCACCATGAATATTACTATATTAATGAGTCTAAGCTATTAATATGCCCCCCTATATAAAATAATGCTTTTTGCCCGCTTCGTTTGTCCGTGATTAGGAGTCTTATATTGAAATTGGAAAGGCTGTGTAAATCCATTTACTGATGTGTGAGGACACTTCTTCAGTGATACTTAGCTGCTCCAATCAAATTTTAATTAGAAAGCTAAAATTAGTTTTTTTGGGGGGGAGGCAAAAAGGCCCTGTGTAAGGCAGATTCTTGTTGTTAGCTCAAGGCTTGCCAAACTGAACTGTTGACTGGTGTGGTACTGATGGTTTATGGTGAGGTTTATCAACTAAAGTCCTTTAAGAAAAATTTAAACTAGAGGGGATGTTTTCCAAGACCATCAAAAGCGACCCTCTTCATGTAGGCAGCAATGTTGTCTCATTACTCGCTGTAACATTGACTTCTCTAATCCCAAGTACCGGTCAGGGGACCCAGAAGCATGAAGGAGCTGAGGATAGTGGACATCCTGATGAAGGCAAAAAGAGACACCAGGTCTGAACACAGCTTCAAACACCACAAAACATCTTTGCAGCAACTAACCCTAACCCTGTTTCTAACGTTTCTTTTCCCTTCAGGAAACAAAACCCGTCGAAGAGAGGAATGAAGTGTGGAGAGATGCTGCTCTTGTGCCCAAAGAGGAAATTGCTAAGCAAATCTGTGAGCATAATGAACTGCTGAAGAAACCATAAAAACGACTAGATGTTTTTCTTCTTCATTTTCTTTCAAATCTGCAGCCTGTGATGAGGTGGACCTTAGTGAGGTGTGGTATGATGCTGAGGATGAACTGCAGCTCCCTGGACAAGCAGCAGCTGTAGAGATCAGTCCAAATTCAGACATGGCTGATAGCCAAAGTTGGTGAAATATTCAAAGTTCAGCCAAAAATGGTGAAAATGGTGCATTTCACCTGTTTAAATCCTGTCTCTGCTAATAGATGCAGAACATGTCAATGATGCGAGCAGCTACTCAGTACTCCAATCCAACCTGCCTAGTAATGTGACCCAGGTGAGTTGCTTCTTAATGTTAAGAAATAACATCAAATGTGTATTATGGTTTGTGGGAAAGTGGAAGATTTTGGTTCAAAGGTCATTTGAAATGCTCACGGATTTGGGTTTAGTTCTAATGGCCAGCAGATGGCAGCACATGATCGTAAAGAAGCTTCTTTACTTCATTTACCAATCGGCCTGAGTTTGGGTCAAGCAGACAGGTGCACATTATGAGCTATTTTTAGACATGGGTCAAACATGGTGACTTTTTTTCCCACCCACATGCGTTTCAAGATGGGGCTTTAAGGTTTCTAAAACAAGTCGGAAAATATTTTTTTCACAAATACTTTTTGTTTTACAGTAGTGTAAGCAAACAAAATGATCCACCCATCATGTCGGGTTCTCCCGGAAATATGCAACAGCACACAGCCGTTCTTTGTTCCCATCCCCTCATGGCTGTTATTGTTGGAAACTAAAGGCTCTTACCTTTCCAACAAGGGGTCGGGGGCTATACTCTGACCATTTCCGGTGACACAATTTCCGTGCGTAACACAGGCATGCTCCGTGCGTAAAATCTGTAGACACGGCTGCATTGAACTCAAATCACTTTACGTGCAGCCGTAAGCGCAGATTGCTGCGTTTGTTCATGAATGTTTTTGGTGTTGTTTTTCTCTCATAATCATTAAATATAATAATGGCAGAGAAGAAGAAAATTACTGTTTGGGAAGCTTTGGAGGAAATTTGGCAGACCGGTGACGGAGAAGTTGAAGAATCTTCAGACAGCAGCTTGGATTTTGCAGAGGAAGGAGGTGAGGAAATGCTTCTGAGAGACCCGGTTCACAAGGAAGTTGTGCTGTAACTTTTTATTTACAGCATCTTTACATCACATGTCTGCTATTTCAGGAGTGCACATGAATACAGTAGGAAATAATGCTGATCGTGTAATCAGAAAACTTTGCAATGAATTCCCTGAGCCTTTATCTCCTCCAATGTGAGATGTCTATTCAGCAAAGATCTGCAGTTATAATATACATTTTGATAAAAGATGTGGTCTTATAAAGTCTGATTTTGTGTGTTTACACAACTGTAAAAAAAAAGTATTTGTGAAAAAACTATTTTGCGACTTGTTTTAGAAAAAAAAATTGTCACCATGTTTGGCCCTTATCTGAAAATAGCTCAGCATGCGCAACTGTTTGCTTGAACCGAACACATTTGTACCATGAGACAGATAACTAAATGCGCCTCAAGCTCATACACAATTCTCTGTAGGAAGCGGGGCTTCATCTGGGCACTTTTCTTAATTTTCTTTGACATAAATAGCTACGTCTCGTGTAAATTATATTTTGTGGAAGGGCAACACTACAGGCATGCATTGAAGAAGCCATTACGGTCAGATTTCATTACTTTCTTTCTCCCAAGGAACTGCAGCAAAGCCACTAACTAGCATTAGCCAACACCCTTTTTTAATATGACTGTTTCAATGTAATGATTACATTAAGCTATGCTGGACACTTCGACCCTGCTTTCATCATATGGCAGTGTTTCCCATACATGGACTCTACTTGGGCCGCCCACCCAAGTAAATTGAGACCCACCCATGAAGATATATCCCCCCACCCCTTCAAAAAAAAAATTTAAATTGAAAAAAAACTCATGCAGCGACCAGCATCAGCACCAGCCTACTTGATGCACCTACAACCAGAGTGTAAAGCTGATGTTTCAGAGCTAAGTAAACTTTTCCCATGACTGACTATTCGATAAAGTAGTTAGTTGCTGGAGCCCAGAAATTCCACGATGCGGAAAACATGGACAGAATCGGAGAATTTACAGTAAACGGTGAAACCCCTAATCTACCAAAAGAACAGAACTCTGCGGGGGGCTCAGTGCACACCTGCCGCCAAATTTAAATATGAGCGCTAGCAAAGAGCTGATCACTTTTGTGAACAAACAAGTTTGTATGTATAGGGCGAAGTAGAGGGGCCCTCACTATCACTTATTATTGGCAACCGGTGTTGCTGCTCGGGGCTAATGAGGGAAGTAGAGCAGTTAGGAACAAGATCAAAACAAACGCAGAGCTGCAGGTACATTCACACCGAACACGATTGGCGCCAAACAGTCGCCACTTTTGCGTGCTGTCGCTCGCCTGACGTCATACAACTCAGGCCAACCGCAGGCCTCCACTATTAGTTGTTGAATGAAAACAGCTTAATCTCCACCACAGTCCTTCACCCCACGTCTCAGTCACATCCAGTTCCGATTGTTTGCTGTGAAACCACAAGACACAAAAGTTCAGCTTTTTCAAGTCCAACAACTGTCGCTTTGCATCCATCGCAAGTTTCGTGTCGCTCCGGCTTCTCTTTAATTGCCAAAATCTAGAATTGCCTCTGTGGCCTTGCTTAGTGTGGCTTTGCCTCGCATCGTTCCTGTGCGGCACCTGTTCATAGGAATGTCATGTAAATCTGTTGCACGGCCTGCCAAATTTGCGGTCGGTGCGAACACACCATTACAGTCATTTACTTTAGAGTTAATAAAATTGGAATACATGTAAGTACAGAAATGTGTTTTTTTTATATTAAAAAATTGAAATAAGGCAGGTTGTGGTTGTGCAAATATGCTTATTTTAATGGCAGATTAGCTTCCTACTCAGCCTGTGAGGTGTCTTCATCAGAGAACCAGCCAGGGGGAAGAAACTGATTTTGTGGTGGCTGTTATTGTAAATGGCGCTCTGTGGTCCTGACCTAAAGGTAAAAGTCTAAACACAGGGTTTCCGCGGGGCATTAAAAGTCATTAAAAGTCATTAAATGACATTTTTTAAAATTAAGGCCTTAATTAGCATTAAACGTCATTAAATGTGATCATTGGTGGCATTATTTTTTTTTTCTAAAAAAATACGGCCATAAAAACAGTTTCGTCAGATATATTATCAGATATAACTGATTCCGCGTTGTGCGCGGAACTGCTTCCGGTTGATCGTAAAGCCGTTATGTTCGGAAAAGAAGCTCGAGGCGGAGAAAGATTTGGGAAAATGCAAATTTCAACAAAAGTGGATGGAAAACGAGGAATTCGGGACATGGCTGCAGTCTGTCAACGGTAAGGATGAGGAAGGATTTTGCCGTGTTTTAAAAAAAAAAAATAAGCTGTACAGAGTGTCGATGCTTCACGGTCTCACATGAAGTCGGACAGTGTAGTCCAGGGTGTACGCGGGTATGCGGCGTATACCCGTTTATTTTCCAGTCAGCATTGCCTATACCCACTTCTGGAGCGATATTTGTGTCTTTTGTTTGAACGCGCAGTGAGACAGGTATTCAGCGTTTAAACATCACGCGTGCGCTCAACTCTGATAAACTCTTCTCAATCCACTATGCTCGCTCGCGCTCGGTTTTTTATTTGCCGTGACCTGCTACTTCCACGGTCAATACCAGCTGTGCGCTCGCTCGGCTATTTTTCCCATGGACACAATATATAATGTCTGTGGTTTCTCCGGTCGCTCGACTGTGTGCACTGGCGACTTCAAAAACTGTCCACCTCACCAGCCAATCACAGACAGGTTTCTTTCCATCCAATCAGAGTAGGGCTTGCAAATACTACATTCAGATGGATTAAATGAAAATGCTGCAGCTTTTGGCAGAAATTACTAAACATAATGGTGGGATTGAAGGAAAAAAAAAAACAATCAATAAACAGTTTAATATTTTTGCCTAAAATATTTAGTTTAAAATAATTCCTTGAGTTACTAAGTGAGGTTAAAAAAATCTTTTTGTCTCTTTTCTTTCCAGCTTCTGGGTGATGATGCAAAAGTTTCTTGTGATCATAATCATCATCATTGTCATCATTATTTAAAGAGCACTTTATCAGGAGGTAAAACAAAATAACATCTAATAAAATGACTTGGCTAAAGACTCAACAGTTTAAAACAACAACAATAATAATAGTAAGCTGTTCAAATCCTTAAAAACAATCAGAAGTTCTTTAAACTGAACTCTAAGATAAACAGGCAACCAGTGAAGGGAGGCCAGGATCGGGTAATATGCTTTATTTTATGTTTTTGCATTAAAAGGTGTGCAGCAGCATTTGAACCATTTGAGTGAGGACTGACCGATTCAGAGATAAAGAGAATTACACTAATCCAGCCATGATGAAATGAAGGCTTAGAGTAGTGTTTCCATGTTTTTGCCTTGAAAGAATAGGTTTTACCTTTGCTTTGTTCTTTACATGATTAAAAATGACTAAACTGAGGTCCCTTTTTGACTGTCAAGTTTAAAATCACCGTCCATTTTAAAATCGAGGGGCTAAACATTCATTGTCAGGGTGTCTAAATCAACAGGATCAACAGTTCTTTGGGTGTTTCAGCTGGTATATTTGACAATTCATGATTTGCAAAGACAAAGTGATTTGAGTTTGGATGTTCTCCTCATCATTAACTTTATCTCTTTCTATAGATTTTCATTCAATTTAGGACTTATGCCTTATCATCTAGGTCTATATTAAAAAACCTACAGTAAAGTAATGAAATGTTGATTCTGGATGTAGTGTAGGAATTCCTTCAATATAAACCAAAGAAAATTTTACATTACCAGCCAGAAGCTGGATAAAATCTTTAAAAAAAAAAAGAGACAATAGTACTTTCACGCCTCACGTAGTAGCTCAAGGAAATATTTAATCTAAATGTTTTAGGCTAAAATGAGTAAACCCTAGTGATGGATTTTTGGGTAAATTAAATAGAGCAGTGTTACATGTCATTGTTTCTAAAACGGCATTTTTCTGAGCTGCGTCTAAAAGGGCAAACATTGAGAGTATACCCACTTCTCCAGGGACCACTACACCACTGCAGACAGCCACAGATCAGCTGCAAGGAGCAGACAGCAGCTAACAATGTCAAGTTACTTTTCTGTAACCAATGCAGTCACGTCCGCATTAGCTACCGCAAACAGCACAGCAGCAGCTGGCGCAAGCTCTACCGCCACTAACATCAGGAAATCAGACGGTCTGCGAACAACATTTGGAGCCAATGCCACACTGCATGGGGAGGTGCTCTGGTGTCTGAACACAGCCATCAACAAGTTTTATATATATATATATATATATATATATATATATATATATATATATATATATATATATATACAGGGTTTCCCGCAGCGCTATCTTGGCGAGAAAAAGTGACGTTAACACGCGGTTTGTTGTTGTTGCTTTCGCGCGTGCGTGAATGGCAGGGAAAAAACACATGGATAACCCCCGCTCCGCGATTCGGTCCGCGGACAACGTGTTGTCGTCCCCCCCCTCTCCCCCCTCCACGGGCAACGTGTCGTCCAACCACCCACCCCAAACCCCCCCCACCCCCCACCCCCGCTCCGCGAGTCCATCCGCCTCGCATAACCAAATTCCTGCGGGAAACACTGATATATATATATATATATATATATATATATATATATATATATATATATATATATATGGGTACTTGTTGATGGCATTAAAAATATTTCTACAGGCATTAAAAGAGCATTAAAAAGCATTAAATTAGGGTTACTCATTCCTGTATAAACCCTGAAACAGTTTGTTTGCATGATATCTGGGGTCTGCAGATATGTTACTTGCCTTTTCCAGACCCTAGACTTGTACAAGTCCAGGATGGAGGGAAGGTCAGCCCTGATATGAGCCAAACCACATAGTGATGGACACACGACAGATTAGCTTAGCCCCTCCCTGCCCGTAAAATGCCACCGTCAGAACAGCGTTGGAACAACATGGCGGAGGGCACCCCAGCAGATCAAAATGTTCTACTACTAACAGCATTATTAAAGTTATTAGTTACTAGAAATGTTCCTCCGACAGGTGATGCCATTTTGCTGGGTTTTTATCCTTTACAAATATGCACATACTACAGACAGTGCTCAGTCACCACCTGGTGAAATATTGCGTATTGCTCCTTTAAGAATTTATAATCAATAAATTTAAGCTTTTGGGAAATCATTTTATTCAGAAATATCAGTTT
The DNA here is from genome assembly GCA_037039145.1 of Fundulus diaphanus. Taxonomy (NCBI): domain Eukaryota; kingdom Metazoa; phylum Chordata; class Actinopteri; order Cyprinodontiformes; family Fundulidae; genus Fundulus; species Fundulus diaphanus. The sequence continues at coordinate 10,112,839 of CM073132.1, forward strand.
GGTGAATTAAGTCCCATTGCCTTTATGTTCATATGTTAATTGTTTGGTTTACTTCCATATACTTTCTTTTCTTTTCCTTTAGTCTTAACCTCTTAACATCCACCCAAAAGGGTGGCTTTAGTAATGACTTAGGTCACATTTAGTGTGCTATTTATAGTGCTTTAACTGTATTTTCTGTTCCTTTACATTTAAGTAGGCGATTATTGGTGGGGGGTATTAATCTTCACGCACTTAAACCAAGGCTAAAAATAGCAAACTTGATCTTAAACATTGTGGTAGGCTTGTAAATGAACAAAGTTGAATATTAACCGCCTCCTAACAACAGCCATCAGGCTGTAAAGACTTAAACCCTGGGACAAAACAATATTACTATGCTGGACTAAGTGTAGTTGCTCTTAAAGGGAGGAGGAGCAGGGGAGGGCGCTGTGCAGGTCTGATGGTGCATGTTTGTATGTGTGGGAGGGGGCGTTGACTGCGGTCTCTGTCAGACAGCAGCTCCCATTTCAGCAGTCGTTGCTCAACTTCAGGCCTAGTTCTCATTCATAAAACTGCAGATGAAATTGCGGACAAATCTGGGAACAGATCAACTGTCCCCGTTATTCAGAGACTTGTGGTCCATCTGGAAAAGCGGGTCCACAAGTTATCCATAACGCTCTCACTCATTGTTCCAATACGGGAGCTGTAACTTCCATACATCCATTATCTATACCTGCTTATCTGTGCAGGTTTGCAGGGATCTCCAGCAATCGAAGCACAGTTATTTTGTGGTAAACTATTTTGGGGCTTCCTTGATTCATAATATGTTGGCTTAAGCCGCTGTTATGAGCAGTTGGTGCAGGTAATTCCAGCTGTTCAGAGGTGAATCTGGCTGTAAGTCTGACCCTACAACTCCTTCCCTGATTCAGAAAGGGTTTGGGGAGAAGCTTATGGCTGGCAGTCAGCTTTTCCAGGTTTTATTATTGATATGTAATCGTTCTCATCTCATTTGCATTTCTTTGTTCTTGCATGACTGACATTTTTTTATATCTTATACTTCAAGCCTGTCAGAAAGTTGCAGGTTCTCCACACTTTGTTTTCCATCGTTTTTTTAAAAAGAAGTCTTAACGCTTTTCGCTGCATCATATGATAGAGATGCAGTAGAGAGCTGCTTTAAAACCAAGAACTCACCCATTTTGGTTCCATCAATGCATCGGGGTCTACTGATATACACTTTTTTTGAGTTGTTGTGCAATTACAGTTATTTGATAAACATTAGATTTCTTAAAATAATGTGTCGGTATTGTCCAGTGAACACCATCCCAATTGGTTTTGATATCAGGATTCAGGACAGTAGTTGAAAGAGTGATTTGAGCACTGGCATTCATCTAACAGCAAACTCTGCACACATATAGATTAAATGATTGGCAATGAATTTATTAACAGAAATAAATGCCCATCCAGTGAACACATTTGTATAATGTTTACGTGAAATAGTGATATATTTCAATCAGCAACTCTTCTTTTCTAGTGAAACTTAACTAAAACTAAGCAAAATGAAGATTAAACTAAGGACCTATGTACACAAAAAAGTACAAATAAAATGTTTTAAAACCAGTAGGATTCAATGAATTTAAGAATCTAGTGAGGATCTTTAAGTTCAAAAACAAACAATAATTTGAAAGAATTTGGAATGGGGTCAAATTAGCTTAATTAACTGCAGAACTACTGCAGAGGTGTAGTCTGACTTTCGGGTCAGGCTTCTCCTGCAAGCAGCCGAACAAAAGAACCCAAACAGCTGGTTTCTGAGATGGTGGGCTGGCTGCTTTGATGTCTAATTTCACAGAAAACAGACTGTACTTAGCTTTGATTCCAGTCTGTCCGATGTAAACTCCTCGCGGAGGTTCAATGGACAAAAGAGGTCGATTTGAATCAGGAGTAAGGCTTTACAGAGACTCAGACGTCCTGCTGTGAGGGCCCTTGACGGTCAGGGTCCTTAGGAAAGTGCAAATGCTTTGATGCCATGTGGGGAATCTCGTTATTCCTTCATTTTCTGCTGTGTTCTAGACTACGAGAGAGTGCTTGTGTATGTAAAAATGCTAAACAGTGGTTGTGAGGACCCAGAACACTGAGGCAGATGCCAGGGGAACCAGAACCCCAGATGCCCTAAGGAACACCCAGAGCAAAGGTGCCCAAGAGGGGCCAACACAGGGAAAGCTGCCTCCCCCATCCCAGGGAAGAGCAGAGATGAGCCCCAGCAAACGTTGAAGCCCCCTGGAGCTGCGGAGAGGAGCCCGTGGGCTCCGCCGGCAGCCAGCTATGCCAGAGCGGATCCAGCCATGGTTCGAGAGGCCCATGGGCGCCCTGCCCCTCGGCAGGGGCCCAGGCCCTTTGAAGCAGCCGCCAGGAGCGAGCCGGCGCCCACCCTAGCACCCAGCACCGGACACAGGACCACCAGTGGGCCAAGGGTGACGGCCAATAGAGGAGAGCAGGACCGGGGGTGGGCTGTATACTTAGTGGAGACCTGAGATGTCCCAGGAGAGTGGGCAGTCCAACACAAAACCACATACACATTCACTTTCCCACCTTAGTGCCCCCACATGCGAACTCTCCTACAAAAAAGAAGGATACAGTACACACACTTGCATGCACAACCTATACTTCCAGGTCACTTGGGAGGTGAAACCTAACATCAAGATGGGGGTCACCACAACCCAACCTACCTGGTCCATACTCCAGTCCTAACCCCCACCCCAATCCCAGCCCAGACGAAACCATGGGCCCATCCACCCGGAGATGGGACCAACATGAACCAAACCAGAGCCCAGCCCATAAACAGAGCAAAAGCGCCAGCCCCAGCCCCTGGGACTCAACCCCAGCCAAGACCCTGACTAGGTGGCCGCCTCCTCCTCCAGGCCCCGGGCTCCGCATTGCAATCTGAGAAGAGGGGTTTGAAAAAGACCCCTATCCGGCCTCTATCTGCCCAAATGTTGTGTTGTTGCATGTTGTTGACTGGGGAGCAACATGCCTTACCAGGAAGCCAGCTCTCTCGCTGACTCCAATAGACACGCCCGTTCTCCAAAAACCCACCCAAAGATGGAGGCTCTGCTAGCCACACCACCATAGTCCACAGGGCAAGATACGGTTCTATTTTAAAAAGGTCCTGTAGGGGGAGCAACACTCAAAAAATACTTAGTGTGGCTTTAAGGGAATCTGCAGCAGATTTTCTCCCTTATGTATTTTAGTTCTTGGGGGGGGGGGGGGGGGGGGGGGGGGGAAATCAGTCAATAACTGTATTGCAGTTGAAAGATCATTGTGCCTCAAGTTCCTTTTCATTCTGTTGTCTGTCCAGCTAATAGATCAACCACTCATCTCCAGCATCCAAAGAAGGAACGTTGTGTACATCTTGCCCTCTCCACAGGGAACCTGCGTCCCTCAGCACTTTGGCACCATGGACAGTCTGGACGCTCTGATGGCCGAGCTGATGCAACTCCACCCAGACATTGGTTGGCAGAGAATTATGGACGCTCTGATGGAGGTTAAGGGAATCCACCAAGACGTCCTTGGCAGCCTGCCCCTCAGCACCATCAGAGATATGATCTCTGACCTGCTGACCAAATCAGCTACTGTCACCCAGACATGATGAAAGAAAGGTGCACCTCAGTTTTTGTTGGAAAGTGCCGTATCTGCAGAAGCCATTTCTTTTAAGATTCACACAGTGAATCTTCAGTTAAAATAGGTTCATAGATGTTGTTAGGCTCTTATGTTAAGATGTATTTTATGTTGTTCTATCAAAATAAAGGCACATCCATGAATATTTTCTCCTGTGTTGTCCTTCACCTATCTGCAAGTAACAGGCTTGTCTGAAACTGAACCAAAAACAATTGTCATTTAAAAACAAAATGTTTGCTAGATGTTATAGTTAGTATTATAATCTGACTATATTTCTCTCTAAATACAACATTCAAAAACATTGTTACAGTAAATAACGATAATACTCTCTCAACAATATTAGTAGCAGCTTGCTCCTTCAAATATGTCAGATATGCACTTTATATAAAGAGACATCAGTTTTTCAAATCTCAATGAAGTGTGTAGAAACCATAAAGGGTGGAAAAAAGGGTAGGGGTATAGGGGCATTAATCAGGTTACCTCTGCTGTTCCAAAAATGTAAGTTGTTAGTATAGCACATCTCAACAAGACATGATGTTTACATGATGAAAACATAAAAAGTAAATTGTAGTGAAAATAAAAGGAAAGAAATGTTGACTACAGACTAAAACTGTTTCAATTAAAACAATGCTCAAAAAATAAACGGAATACTTAACACAATGTAACTCCAAGTCAATCACACTTCAGTTAAATCAAAAGAAGCAACACTGATTGACAATCAGTTTCACCTGCTGCTGTGCAAATGAATAGACAACAGGTGGAAACTAAAGGCAGTTAGCAAGATTCCCCCCCCCCCCCTCCAATAAAGGAGAGGTTCTGCAGGTGGTGATCACAGACCACTTCTCAGTTCCTCTGCTTTCTGCTGGATGTTTTGGTCACTTTGAATGCTGGCGGTGCTTTCACTCTAATGGTAGCATGAGACGGAGTCTACAACCCACACAAGTGGCTCAGGTAGTGCAGGTCATCCAGGATGGCACATCAATGGGAGCTGTGGCCAGAAGATTTGCTGTGTCTGTCAGCGTAGTGTCCAGAGCATGGAGGCTATACCAGGAGAGGCCAGTACATCAGGAGACGTGGAGGAGGCCAGAGGAGGGCAACCACCCAGCAGCAGGACCGCTACCTCCACCTTTGTGCAAGGAGGAACAGGAGGAGCACTGCCAGAGCCCTGCAACATGACCTCCAGCAGACCATAAATGTGCATGTGTCTGCTTAAATGATCAGAAACAGACTCCATGAGGGTGGTATGAGGGCCCGACGTCCACAGGTGGGGTTATGCTGACAGCCCAACACCGTGGCAGGACGTTTGGCATTTACCACACAACACCAAGATTGGTAAATTCACCTTTGCTGCCCTGGGCTCTTCACAGATGAAAGCAGGTTCACACTGAGCACATGTGACAGAGTCTGGAGATGCCGTGGAGAACGTTCTGCTGCCCGCCTCATGTGTCTGGAGTGTGTCAGCAGTTCCAGCAAGACGAAGGCGTTGATGCTATGGACCGGCCCGCCCGCTCCCCAGACCTGAATCCTCGGTCGGTGGTGAAACATGGTGTTGCACCACCGCCTGTCCAGGAGTTGGTGGAAGTGTTAGTCCAGGTCTGGAGGACCACCTCATCAGGTGCATTCCCAGGTGTTGTAGGGGGGTTATACAGATATGTGGAGGCCACACATGCTACTGAGCCTCATTTTGACTTGTTTTAAGGACATTACATCAAAGTTGGATTCGCCTGTATTGTGTTTTTCCACTTTCATTTTGAGTGTGGCTCCAAATCCAGACCTCCATGGGTTAATAAATTTGATTTCCCTTGATAATTTGTGATTTTTGTTGTCATTAAATACTTTGTTCTTTACATAGTTGAATGTGCTAAGAATATTTAATTCATTCATTCAGATTCATACATCGTGGACTGGAGAACTATTTCTAACAGGGTGAGGCCAGAGAAAGGTGATTCTGAGTTTTATTTCAATTTTACACAGAGGGGAGCATGATGTGAAGCAACACTATAGAAGCAGCTTGCACAAGAAACAGCTGAAAAACCCTCCTGTTGAACAATTTACTAATTTTTTCTCCAACCTACAAACACCTGCCAGACAGACATTGTGTAGCAGCCAAGATTAACTTAAAGAATATTTAACTTTATGCAAAAGCTTTTCTAATAAGATTTAAAAAGTGTTAAATCTTTAAAAACTATTTTTCTCTGATAAACGTAGAATTATTTAACACTTTCTAAAAGATTAACGTCCCATACATCGTTTTTCCATGCAGGTGTTAAGTCGTGCTGTATCTGATGGACAAACGCGGCTTGACGTAACATAGGGTTGTGGGAGGACAGGTTGCCAGTCACAGGGAAAAAAATTAACAGTTTTATTAAACTCAGGATCTCCAGATGATACTGGTTTAATAAAGGTTTAAGGAGGTTTTTCCCACTATTGGCCATTGTGTCTCGCAATTATTAATAGCAGTCTGTCTTCTGGAGTAGTCCCTGTAAATCTTAAACATGCAGTTGTGCAGCCTCTATTAAAAAAACCTGGGCTGGATCCTACTGTTCTGTCAAATTTTAGGCCTATTTCTAAATTGCCCTTCGTTTCGAAAATCTTAGAGAAGATTGTTTATTCCCAGCTCTTGGATTTTTTTAAATGAACAAAATGGTCTTGAGATTTTCCAATCCGGCTTTAAAACATTGCACAGGACAGAATCAGCGCTTTTAAGAGTTTTTAAATAACATTTTTTTAGCTACTGACTCTGGACACTGTGTTGTCCTTGTACTTTTAGATTTGACTGCAGCATTTGATACAGTGGACCATGAAATCCTGATTGCTCGTTTGGAGCAGTGGGTGGGCATCAGTGGCTCAGCACTGGAATGGTTCATGTCCTATCTGTCACATCGGACTTTCTGTATCAGCCTTGATGACTCTGTGTCCTCCACTGCTCCTCTCTCATGTGGGGTCCCACAGGGCTCTGTGCTTGGCCCTCTTTTATTTTCTCTTTATCTACTCCCATTCGGCTCCATTCTCAGGAAACATGGCATTTCCTTTCACTGTTATGCAGATGACAGCCAAATCTATGTCCCCCTCAAAAAGTCTGATTCCTACTCTATTGACCCACTGCTAAAGTGTTTACACGACCTTAAAGCTTGGATGTCTTTAAATTTTCTGAATTTTAATGAAGAAAAGACAGTGGCACGTCTGACAGTGCCTAAAGCAAGGCTTAAGCTCAGAGGGGATCGAGCGTTTTCCGTTGCAGCTCCAAAACTTTGGAATGGATTGCCACTGCACATTAGACAGGAAACTTCTCTGTCTCATTTTAAAACTCTTCTTAAAACCCACCTCTTTTCTTTGGCTTTTGACACCACGTAGAGCGTTGATTTTATGTATATACATGCATATTCTTATTCTGTGGGGGCAGTGCTTTTTACTTATTTTTTAATTTATTTTATTTATCTTTATCTTTTTGTGCAGCACTTTGGAAACCTTGTGTTTGTTTAAATCGTGCTATATAAATAAAGTGGATTGGATTGGATTAAACTTCAAAAAAGTTAAATAATGCCCATTACAAACTTGAGTTATGATAATTAATTGCTGTTCAAAGCGGAGATTGATTATTGTAACGTGCGATCTGTGTTAAATTAAAACGTACGACGTCATCATAATGTTGGTTATGTGTATGAGATTTATTTCTGGCACAGCTTGAACATCATGAATATCTATTTAAAATTAATAGCCATATGCTGTCTGATGCAGATTTTTAATCATGATCAAAACTTCAGGTTAGTTTCTCAAACAGGCAACAACAGAACAAAGCCACACCACCCAGGGAAAAATCTACTCAAAACAAGGATGCATCTGAAGTGCAAAATTCTCGAGATTAAGATAAAGCAACATAATTACTATAAATTGATTAAACGTTAGATAAGTGACTCACAACCAGCCTTTAACCCCTTAAGACCGCCCATACCGGTACTGATATGGGCCGTAAAGGGGTGGGGCTATGCCCCTTTTTTGTCCAGCTTTAAAGTTAGGTCAAAGATGGTCACGTTTTTTTGTAAAAAAGAGGCTTTAAAGTTTCTAAAACAAGTCACTATTTTTTTCATACATTTTAGTTTTACATCACTTTAAACATAGTAGATGCCATTTAAATGTTTATCAAAAATTGCTGAGTCTCTCAGAAAAAAGCGTCACTGTGTGCACATGCTCCGCTCCATCTCCCCATGACTGTTATTGCAAACTAGAGACTCCGGCCTTTCCAACAAGGGGTCCGTTCTTCGTACGTCGCTAACTCAGTTAACTGGATTTGATTGTTGACGATTTGGCATGATCTTGGATCGTTTGGTTATTTGAAACTCATCCTGGACTTGCTGTCATAGCAACATGTGTGCAAACTTAAACCTGCTCGTGAACAGGCTTATTTCATGTAAACAGGATTAGATCGCAGCTTTATAAGTGGAGGAGATAGGGAAGTCTGTCCAGCCAGTGCACTTGGACCACCTAGTGGCAGAGGACGGGACAGAATTGTGGAACACCATTTTTTAATGTTTAATAAAAGACGAAACAAATAATGCTTAGTTCCTGTCTTTTTATTTAAACAATTCTTTATAAAGAAAAGCCAGCAAGTCATCTTTTGCCTGCAATAAGAGAGTTATGTAAAGTCAGCAATACTACTGTCAAATGGTGTATTAGAACTTACTCTAAAGGTCCTTTTGAAGCAACTCGATCTCTAGTGCAATTCTTCTTTTTCAAGTTGTGGAGTTCAATTTCTCCTCTTAATTTGTGTTTTTTTCCGGACAAAATACAATGTTTTGTTAAAGATGCCGTTTATATAACGAACGGATGGCACCCTGTGTTATTTATAATTAAAGGCTACCATTTTGTAGAATATTCTTGGCTGAACAGCCAATAGCAGCAGTGCTGATCATTGTTTCTACTATCGATACATTTCCCCTTTTAAACAAATGCATGAACGCACAGGTTTCTCAGATAACTCAATCCAGCGATACTAATCCTAAACAGGTGTGTTCGAAGAACCCAATTAGCCGGATCATGATTAGCCGGATGAAATCATCTTGGATGTCTCATCTGATCTTGGATGTTTTAAGCGACGTAAGTAACTAACTGAGTTAGCGACGTACGAAGAACGGACCCCAGGTTCATAAGTCGTTTTCTATTTATGTGTCGTTTACACACATAAATAGTGTCAGGGTACTCTGTATGTGCCTGCTCTAACTCTGCTCCTCAGGTGTGTCTAGTTGGCTGAGGGGGCGTGGTCCACACCTGCAGCTTGTTACAGGCGGCTTGCTCTGGCTTCTTAAGCAAGGCACTGACAGCTGGAAGACGCCAGAGCCTTAACCAGTCGTGGTACGACATGGCCTCTGACCAAGCTCTTGGAAACCTGCTCGTGAGTTTTTTTTTTTCTACATTCAACTTTGACTAATTCGCGTCTCCTGTTTTTGTCATAGTTATGGTGCTGATAGCACTCACCCGTCTTGACGTCCTGTCCGAAGAATCTCCTCCAGAATCACAGGCTCAGATTTTGCTCTGGCGCTCCCCCTCTTGCTCCCTGGAAGTTACCCAGTCAGGTTTGAGGTCCCCTTCCTGGATTCTGGTGGTCCCGCTTCAACTCTGGTCAATCCATCTGTCACTCAACCCAGCGGAGGCTCGCTCCGGATCCCTCTTCAGCAGCTGCTGCCGCCCTGCAGCCTCTAGCCGCCTATTCCATCTCGAGCAGGCTCACAGGGTTCCCTCGGCACTCCTTTCCCCCAGGTTAGGTCCGCCCTGGCTAATGGTAAGCAGAGCACATTCTGACCTATTTGAGGGTTTTAGCCATCAATCTAATTATCCCGTTCTCTTGCAGTCCTTCCCGCTTCGACGTTCAGACCTCTCTGCGAAGATTCCTTGTTTCGCTCTTGTAATTTGCACATCTCTCAAATAAATTACTTAAAACCATCCTTTGTCGCCTGTTCGTATCTGCATGTGGGCAAAACATCTGAAATCCATGACAAATAGAAAATACAACTTAGCCTATATGATTCACGATTAATTAACTTTATTGAAGGAATTATTAATAGTCAATACCCAGCTCACTTGACCTAAAATATATTTAAATGAAAGGTTTAACAGAAATTGTCTTCTGTATTTGCAATAAAAACAACATGACCCAAATAGAAATCATTGGGGACCGTTATAGTAAACATAATAACTCCGTGATTTGAATCAAATCATTTTTTTCCTAATTTAAGTCCTACATTTTAAATGTTCTCAGGCAACTGGTGGGTGACCATAGTAGTAGGAAGGTACCCTCTGCTAGCTTAGAGACATTTGAAGCAAGAGAAGTATAAAACTTTTTTTTATCTGTGGTTTAGGAAGCAAATGAATGGGTTTGAGGTGTTACCTGGAAGGTTAGACAGGCCTCCACCAGAGCAGGGCTCTAATACACAGTGGGGGAGATGAGAGGAAAGGAGGCGCTGTAGCTGCGTGCCTGTCTGCTGCACACAGCGCATTCACTTTGAGAGAGCCACAGTTCAGGTCACTGGGGAAGTTCTTATCGGGCACATTTACAGAAAATGTTGCACTGATAAAATAAGCTTTTAAATCCAGAAGAGTTACCTCGTCACATGCTACACACTGTAAAAGATAAAATGAAAAGGAAAGAAGAAATTTTTTTGGGAGGGTACTTTTTTGTACGGAACAAAAAGGGCAGGTGCTCCAGCCCCACCTAGGTTCTATCTGTGCACGCCCCTGAATCCATGTTCTTAAATTTAGGAAAACGTCCTCCATTATAACCTCAAAGCAGGCTTTAATCTGAGGCAACCAAACCCTGTTTTATGGTTGCCATGACCCAGATGACAGGCTGGTCCTCCATTATAGACGGTTACACTTACTTACCTGGAATGTTCATTTAGATAAAATAAATGTAAAAAGATTATTAATATTATGCAATGTTTGGAAGGACAGGACTGGGGTGCTAGCAGGGCATCTTTATATAACATATATTTATATAAACAAACCTTAAGAAGTTAGACAAGATACAAGCTCAAGCATTAAGAATAATTGGTAGATCATTCAGAACATCACCGGTATGATCAATGCAAGTAGAAATGAGAGAATTGCCTTTGAGAATCAAGAGTTAAATAAATGCTGACATATTGGGTTAACATGAAGGGACCTGAAGGAAATCATCCAACCAACAGTATCTTAACAGATTGTTGGAAACATAATGAAACAAATATTATAAGCTTGTATTATAAGTGATGTAAAAGCAGAAAATGCTGGATTATGTAAATATCAATACAGTTTGTCCAAGGGTGAACGCTTGGGACGGCTTGGGAGTAACTGTAAAATCTCTGGCCTGTCAATCAGCTTCCTCCAAAAAATTGATTGCAAAGACAGCAGCAGAGATAGAACTTGAAACCGCACTGCACGGTTCCCCCCCCCAATTTCCTTCTGGGGTCAGTTCTAAAATAATTGACCCAGGCAATTTGAAACAGCTGATAAGCCACTCATAATCATGTGTCAGCAGGTCATTACGATCTCTGAAAAACAGGCTCTCTCTGCATTCTTCCACAGGCAATGTCCTTCAGCAGTGCCAGTGCTGCGATCGTTCCATAATTAGTTGCAACGTTACGCAGCTATTTATGGACGTGTATGATTGTCTCCACCTTAGGAATCATCACACCTGATTTGTTAGAAATTTATCTGATCATATGACCCAGGTTTCTTTTTCAATGAGAATAAAACAGCCCCTTAGAGGATCTACATGCATTTTATGCTCCTCAACACAAAAACCAATGTGCATTTACATCTACATGTGACAAAAACAGATAAATATTTCCAGTCTACATCTGACTGAGTTTGTTTGCATCATTATGAGGTGTGTTACATTATAGTATGGAGTTATATGTTGGTGGATTTGGGCAAACCTTAGTACTTTGCGGTTTGGAATTGTCAGTTTAAAAGGTATACGTGGCTGACACAAATTTTCACGGCAGGTCAAAAGTTTAGGTGGATTATCGCACATTTTCATGCAAAGTTTATTTCTGTACATGTTTGGAAGGACAGGACTGGCTGTGCCTAAAACATTGCGGCAAAAACTTTGCATATACACACACTTTGTACATTTGGCCTTCAAAACCAGAAGGGTAACAATGCCATTACCATGGGTAAGAACATGTCAGTAGGGAGCACTATGGTGTGACCCAATCCAAATAGCATTGAAAAAGTATAGACAGAAAAATGTAACAGTAAAAATGTATCACATCTGTTCTCTCATGAAATGTTTAACTTTTGATTTTTCAGCATTCTTATTCCATTTTATATTTTTTGTGCAGGCCTCCTAATGTTTAGATGCCGTGGGAGACCAGACATATGATTGTGTGTTAATTTACCAACATGTTTGTCTTTCGTGTAACTTCAAGCTGGTCTTTAATTAATTAAAGATTCTCCATGGTGTGCAGATTTTGGCACCGTAGCCATCAGTGTATAATTCATTAATTCATTTGTATAATTCTTCATCTAATCAGATTTATTCAGTGCTTAGATGCGCAGACACCAATATGACCAAAATACTAATGCAAACTGAAGAGTCAGACTACAATAACAAGACAATACAGAAAGGCGCAGTGACGGTAAATTCATTCATTTTATTTACAAAATAATTTCACAAGGCTTTTGCTAAAAGAAAAAAAGCATACCACAGAACTTGGACCAAACCGACCGGACTTATAAAAATCTAGCATCAGGCAGACTGTGAACTCGCTTATATTCAAATACAGGACTGTCTCAGAAAATTAGAATATTGTGATAAAGTTCTTTATTTTCTGTAATGCAATTAAAAAACATGAAATGTCAAACATTCTGGATTCATTACAAATCAACTGAAATATCGCAAGCGTTTTGTTTTAATATCGCAGATTATGGCGTACAGCTGAAGAAAACTCAAAAATCCTATCTCAAAATATTAGAATATTTCCTCAGACCAAGTAAAAAAAAAATTATAACAGCAAAACAAAATCAAACATTTGAAAATGTCCATTAATGCACTCAGTACTTGGTTGGGAATCCTTTTGCACAGATTACTGCATCAATGCGGCGTGGCATAGAGGCAATCAGCCTGTGGCATTGCTGAGGTGTTATGGATGCCCAGGATGCTTCAATAGCGGCCTTTAGCTCATTTGCATTGTTGGGTCTGGTGTCTTTCAGCTTCTTCTTCACAATACCCCACAAATTCTCGATGGGGTTCAGGTCAGGGGAATTGGCAGGCCAATCAAGGACAGTAATGCCATGGTCAGTACACCAGTTACTGGTGGTTTTGGCACTGTGGGCAGGTGCCAGATCTTGGTTGTGCAGCGTTTCCTGCCACATTTCCCCCTTCCAACACACTTTTTGTGAATGTGCTTTGAAACTGCACTCTGTGAACAGCCTGCTCTTTGAGAAATTTCTTTTTGTGTCTTACCCTCCTGATGGAGGGTGTCAATGATGGTCTTCTGGACAGCAGTCAGATCAGCAGTCTTCCCCATACTTGTGATTTAGTTTACTGAACCAAGCTGAGTGTTTTTCAAGGCTCAGGAAACCCTTGCAGGTGTTTCGAGTTAATTAGACGATTCAAGTGATTAGTTGAATAGCCTACTAGTATACTTTTTCACGATATTCAAATTTTCTGAGACAGTCCTGTATAGTTTATCAATGTGTGGTGATCACCAACCTCTACTCTAAATCTGATCTTACCCCTTCATTCAGACACACACACAACTGACTCGGAAAATAAAAAGATTTATTAACTATTTTAATTAACATTTGATTTTTGTCAGATTTTCTTATTCACAAGACATCTAGGAGAATGGCTTTTTCACCTCTGTGACTTCTCGGGTGAACTATTAAACTACTTCTGTCACTAACTGTCAAGGTTTGTGGATTTGAACCCGAATTCAACCACACACAGAGCTTCGTTATGGAGTTTTATTGAAAATGTTGAGGTTGTGAAGAAGGAAATCAACAGTCTATACCAGGCTGGAGCAGGATGAAGGAGATGGCTGGAGCGGGTGGACCGGAGGTAGCTGAAGCTGGCAGAAGCAGGGAGCAGAGGCTTGGCAGACGAAGGGAGTAGACAGGCAGGTTGACATGAGGCAAGGATGGGGTACGTATGCTGTGAGGACGCTGTCAGAGCAATACTGCAGACGATCCGGTGGGGAAGAGCAGACTGAGGGAGGTTTATGTAGGAGTGTTGGCAGGTGTGCTGAGTCCAGGCTTGATTAGGGATGACAGGTGGAGAAGATCAGGCATGGAGAGGGTTGGCGATTGTGGATGGATCGACAGAGAACTCTATCTGAAAAATTCAGAAGGAAAGTTGGCGGTAGGCGTAAGCCAGTTTGTGACTGGATCAGGATGGTGGCTCAGGTTGTAGAGGATGAGGAAGATCTAGATTGTGATATGGATATGGATAGTTGGATGTCAGTTGCTAGTTACCGAGGAAGTGGAAAACTCAAAAGTAGCGAAGCAGGCAGGGCTTCTGGGAATTCAGGAAACAAAAGAAACCTTGAAGACGACAGTACAGATGATGGAAGCAAGGGTGTGCGCAAAAAATCATCAAAGAAGAGGTGAAGATAATATTGAAATTCAAAAAGGAAGATGAAAATATTGCTCTGAGCCCAATAATAGTTTCTAAGGAACTAAAAAATAAAGTAGGGGAAGTTGAAATGGCTAAAACACTGAGAAATGGAAATTTCCTAATCCTTTGCGAATCAGAAGAACAAAAAAGGAAAGCAATGAGTGTTGAAGTATCGGAAAGAAAAGAGTGGAAAGTAAAAGAGTGTTGGGAGAAAAGAAAGGATCCCGAGGAGTTATTTATGGAATTCCAGTTAATGAAGATCTGGAGAAATTAAAACATAACATCCATAATGTTGAGGTTAAGGATATAAAGAGATTGCAGAAAACAGTTAATAATGAGAGAGTTGACAGCTTATCTGTGCTTCTGGAATTTTCTACTCCAGAAGTTCCAGATAGAGTTAAAGTGGGTTTCTTGTGTTATCCAGTCAGGCCTTATGTTCCACCTCCACTTCCGTGTTTCAAGTGTCAGAGGTATGGTCACATTGCTGCAGTGTGCAGGGGCAAACAGAGATGTTTAAAATGTGGAGGGGAGCACAAAATACAAGAATGTGGTGAAAATGTTCAGGATAAATGCTGTAATAGACCCTTTTCACGGTGACATCATGCAACTTCCGTTCTGCGGTGAAGCAGGGTATCTTTATTTCCGCTTTCTCCTCAAGCAGTGTTTTTACATATGGATTTCACACAGTCCCTCACCAATCTACCAAAATTTCGTTTGGTAGACGTGCACAGACTGGCACAAAAGCTTTCAGCCACACCAGCCTCCAAACTCGACAAAGGTTACAAGTTCTTTGTGGAACAATACCTTTTCGATTATGAAGGTAAGAGCTTTGTATTCTTAGCTCTGTTGTTAGCATAGATGCTAGGATAATGATAGCTACGCTACTGTTTAATTCTTGTTCTTTCGGTTTGTGTGTCTACTCAAAAAGTCCAACTTGGTTGCACAATAACCCAACTGGGTCAGAACTTTATTAAGATCGGCAGGTAAAACTACAAACCGCTCGGTCTGGCACCGCTGCTATCCGCTCGGTGTCACTCTATCACACGTCCGTGTGCAACATACTTATAACAATAGTTCCTATTGTTACATCTCTTTTCTTTTCAAAATTAAAGCTACCTCCTGGTTTTAACATCTCTCCAGTAACATCTGAAGCTTTAACTGTTTATCATGTGTGACTTTACACAAAACAGGATTTGAACCAATACAACGATTTTCAAATGCATCACAACGTTTCTAGAGTACCATTATCCATAACACCCATAGACAAATAGATTTTCCTTTTTCCTTTTTTTTTTTTTTTTTTTTTTTTTTAATACAGTTCTCTGGAAAATTTTGTGTCTTTGCCCCGTTATGCTGTAACACCCCCCCCCCCCCCCCAAAGGCCATGAGAAACACAGTACCTTTAACTGTGTGAGAGTACATAGTCCTTATAGTGATGTGGGAACTGCACTGTACGACCTGCTCTGGTCGTGACAAGAGGTTGTCTGTCACACATGTCTCTGGGAGTGGGATCCAAAACACGATGTGAGGAATGAACCGACCCTGAATGTCCATGTCCTGTAGCCTCCTGCTGGCTTGGGATGTTGATGTCCACTTCGATGAGGTCTCTGACAGTCTGTTCAGGAGCAAGTCTCAGGTGTCTGCGATTTCTCCTGATTGTGCTTCCTGTGCGTAATCGAACCTCATAAGACCTTTTCCCAATCTGCGACGTCACCTGGCCACACCTCCAGACTGTCTGAGGCGGGTATGGCTGTATCCTCACAGCGTCTCCAACTTTGAGAGGTGGTAGATCCTTTGCTGATCTGTTATAGTAGATGCTTTGGCGTGCTTGCCCTGTCATGAGTTCTTGCCTGACTCGAGCAACCCTTGGTTTTAGCAAGCTTGGTTTCGTTGGTAATAATGTTTGTGTGCGCCGGCTAAGCAGTCTTTGTGCTGGACTGGTGTTTAGGCCCTGCGTCGGTGTGTTGCGGTGGTCTAGAAGAGCCAGATAGGGGTCCTGTCCAGCTGCTTTGGCTCTGATAATAAGTCGTTTCGCTGTCTTAACAGCCGATTCTGCTTTGCCGTTACTTTGAGGGTAACCTGGTGATGAGGTCTTGTGTTGAAATCCCCACAGTCTGCTAAACTTTTTAAATTCTTGGGACACATATTGTGGGCCATTGTCCGATATCAACACATCTGGAATCCCTTGACGGGCAAAATGAGCTTTCAGTTTCTTTATCACCGTGGTTGATTTCGTGTCGACAAGATAATCTATTTCCCAAAAATTTGAGAAATAATCCACTGTGACAAGGTAATCTTTGTTATCAAACATAAACAGGTCTGTGCCCACCTTAGCCCACGGCCTGCTTGGGATATCATGTGGGATCAGTGTTTCTTTTTGTTGTTTGTCATCCATGGACCTGCAGATGTCACACTTTGTTACATGCTGTTTGATCTGATCATTCATGCCCAGCCAGAAGACGCACTCTCTTGCCCTCCTTAGGCAACCTCCAACACCCAGGTGGGAAGCATGTAGCCGTGATGTGATGTCTGTCCTCATTGCATCCGGAATGACTGCACGCTCACCTCTGAAAACTATCCCATGCTGGTGACTCAGTTCCTCTTGCATGGAAAAGTACGGCCTGATTTCACTGGGTACTTGTAGCTTGTCTTTTGGCCATCCGTGTGTCATCGTGTTGATGAGAAGCTGGAGTGTGCTGTCCTTTTCTGTGGCTGTCCTTATCTCCTGCAATCTGTCTGCTGCAATTGGTAAGTGTTCCACCATGTTGACTGTTTCTAGTTCCGCTTCCACATGTGTGTCCTCATCAGGATAGGCTCTGCTGAGGGTGTCTGCCAGCACTAAATCTCTGCCCGGCACATATATGACTTCTATGTTGTATTTCTGTGTGCGTAGCATCATGCCTTGTAGCCGTTTGGGAGCACTCAGTAGGGGTTTTCTCACTATTGTTTCTACTGGCTTGTGATCACTCTGAACCGTGACTTTGTGGCCATATGTGAAGTGGTGAAATCTTTCCAAGCCAAAAACCATGGCCAAAAACTCCTTCTCCATTTGAGCATAGCCTTGTTCCGTTTTTGTAAGTGCTCTGCTAGCAAAAGCGACTGGCTTGCCTATCTGCATCAGCGCTGCACCTAAACCTGTGTCTGAGGCATCACATTGTAGCGTCAGTTCTTCCTCTGGGTTATAATATTTCAACACAGGTGCATTTGCTATTACCTTTTTCAGATTTTGGAACGCCTCCTCTTGTTCTGCATGCCAGATCCACACACTATCTTTGTGTGTCAGGTCCCTCAACACCTTGCAGTGATCTGAAAGATGAGGGCAAAACTTGGCTAAGTAATTAACCATACCTATCAGTCTTTGCACTGCTTTTACATCTGTCGGCGCTGGCATCCGCTCCACTGCTCGCACCTTCTCTGGGTCTGGTTTGAGTCCTTCTGCCGTCAGGCGGTGTCCGATGTATGTGGTCTCCTTCTGTTTCAGCCTGAACTTTTCCACATTCAGTTTGATGTTCTTTGCTCTGCATCGGTTTAAAAACTGCTCCAGTTTTCTGTCGTGATCTTGCTCCGCTTCCTCCTCTGTCTCTCCCTGTCCTGTAATCAAAATGTCGTCAGCTATGATGTACAGACCAGGCATGTTATCCAGCGCTTGCATCAGTTTTCTCTGAAATATTTCAGGGGCGGTGCTTATCCCCATTGGCATCCTCAGCCATCTATACCGACCGAATGGAGTGGCGAATGTAGTTAAGTAGCTGGACTCCTCTTCCAGTTGCACATGCCAAAATCCACTCTTGACATCGCACACTGTGAACACCTTGGCTTTCGACAAGTCTGGTAAGATGTCCTCTATAGTCGGTAGTGGAAAGTGACTACGCTTCAGCGCCTTGTTCAAAGGTTTGGGATCGATGCATACTCTAGGTTTGCCATTTTGTTTTTGTACAACCACCATAGCACTGATCCAGTCTGTGCTGCATTCCACAGGTGTGATTATTCCTCTTTGCTGTAGATTCTGTAGTTCCTCTTTAAGTGGTTTCATCAAAGCCACTGGAACACGTCTCTTTGGTAACTGCACTGGCTTTACTGTGCTGTCCACCTCCATCTTGTATTTCCCCTCTAAACAACCATCTCCAGTGAACACATCCGCATATCTTGCCTTGATTTCCTCCATCGACCAAGGTCTCGTTCTGGGTTTTTCTGCTATCGTAACTACACTATTAATAGTCATGATGTTTTCATAGTGCACTTTAATCAGATTCATTGCCTCACTGGCTTTCCTCCCAATTAAAGGTGCTGCATCGTTTGCATTTACCACTTGGAACTCTAAGCGGTACAGTTTGTTGTTTCTTGGGTTTCTTAACTTGACTTTACATTTCCCTATGGGTCTCATCTTGCTTTTGTTGTACATGACTAGCACACTTTTCGTCTGTTCTATCTGGATGTCAGGGTTTAGCAGGTTAATTAGGATAATGTTGCAGCTAGCCCCACAGTCTATTTGGAATTGGACTGTGTCATTTCCCAGCAGCATTCCTGCATAAAGAAGCTGAGAGTCTTTTCTAACTGTGTCCGTCTCTTTTACATGTTTTATGCCTTTATCTTCAGCACTCTCTGTCTCCACAGCATCCACTTTCTCCATCTCCATTACTGTTACACAGGAGATATCCTCATATTCATCACTTACACATTCTGTCAATATTTTACTCACATGCTTGTGGATTCTCTGGTCCATTTTTGCTTTGCATCTTGCTGCAAAATGGTTCTTTGCACCACACTTTGCACACTTCTTTCCAAATGCTGGACATTTGTCTTTCCTCTTCTCGTGTGTTTTCCCACAGAATTTACACTGCTCTGTGTTGCTGTGTTTAAACTGGACCTGAGCTCCTCGCACAGCATGCACCTCTTCTGTGACTGAGCTGGTGATAGTTTTCACATTCTCTTTGGACAGTTCAGCGGCTCTGCACAGCTGTAGACACGTGTCCAGTGTGAGGTCTTTCTCACGAGTCGTCGTTCTCTCATGCCTGGGTTGTTACCTCCACACACAATCCTGTCCCGAATGAGTGAATCCCTCAATGACCCGAAGTTGCACGTTTTAGTTAGCAGTCTTAGCTCTGTAACGTAGCTGTCAACACTCTCGCTGGCTCCTTGATTTCTGGTAAAGAAACGATAACGTTCCACAGTCTCATTCACGCTGGGGTTACAATGTTCATCAAACTTCGTGATAATATCATCGAGCTTCCAAGCATCGATAGCCGTATCTCCCATAAGCGTGTCCAAAAGGTCTCTTCCACTGTCTCCAACTAAATAACTAAACAGCTTTACCTTCTGTTTGTTGTTTGCGCCAGCCATTGTTAAGTCCACATACAGCAGAAAGTCGTCTCTCCAGCTCTTCCATGTCTTTGCAATGTTGCCGGAATCCAAGCAGAGCGTCCGCGGCGGCTTCAGCCCCTCCATGTTGCGGTGTGTTGGTCACTCTTCTCGATAGCCGAAGCTAATGCTAGGCGACGCTCACTGTGCTGCTACGTCACTCAATCACCGTGGTCCAGACCGAGTCCGCGCCGCTGCCACCATGTTTAATTCTTGTTCTTTCGGTTTGTGTGTCTACTCAAAAAGTCCAACTTGGTTGCACAATAACCCAACTGGGTCAGAACTTTATTAAGATCGGCAGGTAAAACTACAAACCGCTCGGTCTGGCACCGCTGCTATCCACTCGGTGTCACTCTATCACACGTCCGGGTGCAACATACTTATAACAATAGTTCCTATTGTTACAGCTACCAACAGGACTTTTGTCATTTATTAGTTTTCGATTTCTCCATTATATTGCTACGCTAGCTTTATTGCTATATGAGCTATTCTGTTTCACAGCTTTTAGCCAATGAGTCACACCAGGGATATAGTTGATGCCTTTTCATACTTTGTTTTAGAACAGTGTCAAATGCTGTTGGCCACTTGGTCACAGTTAGAGCACGCTGTCACAGGTCTATGAAGAAAAATGAGGAGCCTCATTCCCTTCAGCTTTTTCTTTTTGTGTAGTATTTTACTGCCGTTGCAGACTTTGCAGTAACCTACAAAATTCTTCTGTGGGTTCAGTGTGTTTCTCAGTCTCGTCAGTAGATTTAGAGCCTCAATTAATAAAATAATTCTGCCTATTCCTGTTAAAACTGTGATAGTTTAGGACATCAAAGACTGAGAAAGACGCTTTCAATAATGTTGCATGCACACTGCATGCACACTAATAATCAATTCATTATAGTATTTATGGATTATGCTGCTGTCGTGGCAAACCCCTTGTGTCCTATACTGTTATTTTTCAGGAACTGACCAAAAAAACATGGATTTTAAAGAACTTCAGACATCACACTTCATATATTTTAGTTATTTATTACATGCATTCCTTGGTTTTTAATATTTTGACTAAATCATGCTCGCATGAATTAGTGTTCTTGACTAAAGTCAAATGAAGGATTGAGCCTGAGAGTGCCATAAAAACAACAACACCTGGTGTCTTATCAGATTTTTATAGCCTTCAGTCCAAATAGCGGTGTCCCATAGGGGTAATTTGATTCTGATAACACTGATTATTATTATGCACATGTAAATGTAGTCAGTGAGTGAAAAATAAACTTCTTTGCATCTGCTGTTTCCAACAGTCATAATTTTCATGTTGCTGCTTTGATAAATTAAACATTAGCTAAATTCACCTAAAACAGCATGTCTCTATTTCTAGTTTCCACTGGATAAGAAAGAGGACCCCGTGGCTCTGGAGTGCCTGCAGGTAAAGCTCTATGTAATCACATAGCAGCCCTGCTACTTCATAGCAGCTCTATCCATTTTACCTTTTACCTGTCCTGTTTATCCTGCTGCCTTGCTCCAGTTCCCCTCTGCCTTACAGAAGAGCCTGCTGCCGAGCTCTGGTGGGTTCTCCCCTGAACTGTCAATTCTCTGCCGAGCTGTGGACCCTGCTGCCTGTTCCTGGTTCCAAGAAGTCTCTCTCCGGGCCGTCAGCTCCTGCCAACACCATCGCCCTGTTCCCGTGCAGTTCTACCTTGCTGGTTACATCACCCTCCATCCCATAAAACCTTCAATAAAGACTTTCATTTTAAGTCCCGTGTGTGTGGGTCTGGGTTCATCCATAGATAAATTGTGACAATTAGACTTAGACAACCTTATTTGTCATTATGTATGCACAGAGTGCGTACAGAACAAAATTTTGTTTGCATACAGCTTGAGAATTACAGTAAATTACAGGATAAAGTGCAGCAGTGATTTAACAGTAAACAATTGAAATGTAAACAATGCAGGAGAAAGAGACAGTGTGCAATCACAGTGTACAGGTGAGTATTTTTAAAAACCATTTGTATGTGCAGAAATTAATTAATTTCTCAGATTAATTT
Organism: Fundulus diaphanus; assembly: GCA_037039145.1. Classification (NCBI taxonomy): domain Eukaryota; kingdom Metazoa; phylum Chordata; class Actinopteri; order Cyprinodontiformes; family Fundulidae; genus Fundulus; species Fundulus diaphanus. The sequence continues at coordinate 10,134,469 of CM073132.1, forward strand.
CATTAACAAATTGATTTTGACAGCTCTAATAAAAATGTATGTGGTGACCCACTGAAATTATCTTTGGAAAAGCTAAATAAACTTATAACTCAATTATCTTTAAGAAAGAAAGATGGAGTTTAATTTGTTAAAGACCACTTGCAGAAACGTAGGTCTCCTCGGAAGAGAAGTGCTGACTGCAGACGTAAGTGCTGCCGTGAAGGATTTTAAAATTTGGCCCCTCGTCTCTTCTTATTGCTGTCAGTCAACGGGCACGAATCTCAGCATCAGCTGGGAAGTCGTGAAAACTGAGATATGGAAAGTTTTTTTGTTGTTCGAGCACTGTGGGACACTGCAGTAGCAGTTTCTCTGTGATTGTGCCATGCTTGGTGGATATGATGCTGCTGAGAGATGGACACAAGGAGGACAAGGGGAGAAAAAATAGATTAATTATAATACTTTTTAAAACTTTATTTAACCAGATAAACTCCCATTGAGATTAAGATCTCTTTTTCAAAGGTTGATCTGACTAAGAGGTCTGCAGCACATGTCATTACTAATACAGTATAATAAAACAATTTCAGGCTTCTACTTAAAATATACAGTATTTTGCACAAAAACTAAGAAAAAAGTGCATTAATATAAGTGCAAATAATATTATAAAGAAAATTCATAATAATACACAGAAAATTCAGAAACAAAAGTACTGTTCAATAGACCCACGGTAATTTTTTTAGGAATGAACAAAAAGATTCAAATGGAATAAGATCTTTTTAATTCAGTGACTGCAATTATATATAACACGTCTCCATAATAAAGTAAGGGGAACAATGTAGCAGATAAATGTCTCTTATTTCACTCAGTGAACAAAATTTATTTCTATAATAGAAAAACTACAATAATAATTTTATAACATCTACATCAGATTAATGATAGGTAAAGTAAGCTAACAAGCTGCTGCATGTTAGCTTTGATCTTCATGTTACTGTCCCAATCAAAGCATCTATATAACAGCAATGATCGCTACCAATTAAAAAAAGATAGTCAATAAGACACGTTTACTATTGTGCTTTCAGTCTTACCTAATGAAATCGCGCTGATTTCTGATAGATAAAAGTTTGGTAAAGTAAGCTAACAAGCTGCTGCATGTTAGCTTTGATCTACATGTTACTGTCCCGATCAAAGCATCTATATAACAACAATGATCGCTACAAATACTAAGAAAAATAAAGATAGTCAATGCGACACGCTTAATATTGTGGTCTCAGTCTTACCTTATGAAATCGCGCTGATTATCAGTGAAACACCTCTTCACCTCCCGAATTTTCTATGTAAAAGCATGTAGCCGGAAGTAAAGATACCCTGCTCCGCTTCAAAACGGAAGTTGAGTGACGTCATGTGAAAAGGGTCTATTGTGGTTGGGAACACAGGGCAACATATGGAGGGTGTGAATTTAGGAAGAAAGTGGTTGAGGTTCAAAAAGTGAAAACAACAAATAACTTAAGTTATGCTGAGGCAATAAAGAATAAAGAAGATTCAGGAGCAGCAAAAGAAAGCTGGGTAACATACAAGTATTGAGACGAGAACCAGAGCAGCATGGCAGGGTATGTAACCCTGTTGAGTTTGACAAACTAGTTTTGTTTATGGCTTTTGTTATTAACTGCACAGACCAGGTCAAACAGAAAACAGAAAAAATCAAAATCATTGTTAAAGGAGCTGAAAAATTCTTAGGGATGAGGAATATCTCTTGGGAACAAGTTAAACAAAACCTTGAGGCAGATGGCAGAAGTAGGTGATTAAGTAGCATGCCAATGCTACAATGGAATGCTAGAAGTTTAGTTGCAAATGGTCAAGAATTAAAAGGATTCATACAAAAGCTCAAAATAAAAGCTGAAATTATATGTGTTCAAGAAACATGGTTAAAACCTGCCTTAGACTTTGTCATCAATGGTTATAATAGTATTCGTAGAGATAGAGAGGAGGGTAATGGAGGTGGATGTGTGATTTTTCTAAAGCAAGGGATACAATTTCGAATCTTAGATAAAGTGAAGACGCTTGAGTATGTTGCAGTAGAACTCTGGACTAAAGAGGGGAAAATTAAAGTGATACATTTTTATAATCCTTGTAAAAAAATATCATATAACTTATTGGAGGAAATAATAAAGCATTTAGATGGAAGAGTAATATGGTGTGGAGATTTCAATGCTCATAGTTTAATATGGGATTATAAGACTGATGAAATGGATTAGTTATTGAGGAATTAATGTAATATAAAAATCTAGTGTGCATTAATAAGGGAGATGGAACAGGATTAAACATCAGGACTGGTACAGAATCTACTATTGATTTGACATTAGTTTCTGACTCGCTAGCAGGATTTTGTTTTTGGAACGTTAATAAAAATACAACTATAGGAAGTGATCATTTCCCTAAAATGATTGAAGTTGGCATTAATATACAAGAGGATGATTCTGAAAGATTGTGTAATTGGTGATTTAGCAGAGCAGATTGGGAGAAATATAAGAAAATAAGTGAAAATAAAATTAAGGAAATAGACATGACTGTTGATATTAATTCATTAAATAAAATGTTTTGTGATTCAATTATAGAAGCTGTTCCACAGTCAGTTCCAAATAAAGGAGGGATACATAAAAAGAAGATTGTTCCATGGTGGACAACAGAATGTGATCAGGTTGTTAAATCTCAAAATAAAGCTTTTAAAAATTCTAAAAAGAAATCAGAATTTTCAAAATTTAATTGAATACAACAAGATGCAAGCTATAGTAAAAAGGGTTATAAGAAATACAAAAGGAGAATATTGGAGACAATATTGTAATTCATTAGGAAGAGAAACAGATATAGGAAAAGTATGGAAAATTATTAAACAAATGAATGGTATAAGAAGGGATTATAGTTATCCAGTTTTAGTTAATGATAGAACAACAGCAGTTACTAATGAAGAAAAAGCAACAATGTTGGCACAAACATTTGTACAAATACATAGTTCCAATAATATTAGGGAAGAGTGGGAAAAGGGTAGAGCTATAACCTTATTAGAAAAAGAACATATATTTAACCGAGAAGAAGGGAATTTTGTTATTAATATCAGTTTTTGTCACGACTTGTTTATGGATGAACCCAGAACCACAACACACGGGACTAAAATTGAGAGTTTTTATTGAAGGGGTGATGGGATGATGGATGATGTAACCGGAGAGGCAGGACTGCACAGGAACAGGAGTGTAGATGAGGGCAGGAGCTGACGGCCCGGAGAGAGAGTTCTTGGAGCCCAGAGAAAGGCAGCAGAGTCCACAGCTCGGCAGAGAGTTAGCCAGAGCACAGCAGCAGGCCCTTCAGTACGGCAGAGGGGAACCAGAGCAAGGCAGCAGGATCAACAGCTCAGCAGAGAGCTAGCCAGAGCACAGCAGCAGGTTCCACAACATGGCAGAGAGTGAGCCAGAGCAGAGCCACAACGGGATTAGTAGCTTGACAGGTGAATACTTGCAGGTCTGAGTCACAACAGGATTGTAGCTGGGCTGGATGAATACTTGTAGGCCAGAACCACAGCAGGATAAGCAGCAAGGCAGGGTGAATACTTGCAGGTTAGAGTCACAACAGGATAGTTGTAGTGATGTTACGTTATGTGCCGAGGCTTCGAGGCGTGTGTCGAGTAATGGAGGGGGCGTTTCCGCAATGCGCGTATCGAGGCTTGCTTCATTTGGGGGAGGAGCCGAAAACGATGACGTCCGAAGCCTCGCTGGCCGGCTGTACCACGTGACTGCTTCGGGAAGTCGCTCAGATTGTTGCGGGGGGTTTGACGGCTTTAAAAAGTCCACAAGCTCCATTCAAAATGTGGGTTGTTGTAGGAGAGTTGCGGTCAGTTGAGAGAGTGGATAGAGTTTGGATAGTTTGGATAGTAGAGTTTGGATAGTGGTTATTTAGTTTGAGAAAGTTAGTTTGGTGTTTGGAGAGTTTAGGAAAGAGATACATAGGAGATTTAGGAGTGCAAGGACAGGATAGGAGTAGGATGGAGCAGGCGAGAAAGAGGAGGATGTCCCCTATGTGGGAACATTTTGATTTGATAAGCCCTAACAAGGTAAGGTGAACTGAACATTTGCAGATGCATTAGGTTTGCTTATGAGGAACTGTATTTTTCACTGTTTCTTATTTTGTGTAAAGGTGAGGTGTTTATTGTGCTCCAAGGAGTTGGGGTACAATAATAACACCTCATCCATGCTAAGGCACTACCGTGTCTTGCATGAGAATAGGGATGAAACTGGAGCTTCACCCAGCCAAGGTATTTCATTACTATATTAAAAACACACTTTCACAATTTTTGCATGCTGATGTTTGCTTGTTGTGCAAATAAAGATAGGTAACAGACATTGTATTTATTCCCTTTTAACCAGCCACCAGAAAAGCAGAGCTGGATGAAGCTCTAGTCTCCATGATAGTGAAGGATACCCAGCCTTTCACTATTGTGGATGACGTTGGATTCAAGACATTTGTGTCTAAGCTGGATCCCAATTGTGTTCTCCCTACAAGGCAGGTATGTGTGGGTCCATACATGAAACGAATGACTACATTATTGTATGTGTCACAATTCAGCAATATATATATATAAATGTATGTATGTATGTATGTATGTGTGTATATATATATATATATGTATATATATATATCTCTTCCTTTAGGCTCTGAAGGACATGGTGGAGGCCAAATATGAGTCTGCTAAGGAGCACGCTAAGGCTAAAGTAGAGAAGGTGGCTGCTGTTAGCCTTACATCAGATATGTGGACATCCATCAACATGGATGCCTACCTGGCAGTGACATGCCACTTTGTGGAGGAGAATGAAAAGCTGAGCTCGGTGTTGTTGGGAGTGCAGGCATTCCCCCAGTCTCACACTGCTGAAAATATTGCTTGTGTGAAAGCCTCCCTGATGGAGGAATGGGGAATCTCAGGCAAGGTGACATGCATGGTCACCGATGGTGCTCCTAATATGGTGGCATGCGTGAGAGACCTGAAGCTTCGCCACCACATTTGTGTTGCTCACACCCTCAATCTTATTGTGAAGAGGGCGCTTGACCACCAACCTGCGCTCTCTGGCCTCCGGGCCAAAGCAAGGAAGCTGGTTGGCTACTTTAGAAGCAGCACCACTGCTAAGGTATCCTTTTATTTTATTCCAATATATAATGTTAATAGTTTGTCTGTACTCCTACTGCAGTGACTTAATGGGCTACTCTTCTGTATCTTTAAAGGAGAAGCTTACACAAGTGCAGCTTCAGCTGGGCATGCAAGCAACCAAGCTGATGCAGGAGGTGGAAACAAGATGGAACAGCACCTACTTGATGCTGCACCGTCTGGTGGAGTTGAGGGAGCCAGTAGGAGCGGCATTGGCTGGATTGCACACCGACATTCCCTTTTTAACTGCCAGTGAGTTTGATATTGTTGTAGCGTGCCTTTCGTTACTCTCTCCTTTCTATGACGCCACCATGGAGCTCTCGGCAGAACAACACGTGTCGGCATCAAAAGTTATCCCCCTCCTGAAGATGATAGAGAATGCCCTTCAGGAGGAGGACACCAAGTCGGCACCTGCAGAAGCAGTGCAAATAGGAGAGCAGCTCATCAGACATCTCAGGGAGAAGCTGCACATGCTCCAGTCAATGAGCATCTTGTCGCTGGCTACACTCCTGGATCCACGATTTAAAGTTATAGCATTTTTCAGCAACACAAAAGCTGCTGAAGCAGTGAAGCGCTTGACTTCAGAGTGTGCCACCGTAATCCGACGGAACCTAGAAGAGAACACTCACGAGATTCCCCAGGCTTCCACCTCTCAAGAATTCAGTGGAGGTAATCTTTTGTATTACATTTTGAGATTACTTATTCCTATTAAAACACTTACTAACCTGACCTGTGGTTTCCATTTAGGTAGCAGACTTTGGCAAAGATTGGACACTAGTGTTATGGAGGCAAAGAGGACTCCAAATGTCTCAGCAGATGCCACCGTAGAGGTCCAGCGCTACCTCTCAGAGGCGAACATAAGCAGGCTGGAGAACCCCCTGGAGTACTGGGCTAATCATCGGTCACTGTACCCCAATCTGTACAAACTTGCACTTATTTATTTATGCACCCCGGCATCATCTGTGCCATGTGAGCGTGTCTTTTCAAAGGCTGGAGAAGTAGTATCAAAAAAGAGAAATCGTTTGAAACCAAAAACTGTGGAGAAATTGTTGTTTCTTAATAAAAATGCATGAAATCATCCAAGTTACACAAGCATCAGCCTATTCATTACCCCCTCCCTAGTTCCATAAGCACTTTCACTGTCCTCTGCCTGATTAAGGCTATGCCATTTTTGTAGAGTCACAGAAAAACATTATTACACAACATGCCATATCACATGACACTCCTATTTTGGGAATAATTACACACAGAGAATACATTCAAACAATATTTTATTGTACACATGTGTTTACAAAATTTATGTAGACAAATGATTTCGTCCTACACCTTCTGTGAAGTCATTCCCAAGAGCCATAATAGACAAAAATGATATGCATCACACGTGTTAAGATACAGCTGGCTGTGATTATACAACTTGCCAGTAGGTGGTGCTGTGTGCACATGAACCGTCAAGAAATGAACCTTTTCTCGAACCAGTTGGCTGAGTGGTTCAATGCCTCATGAGGCTTCATCTCGCCATCACTAGATAGTTGCACCGACGAGACTGGAATAATCCATGGCAAACTGAGGTAAAAGAGAAACAGAGGTGGCAGGATTCCAGCAGCAAGCAGAGAACACTCAGGTAGACAGGCAAGGAGTAGGTGTTGCATGATGACGAACCAGCAGAGGAGTGGAAGCAGAGGGAGGCTTAAGTAGGGAGGCTGGCAGGTGAAATGAGTCTGGCTGATTAATGACTAACAGGTGTGACTGACTGCAAAGGGAGTGAATGGAAAGCTTAAGTGAGGGGAAAGGAGGAGCTGAAACTAACAGAAATAAAAGTCAAATCATAACTAAAACCCAAACAAAGAGGAAAACTGAAAACTACTAGTAACAAAAGCTAAGTCAAAACTCAACCCTGACAGTTTTTCTTTAGCGGAGTTAAGATATCAATCCCAGGGAGTCATCAAATATGGTATATAATGAGAAATAAGCTAAGTGAATATTCAAAATTTATATTATTAGATATTTATAATAGAATATGGGAGTATGGAAAATTACCTAGAAGTTGGAAAGAGGGTATAGTGGTTCCAATACTGAAACCGGGTAAAGATAGCTCAAAACCAGAAAATTATAGACCTATTGCTTTAACATCCTGTTTGAGTAAAATTATGGAGAAAATGGTAAATGAAAGATTAATTTATTTTGTTGAATCTAAGGGGTACTTGTCCAATTATCAAAGTGGTTTCAGAAAAGGAAGGAACATAATGGATCCAATTCTATGGTTGCAACATGAGGTAATAAAAGCAAAACTAAATAAAGAAAGTGTTTTGGCAGTATTCTTGGATATAGAAAAAGCTTATGATATGATGTGGAAAGAGGGTTTAATGATCAAGTTGAGGAACATTGGCATTTGTGGAAATTGGCTAGAGAACTTTTTAACTGAACGGATAATACAGGTAAGAGTTGGTAAGAACCTTTCAAGGAAAAATTAAATCGAAAATGGAACTCCACAAGGTAGTATTATAAGTCCTTTATTATTTTCAGTCATGATAAATGATGAATTTAAAGAAATAGAAACTGAATTAGGCTGTTCTTTGTTTGCTGATGATGGAGCTATTTGGAAACGTGGAAGGAATATAAAATTTATTGTTGGGAAAGTCCAGAAAGCAATTCATAAGATTGAACAATGGCACTTAGCACTGAAAAGGATACAACTGTCATTACATTACTGGGTTCATTTGCATGGACACAATCAAAGCCATCCTACACAGGTAACATTACATCCCTGCAGTGAGAAAGAAAGAGTTGATGATAAGTCATTTGGTTGGACAATTATTCAGAAAGCAACAGAATTAGGATTAAATCATTTAAACATCAGTCCAACAGTACCATTATCAACAACACCACCATGGATTTTACCTGATGCAACATTAGATTTAACAATATTAGAAAGGAAAAATAGAGATAAAATGTATGTAGTGAATTTCTCCATTGTGAGATCAATAAAGACTATCTTATATGTAATTCCATAAGAGTGCAGGAGTATATAGAACAGTTTTATAATTATGTTAAAATGTATACAGATGCATCAACAAATTGGGGCAAGCAGGAGTAGCCGTAATAGTTCCAGAGTTTAAATTGCATATAGGGACGAAATTAAATGAAGGATTATCTGTTTATACTGTAGAAATGATTGCATTGTTGGTTGCTGTAGAATGGATTGAAGAAGTGAGATCACTAAGAGCTGTTATATGTTCAGATTCAAGTTCATCATTGATCAGTTTACAAAGAAATCAGTCAGAAAGCCGTCCAGATATTTTATTAGAAATTCAACAAATATTGTATCATATTCAGATGATGGGGTTAACGGTAATATTTCTTTGGGTTTCTGCGCATATAGGGGTGAAAAATAATGAAATGGCTGATAAGAAGGCTAAAGAGTCGACAAACCAGAGAGTGATATAAAAACTAAAATTATTAAATCCGAGGTTAAAAGTGTAATCAGAAGAAAGCTGGCAAAAAACTGTAAGAAGAAGATATAAAAGGAAGATGGCTTTACAGAATACAAAGGAAGGTTGGGGAAGCTCGAGGAAAAATTAGAAGGAACAGAATACAGGAAAAGATAACTAGACTACGGTTGGGACATACAGGACTTAATTCAACATTAAAGTTAATGGGGAAGCATCAAACAGGAAGATGCAACGTTTGTGGGGAAACTGAAACAATAGAACATCTAATGTATACTTGTAGGAAATATCAGAGGCACAGAAGACAATAAGAAGTCTTGAACAAGAAAAAGAGCAGTATAATATTACAAACATTTTAAGGAAAAGTTATGATTCAAGTTATAAGATTATCTTTCGTTATTTAGTGGTGACAGGTTTAATGAAAATAATCTTCTTTTTTTTTAGCATGTCTGTCCTGATCCACACTCCTTACTGGTTGGTGGCGGTAATGCACCACATAGTGGTTTGCCAACTGCCATTAAAATTAAGAAGATCAGGCATGGAGTGGAGAGACTGGGCTGCATGTGAGGTGGAAGGTTCTGGAACTGTCCAAGGTGAGACAGGCAAGACTAAACCCTGACACTAACTTTCCACAGGTCACACATGTGAAAGGCTTCTCACCTGTGTGAGTTCTCATGTGAATTTGTAAACGCCATTTTTGAATTACACTTTTTCCACAGGTCAAACATGTGTGAGCTCTCTCCTGTGTTTTTAAAGCACTTTTGACCATCACTTTTTTCACAATTAACACATGTGAAAGGCTTCTCACCTGTGTCAGTTCTTGTTAGAACTGAAACTCTTTCCACAGGTTGCAAATTTGAAAGGATTCTGTTGTGCTATTACACACTGTTCAAACTTATTTAATGTTTAATATATAACTCCTGGACTGTTAGGTATTGTCCGTTGGGGCTGACATTGGGACAATAGTTGAAAGGAATGATTTGTGCACTGGCAATCTTTTAACAGCAAACTCTGCATACATATGGAAGGAGTGACAACTTGTCTTCAAGTTCAAGAATTTAATAACAGAAATAAAATGAACATCCAGAGAACATCACTATAGAATGCTGTTTATTTGAATTAACACTATATTTCAATCAACAAATCCTCTCTAAGCTAGTGAAACTTAACTAAAACTACTAAGCAAAATGAAGATAAAAAAGAAGCTAAGCAACTATGTCCATACAAAAGAAGCAAAAAGACAAAATAAAATGGTTGATCGTCATCAGAATGATTCAGTGAATCCTGGTTCACTGCAGATCTAAATCAAAGAACCAAAGTTCACCTTAAAGAATGTGGAATGAGGTTAAATTAGCTTGACTAATTTAGAACAACATTTGGTATGTTTCAACCCATTCACAATGCAGATCCTGAGTTACACAAAATTTATGTGATTATTCCTCTGGGAAGCTAGGGATCGCTGTAGCAATTGGTCCCTAAATGGGTTAATCCTAAAGTTATACATAACACCATTAAATCAACATTAATGTTCCATATTAAGGCAGTATTAATGCTCATAGCATTATCGAAAGATGGTGGAGTGAAATGAAACAAGCCTTATGTTGGAACGAACAGAATTTGAGAGGTAGCCCAAATGATAATAGCACAGGAAGCTGATAGTTGAGTTAGTCCAAGGGAAAGCTGGTTATCTCAGAAACATCAGTGGCTATCTTGAGAATTAGCCATGGGGAAACGGCCCAGGGTCCTAGGCGGGTCTCTGGCCTGTGAAGGGGATCACAGCATGGGGTCTCTGCACTCCTGCTGGATAGTGGCTCCGCTCCAAGGTCAGCTTTGTCCTGCACAGCTTAGACAGATCATCACTGGTTTGATTATGATAGTTTCACATTAAGCAGAGTTTACTGAGCCTGGCCGACCCTGCAGATGCTTGTGAGTCTTTGAGTCCCATGCGGCCCGCATCGAAGCTCGTCTCCCCAGAGGGTCCACAAGCAAAGAGGAGGATAAGTCTCTGGCAGCTTAGCTTTATAGCAACGGCACACTGCTGAGGGGGGGCAGTTCCTTGGTGCCTGTAGAAGTCTGAAATTTCTTTGCTTACAACTCAGTCCCGATTTTTCATCATGGCTTGATGGCACAAGAATTCTCACCTGTATGAGTTCTTGTGTGACGTACCAAATAATTTTTTACAGTAAAACCTTTACCACAGGTCACACAGGCGAAAGGCTTCTCACCTGTATGAGTTTTTGTATGAGCTACCAAACAACCTTTTCTATTAAAACCTTTCCCACAGGTCACACACGTGAAAGGCTTCTCACCTGTATGGGTTTTTGTGTGACGTATCAAACAACCTTTTCTAGTAAAACTTTTACCACAGGTCACACACGTGAAAGGTTTCTCATCTGTGTGAGTTCTCATGTGAGTTTGTAAACTGCTTTTTTGACTAAAACATTTTCCGCAGTTCACACAGGCGAAAGGCTTCTCACCTGTATGAATTCTCATGTGACAATTTAATTGATTTCTATATCTGAAACTCTTTCCACAGTTCACACATGTGAAAGGCTTCTCACCTGTGTGAGTTCTCATGTGCTGATTTAAATAACGTCTCTTAATGAAACTCTTTCCACAGTTCACACATGTGAAAGGCTTCTCACCTGTGTGAGTTCTCATGTGATAAGTTAAACTACTTTTATCAATGAAACTCTTTCCACAGTTGACACATGTAAAAGGCTTCTCACCTGTGTGAGTTCTCATGTGAGTTTGTAAACAGCTTTTTTGACTAAAACATTTTCCACAGTTCACACAGGGGAAAGGCTTCTCACCTGTGTGAGTTCTCATGTGACTTGCCCAATTATATTTTTGTGTAAAAGTTTTTCCACAGGTCGCACATGTGAAAGGATTCTCACCTGTGTGAATTCTTGTGTGAATATTTAAACTGCCCTTTTCAGTGAAACATTTTCCACAGGTCAAACATGTGAAAGGCTTTTCTTCTGTGTGAGCTCGCATGTGTGTTTTTAAAGTACATTCGTTCCAAAAACATTTCCCACAATTCACACATACAAAACGCTTCTCACCTGTGTGAATTGTCATGTGACGTGCCAAATAACTTTTTTGTGTCAAAGTTTTTCCACAGGTCAAACATGTGAAACGCTTCTCACCTGTATGAGTTCTCATGTGAATTTTTAAATGGCTATTATGACCAAAACATTTTCCACAGGTTGTACATGTGAAAGGCTTCTTAGCCTTGTATCTTCTCATGTGTGTACTCGGGTTACTTTTTTGAGAAACGTATTTAGAACCAATTTGACAAGAATATCTATTTTGGTCGGGGTGAGTTTGCGTGTTTGTTTTTTGTTTTGAAACATCAGCAGTGCCCTTCTGCTGTTTGGTTTTCTCACATCTCTCATTTTGCTTCTGCTCTTCTCTCCGTTTTCCCGGGTCCTCATTATTGTTTCCTCCTTGATCCCGCTTCTCAACTTCTGGGGAGGCCTGAGAGATGAGTTGGGTCCTGTTATGTTCTGTTTCATTGTGGTGTCTTTGCACATTAGAAGGAATCCTTATAATGTTGTCGGTCTCCTGTTTCAGCAAAATTTGCTTTTCAATCTGACTGATGCAGAGTCGCCTCTCTTCCTCTTTAAACTTTTGATGTTCTTGTTCCTCTTGCTCCAATTTTATCTGCAGAGGTTCTGGTTCCTCTTTATATAAAAAGGAGTTTCCTTCCTGGTTGCTGAGCTCAGTGAGAACTCCCTCTACTTTACACACACAATATTTTTGGGAATCTGGAACAGAAAAAAACAGAGGCTTCTCAGTAAAAGAATTCACCATTCACTTTGTTCACTTCATGAAGATAAACAGTGTGGAATGAGGAAGCAGGAATCAAAGTCACAATTTTCAGTTTGCAAAATGACTATTCTCCCCATATGAGCCATAGTAACCCCAATATGCAAAAAGACAGTTCTGAAATTCTTAATCACCCTTCCAAATTGTTAGTTTTTGAGAAAAATACAAGGTTCTACACCATCCACATGATCCAATGTTGTTTTATAGCAACCAAAATACCCACATGTATTTCTGAGAGAGCAAAAGTCTTGGGGTGTCTCCTTCTAGATCCTTACCAGGGCATCACTGAGCTTACCGGACAAGCTGAGGTGCAACCTAGTGGGATTGGATGGACCTAAATTTGGTATTACAGAGATGTTCTTTTGGTTTTAGGTCATGGGAGCCTGAAGCCCAGTCAACAGTATCAATACTTTCCTCCTCCAGGAACAGTCTGCATACTCTAATCATTTAAGGCCAGGCTTCATTATGCACCAGGAGGAACTTAGGACCCACCGCCACAGTGTTACGACTGTAGTCACAAGGTGCATTAATTATGTAAATGTGAGTGTGCAGGTGCCCATCGCTGACTGGCCCCTGAAAACCGGAGACGACGCATCAGTGGCCTACCCGGAGGTGACAACTACATAAGACAGTGATGCAGATTTCCTGTCAGCCATCCTCTGCTCATCCCAACCGGCTGCACCGTTTCTGCTGTTACGGTTAAGTCCCTTTTGTAAAATCACATTATCGAGTTGTAGGAGTGAGCTGCCGCTTAGGTTTTTATCTAGTTCCTCCTGTTTATTTAGGAAGGTAAGTTTTAACGTCACAGTTTATTTTCAAATAGGTAAGTTTGGGTTAATATTAATTAAGTCTCTTTTTTTATTATGTTTGGCATCATAGCACTTTTTGAATAAATGTCTATAGTCGCGTTTCCATTAATATTTTTTAACATGAAAGTTTTTATGTTTGCTTGAGGTGCTTTTAAACTTTTTCAAAAAACAGTAAATGCGCTAAAGAGGAGATGGAAACATTTGCCGAATCAGTTCTGACGTAGCGAACGTTTACCTCGCGACTGGTCAGCTGTTGCTGCTGCCGGCTTCTTCTCGGATAATCCCTCGCTTAAATAATCGCTTGAAAACTAGGCTGGAAGCAACCAGCTTTATTGAACTTTTTCAGAACAAAAGTTGATATACAGCACAGTATTTAAACACATTTAACTAAGTTTCCTGCACGTCCACCTCCTCCCCCACCCACAGACCAAATAATCACACACAGGCATACATACACACACAAACAGTTACAAACCATTGTACCTAATGGTCAAAAGGGAAAAGAAAAAAGGTTAGTATAGTCTAGTCGTTCTCCAGATCATACTGAATGTTCAAAGAATCAATTTGCTGCAAGAAGGGATCCCAAGTGTCATGCAATAACTTAATTGAGGCACAAAATGAGAACCGTAATTTTTCCAATTTGAGATTATGTAGTACCCCTCAAACCCAACGGACATGTAAGGGGGGAACGGGGAAGATTCCAGTTCAACAGAATCACTCTGCGTGCAGGCTAAGTGGTAGACGCCAATGTTTGTTTAAATGCCTTTGGCTGATCCAGCGTAGGGGACACACCAAAAAACGGCAACAAAGAACTTGGGACGATGGAACAGTGATAAGCTTTTCCCAACACATCAAAAAAGAAAGTCCAAAAAGGCCTAGTTTGGGGCATGACCAGAACATATGTGCATGATTTGCCGGTGATAGATTACATCTGTTACAAGTGTCACTACCCGAGTGAAAAACTCTAGCCAGTCTAGCATTAGTATAGTGAGCCCTAAAAAATACCTTGCATTGAATACGTTTGTGGCACAAATGGATGACGCATGCACAAGGGACAAAGCATAATTCCAGTAAATAATGTTCAGTAAACTTAACATTAAGCCTTTCCTCCCAAGCACTTTTAGTTGCATTAAGAGAAGTTGAGAATGCTAACCAAATAGAACTACACAAACCTGAGATACATCCTTTAGCTACAGGCTCTGTAGAAATCAGAGTATTTAACAAGGTTTCTGGAGGACGATTCGGAAAAGGAGGAAATCATTTTTTTAACAGAATCTAACCTGAAAAAAGCAAAGGAGATGATGGTTTGGGAGATTAAATCTAGTAGAAAGCTGTTTGAACGAGGAAAATATGCCATCAATATATAAATCATTAACCAGCTTTATCCTTTTATCATGTCAGGCTTGGAATACTGGATCAGTTCTGGATGGCTCAAAAGTGCAGTTTCTATAAACAGAAGTCAAAGCAGAAGGGTCAGAAAGTCCAAGTTTCTTTCTGAACAGACTCCAAATTTTAAGAGAAGGAATGACCACTGGGAAACCAGTCAACCGCGGAACTGGAGGTTGTAAGCACAAAACTGAACGCAAGGAAAACAGAGACAGACTTTTCTCCAATTGCACCAGACCAGGTAGTGAATCTCTCTCAGCACTCATCCAAAACAGAATCTTTTGCAAATTAGCTGTTAGGGTTGGGAATTGATAAGATTTTCACAATTCCGATTCCCTTATCGATTCTGTGAAACGATTCGATCCCTTCTCTTCTTATCGATTCCAATTTGGGGAAATTTTTTTAACCTCTTAAACAAAGATATGATATTAAGCATTTAAATTTTAAGTAATACTAATTTAACATTTTAGAGAACAAATAAACATTAAAGTACGGTTTATAGGTTGGGTTCTGCAATGTTATAAGATGAGTATAAAACTCATCTTTAGATCCAATCTCTGCTTAAAATGGTGATCTGCACCGCCTAATCTACTTTCAGCAATTATCATCAGTTATTGCAACCGTAAACTGCACAAAATATGGGCAGAGCGTCTCCTTCTGAGTTTACTCTGCTCCTGTCAGGATGAGCTCCAGTGCGTTATGAGGCGGAGGGATATTTCAGCGTCACTTAGTTTAGAGCCCAAACAAGTGACTTCACTTTCAGAAACAAGCCCAAAAAACTGCAGCCCGCAACTCATGAAATTTACAAGCGACTTTAGAAAAAAGACCAAAGTCGCATAAAATAAGTGGGCTTCGCAACAGTGAGCATTCTTATCAAGTGTGTCGTATCCCTCCGCCCCTCTGGTCGGGTAAACAAATGTCCCGGCAAATTCTACATTATAAAAAAGAAAAACCTACGAAAAGTCTCGCTCTCATGTCATCTTGAAGACATTGTTCTTCGAAATGTTGGCTACAGACGACGTGTTTTCTCTCTGGCCAGAAGTTCGACGGCAAATCCTCCCTCTTCAAGTAGGCAATCCAACAAAAGAGCCGGTGGTGGATCATGAATTGGAAAGGTGAAAAAAATAGTGTTTTTTCCACTTTTACCCGTTGTATTGTTACATCCAACTGCCATGTACGTGGGCAATGTTGCTTTAAAGGAGAAGTCCGGTCAAAATCAGAATTCAAACTGCTGAAAGTACTTTAAATATAAAACTACTACATACTGTGCAAAAAATTATAAGTTCTTTTAATTAATAATAATTCTCATTTAATCATGTTTATGTGGAGGAATCCATCTTGGTCAAGAATAGTACTGTCACCTCCCATTTTTTTACGTCACTCGGCGGACCCGCTGTTGAGCAAGTTTCAACGCTCTGTCACGGCGCACTATTTTCCAAGATCAAACTCAGTCGGGTCCTACAGTATATATCTATACACGCGTGTGTGTGTGTGTGCGCGCGCTCCGCGCAGCACGGCTTTGCATCTAACAGACGGGGTTTCAGTTTCAGTTTGCAGCAGAGCGCGCGCACACACACACAGACACACAGCGGAGGAGAGATCGCTGAAGTGACTTAAGTTAGCTGATTATTATAGTATAAGTATTAAAATATAAGAGCATTCCAGCACATGCTGGGCTGATCACGGCTTTGCACCGGCACTGCAGCTGAGCGCGCGCACACACACACACACACACACACACACAGCGGAGGAGAGATCGCTGAAGTGACTGTGTTGAAATAAGCAATGTTTTTTCCTCTTTTACCAGTTGTGTTGGAACATCCGATGGCCATGCACGTGGGCATTGTTGCTTCAGCAATAGCTCTTGGGAATGTCAGCGGTGAAGTCCTCTGGAAATCCGAAATAATTATTGATGATCGCAGCTGTGTAGAACGGCTCCCATTGACTTTGCATGGAAAGCGGAGAGAAATACTGTCGCCGCTTCCGCTCTTCCACGTCGCAGGATGTGATGTCAAACGCCCCTTACTGCCCATATTTGGGCAGTCATGTCAGCCCCCATACACAGTGATTCAGACGACAATTTATGTTTTTATTTTCTAATTGATTAAAGATAAGTTCATTAAATAACCACAAATGTATTAGTTTTAGTTATAGCTAATGATACCCTGATTTTTCCTTGTTGACCGGACTTCCCCTTTAACAATAGCTCTCGCGAATATCAACTATTGTTGATCGCAGCTGTGTACAACAGTTCCTATTGTATTAGCTTGTAGAGCGCAGTGCCTTACCGCAACATTACGTCACAGGATGTGATGTCAGGCGGCCATTACTGCCCAAATATGGGCAATAATGGCCACCCCCATAAACAGTGATCGAGACGACAATTTATTCTTTTATTTTCTTATTGATTAACACTAAATTCATTAAATCACCACGGACGTATTCGTTTTAGGTATAGCTAATTATTATATTTTTCCTTGTTGACCGGACTTCTCCTTTAAGTAGATCTCTCACCTGACCTGTTCTCCTGTCTTTAGAAAAAGGGCCTGATGTCCATGGTTGACAATTAAATACAAAAAAACTATATACTGTATTTTTCCGACCATAAGGCCATTAAATATTCTTCCCAAGTGTGTAATATTACTTCGCCCCTCTGCGTACACACCTCTCTCCTGAAAGGGAGAGCTATCCGTCTCTCTTAAGAAGACAGAGTAGGTTCGATCAGGTAGTGACACAGTGTACCGTAATGCTCCAAATATCCAGCGACTTTGTTGCTTACCAAAGTCATACTTACACATTTTAACAGATTTTTGAGTTCAATGTACCACATAAAATCAGTCAGTAAGCACAACGATAATAATAAAAGTGCACCGGATTATAAGGCGCACCATCAAGTTTTGAGGATTGAAGGATTTTTAGTGTGCCTCATAGTCCGAACAATACAGTATCCATCCATTTTCTGATCCGCTTAATCCCTCATGGGGTCGCGGGGGTTGCTGGTGCCTATCTCCAGCGTTCACTGGGCGAGAGGCAGGGTACAACCTGGACAGGTCGCCAGGCAACATAGAGACAAACAGGACGAACAACTATTCACGCACACACTCACACCCAGGGTTGGATTTGAACCCAGAACCTTCCTGCTGCAAGGCAACCATAAGTCTGCTAAAGAGCTTGGTATGTATGAAAATTAATCCTTTAGAACAGTGAAATCTTTCTAATGACTAGTAAAATTAGAAGTAAAGCAATTTATTTTTACTTTATCTATGGCTTAGATAGATGATGGCTTAGATTTGATTAATGACACATTTAAAAACAAATAAACAAATGGCCTTGTGAAGAAAATTAAAAAAACAGGTATGTAAGGAAAGAAGGAACAACCAATTGTACGGCCCTGTATGTAATGTATGGCCACATCCATCAACACAGACTTGAATAATATTTTAATCAATACGCTGTAGTTATTTTTGGGAGGTTTGATTGGTTGTATAGTTGTGATTTTTATTTATTAGTTCTTTTACAGAGCCGTTCTTTGTTGTAATTACGATACTTCATAATTAATCAAAAAAAGACTAAACATTGAAGAAACAGCTCTTTCTATCAGATTCCGAGTTCAGCGTGGAGCCAAAAAACCTTTCCTTCTATCAGTAAAACGTTAGTACCGCTGCTGTTTCATACCTATTCGGTGTAAGATTATCAGGGGGATCCGGCTGAGATCCAGCAGCCTGCGCCGATCATTCATCTCTCCCTCTGGCTTGATGTAGACTTCTTTGAACTCCATGAATGTTTCTTCAACAGGAGTCTCCTCTTCGTTGTTGATCTCTCTCTGCGGTAGAATTGAAGACATTTTCACTACACTCATATATTTACCTAAAACACTAAACTCCCTCATCAAATTAGAAAAGGCCCGTTTTACACAGTCCGATTTTAGCCATCTTAATAGACCATTCTACGACCCACTATGCCATGTGGATAAAATTAACGTTAGTACAAACTCACCATGGATGTGTGCTCGTTGTACGCACATGTCGGTTGTGAAGCGGTCTTCTTCTTCTTCTTTATGTTTTTTTCTGGCGGTTGGCACGCAACGAAACGGTGCATTACCGCCACCAACTGGTTTGGAGTGTGGATCAGAATGACTTATACTACCTAAAATAAATTAAACCAACCTACCAAAATAAAACAAACACCCCAAAAAAAAAAAAAAAAAAAAAAAAAAAAAAAAAAAAAAAATTAAATCCTATCAATTAAATTACTAAGTCTAAGATAATGAAACATAATCCCATAACACTCATCTCTTGAATTACTTCTAAGCATTTCTATTAAATCAAATTTTATTCTTTTCCTTTTCAAATTTTTAACCATTTCCCTTCTTTCTTCTTCATATTTCTTACAGTATATCATAATATGCTCAACTGTTTCTTGTTCCCCACAATACTCACATCTTCCAGTGTTATGCTTCCCTATTTTGAATAATGTTCCATTTAATCCAGTGTGCCCAAATCTAAGTCTTGATATGATTGTTTCTTCCCTTCTGCTCCTCCCTGCACAACTCATTTCTCCCACTCTCCTCTGAATCATGTACAGCCACCGTCCTTTCCTCTCTTCCTCCCATTGCTTTTGCCACCTTTCCTTCATCTTCTGTTTAATAATGCTCTTTACTTCCATCTTACTAACTTTAATTGAGATATCAATGTTTTCTCTAATTGTAGCCTCCTTTGCAACCTTATCTGCCTTTTCATTTCCTTTTATTCCCATATGTGCTGGTACCCACAAAAATATAACTGTAATTCCCATCATTTGAATTCTGAATAATGTTTGCTGGATTTCTATTAAAATATCTGGTCTACTATCTGAATGACTTCTCTGTAAACTGATTAATGATGAAGATGAATCTGAACAAATTATTACTCTCAGTGGTCTTATTTCCTCTACCCATTGTACTGCCAACAGAATTGCTACCATTTCTCCTGTGTATACTGATAAGTTATCACTGATCCTCTTTCCTATTGTAATTTTAAACTCTGGAACAATAACTGATACTCCTATCTTATTAACTAAACTTTTAGATGCATCTGTGTATATCTGAATGAAACTATAATAACTGTTAATATATTTCTGTATTGTATCTGAATTCAAAATAAACTCCCTATCTTTGTTTTTCTTTTTTAATAATTTCAAATCTACTTTTGCTTCAGGTACTATCCAAGGTGGAACTGCTGGCATTGGTACTGTCGGACTGAAAATTAAATCAACTAATTCTAACTCTGTTGCTTTTTGTTTAACTGTCCATCCAAAGCTATTTTTCTCCCTTTTCTCCATTTCCCAACAAGACTTTAAAGTGCTTTGTGCTGGATGATTATCACTATGACCTTTTAAATTAGCCCAATAATTTAAAGACAACTGAGTTCTTCTCAGCTCTAATGGCATTTCTCCCATTTCCACCTGGAGTGCTGCTGTTGGAGTTGTTTTAAATGCCCCTGTACATAATCTCAAAGCCTGAAACTGGATGTTGTCTAACTTTTTTAAAGATGAACTCGATGCAGATCCATACACCACACAACCATAATCCAATACTGACCTAATTAATCCACAGTAAATGGCCTTCAATGCTTTTCTATCAGCCCCCCAATCACTTCCCACCAAACATCTCATAACATTTAACACCTTCCTACATTTGTCCTGTATTTTCTGTATATGTACACTCCATGTTATCCCCTCGTCAAACCATAACCCCAAAAACTTAAAGTGTTTTACTCTTTCTAATTCTTGATTATACATTTTTAGTTTTATCTCTGTACTAATTCTTTTCTTTGTAAAAAACATTGTCTTTGTCTTATCTACTGAGAATTTGAAACCCCATTTATATGACCACTGTTCTATTTCTGTTATTGCATCCTGTAACTTTTTAATAATAAATTTCAAATTTTTCCCCCTCTTCCAAATTGCCCCATCATCCGCAAAAAGAGAAAACCCCATCCCATTCCCTATTTCCTTGAAAACATCATTAATTAATATAGAGAATAATAAAGGACTCACTATACTCCCTTGAGGTGTTCCGTTCTCTACCCTATATTTCCTCGAATAATTCTTCCCTATTCTAACTTGTATTAATCTCCCTTGTAAAAAATCCTTAATCCATCTAAATATTCGTCCTTTAATTCCTAATTGACACAGTCTAATTAACAATCCTTCTCTCCACATCATATCATACGCCTTCTCTATGTCAAAGAAGACAGCCACCACACTTTCTTTGTTAACCTGTGCTTTTCTAATTTCATGTTCTAAACATACAGCTGGATCCATTGTATTTCTCCCTTTCCTAAAACCACTTTGGTATTTAGCTATATATCCTTTCTTTTCCATATAATATGTTAGCCTTTCATTTATCATTTTCTCCATTATCTTACATATGTTAGATGTTAAAGCAGTTGGTCTATAATTTCCTGGATTAGTACAATCTTTTCCTGGTTTGCGTATTGGCACCACCACAGCCTCCTTCCAGCTCTGTGGCAGTTTCCCATCCTCCCATACTTTATTATATAATTCTAGTAATACTTCCTTTGATTTTTCATTGAGTTGATTTATCATTACATAACAAATCTGATCCTTTCCTGGTGCTGACGTCTTAGATTTCTGGATAGCACGTTTTAGTTCTGTCATTGTAAAAGGTTTGTTTAATAAATCATTATAATTTTCTTCTTGTTGTAACTCTTCATTCTCCCTTACAGTTTTTTCTCTCCCTCTTTTTCCTTCTTCACTAATATTATCTGAGCTGTGAATTTTTACAAAAGTTTTAGCCAGCATCTCTGCCTTTTCCTCATCTCTCACTGCTATTATTTGTCCATCTTTTAAAACTGGGTATCCATACTCTCGTTTTATACCATTCATTCTTTTTATCATACCCCAAACTTTACCAATCTCTGTCTCTCTTCCTACTGAACAACAAAACTTCCTCCAGTATTCTTTCTTTGCACTTTTTATAATTCTCCTTACATTTGCTTGAGATTTTTTATAATTAATAAAATTCTCAAAACAATGATTTCTTTTTACCACTTTAAAAGCTTTATTTCGAGATTTTATCGCTTTTTCACATTCCTTTGTCCACCATGGAACAATCTTATTTTTACGCTTTCCTTCCTTCTTTTTTATTGACTTTTCTGCAGCCTGTAGAATAACTTTACAAATTAAAATATTTAAATTTTCAACATCTTCATTTCTATCAATTTTTTCAATTTCTTGTTCACTAATATTTCTAAATTTATCCCAGTCAGCACTACTAAATGACCATTTCTGCAATCCTACTGTTTCATATTCTTCTACATTCAATCCTACTACTGTTATGATTGGATAATGGTCACTTCCTACTGTTGTTCCTCTGACTACTTCCCATGTACAAATGCCTGCTAATGAATCTGAAACTAATGTGAGATCTAGTGCTGTTTCTGTACCCGTTCTGATATTTAATCTTGTTCCTCTTCCATCATTTAAACACACTAAATTTGTCATATCCATCACCTCCTCAATCACCATCCCATTAGCATCATTACTGTTACCCCATAATGAGCTATGTGCATTAAAATCCCCGCACCAAATCACCTTCCCTTCTAACTGTACCACCAGTTCCTCTAGCAACTCTAAAGACAATTTTTTACATGGATTATAAAAGTTAACAACTTTATTATTTCCTTCTTTAGTCCATACTTCAGTTATTAAATATTCTAGTTCTTTCCCTTTTCCTATAACTCTATATTGCATTCCTTGTTTAATAAATATTATACATCCTCCTCCACTACCCTCCCCCCTATCTCTACGAATACTATCGTACCCTTTAATAACAAATTCTAATTCTGATTTAAGCCAAGTTTCTTGAACACATATGATATCTGGTTTATTTTTTAAATCTCTAATAAATCCTTTAAACTCCTGCCCATTTGCTATTAAGCTTCTTGAATTCCATTGTAAAATAATCAGTTTGCCTTATCACTTGCTCCTCCTGCTTTCCCATCTGATTCAAGTCTTGTTTTAATTTGCTCCCAAGATATATCTTTTATGCCCAAAAACTTCTCAGCTCCCTTAACTATTATTTTAATTTTCTCAGTTTTATGTTTAACTTGATCCGTACAGTTGATCACGTATGCCATAAACAAAATAATCTTATCCACTGACAGTCCTGGATTTGCTTTCTCTGTTTGACCTGGTTCTTTTCTCGACACCTGGATAACATTGTCAGTTTCCACTCTTCCTTTTTGTCCTTGTACTGTCTTCACTGCTTCTGCATAACTTATGTTGTTAACTGTTTTAACCTGTTGTATTTTCACAGCCCTTTTCCTAACTTCACATCCTCCATACGTTACCCTGTGTTGGCCACCACAATTACAACACTTATCCTGCACCTTTTCCTTACAATCCTCCACCCTATGCTCATCTCCACATTTAGGACATCTCTGTTTTCCTTTGCAAGCCACTGCTATATGTCCATATCTCTGGCATTTGTAGCATCGTAGTGGTGGGGGGATGTATGGCCTAACTGGAAAAATCATGCATCCTATTTTCACTTTTTCTGGCAACACTGACTCCTGAAACTCCAGAAGAAGCGACAAGCTCTCAACTCTTTCATCATTTACTGTTCTCATAAGTCTTTTAATTCTGCTCACCTCACCTCCATTTATACTGCGTTTAAGTTTGTCCAAGTCTTCCTCCACTGGTATCCCTGTTATCACGCCCCTTGTGACTTTACTTTCACCCACAATCTTTCTCTCGAAGCGGTCTTCTTCTTCTTTTTCTTGATTTTATTGGCGGTTGGCAACTAACTTTAAGCAGCATTACCGCCACCTACTGGTATGGAGTGTGGTTCGAAATGGACTATCAACTTATATAAGTATTTGTATCTTCCTACTCCTACCTTTAATATATAATTTAACTAAATGAATTTCCTATTTATATATACCTACATACTCTCATCCATTTTTATATATATCTTTATAATCCACCCCCCTAGATCATGCACCCATTCACACACACACCTATTTTAATCATATTCTTTGAAATAATTTAGTTTTCTTTAAATATTTAATAATTATTTGTATATGTTTACTCCCCGAATTCTTCCTCAAAATATCTATCAAATTAATCTTTTCCTTAATACATTCAAACTCTCCTTTCATACACTTTCTTTCTCTTTCATACTTATGGCATTCTAACATAACATGTTCTATCGTTTCATATCTGTCACAATAATCACATTTTCCATTATTATGCTTTTGTATTTTAAAAAGTGTTTGAAGCGGTCTTCTTCCTCTCGTCTTCTTTTTCTTCTTCTTCAGTTTACCGTCGGTGGGCAAAGTAGTTAGCTTGACTTTTTTGCATTATCGCCACCAACTGGTGATGAGTGTAATTAAAAAAATATTCAAATATGCTTTAATAAAGAAACAAAACAAAAATCTGTCACACATCGGCTTAATAAACAAAAAGAAGGTGCCAAAAAGAGGAAAGGTGCATAAGGTATAAGGTATATACAGGGTGTCCACATATGTACAGTGTATCAAAAAATAAAAAAATAAAACAAAAGTACAGGGAAAATAAAGCAGATATTTAGGGTGACCTATGTACACTCAGGTGACTTATATACAAATGGAATGACGTTTTACATTAAGTGGTACCAGGTAAGAACAACGGTGAGGTAGTGAGATATCTATACAGCTGAAGTTGCTTATTAAACAGGATTATTTAACAGTAATATTGCACAGGTTATTGCACAGTGTATTAAATAGAATTACACAGTAGTTATTGCATAGTGTATTAAATAGTATTTGCATATTAGTTATTGCACATTAGTTATTACAGTTATAGTTACAGTTATAGTGCAGCATTGTAAAGTCTGATAGCAGCATGGATGAATGACCTGCGGTAGCGCTCCTTTTTACAGCCAGGATGTCTGAGTCTTTCACTAAAGGAGCTGCTCAGTTCCTCTACAGTCTGGTGCAGGGGGTGGAAGGTGTTGTCCATGTTGGATGTGAGCTCACCCTCCTCTCAGCAACTTCCTCCACCGAGTCCAGAGTGCAGCCCAGAACAGAAGTGGCCTTCCTCACCAGCTTATTCAGTCTCTTTCTGTCCCGCTCTGCACTGCCAGGGGCCCAGCAGATGACAGCGTAGAGGAGGGCTAAGGCTACCACAGAGTCATAGAAAGTTTTTAGCAGGGGCCGGCTCACTCCAAAGGATCTCAGCCTCCTGAGGAGGTGGAGGCGGCTCTGGCCCTTCTTGTATAGAGCGTTGGTGTTATGTCCGTGTTGTAGGTGAAGTCCGAGGTGTAGAGGGTGAAAAGACAAGAAGACAGAATGGTGCCCTGGGGGGCCCCGGTGCTGCAGACTACCACCTCTGACTGACAGCCGTGCAGCCACACGTGCTGAGGGCGGTCAGTGAGGTAGTCGATGGTCAAGTCAGCAAGATGTTTGTCCACCCCAGCATCCTCCAGCTTCCCCCTCAGCAGCACCGGTCTGATGGTGTTAAAAGCGCTGGAGAAGTCAAAGAACATGACTCTCACAGCGCTCCCGGTGGTCTCCAGTCGGGTGAGCGCCCGCTGCAGCAGGTAGATGATGGCATCCTCTACTCCGATGTTGGGCCGGTAGGCAAACTGCAGCGGGTCCAGGATGGGGCTCACCACGGTGCGTAGGTGTGCTGGGATGAGGCGCTCCATGGTCTTTATCAAGTGGGAGGTCAGTATGACCTGAAGTGGGCCGGTTCCCTGGCGTGCGGTGTTTTGGAAACCGGTACCACACAGGAGGTCTTCCACAGGGTGGGGACCACCCCCAGGCTGAGGCTTAGGTTGTAGATGTAGCTGAGGACCTCACAGAGCTCATCTACACAGGTCCTCAGCAGCCTGGGGGGGATGCCATTTGGTCCTGGGGCTTTCCTCTGTTTCAGCCTCATCAGCTGACCTCTCACCTGTATTGGTGTGACTGTGAGGGGGGAGGAAGGCAGAACCGAAGGTGTGGATGGGTCGGGGGTTGGTGAGAGTGGCGATGGGGGGGAGGGGAGGTCTCTGGAGGGCTGGTGGTCGGAGGCGTGTGGAGAGTTGCGGGCAGGGAGGGGGCCAGTATGAGGGGAATCAAACCGGGTAAAGAACCTGTTTAACTCATCTGCAAACTTGGAGTCACCATCTGCAGCCCGGCTGGTCCTCTGCCCAAAGCCGGAGATGTTCTTCAGACCTCTCGACACATCTCTGACGTTGTTCTGTGCCAGCTGCTCCTCCATCTTCTTCCCATAGTCCTTCTTTGCCACCCTGATCCTCCACTGGAGCTCCCACTGGACTCTACGCTGCTCCTCTCTGTCCCCTGAGTAGAACGCCCTCTTCTTCTGGTTCAGGAGGACTTTCAGCTCAGGGGTCACCCAGGGGGGGTTGTTTGCAAAGCACCGTAGCCGTCGTGTAGGCACAATGCTCTCCACACAGAAGGTCATATAGCCAGTGATACATTCAGTCAGGCTGTTGATGTCATCACCGTGAGAGCTTTGGAACATGCTCCAGTCTGTGGTTCTGAAACAGTCCCTCAGTCTCTCACTGGCCTCGTCTGACCAAACTTTCACTGACTTCTTCTGTGCTATTGTTCTCCTCACCAGAGGATGTAATGGGGGGGCAGGTATATGAGGTTGTGATCTGAACGTCCGAGTGGGGGAGGAGGGGGGGGGGGGGGGGGTTGGGCGGAGATATAGGCGTCCTTAACATTTGTGTAAAAAGGTCCAGAGTTTTATTGTCCCTTGTAGCACACGTGACGTACTGGGTGAACGTGGGGAGGGTGGAACGGAGGGAGGCATGGTTGAAGTCGTCTGCGATCCGCAGGAGAGCGTGGGTTTTCTGTTACCATGACATTTCCTTTGAGACAGACACCGTCTTAGTATGTATACAGATACATAAAATAACAATTAATTTAATGTCCTTCAGTGGGAAAATACCATGCTGTTTTGGTGACTTAAACTTCACCCACCCTCTCATATACCTTGACAACTTCATCATGTTCTCAAAGTCTTTTGATCAACAACAGTAAAGGCTACAGTTGGTGTTTGACAGGCTTTGGCAGAATGGCCTAAAATTCTATCCCTCAAAGTACCAGTTTGCAAGGAAGGAGGTCAACTATATGGGTCATGTGGTCTCAGCCAATTGTGTCAGGACAGACCCAGAGTACATTAGCAAAGTGAAGGAATGGCCAAGAGCTACAAACCGGAAAGAAGTGCTGCAGTTTGTAGGATTCTATGGCTACTACAGGTGTTATGTCAAAGATTATTCCAGCCTGGCAGCCACCTTGTCCCGGCTCACCCCTGGAGACCCCAGAAGGAAGAAAAGGACCCAAAAAACAAGGTCCTTGAATACCCTTTAATGTGGACAGCAGACGTCAAACGAGCCTTCCAGTCTTTACAAAGTAAACTGGTTGAGGCACCAGTACTGGGTTACCCAGATTATAGCCAGCTCTTCTTGCTACAGACTAATGCATCCTGGGAGGGTCTTGGTACAGTTTTGGTGAAGATACAGGAGGGAAGAGAGAGAGTAATTGCGTATGCCAGCAGAGGCTTAAACCCAACTGAGACAAGGTACCCAGCCCACAAGTCTGAATTTCTTGCTCTCAAATGGGCAGTCACAGAGAGGTTCCATGACCATCTGTATGCTCACAAGTTTTCATCGATAACAACCCCTTAAAGTATGCCATGACCTCTCCCTAATTGGATGCAACAGGACAGTGCTGGGTATCTCGCCTCCCTATATATGACTTCAACACCCAATATAGGAGAATACAGGACAATTCCAATGCTGATGCCTATCATGGATGTCAAACCATGAAGTGAAAGAGGTCCTGCAGACCTGCCCCCAAAGAGCGAAGGCAGGCACAGGATTAAGAGATGTGGAAGCAGAGACAGGTCATGAACCACAGGCTTAACAACCTTACTTTGTCTAAATTTATATATATATATATATATATATATATATATATATATATATATATATATATATATATATATATGGGACCCGAATGGTAGATTTAAGGTTATTATCAATAACAAAACTAATGAGTCCACCAACAACTTAAACTAAGAATAAAACAGGTTTGATATCGCAGGGATGAGCAGTGTATTTAAAGGCATACTATGCAACATTTTTCAGTTAATTAATGTGTTCCATACCGTTTTGGACGATTAAATGAGTCATTTCAGGTCGAACAAAGGTTTTCTCGGCCGCCCTGGTGGTCTGTAGGGGAAATACCGTACTTGCAATTGCAGGAGCCCTCGGCCCGCTAACCTGACTCCGCCAGATGTATTTTGCTCCGCCTAGCTTCACTCACATACATCTGGGACACCGCCATAGGAATTGCCTTTATTGAAGGCTGGGCCTTATCAAAAATTCTTGCATATGATTGGATAAAGTCATCTTTATCGACGTGCTATTTAAACCACTACACCGAAGCTAACCCGTGACGCTGATGAGAGCGACGCAGGAAAAAAAACACATTTCTATTTTTTTTTATGTGTTTGCGGCTCTAGTGGCACGCGTTTTATTGACAGTGAGCTGACAGGAAGAGGGGGGAAGACAGGCGGCAAAGCGCCGCGGGTCGGAGTCGATCCCGGACCGACCGCGTTGAGGACTAAAGGCCTCCTAACATGGTTTGCGCTAACCGCTCGGCTGGCGGTTAACCGAAAAACAAAACAAGTTCTCCCGGAAAACAAAACTTGCCAAATCCGGTCGGGAGAAGGGCGAAAACATGGTTTCCACCAACAAAAGCCTCCAGAGCTGTTCTCTGATGTTCTTTTAATGAAACAATATTAGGTAGATTGGACAACACGGAAGAAATAGCAGCATCAATGTTAACGCTTGCTACCTCGACGAGCTGCCATTGCTATCAAAACGCGTTATAGCGTTTCCACTACGTCACATCTATGAAACTCCAGCCCTGCGTCCTGATTGGCCAGACCATAAAATTGGTTAGAGAAATCACTCTCTATGGGCGATGTCCCAGATTTATGTGAGTGAAGCTAGGCGGAGCGAAATACATCTGGCGGAGTCAGGTTATCGGCCCGCACCCACAGGCTCAGAAGTCTCGCGCATCGCGAGAGTCGGTCTTGCTTTACGGCGAGAACTGCTACACGCCCCCAGTGAAAGACATGTTTGTTGCTAGCGAAGTGGCGATATTTGTGCAGTTATCATGGCGGAACCAACGAGAAAACAGCGAAAGCCCATGTCGGAGCAGGCAAGAAAGAGGAAAAGGGCTCTGGACAGAGAGGGGAGTCGTACACGGGTGAACATCGGGCAAGCTTTTTCCGAATGGCGAGAGCTAAAAGAAAAAGAAGGCTGCAAGGCTGACGCGGACCTCGCGTTTCTGCTGATGTGATTGTAAGTAACATTGGTTTCTCTCCAATGGTTTCTCTCTCTCTGTGTGCATGTTCATACTTTCACTGTGTTAGTCATTGTTTGTACTGTCGTTTTTTTGACTTTTCGTTGCGTTCGCCTGTCTGCTGTAAGCCGGGCTTACACTGTTTGAAATTCAGTCGGCCGTCGTGAGGTTTTCGTGAGCGCATCCTGCTGTTCAAGCAGAGCTACGAGGGAGCGCCCTCCCTTCATCTCCGTCCCCGCCAGGGGAGGGAGGGGAGCGGGCGTCCCCGAAGCGACCTCCGCTCGGCCCGGGACCCGCGGGGCCTGGCGTCGGCTCGCGGGTGGGTTGGGGAGGGGGAGCGCTCCGGTCCGCGCGACGCACTGGCGGTCTGTTTCCGTACGCCTCCGCTCGCGGGTGCCCCCCGGTGCCTCCCGTGTGCCTCACCCGAGCCGGGCTCGACCCCCTGGTCTGTGTCCCTGTCACCCACCGGGGGCACGACGTACAGTCTGAGCACTCCGGTCGCGTCCGAGCGTCGCGCCGTACAGTTTGATAACACAGATCGTGAGCGGTGAACTTTTAAACCCCGCGGTTCCGTCGCACAGTTTGAGATGTATATAAGTACCACGACTGAAAAAGTCGTACAGTGTATGCCCGGCTTAAGCTCAAAACAACCGTGCCTGGCTCGACGGAGAAACCAGGAGAACAGCTGAGCATCTTTACGACAGTGCACTTTTACTTTCGCCCTCTGGGGGGAGCCTCGCTGGAAAATCAACCCCGATTGCATAGTATACCTTTAAAACCAACAGGACTAAAATTTTAAACACTTCCCCCAAGTTACTGACCCAGCGGTTGAGGCGAGGAGGCCAGCGTCTCCCCTGAGCCTCTCCTCCATCCTGCCCTCGTCCCTGGCTCGGATGGGTTCCTCCCCGTCCGGCCATTGTGCATAGCAGCTTGAGCGGCAGTTCTCGGCTCAGGTGCACCTCACCCTTGCCCCACTACGACCTCGCTGCTCCTGGTCCTGGAGTTCACTTCTGCTTCGACTCAGTCTGGATCTGCCGCACATCTTTTGTGTCGCAGTGTTGCTGGACAGCACTTCCCTCAAGCTGCCTCTTCAGGTTCCTCCCCATGACTGCTCGTCGGTCGGCCGCTGGCCAAACGCTGGCAGCTCCTCCACAGCCTGCTCTGTCAGTCTCTTCTTCTTTCTGCCTCTCTGACTGGGTGTGGCCGCCCCTTTTCTTCCTGCCTCATCACTCTGGATGAGATACACCTGTGTAATCAGTCAGTCAGTGGCCAGAGGAAAGGGGTAGGAACTGGTGTCTCCAAAAAGCATGCAAAGAAATATACATACAACCAAGCAACAAAACAAAGCTGAAACAAAAACATGCACATAAAAAATCCACCTTCCTACATACATATATATACATACATACATACATACATACATACATACATACATACATACATACATATATATATATATATATATATATATATATATATATATATATATATATATATATATATATATATATATATAAAGTGAAATTTACAATGTAATGTTTGTGGAGTGTCCTCTGGGCCATGTTCATATCTTTTAGTACAATTTAGAGTCAGTCACTTTTAATGTCATAAACGTGTCACCCCGAAAGATGTCCCCTCCAGTTAGTAGAATTTAAGAACCTTCTTGGATGAGCAGCAAACAGCAAATCATGATATTGTGAATACGACTCCAAGACAATTTCAATGTATATCACCGGCAGATTTTTCCTGCAAGACACTTTTTGTAATACTAACCAGGAGAAGGATGGCAGGCATAGTCAGGATCTTTGGCCACTGCACCTCCAAGCAAGACTACCTCTGTGACAATCAAGCATCTCTTGGGAGTCATCCAAGGCAGCAGCACCACCGAGATGCTTCTTTGATCACAGGTAAACTAAATCACAAGCTTGTGATCCTCTCCCTAGGGGTGGGAAATTGGTTGAGACACTCAATAGTCATGACACATTTTGGTTATAAATTAAACCGGTACAAAGTACACCTCCTTTTAGCCCAATCATCCCATCAGAATGTAGACGGCACTTCTTGTTTAATCCGTACTCTTCCACTGGCTGATGTACTTAGATCCTCTGGGGTAAAGTGCTGACCACATATATGTGTGCTCCCACGAAGGATTTCTCTTTCTCATCTCTGCTGATCGCTCTAACCCAACTGGCAAGTATTTCTGCGTCCAGAGGAAAATCATGTAAACTCAAATACTGACTTTTTTGTTGTTGGAACAACAAGGAACACTGCAGTAACATTGCCTTGATGACTGTGCCATGCTAGTTAGGGGGGCTGTTTTGCTACAGTCTCTTGCATTCTTGGAACCATGGAAAGTGCAGAGAGCAAACAAAACACAGTCCGGAGAGCGCTGCGGGGGAAAACTGTTTTGCCGACATGCATGGTGGTAAAGCAGATGTTATGCCAGAAGCAGTTTGAATATGCTTATTATTATAATTAATTATAATTTGGTATTATAATTTAAATAATAAGTCATTCAACTCGAATTTTAGCTATAACAAATATAGTTCAAATGATGGTGATGTTAGCTAAAACCTTGTAATGATTTATACTACTAATGCATTAATTAACTAGCTGTTATGAACTCATTTATGCTGGAATAAATGATCTGGTCGGATTTTAACCGACGAGGTTTATCCGGCAGACTGTGAGAACCCCAATATAAAACTGCAATTAGAGTTTAAATCCTTATTATTATGTCTCTGTATTAATATCAGATGTTAACTCCAAAGGAGGTTAGCTCTGAATTCTGAATAGCCATGCAACTGTGAATTAGATTGTACACAAAACAATTTCTATTCCGCAGTGTTGTTTTATTAAACCAAAAGCAATTCCCTGTTACAGTAATCTTACTCACTACTAACTAACATGCAAAATATATGTGGAAATAAAAGAACAAACAAAACAAAACAAAAACAAAAGAAACAAATGGATTCAAATGAGAGATAGCAAATCATAGTTTAGCTCACGGTTGTTTAAACCACACTCAGAGACGTCGGCATTTGACGTCGCAGCATTGAGGGACAGACAGCTTTGAGAGTCCCACCGGACGCTTTGATGTCTTACCAAGCTATCAGCTAAGCTACCTACAGTCCAGTCATCCGACACCCTTCGAAGATGGCGACTATGATGACGTATGATCTACCAATTTGCGTGATGCGTGAGGGGAGGTCCTAATGACATAACCACGCTTACGCTAATGGGGTAATACCTCGCTTCGAGAGGACGTGGCTAACTGGGGGGTTTAAACGGAGACCGCGAACTGAGCTCGGACCAAAAAGATTGCACCCGCTGATAAGCAAAGCAAAGATGGAACAAAGAGAGAGAAAAAGGATGAAAAAGTTGAATAATCGACTCACGGCGGAGTCTCCACGAACCACAAAATCAAACAACAGCCAAGTCACTTTCACAAATGCATGCACATACAAAGAAAATATTCAGCAAAAAAAACAACTCCTTCTTGAAATAAAAAGCATTAAACTACACCTAGAAGTTCCTACGTCTGCCCAGGCACCTCTAAACACCCTGTTGGTGAGACAGAAATAAAAGGGGAGAACCCGTTACTTTGAGGTGCCTCGGGGCTGGTCCGGAGCGCTCCGAGTAAGGCGGCTTTCTGGACGCGTCTTGATGAACGCAGTTGTCCGCAGGCTGCAGCGGGACGGGGGAGAAGCTCCTTCGTTTCTTCCTCCGGGTTCACAGTCGCTTTGCTCGGCCCAGCAAAAGCGTAGTCCTCTTTCGATCACTGGGAGATAAGGCGGCTTCCAGTATTTGATCAGAGGGAATTAAAAGTACCTTTTAGAGTCGACCTCCTGCTATCGTTAATGCAGGGATAAGTTTTGCTTCGAAAAATCTCGGTCCAGCGAGAAACTCGAGCACGTGGCGTGGGATTGCCCCAGCGAAGTGAAACAGCTGTGTGTCTTCTCGGGTTGGCAGCGCGCCAGTGAAGAAGAACGATTGCGAGGCGCAAACGAGTTTTATCAACTTTACCCTAGCAACGTTATCGGTTGCTAGGGCGCCAGCCATTTTGGGCCGCGTTGCATGATGGGAGTTGGAGGCCATTTTGACCACCTTACATCATGGGAAATGCAGTCCGTCGTGTCCCGAACTAATGCAAGTTTGTCACGTCCTGACATGGCACAACATCCCCCTCTTTAGCTTTGAAGAGTGGGATGCTGGTCACAGTCTTTAAAGCTACAACCAAGTCCATTCTGGCATGACGAAAATCCATTGTGCATGAGTGGAACAACCTAAGAGTCTTTCTAGTAGTCCTTTGGGATTCATGCAGTTCAGTTCATCATCCAAGAGGAAGAAAAAAAAACAAAGCATTCATTGTGCCTGGGTCAGTGACCTAGCCTGGGCAGAGTAAGCTATAGCTAGTAATTTCTATTGGCAAATAAGGCAAACAATAAAGTAATAAAAAAAGAAAATGCAAACTTCATACATTCATTGGTCATCAGGTTTGAACTTTGAACCAAAGAAAGGAGAGAGGGAAAAGGGAAAGGAGAGAGACAGCGGTTCGTAGTCTAATCAGCTTGTGGCCTTTGAGGAGCTGATGTTACGAACCTGGGGGCGACGAAGGTGAGGGTGTCAATCCTGGTTTGCAACTGTTTGATCTGCTTGTATGCTGCATACGCCATCACAGAAGTGATGGCCCATCCAAATACAAGGAGAACCACAATAATGGTCATAATGTGAGTGTCGGTCGACTCTGTAGGTCTGGGGAAGCGAAGAAGAGGGACCGAGCTCAACTCTGATGGAGTGAGACTGAATTTAATCAGCTGGGTGCCTGCAAGTAAAAGCTGTCTTTCAATGCCGACATCAATGCTGAAATTGTATCCCTTAAAGACATCTATTATTTCAATCTCTGAGTCATATTTGTCAACGTCAAAGTGATGCAGGACCATGTTTCCAATGTGGACTACAGCACCTTGAGGTGGAGAACAGAAAATGGTTTGGTTGGGCAGTTTTAGTCTAGTAACTGTGTCATGCTGCTCATAAGATAGCAGGGCTTCTGCCTCTGGCTAACGAGCCAGCGGTTACCTGCCCGCTCAACTTTGGTTTCCACACCTACATCTTTAAGGGTCATTCTAGCCTGACAGTTTTGTTCAGGGGATTCATTCCTTAGACCACACAGGTAATTGGTAACGTCTCTGATAAATGGGTTGCTTGGGCATACCCAGTGGATGTCCTTGGTTTTGGTACACAAATCCAAATTAGGAACTAAATAAAGTTTGGGGTCAGCATCATGATAGGCTAGCATCGAGGGGGTTTGTAGGTGTACGTGGGTCTCACCTTGCCAAAAACCGACATTCAATACTGATTTGAGCCTATACACGTTAGCTCTTTCAATGATGGGAAGGTTTAGCATAAATCCTATCTCCAAGTTGTCAGGATTTACAAATATTGGAATTGCACTACCTAGGCTGTAAGCCAGGTGTGTTTGTGGTGGTTGCAGTGTTTCACTAGAGGCAGATTTGAGAACCTTTTCAACCAAATCTACTGGTACCAGGTACGGAGGAATCCGTCCTTCAGCAAGGCTATTTATGGATGAACTAACCTCTCGAGTGAGGTCCTGCATTAAATCTCTAACAACCTGAGTATACATCATGTCATTCTTTACCACTTCTGTGAGCGTTTCCAAAGCAATGCATGGTGTTATTGCTGAGTGTGAATTTATAGACGTGAAGTTATGTATGGACATTTGTTTTATTAGTGCATGTTTAAAATATCCTGATTGAACATGCACCTGTCCTATTTAATGCTATGCATTGTTCTCTTCTGCGGGGGCGGAGTTAGGCTTTGTTCCCTGTGAGGAGAGTTTGGTGGACGGTTTAATTTGGTTCGCATGAACCCATTTGTACTCTGGACTTTGCACGCTGGCCTCTAGGTTCTGTTGAGCCCACGTGAAAGTCGTTCGGAGATGGTCTTTTAAATCAGCGACGTACTGGTGTGCCGTGTAGACGGTTGTCACACTGACGTCTTCGGGCAGGTAGACGAGATTCAGGGGAAGTGTCATTTGTCATCATCTGGAAAAGTGTCACCCATGTGGAGCATGGTGAGGTGGAGCGGATTAGCATTAGGACCAGGGGAAGCTTTACGTCCCGGTCCCTGCCATGGCTGCTGGCATGTTGCTTTAACATGCTGACCACGGTGCAGTTCATTCGCTCCACCTGTCCCCATGACTGTGGGTGGTAGGGGATGTGGAATTTAACTTCCACGCCCAACATGTCGAAAAGCGCGGTCATGATGTTTGACGTGAAATGCGTTCTTCTGTCCAAGTCGATGGACAGGGGAAGGCCCCACCGGCTGGAAACGTGGTTTAGCAGCAGGACTGCTGTGGTGACAGCGGTGTCATTCAGTGCCAGCAAACATTTGACCCATTTTGTGAAGCTGCATGTTATTGTCAAAAGATATTTATTACCTCTTGACAATTTGGAGACTGGACCGATCCAGTCAGTCTGCAAATGTGACCACAGAAATGTAACCCCCCTTCGCTGAAGTAGGGCTCGGTCTAGCGGTCGTGTGGGTTGTAACTGGCAGCAGGTTAAGCAGCCTTGTAGATACTCCTGCGTGTCCTGGGCCGTTGAAGGCCGGGACGCCACCTGTAGGAGAGTTTTCAGATTAGCTTTGCAGCTTCTGTGTCCTCCTACTGGTGAGTCATGGACGTGTGTCAATGTGATCCCAAGTTTGTTTGAATCTTTGGGCTGAATGGGCTGAAACTCATGGAGCAGCTCTTTAAGTGCTGTTCTCTCTGTTTCAGTGGTCAGTGCATCAGCTTCTTCCAGCTGTTGCATAATTTCTGTTTCGAAACCAGGGCAGGGCTCAGTGTGTGAGTCCCGGTTCTTTGGTTGATTTGGTGCTGGTTCTGTTGGGTTGGTTTCTATCGTATACGGCAAAAGGTTTCCTTCAGCTTCAAGCGCTGCACCACAAAGGGATCCAGCAGGCAGAGCTTCATGTCGCCTGATTTGGATCATGTTGGAAGGAAAAGTAAACACGGTGTCTGGAGTGTCCTGTCTGCCGGTCAAGGATAAGGGCAGGTCTCCAATGACGGGAATGCTCAGCTCAAAGTCGTGGAAAGAGCTTTCGATGAGTACCCCAAGAGGTTTCTTCGCCACCACTTGGATCGGCATGTGGGTTGGATTCTCCACTAAAAGGTAAGCTGAGCGGTTGTTCAGCTCAAACAGGGGTGTGCCCCGGATGACCAGGTTGGATTCCTGGAAATAAGAAAGGGGTTGGAAGAAAACATGTGTGCTCTGTATTTGTTGTCCTTTCAGGATGGCTAATCTGATAGGTACACCTGCAGTCTGTGATGGTATTAGCATGTTTGTTTCGCTAGCCACCTGGCAAGCCTGTGGGATGGTTTGCCCTGATCGCATGACTTCAGGGGTGCCCAGGAAGGAACTTGGGGTCACATGGGCCTGAGCCCACAGGACCTGGTTACAAGTGTCCAGCTGTGCACCTAGCCGTACCAGAAAATCAGCACCAACAAACACTGGAGGATGTAAATTCTCCACAATGCTGAAAGGATGAGAGAGCTGCCAATCTGTGCATAAAGTATGCACACCCCCGTTGCTTTCAGAAGCCGGCGAGGCCAGTCTGCTGAGAGCAAGTAGTGGCTGTGTTTTGTTTCAGCCAGATGGGGCTTTTCACGGCACAGAGAACTGTACAGATCTCTGCTGATCGCAGATTTCTCCGACCAAAGAGCCAGCAGCATGTCTGGCATGAATGTGCTTTCCAGGTGCACACCTTCGGCCACTCTGGGGTTCAACTCCATAGTGTTTAAGTGAGCAAAGGAAAGATGTGTGGCTGCAGAGAGAAGTTCTCCGATCGCTGCGAAGTGGTGGTGTGTCAGAGGATTCGGAAATCGGCTCTGTTGAAGGCAGAAATGGTGCTAAGAGTTCTTTGGGCTCTTCTGAGCAGGTCACCTGGTTGATGGGGACGGACGGTCCACTTCCGGAAATAAGAGGCTTGGGGGTCCCCACTTGGGCCCAAAGATGACCATGATGGCAGTCGATGAGTGGGGCTAACCTGTTCAACAGGTCCTGACCCACAAGAAAAGGTTCTGTGTCCAAAGTACCGATGTAGATGGGGTGCACCAGGGTCATGTCACGGAAAGTGATGTCTAACCACGCCCGTTTGGTGATGCATGACTGATCCTGAGTGTATCTGGTGATGCCCACGTTACAGGTCTCCACCTGGAACGGTTTCCCAAGAGACACCATAGCTCTGGTCACCTCATCAAACAAATCTGAGCACATCAGACTGATCTCTGAACCTGTGTCTAAAAGAGCATTTGCCGTTACACATCCTCCTATAACTGTCGAGCAATATAAGCGTGCGCGTTTTCTCGATGGTTTAGTTCACCTAAAAACGTTAGAAAAGGGGTTTTCTGATCACCTGCTGATGGGAGTTTAGAAGGTTGTTGGTGAGTTTTCGGTTGGTTCCCCCACTTAATCAGATAAACTCTGTTAGAAGGGGGAGCCTGGTCCACGCCTAGTCATGCTGACGGGGGTTTTGGGCCTGGTTTCCCAGGAGGGTCGGCAGGATTGGATGGTGGCGAGGACGGCTGTGGCGCGATCTGACGCACTGTTTCGGCTAGCAACCTGCGAAAAGTCTCCTCCATCTCCTTTCTCATTGACTCTTCCATGCGCAGGTTCCAGCCTTTGTTGTCATGTGTGCTTTTCGGCTTTCCCGACCTGTCAGTTTGCTTACCGTGTCGGGCTGGATCCGGCCTATGCCATTTTTGAAACCTCTCACCTTCCATGCTATCATGCTGACCACTCTTATCGTGAGAAGCTTTCTTCTGCTGCGGCTCAAAACCATGTTGCTTCTTGAACCCAAATCTAGTTTTAGGTTTAGAGGGAGGCATCTCATGTCCCTCCAGACCTAACCTCTTTTCTGGTTCGGTCTGAATCTGCAGAACCCTGTTATCACTGTCGGCTCCTTTGTTGGGCCGGACACGTGTTTCCCATTGTTTTATGAAATTTTTATTCAGGATCGGGAGAGATCGGCAAACACAAATAAGGACTCAAACACTGTTTCTGTTAGAATATAAGGCACACATTTATTATTATTCCCCACAGAATACAGCACATCAAAACAACTAGCTCTTCACACAGGCAAAGTAGCAAGCATTAAAGCAACAAGCTTTCAAACAGACGTGACGCTCAACAGATTCTCAGAATCAGCTCTTACCATTGACACGAACCGGGAGCCCTCAGTCCTAGGTTAAGATCAGCGTTCACGATGCCGGTGTCCACACACGAACTCACGGCAGACTCTCTGGGCTAAGGGCAGTCTCCTCTCTATATACTTGTAAATAAAAAGTCAGGTGTGGAGTGAGAGTGGCCATCTCTCCCTCCACAGCCGCCCTCCTTTCCGAAACATGTTCCCAAACAGAACCCGTTCCCAGCGTCTCAGCAGTGTGCGAAGCAAAACAATAGATAATAAAGCAAAATAAGGAATACAGAATCAGTCTTTCCCACCACAAGTTAAAACAAGTTATCTTAGTTTCATGTGAACCCAGGTGCGAACACCACAACAGCCATAATCAATGTGTGAACTGGCCAGTACCAGTCTTCCCATAATATCAAAAGTTAAAACAAGTTATAAAACCGAGCAGGTTTTCCCATAATACATTGTTAAAGAGCAAAAATAATTCTTTCATATATCACCCATGCAACCTGCGCGTATTTCCTGATTTCCTGCATGGTAAGTCTCTTGGTTCTACAATGCATGGTAACCTCATAACGCACGCTTTCATGAAGATTATGGAGGAACAAAGATTTGAAAGTGTGGTCTTCCTTCAAGCCGGGAGCATTTCGTCCCTGAAGCAGCCCGCAAATGGCGGTAATACTCCTTGGGTGCTTCAGTTCTCTTTTGCTGAATTGCAAAAGCTCCAAGAGTCGCAGAAGCTGGGTCTGTGAACACAGAATATTCTTCTCTTAAAGCCTGACAAAGAGCTGAATAACGGTCACGTGTAGCTGGAGGGAGGCTTTCTATGAAAACATGGACACTTCTGGATGTGGTTTTCCAGATGTGACCAAGTGTAAAATAGAATGTAAAGAGACTTAATTAGTAGTCCAATGTTTATTTACAAAAATATAAAATCATCATTATTCAATGTTCTCAAATCTTAAAAATACGGTTAATCGATGGGCTGCATTCAAAACAGGACCAGCGTATACTTTACTGATCTGGAGTAGTTTAAATAATAATAAATATGCAACTTAGGAAACAAAGTCAAAATGGCATGGCCAAACAAAAGCCCAAATAAAAACCAAACAAAACATGCAAAGGTACCCCAGGTCAATTCAAATTGACACGGTCCGAAAATCCTATACAGGCCCAAACAATTAATACACAGCCTAAAACTTAACAAAAGGGGAAAAAACAGTGGCGACTCAGTAGCATCCAGATTACTTTGTTAGCATTCCAAAAGGAACTCTTAGTTGAAGAGGCCAGCAGGTGATGACTGATGACTGTAGCTACTACTTTGTCTGTTTGCACCAAACACAAATTAGGCTTAACCACTCAAGTATGATGGCTGCCGGTTACCCTCTGCACCCAGGTGGAGTGAAAGGCCCAGATTTGCTCCCTCTGGCTTTTAAAAGCTATGCTCCGCCCCCCAACTTCCCACTTCCTGGTCCACCCTGTCACATTTGCCCCCACTTTGAAAGGTCACCGTCCCGGTGACACATTAGACTGTCATTACTAAAGCCATGGTCTAAAGGACGCAAAAGCAGTTTGACTAGAGACCTGGGGAATAACAATTTCATTAGCATTAGGTCTATGTGTTGAGCGTGGCAAATTGAAAGGGTTGGAATGGTGTCCAGCAGTAGCTCTATTGGAACGCCTCACTTGGCTGGGGGGGCTAGAGGATGGTGAAGGCTGTACAGGAACAGTTACCTGGGGCTCAGGAACGTGGGGTGGTGCATTTGGTTCAGATAGTAACTGCGGTGTCACCAACGGCATGTTCACTAGAATTACACTCCCCATCTCGCTTTCCTCTTCCAACATAGAGGTGCCCTCTGAGTCATACGGTGGACTAAGTTGCTTGGACAACGGGGACTCAGGCAGCGCTAGACGAGAGTGAGGATAGGGTTTGAGCTCAGCTCGATTAACATTTTTCTCAGGGCCAGGCTGATTCAATGGTCTGATCTTATACACTTTTCCTTTGTCGTCCAGACAGTGCACGACCTCAAAAACAGTTCTATCCCAGAAATCCTGAATCTTATTTCGTCCAGGTGGATGGCTCCTTTTTAAGACGAGTGTTCCTGGGGACCAAATCTCTTTCACATTTGGTGCCATTTGTTCGTTTCTACGATCTGCTGCCAATTTTAACTGATCTTTCGCATGTACATATGCTGCTGTTAAGCGTGTATGATGTTCAGCAATCCAATCATTCATGCAACCTGACGTTTCATGCACAGTGGTACCCAGCAAAAAATCTATAGGTAAATTTGGCTTTTGTCCAAACATCAATTCGTGTGGGGAATAGCCGGTGGATGAGTGTTCAGTTGTATTGTATGCAAAGAGAAGTTGTGGTAGGTGCTGTGGCCACTTTCGCTTTTTTTCAGGAGGGAGGGTGCGAAGTAGGTCATGCAAAGTACGATTGAATCTCTCGCATTGGCCATTTCCTTCTGGGTGGTATGGCGTTGTACGGCTCTTTTCAACCCCGTATATTTTACACAGTTGTTTTAGAAGCTCCCCCTCAAAATTTCTGCCTTGATCACTATGTAGGCGTTTTGGAACTCCATATGTATAAAACCATTTTTCTATTAGAATTTTTGCAGTGGTACTTGCCTTCTGATCTGGAGTTGGAAAGGCCTGAACAAATTTGGAGAAAACATCAGTGATAACTAGAACATTCTCCCTCCCATCAGCAGCTTTTTCCAGGATTGTAAAATCAACAGCTATCATTTCCAGTGGTTGAGAGGCAACTATATTGGCAGGGAATGTTCTTACTTTAGGGTGGTTTGCCTTAGCTAACAGGCACCGACTACAGTTATGGCAATACTCCTCCACATCCTTCCACATATTGGGCCAGAAACACCTTTCTCTAACTAACTGAGTAGTCCGTTCAACACCCTGATGTCCATGATCATCATGGAGCTGTTTGAGCACCTCGACTTTAAGACATTCAGGGAGAAGCAACTGAAAATAATCACTGCCTGATTTTGGTGGTCTACAACGACGGTACAGCACCCCCTCTGTCATATAAAACCTGTGCCATTGCTGTGCGAGTTTTCTGACTGGTTTAGGCTCTCTCATTAACTCCTGTTTAGTTGGAGGCTTTGCTCGTTGCCAGTAAAATCTGATGGCACCAATTACTTTATCTGCTTCTTGCAACGCTTTCAAGTCTGCCTTCTCGCGAATTGGAAATGCTTGGATTGCTGATGACGTGGCAGGGGAAGAAACCCGTGGCTCATTTTTCTGATTACGAATCATGTCAGGGACTGGTAGGCCAGGCATCATAAAAGTTGTAATGTTGCGTGGATGCTGGCGGGATAACGCATCTGCATTCCTATTTGCTGTACCAGGGCGATATTTGATATCAAAGTCAAAAGCAGCCAATTCAGAAACCCAGCGCTGTTCTACAGCCCCCAATTTAGCAGTGTTTAGGTAGCTCAGGGGATTATTGTCAGTAAACACTACAAACTTATTTCCCAACAAATATTCCCTGAATTTGTCAGTCACTGCCCATTTGAGGGCTAAAAGTTCAAGTTTTCTAGAGCTATAATTTGACATGTTGCGTTCTGTTCGTCTTAGGCCCCTGCTGGCAAAGGCAATGGGTCTTCGCTGGCCATTTTGATCTTGTGATAGAACAGCACCCAGTCCTGCATGGCTAGCATCAATTTCTAAGACAAAAGGTTTAGCAAAGTCAGCATAGCCTAGGACTGGGGCACAGACTAAGCGTTCTTTTAAGGACTGGAACCCCTGCTCACAATTCTCACTCCATTTTTCAATAATAGAGGATTTCCCATGGCCCTTGGATTTATGTTTGCCTCCAAGCACTTCTGCCACAAGACGGTGTAACGGGGCTGCAAACTTTGAAAAACCTTCAACGAAGCGACGATAATAAGAAGCAAACCCAAGGAACGATTGGAGTTCAGTTACAGTTGTTGGTCTTTTCCATTGTGCGACCACATTGATTTTTTCTGGGTCTGTGGCCACCCCATCAGATGATACAATATGTCCTAGATATTTGACTTCATGTTGAAAAAACTGGCATTTTTTTAATTTTAACTTCAAATTATGTTCTTGCAAACGAGCCAAAACCACTTCTAACCTCTGCAGGTGATCTTCAAAGTTGGATGAAAAAACAATGATATCATCTAAATACAGAAGGAGTGATTGAAAGGACTGGTCTCCAAAAATGCGCTCCATTAAACGCTGGAATGTGCTAGGTGCATTGCACAAACCAAAGGGCATTCGATTGAACTCAAAAAGTCCAAATGGAGTGCAAAAAGCTGTTTTTGCTTTGTCTTTTTCAGCAATGGGCACTTGGTTATAACCACTTGCCAAGTCAAGTGTGGAAAACCATCTTGCCCCTCCCAAGGCATCTAAGGACTCTTCAATTCTTGGGAGTGGGTAGGCGTCCTTCCTAGTTTTGGCATTTAGGAGCCTATAGTCCACACATAGCCTAATGCTCCCATCCTTTTTCTGCACAATTACTATGGGGGATGCATAGGGGCTACAGCTTGGCTGAATAATGCCACTGTTCAAAAGTTCCTGTACATGCGCTTTAACCTGTTCGTATTGAGAAGGGGGAAGCCTCCTATAGCGCTGGCGAACAGGAACGTCATCTAGCAGAGGTACTTCATGCTGCACTAAATTGGTACAACCCAAATCCCCTTCCCCCTGGCTAAAAACAGCTGCATATTTAGCCAACAGTGCTTTCCCTTGTTTTTCCTCGTCAGATGATAACAGAGGCCACGACGCGCTATCAACATCAAAGCTGTAGCTGTCTATTGCCAAAGTGGATTGTAATACAGCTACCTGACCCTTCTCCACTTCTTCTAAAGTCACTGAACATGAATGGGACTTAGTCTGAACGACATGCAGCGAACCTAGTGAGGTGTGAGGTTTAAGCCAGGCATCTTGTGATCCCACATTTACAATGGGTATCTCCACTATTCCTCTTTCTGCTGTTAGTAGGGCCTTAGAAATGAGCACACCAGCAGGAAGGCGGCTATCATCAAGGGGCTCCAATAGAACTGAGGGTAGTGTAGTTGTAGCGAATCTTGGGCAGACAACAGAGATGAATTTTAGTGAGCCAGCTGGAATACGCACTGGGCGGCCTTTAACCCTAGCTATGCCCAAATACCCCTGGTCATCAAGTGACTCAATGGAGTGACACACTGTCATAGCCTGTTTCCAACCAGGACCAGCTGATTTTAGTGGGGGAAAGTCAAAAAGCTTTGGACCAAGCTGAATGAACAGCTCATGGTAGCAAGAGCGAATTATGTTCATGCCAAGCAAACCAGGAATAGACCTTTTTTTCTGTTTAAGGTAGGGGTCTTGGGGACTTTTCACAACTAAAACTCCCATTTTTGGGAGATGCTTACTCAGGACATTTACATCCATCTCAAGGTAACCAATGTAGGGGATACCTAACCCATTCGCAGCTTTCAACTGTAACCAATTGCACTGGCGCAACTTGTCTTCACCCTGTGACTGAAAGTGTTCAATAAAAAAGTCTTCTGTAATAGTGGAGACCATTGACCCTGTGTCAAGTAGACATGGTACATTTAAACCACCCAGATCAACTTCCACTACAGGACAATCACTCAAAAGTTCAGGTGCTTTAACATCTTGGTTACTTGAGCCTGAGCTCTCCCCTCCTGGCGTTTGGCTCTCCACACCAGAGGGCGCTAGTTTTCCTGTGGCCAAGACTGGATTTCTACTGCATCATTACTTTGTACTGTAGCTTGAGGTCCTGAATTTCTGTTAGAATTGGTCGATTGTACTTGAGTCCTACAGAACCGTGCTATGTGTCCAGCCTTATTACAGCGCAAACAGATTGGTTTACCACTGG
This sequence comes from Fundulus diaphanus, assembly GCA_037039145.1. Taxonomy (NCBI): domain Eukaryota; kingdom Metazoa; phylum Chordata; class Actinopteri; order Cyprinodontiformes; family Fundulidae; genus Fundulus; species Fundulus diaphanus. The sequence continues at coordinate 10,178,553 of CM073132.1, forward strand.
GTTCAAAGTGATATGGTTTAGTCTCTTTTTGCCCTCTGGGTTGGGCTTGGGGGACCGTGGATGGAGTAGAGAGACCTATATGCTTCATTATAGCATCCAGCTGTTCTTGTTGTTTCAAAAGACAGTCTTTAAGTTCTTTGAATTCAGTGGAAGGTTGTACTGACATCACATTAGTCTCTGCCACTGTATTCCCCAGGTCAGAGTACATACCACAGGAAATTGCTCGTGCCCTATGTTTGTTCACATTTCTGCTCTCCTCTGCCCATTTAATAGCAACAGTACGCAGTACAGAAAAGGACATAGCTGGATCTTGGCTAATGTTACGTTTGAGTTCCCTTCTTAACATATCATCATGTACTTGTTCTATGAATTGGTCGCGTAAGATTTGGTCAGAATTAGGGATGCCCCCTGGTGTTTTAAGAATAACCAAATCCATGAGTGCCTTTAACGAATGAGAATAATCTCTAAGAGATTCCCCTTCTTTCTGATTACGCTGAAAAAATTGAAGCTGTGCTGAAACATAGGACTGGGAACAGCTATAGTTCTCACTAAGAATGCTAAATATTTTTTCTGGTGTATCCTTTTCAGATGTGCTATGAAAATCAATCTCAGCCTTAGGACTCCCCTCCAAGTGATCATATAGGAAGAGAAGCTGTTCAGCTTGTGACATGCGCCTGACTGTTAAGCACCTGCGGGCCTCTTCAATCCATTTTTCAACAGTTATTAAATCAACAGACAATTTACCAGAAAATTTGGGGCATTTACGTTCTCTTGGTACATACAAGAACTGAGATGGTACAGAGAAAGATGCAGGAGGTACATTGGCATTTGCTGTTGTTGAAGCATTTGAGTCATCGGACTCTGCTGTTTGTGGCACAGTACTTTGAGAAGCCACCCGTGACCTTAACTGTTCATTTTCAGCCTGAAGCTGTCGTACCTGGTCCATAATGGCTTGAATGTCCTCCATTCCTTTAGGCTCCAATCAGCACCAGTGTCCTGAAGACGATCCTCCGTAGATCTTGATTGTAGATGCCAACCACTGTTTTCTCCCCTTTATCAAACTATGGGCCACTAAAGTCTCTATCCTGTCAACAACGCCAATTGTGACCAAGTGTAAAATAGAATGTAAAGAGACTTAATTAGTAGTCCAATGTTTATTTACAAAAATATAAAATCATCATTATTCAATGTTCTCAAATCTTAAAAATACGGTTAATCGATGGGCTGCATTCAAAACAGGACCAGCGTATACTTTACTGATCTGGAGTAGTTTAAATAATAATAAATATGCAACTTAGGAAACAAAGTCAAAATGGCATGGCCAAACAAAAGCCCAAATAAAAACCAAACAAAACATGCAAAGGTACCCCAGGTCAATTCAAATTGACACGGTCCGAAAATCCTATACAGGCCCAAACAATTAATACACAGCCTAAAACTTAACAAAAGGGGAAAAAACAGTGGCGACTCAGTAGCATCCAGATTACTTTGTTAGCATTCCAAAAGGAACTCTTAGTTGAAGAGGCCAGCAGGTGATGACTGATGACTGTAGCTACTACTTTGTCTGTGTTTGCACCAAACACAAATTAGGCTTAACCACTCAAGTATGATGGCTGCCGGTTACCCTCTGCACCCAGGTGGAGTGAAAGGCCCAGATTTGCTCCCTCTGGCTTTTAAAAGCTATGCTCCGCCCCCCAACTTCCCACTTCCTGGTCCACCCTGTCACACAGATAAGCTTCAACTTTTCTCGAGCAGAGGGGTTATATAAGTCTAGCAGACAGCGCTCTACCTCTCTGAGATAGTCATCAATGGTGGATTCTGTATTGCTAGGATCAAAGCGCTCTATGTCTCGGGCTAGGGACTCATGTTGACGCACCCGCAGTCCCTGTTCAGGGATTGGGGCTGGTCCATCTGAGTCCTCTCCTGACGACTCCTGCCTGCGGTAACCACGATAGGAGGGGGGCTCTAGTTCTGACCACCTACCTGGCATCGGCGGCCGTTCGTGGGACGCTGGGGGACCCTCCCTGTCATGAACTCTTGTCCGTGGACGCAGTTCAGAGGAGTGGGGTTTACCTGTGTCCCAGGAACGGTGCTCCCGTCGCCCTGGTGGGGGGAAAAGATCATAGCAGACAGTGTCAGGGGTCAGGTGGGAAGCAGGTGTTGTCCCATGATTTACATCATGTGGATCAGTCCTGATTGCCACCGTAAGTTGTTTAGGCATTTCTTTCCGTATCACACTGCTATATCTGTCCTGACCTCCTTCGCTTACCCTTCGTTCAGAAGATGCCTGAGGGCCCCATTCATCCAATGTCCTCCAGGTGTGGTCCCCATGTTTTCCTTTGAGGTTCTCACACTCAGATCCTTCTGTTTGCAAGCTAGCGAGATCCTCCTCTCGCTCCTCCTTGAGATGACAGCTGCCCTGAACACTTCTCTGTTCTAGCTCCCTGACTCTTTCCTCAGCTGCGATCCGCATCTCAACCTCTCTGTTACGCAGATCAGTCTCTAGCGTTAACCTTCGGTGGTATAACGCAGTGAACTCACCCAAAACATCTGCTACCAATCTATGTTTAGGCTTGCTTTGGACCTCCTCCACCAATTCCTGAATTTTCCTCTCACAGTCCTCTATGTTAAACTGATTCAGGCGGGTTCGCTCGTCCGGTGTCATTTTAAGCAGTGAGCTAATGACATCCTGGGCCTCCATTCCAATGGAGGATTCTGGACCTTCAGCTCCTTTGACTGAAGAACCTTTACTATCCATTCTTTGTCAGCTATGGATAGCAACACAACAACTGTAGCTCAGCACTACACAACAACAACAATCAAATAACAACACTGTAGTTTAGCTCAGCGCTAAACAACAGACAACAAATAACAACGCTGTATTCTAGCTTAGCACTAAGCAACAACGCATACACTTTAGTTTAGCTCAGCGCTAAACAACAACTGTTAACAACAACTGTTAAGTGGCTTCACTTTAACTGTCAACAGCAACTCGCACTACGACTGACACTTTACTGCAGGAAGTGTGGTCAAATACGTGCGTTTAATTAGGCTGCGCAGGGGAAATCAACCCTGCGACTTACAACTTTATGTTTAGGAACGGTTAATATGCTTGTTTAACTTTGAGAATATTAACTGTGAGTGACATGGACCACTAACCTTTGGGCCAGTAATTAAGTGATAAAGCTGTGGCTTTGTTTGTGATGTAAGTTATTTAAGAACAGGTGCTCTACACATGTGTGGAAAATAGCAAAGTGTTTGGAACTTCAGAGGTGGCAAAGAATGACAGTTAAAAGCGCTAACTTGCAACCTTAGTTTCAAAATCACAGCTCAGGTTTGACCACTTATGATGAGCAGAAGGGGGAAGAGGGAGGAAAAGAAAAGGAAAAAAAATTACAAAAATAAAAAAAAGTTTCCAAAAGGAATAAAAGTAAGATATGATAATAAGTTGAAAAGAAAAATAAATAAAATAAAAATTAAAAGTATCAACAGGCGTAACCATAAGGCAAGTTTTAAGAAAATGACTTCAAAATGGTCCCTCCGGGACACTGAGCGATCTCAGCTGTCTTTTAAACCGTGACTGCAACTACCTATCCTGGCCACCAGATGGAGACAGGGCGCCCTTCACTTTGGGAAGACTGAGCTGTAATTACACACAATGTCCAGCAGATGGGGAATCGTGTTAACCTGACCACAGCCAGCTGTATGTCGCTCCGCCTAGCTCCACTCACATACATCTGGGACACCGCCGATAGAGAGTGATTTCTCCAACCAATTTTATAGTCTGGCCAATCAGGACGCAGGGCTGGAGTTTCATAGATGTGACGTAGTGGAGACGCGACCATGACGTGAGACTGTTTTGATAGCAGTGGCGGCTCGTCGAGGAAGCAAGCGTTAGCATTGATTCTGCTATTTCTTCCGTGTTGTCCAATCTACCTAATATTGTTTCATTAAAAGAACATCAGAGGACGGCTCTGAAGGCTTTTGTTGGTGGAAACCACGTTTTCGCCCTTCTCCCGACCGGATTTGGCAAGTTTTGTTTTCCGGGGCGCGTCCGCTGCTGACGCGGACGCGCCCCGGAGCGGTTAGCGGTTAGCGCGAACCATGTTAGGAGGCCTTTAGTCCTCAACGCGGTCGGCCCGGGATCGACTCCGACCCCCGGCGCTTTGCCGCCTGTCTTTCCCCCTCTTCCTGTCAGCTCGCTGTCAATAAAACGCGTGCCACTAGAGCCGCAAACACATAAAAAAAAAAAGTTTTTTTTTTCCTGTGTCGCTCTCATCAGCGTCACGGGTTAGCTTCGGTGTGAGTGGTTGAAATAGCACGTCGATAAAGATGACAGACAAGTGGCTTATCCAATCATATGCAAGGATTTTTGATAAGGCCCAGCCTTCAGTAAAGGCAATTCCTATGGCGGTGTCCCAGATGTATGTGAGTGGAGCTAGGCGGAGCGACATACAGCTGGCTGTTGTCAGGTTAGAATCGTGTCCCTCATCAAAACAATTATGATGCAATTACACACAACGTCCACCAGATGGAGGCAAGGTCTCTCTTTTCCAAGCAGAACACGACACAGAAGGTGACTGATCAGTAGCAGACGCTGGAGGCGCTGTACGTTCTAGTCAGTTCAGTCTGACTAACTCCAGGTTTAGAAATCAATATTCAAACCTCAGGTTAACAACCTCAAACCACCACAAACACGTACATATTTAGTAGGAATACTTCCTTAATCAATTATGAGCCCCTTTGGCAAGGTGAGCAGTCAAAATGCTGGAATGTAGATTGTGTTCATTAAATTCATAAGTTGCTGGTTATTCAGTTTAGTCTAAAGGAACGCCAATAAGTAGACTAGCCCACCCAGGGACGCCAATTAATGTTATGCCAGAAGCAGTTTGAATAATAAAAATGATTCAACGACTTTGGAAATCTTACTCACTACTAACTAACATGCAAAATATATGTGGAAATAAAAGAACAAACAAAACAAAACAAAAACAAAAGAAACAAATGGATTCAAATGAGAGATAGCAAATCATAGTTTAACTCACGGTTGTTTAAACCACACTCAGAGACGTCGGCATTTGACGTCGCAGCATTGAGGGACAGACAGCTTTGAGAGTCCCACCGGACGCTTTGATGTCTTACCAAGCTATCAGCTAAGCTACCTACAGTCCAGTCATCCGACACCCTTCGAAGATGGCGACTATGATGACGTATGATCTACCAATTTGCATGATGCGTGAGGGGAGGTCCTAATGACGTAACCACGCTTACGCTGATGGGGTAATACCTCACTTCGAGAGGACGTGGCTAACTGGGGGGTTTAAACGGAGACCGCGAACTGAGCTCGGACCAAAAAGATTGCACCCGCTGATAAGCAAAGCAAAGATGGAACAAAGAGAGAGAAAAAGGATGAAAAAGTTGAATAATCGACTCACGGCGGAGTCTCCACGAACCACAAAATCAAACAACAGCCAAGTCACTTTCACAAATGCATGCACATATAAAGAAAATATTCAGCAAAATAAACAACTCCTTCTTGAAATAAAAAGCATTAACCTACACCTACAAGTTCCTACGTCTGCCAAGGCACCTCTAAACACCCTGTTGGTGAGACAGAAATAAAAAGGGAGAACCCGTTACTTTGAGGTGCCTCGGGGCTGGTCCGGAGCGCTCCGAGTAAGGCGGCTTTCTGGACGCGTCTTGACGAACGTAGTTGTCCGCAGGCTGCAGCGGGACGGGGGATAAGCTCCTTTGTTTCTTCCTCCGGGTTCACAGTCGCTTTGCTCGGCCCAGCAAAAGCGTAGTCCTCTTTCGATCACTGGGAGATAAGGCGGCTTCCAGTATTTGATCAGAGGGAATTAAAAGTACCTTTTAGAGTCGACCTCCTGCTATCGTTAATGCAGGGATAAGTTTTGCTTCGAAAAATCTCGGTCCAGCGAGAAACTCGAGCACGTGGCATGGGATTGCCCCAGCCAAGTGAAACAGCTGTGTGTCTTCTCGGGTTGGCAGCGCACCAGTGAAGAAGAACGATTGCAAGGCGCAACCGAGTTTTATCAACTTTACCCTAGCAACGTTATCGGTTGCTAGGGCGCCGGCCATTTTGGGCCGCGTTGCATGATGGGAGTTGGTGGCCATTTTGACCACCTTACATCATGGGAAATGCAGTCCGTCGTGTCCCGAACTAATGCAAGTTTGTCACGTCCTGACATGGCACAACACAGACCATATTATTTTGAGTAATAGATTCAGTGTCAATCAATGCTTCTTAACAACTGTAAAAACACTCCAACTCCAACCTTTCTGACTACTACAACAGCCTACTTTATTGCTATTTTGTTTTACCATTAAGCAACTCGTTATTCAACTATATGTATAGGACACATTTCTCACAGCTCTACTGTTTTTACTTGAGCATCTTCAGAGCAATTAAAAAATCTGCTACAGTTCAGTGTGTGTTGGGAGGTCCTTCCAGAGGAGCTGATCGTGAAGGTGGCAAGTGGCCACCTTCCAAGGGCCTTGACTTGCTTTGACACCATCAAGTTGCCTGACCATCACACACACTACAAAGATTTTGAGTCCAACTTGTTGTGTGCTATTGCTACCTGCGAAACAGGGTTTGGTCTTGTTTTAAGGCAAATGATATTTTGGACTTGGACTTTGGTGTTATAGGGTTTAAGTCAAAAAGTCCTGGCAAGTTTGTATTCTTTTAAAGCAGTTTACACAAATGTATTCCCCTTTCTGTTTTTTGTTACCTTCTGCGTTAATTACTTGTAAAATAGAGAAGTACCTTTTATAGTTCCAACATATGTATGGCCCGTGCCAAGTGCTTAAAATGGTTCAAACAGCTTTACCTTTTAGGTGTGTACTATCACAATTTGTACATTTACATTTAGATCTTTATTTATGCTACTACTCAGGGCTATGCTCTTCTATTACATCGTTAAATTAAATTAAAATCTTTGTTTTGCATTGTTATATCTGTGGTTGCCCTGACCACTCTGATGTTGTAAATGTTTGATACCATTTTCCACGTTCCTGTTTAAATATGTGGAGGTCTGCAAATGGTTACTCTAATTTGTTTTGTATAAACATTTCAATAAACAAGCATATATTCATGTAGTTTTGTTACATTGTCTTGAAATAATTTGCTTTTCATTTCATTTATTTGAAATTACAGTACCATTTGAAAAAAAAAATTTCCTCTCTGTACAGTTCTCTTACAAATAATCTGAATGACATTTTTCTTGCCTTTGGTAAACTGTAAACAAAAACTTCAATGTAATTAGAAGGACTGTCTAACATTTGATTCTGTGCAAATGCGAAGGTTCCCTGTGATTTTAAAAATGTAATAGCCAAAACTAAGCTCTTAAGTGCTAACTGTTGAACGCACAAATCAAGCAACTTCATCTGTTGTGAATGATTCTTTGGACACATTCAACTGTGGCCATGTAAATTCCATAACAACCAGAGGAAGCAGTGTGGGATCTATTGGTCTTTTGAGGTTCTCCATCTCCAGTTCGCTTAGAGGTGTCTGGAGAACTGGAACAATTATGCCTGGGCTCTGGTTAAAACTAAATAAGATAAATACTGTTAGGATAACATTGGGCTGCCTAATCCTCTTGAGTCCTACTCTAATGAACATTTATCTGACAGTCCACTATTTACATTAAAGTAACAAAAACTGATTTTTTTTATTTAAATTAACACAAAAAAACTTTAGACTGAGTACCAACACTGAACAGTGTCACAAAAAAGTTAGGCATCTTACGTACCCTAGGGACATCAGGGTCTGTAACAGGACATACTGTAGAAAGTGATAGAAACATCTAACATGGATAGTACTTATGCATTTAATTTGTCTGCTACTTTTTACCAGCCGCCTCTCCTGCCTTTAGCAGACTTTGAGGTATTACCTATTGTTTTAATTAATGACTCAAATTCGGCATAACCTTCCATTAAAAGCTCTTGTTCTGCTTGAGAGAAAAACTATGGGCGTTCTTTGGCCATGCTGAACAGCCAATAGCAGCGTTGCTGATCATTGTTTCTACTATCGATACATTTCCCCTTTTAAACAAACGCATGAACGCGCAGTTATCTCAGATAACTGAATCCAGCGATACTAATCATAAACAACAGGTGTGTTCGAAGAACCCAATTAGCCGGATCATGATTAGCCGGATGATATCATCTTGGATGTCTCATTTAATCTCGGATGTTTTAAGCAACGTATGAAGAACGGACCCTTGCTCTAAAAAATTGGCACAAGCCATCTAATGCTTGTGCCAATTTTTATCCACCTCCAACTGGCACCATCACCCCACAACCCACTACATTCTCGTCACTCGAGTCTCTTTTGACTACGTGGGATTTTGAATATCAACAGTGAATAACCCGATTCTCCACAGAAGAATCGGTGTGGGGTGTTTTCCTTAGTGCACACCCCTCACTGTAGGATCAGAAGAGATATTTGGTGTAATTTGTCTTTTGTTATCACCAAGTGTGTGGTCTCTACATCTGTGAAGGTTCTAGGAATCCTGTAGTGTACCTGGCTTAAGCCTATTTGGACTTGAACCTTTCAAGAAGCTTTCGATAACATCTGCATTTTCCCTTTTAATCATGTAACACTTTTGCTACAGCAAATGTGTTTCAAATGAAAGGAGCACTATAAATAAAATGTACAATTATCATTGTTGTCCTGTTCCTTGTAAGTGCTTGGGTATAATTTCTAGTGAAGAGTTAGTAGGCACTGTTATAAACAGTGGACCAGTCACCTGTTAAATAGCTGGTTACATTAGCAAATCCATTGTACCTCAGTGGGAAGCCATATTTTTCCATAAACCTTTGGAAAAAGGCCAGGGGTCCGTTCTTCGTACGTCGCTAACTCAGTTAGCAGGATTTCATTGTTGACGATTTGGCATGATCTTGGATCGTTTGGTTCTTCGAAAGACATCCTGCACTTGTTGTCATAGCAACATGTGTGCCAGCTTTAGCCTGCTCGAGAGCAGGCTTATTTCATGTAAACAAGATTAGATCATGGCTGTATAAGCGGAGGAGATAGGGAAGTCTGTCGTAGCCATGTCCATTTTTACGACTGCAACCTGTTGCGGAAGGTGCAAGTATAATTTGCAGAGTTTTTCGAATTAATCGCGTATTCAATTGCGCAATAGACAGGATCCTTTAGCGCAGCGCAACAGTGTAATTGTAGAGAGATTTTCTTGGTGGCTGTTATAAACAGACAAACACATCATTTAACAGTGGCTTTTAAAGAGGAAAAAGTGGTGTTGGAGCCATAAATCTAAAATATTTAAGTTATTTGTATGATGGTTTGCTTTTTATTTTTATCCTATTCAGTAAGAAGATTTGTTCGGGCCATTTTATTGTGAAGTTTAGTTTTACTTTGAAAGGCTTGCTTCCTGTCGAGCCGTATATTGTATTTGATAAAACTATGGATGGATTATCTAGCCACGGAGCAATACAGTTTTACCGTGTAAACTGTGGATGACTTGGAAAAGGAAGAACTTCATTTTTTTATAGATAAATAATTTTTTGTTAATCCCAGTTTGCATGCGTCCTTCCCGTGTCTAAGGAATGACACTGAAATTTGGATCTCTTGACATAACAAGTGTCTTTTTAAAATAAAGTATAATAATTAAAGGCTACCATTTTGTAGAATATTCTTGTATTTCACTTTTACTTGTCCCTATGTTCTAGTGGGTCCTGTGGAGGCTCTGACATAAAAGAACAAAGTAAATATGAGATTATTAAAATGAAAAAATTCATACTGTAGAAAGTGATAGAAACATCTACCATGGACAGTATTTACGCATTAATTTGTCTGCTGCTTTTTGCCAGCCCTCTCTCCTGGCTTTAACGGATTTTGAGGTGTTTTAATTAATTCAATTCAATTCAATTTTATTTATATAGCGCCAATTCATGAAACATGTCATCTCAAGGCACTTTACAAAGTTAAATTCAATCATATTATACAGATTGGGTCAGATTATACAGATTGGTCAAAAATGTTCCTATATAAGAAAACTAGTTGATTGCATCAAAGTCCCGACAAGCAGCATTCATTCCTGGAGAAGCGTAGAGCCACAGGGAGAGTCGTCTGCATTGTACATGGCTTTGCTGCAATCCCTCATACTGAGCAAGCATGAAGCGACAGTGGAAAGAAAAAACACCCGTTAGCGGGAAGGAAAAACCTCTAGCAGAACCGGGCTCAGTATGAACGGTCATCTGCCTCGACCGACTGGGGGTTACAGAAGACAGAGCAGAGACACAACAAGACAGACAAAAAGCACAGAAGCACACATTGATCTAGTAATATGTTCTACATTAGATGGTAATAGTCGGTGATCTGTCCTCCCTGGATGATTTCACAGTCAACAGAACGTCAGACCAGGTGTACCTACTATGAAGAAAAAAGAGAGAGAACAAAAAGTTAAAAGCTGAAATGACAACAGTCATTTCAATGTAATGCAATGCAAATCTGGAGAACAGTAGACTGGAGAACAGTAGAAATCAGTAGAGTGAGAAAAATAGGCCCTGATGTCCTCCAGTAGCCTAAGCCTATAGCAGCAAAACTATAAAGGTAGCTCAGAGTAACATGAGCCACTCTAGTTATAAGCTTTGTCAAAAAGGAAGGTTTTAAGATTAGTCTTAAAAGTAGACAGGGTGTCTGCTTCACGGACCAAAACTGGGATTGGTTCCACAGGAGAGGAGCCTGATAGCTAAAGGATCTGCCTCCCATTCTACTTTTAGAGACTCTAGGAACCACCAGCAGACCTGCAGTCTGAGAGCGAAGTGCTCTGTTAGGAACATACGGGGTAATCAGAGCTCTGATATATGATGGAGCTTGATTATTAAGGGCTTTATACGTTAGAAGAAGAATTTTAAATTCTATTCTTGATTTAACAGGAAGCCAATGAAGGGAAGCTAAAATTGGAGAAATATGATCCTGCTTGTTGATTTTCATCAGAACTCTTGCTGCAGCATTTTGGATCAGTTGAAGGCTTTGAACTGCATTTTGTGGACTTCCTGATAGTAAAGAATTACAATAGTCCAGCCTTGAAGTAACAAATGCATGGACTAGTTTTTCAGCATCACTCCTGGACAGAATGTTTCTAATTTTGGCGATATTCCGGAGGTGAAAAAAGGAAACTCTGGAAACCTGTTTAATATGGGATTTAAATGACATGTCTTGGTCAAAAATAACACCAAGGTTTTTTACTTTATTACCAGAGGCCAAGTTAATGCCATCCAGATTAAGTGATTGGTTAAGAAGTTTATTTTTTGAGGACTCTGGCCCAAAGATTACAACTTCGGTCTTGTCAGAATTTAGATGCAGGAAATTTAAAGTCATCCAGCTTTTGATGTCATCAAGACATGACTGCAGTCGAAGTAATTGATGGGATTCATCAGGATTTATGGATAGATATAGCTGAGTGTCATCAGCATAACAGTGGAAATTAATCCCATGCTGTCTGATAATTTTGCCGATCGGAAGCATATATATGGTAAAGAGAATTGGTCCAAGGACTGAACCCTGTGGTACTCCACAGGTGACCCTAGAGTTTGAGGAAGATTTATTATTAACATGAACAAACTGGAATCTGTCCGACAGATAAGATTTAAACCAGCCTAATGCTTTCCCCTTAATCCCTACAGTATGTTCAAGTCTTTGTGGGAGAATATTGTGATCAACTGTATCAAATGCAGCACTAAGATCTAACAGGACAAGTACAGACACAAGTCCATTATCTGAGGCCATGAGAATATCATTAGTGACCTTCACCAGAGCCGTTTCAGTGCTATGATGAGCTCTGAAGCCTGACTGAAACTCCTCAAGTAGGTCATTGCTTTGTAAATGTTCACAAAGTTGATTAGCAACTACTTTCTCAAGAATTTTAGATAAGAAAGGAAGATTAGATATAGGTCTGTAGTTTACTAGCTTATCTTGATCAAGAGGTTTCTTAAGTAAAGGTTTAATAACAGCTACTTTAAAAACCTGTGGTACATATCCATTTACTAAGGATAGATTAATCATGTCTAAAATAGGACCACTGATCAAAGGGAATACCTCCTTAAACAACTTGGTTGGGATTGGGTCTAACATACAGGTAGAAGGTTTAGATGAAGCTAAGATTTTAGATAGCTCAGAAAGCTCTACTGCTTCTAAACAGTTCAAACACTGTGCAGGTACTTACTGGGGATGAGGTAATCATGTTTGGGAGGATGCCAATTATTTTATTTTTAATGGCATCAATTTTATTTATGAAGAATCCCATAAAATCATTACTACTAAGAGCTAAGGGAATGGATGGATCAACAGAGCTGCAGCTCTGAGTAAGTTTGACAACTGTACTAAAGAGAAATCTAGGATTATTTTTATTCTCTTCAATTAATGATGAAAAATATGCTGCTCTAACTCTGCAAAGGGTCTTGTTATACAACAATAGACTGTCCCTCCAGATTAAGTAGGATTCCTCTTGGTGTGTAGAGCGCCATTTTCTCTCCAATTTCCTAACATTGTGCTTCAAAGAACGCAGCTCTGAATTAAACCAGGGAGCCAGCTTCCTGTGAATTATCACCTTCTTTTTCTAAGGAGCTACATTATCTAATGCAGAACGCAATGAGGAAGTCACACTGTTAGCAAAGGTATCTATTTGTGAATGGGAAGAAACAGCATTGCTGCCATCTACAGGACATTTCTGCAATACTGAGGATATTAAGAGGGGGACAGACTCTTTAAGTTTTGATACAGCATTATCCGATAAAGATCTACTATAATGGAACCCTCTTTTGGGGGTGGAAAACTCAGTTAGATTAAACTCAAATGTTATTAAAAAATTATCAGATAGGACAGGGTTGTGAGAGAATACTGTTAATTCTTCACAACCAATGCCATATGTCAGCACAAGGTCCAAAGTATGGAGCCGAGAGTGCGTTGGCTTATGCACATTTTGAGCAAAACCAATTGAATCTAGGATAGTTTTAAAGGCTACACTAAGGTTATCACATTCAGTGTCAACATGGATGTTAAAATCACCCACTATAATAACCTTGTCAGTATTTAATACCAAATCAGATAAGAAGTCTGACAGTTGATCCAAAAACTGAGTGTAAGGGCCTGGTGGACGATACAAAACAATAAACAGAAGAGGTTTTATTGCTTTGCAGTTTGGATGAGGGAAACTGAGGGTTAAATGTTCAAAAGAACTGTAATTATTAATTGGCCTGGGACTAATTAATAAATCAGACTGAAAGATGGTTGCCACTCCTCCTCCTCTTCCCACAGATCTGGGAATGTGGAAATTTGAATAACTGGAGGGAGTTGACTCATTTATACTAACGTAGTCCTCTTGTAGCCAGGTTTCTGTGAGACAAAACAAATCAATCTGATTATCAGAAATCAATTCATTAACTAACAAAGTCTTTGGAGGGAGAGACCTTATATTTAATAGACCACATTTAATTATTTTATTTTTTGGTTCAAAGTGATCCGTATGGATTTTTATTAGATTTTTATGATTTGTTCCCTTTAGATCAGTTTTTGATCTGTTAAGTTTTGGCCGTGGGAAAGACACCGTCTCAATAGGGTAATGGGTGGGTAACAGTACAGAAGCTGCAGAGAGGTGTGTTAAACTAAGGCTCTGCTTCCTGGTCTGGACCCTGGGTTGTCAGCATTTAGGTGAACTAATAAATCCGGCCAGATTCCTAGAAAGAAGAGCTGCACCATCCAAAGTGGGATGAATGCCGTCTCTCCTGATCAGACCAGGTTTTCCCCAGAAAGTTTGCCAGTTATCAATGTAGCCAGTGTTGGGGAGTAACGGATTACATGTAACGACATTACGTAATTTAATTACAAAAAAAGAGTAACTGTAATTCGGTACAGTTACAATGAGAAAATATGTAATTCAGTTACAGTTACTTCCGAAAATATTAAGAATTACAAATTTAGTTACATTTTTTTAAAAATATAAAGAAAAACCTTTGTAATGATATTTTTATTGCTTCGCGCCCTGTATCGCCGTTTCCCGCTACGGCTCCTTGTCTCTATCACTCTGATGATCCATCCTGTGCTGGTGGAGCCTTCTGAAAGAACAGCAAGCGAGCGGACGTTTCACGGTTTTATTTCAGCTCAAGCAGCGCATCAAAAATGACAGCCTTCAAGCAATGGAAATTTAAGTCTAGAAAAGAAAAAAAGGCACCCCATCGGGTAAAGCAATCCAAAGTTTGGCTTCATTTTAAGGAAGAGAAAGATGCAACAAGGCGCTTTGCAATCACTTTAAAACAGGGGAAACGGTATGTGATGGGAGATTTATGGCCATCAGATAGCGTTCCCCCACTGTAAAACAGGAGGAACGCTATCTGATGGGAGATTTATGGCCATCAGATAGCGTTCCCCCACTGTAAAACAGGGGAAACGGTATGTGATTGGAGATTTATGGCCATCAGATAGCGTTCCCCCACTTTAAAACAGGGGAAACGGTATGTGATGGGAGATTTATGGCCATCAGATAGCGTTCCCCCACTGTAAAACAGGGGGAACGCTATCTGATGGGTGAAATATGGCCATCAGATAGTGTTCCCCCACTGTAAAACAGGGGGAACGCTATCTGATGGGTGAAATATGGCCATCAGATAGCGTTCCCCCACTTTAAGACAGAGGAAACGGTATCTGAAGGGAGATTTATGGCCATCAGATAGCGTTCCCCCACTGTAAAACAGGGAAAACCAGGGACGTGCAGAGACCGTTGGAGGGGCGGGTGCTCAAAGTTAAAAGAGGGCACATGGGGCACGGATTTAAAACATTATACAGAAACATACCTTGCTGTACAACTGGTTGAAATGTACCAACCCATACTATAAATAATGGAACGTAGAATCAAAATACACCCTATCACACATACTCACATATATGTTTGAGGTCAGTGCAAAGCGAAATGAGTCTGTGTTTTACCTCATGGAACAGCTTCTGTTGAGGGGGTTGGTGCTTCTGTGTTGCTGGAGTTGGGCTGTATTAATCTGATAGTGCAGACACTAAAAAGAGCATGGGAGAGATAGCAGCTGATTAAACAAGTGGTGTGTGTTCATGCAAGATGCAAAGATAACTAACATTTAAAATGGCTCACTCTGACTGACCTGCCACACTGCTGAATTGCTAGAGTCTGTTGCCAAGGCTGACTGCTTAAAAACCAGTTGCTCATTCAAAGCCACAAACACAAACAATACTTCAAGTTTAAAGGTTTCAACCTGTATTTATTAACAAACATATATTCACATTGTATAAGTAACTGTAACTGAAAGGGTAATATTATTCGTGGGAGAAAGACAATAGAGAGAAGGTGGCTCTGTCTTTATGTCAGTTTCTGTCAGGGTCTGTGCCTTAGTTTTTTTTTTTTTTTTTACACATCACAGTGGCATTTTTATTTTTTGCAGTTATAACAGCAACCTCCTGTTGCCCATGCTCTTAAAAATGTCAATGACTTCACTGAGGTTGACTGGAATATCCTTTTCAATTGCCAGTAAAAGAAGCTCTGACAACCTTTCTTCTGTGCAAAGGGTGCGAAGTTTTGTTTTCACCAGTTTGAGTTTTGAGAAAGAGCGTTCAACAGTAGCTGTAGAAACTGGAAGAGTGCCATAAGTCTTCAGCAGCTCAGTCAAGTTGGGGAAAACCAGATGTGCATTGTTTTCTTTGACCACTGAAAGAATAGATGTCACACTGATGGGTGAGGGGCATGAGTATGAACTATGGAAGACCTTTAGTTCTGTCTGCAATTTGTCTTCTTCATCAATGTTGTAGAACTTGCAGAGCCTATTCAAAGCTTGCAGTGCCTCTGTTGGAATTTGGGCTGTTTTCCAGTTCTCTGGGACTATCAGGCAGTGGAGGGCATTCAGGATTTCCCATGTGGAGTTATCTTCAGCTTTAAAGCGTCTCTGAAGCTCTTGTGTCATTGTGTCCACAAAAACGTAATACACCTTAACACGATAGTAGTCCTGCAAAGTAGGGAATGTGTGGTCAGCAGTTGCTGTTGTGGCAATGACCTTGAACTTTGCTGGCATTTTCCTCCTCCGAGCTTGACCAGGAATCTCAGTTGGGGGGTCAAGGCCCACTGATGCAGCCTTCTCTGTAGCCTGTTTAAACATCTTCTCAAACTCCACCTCTGTTCTGCTGTAGGCCAGCCTCTGAAAAACTCCATCTACAACTTTGTATGCTGTCGCTAGGTCTATGTCTTTCTGCTGCAAAGCATCAGAGGCCATCGCAGTCACCTGGAAGATTGGGCAGGTGATCTCCAGACACAGGAAAAATTCAAAGTTGATGCTCCTGAGAAGAATCAATGCATCACCTGCCGAAGAGTCTGGTGGGTCTTGCTGTGTCATTTCCTCAAGAAACTGCATGACAGCTGGGAGGACCTTCCTCAGAGTCTGAAGGGCAGTTTCTCTGCAGGCCCACCGTGTGTATGAGAGCTTCTGCAGCTCCAGTGGACGCCGATCAGGGTACATAGTCTTCTGCATTTTAATAAATGCAGAGTGTCGTTTGGATGAGTTGGCCACAAAACTATAAAGTTTTTCAACTAAGTTGAAAAAGCTGACAAAACAGATGGTAGACTTTGCACTTTCAACTAACACCAAATTAAGACAGTGAGCCTGACAGTGTACATACAAGGCTTTTGGATTTCTTTTTAGAATTCTTGCCTGAAGTCCCTTAAAGCATCCGCTCATATTTGCAGCCCCATCATAGCCTTGACCCCGGATGTTTTCCAACTTCAGGCCATTTTCTTCCAGTAGAGCTATAACTATCTTTTCAAGAGCATCTCCACTTGTGGTATGAATGTTACACACCTGAAGAAAGCGCTCCTTGATTTGCATGTTATGCACATACCTAATCACAAAAGAAACCTGTTCAGTGTGTGCAGCATCCGTGGTTTCATCCATGAGAATTGAAAAGGTTTTGCTCTCTTGGATTTCTTTTTTGATTACTTGTTTGACTGATATGGCCAAAGCTTTGATCATATCATTCTGACTTCTGTTGGAGAGAAGTGAGACAAGAGGTCTTCTACCAGGTCCCTGCTTCTCTTTTATTGCTTCCAGGTGTAATTTAATTACACTATCATACCTGCTAAACAGCTCCACCAACTCGAGGAAATTACCTCGATTTTGGCTGGACAGGGTCTCATCGTCTCCTCTAAAAGGCATGCCCTGTCTTGCCAGGTAAAGAGTGGTTGCCAGTAATCGGGACACGATTTCTCTATTTTTTTCTCTTTCCCTGTCTTTAGCAGCTTGTGATGCACGGTCACCCATTTCAAAAGCTGCCTCCAGTGATTTCTTTTTTAAGTTATTCCACCTCACCATACCACACATGTGTGATTCTGAGGCACAGTGTTCTTTAATTCTCTCTAGAGCCTTTCTCCACCGATTAAATCCTTCTGATTTCCATGTTTTGCGCCCTTTGTATTTATCCTCACACAAAAAAAGACGGCAGCTGAAACAGAACATGGCATCAAGACTTGGTGAGTACTCCAGCCATGTGTTGTTCTCATACCATTTCTTTTGAAATGATCGCCCCTCTTCATTTTTTGGAAAGGATGAGAGCGCTGGTAGACACGGTCCAATACTGTTGCAAAACTGAATGAAGGCCTCATCACATTTAATATTTAATTGTAGGACATGGGCAGGATCATTTGGGTGAGTAAGTTCAAGTAGGTGTGAGAATGTTTGCCTATCTCTGGTTTCAATCTCCTCCTGGTTTGATGCTCCTTCTACCTCCACATTTTGTGTAATCTGTAAATCAGGCTTTCCCTCTCTCACCCCAACCTCTGTCTCCTGGTTTGCTGCTTCCTCTACTTTAACATCCTGTGTGGGCTCCTTAACCCCTGAGACCATTCCTTCAGTCTCTGGCTCCTCCTGACTTTCTGTTCCTAGCAAACTCTCATTTCTCTGAGGCACAGTGTCTTCCCCTGTCTTTCCTTCCATCTCCTCCTCTTTCTCTCCTTTCATCTCCTGCTCTTTCTTTCCTTCCATCTGCTCTTTCTCTCCTTCCATCTCCTCATCTTTCTCTCCTTCCATCTCCTCCTCTTTCTCTCCTTCCATCTCCTCCTCTTTCTCTCCTTCCATCTCCTCATCTGACCTATGATGACTCACTCCCTGTCCATCTGGAAATCAGGCAGAATTTGCTCTTGGATTAATCTAATTAACACCATACACCTAATCATTAATCGATAAATGTATCAATCAATCAATAATTAACACACTATACATATTATAATGTAACAGAACAACATTGAAATTTTGTTTGTTACTGTTGTTTTCTCTAACTGAATATGGCTATAAATAACTGGTGCATGTGTTGCTCTTACCTTTTGTGCTCTTTGTCATCCAGCTGGTGAGTGATCCACTGCCTTTTGCAGCCTCACACAGCTCCTTTTGTTTTTGTTTTAACCTCCTCTCCTTACGAGGCATCTCTGCAAAATGAAATAAGATACTTAAACTACAATCTGATCCACATAAAACACACATACAAACAAAAATTGACATTGCATACCTTTTTAAAAAAAAATTGTACTGCATAGCCACAAGTTTAACCCATTAATATTTTGCCCTTTATTATTCCTAATGCTATAAAATAAAAAATTATTAAATGATATAGAAATAACTTTTTAAATGTTTTTTTGCTTTTATTTAGTTTGACTATTAAGTTTGCGCATGACAGCAAGGGTCCAAAAGTTATACAATTTGTCTGTATGCATATTAGCCTATATGGGCATATTTAATTTTTTTGTGTAAATAAGGAGAGGTTTAGAAATTCAAAACTCAAATTATTTTTGTTGTGCAATGGTCCAAAATGATGTGAATATGCATACTGCACAGTTTTAGTGAAATAAAACAGGAAAAAAACACACCTGTTTGAGAGTAAGATACATATCTCTCTGCACTTTCACATAGCAGGTGAAACAGACAGTAACAACAACAGAAACCTGACGTACTTCCTCCCCATAGCACGCTGTGCGTGTGTGGTGGTCAATTAGCTAGCGGCAGGGATGCAACTACCTACCTACCTACATTCTGGGGCAATGAAAGTATTATCAAAGTATTTAAAAATGACTGGCGGGAATTAATCGGTGACATAATCATACTGTGCATAAAAAGAAGTTAAATACAGAAAATCATTTTACTATGATCGTTTCTGCGCCTCCTCCAGTACCGGTGCCCTATAGTGCATACCCACTTTTTGCGCCGCTGGCTAGGGCTATAACTTGTGAGAGGTGTGTGCAAATTTGCACAGCACAGAGGATGCTCATTGCTTACTTTACTCGGTCAGTCTACTCATCTTGCAACAATAAACCTTGCACAAACTAACACCACTGCAGCACCTACTTACCTGACCAGTTGTTTACTTTTTCTGGAATCGGGAGTCGCAGTGGTTATCCGCAGCAGCAGGGCACGTCACGGCAGTAAGGTTAGCTTGAGGGCACGTTGTGGTGAAGCTGACGCGGCCGGTCACATGATCCAGTATATCATGTGACCGGCCACGGTTACCATGGAACAGTAGATCTAAATTATTATTGTTTTGGACATGCACAAACACATAAATACACACACACACACGCAAAAAAAAAAAAAAAAAAAAAAAAAAAAAATTAAAAAAAAATAATAAACCCTACAAAAGGGCACTTTGAGAATCAGGG
This sequence comes from Fundulus diaphanus, assembly GCA_037039145.1. NCBI lineage: Eukaryota > Metazoa > Chordata > Actinopteri > Cyprinodontiformes > Fundulidae > Fundulus > Fundulus diaphanus. Next base: position 10,198,244 of record CM073132.1, read on the forward strand.
ACAAAGGGGCAGGTGCTCAAGCACCCTCCGCCCCCCCCCTCTGCACGTCCCTGGGGAAAACGGTATCTGATGGGTAATATTGAGCATTAAATTGCATTGCCCTGTTTTTAATTCATATAGCATTATGCTATCTATCTATCTATAATAATTATAATATATACAACATATTATAATTATAATATATACAACATATATATATTATAATTATAACTATAACATATATTATGTATTATAATTATAATATATATATATATATATATATATATATAACATATATTATGTATTATAATTATAATATATGTATAAAATATATATTATTTATTATAATCATCATATGTATAACATATATATATTTATTATATTTATTATAATTATTAGTATTATTACTATTAGTTTCCCGCAAAAACGTGAAGAAAGTGTGACAACTTTGCCGAAACATGTTGTTTGAGCTTTCACGGTGTCCGTAGTTCCTCAGACAAGCGCGCCGAACAAGCGCGTGCTTGCCACGCGCGTGCTTTCTCAGTGCTCATCACGAGCACGCGCCTATTTTGCCGCGTGGGCGGGGCGGAGCGGCAAGAAGACGAAGGGGGAACCGTATCTGATGGGGAAACGCGGATTGACGTAACACCGGCAGCATACAATGGGGCGTCTACGTATATGATGTCTATGGCTCAGCGTTCACAGTAGCCCCGTTTACACTACACCTAAAAACCGAGCCATGCCGAGACCAGTCCGAGCTTGGATCAGTTATCCAAGACAAGCCGCCCATTTACACACAAAGCTTATCTCGGTTCCTTGGTTGCTCCCCTAGTGGCGATCTGCGGTACTACCGCTCTCTGGGATTGAAGGCGGAAGCAGCAAATCAAAACGGCAGCGCCCGTAACATTCAGGAAGTTATGCTTGATATTGTGATATTTCGGTGTTTGCGGAGAGTCAGGGGAAGAAGGCAACCATTGGTGAATTTACTTGAGAAAGTTTGCTTTTTTGGGAAGTGGATGAGACAAACGAACGTCTAATAAGGATTTACAGACGCCGGAAACAATGACAGACGCTGAGGTTCATTGCGCTGCTAAGCAGATTCATCTCTGGAAACCGTGTGGCACGGTAAGGAAGCTAGTATTATTATGAATGTCTGAAATTTGTCTGAATGGAGTGTGAATCGGGACGTGCAGCCAGACACGCCGGAAAACCCGCTGACAGTCAGCTGACTGTAAGGAGATGACGCGGTCTGCTCACGCGCTCTTTATCAGAAAACTGGGCCAGAAATAAAACCAGGCCGAGACCTACTCAAGAGCTGGTCTGCAGTTAGCACGGTCTGGTTGTGTTTAGCGCGGTCCGGTTCAGTCTGCTGACCGTTTACACACAAGAGTTATCTCGGTTACCGAGCTCGGACTGGTCTTGGCTCGGTTAAAAAAGTGTAGTGTAAACGGTAGAGGTGGGCGGATCGATCCTAGGATCGATACTATCGATACCAACGCGGGTATTGATATTGAACAATATTCTTTTAACAGGATCGATCCTTTTTATTCTCTCCCGCGCGCGCTGACTGCAGAGATTCACCAGTCTCCCCTTTTGTGCCAACACCGGCACTCTGCTGGCTGCTGCTCCCCCTCCCCTCTCGTACATGGCTCAGCGGCACCAGCCAATCAGCACGCAGGCTCACCCTGTCCCTCCCACTGTGCTCTCTCAACTCAACACACACAAACAACCGCCGCGCGCGGCGCGCGGCTCCTGTTCAGACACGGAGAGAGAGAGAGACCACCAGAGCGGAGAAACATGAAGAGAGAAATATGTTTTGTAAAAAGCCGGTTAAATTCAGTGGAAACACAACAAATTTATCTAAGCACGTGAAAAACCATGAGGAAGAAAACGTCGAGCGACAGAAGAAACTTCTCTGATTGCCCCGACAGACCAGACCCACAGACTGACGTCACTGACTGAGGCGTTTCAGTCCTCCGGAGGACATCCAGGTAGATCAGAGCAGCAGTTCATGTTAGTTTTCAAAGTAGATATTATCTATCATATGTTACTGGAGCCCACACAGAAAATGTAATTAAGACCTTGAAAGAACCCAGTACATATATCCTATTAAAAAGTGTTATTTAAGATAACATTAGCTAATCCTTTATTTATCCCACGACGGGGAAAATTATAGGATTAAAGCAACAAGCAGGTGCACACAATACAGACAAAATTACATAAGGATTGAAAGATATAAGAGGTGGATTAGGAAAAAAACACTGAACATAACATTATTATTATTATTTAATTGTAATAATAAAATAAAAATCAAATGTTAAAAGTATCGGTATCGGATCGATATCGGCAATACTGCCCCTTGTATTTACTTGGTATCGGATCGATTAAAAATTCCCGGTATCGCCCACCTCTAGTAAACGGGCCTAGTGTTGCGTTCGTGAGCGTCGGAAAGCTATGGTGCATTCAGGAGCATGGGACATTTAAGTTTTACAACGAAAAAGGCAGAAAACGGAACAGAACTTAACTCATACAATAATGTATTTATCCAGAAACAATGTGGGCTTTCTTACAATACTGAATGCTCTATAATTGTATTTCTGTTATTTTTGATTATGCACGTCTGCTAGCTTTTTATTCTAAAAAATCTATAATATTACAGCAGCAAATTATCAAAGTTTTTCAAAGCTCCAAATGGGGCTTCAGATCATACAGCAACAATTGTGCTGTCATTGTTTTACAGGGCAGAATTTGCATTTGCTGACTCTTGTCCTTTAACTACTGATGGATATACAGGAATAGAGTCATACAAGTGTCATTTCCTCTGAGATAGCAGGGGATGCAATTTTTGGCAAGGAGTTGCCGAAAAATCCATCCTCCTTGTTTTAAACTTAAAAACCGTCACACACACATGAAACCTTTTCATTAAACGGATGCCTTCTCCATTAGATTTATAAGTAACTGTCACAACAAACTTACATTTTCTTGTATTCTAAACAACTCACCTAGTGTATTTAAGTTTGTTCGTATATTCATTTTTCATTTAAACAAAGATAAATGTTACTGCAGTTGCACATTTACTGTGGATAGAGGGGAAGGAAAGACTGGTCTTTGGGAAGAGTTCAATAAGGTGACCGCTGTAGGAAAGAAGTGGTTTCTGAACCTGCTTGTGTCAGTCTGCAAACTGCGTAAATGGTAGAGCCTGGGGGAGGAGCAGAAAAGAGTATGGCCCGATGAGAGGAGTCTGAGAAAATCTTACATGCCTGGTGCTGGCATCTCTTCTTGTGGACATCCTGTGATTGCCTGTCTGCAGTTCCCTCTCAGCTTAGTGCTTTTTTAAGGTTCACATTCAGTTCTCAAAAATTAAATGTTGAACATGGGTCAATACTCATTAAAACCTTAAAGTAATCAAAAAGTAATCAAAAGTAATTAGTTACATTACTTTTTAAAAGTAATCGAAAAAGTTACACTACAATTACATTTTAAACAAAGTAACTTGTAACTGTAACGGATTACATTTTTAAAGTAACTTACCCAACACTGAATGTAGCCCGCGTCGTTTCCCTGCCAACACACCCATGAGGGGCCCATGCGGGTTGGATGTGGGCTGGTGAGTGGGCCCCAGCTGGGCAGCCCAGTTGGGGCCCAGCTAGTTTTGTCAGTGGGTTCCATGGTGGCCCCTTGTGGGCAAGCCCACATGGGCTGAGGGTGGGTTTCACATGGGCAACCCAGTTTTCACCCACAAGTGACCCTCAGCTGATTATGGGTCCTACACTGTATAGCCTTTATTATTACAGGCTATTTAATTTTGGAGTGTGTCATTTTGTGTTATTATTGTAATATGTATTATTTTTTGTGAATGCTGCTTGTGAAGACTTTGTTGCAGTCAACTGCGAGTTTCCTCTATGCACTATATAAATAAAAATGCCATGTCATTGTTCAAGGTTTTTTATTATTTCAAAAGCATAATATGTATTTTACAGATGCATAATACACACAATATGATACAGATTATGAAAGTTTTATACAAGACAAAAAATGGAACAGACAAAAAAAAAATGGTCCCATAACAAATTATCTTCGGCTGAGCGAGAAGTGGATCTAGTGGGAGAAGGGCGGACCTGTCTATTGCCTCCCCTGTCCCGTAGACTTAGACAACTTTGTCATTTGTTATGCACAGAGTGCGTACAGAACGAAATTTCGTTTCATACAGCTTTTGTAAATCGCAGTAGAAGTTAAATTACAGTTTTAGGTGCAGCAGAGATTTAGAAGTAAACAGTAGATTTTAAGTATACAGTATACAAACAATTGAAATGTAACAAAAAAAGAAATTATTTATGTACAGATTGGATTGTGCAAGGGGATTTGTGCATGAATGCATTTATTTGTGCAATTTTAGACTAGGAGTCCAATAGCATTTGTAATGCTATATGAGCTGCAATGATGCAAAAAAATGCAAATGTTGTGCAGAGTTTGTGGGTTGTAGTTTAGCAGTTCAACAGCAGTTCTACAGTCTGATGGTGCCAGGGAAAAAGCTTTTGCAGAACCTGGTGGACCTGCAGGGGATGATGGGGAACCTTTTCCCAGTGGGCAGCAGGGAGAATAGTCTATGGTGGGGGTGTGAGGGGTCCCTGATGATGTTACGGGACACACAGCACTGAGATGAAATGTCTTTTATGGAGGGAAGAGGAGACCCGATGATCCCTTCTGCTGTCCTCACCACTCTCCTCGCGTTCTTCCAGTCGGAGGCGCTGCAGCCTCCACACCACACAGAGAGACAGCTGGTCAGAATGCTCTCTATGGTGCTTCTGTAGAATGTCATGAGGATGGGCGGGGTCAGGTGGGCTCTCCTCATCCTCCGCAGGAAGTACAGTCGCTTCTGTGCCCTCTTCACCAGTGACGTGGTGTTCACAGTCCAGGTGAGGTTGTCCGTGATGTGCACCCCCAGGAACTTGGTCCTGCTGACCACCTCCACAGCTGAGTTGTTGATGAGCAGTGGAGCGTGGTGAGGCCGGTTCTTCCTGAAGTCGACGATGATCTCCTTCGTCTTCTCCACGTTCAGGATCAGGCTGTTGTCTCTGCACCAGCCCACCAGCTGTTCCACCTCCTCTCTGTAGTCCTGGTCGTTGTCGTCTCTGATCAGGCCCACCACCGTTGTGTCGTCTGCAAACTTCACGATGTGATTGGTGGTGATCCAATCAGCCATTTTACACTGCCCTCTCCACATCCTTCCTGCTGATCTGGCTGGTTAGGCTGTTCTTCTTTAAAGCTCCTGCAGGAAACATATGTTACGGTCACTTCACATGTCCCAACAACACTCTCAGCAAGGATTGTAAAGTCAACCATGTTGAAGTGATATTCACCAAAAACTGATCACTTTAATATCCCAATTACATTAAATTAAGCTTTCTAGCATGACTGAAATGGCATTTCAGTAATAACCATAGCCAATAAATGAGTGTAAATTTATCTTGACAAAAGTTACTATATTACAGTTATTAATTATCCATTATGCACTTACCAAATATAACTTCAAACAGCTTTAAAGACCGGATTTCCTGCTTGCCATTCCGGCCCACAAAATTATACAGCCTTGAGAGGTCATGGTCCATGATGAAGACCATCATCCGTCTTGTGGCCTCATCCACAGTGCTCCCTCCAATGTCTGCCACTGCTGTGATCTAAGGGAGAACAGAGTCAGTACAAAGTTAAAATTTTTTTTTTATTTTTTTTTTTGCACCTTCTAATGGCTCGCTTTTATTGACAGTAGACTGACAGGAAAGGGGTGGAGAAAGGGGAGAGACATGTGGCAAAGGACCGGTGGCAAACTTGACAAAGAAAAACTCGGGATCTAGATTATTTTCATTGTTGATTAATCTACTGGTATGGATTACTGTATAGTTGTTGATTATTTCAACAATTAATAGATTGGTTGCTATAATCATGAAATGTTAAAACATTTTGAAATGTGTTGGTGCTTCTCAAATCCCTTGTTCTGTCCACAAAAAGAGATACTCAGTTTATGGCCATGAATGAAGACCGAAATATTCTTATTTAGGAAGCTGAAATAATAGAATTATGAATTTTTTGCTTTACCAAAGCTATAACAGCCAATTAATTGAATTATTGATTACTGTTCAACTTAGAACTCAGAATTAACTGCCAACAAATCAGCCGACTCCTTTTCGAGGGTAAGCAAATGTTCCTCCGTTTTTGCCAATATTTGCCTTTGTGTTCTTTCTGAATGATTACTTGATAAATTGTCAACACAAGCATCATAAGTGTCCATGGAATCCATGTTCTCAGAATTATCTACCAACAAAGCCATAGACTTATTTTCAAGCACAAGCAAATGTTGCTCCGCTTTTGCTTTTTGTCTTTATTCTCCTCCTTTTTGTTCTTTCTGAAGACATTTCTATAAAAAAAAGAAAAAAAGAAAAAAGAAACTTTCAGCTATGTTAAACACAGCAGATGAACTCCAACCAACAACTGCAAATGATTTGGTTAGAAAACATTTTCTGGAGTTAATCACAGATCTAAGTCCATGTTAAGTGAAGCTAGATTTGTTTTGAGTATATCGCATCACAGAGGTGACTACATCAATGTGTGCATTATAAGGCGGAGGGATTTCAGCTGGTTATATATACTGCATCGTCACTTATTTGAGAGCCAAAAAAAGCGACTTCATTTTCAGAAACAAAGTGAAAGAAGAGCAACCCCGCATCTATATAAAAAAAATTTAAGTCGTATGAAATAATCAGGCTTGGAAACTGAGTGCGCTCACTGGCCCGCGCGGGTCACTGAACCGCGTCGAGGGGAAAGAAAAAAAAAAGTCCAGAGAGCGCAGCGAGGGGGGAAAAAAAAACATTAACTTTCGGTCAAATACCGACTGCCAAAAAAAAAAAAAAAAAGAAACACACTAAACAGCCCAAACAACTAAGGTCTAATAGTGCAAATCCAGCTCTGATTCCTTTAAGACGATAGAATGTGCTGCAGAGCCAAAGCTCCAAGCCGACGGCGGTAGCAGCTGGCTCAACCTAGTCCTCAACCACGTTGCGGTCGTGGTCACCTACAACTGTGGCTTTTTTTGTTGCTGCTGATACTCTCAAACCCCTAGAATTCTCTAAAGTATTCCTGCAGCAGACACTTTAAACCTAGCTCCTCCACTAATTACTTTCAGAAAAACAGTATTTATTAGATGTAGAGGCATTCTTACCTGTATGTCGTCCGAAAGATACCATCTCCGTCGCAAGGATAAAAAAAAACGTCCTTCCAATGAAGCCGGAACACGGCACAAAATGGCGCCCGTTAACTTCCGGCTAAGCGTGGTCAGAATCCACGTCCGGTTGAAATACTACTGTTTTGTTAGCAATACTATCGATGATCCTGGACGATCCAAGGTTTACTTCTGTTACATACCATTTTCGTATTTGTTTAATTAGCTTGGGTGATCGTAAAATATACTAATTTAGTTGTGAAACTATTAAAATATCAACATTATAAACGTTCCCCTGTCTCGTGTTCACTGCCCCCTAGTGACTGAATTGAGAATTGTGGTAATTTATATCCCCTTCTAAAGTTTGTTAATAAAGGCCATGAAATACTAAATTCTTAGCATCTTTCGTTTGCAAGACTTCTTAGAAAAACATGTTTTTTTAAAAAAGCTCTTAAAAGCTACTAAATCCACAGCATGATGATGTTAGAACAGAATTAACTAAATAAAATGTGTACAAAATCATTACGCTATACATATAATAATAAAATAACAAAGCACATATAGTATTTGGTTTGACATTAATTCCAGTGTATCAATATGAAAGTAGAATTCACCTGTGTGAAAACAAAAAAGGAAGAAACATTAAAAACTATTATATTGATCCAGTTTATGAAACATCTCAAAAACATCTCAAAATTTTCAGCCGCTTCACTGAAAGGTTGTGAAGTGATTTCAATTTCAATTATTTAAATAATTTATGCATCATAGGCTGGATTAATGCAATATTAAAGACTTTTACTTATTAAAAATAAATAAATAAATAAAATAGCATAAAAAAGGAGACCTTTCAGTGGCTCTAACATGTCGATTTGACCATTTTGAATTTGTAAGGGCTGCCCAACTGGAGCCCACCTATTGCCCATGCTTGGTATAGCCCATATACTGCCCACATGAGTCATGTGGGCAGTAGATGGGCTGCCCACATGGGTCCCAGCAACACAGCCCACCCTGAGCCCATGCCCAGCTGAAGCCCATCTAGCCCAAGTGAGGCCCACATGGGCCCCACCTGGACGTGTTTGCTGGGTTTCTGGACACCACCTAGACAACCAGCGGTTGAATGATGACATGCGGCTAAACTTGTCATCACTGGTCAGATCAGGCAGGGGACCAGAGAAAATTACAGAGTCCGATATTGTTTTAGCAAACTCACACACCGAAGCAACACCAACTTGGTGACCTCTGATCGGCGTGACCGGGTGTCATTACCGCCAGCGTGAATAACAATTTTGCCGTATTTACGCTTATCCTTAGCCAGCAGTTTTTTTTTGTTTTTTTTTTCCTTTTTTTTTTTCTTAGCCAGCAGTTTTAGGTAGGATTCTATGTCGCCCGTTCTGGCCCCTGGCAGGCATTTAACTATGGTCCCTGGTTTCTTTAGTGCCACGTTTCTTAATACGGAGCTGCCAATAATTAAGGTCGGCTCCTCGGCGAGACTGTCGATCAGAGGGGAAAATTTATTAGAAACGCAGATGGGTTGGTGGTGATCTGGGGGCTGAAATCTAGAGCTATGCTTACTACGAACCGTCACCCAGCCGGCCTGCTTAACCGGTTGTTCGAGTGCCGCTGTTGGTTCGCTACGTGAAGTTACTCTTTGTGGCTCCGCGCTAGCAAAGGAGCGGCTATCAGCTGGTTTTTCAACAGCACGGAGCCGGGTCTCCAGTTCTGACACCCTTGCCTCCAAAGCTACAAAAATACTACATTTATTACATGTACCATTATCACTAAAGGAGGCAGAGGAATAACTGAACATCTGACACAGAGAGCAGCAGATAGGAGACTTAGTCAGAGACGGAGAAGCCATTATGAGGCTAAGGCTTGGCTAACGCTAGGCTAAAGCTAGGCTAGCGCCCTGTTATCACGCCGAAGAACAAACCGTGTGAAACACGATGAGTTCCCAAACGTGATGAGCAGCCACAGAAAATGTTTTAAAAGTGCTTATGTTTGGAAACAGATGTTACAGCAAAGAGGTTTAAAGATAAAAAGCGAGAGAGCCTGGAGCAAAAATCCGTCGTTCACACAACAACAACAGGAAGTGACACAATACGCCTTACCGCAAACAGGAAGTCAGGATGCAATTAATGACTCAAATTCGGCATAACCTTCCAAGCTCTTGTTCTGCTTGGGAGAAAAACTGTGGGCGTTCTTTGGCCATGCTGAACAGCAATAGCAGCGTTGCTGATCATTGTTTCTACTATCGATACATTTCCCCTTTTAAACAAACGCATGAACGTGCAGTTGTCTGAGATAACTCAATCCAGCCATACTAATCGTAAACAACAGGTGTGTTCGAAGAACCCAATTAGCCGGATCATGATTAGCCGGATGAAATCATCTTGGATGTGTCATTTGATCTCGGATGTTTTAAGCAACGTACGAAGAACGGACCCCAGGTTTCTAGACGAGTGGTTGTTATTGGCAGCCCAAAGGTACATTATGAAAAACATAATTTAAAAATGGGCATACCTTAAAACACATGTGTGGCTGCATTTGACTGATTGGCCACCAAGCTCACAGAAACTGAACACCATAGAGGATCTATAAAGGATCTATAGGGTATTGAGAAAAGGAAGATGCAAGACACCAGACCTAACAACACAGAAGAGCAGAATGCTGCCATCTGAGCAACCTGGACTTCAATAACGGCTCAGCAGAGCCACAGACTGATTGCCTACATGCCACGCCATCCTTTCTGTATTTTTTTTAATTTGTGTTAAGTGTAAGTTAAAATTATCAAAATGACAATAAATACTTGAAATATATCAGTGTCTGTGTGCAGTTTTGATATTTTATATATAAACCACCTTAAGAATGCTAACTAATTATTTCAGATCACTGACCTTTGTGTATTTATACAATGTACATTTGTGCTTTTATAAAATACATTGGTGCACTTTATTGTGAAATTGTGAGCAGAAATCAGTGTCAATCTCACAGAACCTACAACGTTGTCCACTCAGTAACTGATAGTTTACTACCAAATAAAACATTGAATATATAATGATTATGTAATTGCTACTGAATAATTGATTGAGAATGTAAGTGATACTTTAGTTATATAGACTGAACATTAGAAACAGTCCACTATATAGAATAAAAGGATCAATTTAGAAGAAGCTATACAGAATATTTAATATCACATAATCAGAATATAAGTGATAAAAAAGATAAGATCATAGGTTTACCACAATAATTGCATGTAATTTATACAAAAACCTACCTTGCTGGAATACCCATCTATGCCACAGAAAATAACGTTATATCTGCTGAGAGATAGATAGATAACACATAAATTGATCAAGGTTAAAATGGAGTTGTTTTTTAACTTTAATGTATTCGAACTGTATACGCACAGGATCTTTCTTACCTGATCAGTTTGTGGTTGGTGTCAATATGGACAAGAGACCTTTGGCAGGGCACAGAATATGTGTGTCTTACAACACATTCCATGGAAGTCAGTCTTGTCAGCACACCTATGGTGTCCACTCGGTGCATTGCAGCCCTTACCCGTTCCCACTGAACCAAGCAAACCCTGGATTTAAGGGCCCCTTTCATCATTTGGTAACCACAGTGTGGTATTGTCAACTTTATGTCTGCAACCATGGAATCCAGGTCATCGCCTGTCATTTGACTATACAGTGAGGTCACTGACATGTTGTTTTCTGAGGATTGTATGTCTTGACACTCCCAACAAGCTTGCAATAGTTGTAAATGACAAGGGTATTCCAAGAAGATACTGATGGTACTCTTAGCAAAAATTTGCCATATGAGGCACACTCATTTTTATTCAATTTGAAGTCTTTTTATATATTTTTTAAGATTCTTCAATAGCTTCCAGGTCATGTGACCCATTGACTCAACACTTGTGTGAAATAGTTCTATTACTTCAGCCAGATGAGGCACACTCATTTTCATTCCATTTTAAGCCTTTTTATATTTGTAAAGATTTTCTATAATAAAAAAAATATATTTTTCTTCAATAGCTTCCAGGTCATGTGACCCACAAACTCAGCACTTGTGTGAAATTGTTCTACTACTTTAGCCTGATGGGGCACATACATTTTTATCCCATTTAAAGTCTTTTAATATTTTCTAAAAAAAATATAATTAATTTATTTTTTATTTTTCTCCAATAGCTTCCGGGTCATGTGACCAACTGACTCAAAACCTATGTGAAATTGTTCAACAACTTTAGCCAGATGAGGCACACTCATTTTTATTCAATTTGAAGTCTTTTTATATATTTTTTAAGATTCTTCAATAGCTTCCAGGTCATGTGACCCATTGACTCAACACTTGTGTGAAATAGTTCTATTACTTCAGCCAGATGAGGCACACTCATTTTCATTCCATTTTAAGTCTTTTTATATTTTTTAAGATTTTTTATAATTAAAAAAATTAGATTTTTCTTCAACAGCTTCCAGGTCATGTGACCCACTGACTCAACACGTGTGAAATTGTTCTACTACTCTAGCCTGATGAGGCACACTGACCATCACTTTTTTCACAATTAACACATGTGAAAGGCTTCTCACCTGTGTGAGCTCTTTAATTTTATATTACATTTTTGACTACACACATTTGCCACTTTCCACAGGTCGCACATGTGAAAGGATTCTGTTGTGCTATTACACACTGTTCTAACTTGTTTAATGTTTAATATATAACTTCCGATCTGTTAGGTATTGTCCGGGTGGGCTGACATTAGGACAATAGTTGAAAGGAATGATTCGCGCACTGGCAATCTTTTAACTGGCATCGATGCTCGTCTCCCCAGAGGGTCCACAAGCAAAGAGGAGGATAAGTCTGTGGCAGCTTGGCTTTATAGCAACGGCACACTGCTGAGGGGGGCAGTTCCTTGGTGCCTGTAGAAGTCTGAAATTTCTTTGCTTACAACTCAGTTCCGATTTTTCATCATGGCTTGATGGCACAAGAATTCTCACCTGTATGAGTTCTTGTGTGACGTACTGTTACGGCCCCTGGCCTCTTGAGACTGTGCAGGCTTCTATTAATTATGCAGATTCCGCTGTGGGAGAACACCTTCCTGATTGGCTGCCAAAGACCTGCGACCTCATTGGACCAGCAGAGGACTGCCATGCCAATCAGGCCGCTGATGAGGCCCACCTGCACCATATAAAAGACTCTTGGACTCATTCCTTCAGGGGGAAGACAGCTAGTAGGAAGCTATTTGTGAAGTTGTCTTTTCCCCGCCTTAGCTGTTTGGTTGCAATGGGTTGTTTAAACCACTTGTGCTGGCTTTGTTTGTTAAGCTGTTTTGGTTTGGTTGAAGCTTGACTTTGTAGTGGCTCATAGCTCATGTTTGGGACGTTTTGAGGCTCCCTTTGTGTGTACTTTTATTTTCTCTATTAGTCCTCTTGGGTGGTTTGAGTTATCTTTAACCTGACCTGTTGAACTTTATGTATTTTCTTTTGTATTCAACATCCCTAAAAATCATTAGCCCTTTTTCCTTTGGTTCTGTTAATTAAGAGTATTGTGTTTTGGTTATTGTAAACCCCTTCCTTGTAAATAAACCCTTTCACATGCCACTCTGCTTCTCTGGACACAGTTTTATGTTACCTCCTCTGAACCCCTAGACAGAGGGGGCGTAACATAAGTGGGGGCTCGTCCGGGAGCGTAGCTCTGTTAAGCAGATCCCTGTGTCCAGAATTAAGAGGGGAACATTTTGGGGAACCATGTCGGTTTCATTCAGTCTGGAGCGCTTTTTAGCTGCCCCCTCTCTTGAGTTTATTGATAGGTGCCGCAAGTGTGAATTGCTGCAAATTGTGGAGCACTTTAAGTTGCAGGTCCCAAAACAGGTCCTTAAAAGAGACCTAAAAGTTTTGCTAGTGGATAAGTTGGTGGAAATTGGGGTGATCAAAGAGCTTGATCTGCCTGGGGCTGCTGCAGTGCCAAGCCAAAAAACCTTGTCTGTGGAGGACATGAAAGATGGTTTTAGTGTTGAGGCAGCAGTGAGTGATCGGGGGAAGACACCCCACACACTCCCTCGCTATGATCCACTGTCACCTGTGAGCTCAGAAGGACGCGATGGCGCTCGGTTAAAGGTGCAGTTGGCACGTCTCCAGATGGAGGCTGAAGAAAAAGCCCAGGAAAGAAAAGCTCAGCTGGAGCTTGAAATCAGGAGGCTTGAAATAGAGGTCGAGAAAGCTATACAGCTGCGCAAGCTTGAGCTGGAGGCCAAGACTCGTGCGCCCTCTGCCTCTGTCACACCAGGTTCCACCTATCCCATTCGACATTAGTAAGTGTATTTCCTTAGTACCTGCTTTTAGAGAGTCTAAAGTTGACTCATACTTTGCAGCTTTTGAGCGCATTGCTAGTGCAATGCAATGGCCTAGGGAAACTTGGCCTTGGTTTCTACAATGCAAATTTTCTGGTAAAGCTCAAGAGGTGTTTGTCATGATTTGTCTTCATGAACCCGGACAGAGCACACAAACACAGAGCTGATCTTGAGAGTTTATTGCAAAGAAGGAGTAGTGGAAGGTGAAAACCAGAGTCAGTTACCAGGCTGGAGTTGATGAATAGCAGGAGCGGGCTGACTGGAGAAAACAAAATTAGTGAAGCACTGGGGTGACAGGAGTTCCAGCAGCAAGGCAGTGAACAGGCGTGTAGTGAGTGGAGGTTGCAGGTGGAGATTGCAGAAGACCCGGCGACCAGGAACAAACTGAGCAGAGTATTTAAAGAGGGGTAAGCAGGTGGAGCCAGTCACAGGTGATTGCAGCCTGACAGGTGATCCTGATCAGGCTGCGCTGGGAAGGAGGAGGCAGGAACTGCTAAAAAATGCAGCCACCAGGCTGCATCATGACAGTGTTGGCAGTGCTTCCTTTAAAAGGATAGTCTGGATTATGATCGGGTTAAAACTGCTGTATTACAGCCTTATGAGTTGGTCCCAGAAGCTTATAGACAGAAGTTTTGACAACATAAGAAAATTGCTGGACAAACGCATGTCGAATTCGCCAGAGAGAAAGGCGTTCTCTTTGATAAGTGGTGTGCTGCATCTAAGGTTAACAATTATGATGCATTACGTGAACTGATGTTGGAAGACTTTAAGAAGGCCATTCCTGACCGGGTGGTGTTATATTTAAATGAACAGAAGGTGACCGCTCTAGCGTCTGCTGCTGTTCTTGCTGACGAGTATGTGCTTACCCATAAGTCATCCTTCTCTTGTAATGAAAAGTCACGTGTTAATTCTGTACCTCAGTCTCTGACGTTTAAAACCTCAGCTCCAAAAGAAAGCCGTGAATGTTTCTATTGTCGCAAGCCTGGACATGTCATCGCCGATTGCTTAATTTTAAAACGTAAAACCACTGTTCCAAAAGAAAGCCGTTTCTGTTTCTATTGTCACAAACCTAGACATGTCATTGCTGATTGTTTAGCTTTAAAACGCAAAACACAGCCAAATTCACAACAGACTAAAGGTGTTGGTTTTGTGAGAAAAGAACCCCCTAATAAGAGCCACACAGAAATTGCAAAGTCCATGAGCCAGCTGGAGACTTTGAACCGTGAGCTGCAGGAGAAGAGCCGAGCAGCAGATGGAGAGAAGGCGCAGCTGGAGAAGGAGCGCCTGCTTCTTCAGAGCGTGCTGGAGTCGGAGCGCCGAAACTACAGTCAGGAATCAGAGGAGATGAGAGAACTCAAAGCGAGATTGGCTGGACTGCAAGAGGACAACAAAAGCCTGAAGATCAGTCTGTCTAAAGTGGAAGGACAGCGTAAGCAAGCCCAAGAAAGGAGCAACTACCTGGAGAAAGAAACTTTCGCTCTGTTGTTGGCTCTTCAGCACTTCCATGTTTATCGTGGTTCCAGTAGTTTACCGATCGGCGTATGCACGGATCATAATCCATTAGTCTTTCTGTCCCGCATGTACAACCACAATCAGCGCCTTATGCGGTGGGCATTACAATTGCAAGAATATAATGTGAACATTCGACATAAGAAAGGAACAGAAAATGTTGCTTTGGGTTGTTTAAACCACTTGTGCTGGCTTTGTTTGTGAAGCTGTTTTGGTTTGGTTGAAGCTTGACTTTGTAGTGGCTCATAGCTCATGTTTGGGAGGTTTTGAGGCTCCCTTTGTGTGTACTTTTATTTTCTCTATTAGTCCTCTTGGGTGGTTTGAGTTATCTTTAACCTGACCTGTTGAACCGTATGTATTTTCTTTTGTATTCAACATCCCTAAAATTATGCTTCTCTGGACACAGTTTTATGTTACCTCCTCTGAACCCCTAGACAGAGGGGGCGTAACACGTACCAAACAATATTTTGTAGGAAAACCTTTCGCACAGGTCACACACGTGAAAGGCTTTTCACCTGTGAGTTCTCATGTGATGACTTAAATAACGTCTGTTAATGAAACTCTTTCCACAGTTCACACATGTAAAAGGCTTCTCACTTGTGTGAGTTCTCATGTGAGTTTGTAAACAGCTTTTTTGACTAAAACATTTTCCACAGTGTGAGTTCTCATGTGACTTGCCAAATTATATTTTTCTGTAAAAGTTTTTCCACAGGTCGCACATGTGAAAGGATTCTCACCTGTGTGAATATTTAAACTGCCTTTTTCAGTAAAACATTTTCCACAGGTCAAACATGTGAAAGGCTTTTCTTCTGTGTGAGCTCGCATGTGTGTTTTTAAAGTACTTTCGTTCCAAAAACCTTTCCCACAATTGACACAGGTGGAAAAGAAGAGAAAAGGATGAAAAAAATGCTAAAAGGGAGAAAAGGTGACAAAAATAGAGGAAAAATAAGGGACAAGATAACATCCTCGGAGTCTGCTTCTACACCTGCAAAGAGATATA
Organism: Fundulus diaphanus; assembly: GCA_037039145.1. Taxonomy (NCBI): domain Eukaryota; kingdom Metazoa; phylum Chordata; class Actinopteri; order Cyprinodontiformes; family Fundulidae; genus Fundulus; species Fundulus diaphanus. Next base: position 10,214,294 of record CM073132.1, read on the forward strand.
TAAAATCAACGGTAAAATCAGCCAAGAGTTTCACAGGTACAACCAACACCATGATAAAATCACTGAAAAATATTCAGTACCATTGAATCACATTAAGATGGTGACAGCAGGTAGCAGAGGTGTGCTGGTGGTCCTTTTAGCTTTATGAGATTTTGATATTGCTCGGACCAACCCTCCAATACTTTGACCATTGTGAAAGGGGCAATACATACTAGGCCTCTCTACACTGAACTATAGCCAACACTTTGGTCATGGAGAATACATCCTCGTCCACATTTTCGGCTTGGTCGTCAGACCAAACGCCTCAGACCAGTGCCAAAACTCCAATAAAGCCCTGCGCTTCTCATCGTAATCTGTCTTTTACTGTGTGGAGATATTCATCACTGTCAGTTAAATCTGGTCATTCTTGTCAGTACTAAAATGGAAACGGCTACTGTTACCGGTGAAGTTATAGATTTGGCCCAGCTTCAACCCCAATGACAGGGTCTACCAACATGGCAAGCTTACCTGGAGGGCAGTTTGTGTGGCACGGGCGGTGCACTCGGCGGGACGTTTATCTGGGAGATGGACTTGTGCTTGCCGACTTTACCATCAAAGAAGGCCGTTTGTCACCCACAAACGGTGAGGAGTGACAATGCATCGGAGCCATGCTCAAGAGCCAGTGTGGTACCAGAAAGCCCAATGGGGGCGAAGGCACCATCTACAACAGCCGAGTGGAGTGTCTGCGTGCCAGAGGCATGGTCTAAAGCCGACGTAACAATGGAGTAGCCGGTGGAGGAGGCGGCCTTATCAGTTAATTATTCCAAGTTGGTATTGGACCCAAAGCTGAAGCCAAGGGGCATTTTATGTGAACACTTAGATATACGTAGTTTTAAATCAAAAAGTGAACAAATTCATCTCCTTATTGAATCATATATTGACTTCCTTTGTCTCTTCGAAACATGGCTCCATGAATTCTCAGCTTCTGCAATACTATCAGTACCTGGCTACAAAATGTTTCAAAGAGTGGAGGAGTTTTGAGTTATGCAAAGTACACTTTTAATTGTAATGAAATACATGTGGCACATGAACATGGACTAGAATTTATTGCTCTAAATGTAATCTCACAGCAAACGTCTTTCACTCTTGCAGTGATCTATAGACCTCCCTCCTCAAATGTAGATTTTTACAAATAATTGGAAAATCTGGTGAAAGAATTTAATTTGGCAATAGAACATCATCAGGGTCACCTTAATATACACTGGTGGGACAAACAAAATCGGCAATATCTGTAAAAGGTTATGGATAACTTTGACATTGTCCAGGATATTAATGGCCTCACACGTGTAACAATGGACATGACGGAATGGCCAAAGGCTATTTTAAGATCGAATGGATATGAGCATGCTCAAAGACCTGGGTTCAGCTCTTGTCAGTTCTATTTCCACTGTTATAAACCTGTCTGTTTCAACTCGGCGCTTCCCAGATGCTTGGAAATCTGCTTTAGTTACTCCAGTATTCAAATCGGGTGATATAACATCTTTAAACAATTATCGACCAATAAGTATTCTTAGACTTAGACAACTTTATTTGTCATTTTGTATGCACAGGATGCGTACAGAAAAAAATTTCGTTGCATACAGCTTGTAGATTGTAGTAAATTAGATTACAGTATGAGGTGCAGCACTGATTTAAAAGTAAACAATTGAAATGTAAACAATGCAGGAGAAAAAAAATCAGTGTGAGGTGCAGCAGTGGTTTAAAAGTAAACAATTGAAATGTAAACAATGCAGGAGAAAAATCACAGTGTACAGGTGAGTATTTCTAAAAACCATTTGTATGTGCAGAACTGATTTTGCAAAGGGCATTTGTGCAAGAATGCATTTAGAAACTAAGAGTACGGCAGCATTTGTAATGCTAGATAGAGATGCAGTAATGCAGTGATGCAAATGTGCAAATATGCGAATGTTGTGCAGAGTTTATAGTTCATGAGTTCAACAGTCTGATGGCAACAGGGAAAAAGCTTTTGCAGAACCTGGTGGACCTGCAGCGGATGCTGCGGAACCTCTTCCCAGAAGGCAGCAGGGAGAACAGTCCATGGTGGGGGTGTGAGGGGTCCCTAATGATGTTACGGGCTCGGGACACAGCGCTGAGATGAGATGTCTTTTGTGGAGGGAAGAGGAGCCCTGACGATCCCTTCTGCTGTCCTTACCACTCTCCTCACGTTCTTCCAGTCGGAAGCACTGCAACCTCCACACTACACAGAGAGACAGCTGGTCAGAATGCTCTCTGTGGTGCTTCTGTAGAAAGTTGTGAGGATGGGCGGGGGCAGGTGGGTTCTCCTCATCCTCCACAGGAAGTACAAGCGCTTCTGTGCCCTCTTCACCAGTGACGTGGTGTTCACAGACCAGGTGAGGTTGTCCGTGATGTGCACCCCTAGGAACTTGGTGCTGCTGACCACCTCCACAGGTGAGCTGTTGATGAGCAGTGGAACGTGGTGTGGCCGGTTGTTCCTGATGTCGACGATGATCTTCTTCGTCTTCTCCACGTTCAGGATCAGACTGTTGTCTCTGCACCAGCCCACCAGCTGCTCAACCTCCTCTCTGTAGTCCTGATCGTTTTCGTCTCTGATCAGGCCCACCACCGTTGTGTCATCTGCAAACTTCACGATGTGATTGGTGGTGAACCTGGGGACGCAGTCGTGTGTCATCAGAGTGAATAGCAGGGAGCTCAGGACGCAGCCCTGAGGGGAGCCCGTGCTGAGGGTGATGACATCAGAGGTGCAGACATCAGTCATTCCGACCCGGAACGACTGAGGTCTGCTGGTGAGGAAGTCTAGCAGCCAGTTGCGAAGAGAGTGCTGAAGCCCAGATGTTCTAGTTTTCCTACCAGGTGCTGTGGGAAGGTGGTTTTAAACGCTGAACTGAAGACCAGGTACAGCATCCGCACGTGCGTGTTCTTCTCCTCCAGGTGTGCCAGGCTCAGGTGAAGAGCGGAGGAGATGGCGTCCTCAGTGGAGCGGTTCTGCCGGTAGGCAAACTGGAACAGGTCGAGTGTTGGGGGAAGCCTGGAGACGATGTGTTCCTTTACCAGCCTTTCAAAGCACTTCATCATGATGGGAGTCAGTGCAACAGGCCAGTAGTCATTAAAACAGGTGACTTGAGGTTTCTTCGGCACCGGAATGATGGAGGCCGACTTAAAGCATGCTGGCACTGTGGCTTGGTCCAGCGAGGAGTTAAAAATGTCTGTGAGGACACCAGCCAGCTGACCTGCACACTCCTTGAGCACCCACCTAGGTATGTTGTCAAGCCCTGGGGCATTCCGCGGGTTGACTCTCCTCAGAGTCTTCCACACGTCGGCGGTGTCAAGGCAGAGCACCTCCTCTTCCTGATGGGGAACAGCCTTCACTGCTGGTGTGCTGTTTAGTGCCTCAAACCTCCCAAAGAAGTTATTTAGTCCATTGAGGAAGTCAGCATCAACTTCACCCACTGGGGGGGGGGGGGGGGGGCGTGTTGTATTCTGTTATTGCCCGTATGCCTTTCCACATGCTCCTGGTGTTGCTGGCGTCATGGAAAAGCTCCTGGATTTTCTGACTGTGGTTCCGCTTCGCTAGCCTGATGGCACGGTTCAAGTTGGCTCTCGCTGTCCTCAGTGCCTCCTTGTCACCAGACTTGAAGGCTGAGTTCCGTGCTTTTAGCGCTTGACGGACCTCCTCAGTAATCCAGGGTCGTTGTTTGGCTCTGGTGATGATGGTCTTTGTGGTGCTGACGTCCTCAATGCATTTGTTGATGTAGGCTGACACAGTCATGGCGTACTCATCGATGTCGATCTTGTCCTCATAAGTTGCTGCAGCTTTGAACATGCCCCAGTCAGAGCACTCAAAACAGTCCTGGAGCGCTTCCATTGCTCCCTCGGTCCACACCCTCACCTGCCGCACTGCAGGTTTAGCTCTGATCAGCAGGGGCCTGTATGCAGGAATTAAGATCACGGAAAGGTGATCTGAAGAGCCGAGGTGGGGGCGGGGGGCTGCCTTGAATGCGCCTTTAATATTTGTGTAAACCAAGTCTAGAGTGTTCTCTCCCCGAGTAGCAAAATCCACGTGTTGGTAGAAATGAGGGAGAACAGTTTTCATATTTGCCTGGTTAAAATCCCCAGCAATGATGAAAACCGCCTCTGTGTGTGCAGATTGCAGCTCAGAGATAATCCGATACAGAACACTCATAGCCTCTTTTGTGTTAGCGCTCGGAGGAACATAGACCGCTGTGATGATAACAACAGTGAACTCTCTAGGCAGATAAAACGGTCTGCAGCTAACAGTTAGCATCTCGATGTCCAGAGAGCAAAAGCTTGTGACCAATCTAGCATTTTTACACCAGGTGTTATTGATGTAAACGCAGAGTCCGCCTCCTCAGGGGCGCCTGCAGAAATGTTTCATAGGGGTGGCCAGAAGGGGCCACTTAAAACTTTTGGGGTGGCACTGAAACTAAAAGCCATAATTTCAGGATTTTATTCTACGGTTGTAGTAAAGCTGCCTGTAGAAAACTATCAGAAAGACTTAAGTAAACACCTATTGATATATTTTGGTTTATTGTGTGATTTTTAATGTTACTAATGATCTAATGTGCATAGACACAGTACAATGACAGTACAGTTAACATTTTGAGTTGAACAATAATTGCTTTGTATTTTGTATAGGGTGTAAATTTATTAATTTATTGAATACAAAAAAATACTGGGGAAAAGTAGATACTGGCAGATAAAAATAGAAGCAAGAACAGAAATGACATCTTTATTTACATAACAGGAATTTCAGGGAAAACAAGGAACAACAGTCATATTTTGATTACAAGGTTATGCTGTATGTGTAAGAAACAGTTATACCTTTACTTAATCTGAAACAAAAATAATAATTACTTTTACAAAAATAACTTTCCAGCAAAGGTCCATAGTCTCCAACTCTGGTTACCAGACTCAATTCAAGCCATTTACATGTGTTGCACTAGTCTTTAGAAAAGCATCTTCTTCTGTCTCCTTGACAGGTTCGAGGGAAGATTTTTAGTTGTGGCTGCTTGGACCGCTCTGCTCTTGACTGGGAGATATCTATAATGAAACAGGAGCGAAAGTCTGTTATTCTGACATTAAAATGATGATGACAATAACAATAAATAATAATAATACCAGCCTTTCCATAGTAATGATCAATTCTAGCTGTATTAATGGCTTCTGGGCATTTCGATTCAGACAAACAAAACTAAACTATATATATATACTGTATATATTTTTTAAGTTAAATATTTAAGTGAGTCCATCACACTAAAAAACTACACACTAAACAAAACATACATTTCTTCCGGGGATATTACTTTCTAGACAGTTAATTAATTTCATTATTATGGCCACATGCTCATAACTTCACCTGTCGGTGCAGGAACACCTGCTTTCGCTTCTGTGATCAATGGTGCTGACTGTTCCTGCCCTGACGCTGTCTGATGTTTTTCCTCATCTCTGACCTCTACTAATGCTGACTCTGTGTCCTCATCGTGCTGCTCTCTGTTCCTCTCCTCCATACACCTCCTCTTTCTCCTCCTCCTCCCTCGTTCTTTGTTGCTCCCCTGTCATCTCTTTATCTCCTTCTGCTGTTATTTTCTTCTTAAAATAAGAAGAGATGTCTGTGGACTTTCTCTACTTTGTCTGGAAATTGACAAACCATACAGAAGCACCAGCTAACAACGGTAGCTACGTAACTCTGAAAACTTGTCAGAAAGACACCAAAGGCTGCTGTAACAGGAGCTGATACAGTTCATATACCCCCCTCTTATTTTACAAACAAATTATTTGACTTACTTACTTACCGTTAATCTTATTGGCTTTCTCTATTAATTCCTTGTATCACCGTTGAAGACGGGCACGCGCTGAGCTGTAGTTGTCTGAGAACGCAGCAGCGGCTAGAAGGGAGGGGGGAGAGGGGACGGGCGGGGGAGGGGGGAGCAGCAGAGTGAGCTACGGTGCGCGAGAAGGTCAAGAAGAGCGGCTGTGCTGCTGGCTGTGCATAATAGGATGAAATGCTAAACTGATGGTACTACCATTTACACTGGTGAGTGGGGTGGCCAGGACATCGCCAGGGGTGGCCCCTGGCCACCCCCTGGTGGCGCCACTGCGCCTCCTTGGGTCTTACCGCTGAGTTGTTTGTTTCTGTCGACGCGGAAAGTAGCTAGCCGCTCCAGGCTAACGCCGTTGTCTGGGATTCATGATGTGAGCCATGTCTCGGTCAGTATCAGAGCGCAGCAGTCTCTAAACTCCCTGTTTGCAGAGAGCTCGAATTGTAAATGGTCTATTTTGTTGTCCAGTGAGCGGACGTTGGAGAGCAGGATGGATGGTAGCGGTGGTCTATGGGGGTTAGCCTTTAGCTTAGCTGCTAAACCCTCGCGGCAGCCGCGTTTCTTCGGCCGGCTACACCGCTTCCGCTTCACTCTCCACCGGCGTGAGCTGCTCGTCGAGTCCGCCGCCTCACAGGCCCCAGGGGCTGATATCCGTAGTACTCCGGAGCCGCGTAAACAATCGAGCGTAGTATTGGTTACAAGTCCAATAACACTACATGACCGTAACTCCAGCAGGCACTGGCAGTCAAGCACTGATCGGCTGGGTAGATTAGAGGTTTCTAGCGAGTTCGGCGGCATTTTTTATGAAAAATGTCTGAAAGTTGGTCGGAGCTGTACGCTAGTCGCTGCCTCGGAAGCGCCACCGGAAGAGGCAGCCCTGGGAAGAGGCAGCCTCTTCCGTTGACTGTATTATGAAGTTGAATGTATTATGTATGCAAATGATGCAGTTTTATTTTCTCGTGGTCGTTCCGAAGACATTGTCGGAGCCAAACTTAAAAAAGCAATGAGTCATGTCACAACATGGCTGCAAAACTGCTGTCTACTGTACAAAGTAATGTCTCCAAAACAGTCAATGTTTTTCAGCAAAACCAACAGAAGCTCCCATGATCCTGATATATGGGTTTATATCAGCAAAATATGTAAAATAGTCAAGCTAAAACTAGCGAATTTTCGTTCAATCAAAAATAAAATGTCTGCTGAAGCTTTTTACATTCTATAATTTTTAGGCTTCAAACAGTACAATGAAAGCAGTCGAAATATTGTACAGCCATTTGTTGGGACTCAGTCAGCAGAGCCGTGCATTTTCTGCCGGTTCTGCCCCCCCTCTGCTTTCTCCGCAGGTGTCCACAGTTGACTGGTGGGTGGGGCGCACACACCTGCGGCTGGTTTGTGGGAAATTATTTAACTATTGAACCTTAAGAAAGAAGACTCAAGGGGCGCGCATGTGGCGCAGCGAGTAGCGCGCCCATATACAGAGGCCTTAGTCCTCGACGCGGTCGACCCGGGTTCGAATCCGACCCGCGGTCCTTTGCCGAATGTCTCTCCCCCTCTTCTACCCCCCTTCCTGTCGGCCTACTTTCGGAAAAAGCGAGCCACTAGAGCTGCAAAAAATCCCCCCCAAAAAAAGAAGAAAGAAGACTCGGAGAGAAACCGTTCCTTTGTCATTGTCAGCGAGAATTCCCTTTATTACACCTTGGACGTACTAACAGGTACAAGCAGAGAATTCTAAGCTAGAATACAGTGAACAGGCCTTTTATGGCCCAGAGACGTGTGTGCGTTGTAACAACAGTCTGTGTGTCTCCATTGGTGTGTATTGCAAGCTAGTAACGTCCAGCTTCTTGGCGGCTGGACTTACAATTCTGGTAAATGTTTATCTCAAAGAGTACAAAAACAGGCCTATGAATTCCGCTACTTGACATATCTTGGAACACTGCAGTTAAACAAAGTTATCGCCTCTTTCCAGATGTTTCCTCTCTTTACTCCCATTGCTGAGAGCCAGGTCAGAATGACCTTAATGATGTTTATCAAACTTCTACAGGTTCAGCAGCACCTGATCGCGCTATAAGAACAGCGTACAGATACCAGGAGGATGCCAGAGTGTTAACCATCGTAGTACGCCTAAAGGCCACAGTCTTCTGACTGAGAAAATAATCTTGAAAGTAACATCTTACCCCTGTGTCTCCCAGGCTTCCCCTCGTGAAACCAAATCGCCTCCTTGGTGGACCGCTCCTGTGCCCTCAATTGCTCTGAAGCTTCTTTGTTCTGCCGGCTCCAAGCTGTGGATCTCCAAGCCCATCTGGTTCCTCCTGCTGCCCCGGATCCCTTGATCATCGGCGCTGTTCGGACCGACCTCTAGCCCCTGTCCCGCCGGTCTTTTGGTCACCTGCTTCCAGCCTCGACGTGCTCGCTGAGTCCACTCCGTCCCTCCTCCGATCTGGCGCCGCGTCCGGTGGTAAGCTTACTATCTCAGTTAGTTCCCCGCTGTTTTGACCATGACCTCCTAATCGATCTCCTTCCCCTTCCAGTGAACAGACGGGTCTCACCCCTGTCGCTCCCTCGTCGTTCCCTTAGGAACCGCCGCCTTTAAGTCCTACTAATAAACTGATGAAACTGATCCTAGTTGTCGAGTGTTTTTGCATGTGGGCCAAATATATCAAGCCAAACATGACACCATTAAGGTTATGGGTAAAAAAACAAGACACTGTGAAATATTAAGTAAGAATAGTTTTGTGAATTGAACTGACTTGTACAAATTGGCAGATTTATGCTTGATTTACAAGGTATCTCATAATTTAGTCCCAGCTCCTCTCTCAAAGTTCATCAATTACAGAAACAACAGTGAGCATGTGACTAGAGGCTCTTTAAGAGGAGACTATTATTCCTCTGAGGAAGAGCACCTTCAGCCACTCAGCCTGGTCTGTGAGAGGTGCCAGGTGACGGAACTCATTACAAGATGAAATCAGATGAATATTAACTTATAAGACGTTCACTAAACATTTATATACATATGTTTGTCAATACGAAAACTTCATCGGTTGTGCTGTATTTGTATATTTGTACTGTATTGCATTGTCTTTATTTTCTTAGTAGCAGTGTTTTGTTGTCTTTGTGTCAGGATCTGTCTAGTTCAATCTCATGTCCTTACTGTCGGTGTTGTACTTACATTCCTGTATTTTATTATTTGTTAACATCATGGTGACTACAGATGAAAAATAGCCTTTGGCTAATTAGGGTCTTTTTAATTCATGAATTGTCATGTCATGTGTTTTATTAAATTGCATTGTCCCCTTTCAAATAAATAAATCAACTCAAGACCGACAGAGCCATGGACCCCAGGTCCCAAATGTCACTCCAAATGTCTTCTGGAGTGACTTTTGGAAACTTTTCTTCCCACAATGCTGTGTGGTGGTTGGTGTTTAACAAAGTAAAGTCAGCACATAAAAATTTCAACAAGTTAGAAAATCTCAAGGGTGTGAGCTGATTGTTGGACACAACGGGACAGTGTTACATTTCTATGAAGCATCAACTTTCAGCATTCACTGAAGTAATAAACGAGGCATAATGAAGCTTTTTTTAATTGTAAAACAGAAAACATTTACGTACATCAATTCATTTGATTAAAACAATTAAAAATCTAATCATTCTAAATTCAGAGTCAAAAATAAATATTGAACAAAATATGAACATCATAAGTAATGTGTGGTTAATCTCATATAAATGGGATAAATATTTCTTCTTCGTTTATGTCTTGATTCCAGTTAGTTAAAATAAATCTAGTCCATTTTATCAATTATAAAACTAGTAAATTGATCTTGTTGTTTAATATTATGATTAATTATGAAATATTTATCTTATTATAAAATAAGTAAATATAAGAAAAAATAAGATGACATTTTCAAGTTTAACAGCGGAAAAAACTCCAGTCTGTCACGGTTTTTAAGTGTTTAGCCCACATGCAGATTCAGACGGAAGACAGGAACAATTTAAATATGTTTATTAAAGGCTCAGGCAACGAAAAACACACTACGTGTGGCTCGGGCGAGGTCTGAACGTCAGTGCTGGAACGACTGCGGAAAGAAGGAGGAATAATGTTACGGGAGAGCAAACCAGGGGAAAATACCAGAAGCTGCGCCGCTTACCATTTAGTCGAGAAGACCTATCCGGGGAGAGTAAGTGACGAGGGAACTCTGTGACCGTAACTCGCTGATGGTAACAGGTGGCTAAGTGACTGGAGGGCTGAAAGATGGTAATGCTGGCGAGGGATTCGGAGCGCACCACAGTAGACGGCAGACGGGAGGAGCAGATGGAAGAACCGGAGTGTTGCGGGGGAACCAGGTGAATCCAGGAAAGGGGTCTCACACCCGGCTTGGTACCACCAAGGGGGTATGAGGGGAGACGCCAGAGCAAAATCTGAGCGGCGGGGATTCTGAGGAGCTGGTTCTTTGAGCACGACGTCAAGACAGGTGAGTAAATCCAAACATGAAAAACTAAGAGCAACAGGAGTCAAAAATTTGTCCAAAAACAGGATTCCAAAAGACTCATAGGTACAAGGTTCAGGAGACAGGTCAGAGGCCACGGCATACCACGACTGTGTTAACACTCTGGCGTCTTCCATCTGTCTGAGCACTCCTTAAGAAGCCAGTGCGAAGATGCTCCTGACGAGCCGCAGGTGTTGGCCACGCCCCCCAGTCAACTAGAACCACCTGTGAAGCAGAGTTAGAGCACGGAGAACACAGAGAACCCTGACAGCCTATTTACAAAACACACTATACCAGTTATTCCCAAACTATTGTACGCGACGTCATGACAGGGGGTACGGGAAAAGATTTTGGAAAAAAAAAAAATGCAGGAAGAAAAAAAATCAAATGCCGTCCAATAGTGGCCTCGTACGCGAAGCAGCAACCTTAAATTCAATGAATAGCACGAGCTGGAGTAGGGCTCGGGCTTGACACTGATAAAGTTGGTTAGAGGCGAGCTGTGACGTCCCCGGAGAAGGACAGGAGGAGCCGCAGGGTTTCTGCTGGCGCAGAGGGAGAGGAGTGCCGTCATGAGCGGGCGGTGGAGGGGGTGTGGTTCCTCCGCTGATCGCAGCCGGCGGGGTCCAGCCGCTGTGGAGAGGCTCCGTCATCGTAGCCGCGGAGGTCATTATGCGGCCAGGAGGTGAAGAGGAGCCGAGCGCCTCAGCGCACGGAGGAGCTGCGCGCAGCCCTCCAGGTCCTCCTCGGTCTTCACAGCCTGGTCCAAGAAATTAATGCCATTCGCCACTACATATTTATGTGAGAGAGGATTTTCATGTCTGACCAGCCTGAAAACTAAATACCGACACAGACTATGTGTGGAAGACGATTTAAGACTGAAACTGTCGCCGATTCGGCCAGACATACAGGGGTTATGCGCGTCCTCTCAAGCACACCCCTCACATTAGAGACTGCGGTGAAGTTAGTTTGATATTGGACATTCAAGCTCCGCGGAGTCAGCGGGATCCAGCTCACGGTTTATCCGGTTGAAGGACTCCGTTTTCGGCCAGCGTCTCTCAGCTGCTCCCTCCTCCCACACGCGGTGGTGCAGTTAGGGACCGTCAAAAAAGTTTTGAACCAAGCACTCTTGAGAAATAAAAATCAATAAATTCCTTATCTAGTGACTAGCTAAGACAAAACTAATAGGAAATCATGCCAATAAATAACAGCTGTAAGGCACACTAATTTTTATTCCATTTTAAGGCTTTGTCTATTTTTAAAGAATTGTTATTATAGCAAAATGTGATATTTCTTCAATAGGTTCCAGGTTATGTGACCCACTGACTCCAAATCTATGTAAAATTGTTCTACTATTTTACCTTGATGGGGCACACTCATTTATATCCCATTTTAAGCTTTTTTCTATTTTTAAAGAATTTGTATTATAAAAATAATTGATATTTCTTCAATAGCTTCCGGGTCATGTGACCCATTGACTCCAAATCTATGTCAAATTGTTCTACTATTTTACCTTGATGGGGCACACTCATTTATATCCCATTTTAAGCTTTTTTCTATTTTTAAAGAATTTTTATTATAAAAATAATTGATATTTCTTCAATAGCTTCCAGGTCCGCAGTTTTGGCTGTATTCTGAACAGGCTCGTTATAGTCTTTGTTCTTGTTTGTTACATGTTATTATGTTATGCCCTTTTATAATGCAGATGTATTTAGTATCTGCAGTCAAGTTAATAAAACTCTGATCCCTATGTTGAATGTTTCTTTTTTTTGGGGGGGGGGGTACGCGGATGGAGATGAAATGCTCCAAGGGGTACGCGATGCAAAAATTTTGGGAAGCACTGCACTATACTATATTCATCATAAAATTTAAATACTCGTATCTCGGTAGTTTGTTGAGGTGGAACGTGGTTGATGGTTGAGTTTCAATGGACTCCACCTGTGGAGGCTCAGAGTTGGTACAGTCCACTTTAATTTGAGATCAAAATAGAGGATTCTTATGGGCTTAAAAGCGACAAGTTAACCGAAAAATGTATGAAGACTTGCCAAACCTGATATAAAAAGAAATCTTGACCTAAACCTTCTTATTTTCATTTCACTTATTTGAGACCAAGTTCTAAGATCAGAAGCCACCCCTAGATTTTGGCTTCCTTAAACTTAAGCTTTAACCATTTCATTTTCTTAGCTATATCATTCAAATTAACAATTGTTTTTAGCCTAAATTCACGTACTGAAGTAAAATTAAAAATGTACTTACTTACACTGTTCTGGATTTTATGGTTCATCTGGTACTGTAGATGAAATGTCCGTTTCAGGTTGGAAAAATCAACCAGATTTAATTTAGGAAACTTTGAGATTCTTCCAAAACCTGAGCTGAAAAGCCAACATGGCAGGCTGGGTGGATAAAATGTGTTGAAAGCTGCATAAATAAGCATATTCTTTTCCTCCCATCCAATCAGTTAGACATCAAACTGTTCATCATCTGCCTTTAAACTCGTTACTTTAGGGGTTGAAACTATAAAAGGCAGAAAAATATGAGCAGCTTTCTGCTGGAACATGATTGATTTGGATCCTGGAAACCCTAACTCCGGGTTGAAACAACTTCCCTCCATTATATCTATAGTTTCTATATATAGTTATTTCTACCACATCAAGAAAAATGCAAATAAGGTGAGTCATGTGACCATGTTTGTGCGTGTGTAGGGTGTTCCTTGTGTTTTTTTTATTGTATGTTTGTTTTCTAACACTGTGAATGCTATAATAATTCTAATTGTTGCTATTAGTAGCTGAGGAGGCCAGTGTCAGTCGTGGACCTGATGCAGAAGGATAGGATAATACCTGTCATGGGAGAAGGAGGAGAAGGTGATGGAAGAAGAGGAGGAGGAGGAGAAAAAGCAGGAAATTGGAACAGGAATCACTGAAAAAACAGTGCCATGTACAGGGTTACTAATAGGTCTTTGAATAGAATTATGTTAAAACTCTTGAGATGTGAGGATTGCAGTCCAAACCAAGGCTTTATTACATCTTAAAACAGACTGACAAATTATTAATTTCAAGTTTGCTTGTATTTCAGGATATAACTTCAGTTTTGTTCTGATTGTTAAAATAAGCTGTTTAGTAAACTCTTTTAAGATGAAAAGATTTTCTATTTCTGTCATGAAATACACTCACACACTTAGCTTTCATTGTTGAAAAAAAGTGTTTTTATATTGCAAATAAAGCATTCATGCTAAAATTGCAGTTGCACTTGCATCCGTCGTGCAATCAGATTAGAGACCTCTCTATACCAGGCTCCCGAACTGAATTTTGGTTCACACAGGGTTTCCTGGTGCCACAGGAAACTATATTTCCGATTCTGCTAGATTTATATCCCTGTGCCAGTCAGTGGAGATGACCAGGGATATAGTTAAACTTTTAATATTAATTATCGAGAGGTCTACAAGTAATTTAGACATGCCAGTCTAATAAAATGTAAAAAGGATGGACTTTTTAACTCTTTGTACTGTATTTTGAAGGAAACCCGCCTCGTTTCCTGTGTGACAAAGTGGTTCAGTTTGTGTTCACCACTTGTCCCTTATTCTTACTTCTGATTCATGTACTTTCTGTAGCTGGTCATAATGCTTAAATTTAAACTTTAGTTTGCAACTTTGCTTCACTTACTATCCTGGGTTTGTTTGTGTTAGCATTGTGTTGCAGTTTCCATCTATTTCTATGTTTAGGTTAAAGCTACTACTTCTGGATTATTGGTTGAACTTGTTTATTTGGTTTCAATGTATCTTCATGGTATTTGTTTTCCTTTTTACTCACCATTGTCTGTCCCTTGTAGATCTGCAGCAGGTCAGGAGTATGGGAGGGGCCGGCCCAGTATTTCCTGCTTAAATGTCTGGATGATGGCATTGATTGCCTTGCTGGGTTCTACCAATTAGAGGATTTTCTTTTGAGTATTGCTTTGTTTGTTTTACTTTAAAGTTGTCAGGATTCGGCAGGCTGTGTTGCATGCACTGCCTGTTTTTCTCTTTCAGGTGATCAGAGTTGACAGGTGGGGGTGGCGCACACCTGCAGCTCGTTACGACCACTCAGCGTGGGGTTAAAAGCAGGTTGCAGTCAGCTGAAGGACGCCGGAGTGTTAAACCGTTGTGTACGCTCTGTGTTTTGGATTACTCACCGACTGCTCCACTAAAGCGCCGAAGTCTCAACCAATTTTCTGAATCCCTGTGCTCAGATTTTGCTCTGGCGTTCCCCTCAAACCCCCTTGGCTATTACCAAGACGGACAAGACAACCCCCCTTCCTGGATTCACCCTGGTTCCTTCGGCTGCTCTCTGCTTCCCGCTTCCGCTGTGGTGCTGCTCGGGCTCCCCGCCTCCGTTCACCTGCTAGTCCTCCTGTCACTCAGTCACCTAGTTCCACCAAGAGAAAGAATCCGTCTTCCACTCCACTCCCCCAGATAGGTTGCTCATACCTGGTGTGTCTCGTATCCCGACGTCTCGATCATAGCTGGCGGCTCACTCAGTGAGCATTACTTCTTCATGTACCCTTGAGCCAAATAAACATCTTAAACTGCTTTTGTCTCCCGTCTGTGTTCTGCATGTGGGCCAAACACCTAAAAACCATGACAGAAGAACACTCGGGCCATGCAGACCCAGCAGACATATTGCTTACTGCTCAGCAGGAGCAGTTACAGGCTCACGGGCTAGCTGCACGCGCCACCCAGGATCAGCTACAGAGTATGACAGCTCAGCTGGGTCAACTGACAGCTGCGCTGAATTCAACCTCACAACCTCCTGTTTCCGCACCTCCTAGTCCATCTCCCGACTCCTCGACTCAGCCTTCCCCTGTCCCTGAAAGTTCTTCTCCTAATCCTGAGAAGTTCTCTGGGGAAAGTGGAGACTGTGGAGGATTCTTGTTCCAATGCTCTCCAGTTTTCAATCGATCTCTTCGGACCTTTGCCTTAGATGACGCTAAGATTGCGTTTATCTTACGGCTATTGTCAGGTAGAGTTCTAAGATGGGCTGAAGCCCGATTCCCTGACTGCCGAGCTTTCGCTTGCACTTTTGATGAGTTTGTTCGTGAATTTAAAACTGTATTCGCAGCTGAAGCCGACCCTGTGCAGCAGTCAGTAATAATAGTAATATAATAGTAATATCATGTTTATTGTCATTGAAACATACATTACAACAAAATTTGTTCTCTGCTTTTAACCCATCACCCTTAGGGAGCAGTGGGCTGCCACTGTACGGCGCCCGGGGAGCAATCTGGGGTTAAGGGTGTTGTGCCATGTCAGGACGTGACAAACTTGCATTAGTTCGGGACATGACGGACTGCATTTCCCATGATGCAAGGTGGTCAAAATGGCCACCAACTCCCATCATGCAACGCGGCCCAAAATGGCCGGCGCCCTAGCAACCGATAACGTTGCTAGGGTAAAGTTGATAAAACTCGGTTGCACCTCGCAATCGGCCTTCTTCCCTGGGGCCCTGCCAACCCGAGAAGACACACAGCTGTTTCACTCCGTTGGAAAAATCCCACGCCACGTGCTCGAGTTTCTCGCTGGACCGAGATTTTTTCGAAGCAAAACTATTCCCTGTGCAGACAGGAGGTCGACTCAAAAAGGTACCTTTAATTCCTTCTGATCAAATACTGGAAGCCGCCTTATCTCCCAGTGATCGAAAGAGGACTACGCTTTTGCTGGGCCGAGCGAAGCGATTGTGAACCCGGAGGAAGAAACGAAGGAGCTTCTTCCCCGTCCCGCTGCAGCCTGCGGACACCTGCGTTCGTCAAGACGCGTTCAGGACGCCGCGTGATCCGGAGCGCTCCGGATCGAAGCATTTCATTCGGACCACCTCAAAGTAACGGGGTTCTCCCCTTTTATTTCTTTTCCATCCATAGGATGTTTAGAAGTGCCTGGGCAGACGTAGAACTTTGTAGGTGCAGGTTAATGCTTTTATTCCACAACGAAGTTGGAATTATTTTGCTGAATATTTTCTTTGTATGTGCATGCATTTTACAATTGATTTTGCTGTGTTGATTTGTGATTCATCAATAACCCCGCCGTGGGTCATTGCTTCAGTTCTGTTCCATCTTCTTCCCTGCTTCCCCCCCTCTCTCTTTTCGCTTCTTCTTATCAGTTTAATCTCTTTGTCCGAGCTCATTCCGCGGTCTTTGCTTTAAACTCCCAGTTAGCCGCGCCCTCTCGAAGCGAGGCATTACCCCATCAGCGTAAGCGTGGTTACGTCATTAGGACCTCCCCTCACGCTTCACGTAAATTGGTAGACCATACGTCATCGTAGCAGCCATCTTGGGAGGGTGACGTGTACCTGAACTGTAGGGAGCTTAACTGAACTAGCTTTTGTAAGACATCAAAGCGTCCAGTGAGATTCCAGAAGCTGTTCTGTCTGTCAATGCTGATACGTCAAATGCCGGTGTTTTGAGGGCGGTGTTAAACCACTGTGAGTTGAGTTGAGATCTGCTAACCGCTCATTTTAATCCATTGTTTATTTTTGCTTTGTTCTTTTATTCCCACATATATATTTTGCATGTTTTAGATCCAGTAGTGAGTAAGAATTCCAAAGTTGTTGAATCAGAGAATTACTGTAACAGGGAATTGCTTTTGGTTCAATAAAACCAACGACTGCGGAATAGACATTGTTTTGTGTTCAATCCAATTCACAGTTGCCTGGTTATTCAGAAATCAGAGCTAACCTCCTTTGGAGTTAACATCTGACATTAATACAGAGACAATATCATTGGATGGTGATAAAGGAATAAGGATTTAAACTCTAATTGCAGTTACATTGGGGTTCTCACAGCCTGCCGGATAAACCTCGTCGGTCACAAGTCCGACCAGATCATTTATCCCAGCATAAATGAGTTCATAACAGCAAATTAACTAATGCATTAGTGGTATAAATACTTACAAGCTTATAGCTAACATCACCACCATTTGAACTATATTTTGTTGTAGCGGAATTTTGAGTTGAATGATTTATTATTTAAATTATAATACCAAATTATAATTAATAATAATAATAAGCATATTCAACCAGCTTCTGGCATAACAAGGGTCTTGCTCAGGGACCCACAGTGCAGGCACTGGGGATCGAACCAGGTACTTGCATCCTTCTCTGAGTGCAAGCGCGCTGCTCTAACCACCAGGCCACAACTCCCGGCATTTATTAACGCTAAGACAGCGAGGTCGCCGAGTCTCGGATTTTGCGGTTAAATTCCACACTTATGCGGCCGCTGCAGGCTGGGAGGGACGTGCGTTTTTTCATGCAGTCGACGAATCCCTAAAGGATGAGCTGGCTCGCGTGGAGGAGCCCAGTTCATTTGAGGAACTCGTTTCTCTTGCCGTACGTCTCGATGCTCATTTGCGGAGTAGAGGCAGGGGTCGGTTGGAGAAGCCCGTACGACAGTCGGGTTCTTTCTCACCTGGGTTAGTTCCACCCTGACCCGCTGCAACTCCTCCTTCTCCTCCTGAACCTATGCAAATTGGAGCAACGGCAGCAACGCAGAGAGTCAAATCAATGTCTCTATTGTGCCTCTCCTGAGCACTTTCTTAATTCGTACCCGATACGGCCAATAGACCGGGTCCGCGACCTGTAGTGGGGAAGCCAATGGACCGTAATAAGTTTTCACACCCCACTTCGCCTAGTGTTTCTGCGTCAGGTTTTTAGTAAGAGTAAAGCCTTACCGCCTCATTGTCACCTATGACTGTGCCATCGATCTCCTGCCTGGCGCCCAGTTACCTGCCAGCCGTCTGTATAACATCTCCAGGACAGAGCGTCAGGCCCTGGAGAAATATATTAGCGAGTCACTCGCAGCAGGGTTGATTCGGCCATCTTCCTCTCCACTAGGTGCGGGTTTCTTCTTTGTCGGCAAGAAGGACGGTTCCCTTCGCCCGTGTATTGACTATCGCGGGTTGAACCAGATAACCGTTAAAAACAAATACCCGCTTCCTTTATTGTCCTCGGCTCTAGAACCAGTCCAAGATACGGTAGTCTTTACCAAACTTGACCTCCGTAATGCTTATCATCTGGTTCGCATCCGCCGGGGGGATGAGTGGAAGATGGCATTCAAGACACCCCTGGGGCATTTCGAGTACTTAGTCATGCCATTTGGGCTGTGTAACGCCCGTCAGTTTTCCAAGCCCTTGTTAATGATGTCCTACAGGATTTCTCAACGTGTTTGTCTTTGTTTACCTAGATGACATTCTTATTTATTCCCGAGATCATGCCCAGCACTAACAACACGTTCGTGTTGTTCTCCAGCGCCTCCTTGAAAACCGCCTGTTCGTTAAAGCCGAGAAATGTGAGTTTCACAAAGCCTCAGTTACCTTCCTCGGCCTTATTTTAGAAGGCAGACAGGTTAGATCAGACCCCGATAAGATCAAGGCTGTGCTAGAATGGCCAATACCTGATTCTAGAAAACAGCTTCAGCGTTTCCTCGGGTTTGCTAACTTTTATAGGCGTTTCATTAGGGGATACAGTCAGATACAGTCCCCATTTACTTGGTATTCAGAGGCCAGTGTTGCTTTTCAGGAGTTAAAGACTTGTTTCTCTCAAGCCCCCATACTCATACACCCAGACCCTAGTAAACAGTTTGTCCTGGAGATAGACGCCTCAGATACAAGGGTGGGAGCAGTTCTTTCCCAACGTCCAGATTCTGACCAGAAACGTCACCCCTGTGCTTTTTTTTCTCGTCGGCTGTCTCCAGCCGAACAAAATTATGGCGTTGGTGAAAGAGAGCTCTTAGCCATCAAGTTAGCCTTAGAGGAGTGGTGACATTGGTTGGAGGGGTCCGAGCAGCCCATAATTATTTGGACTGACCACAAAAACCTGGCTTATTTACAATCCGCCAGATGCTTAAACCCCCGACAGGCTCGTTGGTCACTTTTCTTTTCCCGGTTTAACCTGTTCATCACCTACCGTCCCGGCTCTAGACACGTGAAGCCAGATGCTCTGTCCCGTTTGTATGCCCCCCAAGACTCTGATGTTGAGCCTGCTCCCATTCTGCCTCCCACCTGCACTTTTGATGCCCTCCACTGGGAGCTAGAGGATCTCATCACCCGAGCTTTACAAGATGAACCCGATCCTGGAACCGCTCCTCCTGGTCTCACTTACGTACCTAGCTCAGTTCGTCCCGAAGTTCTCCGCTGGTGCCATGATTCTAAGTTCTCCGCCCATCCGGGCATTTATAGAACCCAGTCCCAAGTGTCTCGTCGGTTTTGGTGGCCCTCCTGGACCAAAGATGTCCGCGACTATGTTCGCGCCTGCCCCGTTTGTGCCCAGAATATGCCTACAAATAAGCCTCCTGCTGGACTCCTTAATCCCCTCCCTGTACCTAAACGTCCCTGGTCTCACATCGCTCTGTCACCGGTCTCCCGTCCTCTCAAGGCATGACTACCATCCTCACAGTTGTAGATCGGTTCTCCAAGTCTTGTCATTTAATCCCTCTTTGAAAACTACCCAACGCCTTCCAGACTGCCCAACTCCTAATAAGGCATGTTTTCAGAATCCATGGAATCCCCAACGACATCCTTTCTGACCGGGGTCCTCAGTTTGTTTCTCAGGTTTGGAAACACTTCTGTTCTGCTCTCGGCGCCCGTTACACCCTCACCTCTGGATACCATCCTCAGTCTAATGGTCAAACCGAACGCATGAATCAGCAGCTGGAGACCACACTTCGATGCTTCACCTCTTCATCTCCTACAGATTGGAACAAGTTTTTGCCCTGGGTTGAGTATGCTTTAAACTCTCATGTCTCCTCTGCCACTGGTCACTCCCCGTTCGAGATCTCTCTTGGTTATCAGCCTCCACTACTTCCCTCTGATGAGCGTCAAATCCCAGTCACGTCAGTATATCAGTACATACTCCGTTGCCATCAGACCTGGAACTCCACCGTCACAGCCCTACTTCAGACCGCACAGCACAACAGAAGATTTGCCGACCAACGTAGGACCCCAGCTCCACAGTATCACCCCGGTCAGAAGGTATGGCTCTCGTCCAAAGACGTTCTTACCAATCCTTCAGCGAAGAAGTTAGCCCCCCGTTTTACTGGACCTTATGAGATTGAGAAGATCATCAGTCCATCAGCAGTCTGTCTCTGTCTGCCCCCTCATTCTCGAGTCCATCCAACTTTCCACGTCTCCCAGACCAAGCCTGTTCTTTCTAGTGACCTCTGCCCTCCGGCCGAACCCCCTCCTCCCCTCCAGGTGAGGGAGCACTCAGACAGCTGAAGGACGCCAGAGTGTTAAACCGTGATGGTACACCTAGTGGCCACTGTCCCACGACAGTTCTTCGTCCCTGAGAGTTTGACGTCTTAGAATCCTCGTTCTAACTTTGTCTCCTGTCTCTCCTAGTTCGCTTCGCTTCATTTTGGATTACTCACCCGTTGTGACTTCGTGCGCTAAGGACTGGTTCCTGAATCCCCGCTGCTCAGCCCGGACAGGTTTATCTTTCCTGGTGGTAAGCGAGTGATAGCAGCATCTATTTTCCCCCTCCCGATTCGACTCACGCTAACCTGTCTTTTCGTTTCCTGCAGTGCTCCTACACTGACCTTCCGTTCCTCGTTTGTGGCTCACTTTGTGAGCAAGTTTCCCGTGTGTTGCCAATCTAGTCTGTGGCTCACTTTGTGAGCCGTTCCCATTTGTAGCCTTTATAATAAACATCAATAACTGCTACTTGTTTCCCGACCGTGTCTGCAACACGGTCGGGAACGGTAGGAACGGTAGGGCCAAACACCTAAAAACCATCACAGAGTGGAACTGAAAATGTGCTAACAGTTGAAAAGATTCTGTTGTTCATTGCATATGTCATTAATGTACAGATCAAGTTGAGCAAAAAACAGAAAAAATAAAAATAATTGTGAAAGGGGCGGAGAGGTTTTTTGGTATAAAGGACATTTCTTGGGAGCACATAAGGGACTAGGGGCGGAAGGAAAGGCAGGAGGGACAGGAAGACAGTTTAAAGGATTTGTTAGAGAATTTAAAGAAGATCTAGGTATTATATGTATACAGGGAACTTGGCTTAAACCAAGCCTTGAATTTGTTATAAAAGGATATGAAAGCATTAGAAGAGACAGAGAGGGAGTATCTGGAGGAGGGTGTATAACATTCAGAAAACAGGGAATTCAATTTAGACTATTGGCCAAAGGAAGAGAGTTAGAATACATTGTTATTGAAATTTGGACAGTAAATGGGCCATTTAAAATAAGCAACTTCTATAATCCATCTAAAAGACTTTCAACAGATTTAATGGAGGAACTTGGGGTGTACTTAGAGGGTAAGGTTATATGGTGTGGGGACTTTGATGGACATAGTTCATTATGGGGTCATCATAATGATCAAAATGGGGAAATAATAGAAGAAATAATGGAAGTTAAAAATGTGTATGTTTAAATGATGGAAGTGGAACCAGAATTAATTTTAGAGATAATACAGAGTCAGCAATTGATTTAACATTAGTTTCAAATTCTATAGCAGGTGTTTGTTTATGGCAAGTAATCAATAAAACAACTATAGGAAGTGATCATTATCCTATTATGATTGAAATAAAGTTAAATATAGAAAGGTATTGTATTAAAAGGGATAAAGAAATGGTGTTTTAGGTCAGCAGAATGGGAAACATTTAGGAATAGTAGTGAAATGAAAATGTTAAAAGTGGATATGAGTAGTAGTATTGATTAAATTCAATTTTCTATATGTAATGGTATCTTAGAAGCTGCTAATCAGGCTATAAGGAAGAAAGGTGGGGGAAGGGAATGAAGGTTGGTGCCCTGGTGGACATCAGAATGTAAGAAGGTTATCAAGAAACGAAATAAAGCTTTCAAATTATTAAAAAGAAATTACAACTTTCAGAATCTGAATGAATACAAGAAATTGCAAGCAGATGTAAGAAGAATTATTAAAAATGCAAAAAGACATTATTGGAGGAGTTTCTGTAATTCAGTAGGGAGGGAGACAGATATTTCTAAGGTGTGGGCAACAATTAAAAGGATGAATAGGATTAAAAGAGTGAGTGGATATCCAATATTAAATGATGGAGAAATAACAGCAGTTACTGACAGTGAAAAGGCAAAAATGTTGGTAAATACTTTTGTTAAAATTCATAGTTCTGAAAATATTAGTGAAGAAGGAAAATAGGGAAGAGAAAAGACCATTTTAGAGAACAAGGATTTATTACAGCAAATTGGAGAGACAAATGATCTGTTGAATATGTTGTTTATAATAATAGAACTGAATAGAGCATTTAAAAAATATGAGTTATCAGCTCCAGGAAAAGATCAAATTTATCATGTTATGATTAGTAATTTACAGGGGTTGGACAATGAAACTGAAACACCTCTCATTTTAGTGTGGGAGGTTTCATGGCTAAATTGGACCAGCCTGGTGGCCAATCTTCTTTAATTGCACATTGAACCAATAAGAGCAGAGTGTGAAGGTCCAATTAGCAAGGTAAGAGCACAGTTTTGCTCAAAATATTGCAATGCACACAACATTATGGGTGAAATAACAGAGTTCAAAAGAGGACAAATTGTTGGTGCACGTCTTGCTGGCGCATCTGTGACCAAGACAGCAAGTCTTTGTGATGTATCAAGAGCAACGGCATCCAGGGTAATGTCAGCATACCACCAAGAAGGACGAACCACATCCAACAGGATTAACTGTGGACGCAAGAGGAAGCTGTCTGAAAGGGATGTTCGGGTGCTAACCCGGATTGTATCCAAAAAACATAAAACCACGGCTCCCCAAATCACGGCAGAATTAAATGTGCACCTCAACTCTCCTGTTTCCACCAAAACTGTCCGTCGGGAGCTCCACAGGGTCAATATCCACGGCCGGGCTGCTATAGCCAAACCTTTGGTCACTCGTGCCAATGCCAAACGCCAGTTTCAATGGTGCAAGGAGCACAAATCTTGGGCTGTGGACAATTTGAAACATGTATTGTTCTCTGATGAGTCCACCTTTACTGTTTTCCCCACATCCGGGAGAGTTACAGTGTGGAGAAGCCCCAAAGAAGCGTACCACCCAGACGGTTGCATGCCCAGAGTGAAGCATGGGGGTGGATCAGTGATGGCTTGGGCTGCCATATCATGGCATTCCCTTGGCCCCATACTTGTGCTAGTATCCACTGCCAAGGACTACCAAACCATTCTGGAGGACCATGTGCATCCAATGGTTCAAACATTGTATCCTGAAGGAGGTGCCGTGTATCAGGATGACAATGCACCAATACACACAGCAAGACTGGTGAAAGTGAAGTTGAACATCTCCCATGGCCTGCATAGTCACCAGATCTAAATATTATTGAGCCACTTTGGGGTGTTTTGGAGGAGCGAGTCAGGAAACATTTTCCTCCACCAGCATCACGTCGTGACTTGGCCACTATCCTGCAAGAAAAATGGCTTAGAATTCCTCTGACCACTGTGCAGGACTTGTATATGTCATTCCCAAGACGAATTGACGCTGTATTGGCCGCGAAAGGAGGCCCTACACCATACTAATAAATGATTGTGGTCTAAAACTAGGTGTTTCAGTTTTTTTGTCCAACCCCTGTAAGTGAATCTTCTAAAAATATTTTATTAGAAATGTATAATAGGATATGGGAGGATGGGGAATTGCCAAAGAGTTGGAAGGAAGCAGTGATTATTCCAATCAGAAAACCAGGGACAGATGAGTCAAAACCAGGAAATTATCGGCCGATAGTGTTAACATAACTTATGTAAAATAATGGAGACAATGATAAATGAAAGATTAATATATTGTATGGAAAATAATCGACTTATATCATCTTAGAGTGGTTTCAGGAGAGGGAGAGGTACAATGGATCCAGTTTTATGTTTAGAGCATGAAATTAGAAAGGCTCAAGTGAATAAAGTGTGATGATCCTGGCTCCGCGGACTCAGTCCCATCTTTAAACTACTGGTCAAATTTACAGGGACAAATGAATGATCATCCAACAGTAGAGGTGCTTAAACCTGGATGGGAAAAGGAAAAGAAACAATTAAAGAGCTTTGGATGGGTAATAAACTAAAGTTAATTAAATTAATTTAAATCAGTTAGATATGTGTCAGACAGATCCATTAACTGCAATACCACCTTGGATACTTCCTGATGCTGAAGTTGATTTTTCATTATTAGAAAAGAAGAACAAAGATACATTTCAAATTTTGAATAAATATATAGTACAAGTATCAGGATTCTGCAGGCAGTCCTGTGCAGTTTTCTGCCAGCAGTGCTTGCTCTCTTCTCCCCCCTTCTCCACAGGTTGACAGGTGGCGTGGTGTGCACCTGCAGCTCATTCAGCGGCTCCATGCTGGAGCATAAAGGCAGAGCTCAGACAGCTGGAGGACGCCAGAGTGTTAACCTTGAGTGGTACGAACCCGCCGGTAAGCACACCTTCCTTACGTGCGGGTAGATCACCACGGCTTTATCTAACCTGCTGTCTCTCGTCCACAGAGTGATCGGTCCTGCTCTCTCGTCTCTGTTGGACGCTCGCTCTGCGAGCCAATCCTCGATTCTGTCCCCTCTTTCCTAAATAAACATCTTAAACTGCTTTCTGCCTCCTGATTGTGTTCTGCATGTGGGCCAAACACCTAAAAACCATGACAGAAGAACACTTAAATATTATAACTATATACAGATGCATAATAAAATACAGCTAATAGGGTAGTGTTATCATTTATTGTACCACAGTTTCAAATTAAGGTAGGAAAAAGGATTAGTGATGGAGTTTCGGTGTATACAAGAGAAATGCTAGCTTTGCTTTTAGCAGTTCAATGGGTGGAAGAGGTAAGACCATTAAAATCTATAATTTGCTCAGATTCTAGTTCATCATTAGTCAGTTTGCAAAATAATCAGACAGTAGACCAGATATATTAATTTAAATACAACAAACACTTTACAGAATAAATATGATGGGGCTAACAGTAAATTTTGAATGGGTTCCGGCACATAACAGGATTAAGGGGAATGTAATGGCAGACAGGATGGTTAAGGACAGTACCAATAAGGTAAGGATAGATATTAATGTTAGTTTAGTATAACAGAAATAAAGGGTATAATTGAACAAAAAACAAAAGAGGTGGCAAAAGTTAAGAAAGGAAGGTGGTTTTATAAAATTCAAAGGAGAATTCGACAAATTAGGAAAAACAGAAACAGGAGAGAAGAGAATTATTTCACGACTTAGAATAGGACACACTGGACTGAATAGATCATTATTTTTGATAGGGAAACATCAAACAGGGAAATGTGACAGTGGAACGTTATTTTGAGTTGAAGAAATAAATTGATTCAGAGAAACAAGTTAATTAGGAAACTTAGTAATATTGGTCCGTGAAGCAGACACCCTGTCTACTTTTAAGACTAATCTTAAAACCTTCCTTTTTGACAAAGCTTATAACTAGAGTGGCTCATGTTACTCTGAGCTACCTTTATAGTTTTGCTGCTATAGGCTTAGGCTACTGGAGGACATCAGAGCCTATTTTTCTCATTCTACTGATTTCTACTGTTCTCCAGTCTACTGTTCTCCAGATTTGCATTGCATTACATTGAAATGACTGTTGTCATTTCAACTTTTAACTTTTTGTTCTCTCTCTTTTTTCTTCATAGTAGGTACACCTGGTCTGGCGTTCTGTTGACTGTGAGGTCATCCAGGGAGGACGGATCACCGACTATTACCATCTAATGTAGAACAGATTACTAGATCAATGTGTGCTTCTGTGCTTTTTTTGTCTCTCTTGTTGTATCTCTGCTCTGTCTTCTGTAACCCCAGTCGGTCGAGGCAGATGACCGTTCATACTGAGCCCGGTTCTGCCGGAGGTTTTTTTTTTTTCCCGTTAATGGGTGGTTTTTCTTCCCACTGTCGCTTCATGCTTGCTCAGTATGAGGGATTGCAGCAAAGCCATGTACAATGCAGACGACTCTCCCTGTGGCTCTACGGTTCCCCAGGAGTGAATGCTGCTTGTCGGGACTTCGATGCAATCAACTGGTTTCCTTATATAGGACATTTTGACCAATCTGTATAATCTGACCCAATCTGTATAATATGATTGAACTTGATTTTGTAAAGTGCCTTGAGATGACATGTTTCATGATTTGGCGCTATATAAATAAAATTGAATTGAATTGAATTGAAAATGAAATTGGGTCACACTGGACTGAATAGATCATTATTTTTGATAGGGAAACATCAGACAGGGAAATGTGACAGTGGAACGTTATTTTGAGTTGAAGAAATAAATTGATTCAGAGAAACAAGTTAATTAGGAAACTTAGTAATATGAAAATGAAATTGGGTATTGTTGACTTAATGCAAAAGGAATCGGGAAGCAGAGGGTATCAGGCTATATTTGATTTTTTGAAACAGAGTTGTATAATAGGATAACCTGACTCTAGCCAGACGGATGTCGCTCCGCCTAGCTCCACTCACATCCATCTGGGACCTCTCCATAGGAATTGCCTTTATTGAAGGCTGGGCCTTATCAAAAATCTTTGCATATGATTGGATAAGCCACTTGTCTGTCATCTTTATCGACATGCTATTTCAACCACTCACACCGAAGCTAACCCGTGACGCTGTGAGAGCGACGCTGTGAGAGCCACGCAGGTTTTTTTTTTATGTGTTTGCGGCTCTAGTGGCACGCATTTCATTGACAGTGAGCTGAAAGGAAAAGGGTGGAAGAGGGGGGAAGACAGGCGGCAAAGCGCCGCGGGTCGGAGTCGATCCCGGGCCGCCCGCGTCGAGCACTAAAGGCCTCCTAATATGGTTCGTGCTAACCGCTCCGCCGCGGGCACGTTCGTCGCGGGCGCGCCCCGGAAAACAAAACTTGCCAAATCCAGTCTGGAGAAGGGCGAAAACATTGTTTCCACCAACAAAAGCCTTCAGAGCCGTTCTCTGATGTTCTTTTAATGAAACAATATTAGGTAGATGGGACAACACGGAAGAAATAGCAGCATCAATGTTAACGTTGCTTCCTCGATGCGAGCCGCCATTGCTGTCTAAATCAAAACAGTCTCACGTCACGGTCGCTTCTCCACTACGTCACATCTATGAAACTCCAGCCCTGCGTCCTGATTGGCTAGACAATAAAATTGGTAGGAGAAATCACTCTCTATGGGAGATGTCTCAGATGGATGTGAGTGAAGCTAGGCGGAGCGACATCCGTATAGGGTCAGGTTAATAATAGGATACATTTTTTTACATTTTTTTTTATTGTCATGTGGTCCAAACTCCTTACCAGTTGGTGGCGGTAATGCTCACCTAACGTTTTTGCCAACCGCCAATACATTTCAACAAGAAGAAGAAGCTCGGGGGGGGGGGGCGGAAAGAGGGGTGTTCAGTCATGAGAAACAAATAAAAGTCATCAGAAGAAGCTGGAACTGGTGACTGAGGCTGGTTTTTTTTGTTCACCTTGCTGACCCTTGACCTCGCTACGTTACATCCTGCCTACCTATTTCTTCTTTTCTTCTTACCAGGTATTTTTGTTATCAGTGTTCCAAATAACAAACAATATTCATATACACACACAGACAGACAGAAGTAATAATAATGGTGAAAACACCTGTTATGGAAAATTTTATGGAAATATTATTCTGAAGTCACTATGGCCTCACGCCACTCGGACATGTGAGCACGGGCCTGCTGATTGCAAGGCCAAATGCTGCGTAGCTAATGTGCGGGATGATGATTGTCTAGGATAGACAAGTCTAGACTCTTTTGTCTCATGCCAAGGCCACTATGGAGTATTAGGGAGAGCCGAAAGCGAGGAGGGGCAGAAACAGGCAGACGCAGACTGCAGCGGGACTGTGGGGTGCCATTAGTTTCCATCTATGTGATCTCTGCTCCGTTTCTCAATAAAAGTGCTGGAACTTCATCACTCTACCGTTTCCTTATTCAATTCCTCTAAGGAGTCAGTTATTGTTTAGAATTCTGACCACAGCACCCAAGATAGGACTAAATAAATGAATACATTTCTGCAAATTGTCAGATGTCTCGAGTCTCAAATTTTCAAGGAAGAATTCCTACCAGTTCTCTCAACCGGGTTTCAAACTTAGGTGGTTAATCAGATTTCCACAATTTTAAAATGCATCTTTTTGCTATGACCATACCATGAGCCACTGCTGTACTAACATCTTGACCCATATTGTCCAAGATAAAGCCGGGCGTACACTGTACGAGTTTTTCAGTCGTGGTACTTATATACATCTCAAACTGTGCGACGGAACCACGGGGTTTAAAAAGTTCACCGCTCACGATCTGTGCGGCGCGACGCCCGGACGCGTCCGGACTGCTCACACTGTACGTTGTGCCCCCTCTGGGACCGCTCGCTGTGGTGGCAGAGGCAGGCGAGTGACGGTAGGTGACAGGGACCCAGAGCAGGGGTTCGAGCCCAGCTCTGGCGAGGCACCGGGCACCGGGGGAACGGAGGGGAGAGAGGAGGGACGAGACGCACCGGCGGCCGCGCGGCACGGCAGGTCGCCCTCCCCTCCCTCCGCTGGCGGGGACGGAGAGGAGGGGAGGACGCCCCCTCGTAGCTCTGCTTGAACAGCAGGATGCACTCACGACACCCGACTGAGGAGTCAAGTACAGTTTAAGGGTCAGGGTGCAAGTTCACTTTAAGTGCATAGGAGTACCAACTAAATCCCAGAAATTCTGAAATTCAGGGCATAACCAAAATTGGTGATGAAGTGTACCATCTTATTTATTGCACCTTTTGCATAGAGGAGAAATTCAGGGGATACCTTATGTTTTTTGACCTTTGAATAATGTGATCTATGTATTTGCTTGAATGGAATCTGTTGTAATCTGGCATTGACTGAGCAATAAAGTATATAATTTAAAGCTTGTTTTCATATCAAACTGCAATGTTAAGGTCGGCTTCCCAATTTGTGGGAGAAAGTAGGAACTAATTTTGAAATCAGACCTGTTTCTGGAGGATCAAGTAAAACCTAAAATATTACTTTCTTCTGGTAAAGAGTCAGATGATGAGACATTTGTAAAAATAAAAAAATAAATAAGGTTGATTTTCTATAGGCCATCATTTTTGTAATATTTCAAATGAACATTTTATCAACATAAAGATGGTTTAAGGACCTTATTTCTTTCCTATTCCACTCTTTATAAACTACAGCTGTATTTAAAGGAACGCATGCTTGGTCATGCCATATAGGAGCATGCACTGAGATCTTTGGAAGCTGACAAAGCTTTATGATCTGCAACCATATTTTTTTTTAAACTTTAGTTATCGTGTAATGTTCTTCCTGCAGCAGGCTCTCTGCCTTAGTTCTGAAGAGAGAATTGCCCTGAGGGAGGTTTCTTTGGGGGAGAATTTCTCTATTGAAAACCAGGCTGGATCAGAACTATCAGCCAGTTGCCAATGTACCATTGAATTACTGCTGTGGAAGGCTCAGGCCTCCAAGTTCCTTTGGTTTCTGTAAATGTAGTTTAGAAATTTTATGTGCCTTATATCCCCAGCTAAATGGTAAAATCACAATCAGTTTACATAAGACATTTAGGATCAAAATTGGGATGTTCTGAAATAAATATAGAAATCTTGGTAAAGAGACAATTTTAATAATATTTATACAGCCTAATAATGATAGCGGCAATTATCTCTATTCTTCAATTTTCTTTCAGTGTTTAATCTCTGCATAATGTTATATTTAAAAAGTAATTCAGGATTTTTTTGTGAGTTTAACACCTAGTTGTTTAAGGCAGGCTTCCGAGATGTTGAGCTGAGTTCAGGTCAGAAATGTGAGGTCATGTTTTTTCCGAGTTTATGGTAGGCCCTCCTGAAATCATAACAAATTTATTTATCAACCTGGACAAGCGTGGAAAAGATTGTTCAGGATCCATCAAAGAATAGCAACGTCATCTGTGTAGTTATATTTTATGGATAATGCAATCAATAATGATGGGTTTAATAAGTTTCCTACCTACTTCTTAACTGAATGAAAATCTCTTTAAATCTAAATCTGTTACACATAGACATTATATACGTAGACGCCTCGTTGGGCGGAGTCTACCTATGCTGCGGATGAGTCAGAGCGTCCGCCATGTTGAATGTGGCTAATTTGCTGTTAGACTCAGTTACTTAAACAGTATCAGAGGGGTTTTAATTTCAGAATATACTTAATATTCGTAATATTATTACGAGTTTATTTTTGTATCCCTTTGGCTTCATTTTCCTGACTCTATACTCGTAAAGAATAAAAATAATTAAAAGAATCTAACCTGGCCCTATTACCCCAGGACTGAAATAGTTCTGCAAACTGTGTATCTATCTGTATATATATATATATATATATATATATATATATATATATATATATATATATATATATATATATATATATATATATATATATATATATTGTGATCATTGATAAGCAGCAGAGGACAGCCGCTGTGATCGATGTGGCCATCCAGTGATGGAAACATCAGGAAAAAAGAACATGAGAAACTGTAGAAAAACCAAGGGCTCAGGAAAGAACTAGAAAGAGCCTGGAAGGTGAGGACAACAGTGGGTCCTGTGGCTACTCTGGTAACCCCCACTCTGGAGAAGTGGCTCCAACCGATACCTGGAGAAACATCAGACATATCTGTCCAGAAGAGTGCACTCTTAGGAACAGCTACAAAGGACCCTCAAGCTCCCAGACCTCTGGTAGAGGATATATATATATATATATATATATATATAATCTGTACATATAGTTAAACACACACCTAATTATTTGTAATACTTCAAAATCTGTATATGCACATCTATATCTAAAAATATCGATTAATATCTGTTCTGCCAGCCTCAATCAATTAATCTATACATATTTCTTTACAAGTATATATAAACTCCATCTAAATACTTAAAACATATATAGGTATGTAAACAAAATGCTCTATTCATTGAAAAACAACTCAGCCTGTGTTTGATTTCAGTGCTTTTTATCAGTTTTTGGCATAGCATTTATACAGGTTTGATTTCAGTCAAGCGAACCAAACACTTTCCGGTCCCGATTATTTTTTTCCGAGCTCCAGCGAATGCAGCATAAATCCCTCCGAGGAGGCGGGGATTCCATCAGGAACGTAAACTGAACCAAAGGAGAGCGGATCATTAAAGTCCAGCGAGGAGCACTTTGCTTTGGTTATCACATTGGACATACGCTGAGCTTGGATCAGCTTTGACGTCATCCATCCATCTTTTAGTGCTTGCTGTCGTGCCAAGGAACCGTAAAGGAAGTTTGGGATCCACTGTCACCAAAGGTGTGTTTTTTTTTTCGTGGAGAGGTCAGGTCGTAGAAGTCTGCAGAGGCAGGCGTCCAAACAGAAAGCCGAGCTGTAGGAACGGATCGGTGGCATGGATCGGCGCTGAGCGCTGGCCGCCGGTAGGATGGTCCGAGGAGATCCCGCTGTGGGGGCCGAACTCGGCTGTGGGTTGTTCGTATAAGCGGAGCGGAGTCAAATGGAAGCCCAGATGAAAAACTAGACACGTCGACTTGTGTGTGCTTGTGTGTGTGTGTGTGTGTGTGTGTGTGTGTGTTTGCCGAGAACAGAGCTAGAAATCTGGACGCTGACTGAAGGCGCCGTGACAGCATGTGGAGCCCGGGAAGAGCTGCTCTGTGCTGGCTGCTGCTGGAGACGCTTCTGCGCTCTGCTGGAGGTAGGAGCGATCAGCCCGTCTGCTCTGCGACATCATCACACACGTATAGCCCCAATTACTCGTAACCCTGGGGGGATAAAGACAATCACTTCATTTAGTTCGTTTCTGATGGCATATGAAACGCTTCTCTCATAAAATCATAACGCAATCTAAAAGGAGGTTCATTTTACCTTTTTCCAAAAACATGTAATTTATTTCTACCCTTCTCAGTGTTCAATAAAAATAGATTTTGGTATACAACAATCAACTCCTATTTATATTGGCTGAGCAGCTATTTGCATGTTTCAGCTGGGATTTTTGCAGTTGGAAGGCCTCCCCACCATCACCCTAATCTTTAGCTACCTCCAGATGTTCTCGGTCAGATACAAGTTTGAACTCTTCAAATCGTAGGTAGAAGAAACAGGTCGATAAAGACATAAACCTGCGGTATGAAGGATTCTGGAGCACATACACAGCGTTTTGACACTTACACCTCTGATGACATAAATCTGGATTCCCTACTAGAGTGCTGCATGATGTTTTAACAGCTGCCATAATTACATAAATAGTTGCTCTGACTGATATATTTCTTGTCAGGCTGGTTACAGCAGAACTATGGAAATATTCTACTGTTTTTCCTCCTTTTTATTCATTAACCTTTTTATTATCTTAGAACGCTTTTAGAACCACAGAGGGCAAAATTCTGAAAAACATCTCATTTTCAACTCTCAAACAGCTTGTGCAGACAGCAGCGGAAGTAGTTTATTAGCTGGCTGATTGGTAAGAAATACACCCTGCTAGGCCAGGCTGTTTAGGCTGAAAGAGATTCAGATCATCATGAAGTGTGACAAACCATAATATTCAAAAGAGAAAATTGTGTAACACGTTATAGTCCCCGAGTTGGTCCCAAAAGGTGGTGTAGAGACAAAAGTCTGAATATCTTAGAATAAAATATTCAATGACAGGAGATGGTGTTTGTGATGAAATCAGCAGAAGAAAGTGGAATTTACACACAGAAAAAACACACCATTACAATGAGCTCTACAAATCTTAAAGCCATGTCAGTTTGGCGGAAGAGAAGCTGTCCTGGTGTGTAGAAGAACAAATCAGCATGATCTCCATCCTGTACCAGTCCAGGAGACTATGCTAGTGCAGGTCCTCTTAAACGTAGACACGTGACTATATGTAGAGACCAAGCACATGATCACAGTTGCTGTTTTTCTTCTGCATGGCAGCATCACCTGTGCAGTAAATGACACAGTCAGCAATTTCTTCTTCAGTCCAAAATAGTGATCCAACCTTTCTTCACTGCATGCAGTCGGGTTACCGAGGCGGTGCGGCACAGCAAAAATTCCGCAAGAAGGAGGTTTAAACGGCGCAGTGGTTACCCCATCAAGCACCTGAATTTCACAAGCTAAACATAAAACGTCGGGTGCTATACATGATAAAGTTCCAGTGAATTTCAGAATAAAATCACCACACCAACTTAACTAGCTTGACTAGTGCAAACAAAACGGCAACACAGAAACACGTTCTCCCCATGGCAGGGGTAAAAACTTCCTCGTAAAGCCCTAAATCTTAACTTGTATAATATGGACATCATTTGTTTTTTTTTTGTTTTCTTTATGTTTTTCTTTATAATGATTTATATATGTTTTTTATTGTTTTTTCGTTTCTCACAGATTTCTTTAAAGCGTTGATGTCACACAGTGATGCTTAACAGTGGCTGAGCGCACAACACTGTGGAAAACCAACAAGAGTAGCGTAGAGAAGAGCCGGTCCGAGTGGAGTTGAGCGAGTGGATTGAAGTAGAAATGGTGGAAAAGGGACTTTAGCCTGGAGGTTATCTCTCTAGTGCCGATCTGAGTAATTTAAGGATGGACATTTATGCTCACACAGAGTCCCTGTCCGAAACATCATTAAAACCAGTGCTGTCTTCAAGCAGTCGCTACTGTATTGCTCTGACAACAAGCAAGTTAAATCTTTGTTTTATTCATTTTTCAAAACATGCGTCCGACTTTATAAATCAAGGTACCATCTTCGCTAAACGTATGTTCCGCTCCTGCAGATATGTGGCGTAGTTAGCTTAGGTGCTAGGCTAACATTAGCATGTTTACTCTCAGTTTCATGTGACTTGGTGAAAATTCTGAACAGACCAGAATTCAGAGCAGTTTCAGGTAATCATACAGAAAACATACGGAGGAAGTTGTTCTGTTGTGTCATGAATGTAGCTATGAGCTCTGCTCAACCTTTTGAATTGTCTTGTTACTGAAAAGTTCTATATAAATAAACTTGCCTTGCCTCTCCTCCATGTGGACATTCGTCTGGGGAACAAAATGTATGACAGCAGCAGCCACTACGGTCTCTCTTACTATGAGCAACAACGAGTTGAACAGTGGTTGAAGAACGGCTTGGATTGCTTAGGGAAAAGCCTACATCTGTTAGATCAACAGGATAAAGTTGGAGGCCCAGATTCAGCTTCCTGGGGTTCGGGATAACACTGCAGCCCATCTTACTGGGTGTGAGCCAGACATAACATCACAGACACAGTGCAAATAACTGATGTTTGGAGTTGGGTTGTGCCAGTGACTCTGGATGTTGACAAATTAAAACAGCCCAAGTACCCGTCAGGGAATGTCCTAGTTTCTGCTGGCAGAAAACCCACATTAGATGTTTCAGAGTATGACGTATGGTGTCTTTTTTTCACAACTATTTGTTTTTCTTCACCTACTTCTTCCTTCGTCTTTTCCCTTTCAGCGGTTGCCATAGCGAGTCATCTGTCTCCATCTAACCCTAGCTTCTGCATCTTCTTTTGCCACACCAACTACCCTCATGTCCTCTTTCACTCCATCCATAAATCTCCTCTTTGGTCTTCCTCCAGGCCTCCTACCTGGCAGTTCCAGCCTCAACATCCTTCTACCGATGTGCTCATTATTCCCCCTCTGCACATGTCCAAAGCATCTGTCGGGCTTCTCTGGCTTTATCTCAACTGTATCTAACATGAGCTGTCCCTCTGACCTTCAAAAACTCACAGCAGTGTCAAATATTGATTCTCTGTATTCACCTGTGAGAAATGATCTCCTTGCTGCTGATCTTGTCTCCTCAGGTCTCAACATATGTATGAGTGGCAGTGCCACGTCCTGTGAGGAATGCCTCCTGATCCATCCCAGCTGCGCCTGGTGTGCACAAGAGGTGAATAGCTTTCATCATGCAAATGCCTGTAAGGCAACGTGTTGCACAGAGATGGCTGTAAAGCACTTTTAACAGTTTATCGAGTCAACATAAATAGTCATTTGAAATGCAGTTGTTGTAATTCAGTGAGCATTCAGTGAATGCTGTGCCATTTATTTGCTAAAAGAGCTTGACTAATCTTAAAATGTCTGAAACTGTATTAACACTAGACACTAGTCTACTGTTTATCTGTAACATTTTGGAAATAGTGGAAACATTTTTTCTGGTCACAGTGAACACAAAGTCAAGGTTAACCATGAAGTTTAGATAAGATGTCTTCTAGACAACATTCCACTACAGAAATCTCTCTTTAATCCGGTATCAAAAGACTAATTGTGGTTGTCTAAAACCCGAACCCTCAAGCAATTTGCTTAAGTGATAAGATTAAGCAAGCTGAATGGAAGCTTATAGCCAGTTCAATGTTAATATAATCTAAAACGGCCTTCTGCTGAGCTATTGTTGCAAGGAAGATACTAAAAATGTGGTGATTGTGGAGGAACTGTCGTCATATTAATCTCGGTCATTTTAGAAGCAAAAGCTGGTGTTTTTTTGGAAGGGGCTAGATTATCTTTGGGGGAAAAAACTACAAGTATCAAACATGCCAGTTCAAATCTTGTGGTACAGTACCAATACATTTAGTTCACAAGAAAAAGACCAGCTTTAAACAAAAGTTTCACTCACAGAGGAGATGTTTCACAAGCCACAACCACATTTTAAGGAATCTGTCATCAGTTTAGAATAATTCAGTGCAGATTTGACTAGTCTAAGTATTTTAGATTTTAGTCACAATCTTATTTAATACAGAAAAAGGTTTTATTTTTTTTTCTTCCATACATTCGGTTGATGATGTTAATGCTACTGTAGAAAGGTGGAAGCTGACAGAAGGCAGAAGTTTTCTACCATCGATAGCTTCTCATCATACATTCAGGCCTGTGTTTTAAACGTTTTTACCTTGTAATACATGCTATGCTTCACAATGACATCCCCTACCGCTAGAAAACATTATCTTGTGTCTATACATGTGTGTATGTTTTATGGAGCTGATCAATCTTATTGTGTTTACAATGCAACACTGGACTGATCAGTTCCGGTCCTCGAGGACTGAGGTTTCCCCGCGTCTATGATTTTAAACTAATAAGTCAATTCAAGCATCCTGCAGAACTTGCTTAGGGATGACTGAAATCATTCAGCTATTTCAATGGGTTATGTTTGAAGCAGAGCCATATCTAGCAGCCAGGACTGGAATGTCACTCTACTTAACATGTTTGCCCTCTGTAAGTAAAATAAATAGATTCTTTTAAGGTTTGTAATACATTACAGTAGATATGGCTCAATGAAATAACCTCAGTGATATTTCAAATTTGAAGAAAAAATACAAGCTTGGGTTTATTACAGGTTAAGGAAAAGTCTGCTGAGTTGAGAATTTCTCATTTAGATGATTGTAGTGTGGTTTCCTGTTTAGGCCTTTTTGTGTCTTTATTGTGCTGGTTAGATTATCCTTGTGAGCTTTGCAGCATCTCATCTTGCAGGACTTTGGGTTGCGTCGTTCTCTGACATCACGATGCGATTTCAAGCAAAACCTACACAAAAGGGGCTGCGAGCTGCGCTTCATTGAATACCCGTCAAGCAGTGTCTCCATTCTGAAGAACTCTCCCCTGAGCACTAAAGGGTCAGGGTCAGCACTGTACGATGTCGTCCAGATCATGCCTCAGAAGATCTCCCTCAGCCTGCGGCCAGGTAAGAACTGCCTGAACATAAGGAAACTACAAAATCTCCATCTGTGGGTAAACCAGCTGACCCCACCCCTGCAGGAGACCCCACGTTGTTCAACCTGGAGGTGCGGCAGGTGGAGGACTACCCAGTGGATCTCTACTACCTGATGGACCTGTCGCTCTCCATGAAAGACGACCTGCACACCATCCGTAACCTTGGCACCAAGCTGGCAGAGGAAATGGGGAAGCTCACCAGCAATTTCCGTCTGGGCTTTGGCTCCTTCGTGGATAAAAACATGTCCCCCTTTTCCTACACCGCACCCAAGTACCATGAGAATCCCTGCAACGGGTAGGAGGCAGCAACCAGATTTAATACAACCAACTACTCCTGCTTTACTTGTTTTTGCTGTTAACTCTGTTTTTTGGTTTGATCTTGACAAGTTTGCAGTAGATTGAACAGTGACAGCTCCTATTGCTTTTTAAGATGATTCATATATAGTTTGAAGGGTTGCAACCGCTTCAGTGTGAAAGAATGAAAGGAGAACTCTCTGGTCTGAGCTGGTGATGCAAACAAGGTGAATGAAAGCAGAACAGAGTGCAGTGAGAGGAGGAGGGGGGCAGCTACAGTGTTTACCCTGGAGGTGAGACCATCATCGCGCATCACTTGGCATCTAGGTTATGTCCCAGCTCAGTTGTGAGTGGATGAACCCCGGCTTCCTGTTGTCAATGCTGTGTGAGGGATCCTTTTACAGGACGGGGGTGTTCCTCATGTAGATAATCTATGTCCTCAACACATCACTGATAGATATGTAGCATAGCTCTGTTGGGTTCATGTACGGTCGGGAGGCAAAAAGGGAGGCATGTTGACTGTCATACAAACGGTCATGATTTGGGGATGCACCAATCAGGCTTTAACTAACCCTTTTTCTGTTTAAGATATAACCTGCAAATTCAGATATTCTTCCAAGGGAGACAAAACACACAAACTGATTTTTGTAATGTTTTTAAGTTGTTAGCTAAATTATACTTTGTTCTCAATAAAAGGGGAATAAGCATTAGCAACCAGAAGTGGGCAAGGCTGCCACCCCCCTTTGGTGGTCGGGGTTATAGCCACTTAAATTAGCATACTTTACAGTGAAGATGTAAAGATGCAAAGAACACTTTAAAGGGGACATATCAGCCAAAAATCCACTTTTTTTAGCCAGTAAATACATTTTGTTGTGTACTTGGAGTCTCTAGGAGAGCCGAAAACGTTATTGTAGTCTGTCCAGGTGCTGCGTAGATGTCTTTATATTCTGTTTGGGTCATATTTTTCAAGCCGTTCAATTTTCTCTGTTCTCTATTATGTTTTTTTTGTAAACAATTACATCACAGTATTTGCTGCGGACCTGCTAAACATGATCATGGACATATGGCAAACCAATTTTGTGAATCCTTTGCTGCAATTTTGTAATCCAAGCTGAAGGATACCGAAGTGAGATACAAGTGCATAAGTAAAAATGTTCGGTTGTTGGTCGTATTAACCCACTCAATTCATTACACGGTCCCCAGCATACTACAAAAATGGCTGAAAAGGGTGGATTCTATAAACATGGGGCCTTGGAAGTGACTAGAACCTCTGACCTTAATAATTTGAAGGGTTGAACAAATATCATATATAGTAGTATAGAATATTGCATATTCACTTCACTGTTTCAACGGCATGTAATAGGTTCGTTTGATCATATGCTGTATTTGCCTTTTTATTTTAATGA
Organism: Fundulus diaphanus; assembly: GCA_037039145.1. Lineage (NCBI taxonomy): Eukaryota > Metazoa > Chordata > Actinopteri > Cyprinodontiformes > Fundulidae > Fundulus > Fundulus diaphanus. The sequence continues at coordinate 10,252,957 of CM073132.1, forward strand.
CCTGTTCATATTATTATTATTATTTTTCTGAGGCTAAAAGCTTTACTATTGTAAAGAATATATTGTACTTTTTAGCATGGTTGTATTGTTTAATTCTAGCTTAAAGCTACATCTTTGACATAAATCCTGCCAATGTCTCCCTGCACAGATACAAGCTCTTCCCCAACTGTGTCCCATCCTTTGGTTTTCGCCACATCCTCTCCCTGACGGATAAAGTGGACCGTTTCAACGAGGAGGTGCAGAAGCAGATGGTGTCTCGGAACCGAGACGCTCCAGAAGGCGGATTTGACGCAATTCTGCAGGCCGCTGTTTGCAAGGTGCTGTCCTGTCTTTTATTTTGAGTGCTCCTGCCATTGGTGACGATGCAAAGTTGTGTCATACTTGGTCTGTCTGCTTGTTAATGAAAAGCACCACAGGGACAGACAGGAAGCAGAGTCTGGTGCAGCTGCTCTATCAGGGGGACGAGTCCCTCACAGGCTCAGTCACGTCCTGCCTCCCCCCTACTTTAATTGTTTTCTAAAGGAAGAGAATGACCTGCTTTGTAATTTACTTGAGCCGCTGTCTTTCAAATAGTCTCTGGTCGAAGGTGCTACTCAGTCTGATGGTCCGACTTAGTCTCAGCCCGACTTCCAGGTGTAAATCCTGTTTCATAAACGCAACTTAATTCCTCCAACATGCTGCATTTTGTCATGTTTAAGTAAATTCAGCCGATTCCTGTAAGCTCTGCATAATTTCTAATGCAATCACGGTCATTGTCTGACAAAACTGCTGGCTTACGCAAATAAAAACCAAGTATTCAGTGGTTCTCAGCATATTCAGATGCCGAGGTTTTTCTTTTCTGCTTTTCTTTTTTTGTTTGTCGTCAAACTTGGCAAAATTTAAAGTTATCGTGGAGGGAAGAGGTAGAACCAGTTGCAATTCCTCAATTTGCTATAGGTTATTAGAAGACAAAAGTCAGTATCCTGTTGGTATTTCTATACATTCAGTTAGAAATCTACAGATAAGAATTTGTGGGCCAAATACCAAAGCAGTAACAAGGGAAGATATGCATTCAGAATATTTTTTAAGCCTTCTTTCCCTGGTCTTCAATGATCGCGATTACAAGTGGAGGCTTGCAGTAAAAATTAGGTCAGTTGCTGTAAAACAGGGTTTCACAAAGACAAGGTCAAAGTTTATATTCACACCATTTTTGTCTTTTTATTGGTGTTTTTATTGCCAGTGGCAGGATTAAAACAGCAGTCTGTGTGTGTGTGTGTGTGTGTGTGTGTGTGTGTGTGTGTGTGTGTGTGTGTGTGTGTGTGTGTGTGTGTGTGTGTATTTCTAAAAGAGGCTGAACTCCAAAAGGGTCAAACAAAGTAGTGTTGCTGCCTTGTATGCTCTCGCTGTCTTGAAGCCTAAATGAACCACTGACATGTTGAAAATGCAGTTTTTTCATAAATGGCTCCTTGTGTTTCTGCTCCTCATTGATTTTTAGTTTAACTTGTTAACTAACTTTAAGTCTTCACTCAGTAACAACTTCTTTACTCAAGAGTGTTATTGTCAGCTGACCTTGTATGGCATATATATATATGCTAGTTCACTGATTGAACCAAATCACATTTTAGATTTTCTTTCCGGCCGGTCACCATTCAGGACTGATCTGGATGAGAACATTCCAGTTCTGTTCACCAGACTACCTTCTACATCTAATGCCTCACCTGCTTTGTCGCTAACTCGTTTGGATATGTACTCAGTCTGCTTTGCTTGTTTATTTGCCGAAAGACCGTATTTTTAAAACATTAATTTGCTTGTATAACTTTGTAGAGTAGTAAAAAAACTGAATAGTAACTCCCCCCCCAAGTCTTTTGGGATAGCTATGCTCTTCTTAAACATCTTAGGCTCAGAAATAGCCCAGAAAATCCTGGATGTTTGGATTTCTAAAGTGTTAGAAATAATTACTTAGGTGGGAAAGGTAGAAGAGCAGCAACTTCCTACAAGTAGCATCATAGTGCTTCTTTCCCTCAACACAAACGGGGTTTGATGCATAGCTGCACAGAGCAGAGTTTATTCCCACAACAGTGTTTGTGTTGTTGGTGTTCAGAGGCTTCTGATCGGGCCGCCCACAGCTCGGAGAACTTTACATAATGAACAAAAGAGCAACAAAAGGCCTCTCTGCTGATTGGGTGAAACATTGTGTTTCTTTAGCAGCGCGCATTAGTCAGCAGTCTGCATGCCCTGCCTGTTGTTTCCTGGTGATAATGGCCTGGACTGGGTGAGTGTGTGGATTAGCGGTTCTAGGGCTTCTGGAAAGAGGGAAGGTGCAACTTTCAATGACGCTTCAATAAAATAAAAAATCTAAGCTTGAAGATTGAAAATTCAATGCTGAGTTGGTTTCTTTCCTTCTTATGTGTAGGCTTTAACAAGATTTCCTGGTCAGACCTTGCTGTAACATTTCCAATAACTGTAACAGCACCTCCTGCACGGCCACAGCTGGCATTTGACTCTGCTGTAACACCAACAGGAGGAAATCGGCTGGAGGAAGGAGGCCTACCACCTGCTGGTGTTCACCACAGACGACGTGCCGCACCTGGCTCTGGACGGCCGGTTGGGGGGGCTAGTCCAGCCTCACGATGGCCGCTGTCACCTCAACGACCAGAATGAGTACAGCGCCTCCACAAAGATGGTGAGATGAAAAAAAAAAAAAATAAACCCACAGCATCTCATGGGCCAAAAGAAACATTTCAATCAATTAAAGCTTTTATTATCCTTTAGCTTCTGTGTTTTCCAGTGGTGGCCTGTGACGACAGTTTAAACATGACAGTTCTTGCTTACGACTTACAGCCAGCAGCGTTTATTGGAATAAACAGCTTAGATTATCTGAAAAACGATGAGCATGGTGGTAAACCTTATGGTTCATATTTTGTTTGTTAAATGACAATTTCCTCACTCGTGTTGGACTTCTTCACTCATGATTGGTTGATTTAAGTGGGCCTGGGCCTGTTACCAGTATCAAGGGGTTAAGAGTTAAAGTATCAAAACCATAAACATTTATTGTCTCTATGGTTTAAAGTCATTGTAATTAGATGCCAGAGAAAGGGACCAGAATATACTCTGGCTGTTTGAAGCACTTTGGAAGCACTGCCCCTCCCCTACCTGTTGCTGAGTCCTGGCTGAACAAAGGCTTTTACATTTGTACCTCACTTTACACAAAAAACTAATTCATCTGATTAAAGGTATTCCTAGTGTTGCAAACATGAATGATCATGGTGTGGCAACTGAAAGAGCGCCATCTATCACTCTTGTTAAAACTACAGCTGGCTGTCGTACAGACCGGTTTGAATAAAAGTTAGATCAGGTCATTTTGTGCATTTTAATTTAAAATCAGTGTGCTGTGGGAAACCTTGTGTTTTCTTTTTTGTTTTTACTCAAGGTTATCAATCTGGGACACTGTCAGACTGACCCATGCAGAGATCTGAGTACTTGTTATGTGCACTGTCTGTGCTGACACTGTCTAATCCCAGATTCCTAAGGAGAAGGCAACTGGATGTCTTCTCTTATTTGTCAAAGACATTTGGTTTATCACCCAAAAGGCTTTTTCAGGTGTGAACATGGTTGGAAGTAACAGCTTTTTAAGTTTCAGTCAGAACAACACTAATGGCGCCATTCAAGTCACGAACAGGGCAATTACACGTGAGTCATTTACCATACCCTCTGCTCAGCTCAATATTTAGGTTGCTGTTACCTGACCATCCAAATGTGTCTCTAATCATGCCATGTGAGTTGTTTTGGTCACATGTACCGTGGTGTTAATTGCTGGAAAAAACACCTTGAGGGACAAGTCAGGGCTGCAGAGTAGGTATTAGAAAGATGAAATCTGAGGCCTCCTGATTTGTTTAGAGTTGGTTAGTTGGACAGGTCAGTTTCAGCCCTTAGGCACTTTCACTTGGAATGGACCAAATCTTTATGCCTTCAGCATGTCTTCTTTCCTAAAGTATTTTTGAATAATGAAAATCAAGGATAGAGAAGAAGGAGGCTACGTCCACAGAGTTCTCCCTGACCTGTCTGGTCTACTCATCACTTCATTAGCACATTTTAAACAGCAGACACACTGCAAAAAGGGAACTAAAAGTAAGTAAAAATTTCTTGAAATGAATGTATTTTTCCTTGATTTGAGGAGCTAAATAAGACTATTTGCCAATAGAATGAGTATTTTACCCCTAAAATAAGATAATTAGACATCCTGCACTTGAAATAAGATGATCGAGATGAATTGTTTCTATTTTAAGTGCAAAAATCTTATTCCATTGGCAAACAGTCTTATTTACCTGCTCTAATCATGGAAAAATTAATCTTGAACTGATAATTTCACTTACTTTTAGTTCCCTTTTTGCAGTGCATCAGCCTTTTTTGAAATTTTTAATTCTGCTGAAATCTGTTTATTTGAGCTGCAGCCCTGACAAGCGTCGGTACAAAAAGTCCTGTTCCTGTTTGCTGGCTGCTTTTTGCTCCTCCTCTGCTGGATTTCTTCATGTAGATCGGAGCAGAGACAGCAAAGCTTGCACAGCTAATGAGCACATCACAATGTGAAATCTAGCAGGCTGACGTTTGGATAACATCTCCTCATTAATGTTTACTCTGGGATCAAAAGTTCCCCTGCAAGCTCAAGAGTGGTGTCCAAAGAGCGTCCAGTTGTCTTATCTGTCCTTTTAAACTGTAATTCACTGGCAGCACATGTGGCTCAAATACCTACCGTGTCTCTCATAATTTTGTCCCTGCAGGACTACCCATCCCTCGCTCTGCTCGGAGAGAAACTGGCCGAAAATAACATCTTCCTCATCTTTGCCGTGACCAAGAGGTTCTACGTTATTTATAAGGTATTTTTAGTTGGCCTGAATTGGCGTCCATTTCCTCAGTGACTTGAGCATCCACTGATCATTTATTTAATGTTTTCAGAATTTCACAGCACTCATACCTGGAACGACAGTTGAGATCTTGGACCAGGACTCCAAGAATGTCATTCAGCTAATCATAGCTGCCTACAATGTGAGTGAAGAAAGCCTGGCTTCCTGTTTGTGTTTCTGTGGGCCTGCTAAGGGTGAAGCCATCTGATAAGAAGAGGAGGAGGACAGCAGAGTCTCCCAAGTTAACCTCCACTATTCTATTAAACGAGACTCAGGCTCCAGCTATCCCACCAGTGGCTTCTCAAGTAAATGTTTCATACAACTCCTGAGCAGAGGAAAGGATCTGGAAAATCCAAAGAATATCAACAACCTCTGACTCCAGACACCATATTGCCAAAAGTATCTCCCTCCCTGCTTCACACACATATGAACTTGAGTGAGACACCATACCTAGTCCAGTAATTTGAGGGTCCACTCTTTGCAGGCGTAACAGCTTCAACTCTGAGGGATGATGAAGTAAGGGGGGGGGGGGGGGGTGTTCGACAAGGTTTAGGAGAGTGTTTTTGAGGTCAAACACTGATGTTGGAATAGAAGGCATGGTTTGGAGGCTCCTTTATATCCCGAATGTGCTGTTGGGTTCAGGTCAGGACTCTGTGAAGGCCGGTCAAGATCTTCCACACAAACCCACTTGTTTGTGCCTTTCTTACATTGTGCACTGGTGCACACACATGTTTTAAAAGAAAAGAAAGGGGCCATCACCAAGCTATTCCCTCAAAACAGGCTGCGTAAATAGTCAAATGTCTTGATATGATGCAGCATTAAGCGTTCATTTCACTGCAACTAAGAGGCTGAGCTCGACTCCTGAAAGACAGATCAACACCATGAGCCACCTTCCACCAAACTTTTACACTTGACATGTTTCAGTGAGGCAGCTGCCAAAGCTTGACTCATCCACTGGATAACCAGACAGAGAGGCGTAGCTTGTTTCTCTAGAGAACACATCTCCAAAGCGCTACAGTCTAGTGGTGTCGTGCTTTGCATCCTACTTGTTGATGTAAGGCTTGAATGCAGCTGCTCAGCCATGGAAACCATCCCGTGAAGCTAATTACTCAAGGTTCTTATAACCTTGCCTGCAAGATGAATTTTTACGGTATTTGTGCGTTCACAGACACAAGAGAATCCATCTTGTATCGCACCAGCTTCAACCATTTGTGTCCGAACCAGTAATGGTTCAGGCCAATCACTTTGCAGTCTTGCAGAACTAGAGTGCTACACATGATCAATCTGGCTAGCCAGGTTAAGGGTCTTGAGCTGATCTGGAGACCACATGAAGTGCGGAGGTCTGTAGCACTATGCTCCTCAGGATCTGTTAATCTCACTTTAGGGAGTTTTTTTTTATGTGGTTGCTGTCTTTCCCAATCCCTTCCATTATTGGATACCACACTCCTGTGAACTGACCATTCTTTCAGAACCATTTGCAGTCTGCATACCATGAAAATGATAAAAACACCTAAAGCCAATGATTGAGAAGAATGATTGAATTTGCTTGGCAATACTGCATTTATTGCAAGCAAAGGTGTTGGGGGGGGGGGGTACATATATGAATGGAAACAAAAATATATGAATGGAAAATTAGACCTGGAAGTGCCAATATTTGATACAGAATAAATTATTGCTTTCATTCTGTGTAGTTCTGTTATTAATCTTGTGGGTCTCTGACTGTGGAACAGAGCAGCAGTAACATTCCTGACAGCGCGACATACAGCTGTCTCTGAAAGATTTTCTGCGTCTCCTATGTCATTAATAAGCTGTCGTTGGCATAAAAATTAAGAGCAGCACAAAGAAATTTAGTACTGAGAGCGTTCCCTCTTTGTGTTAGAAAAGCGATGTGCGAGCTGAGAATACTGAAATACATCATCTGAGGACCCCAAAGCGCTTTACACTGCTCAGTCATTCACCCATTCATGCACACATCCACACCCTGATGGTGGTGAGCTATGTTAGTAGCCACAGCTGCCCTGGAGGAGACAGACAGAGGGGAGGCTGCACAGTACCACGTGCTAATGCTACATCTCACTGCAGAAAGTGTAAATAATCTAATAGCAATAAAACTGGAACTCTGAAAGATGTGCACATCTCTCAGTTCTTCCTTAGCAGGACCCCTACTCTAAAAATAAAAATATGCTATACAGCTCTTTAAAAAAACACACAACACTTTTGTCTTTTTCATGTAATTGGGCTAAATCAGTTTTACCTAAACTAAGTAATCTAAAAGAAATTATTGTTGTAGCTTGATTCTTTTAGTAAGCCATGTAGCTTTTTATAATCTCAGGTTTTAGACACATGTAATGTAGCCTCAGTGCTCGTAGGATGTTGCTCATGGGGGTCAAGTGAACACAAGTTATGTGTATGCTCAGAGACATGAAAAATTAGGGGGAACATTGGCAACAGGTCCAAGGAGCAAAGCTGAACTGAAGATTTCTAGTAAGCAAATGTTGTGAGAATCATCACTGATCTGGTTAAACACTGTTACTCTTTATGTTGCAGTATGTCACGAAGCAACTTAAGGATTCTGCAGGGTTTCCATGATAAAAATCTTTCATATTTGCCAAGTTTTTAAAATTGCTTGAATTTAACCTCAAGTATTCAACTACAGAGATTCCATGCCCTTATTATTTTCTCAAACTGTGATGTAGCCAAAATGCCACGGAGGAACACGTGACCTTAGAGAAGAAACTAGCACTGCTCAGCTATCCAGGGAGGGTAACTGGGCCATCTCCAAGCTAGATGTGCTTCAGTGTTTCACAGCGAGCATGATTGTGCACACCTGGAGACATTAAGGCAGTCACCAGTCTACCCGGGAGGGGACATCCCAGCAAATCCATCCTACGGTCAGAACCTTAGTCACTGTTCAGAGAAATGACAAAAAACCAAGAGCTCCATTTCAGACTACATGCCTCAGTTAGCCGGGCATACACTGTGCGATATTTTCAATCGTGGTGCTTATATACAGCTCAAACTGTACGACGAAACCGCAGGGTTTAAAAGTTCACTGCTCACGACGCGTTGATAAAGAATAAAAAGGCGGAAGTGTTGATGCTCACTGTTAAATATGAGGCTAATTAGAACAAAACGCGCTGCCTTGGCAATTCTACGAGTTGCTCCTCCGTAGTTTGACTCCATGTCACACGTACCGCCGCCATGCTTCTCTCCACTCCTATGTTTTCGTCTGAGAAGACGAAGAAGACTTTCCTGGTTTGCGCATGCACAGTGCGCAAGGTTGGGGGAAATCGGCTCGTAGATGCTTGTAGCTCTGCTTCAACAGCAGGATGCGCTCACGATCACTCACGAGGGACGACTGAATTTCAAACATGTTTGATTTTCATCCGACCGTCCGATTCCTGATCGGGAGGTGGTCGTTACCCCCCGTATACTACATGACGCAGGACACACGATCCCGCTGAAACTCGGCCCGAACCAAATAATTCTCGCACGACTGAAGAATCGGCCCGAAAAGGGCAAAAACTCGTACAGTGTACCCCCGGCTTTAAGGAGGTTAAATGTTGCCAAACAGGACAGTAAAAACTTAACAAGGATGGAAAGGAAAGAAATTCTCTTAAAGAATATGTCTAGCACAAACGGCATTTGTAAAAATGGAATACAAATGAGCCACAAAACACCTTAAGCAATGTCCTTTGGACTAAGACGAGATGTTTGGCCAGGGCCATGTTTAGTGAAAACAAAAATGCAGCATGTCAACAAAAACCCATATCAATATTAAAATATGTTGGAGGGGAGACAATATGGGATTGTTTTGCAGCTACACAACCTTGGGACCTTGCTATTGTCAAGTCAACCATGAATTCTCCTGTTTACCAAATTATTGGACAGTTAAAGGTAATGCTGTCTAACGAGTCAACCTTGGCTATAAACCGGAACGACGGGTTGAAGATTCTAATCGCAGCAACGATCTGCAACAGCAAGGAATGAAGGCAAGTCCTTTAATTAGGGCTGCACAGTAGATGGTCATATATATCGTCATTGCTGCTTGGAATTAAGTTTTGGTTATTATATTTCAAATTTTAGTAATTCATGTTACATGGCAGTACTATGTTCATCGTGCTGGAGTGAATCTTACTGCTGTAGATGTCCATACCTGACACAGACAGGCCACAGCGTAATAACAGGTAATGTTAATGAGAGAGAGAGATGTACAGAAAAACAGGACGTATTGCAACTGATGTCGTCATCACCATAGTTACCAATTATTCTGGCCATTCTGTAATTTTCTTGTAATACCCTGCGGTCCAAAGTTAGGGAGTTACAAAACTATTTAGAGACTTAAAAAACATTTAAGAGCTTTGAAATGAAGTTTAAAATGTACCGGCAACCAGTGCAGAGTGGATAAGATGGAAGTTATTAACCTGACTTCCGCCAGCTGTATGTCGCTCCGCCTAGCTTCACTCACATACATCTGGGACCTCTCCCATAGAGATTGATTTCTCCAACCAATTTTATTGTCTGGCCAATCAGGACGCAGGGCTGGAGTTTCATAGATGTGACGTAGGGGAGACGCGACCATGACGTGAGACTATTTTGATAGCAATGGCGGCTCGTCGAGGAAGCAAGCGTTAACATTGATGCTGATATTTCTTCCATGTTGTCCAATCTACCTAATATTGTTTCATTAAAAGAACATCAGAGAACGCCTCTGAAGGCTTTTGTTGGTGGAAACGATGTTTTCCCCCTTCTCCCGACCGGATTTGGCAAGTTTTGTTTTCCGGGGCGCGCCCGTGGCGGAGCGGTTAGCGCGAACCATATTAGGAGGCCTTTAGTCCTCAACGCGGTCGGCCCGGGATCGACTCCGACCCGCGGCGCTTTGCCGCCTGTCTTCCCCCCTCTTCCTGTCAGCTCACTGTCAATAAAACGCGTGCCACTAGAGCCGCAAACACATTAAAAAAAAAAAAGTTTTTTTTTCCTGCGTCGCTCTCATCAGCGTCACGGGTTGGCTTCGGTGTGAGTGGTTGAAATAGCACGACGATAAAGATGACAGACAAGTGGCTTATCCAATCATATGCAAGGATTTTTGATAAGGCCCAGCCTTCGATGTCCCAGATGTAAGTGAGTGAAGCTAGGCGGAGCGACATACAGCTGGCGGAAGTCAGGTTAGGAAGTTATATGCTCTCTCCTGAGTCTTCCAGGTAAAAGCCGTTTTGTGCCAACTGAAGGCGTGATAAGGATGAGTTACTAACTCGAAATCATGAAGAATTACAGTAATCCAGTCGAGATGTAACAAAGGCATAGGCTACAGTTTTGGAGTCATCTTTCAACGAGATGCTTTTTTTTTTTATTTAACAAGAAAAGTTTTACAGAATCCTCGGTTTTCTAGGATATAATGGCTTGGTGTCATATTGCGTGCTGTGAAATAACACTAGGATCTCACATAAGGATTATGAGATTTCTCCTAATTTGGTGTTTTATGCAGCAAGATTATAAGGTTCTTGGTCAGTTCATCTGTCAGTTGACTGGCAGGACAGTCATCAGCAGTTTTAATAACGAAACAAAGATTTAAAGAACACATTCAGTTAAAATCTCTCCTGTTTTAGCTATCATCTGGGAAGATTTGGTGGAACTCCTCAATACGCACACTGAAGCTGTCGCGTGTGTATTGCTGGACGCTGTATTAAATACTCCAAGGCAATGGTGTTTTTCATATGCTTCGGAGTATAGCATTCTATTCTCCTTCCTGGCTGGCCTCTAAATGGAAGCCAGACTCTCATCTCATTGCATCTTTATGAAACACGTATCACGAAGCGATGGGAGTGTAGAGCCGGGCTTTCTCCTCAATGCCTTCCTGTGCCGGTGTGCAAATTTCTCCTCGGCTGCGAGAAGCCGGCATTAGTTGACCTCAAAATGTGTGTGGAAGGCGGGCTCAATGATCTTCAGTGTGTGGGAGTGATCTTTGACACACAAAGGCATTAACATTCCAGCTGCCACGTTGTATCAACCCGTCTGGGCTCAGTGGCTGCAGCAGCCCTGCCGGCTGTGCATCTGTCTCAGTTTGACTGCATCCACAGGCCGCTGCTCACCGTTCAGGGTCAGAGAAGGGACTCCCCATGTCCCCCGTATGTGTGGGAATACCACTTGTTTGTTGGAGGTACAGTTAGGCTGCAGCTGTGTGTGGTTGTTTGCAGCACTCTGAGCACAGCCTGCATCCACACGCAATTCTCATAGCTGTGGTCAAATCGAGTGTAAAAAAAGAAAAAAGAAAAGGAGAACCAGAGAAATCACTCATTCTTTTCCTTCCTATTATGAACCCAGAGACACACAGGCATGAAACAACAGGGTGGGAGCGATCTTGCAAATGTCACTTCTCTTCCAGAGGATTGTGAAACTGGTGCACCTAGTGACAGCTGCTGAAAATCCTGTTCTACTTTATAAGGAATCTTATTTCTCGCCGTGATTTATTCGTTTGTTTTCCACAGAACATTCGCTCAAAAGTGGAGCTGACTGTGTCGGATCACCCTGAGGACATCGGCTTGTCCTTCACTGCCACCTGCCAGGATGGAAAGCCACTGCCAGGCTTCCGGAAGTGTGCGGACTTGAAGATTGGAGACACCGTGAGTCCTGTTTTTTCCAAGCCCTTCCACCCGCACTCAACTCATATTCTAAACGTTTTATTACGGTTGGCCTTAGAAAAGCCTCTAAGTGATCTTCCAGCCTGGCAGTGCGTTCACCGGTTTCTGCTTTTGGCTTTGAACTGCAACCTAAACCACCCTGACAGCAGCGTCCAAGAGAAACATCCAGCGGAAGAACCTCTGTAGGCGAGGAATGGTGCTGTTCTGTGTAGATGGGTGGGTTTGTATGCAGAAACCAAACAGCATTTCTGCTGTCAGTTGAACATTAAGGACTGTGATTCATGCAGATCATAGCCTATTGTTTCCCAGTTTTACAGCAGATGGTTGGTTGATGGCTGACTGGCTGGAATGCACTGATTGGAGTGTATGGTAGCAGGTTAAAGTTGATGGAGGGAAAGTTGCGCACGGAGGATTCACCTATCAGAAACGGACCTGATTGCAGAGTTTCCAAACTGTCCGGCTCCAGTCAAAGCTGGAGGCCGGGGCTCTCTTCTGTTACTAAACAGAGGGAGCAGGGTATCTGATTAACTCAGTTTAATCTCTTCTCACTGCTTGCACAAGCAGAAACGTTATCATCCAGTAGAACTCGTCACCCCTTCTGTTGTGGCTACATTGTAATCTTTCCTTCAGCCTTCAAACTCGCATATCTGTCACTGAAACTAGCTTTTCTAGATCTTCTGGATTGGCATGTTGGAACACGCTCCCTTTAACCACCTTTTGTGGTTTTGAATCTTTTAAACATATCAACAGCTGTTCTACATCCGTAAAAACAAACATGTTGTGTTTATCAGCTCTGGGTCCATCTTGGTGTTGCAGTGTCCCAATCCCGGTCCAAGTTAGGCTTCTTGAGGCTGAGAAATTGGGTGGAGAAAGGGAGTCGGGGAAACTGTCGTTGCCTTTACATTTCTGGGGTTTAAAACGACCAGAAGTAACTAAAACATGAGCTTATACTGATTGGTTTGCACCTTTTTGTGCCCCAGCAGCGCAGTTTTCATCCTAATGTCTGCTCCAGGGGCGAGTAATGAAGTTGTCAATTCTTTTTTTTCTTTTTCTTTTTCTAAAGGTTGAAACTATCTGATGTTGCCGTTTGATGCAGGGAAATGCAATCCCCTCGAGTTGTCCAAACTTGCATGCCTGTCACCTAGGAAGCTGTGGTAGTTCTTTCTTATGTCTCCTGCTCTGTGTGCTGTAGCCAGGGGAGCTATGAGATGGTTAATTTAACTCATTTCAGCAGGTCTACCTGCATTGAGAAAGAAAACCCTGTCTAAACCCCATTCCTTTTGATGTGAAGACATTTTAGATGTTTGCTGATGTTGTGGTGAACACGACTGTTTCATACCATGGCCAGAATATATCACATCACAATTTGCATTGTAATATTACGTGCTTTCATGCTGCATTAGGTTTGCCCCCGGTGCTCATTGGGCGAGAGGCGGGGTCCACCCATCCATCACAGGGCAACACACAGGACAGACAATCACACACACTCACTCATAAGGGACCAATCATGTTTTTTAGGCTGAGGGAGGAAGCCAGAGTACCCTGAAAGAAAGTGTAAAAAAGACCCCGGGCTGGGATTTGAACACAGGACCTGCATGTTTCAAGGCAGCAGTGCTACCAACTGCACATCTGTACAGCCCCTCTGACAGCATATTGGAGTTAAAATTATAAAAGTATATGCTTAAGCGATGCTTTAGTATATGTCTTAGACTCTAAAGCATCAATTAACTGGAACATTTACATTTTTGTTTGTTGACTAAACTTTTCAACATCTGAGGCAGTGTTTTGTCTGATACATTCATGCAGTTTCATCTTGCATCTTTCTGTAAAGTGACTGCTAGCTGTCTTTATTGACTTGAACATTTAAATCATTTCCGATGTCAAGGACTATTTGCGGACTTTTAGCTTTTTGGGAGGTGCTGTTGGTGCATTCAACTTGAGCTTTATGTCTGGATTTGTGTCTGTGTTGTGTGTGAATCTGTGTGAACTCTGAGTCTTGCCAAAATGTCATTATGGTGACATGATTCATGATTCCTAAGAGCTTCTTAGAATAATTGAAATCTTACTACGGTGAATATGCCCCACTTAAGTCACTCACAAATGATGTCCTGGTTGCTGCAGTATTTATTTATTTCTGGATAGCGACAGATATTTTGTTCCAACGAGGGACATTAGCAGAGGACAGGGATCGAGACTTTAGTTTAGTCAGGGACAGTAATTTAAACAATGCCTAGATGGGTGCGCTGACAGTTAGGGTCAGACCTGGACTGGGGATGTGCAACTTTGACCTAAACTTTTATCACAATGTTTTGTGGTATATATTGATATAACAATACAATTGATGGTGAAGTGTCTAAAAATCGGTTGCGTTCTTGTTTGGTGACCGATTTTATGGCTATGCGTGTGTATCGCTGCACATGTTACTACATCACCACAGAAGGACACATGTTGCCCTTAGAATCTATCGTTTAGAAAATCTCGTCTGCTTTGCTGACGACATTTCTGTCTGACCATGAATAAAAAATGCAAATAAATCTTTATAGCCATTATTAGACTCTCTTGCTGATATTAAGGCAGGGACAAACTCAAATTTCCTCCATTTCAACAATATAAAAGAAGTCAAACATTGTAAAGTTAGACTTTTCCAATCTCATTCTGGAGCTTTTGTTTCTATCCAACCGCTCTTTTGTCAGGAATCCTGGCATATTATTTGACAGCTTCTTTAAATTCACACTTAGACGAGCTTTGTCCTGCTATGACTTCTTCCTATAGACAAGCCTTATTTTCTTCCTGAAGACTTTGAAATATTGATCCATATTTTACATCAGCTTGCTTAGATTATTGTAACTGTTTGAATGTGGGTTAGATCCATGTCCCTTACCGATTGTACAAAATGCTGCTGCTCACCTACTAACAGGAACTAGAAAATGGGAGCGGATCACTTTAGTTCTGGTTTTACTCCACTGGCTTCCTGCTGGTTTCAGGTGATATTTAAAAATGTTATCTTAGCTTTCTCAGGGTTTTAGTGGTCCTTTCTGAATCCTATCTCCTAAAACGCCATGCATCCACTGGAACACTAAGGTCAAACAACTTGTTGCTCTTAGACATTGCAAGGTACAACAGAACAATAGAAGTGATCGGGTCTCCTCTGTTGCTGCTCAAAGACTGTGGGATAATCTAATGATCCGTACCTGAGCTGCTCCTAGTTTGAATGCATTTAAAAGACCCACCTCCAACCTTTGACATTTGAGCCCAATAGAGCTTGACATCTTAACTTTGAACTTATGCGTGCTTTTATTCTTGTAAGTCATTTGTGTTTTTACTATTCATATTGTGTTCCTTTGCTGTCGATGCAGTGCAGCACTTTGTTTATTATAAAGGACTGTAAATAAAAGTTGGCATTTACAAATGCTACTTTTAAAAATAAAATGGTCAAAAGGCTACTTCAGTTCACCGTAACAGAAAGTAGTTCAACTGTACTACTGGTGTTATTTTTGACCAAGACATGTCATTTAAATCCCATATTAAACAGGTTTCCAGAGTTTCCTTTTTTCACCTCAGGAATATCACCAAAATTAGAAACATTCTGTCCAGGGGTGATGCTGAAACACTAGTCCATGCATTTGTTACTTCAAGGCTGGACTATTGTAATTCTTTACTATCAGGAAGTCCACAAAATGCAGTTCAAAGTCTTCAGCTGATCCAAAATGCTGCAGCAAGAGTTCTGATGAAAATCAACAAGCGGGATCATATTTCTCCAATTTTAGCTTCCCTTCATTGGCTTCCTGTTAAATCAAGAATAGAATTTAAAATTCTTCTTCTAACGTATAAAGCCCTTAATAATCAAGCTCCATCATATATCAGAGCTCTGATTACTCCGTATGTTCCTAACAGAGCACTTCGCTCTCAGACTGCAGGTCTGCTGGTGGTTCCTAGAGTCTCTAAAAGTAGAATGGGAGGCAGATCCTTTAGCTATCAGGCTCCTCTCCTGTGGAACCAACTCCCAGTTTTGGTCCGTTAGGCAGACACCCTGTCTACTTTTAAGACTAATCTTAAAACTTTCCTTTTTGACAAAGCTTATAGTTAGAGTGGCTCATGTTACCCTGAGCTACCTCTATAGTTATGCTGCTATAGGCTTAGGCTACTGGAGGACATCAGGGTCTATTTTTCTCACTCTACTGATTTCTACTGTTCTCCAGTTTTGCATTGCATTGAAATGACTGTTGTCATTTCAGCTTTTAACTTTTTGCGCTCTCTCTTTTATCTTCATAGTAGGTACACCTGGTCTGGCGTTCTGTCAGCTGTGACATCATCCAAAGAAGACGGCTCACCCGCTATTACCATCTAATGTAGAACAGATTACTGGATCAATGTGTGCTTCTGTGCTTTTTTGTCTGTCTTGTTATGCTCTGTCGTCTCTAACCCCCAGTCGGTCGAGGCAGATGACCGTTCATACTGAGCCCGGTTCTGCTGGAGGTTTTTCCTTCCCGTTAATGCTGAGTTTTTCTTTGATAAATGCTATATTTAACTGATTGTGACACTAACTCTCACAGAGACTGAAGGAAATAACTTGATGATGGAAAAATAAAGAGAAGACCAGAGGCAAAAATTGCTTAATGGCATACAATCATCGGGACATTGAACAATGATATTATGATGGTATGTTGTCCAGCCCTAAATCAATCATGCTGTTGATTTTGGGCCTTAGCAGTAATCAATATTTAGACTTCAGATGATGAATCCCAATTCTGATCACATCCAAACCTTTTCCTGATAATAACCAGTAGGGTAGTTGCCCAGTCATACTCTGCTCATCCCTGGTTTAAACCCAAGTAAATATAATTACCTTTCATTCCATTGGTGGTGAATGGTTCAAAACCTGAGGCTGGCATGTTATCTATAGCAGCTGTGTTGATCTCAGAAGGGATTTTGGTACATTTGTAAGGCTTAGGCGATCACTTGAAATTCTGTTCAACAGTCTGATAGTCTGAGTCTGTTGTTCATGCTGGCGAGGGCCAGTTTCTTCCATGCAGTCTCCCGGCGAGCTTTCACCATGAAGGAATCCTTCCTTCAGTCCCTCCTCTGGGCTGCTTTATTTTCCTGGGCTAGCTTTGGATGGGAAACAGTGGTGAAGGAGCTAAGGGGGATTCAGTTTGGATGAATTGAAAGGGGCTCCCGGGTGATGGGCCTTGCTCATGTCTTTTATCCTGCTGGGTGCCGATGTTCTCCATCTTTTCTTAGGAAACGGCCCGCTCCTCTCCCCGGGTGTCAGTCACAGCCTCGGTGGGAGCTGCCAGTTGAGCCTAATGCTGCATCTCAATGGTCTTACACAATGGCAGGTTGGACGAGGCCTGTGAAAGGGCTCTGCGTGAAAAGAATCCGCTGGCAGGAGGAGAAATGCTCTCTGGACTGAATGGAGTTGACCTCCCATGAAAACCAAGGCAGTCCAACTGGTTTTCAGGCTGAATGGATTTGAGCTACGTGTATTTTGTCTAAACAAATCTGTATCATTTGAATTTAGTTATGCGTTGTTTTCTTTGACCAAGTCTCTGGTTTTGTCCCAGTTAATTGGATTTTAGGCTGTCATAAGAATTCCATCATCTGAGAAGATTAATCCATGGTAACCCTCATCTTATTTTTATGGCACGAGGTTCTTTAAACCATCCACTTCCTGTTACAGAAGCCCACCCCCAATCCCTCATTCATCGGATCCTGGAATAACGTAGCTTTCTCTCTGATTCTTCCTGTGGATCAGATCATACATTCAGATACACAGACAGATTTCCCTAACAAAGTCTCCTCTCCCCGCTTGCTGCTCTCATGTCCCATCCACTGTCCAACCCTGCTCTCTTATGCCCCCAACAGTGTGTCCACAACCTCACAGTTCTCTTATGGAGCCACATGATTGTGTGGGCCAGTCTCCTCCTGACTCACATTTACAGTAAATTTAATTGTGTGCCTCATTAGCTTGTTAAGTTCCCCGCGTTTGGGCAGAGGGGGTTTCTCAGGGACATGTGACCAAGCCTCTTCCTGTGTTCTGAATCGGCTCAGAATGTTTGCTCATCCCGGAAATGCCAATCTGTGCATCAACGCTTCGGAGCCAAACTGGGGCAAGTTTATTGAGAATTTTCCTTTGCAGGGCAACTATCGTGAATTGGTGCTGGTGTTTCACAGAGACAGTGAAGCAAAGCTAGATCCCAGCTGCTTGACTTGCAGATAAAACCAGATTGACTTGAATATCATCGGCATAAAACCGGGCAGTGTCGAGTTACTGCCCAACAGGAGTAGAAAGTGTTTATTTTTTTCTTTCCTGTCTTTTAGCATATGGGAAGGCTCCATGCATCTGATTTCTAAAGGGTTACAGGACCTAACTAACCAGTAATGGTGATCACTTGATCAAAATACCCAAAGGCATGTGGACTTGATGATGATGATGATGATGATGCTGCAGTTGTTGGTGACAGGAGGATGAGTAGGTAGCCTCATTCCTATGGGACTCTTTAGTGCTGAATGTATGAAAGAATTCTTGTCAAGGATTTATTTAGCTTATTCCTTTTCCTATGTATATCTGTAATGTTTTTTTCTGTTCATGTACAGCATTTTGATACTGAAAAGTGCTATATAAATAAGCTAACCTTCACTTACCTAGGTACTGGAGAGTAACATGATGCAGACGGACATGATGCAGACGGACTAGAATAATAGATATCAGCTGATTACCGTAAAAAGCACTTCCTTGTTCCATTTCAATGTTTTATTACTTAATTTTCCGGCTCTTCCTTAATAGATCTTTAAAAATGACATAGTTATGTGTCACGGATGAGAAAAGTTGAAATGCTTACTGGAACAAAAAAACAGGGTCAATCAGGGTGCAGTGAGTACACAGCATAGACATTGGAGTTCATGGTTCAGCGCCCTGGGCATTACTCCTCCAACATTGTGCTTGACCATTGGTATGAAGTGCTCTAAACATGTTGGTAAATCTTTAGTTGCTCTGTCATCGCATCTCTTTCAAAGAAAATCCAACCTGTTCAGGTTTTAATCTTGTATTGTAGATTAATGGTAGTTTTTCCTCGCCTTTCATGGTCTGCAACTGCCTGCATTTGTTAGTTTTTACCCCGCTTGTGAATAATCTTTCTGATGACCTAATGATAAACTTGAAATACTTTGAAAATGGACTCGGTGATCAACGCAATTCTGAAACTCCTGCTTTTATATAGGTGCTCAAACATGATGGTCTGTTTAATAATCCAAGTGTTTGATCAGGAACATCCGGCTGTTTCATTCCTATGGGACTATTTTCACCTAATGCATGTTGGCTTAGCTTTTCTTTTTAAAAACCATAATCTATTAGATAACTCCTATGATTTACCTCATGTTTAGGTCCTGATAAACCTCAGATGCTTGTCGTTATTTTAAGGATACTTAAAAGGATAGAATTAAAAATATTTAAAAATTTCATCCACAAAATCTGTATAAAAGTAGAGAATGTTTCCTAAAAGCAGGTACTTCCAAACTGAATGCCATGAGAAGACTGAAATTGGCTTATTGCAAATCTGTGACTATGCTTGGCTTTGAAAATAATAGCAAACACAGATGCAGAATAAGATGCATTATTCAGTGCTGACAGACCATAAGAAACTGATGCCTTGGTCCATTTTAAGTAAATGCAGCCCTTATTTTCAATTCAATTCAATTTTATTTATATAGCGCCAAATCATGAAACATGTCATCTCAAGGCACTTTACAAAATCAAGTTCAATCATATTATACAGATTGGGTCAGATTATACAGATTGGTCAAAATGTCCTATATAAGGACATTTTGAAGTTCTTTAGGTGGCATTAATAACATTTCTTTATTCAGACTCTTAAAGCAGAACATTTATTTCCCTCTGTCTGTTTTCCTCTTATTCTATCCCTTGTTAACCTACAGTTCAGTGGGGTTTAAACAGACTATGTGATGTCGATAGGAACACCCTCTAATTAGACTTGGACTCTGCTACTGTTATCTCATAACTCTGGTTTGGATCCACAAAGCTAGAGCTCGGTGCCGGACCTGGGGAGCACATGTCCTGGCCCATTTTCTCTTTTATGTCTAAGATGACTTAGACTTAGACAACCTTATTGATATTTTGTATGTAGAGAGTGCAAATTTCGTTGCATTCATTTTACGACAGGGTAATGATATTGCAGTTGGAATAAGGCAACGTTACAATATATATGATCTCTGTGAATGACTGTTTGCTAAGAACACCAGAAGAGCAGAATCATGCCGCGCTTGACTTTTTCTCTCAGGACCTCCTTCCTCGGTGTAATCAAATGGGTGTTGGTTCTGTGTCCCAGTTTCAAAGCACCAAGGGCCACATCAACAGCCTGTGGTACACTCCTCCAGGCCTGGGTCACATATAGTTCACATCCACTGGCTGGCTACGTGTTCCTTGTATTGGATAACAGGGTGGATTCACTCTGCAGCTGCCCTCTCAGATCAACAGGGTGTCGCCCTCCTGCCCTTTTTGCTCTCTAATGAATATTTGTCCTCTGGGTAGGTGTCCTTCAATGTGAGCGTGGAAGCGAGGAGCTGTCCCCCCCGCGGCACCGACCAGACCTTCACGATAAAGCCGGTGGGGTTTAAGGACCTTCTGGAGGTGACTGTGGACTATCAGTGTGACTGTGGCTGCAGCCAAACGGCACAGGTCAACAGCAGCATCTGCAGCTCCATCGGTACGGTCACACCTTTTCATTAACTACCTACTGGCAAACAACCAGCTGCTGGGCTGTCGGGCCCATCCGGTGACACTCATTTCCACTAATTTCCACTGCACTTGCAACCTTGCTCTTAGTGTGGGAGGGTAAATGAAGAAATGTGAAGTTATTAAATTAAAAAGAAAATGTGTAGCTGTGTCTGAGGCTTGGTTAGGGCAATATAAAAAAAGCATGTAGTTGAAGTAGAAATCATATTGATCTATGTTTATAATTATCCAAAAGTTTAAAATATATATTTTAAATGCAGCCATGGCCATTTTATGCTGTTGCTTAGTGACCTATTTTTAGATATAGAACACAGAATTCAAGCACTACTAACTTTTTACCAAAACTGCAAGTTTAAAAAAAAAGTTCTCTTTGACCTGTTTGAAGGGGGCGGAGCTTGATGACAGAGCATTTCTGGGTCTGTGTTTGTGATTGGTTGGGAGGATGTAATGACTGTAGTATTAACCTACATGATAGGCTAGAATGCAAAAGGATTTTTTTTACCCTTTTTTTCTGTTGCACCACACGTCTATCAATCAATTATATATTGTTATTGAATTATTGTCTGACCCTGGTCTTGGTCGAATAAAACCTGCCAAATCAATCCAGGGGTCAGTATAATCTGTTCAGGGATTATAATCACACAAATGACCAGACATCTTCATCTCAATAAAACCTCACCATTTAAACTAAAATAAAGTTAACAGGAAAACCTTGTTACATAAACAGAAGCTTGCTGTTCCTTCCTTTTTCTATAATTAGAAGTATTATCATCGTTTTGGAGAGGATCATTCAGAGTTCTGACTTGAATCTGATAGATGATCTGTGGAAGGAAATGACGATTAGGGTGATGACAAGGAGGCCTTCTAACCTCAAAAACTTAAGAGTTCATCATCGGCAACGATAAATCCTCCAACTGCCAGTGGAAACGGGTAAAAAGAAAGTTGTGATTGCTGCAATGCTAGCAAAGATGTTTAAATTAATTACTGAGACGGGTACAGTATGTTACATACCCTGCATACTGCCAGCTAGTAACCCTGCCTTTATTATCTAAGGACTACTCCCAAAGCTGCTGCAGTTGATGGTTACTTTCCTTGACATGATTATGGAGAGATTGCCACTGGTGGTTGTTTTTTGTCCTAATAATAGTAATATAGATGCAGAACTACTTAAACTGGTTTGCTGCTTGCCATTTTCAGTGCTTTACAATTTGGAGGAAAACACAGCAGACCGATAAGGTAAAGATCTGCAGGTTTTAACGTTGATCAGGAACCTTCTGGTCTGAGGAGGAAGCCTTGAAGATTAGGAGGCCCCGGAGATGATAGATGATGTCTAAGAAATAATCTAGTTATCTGTTAACTTAAAATAAGCTATAAAAAATGTTTTCTTTTGTGTTTGAGAGCTTCTGAGCTCGGCAGAAGGTGTGAAACTGTCCCAGCAGGCAGAACCTGAACGAGAGCAGAATGACTGGCTACTGATGGCCTAAACCCTGACCGAACCCTTCACTCCACAGGCACATACAACTGCGGCACCTGTCAGTGCGAGCCGGGCTACCTGGGCGCCCACTGCGAGTGCCAGGAGGGCGACGCCAGCAGCACGTACCTCAGCGCCTGCCGGGAAGCCGAGGGCAAGCAAGTCTGCAGCGGGCGGGGCGAGTGCAGCTGCAACCAGTGCCTCTGCTACGAGTCGGAGTTCGGGAAGATCTACGGAAGCTTCTGCGAGTGCGACGACTTCTCCTGCGCGAGGCATAAAGGCATCCTCTGTTCAGGTAGGAACGTTTTTCCTCCATAATTCAGATTTGCCCTGAAGCTGATGCTGCAGGATGTGTCTCAGGGTTAGGATTTATGGAGAAGCATTGATGATGAAATGGTGGTTTGAACTGTGGCTCCTCAGAGACCTCCGCTTCCTGGATCAACATCGAAGCCTCCCTTACCGCTGTTTATTATTTGAACTTCTGTCCCGCACAGGTTCTCTTTGTATGTTAATAGCCTGACCTCAGGACTGCTGGCGTTGCAGATAATACCTACATTTTGTCTCAACACTTTGCTGTGTTTTACTGTGATAGACCAGCACAGAGTAGCGCATAAAGCTGGATCGGAAAGGCACCTTTTACACAAGAATTTTTTTGAGCCCCCTCTGAGCTCATGGTGAATTAAAAGTAAAGGTTAGGATCAGTTTGCACTGCAGTAGAGTAATCTAACACCTGATTGTGTATAATTGCATTAGAATCGTAGAATGTGCGTCTCCTAACAGGCCGGGGATCATGTTTACTGTAAAGTGGAAGTAAATAATGGTGTGCCTTAGGGATCCATGAGGATCACTTCACCTGCACATTTTCTGCTTCAGCGCACCTTATTCAAATAAAAAAACCTTCTCGGACCTTGATGATCAGCTGGTCTTTCAGGTCCTCTCCTCAACAAGTCAGGGTCGACTTCTTTCACACAGCGAGGATCTGCCATGCTTATAGCAAAATTATTCGGACCTGCCCAACTTCCTCACACTTTGTCACATTACAACCTCAAACCTCAGTGGATTTTTTTCCTGACAGAGACGGTGGAAGCAAACTGATAATAACAATGTAAAAAATCTGCTGTGCGTTTGTATTTGCTCCCCTGAGTAAATCCTTTCTTGAAGCACTTTACAATCCAGTGGCAGCTGGAAGGGTTTTAAGGTATGTCTTCCCCAGTTTTCCACATCTAGATGCTGAAATGGTTTTTCCTGCTTTTTCACAAAAGAGCTCAGGCTCAGTCGGAGTGGTTGGAGGGCAACAGTGAGCATCAATTTTTTAAGTTTTACCACAGATTCCTACTGTGAATTAGGTCCTGGCTTTGGCTGGGCCATTCCTATAAATGATTCTGCTTTGATGTAAACCATCACATTGCAGCTCTGGCTGTATGAACAGGGCGGCTGTCCTGCTGGAAGGTGAACCTCCACCCCTGGTCTGTTGCAGCGTCTAACAGGTTTTCCTCCAGGATTGTCCTGGATTTAGCTCCATTCGCCTTCCCATCAGCTCTGGCTGGCTTTTTAGGTCCTGCTAAAGCAAAGCATCCCCATAGCATGATGTAGCCACGTCCATGGTTGATGGCTTGTTTAGAGTAATGGGCAGTCTTAACTTTCCTCCACAATTAGTGTTTTATATGTAGTTCAAAGAAATGTATTTTGTTGTCATCTCACCAGAGCACCTTCTTCCACACAATTGCAGTGTCCCTTACATGGTATTTATGAGATTCCAAACACATTTATTTCCTGCTTTGTTCAGGCCAATTTTCCAAAAAGGCCATGATTGTGAAAAGCACAAATGATAGCCATCCTGCCTGCAGATTCTACCACTTGAGCTGTGGATCTTTCCAGCTCCTCCAGAGTTACTGTGGTCCTCCTGGCTACGTCTCCGATTAACGCTCTCTTTGTCCAGCCGTGTGGGTTTAGGTGGGTGGCCATATGTTGGAAGGTTTCCAGGTGCTCCATCCTCTCTCCATGTTCAGGTGATGGACTGAACAGAGCTCTGGGAGATGTTCAAAGCTTGGAAGTTTGTTTTAGAACCTCACCCTGCTTTCAGCTTTAAAGGAGAAGTCCGGTCAAAATCAGAATTCAAACTGCTGAAAGTACTTTAAATATAAAACTACTACATACTGTGCAAAAAATTATACGTTTTTTTAATTAAGAATAACTCTCATTTAATCATGTTTATGTGGAGGAATCCATCTTGGTCAAGAATAGTACTGTCACCTCCCATTTTTTGACGTCACTCGGCGGACCCGCTGTTGAGCAAGTTTCAACGCTCTGTTTGTCACGGCGCACTATTTTCCAAGATGGCGACTGGTGCTCTGTACGAAGCAGAGAGTGATGAAGTATTTAGTGACAGTGATGAGAGTTCCGTGGTGTCATCATCATCTGATAGCGATATGGATGTTTTAGAAGAGTTTCTTGACAGAAACCGGACTTTTGACGGAATCCAGCGTACCTATTTCCATTGCAAACTCAGTCGGGTCCTACAGTATATATATATATATACACGCGCGTGTGTGTGTGTGTGTGTGTGTGTGTGTGTGCGCGCACTCCGCGCAGCACGGCTTTGCCGGCGCTGCAGCGGAGCGCGCGCACACACAAACACAGCGGAGGAGAGATCGCGCTGAAGTGACTTAAGTTATATATTTGCCCCCTAGCAAATAGGGCAGGTGGTCATTATTGTATAAATAATAAAATATAAAAGCATTCCAGCACATGCTGGGCGGAGCACGGCTTTGCCGGCGCTGCAGCAGAGCGCACGCACACACACACACACACACACACACACACACACACACACACACACACAGCGGAGGAGAGATCGCGCTGAAGTGACTTAAGTTATATATTTGCCCCCTAGCAAATAGGGCAGGTGGTCATTATTGTATAAGTATTAAAATATAAAAGCATTCCAGCACATGCTGGGCGGAGGGATACCATGTGGTATCCCTCCGCCCCTCTGGTCGGTAACCATCCCCGTAACTTCTAAATTAAAAATTAAAAATTTAAAAATAACTTACTGAAAATCCTCGCCCTCATGTCATGTTCAAAACATTCTTCTTCGAGATGGTCACTGCATATGACGTGTTTTCTCTCTGGCCAGAAGTTAGATGGCAAATCCGCTCTCTTCAAGTTGGCAATCCAGCGCCGAGCCCGGTGGCTCATGAATCAGGAAGTTAAAATAAGCTATGTTTTTTCCACTTTTACCAGTTGTGTTGGAACATCCGATGGCCATGCACGTGGGCATTGTTGCTTCAGCAATAGCTCTTGGGAATGTCAGCGGTGAAGTCCTCTGGAAATCCGAAATAATTATTGATGATCGCAGCTGTGTAGAACGGCTCCTATTGACTTTGCATGGAAAGCGGAGAGAAATGCTGTCGCCGCTTCCGCTCTTCCACGTCGCAGTATGTGATGTCAAACGCCCCTTACTGCCCATATTTGGGCAGTCATGTCAGCCCCCATACACAGTGATTCAGACGACAATTTATGTTTTTATTTTCTTATTGATTAAAGATAAGTTCATTAAATAACCACAAATGTATTAGTTTTAGTTATAGCTAATGATACCCTGATTTTTCCTTGTTGACCGGACTTCCCCTTTAACATAACATTCTCCCTGACCCGTCTACTGGGTTTCTTGGTCTGCATGAGACAAGAAATATAACACACCTCTAAGACCTTTGCAGAACAGCTGAGAACACTGTTGTTCAGAAAATGCATGTGCTGATGCCAACTGGAAGACCCTGCCCTCTCCCTGGCGGTCCTAGCTCCTGCCCACAGAGCAGCAGAAGTTGTGTGAAAAGAACTGTTTGGCTCGGAGGATGTGCATGGGACAGGCAGAGCGTTTTGTGTTCCCAGTACATTGGGTCCAGGACCGCGGTGAGAGACCTCCTGGCTCGTCCCCCTGCCAACGGTTGCTCGTGTGAAACCACAAAGAGGCCTTTGTGGCTGCAAGGCCAGCTCTGGCTTGATCCCAGGGCACAATACTCGCCTGTATTGTCAGGCCGAACAGAGTAGTTAGCGGTCGTAGCAGAACCGGGCAGCAAATGCACAGATGCTAATTGACTGATTCTGCCGATCACCCATTAAATGTTAGCAGTCCACTACCTTCTGTCGCTTCTCTGTCCTCTCACCATGCAGCACAATGATTCAAACCCAAATGGACACCTCATCCACACCCTCCATCGCTACACTCTCACCGCCATCTTCTTCATTTTGCTGGAGTTCCCTGTCTAAAGCACAATATGTAAAACTCATCGATAGAAAATTCTGTCAGTGTGTGTAAACCCCATCCCCCACTCAGTTTTTAATCTGTCATTTACCGCCTGACGAAGAGCCTGAAGCTGCTGGAGCTTATATTAAAGAGCAAATCATTTCCTGTGAAATCCTTAGTCTGAGGTCATGTTTTAAAATACGAACGGCATTAAAATAGTGTTCCACCTAGTCCACCTGCCTTGAGCGGTCATTATCTTAGGAGCAGAGAAGCATCACACCATGTATATTAGAAAGCAGCCTCACAAAAGGTGTAACATTGAATATAGCAGTCAACGCATTACTTATTTTCGCTAATGTACATAAATCTTATCGGTTTCATTGAAATATGTAATTTTCTTGACAGTTTCTAATCGATTAAAACTCTTATCTGAAGGGTTGTTCTAGATAGGAATGAAAACTACATTATGTACAAATAGATTTGTTAATAAAATTGAAAATTCAATTGAGAATGAACAATTATAGTGAACCTTGTCCCGCTTAGAAATGCTGGTGGTGCCATGCACCATAAAAGCATTTTGTGATACATGTGGTGCCATAAAAGCTACACCGCTCACCTCAAGAGACAAGAAGGCTCTCCATTGGCTCAGTGGTTTTCAGACGCTCAGCTGGGGCATATGAGCTTGTCGATGGAGCTGTTGATAATAATCCTGTTGGGGTTTTTATCAGTGGATGATGAAGAACAAACAGGTGGTTGCTGGCTGTTATTTGGTCTAAATGTTGCACTGTGTCACCCATGGATGGCCCAGCTTCTGTCACAGAGATTAGAGTATTATACAACCTGGCCTCGGTCCTAAACATCCTGCTGAGCCATTTTCTGGTGTGGTTTGATGTAACCAGGCCCCAGATATGTTAGTCATCCTCTTTATTTAGTTACCAGTGAAACAAATTGGGACACATGGAAAGAGAATTCTGCCGACCGCAGCTACCCCCCATGGGCCATTGTTCGCATACTCTAAATGTACATTAGAGCTGAGTAAAAGTGTCTAATTGGACAGGATGTGTTTTGATGTTTTCAGATCCAAAGAATGAACTATGATCTGGTTTGAAGCACAGAAATATCAAATACTGTTTGTCTGTTTATCTGACCTTTCAGTTCAACAGCTTTACCTTTTACTGCATAACAATAACCAGTTCTTTCCTAGACTGTTTAAATGTATTGTTGAGTGCACAAGAGCACAACAGATTCCACGCTTTAATTTCTTTAAAATTAGGCAAAAAAGAAAATGTTTATGGAAAACCTTGAAATCCCAGGACTGCTTTCAGCACCACGTTTTAGACTTAGACTTAGACTTTCTTTATTGTCATTTTGTATGCACAGAGTGCATACAGAACGAAATTTCGTTTCCATACAGCTCAGAAAAATTGCAGTAACTCTACAGGATACCTTGTAGTGAATTCCGTACAGGATATAAATGCAGTAATAAATTGCAGTCAGTTACAGGATAAGTTTCAGTTGAATTCCGGATAAAGTGCAGCAGTGAACAGTAGGCAGTTGAAATGTAAACAAATGTAACAAATATGCAGTAGTTTCCAGTAAAGTGCAGCAGTGATTTAACAGTAGACAGTTGCAGTGTAAACAATTATGCAGTAAGTTTCCGGATAAAGTGCAGTAGTGATATTGGAGACTAAGAGTTGAGCAGCATTTATAATGCTGGATAAGGATATGATACAATGTGCAAATCAGCGAGTGTGGTACACATTCCATTTTATACTTCAGCAGTTCAACAGTCTGATGGCAGCAGGGAAAAAGCTTTTGCAGAACCTGGTGGTCCTGCAGCGGATGCTGTGGAACCTCTTCCCAGAGGGCAGCAGGGAGAACAGTCCATGGTGGGGGTGTGAGGGGTCCCTGATGATGTTTCGGGCTCGAGACACACAGCGCTGCGATGAAATGTCTTTAGTGGAGGGAAGAGGAGCCCCGATGATCCCTTCTGCTGTCCTCACCACTCTCCTCACGTTCTTCCAGTCGGAGGCACTACAGCCTCCACACCACACAGAGAGACAGCTGGTCATAATGCTCTCTATGGTGCTTCTGTAGAAGGTCGTGAGGATGGGCGGGGGCAGGCGGGCTCTCCTCATCCTCCGCAGAAAGTACAGTCGCTTCTGTGCCCTCTTCGCCAGTGACGTGGTGTTTAGCCGCAACAATCCTCTGAACTCTGTATGACTTTGACCCAGGAGTTAGGGAGTTCATCCAGTAACCGGTGGGTTGCCAGTTCGAACACCCCTCTCTGGCCGTCTCAGTCGTTGTGTCCTTGGGCAAGACATTTTACCCATTTTGCCTGTTGTTGGTGGTCAGAGGACCCGGTGGTGCCGATTGTTTGGCAGCCCTGCTTCTGTCAGTCTGCCCCAGGGCACCTGTGACTACAGTGTAGCTCACCACCATTTGCAACTCAATGGGTGAATGACTGATCGAAGTGTAAAGCGCTTTGGGATTGGGACTTGATAAATCTCTATACATGTGCAGGCCATTTACTATTTACTGGTCTCTCACACAGAGGTTGAGGAATTTACAATATTGCATGTTTGATGCAGTTTGGGACAAGTTTTAGATGTTAAACAGAGGGAGTTCATGTTGCCTTGGTGCATGAAGGACTTCTCAGGTCTAGTGCCTGCGGGACAAGCACACATCATTGCCCCTACACCACTGTGCATTACAGTTGGCATGCTGATAAGCTATGGTTGGTGTTGTGCATTATGTCCAAATATTTCTACTTTGGTCACATTTGTCCAAAGAACATTGCTCTACAAGTTCAGATGGATCTTTGCAAGCCCAGTTTGTGTTCTCAGGACGGATGCCTGAAGGTGAGTGGTAAAAGCCTCCGTGTTTGTGTGCCGTGCTCCCGTACCTGTCGGAGGTTGAAGCTACAGAGAAATATGCCGAACAGCAATCAGCTACCTTCATTTCTTCACTCTGGGGCCAGCAGGCAACCTTCCGTACTTGAAAGAATTCAAGTCCTGTTTATTCTGTTTACACTGAATGAAAAACACCTGAACACTGTCATATCGAACAGGAAGAATTTCCAAGAGTAAAGTGCGTTACATTTTATTTGTAACGTACCTTACATTTCCAACAAATCTTAAGGCAAATGATTAATCACATCTGTTGAGAGACTGTCTCTTTACAGATGTGTTTATTCTCTGAACTGTCGTTCCCCCCCCCCCAATCCCGCCTTTTAAATCAGTGAACCTTGACTACGCAGTCCTCCTGTCCCGCTGACCCACATCTCCTCCTCGGCTGCTTCCAAGTAATGATCTAAGGAGCTCAGCGGCCTCCTGTTGCCAGAAATAGCATGGCTCTACTTTCCAAAACCCTCTTTTACCTCATAAATAAAACTGCCGTCCCAAAGCCGCATGCGCATAATCACGTGTGTATCCTCACAGGGTAAATGGGAACATGTGTGTTTATTTATGTTAAAGCAGAGGATAGCTTGGACTGTGCTTCACACTAAAGAAAACAGTTCTCTCCAGACGAGATTGTTTTCTTGGTTAAAGGCAAGAATTGAACTTTGCTCTGTGTTTAAGATGGTCCAGCCCAAACGGAGGAGACGGCCTGTCAGGTTGGTGTTCCGCCCAACCCATCATGATTAAGACACCATGTTCACCTGAGTCAGTGGTACACTCCACCTATGAGGTCGTTATCTTCCAGCACTGAGATGACAGAGTGGAAAAGTGCAGAGGCTCCTAAGAGTGAGGGAGAGCTAAACAGCAGCTGTCAGGCGTAGGTCTTTCAGCTCTCAGCAATCACCATAGAAGATCCCACTAAGTAGGGGCCTACCTGCAGTAAACAGCAGTTAGTGGGCCTGCAGAAAGAGTCATAACTACAGATATACCAAGGAGAGATTTGTGCCCAAAAAAATAAACAACAATAAAATGCTTATAGTAAAAATAATAGTTTCTGAATACCAGCCCAAAATTACAGAGCAATCTCTTGCTTTGTCACTCAATATCTACCAACAGAGTAAAATTCTCCAGGTTATGAAACAGAGGTATCGGTAAATAAAGCCAAAGTATGAGGAATACAGCAAACCTCCTTGATTCTTTCATAAGACAGATTGTTGCTCTTTAGTATTCATAATATGTTTACAATAATAACAACGGTGTTAAAATGAATGCTTTAAAAAGTGTGTGTGTGATCTTGTACTTGCAGCTACACAAGAACTTTTTTTGTTAATTTCACTAATAAAGTGACAACTTTGATGTAAAGTGAGGACTGAATAAAGGTCCTCATTATCTTTTCTGGGCTAAGGGTTAGGTTTAGGACTAAGATGGCAATTAGGTTTAAATTAGGGTTAGGTATAAACTGATAAAGGTTAGGGTTATGGCTAGGATTAGGGTTAGGCCATAGAAAGGCTCGAAGATGAATGGAAGTCTATGGAAGTTGAGGCATGTTCCTAACTATATGCATTAAATAAGGATGTGTTTGTGTGCGTGTGAGAGAGAGAACAGTCTATGTGTCACAGCTCTGCAGTTAAACTGGATGTTACAATGATTGCAATTCCCACTTTAAACTGAACTAAGTGTCTAATATTAAGCTCCATGGCTATTGTGTTAGCATAATTAGCATTGCTAGCTGTAAACAGTATTTTCCATTTTATTTCCTGCAGCGTTCCAAATCCAAAATGCTCTTTGACAGAGAGAATTTGACTCTACAAAAGGATAAAATTCATCAACTTTGCTGTTAACGTTCAGCTTTCTGTCACCTACTGAGGTCTCATTTCCCGTTTGAATTAGGTAGCAGCCTGAACGAAGAGCCAGCATGCCTCTGAAGAAAATGGTTTCTTTTCCTCTCGTGTGCTTCTGCATACTTCATTTGGTTAACACCTCAGCGACGCTGAGAATGTCATCCTCATTCAGAAACAGCTTCCACACCAGAGTGTCGTTGTTAGGTCTGGTTACTGACGAAAAAACCCCATCCCCACAAGGGATAAACGTGTTAGAAAATGGATCGATGGACCAACCAATCACTAATCAGGGCAGGCCAAGTAATCAGCAGATTTCAGTCAAAAGTGGATTTCTCAGCTACCTCTCCATCAGATGATTCCTGAGAGATGAACGATCTCCTTTAACCAGGACAGACAATTAGAAGAGTCTGTGTTTGCCATCTGTAACAAGTTAGCCCACATTTCACAGGACTTTATGCTGAAGCCTTGTTGTGTATTTTTAGACCACATCATTTTTGTGTTAGACGTGGATTCCTTAGTTTAGCTAATCCTCTGACAGAAAAGCAGCTAGATGTGAAGATTTACATCATAGCATTTGTGAAACAGTTCAGGAAGTTCCTTTAGAAGTCAGAAGCTGCAGACACCACTGATGTGTCTGTTAGGATAATCAAGCGAATGCTGGATCTGTGTTGCTTCCATTTGAGAGATCGAATATGGGAACCGAGGAGAAGGGAAGAAATCTTTCCATGACAGTCCACAGCTGTTTTCACAGGTCCCTGTGAAGTCCGCTGAGGTGAGGCCCGTTCAGTCTTATGAGATCTTGAAATACATGGAGGCCCCCAGAGGTTGAGGTCTCAGCACCTGATGGAGATCATCTTACTGTCGTTATCTATGAGATAAAAAGAATTCCAGCTGCTTCCTTGATGTTCGCCCCACACTGTGCTGTGATTAACATCGTGTTAATAAGGGAAAAAAAACATAGAGCTCCTGAATCCAGAATCCAGGATATGAAAGCAACTAGCAGAGAAATCTGCTGTATTGTCCCACAGGGAGGAAATGCAGGTGTACCAGCTGCAACGGCAAATAGAAGCATGCAGATTCACATAAAGAGGAAAAAAAATATAAAAACAAAGAAACAAAAAGAACAAGAGACTCTACATTAAGGGCAAATGTATAACATGAGAAAAATAATATTGTATAGTTATTAAAAATTGCACGGTCAGAATACCATGTAAGTTATGGTTACACGATTTGGCCAGAAATTGTATCGCAATATATTTCTTAAATTCAGTAGATACAATATCAATATAAACAGTTTCCTTGGTGCAAAAAGGAGCGATAACGCTCCTTTTTGCACCAAGGATGCAGCCATCTGTCACTGAAGGAGCTCTGCAGTTCTGCAACAGCTGGATTTATTATAAGTTTCATCAATGTTGGGGATGGATGGATCCAAATGTTTTGGCAGATTTCAGTTTTGACCTGCCGATACTAATTTTAGCCAATCACAATTTCTCCTAAAGTTCTGTAATAAAAGAATATGATATATTTTTCTAGCCTTCATGCCATGAATGGTCAGTAATTATTTATACTAAGAGCAGAGATAAGTTGACGATGAGCCTTTGTGAGAGGTTAGCTGCTATAAACCAGGCAGCATGATTAGCACCCCCAACATTAAAACACAGGGCTCATCCTTAACTCCGATATTTCCAAAAGGCTGCAAACGTTTTTAAATCCAGCATGTTCCATGACTGAGGGACTGAAAGCTCAAAAGAAGGATCTCTGTTTTTCTCTCAGCCAAAGTGATCCACAGACATGCCTCAACCTGCCTTAAAAATTACAGTTTTCTTTTAAATTAAGCTTTATAATCTCTGCGCTTCCCCTGACCTCACATTGAAACACCTCACTGACACTGAAAATATCTGACATTCAGTTTCCTTCCCTCAGTAACAGCATCTACACAGAAAAGTGTAGTTTAAAGTGTGACCCGGTAGCGCTTCATTTGATGCGCTAGCGAACATCGGAAAAAACATCCAATTATTTCTCTGCTTTATTTTATTTACTTGCCACTAGTTAGTTCAGGGTTTCTTAAGATGAAAATTGTCTGATTCTGGTCAGCAGCTGATTTGTTACTGCACCTTTTAATTAATGTGTGACCCACCAGTTTGAAAATGAGACACAATCAGCTTGAATGAGGAGGTCCAGGTTTGGAGTTAGAGTAATCCATTGCTACAGACGTATAAAATGATGAATTAACAAAATGGTCTCCCAAAGATTAAGACAAATCAAATAAAAAAAAAGGTTTGTGGAAGTCATGGGAAGCATGGAAAGCTTGGAAGACAGTTTTAAGGTGGAATCACAAAGTGGGAAAAACAAGTCAATGCTGGTCTAAATGAATTCTAATGCTGTCCACACCCAGGCTGTCTTTTCCTTTCTACCTTGAACAACCATGCCCAAATGCAGTCACTAAGTAGCACCACTGTGTGGCCAACAACTACAGCACTGAGCTCAGGGGAACTGAGTCACATCAGGAGATAAATATGTCCCAGAACAGGATGTCAGCGTTTTTCTTTCCTAAGGCCAGAATGTTTTTTACTCTCTCATAATGTACAATGTAAAAAACATAATAAAGAAGAGTTTTAGTACTCTGCTCTGATTGTTAGTATCTCTGTGCTGAATATTTGGTTAGAATGTCACAGATGGGAATTGCTGCAGATGGCTCTGAAGGGGATCAGAGCTAGGTCTGCAGGGCCCCTGTTTCACACACACACACACACACACACACACACACACACACACAAACACACATATGTATACCTTCAAGAAATCAACATCCGGATGACTTTAAATGTTCTACTTTTAAATTCTGAAAAGACTTTCTTTGAGAAGAAATTCAACAGAGATTCAAGGCATATGGATCCTTCTTGAAAGGCCCTGTAAATTTTCCCTGCTCGGTTTCAGATACCATTGTTAAAATCTTTAGATTTTAGGAAAGAACCTGGTTGTGTTTTTTTTTTTCTTTTTGCCTCTGGTGAGGTATGTCAGCGACAGCTCAGGCATGCTGTGATTCAGACACTGAGTAGAAACTAGAGGTAAACACTGTTTCTGTGCCTGCCGATCATTGTTGTCTGCCAGTAATGTGCTGCTGCTGCAGTCCCAACCTGCCAAACGCTGCTCAGGTGTTCTCTCTGCAGCAGTGAAAAGCTGTTGGACCACAGAGGGAGGGAGTCCTCCGCAGGAAGCTAAAGACAATATCCAGCTCCTTTTTTCTGATCATGAACTTTACTTGGCTTTGCTGGGAAGGGAGAGCCTGTCTTGGCCTGTCCATTTACCAACCCACATACTTAAAGCTGTTTTACTTCCATGGCGACCCGTAAAAATAATACAAAGACAGAAATGTAGAATTGTTTTAACTGCCCTTTAAGGGGACACATATCCTACACCCAAGTAGAGCATAAACTTTCTGGTAAATGAATAAATTCAACAGTTTAATTGGACAATCTGTTTATGAGTGGTTAAACATGACGGTGTTTTGTTATCGCTGTGGTCTGCAAGTAACAGAGTTCTGTTTAGTAACTCTGGAAATGATTGACGGTCAGTCTGCAGAGGCTCATTAAAAGCTTTATGGGTGTCTGTTCTGTTTGGGAAGCGAGCTGTTGTGAGGCCAATCTTGCTTTAACTCATTTTTCTCTTGTTGGTCAAATATGAAGTTCAAACTCCTGCAAGCTGTTCGTTGACGGCCACTGATGGTTACTGTTGTAGCCATTTAAAGTATATTCACATGAAAAAAGGTACCTCCTTTTTGATCATAAAGTTTTGTTGAACAGGAAAGCCAGGTTGACCCTCTTTTATCCACTTCTGATGGACTAATTAGCCCCTCACAGCTGCTGGTGAAACTCTGACCCACATTTATTCACAACGTTGCTTCAATTCTTTGAAGTTTACAGCTGCAGACTGAGGTCTGGACATTGGACTATTGCAACCTCATGATTGTTTATCTTGCTATTCTCCCATTATTCATATTTTCCAACTTTCTATTCCGCTTTGAACATAACTCTGGTTTACTGCTCCTGTCCTTTTTCTAGGGGTATGTAAGTAGTGGCAGGTAATCATTGACTTTATCAGTCTCCCATATTGGTAGTTATGGCCCACGCTTTCATTTGTTTCTCTGGTATTTTGCAGCTATTTTAAGCATTCTAGCTCTGGACTTTGAGCCGCCCATTCTAATACAAGGATTCTTCCCATTTTTGGCCATTTTGAGTAATTTGTTGCTGTGTTGGAGTCTGCTGTCGTCTTGGACAACGCTGGTTGGGGACAAGCCTCAGTTGTGGGACAGATAGTTTCCAGTTTGGCTTAAGAATGCTTTCTTATTCAGAGAATCTCATTAATCAACTTGATGTTAGACAAGGTGCCTATCCCTCCTCCACCATGCTTAAAAACAGGATTTGGGATTTGGATCTGGTTTTATTGAAGCTTACTCTTACCTTTGCTTTTGTCTTATGAAATGACATTGTTCCAGATCTGTGGTGCTCTGTTTTTGAAGCAGCTCCACCAACCTAAGCTGTACTGCTGTGTTCTTTCAAAAGAAAGGAGGTTTCTTCCTGACAAACCTTCCAAACAGGCAGTGGCGGCTCTAGACCAAATTTACCAAGGGGGCCAGGCTGGGGCCAGTGTTTTTTCATGGGGGCAAAGAACAAAATATTTAAAACAGGGCAAAATGTAATCATGTAATATAAAAAGTGGGCCACTGAGCCAAAGATCCACTTGTGGCTCTGGAACTGCAGGTTGCAGACCCCTGAAAACTGTGATCCTGTCTCAATACTGCTGAAGCTGAAAGTTAAACACATTAATTTAAAAATTGTTAAAATAAAAATGTCAAGGTCAAAACTTAAATGGGCCCAACTGACCAACCAGCTATGGTTCCTGTTCCAGCACATATCATAAGAAATTGATTCAGTATAATGACTTTAGTACAGGGGCCATAACATGGGCCCCTGTTGGCCCCTGTCTAGAACCGCCCATGCAAACAGGTCCTCCTCGTTCTCTGTATTTCTAACTGTCCCGGCGTGAACTTCTGCATTAACTGTGCTAACTGAGGCCTGCCGTGTCTGAGGGTGGAAGGTTCTCCCTATAAGACACGGTGACAACGTGTGTTTTCTTAAAGAACTCTCAGGGCCGAGTGTTGGTCATCACCCAGACTGTATGTCAGTCTCCCGCAGGAAGTCTTCTGTTCCCGAAGTGATGGTTGCGCTTCTCTAAGCTGTTGGGTTCCTTTTTTTTTCACTGAGCTGTCAGTTTCAGTGGTTGAGTGTGACCTTGACTTAACTGAAGTGCCCCACTTTCCTTTTATCCTGCTCTTTGTGTCTGCTGAGATATCTAGCACCTGTTGTACAGATGCAAATCATCAGATGCTGATGATTTTTGGCCGGTTGCAGGACAGAGAGAGAGCAAGTTTAGAGTGACTGACCTGTCGAACACTGATAATCCGACCTTTGTTAGTCCATTGTTGGTTAGGATGGATATCAGACGTGTCTCCATAGAAAATACAGTTTCTACTGCTTGCTTTCTCTGACTTCCTTTGAAAGCACCGTGACGACAAAAGTAGTCAAGTGAATGCTCTTCGTTCAGTTTAAAACTTTCTTAGCACAGATGTGTTTTTGTTAGCCAACGCTGCCTCCACCTTGATGCAGAGCGCCACAGGAAGTCCTTCCTACCTGTGGCCATTAGACTGTAGAACTCCTTCCTGTGGCAACGACTACAAACGACTGTCACTTGCACTCTTGCCACTTTTTGCCCAGTATGATAGAATCAGAGTATGGTTTATGTAACATAGTGTTATTTCTGCTTGAATCTGATCAGAGCATCCAATTTTGTACTTATTACTCAAATGTAAACTTTTTACAGATTTTTTTATTCCTTAGCAAACACTATCCTTATTTATTTAATATGGTTCTACATTTCAGATTAATATTTTTAACTGAGCGACTGTAGCAACTCAATTATCCTCAGGGATTATTTGAACACTCAGATTTTTAATTGTTGGACTTGAAAGCCAAAGGTCAAGCTGGAACAAACCAGTTATGTTCATCAGTCAGTCTATTTCTGCTGCTCCTTGAATCTAAACTTTAAGTCTCTTTTCTGTCTTTTTTTATCTGTGCAAAGCGGCGCCACGATTTGGGTTGGCAGACTGGAGGAGCATGGTGTGTTGTCTCTGTCCTATCAGAACAGAACATTTCCTAGCCGAATGTCCCTGAAGGAAGATCAACGATCATTCCTCATTAATGAGACCAAATCAGAGCGACGCTATGTAAACTTAGACCGAGTCCTGATGAGCCGGAAGCATATCTTCAGCTGTGGCGGAGTGTTTTCTTACGTCCTGTCTGCAAACAGTTTATGTAAAAATGTCTGTGTCTCAGTTGGCTGTTCACTGAGTGGCCAAATTTCTGCAACCTGCCACCCCCCCCCCCCCCGGACATATTTACAGGCGTTCTCTGTTGCTTGTCTTTTTGCCTCCTCTTGCTGGCCTGCCAACATCTATTTTGTCTCCAGTTCCCTGACGTGTAGTTGAAATATTTCTGTGTCACTGAAACGACTGACCGCAAATGTGTAGGAATCTCTTCCAGTCCCCTTAGGGCTATACCAAATGTTTACTCTCTGACCCTTGAATATTTCAAAAGTCCTCTTTTTAAAAAAGGAAATTATCTTCATCCCACTCTGCAGTCTGGAAGCCATGATGACAGCAGCTTTTGCAGAATTGATTTTGCATGTTTTTTTTTCTTTATTTAAACCCAAAGTGACACTAAGATTTAGAGGCTTGTCTGAGCTGTAAGCTCATCCCTCAGCTCGCTATATAATTTAGTGTTTTACAGTTATATTGTTCTGGAGTCAGACTGTTGTTTGAGGGCCTGCTGCCACAGTGTGTTGCCTCTTAGTGTCAGGGAGGGGCAGCTTGGTAGGTTTGTTTAAGTTGGTCTGCTCTGAAATGATTGTGCAAAGCTCTGTCATTTGACAATTTTGCTTTGTTTAAATGAAGTCAGACTAAAGAACACACACCACATGTGCTGGATGAGGCCATTAATAATTGTAACGCTGCTCATGTTGAGTGAACTCTACGTATATTTTAGATTGTTTGTGAGAATAGGACCAGAATATGTGCTGCGAATGAAACAAATGAACAGATAATGAGGCTTTTGAGGCATATTCGTTGAACTTAAATGTGATGGAAGCCTTTTCTTTTCCTGACATGCTTAAAGGAACAGTCACCATTTCCTGTACTAACACTGTTTTAATCATAACCAAGGCATCAGCTTCTTTCTGTCCTGTTTTTAATCTGAACTTTGAGGACTGATGTCAAAAACAACCATGAAGCCAAAGCTTCATGTGTCCAATAAAAGTTGGAGGAATTTCTGCAAAACTTGGACTCATTTGGCTACTGAGGGGTACTTAAGTGTTACAATCTATGGTGGGTGGGCAAATAGGCTTAAATCAGAGGCCACCGGACTTTCACAGGCCTCCGATTTAAGCCTGTTTGCTATTGCGATGACCCAAAAAACTGAGAATTTGCTCAGGCATATGGTGAAATGGTTTCCCAACCTGAGCCTGTTTAGCTGAAGATTAGAGATAAGATTGGACCTACATGAGTGAATACTAAAATGATTAGAGATTAGAGAACAGTAGGCAAGGATCACACCATCTTTGGCAAGCTATGTGGTGCTTTTTGGCATTCCTCAACGTAAGTTTTCAAGTTAGCATCCTTTAATTGACTTTAATGGATTATTCTGAATCATCCAAGTCGGGATGTTAGTACATCAAAAACGGATCTTGAAGGGTTCCTCAGTATGTTTTGTGTCCAAATTTCTGTTTGCATCTCGCCGATGATTTAAAGAACATATCCATCCCTACAATCTGACTTAAACAAAGTGAGTGTTTATTCATCATAAAAAATCTGTAATTCTGTATGTTTGCATTGACGGCTACGCTAACTGCAAAAACTGGCAGGAAGGTTCCTTCACCTTTTATTTAATTTTTTTAATTGTTTGTGAGCAGAATTTTGGCTACCTGTTTAAAATAATAAAGAATAAGAACAGAATAAAAGTCATGACAGAAAATGTCTTAACTTGTTCTAAGAAATTATTGCCCTTTATTGGCTGGTTAATGCGACTAAAGTTAGCATCTAATTGGAAGCTTCTCATCGCTAACCAGAAAAACATATATTGATCAAACATGAACAGATTTATTAAAACTACATGAGGGATTTGATTAACCTTTTATTTTGATTGGAAAATTCACAAAAGTTTAAGAAAATATACACTCAACAAAAATATAAACGCAACACCTTTTATTGTGGGCAGTCTAAGGCACACCTGTGCACTAATCATGGTGTCTAATCAGCATCTTGATATGGCACACCTGTGAGGTGGGATGGATTATCTCAGCAAAAGAGAAGTTCTCAATATCACAGATTTAGACTGGTTCATGAACAATATTTGAGGGAAATGGTGCTATTGTGTATGTGGAAAAGGTTTTAGATCTTTGAGTTCATCTCATAAAAAATGGGAGCAAAACCAAAAGTGTTGCGTTTATATTTTTGTTGAGTGTAATTAGTTTTTTCAGCTGAAGTTATGCTAACGTTAGCTTGGAACCTTGACTAGATTTGATCCTCCATAGTTCAAGTTCTAAAATCCTTGGACCTGAACTGGATTATTCTGTATGGAACAGATTTATTACAGGTACATAGCTGTATTATATATCTATACCAAAAAGATCAAAATCAAGTTGATTATGATAAAATAATACTCGAAGTGTATGTCCAGATAGTGTTTTGATATTCCTTTTTGAGCCTAAATAGAAACCTAGCAACGGGCGCGATGAGCTGAGATAAACAGATGTGGGACCATCTACCGGCAGTACCGAAGAACTATTAGAAAAGCCAGATGGTCGCCACTGACGCAGCAACTAAATAAGGCGACCGGCCATACGGTTTTCCCAACACAACTCAAGTTTTATCCCTCATGGAATCAAACATCTTTTTGCGCCTTTTTACACTTGATCTCGGACTGTTTTTTTATTTTTGCAACTACGCTGGGAGTTCCACACTCACTCGCCTCCATTGCTTCGGCTTGTTGACCAATTGTACGCATGTGTGGTGACGTAAGCCTGGTCACAGATTGTTGTAATGGTAAATATGTACAGAAAAGGCTATCTTTACTAACAAACTGTGCAAAAACAAAGCTTAAAAGACAAAAATAGCAAATACGACGCCAGCAGGACATGATAATTTTTCAAAAAAACGTATGCAACCAGAGTGAGTTACTGGTGTATAAATTTTAAAATGTCAAATAACATGAATATGTACTTTTTAAAGCAAAGTTTGGGATCTTTGAAACCTCTAGTAGTAAAAAGCAAACATGGAGAAATCTGTTTTCACGCCTACAGATTCTCGCTGCCCTGCTTCTGGAGTTCTGCCAGCTTCGTCTGGGCAGAACCTTTTTGCAGGGTGTCCAACTACTGTTGTGGGATTGGTCAGGATTTGGATAGGCGTGGTCAAGTTGAAAAAGCAGAAATTAAATTTCCGATGATTTTATTTTTTTCATAGTGTGCCCACTAATCTTTCCAGAGCAGAGTTCGGCTTCCTGTGTGTGGGTGCATGCTGGTCATCAAAACAACCATCCAACATCCTCAAGTATGAAAAATGTCTTTTGTCGTACATCGCAAGTGTCTGCCGAACTAAGACAGTGTATTCACCCTGTTCAACTCTAGTGGTATTGAGCAGTCGAGCCTGCCGCCTGCATTCCTTTGTTTTTCTCATTTCTTCAACATTAGCGAATAACTAAAAAGAATCCTCTTCTAACATTTTGTCCTCCTCTTCTTCCTTCATCAATTCGAAAACTGTCCTCTCTGCGATTGTGACGCTGTTATGTTCTGTATTATTTCCATGATATTAGTGCGGGTGTGACCTATGCTACAGTTGGTGGGACTTTCAAGGAGTTTGGCTGCTGAGTTTCTTGTCAAGTATGAATAGTCAGAGCCAAAATGAAATTTGTTCTCGAGGTTCTTGCCACCTCGAGAACAAAAACAAATTTCTCGGTTCTTGTGGAGAATATAACAGGCTTTACAGCACAGTTCTGTGTTTCTGCATTTGCACTTATCAAACTATCACTGGGTCCAGTCCAGTGATCTGTGTCGTATTTGCACTCTTCCATGTGATGTGTTTAATGGATGCTAAATGCATAGACAGCAAGTTTCTCAAGGAAAATCCAATAAATGTCTTGTTGTCATGAACCCAATAGCCTGCATTATCTCACAGGCTGATTGTGCATAATTGGATGTATGTTTTCAAGCCATAATATTAATTAGTTAATTTCTTTCACTTCATAATACAACAGCACATTTAAATTAAGTAGTGCAATGTTCAATCTCTCTGAGACTTTGTTTATATGTATGATGCAAAAGGTTTGAGAACTAACACTGATCCCCGTGGAACACCACAAGCAATGTCCAAACAATATGAAACATTATGTCTGTATTTTTTATTTTAAGAGATATTTCTACCTCTTGGTAACGTTTAGTTTGGAAATGAACCTCTGTTTATAGATGTTATGTGTACCTTATTTCAACAATGTTACGCAAACGTGCTCTGTAGAACTTTCCACAGGAAAGCCTCCCCAAAGAAGAACTACTTTCCTCTTCGCTCTCCTTTTTTTTCCTGAACTTTTTGATTTGCCCTGGCAAACTACAACACCGCAAGCATTTCAAACATCCAGTGGAGCTTTGCCTAAGAGCAGACGTAGGGCCAACATCCAGAGTGGAACTGGAGAATTTGGAGGTTACTGCCTTATGTTTTCTTTTCACACGCGCACACACACACACACACACACACACACACACACACACACACACACACACACACACACACACACACACACACACACACACACACACACACACACACACACACACACACACACACACACACAAGCACGCACGCACGCACACACAAGCACGCACGCACACACACACATCAGCTTCTGGGACACAGGCAGCTCTTTGAGCTCTCCTGCAGGAAGTGTAAGCTCTTCGCACTTCACATCAGCAGTGGGAACCAAACGACCCAACATCCAGACGCTCTGCTAGCTGTCACATCCCATCAGACATGCACTGCATTCCTGATGAGGGTTACTGAGTTCAGCATGATGACCTAAAACGTTGTAAACCAGATAAAGTATTTGCATATCCAACACTCCCCCCCAACACATCTGTGCACATTTCTTTCTTTAATCCTGCCATGATGAGCTTTGTTGGAGCTCCTTTCTGTTTCAAACATTTTTTGTGCAAAAAAAGTTAACTTAACCACCCTTTTTATACATAAGCTCCAAATGCTTGTATAAGCCTGTTTCTAAATGTGCTTTTGAAAGAAATATGCATTGCTAGGCTGTAATAGCAAAACACGAACTGAGTTCTAATCCCATAAATGTAGATTTTTAAGCTCCCAGTGTGACATATTAGACAGGCTGTAAGTCAGTCGGTATCTACCTGATGCCTGCTAAGAAATTACTGCTGCAGTCTTTGATTCGTTTTTAAGTTCTTGCAAAACCCTACAGTCCTGCAGTTTCTTACATGCAGCTGTACAGGTTTCTACTCCTTCCTCTCACTGAGCTTCTGTCAGCTGGTCTTTACTGTTTCTGTTCTGTTTTTCTAGT
Organism: Fundulus diaphanus; assembly: GCA_037039145.1. Classification (NCBI taxonomy): domain Eukaryota; kingdom Metazoa; phylum Chordata; class Actinopteri; order Cyprinodontiformes; family Fundulidae; genus Fundulus; species Fundulus diaphanus. The sequence goes on from CM073132.1 coordinate 10,295,360, forward strand.
TTAACATGGTAGTATGACCCAGAATAAACTTACAATAAGGTGCATATAAAATGAAATTAAAGTTGCTTATGTCTTATTGCACAAAAAAGAGAAGCTGAAATGCAAAAACAGTGACTGGAAAAACGTTTGTCTTAAACTTCCTAAATAACATTTTCAGTTTCCTTTGTGCTCTAGTTTATTGTTGGTTATGTTGATACTTTTATTTTTTTATTAAACAACGATGAAGGCAAACTAAATCTAAAAGATAGGAAATGGCAAGGCAAGTTTATTGCTAGAGCACCGTTCATAGTCAGGGTTTTTTAAAGAGCTTTAGAGATAAAGAAATTGTATTAAAAGCAAAAAATTTATCAAAAGAAGTATGATAAGAATTTAATAATCACATAAAAAAACAAAGTTAAAATGCCAGTTCAAACAAATATAAGCAAAAACATAAGAATTAACTGATAAAGCAATCTCAGATTTTTATGTGAAAGCCGCGAAGGTCAGCAGCTCAGTCCTGAATTAAATCGCACAACGGTATGCTTCAGGTTTTTGCACGGTTGATAACTGAGCATCCATCCATCCATCCATCCATCCATCATGCACGGTTTTAAGTTATTTAGAGTTTAATAATTAATTTTCAGTCTGTTAGGTATTGTCCAATGAATATCAGCCCAAACAGCTGATTTTAGGACAATAGTTCAAAGGAATGATTCGAGCAGTGGCATTCTTTTAACAGCAAACTCTGCACACATGTAGAATAAATGAGTAACAACTTCTCTTCAAGTTCAAGAATTTATTAACAGAAATAAAATGAACATCCAGAGAACATCACTATATAATGCTGTTTATCTGAATTAACACTATATTTCAATCAACAAATCCTCTCTACTAGGCTAGTGAAGCTTAACTAAACTACTAAGCAAAATTGAGATAAAAAGACGCTAAGGAACTATGTACACACAAAAAGAAACAGAAAGGACAAAATAAAAATAGTTGAAAACCATCATCAGAATGATGCAGTGAATCCTGGTTCATTGCAGATCCAAGTTAGAGAACCAAAGTTGAAGACTGTTTTAAGACTAATTTAGAACAACATTTGATATATGTTTCAACCCATTCACAATGCAAATCCGAGTTAGGCAAAACGTTATTTGAGAAAATAAAGAATGATTTCCTCAGTAAAATCCATACCTTTAGGACACTTGATTTTATTACTGCAATTATTTAATTCCAGGAAGCTAGAGGGTGCTGTAGCAATCAGTCTTTAGTTTGTTGTGTTAATCCTAAAGTTACACAAAACACCATTAAATTGACATTAATCTTCCCTATTAATGATATAATAACGCTCGTAGCACTATCGAACGATGGTGGAGCATAACGAAAACAAACTATGTTTAAAATTAACCGTAGTTGTGTTGATTTTTAAGCTGTATTTGGCCGTAATGAGCAGACCGGAAAACACAAACATTAATGTCCCATTGATGTCTAAAACCCATATGGAAATAAAGCTTGTTATAACCGTAAATCACACTCATCCACATCAGCAAAACTTTGTTTCGAAAACACTAGCGGGAGCTGGCGCTGTTAGCTCAGCCTAGCTCAGTCAAAGCTTAAAACGAAACTGTAAAAACACATTGAACATGAACCATTTCAAACTTTCCCTGCCAAACCTAAGCCTTTACACCTACTTGCCAGCTCAACCATCAGCAGGCTGTCAGCTCACATACTAACAGCATGACAGTCCTCACACATATCAAGGTGTGCAGAACACGTCTAGATCTAGGCTTTCATCTTCCATGTTTAACTGGAATTCTTTTTGAGGGATTTTTACTTCCTGGTTGCATTGCTTTCTTAGATCAAACAATGCAAACACTGCTTAAAGCCCCATTAGCTCTATAATCACACAATAAATCAGAATTGCAGGATTACTTTGAAATATTTTGAAATGGCTCACAGAGATTTAAAGGCCATCTACTTCCTCATCCCCTTGGCTGCAGGTCCTAGCTGACTGTGATAAGATAACGTTTCTGAAGAAGGAGGATCTGAACATTTTCCTTAATCCTACTTGCTGCAGCTGTGTTTATTATAAGCAGGGTTCATTAATCTCAGTGCTGAACTGTGGGTTAAACCCTCCCAAGAGAACAACTGAAGTGGCTTAGCCTTTTGCAGACATAATTGACAGGTTTAAGAGGCTATACACTTGCTACAAATATCTGCTGTAGGAATCAATGGAAGGGTATGAATGTTGTCAGGTTTTCAACTCTCCAAACACAGATACACTTTCTCCTTAAGTTATCTGCAAATTAGCAGAAAAAGAACACTTGTTCAAAGGTAGCATCCGACACCAGCTCAGAGCAACACACCTTTGTAAGGCAAGGTGAATTTCTTCATATAAACCAATCTGGCACAAAGCGCTCCAAAGCGCTGCTCATGGAATCAAAGGAAAGACATAATAACAACAAAATCGTTATTGTTTTGCTTAAAAGGCAGCATGTTATGTCAAAGCATTGCATAAAAGGGACCAAATGTTAATTTCCTAATTTAGACTCCAATCTTATGCTTCAATAACACATCAGTGATCAGTCAAACCGATCATTAGTGAGATTCTCTGATCCAAACCTGCTGTAAACAGTAGTGTTTCTGCACATTTCAGGTTCTCAAGAAGTTTGCTTCAAAACTGAGGAGCATGAAAGCTAAATGCTGCCTCTTTTGGTTCTGAGTAAGCAAGTCTCTGATGACCAGAGATGTTTACATAGTTCATACTTGACAAACGACTCACTTATTTTATCTGTACATTTCTATTAAACAGAACCTCACTTTTCAAAGTGGCATCAAAGGTCCAATAGACATCGGATTCTCTCCAGATGTTGGCAGCAACCCCTCCAGTCCAGAAATGTAAATAAATCAAACCATAAATGAAGTTATGTGTAATAAAAATGGAATGTTGTAATGAAGATGTTTCAGGACTTTTCTTTTAAAAGCTTCTGGTGATCCGGTGATGAAATTGCACCTTTTGTTCCAAGACCCTGATTTCCAAAAGAGAGCAGGAAGCATTTATGTCCATGCTGAATGGCACCCACACTGGTCAGTGATTGGGTGGGCTAATAGAATGAAGCGTAAATATTTCGTAGCACATTTCATTGCTAAATAATGCATTAAAGAAGAGCTGGAAAAAGAGAGCCTCTAGGATAAAAGCGACTAGATACCTATCACCTCCCCCACAGATCTAATAAGCACTGAGGTGTTTATGGACTGTAGGGCTGCCAGCAGCTAGCCAGGACTTGTCCTTGTGAAAGCAGCTGCATTTACACTCCTTTTATCCTCTTCACACTTGGAGGCATATAAATCCCCATCAATGCTCTGTGTGCCCAAACAGTCATTTAAGGACAGGTTCCCAGCACTGGTGGCACAAGTCTGTGAGCAAAGACTGGGAGTGGCGCAGCACACTCCTGTGTCAGAAAACAACAGAATAATGGGACCAGTCTCAGTTTTTCCCCCTGATATCCTCACACATTTAAAAGTTCTGTGTAAGAATAAAATGACCGCATGTCTGAGATTCCAGACAAAGTGTTGCACAACGCTGACCACTGGACTGATGATCAGATGAAATACTTCCTCCTGACATGGAAGAGTCCCTGACCTCTTTGAGGATCTGGTCTAAATCAGTGGCTCTGTTTTTCTTCCTCATTGCCCTGCATTCACTGGCCAAGCATTCTCTCCAACCTTTATGAAGACTCTTGGACGGAAGCAGCAGCCACTCCTAAACTGTGATTTAATTCACAAGTGATCCAACTCCTCCATAGTCGGCACTCCCCTGTTATAATTCCCTCTTCATTTGGATTTAAATTTCAGGGGTTTTACTGCAAAAATTTACAGTTTTATGTAAATCCTTGTCAAGCAATGTAAGCATCTTCTGTAACACAGCATCTCATAATTTGTCTGTTGGCTTTGACAAGTAGAGACTGATGTGACGGAAGCTTGATTTCACCAATGTGGGAATGAATTGGTTCTGACTGATGTGAGGATTCTGGAATGAGGGATCAAGTATCACTGTGTCAGTACATAGAGTTGTTACCTTCAGTTTTCCTCTGATTTACTTTTTCTGATTGATAAATCTGCATAAATGCCACAAAACTTGACTGTTCTACTTAAATACAATTAAACATTGTCCTTGCTCAGAATCCTACCTTTCCACAGGGGGGGCGCCCCGAATTTATTTTGTGTTACAACCGAAAAAGACACATTTGTTTATTTCACATGGAGCCCCGATTACTTCAATACACTGAGGATGTTTGCCTGATACAAATATGAGGATGATCATGTCTGTTTACACTTGATTATTTGTTTGTCATAAATCACCAAAAGTCTGTCTGTTGGAAACAAAAAATCTACCTTCCTGAGTCCATCCCTGAAAACAGATGGCTGCTTTTTTCTTGGAAAAATACTGGTTGTGAGATAGACCCCAGAATGGATCAGAAGCAGAACCCAAATGTAATAAAATTAGAATTGATATGTTTGAGCGCATTAGAATATTTTCAAAAATATTATAAACTCTAGCAGATCTAGATTTTGAAGAGATTTTCATTCAATCAAGAACCAGGAAGGGAGAACGGCAGGTAGCTTTCAGAATATAACCATGTATAAATATAAGTGGAAGAAAGCCCCCCCCCCCCCCCTCCCAAGACAGAATTTCAAGGGGAAACACTGTGCTGGATGGATGGAAGAGTTAAAAGGACACATTGGAGGCATTCTGCTGAGGTTTGCATGGACTGAGCAGATTTCTGGGTTTTTCTCCTGGATACATCAATCAGTGCTATCCAGGGCACTGATTGATTTACACTTCTTGCCTGAGGGCGACCTCTAGTAAATCGAGAGTGGGACAAAGCAATTTCCTTTACAGCCAAAGGGAGTCAGTTAGGACCCTGAAGACCTATCTGCTTATTTGCTTCATGCTGTCAGATAAGGTTCATGATTGTGAGTCTTTAAAGGGGATGTCCGGTCAACAAAGAAAAATCAGTGGATCATTAGCTATAACTAAAACTAATACGTTCGTGGTGATTTAATGAATTTAGCGTTAATTAGTAAAGAAATAAAAACATAAATTGTCGTCGCGATCACTGATACTGGGGGCGGCCATTATTGCCCAAATATGGGCAAAAACAGCCGCCTGATATCACATGCTGTGACGTAACATCGCGGTGAGCCGAGGGCAGTTCTCCGCACTTTACAAGCAAACTCAAGAGGAGCTGTTGTACACAGCTGCGGTCAACAACAATTATGTCGGATTTCCAGAGGACTTCACCATTGAAATTCGCAAGAGCTATTGTTGAAGCAACAATGCCCACGTGCATGGCAGTTGGATGTCCCAATACATCGGGTAAAAGTGGAAAGAACTTACTTATTTCAACTCTGCTCCAATAGACCAGTTCATTGTTATTGTTTTGATCCGGGTTTTTCGCGCATGCGAACGGGGGCGTAATGGAGCCGCTGTCTGGAGCAGCAGCAGGCTGCTGCTTCTCCGGCCCGCCTCTCCGGCCGGCTTCTCCGGCCCGCCTCTCCGGCCAGCTTCTCCGGCCCGCTTCTCCGCCTGTCTGTCTGCTCCAGACAGCCGGAGAAGCGGCTGCTACAGCAGCAGCAGCCGCTTCTCCGGCCCGTGTAGCGATCGCCACCTCCCCTCCGCCGCTATTTAAGTAGAACAATGACTAGAGCAGAATTAAGTTGTATTTACCGGAGATGAAGTGTAGACTGCAAATTCTGTCGTAGTATGATGGCTCCCCCAGTCCATTGGGAGTGTCTGCCTGCGCTCTTTTCATTGAAAATATCCATTTCTTTATTCGTCCTTCCTCCTTCGGTAAACGACAGAAACGTACATCCAACGATTTGGAATGCCTCTGTGTTCAACCGGGAGCACAACAAGTCGTAGGCATTGTTTAGATTCCAAAAATAAACGAACTAAAAGTACGCTCTAAATCATCCGTTTTGTCATGTAGTAGACGAGAACAGTACTGTTTTTGCCAACCACCGTGACCCGGTTGTAGCGCTGACGTCACGTGTGAACTACCCTATGGCAAGATGAGCTTCAGTGCGTTATGAGGCGGAGGGATATTTCTGCTGGTGTCTGAAGTGCGGCAGTGTCACTTAGTTTAGAGCCAAAACAATCCACTTCACTTTCTCAAACAAGCCCAAAACTGCAACCTGCAACTCGTGAAATTAACAAGCGACTTTAGAAAAAAGAAGACCAAAGTCGCATAAAATAAGTGGGCTTCGCAACAGTGAGCACAGGTCTGTTATGCAAGTCTCTAGCAATTGTGGAACAACGTAAGCCGAGGGGAAAAAAAAAAACAGTCCGGAGGGCGTGGTGGGGGAAAAAACAATAATGCTGTTAACGCATAATTTATTGAACAGTATGTAATAGTTTTATATTTAAAGTACTTTCAGCAGTTTGAATTCTGATTTTGACCGGACTTTTCCTTTAAAGGGGAGCTGGCTCTGTGATAGTAGCAGATGGGACATTAGAAAGATCCAGATGCTGCAGCTTCCTGTTGCAGCAAAAAATAGTTCTCTTTAATTGTGCCATATTTGAGTGATATAATTTTTTAGAGTAACTAAATATAATTTTATACACAGTTTCACTGTGTTTGCATTATTAGGAACAGTATATTTTATGAGTACTTAGACGCATCTAGTTGAAATAAACAGTTTATTTTTATATCTTTTAAGTTTGTAACTTGATCTTAAAATGAGTCCAGAGATAAAATATTCTGTTGATGTGTAATTTAATCTCAGTGTAAATCAAACTGGTCTGAGTTGCTGTAGGACATTGGTTGAGGAACAAGCAATCTGTTTCACCATCGTCCCTCACAGGCTGAATTGATAACAACTTGAACTCTTCTCACTTGAAGCATTTTGTTCCATCTAGAATGTTTTACTGTTGCCACGACAATTGTAAAATCCCAAAACTGTTTTAATTTGTTGTTTATAGTCTATCCTTATTAGTAGTACTTTACAATATGTAGTAATTATTATAATATGTATACCTCATTTGGCCTTCAGATAGTTAAATAAAGGTTAATTGAGATTAGAATATAAAAATTAAAAAGACCACTGAACACAGCAGACGGGTCCAGGAGAACGTTGTGGAGAAGTGTAAAGCTGGGTTTGGGTTATACAACACAGTTTTTTTCAAATAGTCATCTGCAAATGGAAAAACTATGGTTATAACTGCAAACCTACCAAAACATGGACATCCACCTAAACTGACAGATTGAGAATTGGAGAAGCAGACATGGTAACTCTGGAGGAGCTGCAGAGACCCACCCCTCAGAGATCCAGAAAGCTGGCCTTTGGGAAAAGGGGGCAGCATGAAAGCCGTAGTTGAAAAAAAGCCAAGAGCAGTTCAATTTAAGGGACAGGACAAAGATGGAAGAAGCTATTGTCATCATCTAAGACAAAAAAAGAAACTTTCTGGCCCAACACTGTGCACCACCCTGAACTCCATGGTGAAACACAGTGATGGCGTGAATATGTGGGGTAAGGTCTTGTCTTCAGCAGGAAACCGGTCAGAGTTGAAGATTACTACAGATAAATAAAGGGCAAATGTAGAAGGAAAGCTGTTGGAGACTGTAAAATAGTAGAAACTGCACCCCATTTCACACCTACTGGCCAACCTGACTGTTTGGCAGCCCAGATGTTTATCAATAGGGATTAACTTCAACCCCCTATGATGGCACTATCATTATGCTAATTATCAAAAAGATGACTGCAAGGCATTTCAGGACCAAATTCATGTGTACTGGCTGACCTAGTTTATTTTAACCGTGGTCTAATTCACTTCCATCTGACTCCTGTTGCTTCTGTCTTATCCAGGTCATGGAGAATGCCACTGTGGAGAGTGCAAATGCCACGCCGGTTACATTGGCGACAACTGTAACTGCTCCACAGAAACGTCATTCTGCTTCTCGGATGACGGGAAGATGTGTAGCGGGCGAGGAAATTGCGTGTGCGGCCGCTGTCAGTGTACCGAGCCGGGAGCGTTTGGCGATACCTGTGAAAAATGTCCCACCTGCCCCGACGCCTGCGGCACCAAAAGGTAGAGATCACACGCACACAGAACCCAAATACACATGCAACACACGGCAATAAAATCAGAGACTGTTTCTGGGCATTTTAATTGATGATGATTCAACAACTATTTGAAGATTGTAGGAATATTTTATGGAATGGATTTTTATGGGTAACGGTTTTAGGTTCTTTCTGAAACCCTTCATAATCTAAAAAAAGATGTTTTGTCATAAGTCAAAATTTTATTGATCAGAGAATCACAGGAGAAGGCCAGTATGGAATACCCTGTTTCAGCTACATAATGCAACAGCAGCATGCGGCATGCTTAATGACTTAATTACTCTGCATTAAAGTTGCGTAGAGCAGCTGATGGCTGCCATCAAGCCATTACTTCTCTCATATCAAGACAGAATATTGAAAGGCAGTGCCCATCAGTGGCTTTAGAACATCTGCCCCTACTGGCTGCATCTTCTTGTGACGACGATGTTCTGTTCTGGAGCGTCAGTGCTTCTAATAAGACTATCCAAGGCTGGGGTCCTCTTAAGGATGAAAGTTGAGAATTATTTAGAAGTTTAATATGAGCCTTTTAATATAATTGCGATGCTACAGAAACCTGTTCATGGCAGTTAACAATTGAACTAGTGTTTTCAACATCCAGGTGGAAATGGGGTTTAAATAAATACATTTTTTGATGTCGCTGCATTCCAAACTTACTTCAAAGACACTTTCAGTACTATAGCCATGAGACGAAATGTTTCTCTTTATTTTTGATGAGCTTTAATGTGTGAACTTTGACTCCCCCCTCCCCCAACCCCTCCACCTTGCTCCAGGGAGTGTATTGAGTGTCGGCTTTTCAACTCGGGGAGGCTCGCAGACAACCAAACCTGCCAGCGCTTGTGCAAGGATAAAATCATAACTGTGGAGAGCCTTGGTGAGTAAATGCAACATGCACTTACACACTCCGTGTTTACAGTACAAAGTGAGGACCGTGCTTTGACTTACATTTATTTTCAAGCATTTATATGGCCTGACCCTAACATTAACCTTTACCGGTACATACCTAACCCTAACTTAAACCTAATTGGCACCTTAGTCCTAAACCCACCCTATCCCAGAAAAAATTGAGGACCAAATATAAGGTCCTCACGATGCCAATTGTCCACGCAACGTTGGTCTACTGTCAAGTTTCGGTCTGCACAACGATAGACAAACAAGTACACACAAACACACACCATCCAGGACTACTGAGAAAAATTTTAGGTCTGTTTTTCTTTTTTCTGGTTCCACTCCTCCCACATCCAGGTTTCATGATACCTTTTATTATTGCTGGGAGCCAACTCTCAGTTCAGCCTTCCCCATTTTCAAATTCAACATACACGGTAAACTAGATGCTGTCTGGGCCACTCTGTCCAGACTAATCTTAATTTCTTTAAACCACAATATAATAAGATGCCACCATGGTTTGAGGCAGTGTTCTAACTGGTGTCCATGTACAGAGGTTGGCTCGCAATTTGTTGGAGCCATATTCGGTTTCCTGGGGACCTACAGGAAACTGCTTTGTTTGTACGGCATGAGCACGTCTAACCCTATCACTTAAAGGGATCCACAATTAGTTGAACATATTGGCCTAAATTTGTTGAAAATTTCCTATCAACCTAAAAATAGCTGCTTGTGATGTGTAAAAAAACTCACATTTACTTCATAAACTGTATATCCTTTTCACCCGTGGAAGTCGCCATTTTTTCATCTGCGCAATGGATGCTGGGAAAATGACGCGGTTAGGTCCTAATGCACTGAAACCTACAGAGGTATCCTAGTTGTTCATTGAATTGCGTTTATCAGGTGTAAATTCAAACAATGCCACTCAGTGTCGCTGTTGGCTGTAATGTCAAAACAAAACACGATACAAAAAATTAGTCTTCATTGCTTCCCTCATGAAAAAAAGAAAAGCGCAATGGGAAAAAGCTGTTGGAAGAAGACTTCTGAGGGACCCACATCTGTGCTCTCAACACTTCTCTGCAGAAGATTTTGTGATTTTTTTTAATTTATTTTTTTTACCAACAAAATCGATGAAGGAGCTAACAGGTGGATGTTACCATCGCAAACTAAAACCAGTTGCCGTGCCGACTATTTTTGTCCATAAAGGGCCTAAACCCAGCCGCCTTGCGAGCAAAAGACGCTGGGAGAAACATCAGAAACAGGCACCACTGGAAGCCCTTTTAAATAACGAAGGTACTGCCGCTGCCGGCAGTACCGAATGTGAAACCACAGACGCAACACCGGCCCGAAGACCAGAACCTAAACAGGTGTTAATGGAACGAAGACCGGACCAATCAGATCCTAAGCAAGTGTTAATGGACCTGACACCGGACACAGAGCACTACTTGGCGTGATCACACAGTCCTACGAGCAGTACATGTCATTCATCATTTATTATTATCATTATTATTATTATTATTAGATTTTCATCAATTTCAACATGCTCTGCTTCAAACTGAAAAGGTTTAACGTTATTCATTGCTGTTTTGGCTGGACTGAGCTAGCGCTAAAGGACCTAGTATATGGCATTTATCCAGAATGCATTACAGCGTAAACAACATGGCCATGTCCGTAGGACAATATTTTGTTTAAATTTATAAAAACGGCATTTTTACTGTATAGTTTTTACATCTAAAATAGATATTTCTTAAAGTCTATTGTTGCAACTAACTGTGGATTCCTTTAAATGAACAGTCATCCATGACAGTGGCTTTATCTCACTGACCGTCACTGAGGGGGGAAACACCAGGAAATTCCAAGCAGTCTGTGAAAGTGTTAAACTGCACCTTTCACAAACAACAAGAGAAAGAATGTCCCAGCTAAGATAAGGATGAGCAGAGGATAAAGCCCTGTTAACTTGACTTTTGAACTCCTTGAAGATTCACAGTTGACTGTTTCATGTAAGGATCAGTGATAATGTGTTTCTGTTTTTCTCCTGCTTCATTCTCATGGACTATTAGGAGCTCAGTTGGGCATTCATGTGTGACCACTTCCAACGTAAAGAGCATATATCAGTGCCTTTAACTACAACTCCAATGATTAATTAGGCACTGCTAGCAAACGTTTAAGCATATTTAGGTTTGACTTTGCTTGTCCAGCCAGCTGATCAGTCACAGGAGTATCAGCTCATTCAGGGGGATCCAAAGGACTTCTTCATAAGGAAAATATAGTTTCTCTACCATGTTGGTTTCCCTTCTCTCAGCGGGACATGTCCAGAAAGCTTCCAAGGGGTTTGTGTGCGTGTGTGTGTGTGCCCGGAAGGCACAGATGCTCAGACCATCTCAACTGACTCCTTTCGATAAAGAGGACAAGCATCTCTACCTCTAGAGAGAGGCAGCTATTGACAGAGAAAGCTCATTTTAACTGACTTGATCTGGCGTTTTTCAGTCATGATCCACGCCTCGCGATCAAAGGTGAGTGTTGGAAAGTAGACTAGTTTATCAAGAGCACTTTGTTCGTCACAACAGACCAGAGCAATGCCCCAGATAGCAACTGATGAGGCTCCAATCCATCTATGTATCTCCCGTTCCACTGGTGAACAAAATACAGATACTTGAACCCTTGCCCTTGAGGCAAAGACTGAGGTGGAAGGGTTCATCCACCTTTCTCTGGCGATGAACAAAGCCTTAGAGGATATTAGACCTTTACTTAATTATGGGTAATTCTAGCTGAAGGGAGACCAATATGGTGGGGATTTAAAACCCTAAGTCACAAACCAGTGGGAGACATCACTGCGGCTACCTCCATCGTATACTGTCTGTGGTTTGTTTCTAATTTACAGCAGACTTTCAGTGGCTCAGTTATTAAATTTGGCATCCTTCTTTCCTCATCATCGCTCTTTTTTAAAATATATTTATCCCTAAAAGTTCCAAGAACTCCAAGCGAAAGCGAAGTAGCAATTCAGCTATGTATAAAAACATGCAAGAATTACCAGAGTAAGTGAAATCAATGGCACTGCACTAAAAACAAGTAAAACTAGAGCAACTCAAATCTCCTGGTAATCACATAATTTCTAGAACACAAAAAATATACTTAATTTTACTTTATAAAAGCCATGGTATTTGATTCTCACGGTAGCATAAGCTTGAGTTAAATACCATGTGGTATTTAACTTTTTACCTACAAATTTTAATGCAAGAATTGGTCTATAGGGGACCCAAAAATATTTACAGTACTTCACTTTTCCCATATTTTGTTACATTAAAGCCTTATGCTAACATAGATTAAAATCAGTTTTTCACTCAGATCTCAGAGTTCTTAAATCTGTATAGGCCAGTAAATTTTAGTTATTCCAGCTAATCTGTAAGTTTTTTCTTTAAAGTTCCCACTTGGTGCCGTGACCATGGGCCCAATTTACCATAAAGCTCAAATTGGTGGAACAGCGTTAGCTATCATTGATGCTTCTCTTATCTTAACGATGGAAAACTAGAGCTATACCAAAATAATAACCAGGTTCTTTTTTTGGGTTAGTTATCATATCTTTTAATATTTGGAGACAATTTAATTGACCATGGCTTGCAATACAAACCTTAGCATAGTAACTGAGCACAGCCATCCACCTTAATTTAAACTGGAACACTGTTAATTTGGTGTGAGCCAAGTTCTGAAGTAAATGTAAATAAGTGTAATTGGTGTCAAGAGAACCTGGGGCAGTCTGTCTAATTTAAGATAATCTGGCATTTCCACCTTTTATTTCTAAGGTTGAGCTATGATCTGGGGTTTTGTAATTAATTAGCAAAAACAGTGATTTATCAGTTACATTTACCAGCAGGCATCGCTGGTATAAAAGATAAAACAAAATTAGTGCTTTTGTTTCTAGTTTTGAAATATCATTCTGACCTGGTAATGATTTAGTGTGGAAATTATTTCGACAGTAGCCTGAACAGAAGCTTTTACTCCATCCAGCTCTAGAACCATAGATGAACTTTAATTATGTCAGCAATATTTGGGAGTGTTGCTCAGGGTTAACAGCAAACATTTGCCAGTGCTGGTCTAGAAGGATAAAGTAGTGCGTAATCACATGGAGGGGTCACTAACCAGAAACAAGGCTTGGAGAAAGAGGATCAAAACAAACCCAGTGACCTCGCTCGTCTGTCAAAGCAGAGTGGTCCTCAGTTTATCCGTCTTAAAATCAATCTTAAAATCAGTTTTGGTCCGGACCGTTCCTTTGTACAAGAAAGAGCTGATTGATTAGAAGTAAAAAGTCAGACATATTAGAAAGTAGTCACAAAAACCTTCCCCCTGCACACAAAAATATGCATTAAACAAAGAGTTTTCAAACCAAAAACTCTGGGTTCACTATAGAGATGCACCAGTCAAGCTTTTACCGGCCAATTTCCCTCAACTACCGGATTCTGATTTTGTCTTATTCTGATTTTAAAGGATTAAATCCAACCTTCTGGGTTAAGTGTTGTTTTAAGCCAGCAATTAAAAGCAACAAACACAGACAATAAAAGGTAAAATGTGTTATAGGTTCCTTGATAGATGACATAGTTTTTAAGTCTTGGGAAAATAAAAGGTGACAGTATTTCATGCCTCACAAAGCTCCATCTTGGTGCTGTATTAAGCACTTATTATAAGCTCCGGATAAGAAGAGGGATTTAGAACTGGCACTGAGCCTCTGATGAAGTAAGAAGAAGGAAGCAGCTCTTGAGTTGTTGAGCTGTTGTTTGACAGACAAGCTAACAACTGTTACATAAACACCAACGAAGCCTCTACTACTGTTGATGCTAAGTACATTAGGCACAGTTTTGGTTACTCACTAGAGAAGAGAGATGCTGACTGATGGATGGAAGAGATATGAAGGATTTGTAAGGACTGGGAGAAGAACATAACTGATTATTAGTTAGCTGCTAACATCCCTATATTGGCTAATTAACTTTTCCTTTAAAGGAGAAGTCCGGTCAACAAGGAAAAATCAGGGGATCATTAGCTATACCTAAAACTAATACGTTTGTGGTGATTTAATGAATTTAGCGGTAATCAATACGAAAATAAAAGCATAAATTGTCGTCTCGATCACTGTGTATGGGGGCGGCCATTATTGCCCAAATATGGGCAATACATCACATGCTGTGACGTAACATCGCGGTGAGCCGAGGGCAGTTCTCCGCGCTTTACAAGCAAGCTCAATAGGAGCTGTTGTACACAGCTGCGATTAACAACAATTATTTCAGATTTCCAGAGGACTTCACCATTGAAATTCACGAGAGCTATTGTTGAAGCAGCAATGCCCACGTGCATGGCAGTTGGATGTAACAATACATCGGGTAAAAGTGGAAAAAAACATTAGTTTTTTCACCTTTCCCATTCATGATCCACCGGGTTCTTTTGTTGGAATACCTACTTGAAGAGAGAGGATTCGCCATCTAACTTCTGGGTAGAGAGAAACAACGTCATATGCAGCCAACATTTCAAAGAAGAATGTCTTCAAGATGACATGAGAGCGAGACTTTTCGGTAGGTTTTTCTTTTTTATAATGTAGAATTTGCCAGAACATTTGTTTACCGACCAGAGCGGCGGAGAGATACGACACACTTAGAAAGCATGCTCACTGTTGTGAAGCCCACTTATTTTATGCGACTTTGGTCTTATTTTTCTAAAGTCGCTTGTAAATTTCATGAGCTGCGGGTTGCAGTTTTTTTTGGGCTTGTTTCTGAAAGTGAAGTGGCTTGTTTTGGCTCTAAACTAAGTGACGCCGAAATATCCCTCCGCCTCATAATGCGCTGCAGCTCCTCCTCACAGCAGCAGCGAGTAAACTCAGAAGGAGCCGCTCTGCCCATATTTTCTGCAGTTTACGGTTGCAATAACTGATGATAACTGCTGAAAATAGATTAGGCGGTGCAGATCACCATTTTAAGCAGAGATTGGTTCTAAAGATGAGTTTTATACTCATCTTATAACATTGCAGAATCCAACCAATAAACGGTACTTTAATGCTTATTTGTTGTCTTTTTATGTCTCTAAAATATAAAATTAGTATTACTTTAAATTTAAATGCTTAATACCATGTCTATCTTTGTTTAAGGGGTTAAAAAAATATTTTGGCATGAAAACGGGTATTTATTTCCAAGGGGACAGATAGGGCATCGGGACTTGCTCTACAGTCGATCCCGCACCGTTACGTCACAAACTGGGAGGTGGCAGTACTGTTCTTCACCAAGATGGCGGCCCCCATAAAAGGACCTTCAAATGAAAATTACTCTTAATTAAAAAAACTTATCATTTATTGAACAGTATGTAATAATTTTATATTTAGTACTTTCAGCAGTTTGAATTCTGATTTTGACCGGACTTCTCCTTTAAGGAATCTGGATAGCCATACTAAGGCTTGGTTATTCTGCACCCAACAGAGACTTATTAGATACTCATTATGAGGAACACCGTAGAAGAGACAAGCACTGCAAAAAATATGAACTGGTCAGACATGGAGTGATTTCTTTTATAACAGTTACTGATTATGTGAAGTGGAGTTTCGAACTGTAATAGTTTTACTATTTTTGTGAAAACAAAACAATAATCTTAATTTTCCAAAACTGTTGTCCAGATGTTGCCTGGTCTAACTCTCTCATGAACCCAAACTCATATAATGCCTCTTCTCATGAGCTGGTTGCATCTTTACACCCCTAGTAGTTTTGAATCGCACAGAAGATTAAATGATTACAGGATTATTCCTGTTTTTGCACCAAAAGTGTGTCCTCTGAGAACAGTTTTTCAGTTATTGACTCTCCAGTCACCATTCTAAGAACGCAACTTATTATCAGCAGTGGGCGATTGGGAGAGGACAGCTCCCACACCAGTATCAGAGGCATCTATCTCAAGAATAAATTGTTTGTGAGGGTCAGGGTGTATGAGAATGGGAGCCTGGGAGAACTGGGACTTGAGTCTATTAAACGCTTCCTCAGCCTCTGGCCCCCATCTAAACGGAATCTTAGTGGATGTGAGAGCATGCAGGGGTGTAGCTATTTGACTATAGCCTCTAATGAAACGTCGGTAGAAGTTAGCGAACCCTAAGAATCTCTGGAGCTGCTTGCGGTTCTCAGGAGTCGGCCACTCCACAACAGCCCTATCTTTCTCAGGGTGGGACTTAACTTGTCCTCCTTCTAATATAAGCCCTAGGAAAGAGACGGAGGACTGATGAAATTCACACTTCTCGGCTTTAACAAAGAGGCGATTTTCTAGCAATCTTTGGTGAACCAAGCGTACATGCTTCTTGTGTTCTTTCAGCGTACTGGAATAAATCAAGATGTCATCTAGATACACGAATACAAAGATGTTCAAAACATCTCTTAACACGTCGTTAACTAGTGCCTGAAAAACTGCAGGGGCGTTACATAATCCAAAAGGCATGACTAGGTATTCAAAATGGCCGAGAGGTGTCTTGAAAGCAGTCTTCCATTCGTCTCCCTGACGCACCCGAACTAAGTGGTAAGCGTTGCGTAAGTCGAGTTTTGAAAATATGGATGCATTTTGGACTGGTTCGAGTGCAGAAGACAGGAGGGGAAGGGGATGACGGAGGAGATGACGAGAACAGCAAATTGTGAATAGTGCGCGGCTTACCCTTAGTCGGTGAGTGTCGGACTGGGGAGGTTATGGTCAAGGTACTACTGTCTACTCTGATGTGTGGGTGGTGCTTGGAGGGCGGAAGATGGAGTCTGGCAAGGAACCCGAGGCAACTACCGCAGGCTGAAGAGACAGATGGAGTGACCAGAGGGCTGAGCAGGCGAGCGTCCGTGGGTATCCGGGAAGGGGGTCTCACCCCGGCTGGGTATTTGCCAACTAGTTTGAGGAGGAGAGCCAGCGCGAAAAACTGAACAAAGGAATCCACGGATCACTCTTCACAAAAATCTCCGGAACAGGTATGTGCATCCAAGCACGCAAAACTGTAGCAAAAACAGGAAAAAACAGAAATAAATCCAATGTAGCGAGAAAACCAGAACAGACTCACGAACAGGTATCCAGGACTTGGTCGGCCTTGTCGTACCACGACTGGTTAAGGCTCCGGCGTCTTCCATCTGTCACAGCTCTGCTTAAGAAGGCCGCAGATTCTGCTCCCGATGAGCTGCAGGTGTGGGGCACGCCCCCACAATCACCAACACCACCTGTGAGAAAGACTCAGAACCAGAGCAGTCAGACAGCACCCTGACATCAGTGATATTGCGAATCCCAGTTCTTTTTCCCATTTCTCATTGATACAAAATGTAGAGTGGCCCCTTAGTTTTTTTAGGTAACAATGTAATTCACCAATGATTTTCCTGTGTAGATTTTCTTCATATGCTTTTATAAACATCTGTGTGATGCCAGATATGTTGTTCGATTGTAAACCTTTTAATTGCTCTACCTGTATTGTCGTCCTGCTGAAAGGTGAACCTCCACCCAGTCTTTAGCAACCTCTATCTGGGTTTCTTATTGTGTATTCCTGCATTTAGCTCCATCCATCTTACCATCAACTGATTTGCTTCCCTGTGACCTTTTAAAAAAAAGCAACCCCCAGTAATAGGCTGCCATTACCATGTTTCACAGTGAATATGATGGATTTAAGGTGTTAGTTTACCACCACATGTAAGGACAAACGGTTCAAATTGTTATGCCAGAAACCTGTTTGATTATGAGTATTATTATTAATTATAATTTGCTATTATAATTTTAATAATAGATCATTCAAACTCAAATGGTAGCAATAACAAATGTAATTCAAATGGTTGTGATCCAAGGGCTACAAGCCTGTAATGACTAACACTAACAATGAATTTATTAATTAGCTGTCATGAACTTATTTATGCTGGAAAGGTGTGATCTGACCGGTGATCTTATCCAGCAAACGTTGATAACTCAAATTATAACTGCAATTGGAGTTTTAACCCTTGCTTCTTTATCACAAATCAATGAAAATGTCTCAGTTGATTTAGTTAACTCAAAAAGAGGTAATTCTTTTACTCTTAGAGACCATCCAACTTCTGGATCAAAACAAACAATTATTATTCCACACGTTATTATTTATTAAACCAAAATAATTCCCTGTTACAGTAATTATTATGTTCAATAAACACTAGGAAACACTACTCGCTACTCGAAGGACATGCAAAAGAAAATAAATGAAAATAAAACAAGTCAAAATGGGTTAAATGAGAGGTAGCAATTCTTAATTCAATTGTTTAAACATCACATTCAAGAAGTCGGCACTTTGACGTAGCAGCATTGAAAGACAAAATAGCTTAGAGAAAACAGACCTGAAGCTAGGTGGTCGCTCTTTGTATTCCACAACAAGCTAAGCTAACCCTTTAGAGCTACTTTGCCCCTTTCAAAGATGGCGGCTATGACGACATCTGACCTATGATCTTGCGTGACGCATGAGGAGGAGGTCCTAATGACATATCTAACGCACACGCCTAATTTTAACCAGATTTAAGAGGATGACTAAGTAGTTGTCATTTTCTCCCACCTGAGCGGTGCATTTCTGCAGCTCCTCCAGAGTTGTTACGGGTGTCCTGCCTGCATCTTTGACCAATTCTCCTCTTGCTTGGTCTGTCACTTTAATAGTAATAACTTTAGGTGCATAGCCATGTCTTGGTCTTCAATGATGAATGGAACAGTACTCTGTGAGACGTTCAAAGCTTGGGCTCTGTATGACTCACTAACAACACAGAGTTGCCCATCATGATATTATGTAACAGGGATCCTATTGTAGGCCCTTACCTCCTGCTGCACCCTCCTATTTGGTTGAAAAATTCTTTCCATTCAAATTCAGGTCCTTCACAAACCTGATCAGTCATCTGCTTCCACCCAATGAGCAAATATACCTGTCCTAAAGCTTCAACTCTGACAGAACAAAGCTGTCTGTGATGTGCCTGGCCGTGTCCTTAAATTCCCCACAGCCTAATGGAAAGCATTCACTGGTTGTTTATGGAATGTATTAAAAATCCCACAGTGGTTTCTGAGCTGCGTGGCGCTCAGCTGAGGCTGATGGCTGTGTGCTGTTCCACAGGGACTAAGCGTGGCCCTGGCCCAAATATGACGTGTTTCACTGCATTCTCCACCATTTCAGCCATCTGAGCGGCCTTAATGGACTCCACATGCACGTTCCAGATACTTTGTGTATGAAGTAGAAGAGGAGGGCCTGAAAAAGGGAGAGAGGGGAGACAGGGAGGGGAGGGCCAGGGGAGAATAGCCTCACCCTCCCTCATGAGGTTTTGAGACAGATTGACTGACTAAAAACAAGAGCATTCACAATGTCAGCATCTCAATCAGGGAATGAGGGATTTGTTCTTGTAAAGCTTTGATCTTAGGGGCGACGTGGCACAGAGGTTAGGGAGTTCATCATGCAATTGATGAACTCCCAAGGGGCGTCTTTTGGGGCGACGTGGCACAGAGGTTAGGGAGTTCATCTTGCAATTGGCGGGTTGCCGGTTCGATCCCCCACACTGACTGTCTCTGTCGTTGTGTCCTTGGGCAAGACACTTCACCCACATTGCCTGCTGGCGGTGGTCAGAGGGCCCGGTGGCGCCGGTGCATGGCAGCCTCGCCTCTGTCAGCCTGCCCCAGGGCAGCTGTAGCTACTAACATAGCTCACCACCGTCAGGGTGTGAATTTGTGTGTGAATGGGTGAATGACTGAACTGTAGTGTAAAGCGCTTTGGAGGTCGTCAAGACTAGTTAAAGCGCTATACAAGTACAAGCCATTTACCATTTACCATTTACAGCGAAAACCACAGGGCAATGTGCAAGAATCCCACTTCTTTTTTCACCACCTCTTCTGAACCACCAAACAAAGTGGGAACCTGCTTCTAGAGCAACATTGGGCATGAATTATCCTTTTTTTTCTTTTAGTTTTTTGGTCCTGCAACTTGCTATTTTCACTTGACTCCATTTCTGTTTTTCCTTTTGAGTGAAACTCCTGAAAATATGTTTCTGTCTTTCTTTCTCCTGCAGAAAACGATGACAGCGGAGCAGTCCTCTGCCTGTATAAAACAGACGACGACTGCGTGATGAAGTTCACATACTCTGAGCATGTCAGCGGACGGTCTGTCCTCACAGCACTTAAAGAGCCAGGTCTGTGAAGAACATTGTTCTACTTTGGTGAATCTATTCACATCTTATTAGTAGGTTTGAGACCAGTTTAAGATTCAGGTGTGACCAGTCATGGCAATAGATATCAGAGATCTAGTAAATGTTTTTTTTCTTAAGTCTTAGGACCTTTTAACACTTCATCCATCCATGCAGCTGTGTTGTTCTGGTGTTCTGTCTACCTCGTCAAATTTTCCTACCCTGGTCAGTCGCTGCTACCCTCCTGTCATGTCTACATGCCTCAAAGCATATTTTTTAGTGTTAGGCCTAGATATAGCCTTAATGAATCTCTGAGGGGATTTAAGTGGAAGCTTCTGTGTGGTTTTGAGACACTTCATGGGAATGACAATGAACTAATAATAAATGTCATGCATATGATGTCTTAAATCTCCTAATCACGCTATTCTACCTTTTATAAAATACAGAAGAACAAAACATAAGTAAAATACAGAATATTAGCTCCTTTTCCATTGGAAGCTCCAGGCTTTGGTTTACCAGGGTAAATGAAAACTTGGGGCTTTTAAATGGCCATTTTTCCATTGCGACAGGTCATTTATTTAAAGGAGCAATAAGTAAGATATTTAATGTAATATTAACCAAAATCATTCTCACTTGTCACCCAAAATGGAAGTAAAATTCCTTTTAAACAATTTGTCCTCTCCATCAACAATGTCTTGGTCAAGTGTTTCTGCTTTCAAACCCAGAGGTACAGTCCAGAACTACTTCGGTGCAGAGTGTAGCCCGTGTTTACTTCCTGGTTCCTGAGCCACTCATATGAGAGTTCCCAGGGTTCCCAAAAAATCCGTGTATCTTTCGTTCTTTCTATTTTCAATTGCAAATCAAAAAACGAAAAATAAAAAATGGGCTGGTTATTTTGTTTTTTGTTTCTTATGCTTAAACCAAAAACGAAAAAAGAATTGTTTTTTCATATTTCAATTCTAAGCTCAGATCGAAAATACGAAATGGAAAAACGGACAGCAGGCAGAGTTTGATTTTAATATTTAATCGGCACAGTTTACGTGACCCGGAAATAGCTGTTTGTGACTTCAGTAAAGTTAGAAAGATATTCACAGATTCGGCTTTACCAGATCAATAACTCATCTGTGGATGATTTATTCTACAAAACAGACACCTCTCCGCAACCACAGCAAGGCAGACAGTGAGCTACAACCGTAGTTTCCTCAGAACGAGTTTCCCACCGCACTGGGAGAATTACATTGGACCCAATGCAGAGCTCGCTGCTCCGCAGATGCTTAGGGACCGTCTGCAAGTTGCAACCCCAGAAACATAATCATAGAGAAATATTCAACAGCGTCAGCAAGGAGAGGTGGATTATTATCAAATTCATTTCATATGTATCTGATCTCATGTATATCATACCACATTTATTGGATTTGAAAATAATACTTTTTTTTTTAGGAATTTCCCATTTTTAGGAATTTCTTTTTTCGTTTTTGGTTTAAGTATAAGAAACAAAAAACAAAATAACCAGTCCATTTTTTATTTTTCGTTTTTTGATTTGCAATTGAAAATAGAACGAAAGATACACGGATTCCAAAACAGCGCGCAGCATTTGGTATTTTATGTTGGCAAAAGAGCAGCAGCCTGCAAACATGGAAGCCAGTAAGAGAAGCGGACCAAAAATAAAAAAGAATACAAGATCATCTACCAATCCTGTGGAAGTAAAAATTCAGTGGGATTTCACAGCAGCAACAGACCATCGAGGAAGCGGCAGGCTGCTGCTGTGTGTGTTGTTTTGATTTCAACCACTAGGTGTCATTATTACTTATCGTTTCTTTAAATCAACCTAATTATGAATGGGAAAGTAGTGCAGAAAACAGCACTTCACCTTCAGGCCAGCGGGTGGTGGTAATAAGAAACCAAAAGCCAAACAACCAAAGCTGTATCCTTTTTCTCTTATTTCAAACATTAGTAATATCTCTGAAGGTAGTGGGTAGTTTGGTAGAACCTATGGCTAGAACCACTTCTATTCTTAAATTAGTTATTGTATGTAATTTTGGTTGATACTTTTGTAACTTAAAAAAGTGATTTAGTTTATCTAAACACTGTTTTTTACAATCACAAATGTCTCTTCTGTCCTCCTACTGTATATACATACTATCCAGCCTTTATTGTAACTCTTTCAGTTGTACTTTCTCGGTTATAAACATCTTAAAACTACTTTTTGTAACAAATGACTGGTATAAAATCGATACATTTGCACAGTCACCTCCTTACTGCTCCTGGTGGTGGAGTGTTTTGCCTTGCTGCACACAACCCCACCCCTTCAACAATTCCAGGGAAAGCTGAAAAGGCCTTCCTAAGAACAGGACCTTTTTATCCATGGAACTAAAGCCCCAAGAATCTGAAACTCTCTGTATAAATTTGTATTGAAATGTGCGCAGGACTTTTTACATGCAATGGTAGAGAACATGTTCAGTACTGGGTCAGTTAACACCTGATAATCTGTAATGTTTAACTTAAAGATGGTGATTATGTTATTGGAAAAATTTGAATCTAACAAATTAAGGTCATTTACTGCAGAGTTTAACTGTGTGGGATACACTGATAGTTTTACACTAATACTGGGATCAGGTGGAGCTGTAGATTTGACTGTATTATTTGTCTGGGATCAATCCATCAATCCATTTTGATGTTTAAAATCATAATTTCCGGATTTTGTCTCAACCCAGCTACATGCTGACAGAATATTTTAAGTGCACATCTTCTACTCTTCTTACCCTTGTAAATTATAATGTATGCAGCTTTTACAGACTGTATGGTTATCACGGTTGTTTCCTGCTGGTTTCCTCTCTCTCAGCTTCGCTAAGTTGACCAGCAGGGAAGTAGAGATAGGTTAACCCGAGAGAAATCCTGCAGGTTAAACTTTGCATGACTGGCTGTAAAAGGATTGAGGAAATCCTTTTGCTTTTTGTTTCATCAAACTAAAATTTGAGATAACCTGGGTAAAATCTGAAAAACCCACTACAACAACCTGAGGCTGGTTGTTCCACCCTTTCCCTACTTCAAATTGTCTGACAGGTTCTATTTTATTGATTTCCTTCTTCTACAGGCAAGGCCTTATCAGGTGTGGCGTTAGTAAAAATTACTCAGAAGAAATCTTTAAGGGTGCAAACACAACATTATGTCAGTAAAGGAGGCATAAAAGCAGCAAGACTATAAGGGGACAGATGAGAAAAAAACCTTATCTGAGCTAAAAAAAAAAAGACCAAATTAATGAGAATTCTTCAATTGATCTGTAATTGTTGTGTGATTGACGAGATGACGAGATGTTGAGCGTAATTAATCTAATCTAAAATGCATGAACTCAAATGATCTATAATAATAACTCCTAAGTGAGACACTTTCTGCTCGTGTGTCCAGGGAACACACATCATGATGAGCCCGAGGTGTTTCAGTTAAGCTGCTTTCTTCTCAGTTCGACACGTTCACTGATATCACAAGAAATCAGCATTCAGAGATGAGTAAAACAATTTGATGAAAGCATAAAAAAAGATTAAAAGAACTTCCGAGAATGGGAGTGGATCCAGTCTAGGTCAGAAAACCATCCCCTCAGGTAAGATATAAAAAAACAATTCTGCTTCAGTCTCAACCAGAGTTTAGGAAGAAAACCTGCCAGCAAGCAGGTTATCTTAAGAGTCTGTTACCACTGTGATGTAATCAGAGTTTTCACCCTCTGTCATAGCTGGCTGCTCGGTGTCCTGTCTGCACACAGCAAGCCCCACTCCCGCTTTACCGTTATCCTTGTATCTAAAGCTGAAGGCATCCTGTCCTCCTTTGTAACACGCTTCATTGGTTTTCTCCCGCCACAGAGTGCGTCACTGGCCCAGAAGCCTTAATGGTGTTGCTGGCTGTTGTCGGCACCATCTTACTGGTGGGACTGGTTCTGCTGGCCGCCTGGAAACTGGTTATCACCATACATGACCGGAGAGAGTTTGCTCGCTTCCAGAGCGCACGCATGCGCGCCCGATACCATATGGTAAGGAAGATGCTTTTACTGAACGTCTCCACTCTTGTCTACCAGTCAGATGTAAATTGTTTGCATTAGTAGCATGTTTAATGTTTGAGGCTTCACACTATGACTTCTCTGCACTGTTACGGTGATGACAAACCGAACACCAACTGAAGCTACCAAACTCTCCTCGTCCAAGATACAGCAACTCAACAGATAGCTGTCTTTTAAGATCCTTTTGCCCTCAGGTTTTATAGATGCAGGTCATTAACTTACCATGAAACATAATGTGAGGAGTTACTTTTGAAGTGCTTACCTGAGGAATTAACTTGCTGATGATTCCTGAGAATGTCAACATTTTAGCATTTACCTGAATAAAGATAATTTAGCATTTTATCTCTTTGGTTTTCCTTGTATTGTCCTTTATCTTGTTTTTTATTTAGCTCAATTTTAAAAGTTTTTATTTAGTTTTCTAAAGGTTTAAAGTAATATAAATGTATAATTTATGCAGAAATGTCATCATTATTATTTGTACTTTGAGTATCGTATTTATTTCTTTTGGGGGGGGGTGAGTGTATGTATTCTGTAGGTTGAGTGAGTAGCTTTAAAGATGCAAGAAATGTCCTTCCACTTAACCTTCCTTTAATATCCCAGCTTTAAATGAGCAGCCAGCTTCTCTCTCTCTCTATCTTTCTCTCATTTAGCCATTTTCTTTTTATGTTTTTCTCTAGATGCCTGCCTCTTTTCGTTCCTACTTCTTGATTGAATGAAAATTTCTTTAAATCTACATCTACCAGTTTAGCATTTTAGAACAATTTAGAGCAGGGGTGGCCAACTCCGGTCCTCGAGAGCCGGTGTCCTGCAACCTTTAGATGTGTCCCTGGTCTGACACGCCTGAGTCAAATAATCAGTTAATTAGCAGGACTCTGAAGAACCTGACTGCATACTGAGGAGCTAATTGTGCTATTTGATTCAGGTGTGTGGGGCCAGGGAAACCTCTAAAAGTTTCAGGACACCAGCTCTCAAGGACCGGAGTTGGCCACCCCTGATTTAGAGCATAACTTTATTCATATATATATATATATTTTTTTTTTATCACATATAGGATCTGTTTCATATGATCCATTCATTCTAGCTCTACAAACAAAACTGTGCTTTCCAGGAATAACACAGCCATCTGTCATCAGTGATGGACTCAGTTGACTAATGAATAGTGAATCAATAAATTAACACCCCCCCCCCCCCCCCATATTGATGATAATAACGCAGGTAAATGGTGCCGCAAGACTGAAGCTGACAATTGGAGCAGTAAAAAACAGGAACCAGCAGCTATCTAGCTTGCTGCTGTAGTTGATCACTGAAGAAAACGTAATGCAAAAATTATGTTTTAAAGTGTTTTCAAAACTATTTATTTTAGTATAGAATGATCATTTATTTTTCACAAATGGAAGGCAAGTTTATTTATAAAGCACTTTTTAGTAATAAGACGATTCAGTGTTGTGAAGCACACAATGGCACACTAAAGATAAACGATAATGATGAAATCAGATAACTGCACGTCTGAATCAGTTAGATACTTCAATAAAGGATATTAACACTTACACCGTTACCTTGTCTACTCTTTTCCCAAACGTGGAAATGACACTTAAACAAAGGCTCAATTGTCCCCTACGTATTGGTTTTTTCCCAATAAAGCTTTGTCATATTGTAATTAATCAGATTTTTCTATTAATATATTTCATATTTCTTGACCAGAAAGAGACCTGTGCCTACAAAAACATGTTGCTGCAGTGTTAAAAATGGTATCAAGTCTTTAACTTTCTAAAATGGGACAAATAATCCTTTTTCATGATATTCTAATATTTTTTGTACTTGTACTCTCTCACTCCTCTATGAACCCCTCAGGCTTCCAACCCTCTGTATAAGCAGCCCATCACCACACATTTTGCAGAAATGGAAATATTCGAGAAGTCTTTCAACGGCGGGCTCCACTGATCCCTCTGAACGGGACACGGCAGGACCGGTCCAACTCACAGACCCCTGAATGATGGTGACGAGGAGGACAGCAGACTGAACACATTCCTCCCTCTGATCTTTGTCCATCCACACTGATGACGAAAGTGAAAGAAGCCCAGAAGACGTGAATCCTTCGTATTTCCAGTTCCTAAGGAGATTCGAATAGATGTGCCCCAATTACTGCGTGGAGACGATGAAACTGTGGATTAAAATGACCAGAGTGTTGCAGGCTGCAGTTGCTCAAGATATTCTCCTAACTCCAACCACATAGGGCAGCATGTACTAAACAGAATATTGGTTTATATTTCTATATTTTTATAAACACTGAAGATGCATTTGAAATATGAGCTCTTCACTCAGCAGAACTTTGATTTGCATCAGATTATTAGCATATATTTCAAAGGAAGGTTATAATGATGATTTGATAATACTAATATTTACTAAGCAACAGATGTCTTACCTTTATTTTGCACGGATGGTGTCTAATTCAGCAAAGACTGACTTTTCTTGATGGGGACAGAATGTGTTTGGGTTTATCACAAGATGCACTTGCACTGTCTTCTATTAATCTGCATAGTAGGGCATTAACATACAGGACTCTACTAACATCTGACCCTAAATAGACTGGACTTTTGTCACTCTTGTTTTGTATTGTGAACACACACGATGGGAACAAAACCGCCACACCTCTTGAGTCCAAATTAAGGACGCACCAATCAGATTTTTTTCTAGTTGGTTTTTGGAAAGCTCAACCTGCCGATACCAATTTTTCAGAATTTGTAGGGTTCCCTTTAAGAGCTAAAATATATGAAGATATAAGATTAGCATTGAAAATCTTTTTTTGAGCCTTTCAGCAGTGATTGTCGTTTTTTTTTTATTAGGAGCAGAGGTAAAAGAAAGTGATGGAGCAGTTACTGTAACACCAAGTTTTCCTGTTCTTGTAAAAATGAAGACAGAGATTTGATGTTTTAAACTGGCTTTGCTATCTGGTATTAGCCATTCACCCAGCTAGAAAGAAATGACTTAGAAGGATTAAACAGAGCACCCAGGCTGTAATCTGCTCAGCCTTCCTCTTACTTGCTCAAATCTTGCAGCCTAACCCCGTAATTCCACATCCACATCCAAATCTTCTTTATATGGAGAAAAATTAATAGTGGTTTGCATCAGAAATAAAAAATAGTTAATTTTATTGTGAATATTAAAAAAATATTTCATTTGTGGTGAACAATCTCTATTTGCACCATTTAAATTTGACAAACCAGAGTTTGTTGATGTTATTTTTCCTGTTTGCTACGATTGCAATTGTGGAGACCGACGTACCGGAACAGAACAGAAAATTGGAGTTCTGTATTTTTACGGCGAACGACAGGGAGCGGGACTGTTGACGGTGTCGTTCGGTTCGGAGTCGTCACAGAGAATGTGGAACCGTTCTCACTTTTAATTAGTGACAACGCAGTTGTTCCATCGGTCGAACGTGCACATACGTGAACAAAACGGAGCAGTCACGGAGGATGTGGAATTTGGGGGTCAATGAGATGCAGACATGTCTCAACTTGTCCCAAAATAGTTTGCTTTCTTACATCTCTGTGCCTCCTCTGACTTTGTTTGCAATGCCTCATCGCTACTGGAAACAACAAATTTTGATTCTTCTTCACTTTGTAAGAAGCACCAAAGGGTGTTCTTGTTAGCGTGACCCTGAAGTATTTACTTATGGCGTGTTTACAGGTGATCATTTGAATTCTCGGTGCATCTCGAGATCAAAGCAACCTTTGTTTTGGGTAGTGAACATGCATCCTCTATGTTCTAGAAGTTGGCTCCTTTCCCTGATGTTTCAATGAATTTGTCTGAGAGTACCGCTATCCTTTTAGCCCTGTTGCCGGTTTGTTTATAACAACTGGTTTTGGAACATGGGGGTTCTCTGGTTATCAATGCAATTTGCTACCAAGAACCTTTTGCAGCATTTTACCAGCATATTGTGGAGGATGTAGCAACTAGCATGAGCTCAGTCTATAGAAAAACTCCAACATATACATTGACTGGCTAAAAATGTTATGCTCCAAGTCTTGAATCTCTCTTGTCTCTAATTTATACTTCTACAGAGGGTCCCTCTACTTGCAGATGGTACACGAGTCATAACTCGCACATGCTGGCTGGATAAAACCTTTGCTTGGCTCATGGAATGCTGTTGTAATAGTAGCCTGAAAATCTGAACCACTCACAAAATGAGATACACAGCTACGAAAACAAATCAGGCGTCTAGTTAACCCAAAAGGCAAGATCTGATTTGGTTCTCATTGGGTCATCACGTAGACCAGCGATGGCTGAGGTCAATGATTTGATATCTAAGGATGTCTGGACTGAACACAGGGTATAAATGGTGGGAATATGAGCTGAGCAGTGGTGCTACAGGCAGTTGCCAAAGTGTCAGTTAACACTGAGTGAAGGTCAGCTGACAGAGGATGCCTCTCAGGTACATTCGACAGCAATACCGGCACCGACTGGGTTTGATAGGTGGCCCGTTGGGGTTTGGATGATGCTGGGTGGTCGTATCAATTGTCCGCCATGTGGGTTGAGGAGATGTCACAGTGGAAGCTGTGGGGATGTCCCTTTAAATTCACCGTGTTACCATGTTTCTATTTTAACAGAGGTTTAAGGGCTGTGTCAGCAGAGGTCGTCCGTGTGTGGCCATGCTTCCTTTCCTACTTGGGACAGAACTTCCTCACATCCCCTGTCCTGCTTCCTTTCAGCTGCTCTTTACCAAGCTACACCTTTCAGTTCGCATAAATGCCGGCAGCTTTTAGATCATTTGAAGGAAAGCCGTGCAGAGCGGCGTGTGTTTCTGGGACTGAATGAAGCGGCCACCGTCACACCCTCTTCTGCACACCCTGGCTAACTGGTTCAGATGCTAACCTACAGGTCAGACGGCCATTTTATTGGAGCAAGCGCACAAGGAGAGCTGACGGTGATTTCATACTGGAGAGGCACAGGGAAGCTGGAGGCCTTGTAAAAAGACAAATCACAGCATTATTCCTTCTTGAAGTTGTGGATTAAATTGCGACAGATGCAGTAGTGGATGTTAAATGTATTTTAGATTATTTCAAAGTACTCCTGACCAGTAAACTAATCTGCCATGAGCAAATTTTAGTCATCTTATAAATCAAACCTTTAACTATGCCCGTTTATCTGAACATGTGAACATTTTTCATGTTTACGATAGAATCAATTTAGCATCACTGTTTTTGAACACCCAGGTTGTAGCGCCATTCTCTGAACCACTGTGTACTGAGTGCTTATAGGTACTAATGCAACCCTAGTGATGGTTTATATTGGAGCTGAGATGCAGAGTGAGTTACTGATTTCCTGTTTGAACCTGGAAGCAGTTGTTGCTTGGTACCACTTGGAACGAAGAAAATTAGTATATACATCTTTTAAAATTGTTGTAATGGAACTGGACTTTTATCTGAATTTATTTAGCAACAACCAATTGTGTTGCTAATTTTGAATCCAGTGAATGAAGCTCACTTCTTTGCCGACATCTATTATAAGAATACCACAATCCCTCCGTTTAGTAAATGAAATTCCAATAAAGAAAGTAAATCTGATGAGCATTGAAAGCTCCAAAGCATGATAAAAGACGTAGCATGTTCTGTTACTGTTGGTGCTGCGCTTGTCATACGGTGAGATTACAGAACAGATCAGAGTCAAGCTTGCAGAGTAGGTGGGGCATCTTTTGCATTGTGGCATTCATAGTGACTGTGTCACTGTGTGGCAGGGAAGTGTAAATATTGGTTGGGTGTAAACGAAGTGCCAAATGAATGGCCATGAGTGTATTATAAACCCTTTCTCAGCTGGGATGGAAACATTTTTTTCTTCAGGGTCCTTGAAGATCCTCCACACAGGTCCACTGGGGCGACTACATGTTGATGGAAAACTGCACCAACAATAAAAAGCTTCATTCAAAGGCCTGTCTGTCGTCTTGTTTTATTTGCTCTCATGTTACAGATACATTTTTAAGTTTTCCTTCCACTTCACATCTCTGCACTACTTTATCTTGGTCTATCACTGAAAAGTCAAGGGTCATGGTTGCCACGTAAGAAAATGTGAATAATTTTAATAGACATTTAATTATTCATACCCACCAAAGCATCTAAAATTTGTTATACCTTTCCCAGTCCATGGATAAAAACTTATTTACAGTACAGTATTTAAACCCTTTAGATTGCTGAGCATCTGCTTGCATGGTTCCACTTGTATTTTGACTATTTATTTTTGAGGATAACAGCCAAGTTGAGTTTAGAAGGAAAGGCTCCTTTACATCACCCTAATCTTTAGCTCAAATTCAGGTCGGGTTTCTGATTGGGCCGCTCTAAAGCGTTAATATAATTTCTAGTCAGAAGAAATATGTTGGTCAAATTAAAAGATTACATTAAATCTAAACCTGTTTGGGGTATATGAATAATTTTGGAATAGACTGACTGCATAATACGCAGATTATAACACCATGCGATAAAATTCATCCGATTGTAAAAGGCCAGATCGCAACAAGTCGCTGGTTTTGGAGGAACTGCGCTGCCTTTCAACAGGAAGAACCTTCCAGAGGAAGCAGATCCAAGATCAGGAAGAACAACCATCTGCTTAGGCCGAGTGGGAGTGTCTGAACGACAAGAAGACAAAAGCACTGAGCTATCAATTCTTTGGATGGTAGAGAAGGAAAAGACTCCTGCATTTGTTTTTGTTTTTTACTTGGGCATAGCACCAGAGAAGGATGATATGGAAGGCGGTGGGCTGATGAGGAATCTGAGAGAAGGAAGAGGCAGGTCAGCCAGTTCAGAGTCAACCGGGGGAGAGAGATGTTTAGCTGAAGTGGTTGTATGAAGCCAATAAGTGCAGCACATGGCCCAATCTGACCTCATTAACACAATCTATATGTTTAATTATCTGTCAGCACATAGCTTGGGGGAAGGACAAAGCCATGACTCCAGCTTTTAACTCTAAATTTGTAGGAGGTAGTTGTTTACAAAACTCTGATTATTCTTCAGTATGTACTAGATTTTTCTCCTAGTGTTTTTGTACTCATTAACTTCCTCAAGTTCCTATTCAAATCCCAACCATCGAGAACTATAACAGAAGATATCTTTTTAATATAAAAAACGCTTTATTCAGCACTAGGCATTCATTTGAGATCATGCAGACGTCAATGATTCCTGGTGAGTTTTATGACAAAAGCAAAATTATTGTTGCAAATTACATTTAGTACCCTTTGTCAGGATGACCTGTATTTTTCACAGGGAGTAAAACAAACACTACTAAGTCAGTAAATGCTTGTTTTCTGTCTCCTGTGTTTGAATTATTGTGACATTCTGCCAGCTAAGGTCCTGCTCCGTTTCCTGTCTTGCTTACTAAATTTATTTCTATTTTTTTCAGTTCCTATTTTGATTGTGCAGAAACTAATGCCTTCAAGCCTCAATGGACTGAAGCAGCACTGCAAAGAAGAACTGCACTAAAGTCCAATATGAGAAACTGAGAGAAAAAGGTTGCTAAATAAGGTTCTATGAGCTGTGGAATTATATTTATATAATATATATATATATATATATATATATATATATATATATATATATATATATATATATATATATATATGTGAGGAAGTTCTGTCCCAAGTAGGAAAGGAAGCATGGCCGCACACGGACGACCTCTGCTGACACAGCCCTTAAACCTCTGTTAAAATAGAAACATGGTAACGGTGAATTTAAAGGGACATCCCCACAGCTTCCACTGCTTTGTTGTTTCCAACAGATGAAAGACTTTCAGAAGATCAGTCCATGATTGTTGCTGATAGGTAAAATGGTCTTGTTGTCAAATCAGAAGAATAAACTCATTTGACTCTTTCATGTGGAGAGGAAGTCATGTGACCGCAAACTGCCAAGCTGTTATGGTTGCAAACAAGCCCAAATCATTGCCTTTTCATCTCTGTTCACTAGAGAAGCTGATCCAATAATGCATTATCTAGCTGATAAAGATTCATAATCGATAATAACCCTGAACATTCAAAAGTCATCAGTGAGACAAGATGGCTTTTTTTAAAGTGCTCAGTGTTCCAAAGGAAACAAGGGAACGCCCTTTTTAAATCCACTGGGATTTTTCTATCCCCCAGACCTTTGTGGCTTTATCAGTCTCACTCATTGGAAATCATGGAAGCAAACACTGTTTACAATTGTTATAAGGAAATATACATTTTACATTTGTTAACCAAACGTATTCAACTAATACAGCATAACAATGCTAGATTAAGCGGTTACTGTCAGATACACTTTCAGCACTCTCAGAAGTTTATTAAGTTTCTTTCAGCTCTTATGGAGCAACAATAATGTTACTGTCCACCTGATCTGAGGCCTGGTGCCACACTACTCTGAGTTTTCCGCATACTTCATTTGTTTTAGCCACCAGGGAGCTAAGCGGTTTAAACTGTGCCAGGAGCATGTGCTCAGGTGGAGACACCACCTCTGCTGAAGCTGCATTTCGTCTGGCAGGCTTGTACATGGAGACCTTTTCACAAGATCAATCTGCAAGCTGTGTGTTAAAAATAGGCGGGTTTAATTCTTATAGTGATGGGTTAGATGCATTTATTTTTTTAACATTGTGTGAATTACTTTTTGTGTTGCAGTTTTTGTTTCCTCTGTATTTTTGAAAGTCACATCAACAGACAGTGTTGCCAGTTCTGGCAGTAGTAACGTTATACCTCCTATTAATCGGCCATCTGCTGCCCTCTGGTGGCTGAAGGGTTGGGCTGTAGAAATAATACTTTTATGGCGTTATCCACAACAGCCTCAGTTACTAAAGCTTTCATCCAATGTTCAGCTTCCGGGGCTCATTGCAAAAAAAAAAAAAATTCCCGGCTGCTTTGATGCAAATGATCAGATTGCAGAACGCTAAAGCTTCTATTTAACATCAAAGGTCCAAATATTTATTTTGATTACAAACGTTTGAGAATAACGAGAGAACCTGAAGACAGTGAAGTCACACAAATTCAGTCTGGACCTGTCAGAACTGGTCACATGACCCCCCTGCCTACTGCTCTCTAAATGCTTACGTTGTGTTTGAGCTTTTAAACTTAGGCTACAGCACAAACTTTGAGTTTTTTTTGTTTTGTTTTGTTTTTCAATGGCAGCACAACCTTGACACCAACTTTGAAAGTTGGAATAGAGCGCATGTGGTAAAATATCAGATCAACACAAAACGTCCATCAAGTGACAATATAAAGTTATGCAAGTTATTAATAGCTTAAACTATATCAACTACCACTTTACCACAAGAGTCAAAAAGGTCCAGTTATGTAAGGTATAGTACAGATAAATGTATTTTTCTTAAGTAGTATAAAAAGTAGTGTACAAAACAAATAAAAAATAATCCAGTTCAATGCAGTCAGGGGAGTAACTGCCAGGTTAAAAAGATTACCTCAGCAATTTACAGTGAAAATTAAAAAGTTCTAGTTTTAGTGGAAAAGCATGGTCTCTGCTGGAGGACCGGAGTTAGAGCAGTCTGTGTAGCCTTTTGGGTCAGCTGGATTCTGTTAAAGAACATTTTCAGGAGACAATAGCTTTATGAATCATGACCGTGACCTTTAATAAAACCACCTGATGTCTATCTCACCACAAGCTCATGAAGCGTCCAGGAGGCATCCTAACCAGATGCCCGAGCCACCTCAACTGGCTCCTCTCGACGTGGAGGAGCAGTGGCTCTACTCTGAGTCCTCCCCGGATGACTGAGCTCCTCACCCTATCTCTAAGGGAGAGCCCAGACACACTACGGAGAAAACTCATTTCAGCCGCTTGTATCCGGGATCTCGTTCTTTCGGTCACGACCCAAAGCTCGTGACCATAGATGAGGGTAGGAACGTAGATCGACCGGTAAATCGAGAGCCTCGCCTTTTGGCTCAGCTCTCTCTTCACCACAACGGACCGGTACAGCACCCGCTTCATAGCAGACGCTGCACCAATCCGCCTGTCGATCTCCCGCTCCATCTTCCCCTCATTCATGAACAAGACCCCAAGATACTTGAACTCCTCGACTAGGGGCAGCACATCCTCCCCAACCCGAAGAAGGCACTCTACCCTTTTCCGGTTCAAGACCATGGTCTCGGATTTGGAGGCACTGATTTTCATCCCGGCCGCTTCGCACTCGGCTGCGAACCGCTCCAGTGAGAGTTGTAGATCACGCCCTGATGAAGCCAATAGGACCACGTCATCCGCGAATAGCAGAGACGCAATCCTAAGGCCACCAAAACGGATCCCCTCAACACCTCGGCTGTGCCTAGAAATTCTGTCCATAAAAGTTATGAACAGAATCGGTGACAAAGGGCAACCTTGGCGGAGTCCAACTCTCACTGGAAACGAGTCCGACTTACTGCCGGCAATGCGGACCAGACTCTGAAACCGGTCGTACAGAGACCTGACAGCCCTTATTAAAGGGTCCGGTACTCCATACTCCCGGAGTACCCCCCACAAGATCCCTCGGGGGACACGGTCGAATGCCTTCTCCAGATCCACAAAGCACATGTAGACTGGTTGGGCAAACTCCCATGCCCCCTCCAGAATCCTGCTGAGGGTGTAGAGCTGTTCCAGTGTTCCACGGCCAGGACGAAAACCACACTGCTCTTCCTGAATCCGAGATTCAACTATCCGACGGACCCTCCTTTCCAGAACCCCTGAATAGACCTTACCAGGGAGGCTTAAGAGTGTGATTCCTCTGTAGTTGGAACACACCCTCCGGTCCCCCTTTTTAAATAGGGGGACCACCACCCCAGTCTGCCAATCCAGGGGAACTGACCCCGATGTCCACGCAATGCTGCAGAGCCGCGTTAACCAACATAGCCCCACAACATCCAGAGCCTTAAGGTACTTAGGGCGAATCTCATCCACCCCCGGGGCTCTTCAAAAAGCCCCTTATGATGAATACAATTATTGGACGTCGTGTTCCCTCGCCCAGACGCAGGTCACCGGGGCCCCACTCTGGAGCCAGGCCTGGAGGTGGGGCACGTTGGTGAGCGTCTGGTGGCCGGGCTTTTGCCCATGGAGCCCGGCCGGGCTCAGCCCGAAGAGGCGACATGGGTCCCCCTTCCGATGGGCTCACCACCTGTCGGAGGGGCCAAAGGGGTCGGGTGCATTGTGCAACGGGTAGCAGTAGAGGGCGGGGGGCTTGGCGTTCCGATCCTCGGCTGCAGAAGCTGGCTCTTGGGACGTGGAATGTCACCTCTCTGGTGGGGAAAGAGCCTGAGCTTGTGCGCGAGGTTGAGAGGTTCCACCTAGAGATAGTCGGACTCACTTCGACGCACCGCTCTGGAACCAGTCTCCTTGAGAGGGGCTGGACATTCTTCCACTCTGGAGTTGCCCCTGGTGAGAGGCGCCGAGCTGGGGTGGGCATACTTGTTGCCCCCCATCTCGGTGCCTGCACGTTGGGGTTTTCCCCGGTGAACGAGAGGGTGGCCTCCCTCCGCATTCGTGTGGGGGGACAGGTTCTGACTGTTGTTTGCGCTTATGTGCCAAACAGCAGTTCAGATTACCCACCCTTTTTGGAGTCCTTGGAAGGGGTACTGGAGAGTGCCCCTCCTGGGGACTCCCTCGTTCTACTGGGGGACTTCAACGCTCACGTGGGCAATGACAGTGGGACCTGGAGGGGCGTGGTTGGGAGGAAGGGCCCACCTGATCTGAACTTGAGTGGTGTTTTGTTGTTGGACTTCTGTGCTCGTCATGGATTGTCCATCACAAACACCATGTTCAAGCATAAGGGTGTCCATATGTGCTCTTGGCACCAGGACACCCTAGGTCGCAGTTCAATGATCGACTTTGTTGTCGTTTCATCTGATCTGCGGCCGCATGTCTTGGACACTCGGGTGAAGAGAGGGGCGGAGCTCTCCACCGACCACTACCTGGTGGTGAGTTGGCTCCGATGGCGGGGGAGGAAGCCGGTCCGACCGGGCAGGCCCAAACGTAGTGTGAGGGTTTGCTGGGAACGTCTGGCGGAGTCCCCCACTAGACGGAACTTTAACTCCCACCTCCGGGAGAACTTTAAACACGTCCCGAGGGAGGCGGGGGACATTGAGTCTGAATGGACCATGTTCCACGCCTCTATTGTTGAGGCGGCTAGTCAGAGCTGTGGCCGCAAGGTTGTCAGTGCATGTCGCGGCGGCAACCCTCGAACCCGCTGGTGGACACCAGCGGTGAGGGAAGCCGTCAAGCTGAAGAAGGAGTCCTACCGGGCTTTTTTGGCCTGTGGGACTCCGGAAGCAGCTGATGTGTACCGGCAGTCGAAGCGGCAGGCGGCTCGGCTGGTCGGCGAGGCAAAAACTCGGGCGTGGGAAGAGTTCGGAGAGGCCATGGAGAAAGACTTCCGTACGGCTTCGAAGCGATTCTGGTCCACTATCCGGCATCTCAGGAGGGGGAAGCAGTGCAGTACCAACACTGTTTACAGTGGGGGTGGTGTGCTGCTGACCTCGACTCGGGACGTCGTGTTTCGGTGGGCGGAATACTTCGAAGACCTCCTTAATCCCACCAACACGTCTTCCATTGCGGAAGCAGAGCCTGAGGACTCTGGGTCAATTTTATTTATATAGCGCCAATTCATGTAATTGTAAAGAAACTTCACATTTAAAAAGAAGAAAATCTTTTTTGGGATCTTTAAAAAGAAAAAACAGCAGACTTTCAAATTTTCTTTGCATCCCAATTGATACGTTAGACCAAAAATAAATAATTTTCCTCATGTTTTCTGTATTTTTATAAAGGGTGTGTAAAATATATTCATTTGTATGTTGCTAATTGTATGTTTAGAAAAAGACAGAATTTGATGAAGAGGTAGAGGTCTGGGACTTTAGTCTTTTTTTCTAAGGACTCTACAGTCTCTGGTGCCCTGAGGTGTTCTGGGAAATCATTCCACAGATGAGGTGCAGCTGTATATTTGGCCTGGTCTCCCACTGAAGTTGTGATGAAGTTGTTGAATGGAGAGAACGTACTATGGTGTGTGGAGTGAGCAGTTCTTTATGGTAACTGGGGGAATTTCAGTGAACATAGGAGGAAGATTATATATGTGTATATATATATATATTTATATATATATATATATATATATATATATATATATATATATATATATTTATATATATATATTTATATATGTGTATATATATCCAACTGGACTTCTAAGAACCACCTTGATCTATAACCTGTGGAGTCCCTAGTAACCTTTGTCCAGCTTTGTCGGCTCTGGAGTTCTCAGTGGTTCCACTACACTCTTGCAATTCCTGATTCCCAATAAAATCTTTAGTTTAAGTCCAGTAAATCCTGAGTGTAAGTCCATCCTTAGCTTTGGCATTATCCACCATCGTGACAGTTTTTTTGGGTCCCCTCCCTCTTGAATGGGACATATGAGGGGCCCTTGGGCCATAAGGCTCTATTATTAACCTGAGGGTAATGGTCTATGATAAACTTTAAACGTTACATTCACCTCTTTCAGTGAAACACAGCAAGGTCAATGAAAGCTCCCTGTAAAAGTCTAGTGAGCGACTGTGAGGGTATGTTTTGTTTCTGATCTGAAGTCAAAGTCTGACTGTGAAATAAAACCAGCATTTACCCAGAAATACGTAAGAAGTATTTGTAGACTGCGATTCATCATTTCGGGGCAGTAATTACTGTCCTTGCCAACATTTCCAGGATTTCTTGAGTAGCAGCTGAGTTACAACATGTTGGACATGATTCAGCTAAAGCCATATATCCTACGATTGTAACGAGATTCATACGTGAATGCCTCAGTCTGTCTCATCTTTCTAACAGTTGAGGAAAAGGCTAAATTAAAACTTCTGGAACCAAATCTGTGTTAAAATTCAGAAGATGTTCCGCAGTGGCAGAAAGTCTTGACACCCCTTCATCTTTTCCATACTTTTTTACATTACAGACTTTGTTTGAAACCCATTAACCAACCAGCGAGTTTCTGTAATTGGTTTAATCAAGTTTTTATAATAACTCAAATTGTTTTACATTTAAATCTTTTTTTTGGAAAATTTTAATCGGAATGAAATTGTAATCTGAATAATGTTGATCAGTGGCATTTATTTTGAAGTTGTTTTACTATGGGCTTCTTGTTTTTCTGATTACGCACTATTTTGTTTTTGGGGGGCTTTTTTCCCACAAGCTTTGTCCCTCTCCATGCACCTCAGAAAGTGGTGAAACTTTTGGATCTGTGCAAGAGAGCACATCACAGCATTATCTACATAAAAGTATTCCTCAATCCAGATACCAAATAAATAAGAGCAGCCCAAGATCTGAGAACTTTGGCTACACAAAGACACTTAAATGAGATGCCTTGAGCTTTCACACACAAAGTTATGTTTCAGATTTAATTTTCAAACTAATCCGCAATATGTTCAGACTGTCAAAAAGTGAAAGTTTTTTAACATAAGATATGCATGTTGTCAACAGTCTAGGAGAGAGGCTGGTTACAAAGGCTGAACAGTGTTGTGTGGGGTCTAAAGCTTCAAAAAGGGATTCCCTGTTGGAACTGTTGTTATAAGATAAGATAAGAATTCCTTTATTGTCCCACAGTGGGGAAATTCGGGTGTGACAGTGATAAACACACAGACCACAGACAGTTACTCACAATTATTAGCAATGAAAAAGAAGAAAAAATAACAAACTAGTCTAATCTAAAGTTAGCTGTTAAAAAATACCAGAGAA
Source organism: Fundulus diaphanus (assembly GCA_037039145.1). Taxonomy (NCBI): domain Eukaryota; kingdom Metazoa; phylum Chordata; class Actinopteri; order Cyprinodontiformes; family Fundulidae; genus Fundulus; species Fundulus diaphanus. The sequence goes on from CM073132.1 coordinate 10,334,218, forward strand.
AATAAATATTGAAATTTTTTAACTGTGGAAAAGACTCCAGCCTATTTACTTAACACAGGATAGTAGAAGATGCGATATGCACAATAGTGCAGCAGCACCCCTAGCTAAGGTGTGTGCAAGTTTACCTTATGCACACGTTTACTAAGGGGACAGTTTAAATGTCTAATGATTCGGATCAGAACCTGTTCAACCATTGGCATGATGTAAGCAGTTATTGATTCTGTTGTGAGCAGATCCTCACAGTGCTCCCAGGATTCTCCAGATGGGCCAGCAGCAGTAGGTAGATGATGGCATCATCCACCGGTGCCAGGACGATTGGCAAACTACAGAGGATCCAATGAAGATGTCAACAGGAGGTGGAGATAGTTGGGGATCAGCCTCTCCAGGGTCTTCCTCAGGTGTAACGTTAGTGCTACCAGCCTGTAGCTGTTGAGGTGTTTGGGGTGTGTGGTCTTAGGCACTGGTAGCACACAGGAGGGTTTCCACAGCTGTGGTACTCTCCTCTGCTTCAGGCTGATGTTGAAGAAGTGTCCCATGATGCCACACAGCTCACCCGCTCAGCCAGGGTCCGAAATGAACACTCGCCAGACACCAAATGTGAGTAAATTTTCTGTTTGACGAGTAAATTTCAGAGGGCTAGCTGCCACATGGCGGGTAACTGTTTGCACCAAATAAGTCGCGTTTTTCAGTTATCATTTGGGTGGATGCTTCTTTATGTTCCCCAGCTTTCAGCTCATATGACAACAAATGCACAAGTACACGAACACTTGACGTGAGAACTACAGCAACTACGTCATGTCCATTTGCTAGCAACTAGCGTTTAGCTCAGGCTAATTACGTAGCACGATTATATGGAGATATTTAGCAGGGGTCAGTCAGAATTAATATTTTGGCCGGTAAAAAATATGCTTGTCCGGTTGATTCTTACATCTACCGGCCAACTTGGCCGTTGAATCAGGAAGTTAATTTTGGACAGAAGCCTGGAGCTGATGCCATCTGGACCTGCAGCCTTCCTTGCTTTGGTCTTCCACAGATTGTTCCTCACTTGGAGCGTTGAGAAGGACAGTGTGGTGGAGGGGGTCTCATTAGTCGAGTAATCCGAAGCGGAAGGGATGGATGACAGCTGAGAGCTGAAAGGTGCATTTCTGGCTGGAAGAACAGGCGGACGTCCAGGATGAGGGTTTCTGCAGCGTGTTAGGCTGAGTTGGGGGGGGGGGCATGCTGGTCAAACCTCAGGAAGTGCTGGCTCAGCTTATTCACCCATCTCAAGTCACCTACAGCCTGGGTGGGCTGTTTGTGACCTCAGATGGTTTTTAGGTTTTTCCAGACATCACTGATGTGATGGGTGATACACTGTATGCCTCTTTCAATTAACAGAATTTTATTGTCTCTACTTTTGCATGTAACATATTGTTTAAACGTGGAAGGTAGGGATTGAAGTTCCCTGAGATGAGAAGAAGAGCCTGGCGGTCTTTTGTCTGTATTCGGCTCACGGCAGTGTTGATGACATCACAGACTGATGTCACTGTTTGCGGAGGGAGGGATGTACGGTGTTATCATGATGATGTGTGAAAACTCTCTGGGAAGTGTGGATGGCCTCAGTCCAACAGCTAGCAGCTCAATGTGCTTTGTGCAAAGTCTCTCTTTAACTGTAACGTGTTCTGAGCTACACCATCGGTTATTAATAAACACAGCCACACCCCTCCTCTCTCCAGCTCCAGATCAGATGGAACACAAATGTTTACATTGGAGTCCGGGATTTGCTCCATTAGCCAGGTCTCGGTTAGCATCAGCAGACTAGCCTCTCTATACAGTTTCTGGTGTTTCATTAGAGCATCCAATTCCTCCACTTTGTTTGTTAGGGATCGAACATTTCCCATGATGATAGATGGAAGCGCAGGTCTAATTCTTCTTCTCCAGGTGTGTCGACTCCTCCCCGCCCGTCTGCCCCGGCTTTTCCTTCTGATCTCTCTGGGAATTTCTGGCCGAGCTAGCTACAAAGGATGGATTGTTAGCCAGGGTTAGTAGCTGGTCCCTGTAGTAAAAAATAGTCCATGTCAGTTTCCGTTGTCTCTCAGAGCCAACGGAAGCCACTACTAATATGTGTTAGCACATATTAGTAGTGTGTATAAGAGTGTTTCAGTAGCACATGTGAGAGCATTTCAGTAGTGTGTGTAACAGCTTTGAGAGTTTCAGTAGTGTGTGTAAGAGCAGCTTCAGAATAGCATCCCTTATAGCCCCTAGTAGAATCCTCTGGGTGTTCAATACTTTTTGGGTATTGATAAGTTCAATACTTATAGCTTTCTTACCTCAGAAGACATCTCTAAACAAAAGACCTCTTCTCCCTTGTATGTGCACAACACTGGTGTCATTTCAACTTGTTGAGAGAGGGGCCAGACGTCTGCAAAAATCCTGGAACATGCACTATGCTCCTTTAAAGTATCACCTTTAGGCACACTTTACATAGTTAATCTGTAAAGAAAAGTACATTTTGTGGTGAGTTCCACTAAAGGTTTAATTATCCCAGCCCTCTCTGCAGCTTTCGCAACAGTCAGACACCACACCTGACTGTCTACCAGTAAATGAGAATCTCCAGCTTTGTGATGTTTTGCAACACTAAGGTAAATATGCACGACATGATGATTCTCTCTTCTGATCTAATTGTTCATTGCAGGTTGGACCTGTCCACTTTTGTGGATGAGTGGATCCACACAAGGGATGAGCAAAACACAGACTGAATAATTGCAGTGTAGAAGATGACCAGCAGCTCCTGTGGAAAGTTGTACTTCTTGAATTGCCTCAGGAAGTACAGTTTCTGCTGTGTCCTTTTTCTAACTGGGCCTCTCTGTGAGGACCAGCTCAGGTCCAATTTCATCTGTCTGTCCAATCATCTGTGTATATGTTTTGTCCTGTTCCCAGGAGCTGACTATAAGGAAAATAGTTTATATAAGTATGAGAACCATGAGCACATGTCAATGTTCCAGCAAGATATGAAACAGAATTTAGGACTGTTTTAAAAGTAATCTTGACAATAGAAAGGCAACTTCCTTAATTGTACTAGCTAAAATTATAAATCTAGCTCAAGTCTCAGAGAGAGAAGTGACTGACTTAGTAGTCCAGGGGATCCATAGGTAGGTTTGGTGGAGTGTAGGCAAGTTGGAGGGGGATGCCTAAAGAAAGTAGATGTCCCACTAGAGATTAATGGGTTGATGGTAACAGGAGAGAACTCAGAGAGTAGTTCAGAAGCAGTGAAATAAAGAGGTATCTTTAGCTCATTAGAGAAGACTCTAATGACATCATATGACGGCTGCAGTGATCTAGAAAAGAGTACCTGACCCAACCCCCACAAAGAATCCATGGGTTGTTGTCCAGAGGAAGATGAGAGCCAAAAACACAGGATCTAAACACCACTATCAAAGCTTCTATAACACCTCCGCAGAAGTACAGGCTCGCCAGTAAGTCATGCAAAAGGAGTCCAGCTCAGTTCAGAGTTCATTTACTGTTCAGTACATGCACATACTTTTTTGTATTTCTTTAGCTGTAAGCCATATCCCTGAAAAATAATAGAAATAGATGTTTACCTAAATAAACTAAAATATTCTGTTTAATTTTTACTGGCTAAAGTTTTTTTCAGGTCGATGTAAACAATTTAACATGTTTCCTCTTTGATTACAGCAGTGATATAGGTTTTACCATAAATTTGCAGTTTTTTTTTAGAAAAACAACATTTATCACCCTCAGGGCAGACATGATGTCAACATGTGATTGTTTTAGTGAACTTTTATTTTTGTGCAATCTTAAAACAGAGTGCTTACTCTAACCACCCTGAGCTGTTAGCCCTCCTGTAGTTAGTGGACACATGGAAAAAATGATGACTCCAGTAAAACAGACCTTTAATATCCAGTATGTCACAATGACATGGTCTGAGACGGACTTTCCATGCGTGGGTTTGACTGGGTGAGGTTCTCGGAGAGTTAAGAAAGTACAGATCATTTCCCCTCAGATCTGGAACCAATTCAGAACAATTTACACCCAACCGTCTGCTTATGTGTCTGCTCTCCGTTGTACATGTGAAAGCGAGATGTTATATGAATTTTACATGAACACAGATGCTCAGCCGACATGTAGCTTTTTAGTTTAAGCCCAACTTGCTTTAAACCTGAAAACACTTTTGTTCATTCTTCCTTTGTCTTTTTTTCCTTTGGATCAGCTGCAGCAGCAAACAAAAACATAAATGATTACAATAGGAGGATAATAATGATTAAATGGATGGATGTTTTTAGCAGAGTTTAACTTTTGCCCAGTTTGATGCTTTTTAAATATTGCTCAATACTGAACAAATTCTAGTTTGGGCTCATAAAATGTCATAATGTTGCAATAACATTACAAATTAGGACTCCAGACATTTATATTTCCAACCACCCCGAAAGCTCGGTGTCTGTTTCCCTTCAGTATATTTACCTCAGAACTGGGGACGTGGGAGACATTAAACATCTGGAGAATATCACTTTTAGCGTTGCATACTGCTTTCCACGATGGTCTGTTTAATTGAATAACTGTGCAGCAGAGTTGAGCCCCTACTGCCATTGTTCTTTGTTAAGGCAGAACAGAAAACATGTGGCCTTAACCCCCCCCCCCCCAACTAACTTCATACCTATATTTGTTCCTCTGCCTGCCACCATTGCTACTTTGTTGTTCAGATCACATTTTACTTAATTTTCAACAGAAGCAGGCAGCTCAACAAACTTCGTTCACCTGCACAAAAATTGTAGCATTCATAGAGCTTAGAAAACTCAATCATCATCTTCTGGTCCTTTATGCATTTTGGCCGCATTGCAGAATGCAATGTGTGTCAGCAACCACACGTGACGTTCTGCACGCCAACAGCATCACATTCTACAGCATCCAGATGAGGAAACATGGTTGTGGCAGCATTATGCTGTGGGGATGATTTTTTTTTTTTTTTTCAGTAGGAATAAGGAAGATGGTCAGAGTTGATGGGAAGATTGAGGGAGTTAAACACAGGGCAGTCCTGGAGGAAAACCTGCGGTCAGAGCTACAAAGGAATGATTCAGATCAAAACACATTCATGTGATGTAATGTTCTGATCAAAGTCCAGACCTGAGTTCGACTTTCACAAAACACATTGAGCATTCTTGGAGCGTCTTCTCACTTTTAACGCTGCAGAAAAATCTCTCAAGTGTTTCACCGAAGTGATTGAGTGGAGTGATTGAGTATTATTATCATTTGCAATTCCTGCAAACAACAATAAGACTTTTAAGCTCTGACCTGTTGGCTATGTTTTCACTCACCAAAGACGAAATGGCTAAGTGCTAATGTTAGAGACATGATTATTAGACCAAAACTTCTATACAATATTTCTAACCTCTTTGAACTGGAGGTTCTCTCTAAATTACTGGATGACTCTAACACCCAAGAGTCAAGGAGTCAAACTCTAGTCCACCAGGGCCAGTGTCCTGCAACTTTTATATGTGTCCTGGTCCAACACACCTGTCCCCAGTCCTCAGTATGCAGTCAGTGTTCCAGAGTCCTGCTAAATAATTATTTGATTCAGATGTGTTGAAGCAGAGACATGTCCGTGAGTTACAATACACTGGTCCTTAAAGACTGAATGACACCTGTGTCCTAGAGTCTTCCAAGGTAGGGTGCAAAAATGTCATCCCCTGACTTTTTGGTCCTCATTTCTTTTTTATGGGCCCACCACCCGAGTATACTACTCCAACAGTTATGCCCTCATTCCCTTTTGTAGAGGAGGCAACTGATTGTCAAACCTCACTTTCAGGAGCAGCAATGTGGCTTTTGGCCTTGCCATAAAACACTGGACCAGATCTTTTCCCTTGGGGAATTGCCGAGGGTGTTGTGGGGCTTTGCTTCTCTGGTCTATGTGTGTTTTGTGGATAAAGAAGGTGATGGACGACCATAGGTATGTTGTGGGGGGTGCTGGAAGAGCATGGGTTATCAGGGTGGCTGTGTCTGGATTCACACCCTAAAGTTGAGCTTGTTCTCAGAGAGCATTGGGCTCCACAGGGCTGCTCCTTTTCACCAATCCTGTTTGTGGTGTTCAATGACAGGATCTCAAAGCATAGGTGTGGGGAGGAGGGTTTCTTGTTTAGGAACCTGTAACAGTTGTCTCTGCCACTAGACATCAGACAAGTGGATGAATGTTGATGCTTATGTTTTTTCACTGTTTATTTTTCAGTCTTAAAATAAGTCCAAAATTGTTAAAAATGACTGGGCATTTAAAATTTGCATTTACTATAAAAACCTTTATTTATTTCTCTATTCTCTTTTTAGTTGACTATTTGGAGTGCACACATTTACTTTATTTGACAGTCAGCTATACTTTTTTAGCACTTAGAATGGAGCGGAGGAATTAAAGAATTTAGGTGTTTTGATGGTAGGATGAAGAGGGGGGTATTGATAGATGGATTGTGGGCATCTGATCAGGATGGTTTATGAGTGTCCTTGGAGGTTTTCCAATATGTCCCACTCAGAAAAGACCACGGGAAGACCCATAACTCTCTTGAGAGACTACATATCCTGTACGTTTGACCTGGGAATGCCTTGATTCCCTACAATGAGCTGGAGAGTGTTGCTCGGAAGAGGGACGAATCAATAGCAGGACCAGGATTCCCTCCTGGCCCTGTTAATCCCGTCACCAATCTAGGATAAGCGGAAAACAATGAAATAATAGATATACATGTGTGGAAAGGTTAAAAAGACAATCAGAAGGTTAACACTGTGATTAAATGGATCACAATAGAACTAGCTGTTTTTTTCCCAAAAGGATGATATAGGGCATACCAACAAATGCTGTACTTATTTTTACTGACCATCCTGGCAAACACGGTCCTCTGCCTTCCATTTTATCGTTCCTTTGAACTGTGGCGTTCCACCTGGGTCCATCTATGGTCCTTCATCATTCTGTCCATGCATAATTATATAATTTTATGATACAGACAGGATCCAGAGATATACCTCAAATGACCAACAAAACAACAACATATTTTCCAAAAGAATATTTAATTTTTGAAAAACTACATATAATTCAACTTTATTCAGTTTATTTAAAAACTTTATTTAATTTTGTTTATTAATTTCCCCATTGTTGGACAATAAAGGAATTTTTCATTGTATTTACATAACTTGGTCTGACAATAAATGTAACCTAAAAGCACTTTACAAGACAAACTACGTAAACAGGTTCATATACATGTAACACCAATCCAGTCATATAGATGCATTTCAAGTAGTTTTAGTAGGGAGTGTTTACTGCTGTAATGTTGTAATTTTTTTGGGGGGGGGAGGTATTTATTTTGTAAATTTTATTGGGATATACTTAATTCTCTTCATTAGAAATGCTCATTCTTGGTTGTTCCACCCTAGAATGGAGAGACTAGTGAAGGACTGAGGATCCAGCTGGGTAGAATATTACAGGTCAAAGGAACCACTGACAGCAAGGACTGAGCTCCATTCTCCAGCTGTATTACAATCAAAGCAATGCATTAACAGAGAAGTAACATCTCATTCATGACGAGCTATCACAGTTTTCTGCAGTGACTGGCTAAATCTCTAACTGTCCATCTTATCTCATGTCTCTTATGGTGTGGATTTTGGTTCTTTCTACTAGAAGATATGAATGTGACTTTTTAACGTGCTGAGTGATAATGGACAGCACATTAATCTCTATGTAGAAAAGCTGTGTGGTACTTAGTGTTGTCTTATTTTGCGATATAATACTGATGACTTTTGAAAAACATGAATAGGGGAGCACTAAGAAGTTTTTTTAAGGCAAGGCAAGTTTATTTATAAATCACTTTTCAGTACCAAGACAATTCAATGTGCTTACTTAATAAGTCCACATTATCTTAACAACGCTTACTCTCGTATATCTCAATAAATATGTGAAATTATTTATTGTAAAAAGGGATCTTTGGGGGAATGCTTTGTGGAATACTACCTTTAACTTTTTCTAATGTTTATAAATACTATGAACAGAATGTTCTGGTTTAATTTGTAACAGTAGTAGTTATCTGTAATGTGTCTTCTTTTACAGGGGTTTGGAGACAACCGCTCCATGTTTTCAGTATTTTCTTTTTCTCAAACAAAATTAAAAAAGCCATAAAAGGCTTTATACTGGTTAAAAAAAAAAATCAACAGCCAAACAAAGTAGTCAGGAAGGACCATAGCTGGCTTTAATTATTCCACTGTGCTGGATGTTTGCCACCTCCCCTGGGAGGCAGGAGTCTGTGTATAAAACGCAGCGGCTGCAGAGCAGCAGAGGACAGAACAGCTGAAAACATCTGCACAGAGCAGCTGTATACCGTCAGCTACAGGATGCACGTCTTGGCTCTACTCTTGACTCTTGTCTTACTGCTGAAAGAAGCACAGGCGTGGGGCTTCAAAAATGGAATATTTCATAACTCAATATGGCTGGGTAAATATTAATACCTCTTCTTAAATAACATTTTACTTCTGTTACATAGCATATCCTTGCAATCATGCAACTTTCTTTTTTTTCTGTGACGAAGTAGAGAATTTAATTAAAATACAATCACCCAGAACAAATCTCAACAAATATATTATTCCAGTAAACTTCCGTAGTTATTCTGATCTTTTTCTTGGAAATGTTCTGCTTTTGCAAACGCAGCTAAAGGCATTCTTATTTAAAGGCTGATTGTGAGGATTTAAAGAGTTAATGGCGCATGCTGAAGTCCTGCCTGTTTATGACCTGGCTGTGCTGCACGGGTCCTGTAAACAAGTGGAAATGACTTCACCTCAGGACTCTAAAACCTGAGCAAAGAATCTTCTTCTAGTGTGTAGGGACTGCATCAATCAATGTTTTGTTAAACATGCTGCTGAGTTTTCTGCAAATACACTTCTAACTCTCACTCTATGTCTTTGTAAATGAGCATCTCTGTGTGTTTCATTCTACTTAATTTGGTATGGATCAGACTCATCAGCGGTTTCTTTATGTAATTAAATTAAATGCCCTGAGAGAAGCCATTTTTCTCTTTGACAGAACAAGCAGCTGGGGTTTACCATCGGGAGTCACGCAAAGGGAAGTATCAGCTGACGTATAAGGAGGCCAAGGCTGTCTGCAAATACGAGGGAGGGAACTTGGCCACTTATGAACAACTGGAGGCAGCACGTCAAATAGGTCTGCAGCCATACACTCGCACACATAATGCAAATTCACAAATCAGCAAATACATTTTCATGTCCTTTAAGGCAAACCAGACTCCTCTGTAATGACAACACAAATTCCCTCTACCCTTGATTTTTCTGGATGGCATGTGTTCCGTCTTTGTTCTATATGTCAGATGGAGGAACAGTAATTATGCAATGAGTGTCTTAACTGCTGGAATGCTTTTAGCATGCATGGAGGGGTTAAAGGTTAATGGGAAGCAGTGTCTTTCCAAGAGTGCTAGGCTGTTGCAGGGCTCAGGCTATTACAAGGATCCACATGAACTGTAAAAGCCTGTTAACAGTGTTTTGGTTTCTCTCTAGAAACAGCCGGGCTATTCTTTTAATCATTATGCTGGGTTTATGGCGGTGGGTTGGAGTAGAGTACCTCAACAAGAGAAGCAGAAGCAATTTGTTTGAAAGTGAAGTTGACATAAAACAAGGTTTACTATTTAAAAATAATTGAAAAAACAATTAGCGACTAAATAACTAACAGCCGTGTGTAAAGAGTAGGGAATCTATATATTTACCTTAACTCTGAGATTTCATCAAGGCTGCCAGTATTTCCAAGTCCAGCATGTTCCATGGAGAACAGAGTTTGAAAGCTTGAAATAATGAAGCAGCGCAACTTTGCTGAACTCTGATCAGCCTTCCTACGACCTACTCTTTCTTGCAGGTTGAATGAGCTGCCCTTCTGTTCTTCCTCCGAATTTTAAACTCCTTGATGATAAAAACTGCTTTGAGTCTTCTTCCCTCAGCAACTGCGTTCAACCAGATGAGCGTTATTGTCAGCAGGGCCTGGTATTATAGTATTTGAGAATGTATTTTTAAATTTCTGACTGGCTAATCACCACCGCCAGTCAAGCAGTATTAGCATTGTTTACAGAATGCCATGTTGAACTACACAATGACTTGTTTAGACATCCCTGAACCTTTTCCACTGGATGACATAAGAAACGGTAAAGTGGTAAAATGATGCTGTATGAAAACAGTGGGTTGTGTTACTGAATCTGGTTCACAGTAGAGAACAAGATTAATAACATTTAGTCTTTAACCTGCCAAGTAGTTAGCACAAGCTAATGCTAGCTTTTTTCAAGATTTATGATTTGACAAAGCAATTGATCATTGAGTCAATGTAGACAGGCAACATTTAGCCTACGGTATTGCTGTTTCTTATATTGCTATGTATGTTAGCCAGTTTAAAACCTGTCTTATGTTAGACCAGAGGTGAGGAAATGACGCAGACTATATGGAACATCAAATTCCATCATGCACATAAACTGTGTATAGTGTGTGTATGTTGGGATGAAGGGTGTCAAACACACAATGCTCCCCTGCATTATGGGCTTGACACACGGGAAGTGGCAAACTACAGCGACTAACGGCTTTCATCGCCAACGAGGTGAAGACCCAATACACGGGACATGACAGGGACAGCAGTGCTGTTGGATCGCTTGTTTTCCAGAAATCTTATTGGTTATGATATTTGAGGGCTTTTGACATTTTCAAAGCAGTTTGTTACCAACAAGGATGAAGAGTCAGAAGACATTTCTGGAATTGACCGAAATCTTACTTTTATGTCTAATTCATTCGATATTACAGAGAAGGAAACAGCATGGGGGATATTATCATTTCAAAGGCGCACCTCACAGCTGATCCAGATAAATGGCTGTAGTGCCAAGCGATAGTGACAAAACTTGAACATTGTTCAACTTTCTTATGTTGCATCGAAGCCCCCGTGTGCATGTTCATGTATATGAGCTTGAAATTTCACACACATGAATTTCGCCAGTAGCTTAGCTGGAGGAGGAGGGCAAACGACTGTCGCCTCATCGCATAAGATCCATAGGATTTACTTTTGCATTGTAATCACCTTCTTGTTTTACTTGTTTTATTTTTTCTCCTATTTCAAGATCTAGAGATGAAAGTGTGGTGACCTTTACAGCGTATGATTGCCCCCATGTTGTCAAATAATCACTAGCTGGCAGTTAGTCAGAGTATTTCAGATGGAGTCACTCTAAGCATTATGCATATTGAGGTTATGTGAACTTTCATCAGTGCAGATAAAATGTCTGCTTGGCGTATCATGATATTCGTTGGTTTTATTGGGTCATTGATGCAATTGTGGAGTAGCTCTTATGTAGCTTTTACAGCAATGGTGCATGTGTTAGGTATACCTGTCATCTCAATGTTGCAATGCGGGGCAACCTCATCGGCTTGAATGGTGAGAATATTGACAGTGTCATAAGTGTATAAAAGCAATGCTGGAGTGTTATTTACCTAAAGCTGCACATCTTCCCGCACGACCAAAGCAAGAGCCAGATCTGTAATAGTGTGATATTGATATAGTGTTATTTATTCACCATGCGTTAAAGAAATGGAATATACTGAAGAAAAAACATCTAATTGAGATGCAGCACTGTTGCCTCAGAGCAAGATGGTGTTTGGCTCAATTCCTGGCTGGGGCCTTGCTGTGTGGCGCTTACATGCTCTCCTCATGCGGATGTGGGGGGGTTTCTGAGTATTCTGACTTTCCGTTTGGGCTAGATGCTCCACATTTGACCCAGAGCTGGGTTAGCAAAAAACAGTACTTGGCATGTTTTCACCCAAGAGTTTTTAGAGTGTTCATAAAATCCCTGTTGCTCAACACAACTGCAAGCTCTGCTTGGCTCTGTATCATTGGCTGCAGTTTAGCTTTCCCACAGAAAAGGGTGCAGGAGGCCACTTTTATAACTGCTTGGTGAAAGTGATCCAAGCCCCAGGAGTCTCCACAAAGAAATAAAATTATAAGAAGCTCTCCAAAGAACTTGAATGGTCCATTTATCAAGACAGACTGTTGCAGAAGGTTCTGAAAGGAAGCTCCGAACTGTCAGCACAGAGTGTATCAACTGTGGTGTTGAAGCTATCATCTTTTTCATGTTCTCATTTGCAGGTTTCCATGTTTGTGCTGCTGGATGGTTTGACAGAGGACGTGTTGGCTATCCCATCGTCAAACCTGGTGCTAACTGTGGCTTTGGGAAAGTTGGCATCATAGACTACGGATACAGGCTGAACAAAAGTGAGAAATGGGATGCTTACTGCTACAACCCAAACTGTGAGTGAAAGCTTTTACTTTAATAATGATTGCGTAGTTGAAGTTCCTGATTTGACAATAGTTTTGCAAAATACTGCAGAGATAGAAGATTAGGATATGGATGGAATCATAAGGATGTGCTGTACTTGTACTAAGGTGCTCAAAAATTAGTAAAATATAGTTACTACTCCCTGATGGTAACATGTTGATTTTATTAAGGTCTACAGCCAGTTCGTGTTTTAGGTGCGCTGAAGAAATAAAATGTTGTTAGTTTTAACAAGCTCCTCCTAATAAACTAAAACACAAATGTATCCCAATTGTTCATTGGTCAAATGTTTCAGGAAGGGATCTTACATGCTGTGGACTTATGCAGGCTGTAAAATGTTTAGCCTGAGGAAAGAGGGAAATTAAGTCTGTTATTCACAATAAGCTAACTCTGACATCAATATATGGAGCACATTTCAGTGTAAATCCACTTTAAGAATAAATGATAGGGTATTCACTAATGTTTGTGCTATTAGTGCTTTTACTACATGAAAGAGTCAGAGTCTCAATAACAGAGACTTGTAGGTCATAAACAGGGATCTGACTCACCAAAGATTCCTTTAGGGTAGTTGTCATCACTCCAGACTCTACCCAGACGTAAAAGGATGATAAGGAGAAGCTAACGGATGTCAGTGAAGGAGAGAACCCTGACTCAAAACCACAATCTCAGTCCCACCCTGTGAGTTATTGTGGTCAGACCAAGAATAAACCAGCAGGGTAGGAAAAATGCTAAGGATAAAATGCCAGAGTGGCAGCTGAGCGAGTGCTAACAGGAAGACAGACATAATCATTTTAAAAGCTTCCACACCCAAAAAGAGAACGTAAAGCAAACCATCATTGGTTTCAGAAGCTTGTATTGGCTCTCTCTGACTTGACAATCCCTATTAGCAAATTCCCAAAAACATATATGAGATCATTCTAATTCTCTCTGGTACAACTTTACTAGCCGCACAATGTTTGAGGTCTTCCTATCTTGTGAAGTCTTTCACAAGAGCTTTGACTTAGAAATTCACACCACACTTTTCAGAACTCCCGGTCCCTCTCCCCATCCGATTGCATTCCTTTCTTACATGTTGAAAATCATTGTCCTGGTAAAAGTTTCATTTCCAATTCAAGTTTACTTTCACACACACTGAAATGATGAACACTTTTCTTTTTTTTTTTGCAGCTTTAGTGGCTTGCTTTTTATGAAAGTAGGCTGACAGGAAGGGGGGGTGGAAGAGGGGTAGAGACATGTGGCAAAGGACCGCGGGTCAGATTCGAACCCGGGTCGACTGCGTCGAGGACTAAGGCCTCCGTATATGGGTGGTGCTACCCGCTGCGCCACGAGCGCGCCCATGATGAACATTTCTAACACTATGAGCTCCTTACACAATGAAGCAAAGCTAAAAATACTACTACAACAATTTTTAATCCAAGTGTTTGCAATCATAGTGGCCCACAAAAGTATTAACCCCTCTTTTCATTTTTCATGTTTTGTTGCCTCACTACGTGAGATTAAAATGGATTGTCTCCTGAGATGTCCCTGGGGGACAACCATCAATTGTCTTCTACTTTTCCGAGGTTGGGTCACGGGGGCAATAGGTCCACAAGGGAACCCCCAAGGCGTTCCCAGCCAAAACAGGATATAGAGTCCCTCCAGTGAGTTCCCGGTCTTTCCTGGAGTCTCCTCCCTGTGGGATGTGGCAGAAAACCTCCAAAGACAGGTGCCCTGGTGGCATTCTGATCAGATGTCCGGACCACTTAAACTGACTCTTTTCAATGCCGAGAAGCAGTGACTCTACTTTGAGCTCTCCCCAGATGACAGGGCTCCTCACCCTATCTCTAAGGCTGAGCTTGGCTACCATCTGGAAGAAGCTAATTTCTCCTGCTTGTATCTGAGATTGTGTTATTTCGGTCATGATACATACCTCATGACCTTGGTATGGAGCTAAATTGGGGTCATAATGTTTCTTGAAAAAATAAAAAATTTGAAACTGAAAAAGAAAAGATTTAAAACAAAATAAAAACTTTTTCAGATTAAAATTTATTTTTACACTTTTTTTTAGTTTCAAACTTTTGGCCCTGTTTTGGTGTGTAATGAGCAGACCTGGACACACAAATATTAACGTCCCAAAATGGGTGCCTGTGCACACAGCAACCATGATGTCTGGGTGAATGTTCACCTTCCAGCAGGGCAATGACCCGACGCATACAGCTAAAGCAACACTCGACTGGTTTAAGGGGAAATATTTAAATAGGTAGGAATGGCCTAGTCAAAGTCCAGTCTGTGTAAGGTCGATGTTCACACTTGAAAACCATCCAACATAAGGGAGCTGGAGCAGTTTAGCCTTAAGGAATAGGTACAATGTGGCGAGCTCATGGAAAGTACAAAAGCTACATTTTTGTTATTTTTTCCTATTTGTTGTTTGCTTCACAACAAGAAAATAACACATCTTCAAAGTGTTTGGCATGTTCTTTAAACTCTTACTATCCATTTTAATTCCAGGTTGTGAGGCAACAAAACATGAAAATGTCAAGGGGAGTGAATACTACAGCAAGGCGCTGTAACTAAACAACAAATAACTGAATAAAACTGCTCGTGCCTGCCAAACTAATAGAAAACTCTTCTGTAACTGTGATACATATTCATTGTTCTCAGTCAAAAATAAACTTTGCGGTAGTAAAGCAGAATTACTGATTCTCATTTCTAATAATTTGAGGATGTTCATGATCGATTTGAACCAATCTTTAATGTTGGAATTATGAGCATGAACATCAATTTTCAAGGATTAAAAAAAGAAGAACTGGATGCTCAGCTTTAGAAATTAATTCAATTAAATTTAATTCAGTTCAGTTCAATTCAATTCAATTTTATTTATCTACCGCCAATTCATGAAACATGTCATCTTAAGGCACTTTACAAAGTCAAATTCAATCAGATTATACAGATTGGGTCAGATTACACAGATTGGTCAAAAAAATTCCTATATAACTGAACCCAGTTGATCGCATCAAAGTCTTGACAAGCAGCATTCACTCCTGGAGAAGCGTAGAGCCACAGGGAGACTCGTCTGCATTGTCCATGGCTTTGCAGCAATCCCTCATACTGAGCAAGCATGAAGCGACAGCGGAAAGAAAAACTCCCCATTAACGGGAAGGAAAACCTCCGGCAGAACTGGGCTCAGTATGAACGGTCATCTGCCTCGACCGACTGGGGGTTAGAGAAGACAGAGCAGAGACACAACAAGACAGACAAACAAGCACAGAAGCACACATTGATCCAGTAATCTGTTCTACATTAGATAATAGCGGGTGATCTGTCTTCCCTGGATGATGTCACAGCTAACAGAACGCCAGACCAGGTGTACCTACTATGAAGAAAAAAGAGAGAGAACAAAAATTTAAACGCTGAAATGACAACAGGCAGTGCAAAACTGGAGAACAGTAGAACTCAGCTGAGTGAGAAAAATAGACCCTGATGTCCTCCAGTAGCCTAAGCCTATAGCAGCATAACTATAGAGGTAGCTCAGGGTAACATGAGCCACTGTAACTATAAACTTTGTCAAAAAGGAAAGTTTTAAGATTAGTCTTAAAAGTAGACAGGGTGTCTGCCTCACAGACCAAAACTGGGAGTTGGTTCCACAGGAGAGGAGCCTGATAGCTAAAGGATCTGCCTCCCATTCTACTTTTAGAGACTCTAGGAACCACCAGCAGACCTGCAGTCTGAGAGCGAAGTGCTCTGTTAGGAACATACGGGGTAATCAGAGCTCTGATATATGATGGAGCTTGATTACTAACGGCTTTATACGTGACAAGAAGAATTTAAAATTATATTCTTGATTTAACAGGAAGCCAATGAAGGGAAGCTAAAATTGGAGAAATATGATCCATCTTGTTGATTTTCATCAGAACTAAATACCAGTTCTGAAAAGAAGAGTGGTCAAATACCAAACCAGTTATATGTCAGAATCTCATAAAAAATTCTCAACAGATTGATATTTATAATATTAGTTGTGGTGTGTATTTATATTTGAGACAGGATGTATAATTTGGACCCTGTGTGGATGAGAATTACTTGAAAATAAATTCTTGAAATTCTTTCGAGTTGTATTCTGTTTGATGATTCTGTGCTTAAATAAGAAAAGCCCCAAAGTAGTTTGACATCCATGCCTTTAAGTGTATGTACTGTAGACTTCTGACAGCAGATGTATATACAGTTTGACATGCTGAAATTTATTTAGATAGTAATTGATAAAGAAACAAGTTTTTTGTCAAGTCTTGCTGGATTTGATCGTGTTTCTCATGTGCCTGACAGCCAAGGAGTGTGGAGGCATTCAGACAGAGCAGGAGAAGATCATCCAGTCCCCCGGTTTCCCAGAGGAATATCAGGATGAGCAGATCTGCTACTGGCACATTCGAGTGCGTTTGGGTCAGAGGATTCACCTCCACTTCCTGGAGTTTGATGTAGAGAACGACACGTCATGTCTCGCAGATTACCTGGAGGTGTATGACAGCTATGATGATGTTTCAGGCTTTGCTGGGAGGTGAGTGTCACCATAGTAACAGGAGAACCCAGTAGTGCATTAGCTGATGTCTGGATCAAGTTATGGGTCAACCTGTGTGGGAAAAGGGGGAAAAAGCCCACCAGAACCGCACATGCAAAACAGGAAGCACATTTTCTTGTGCGATTCATAAGACGATCTTCTCCTCACATGATGTAAGGACCCAATGCACCTTCATCATGCATATATACAGTGTGTTGCCTTTACACAGAAGCGATTGACAAGCTGCACAGCACTGTGTAAACATTTTGAGCCACCTTTGCTTTCTTTACATTTTCCTTCCAATCGGATGTTTTGGCATCTTTTGAATCAGCCTGGAAACCTCGTCCCGGTCTTCTCAACATCTCTTTGGGAACCCCAGTTCACCCATCATACGTGTTAAGCCATTGAATTCTGGCTTATTGATAGAGTAATACCTCAAACCCTTGACTTGTAGTTGCATGTGATACCATTGTGCACAGTCGTGGCCAATCAGTTGAACAGATCACTTTTTAATCCACTCTAGAATATTGGCATCATATGGTAAATTTTTGGTGACAAGGTCTTGTTGCTGCAAAACAAATCCAGATCATTACCCCTCCCCACCATGCTAGAAAAGTGCTTGTGCTCATACAGTGTGATTTGATTTTGCCAATCTATGTATCAAACCCATCTTTGCTTTGATTACTAGTCCTCCTATGGATGGACGCTTTTAACACAGTTGTGAATAATTGTTCTCACTGCTTAATGGCCTTATAACCCATCCTAAATTGATGGCCAGGAAGAGTTGCTTCTCTGAGATCATTGCTGCGTCTTTTCTTTGCATTGTTTCTGTAAACCAGGACAAAGTGCTTAAAAATGCTAATAATACGGTAATCAGCATCTCTCTGCCATTAATACTCTGAATGTCTTAGAAAGGAGGTGAAGATGTGACTTCACTAAAGGCCCCATTCCCACCAGCTCTGTTAGGCCAGACTCTACTCAGCTCCGCCCGCTTGCCAGCATTTCAGCAACATTTTTTTCCGGGCCAGCCCGGGTTTCTCCAGCCCTGCTCAGGAGCAGGGTCAAACCAAGGGGACTAGAGCAGGGTTTTGACGTGAACACACTGATGTTCAGTGATTGGCCAAGGGGGAGGAGAAACTAGATGTTTTTCTCTGAGGAAGTCCAGGAGTGGGTCAAACTGAAATAAAATGTTACTATTTAAAAACCATAAACCACGCCTGAAGGAAACAAAACAATTAATAAAAATAAACATTCTATACGCAGACGCGCTGAATCAGATCTACAGATTTACCAAGGCCTTCTCTCACTTCACACTAAAAGCTGCTAAGTTTTGTCTAGTGTTTGGTTCAAAAATGTGTTTCCGGCTGCTGATCCATCCAAAGTGTTTGGGAGGAGTCAGAGCTGTCTGCGTTTCCCCGCAGCAGCCAGGTTAGCTGCCCGCTGCTCTCGCTGAAGCCTGAAAGCAGCCTGGATCTGCCCACTCCTCTGACCAACGATCCCTAAGCGTGAATATGCAATATCCAACCTAAAAAATAATCAACCCATTTGGGGTATTTATAACTGACATTGACTAATACCACTTTATAGTGACACTTGATTAACCAGAGACAATTAATCATTGATTATATCAAGTTTGACAGATTCCACACATTTTAGAATAAATGAACTAATAAAATGAGTGCAGGGAGATGTCATCTTATTGAAATGTAGAAGTTTATACTTTTATGCCACACAATGGCAATTATTTTAATATGATTTTCCCATTAATTCTTTCTATAAACTCACCAAATGGTGTGAAAAGCAGCCCAAGGTGTTCAGAAGAAGCCCATTTGTGTCAAAAACCGAGACAGATGACCCAATATTCAGCCAGACAAGCAGAGATTCAAAATAAAAGACTATTTATTTACAGCTAGTAAACAGGCCGAAACCAAAAAGGGGCGTCAAGCCCAAACGGGACGACCGAGTCCAAAACAGTCAAAAAAGCTGAACGTCAGCATATATGATAATCTAGGCAGGGGTCAGGCTAACTACAAAATTAAAGGACAGATCCGGTCAGGGGCTTTAATGTATCAGCATTTCAGTGGTATTGGTAAAATATATATAATTAAAAGTAATGTGTTCCATTTTGAAGGCAATCAGCTAAAATGGGAATAGCTGGAGGAAAAACACTTCCTTTCAATCTGGTGGTTCTTACCTCACTGTAGCACCTGCCTGAGGGAAGCTGTTTTAAGATCAGCCTAGATATTTGGCTAGAGCTTCCTGCCTTTTGAAGAGTTGAAATCTTTGAGGGAGGACAATTTTTTTTCCAGATGTCCTTAATGATTGCCTCAATCTGTTTTCATTCCATCTACTGATCAAAACCAGTCTGCAGTAGATGTGCACAAAGTAAATTCATTAACGAAGGAGCTGAAACATATGAACAGCTTTAGTAACAGGCCAAACATGGTTCTCTGGGATGTTTTTAGTAAGAAGTTGATTTACACTCCCAGTTCATGGCCAGTGCCACTGCCATATTTTGGCATTTTAAACTACATGGGTTAGAGCAGGGGTTCTCAAAGTGGGGGTTGGGACCCCCCGGGGAGTCGCAAGATGATCCACTCTGTGGAATGCCTTCCAGATTTCTGACTTTGCAATGTTAGAGCATATCCAAGTTTTAATATAGCAAATTAATGCCTTTGAGCATGGAAATTTTTTGTTTTTTTCTTGTACATCTACAACTTTTTGACATCAGAGAACCTTTTTTTTCTGATGAACACAACAATTTTTTCTCTCGCAAGTATGGGAAATTGATCTGAAATTTTTTTTGGAGGAAATGTACTCCTAAATAATTGTTTATTTCTTTAACCTGCAATGGCCCTAATCCTATCTTTTTTATAATTACGAGAGTTAAATCGTGATATTAAGAGAATAATATAATATTACCAGAACAAAGTCGTAATATTAGGAGAATAAAGTTACACAATAGTCGTTTACACAATAGTTTTGAAGTCCTGGGACTTATAATAATTTGACGCTGAGGTGCTAAAAAGATTTAGCATTTCCTTATAATCTCATAATTTCCCCCAAAAAGACTGAAGGGGGTCACCAGTTTCTGGCGCTGTTATTTTAGGGGTAGCAGGCTGAAAAGTTTGGGAACCCTAGGGTTAAAGCATAAACAAATTAAGGCCCTCTGCACATGACAGCGAACCATTAAATACAGGATTGTTTTTCCATTTCTCTTAACACATCTACATGACAAGGTTTGATCTTTGTGCACAACACATTAGTAGAATGCTTAAAATTGTGACTTCCCTGCCACACCACTTGAAGGCAGTATGTTATTTGAATCTCTGCAACATGCGCATGCGTGTAAACACCCCCTGCTTAAAAAGGCGGCAACACTAAAAAACCTTTCAGAATGGAAAGAACCACATGTTTCTATGGACAGAACACAAGGTTTAACTGTTGCTTCTAGTGACTTTAAATGATAAAAAAATCTGTGTGGTTTTTTTCCCCAAAAGGTTACACACTGGCAGTGGCACAGACAAACAGTAGAAATGTAGGAAAACATTTTCGTTTTAACCAAAAACATTGTCACACAGGGCCTAGGACTCCTAATTCTCTTCTAAAGTTAATTAGTTAATTAGCACTATAATTTATTCATTTGCTTATTTTTTAAGTTAGTTTGAATTTACACAAGTGAAGCCTGCTCTTAGACATATACTCAAAACAAGCTCTTGTGTGAAACCACTAGCAGCAAACTAATTTAGCTTGTATTGTTGCACTTTGAATTCAGGTCAACTTCCAGACAAGATGCTTGTAATAAAAGCAGTTTTTTAAAAATAATTTCTATAGTTTGTTTTTATGAAATGAGAGGGAGAAAAAATTTATTAATCACATCTGGTACAATAAAAATCAGAGATTTTATATCGCCCAGTCCTACTCATTATAATCAACGACAGCCCGACCGGAGTCAGCATACAGATCACGCCACTCCTACAGAAAACAAAATGAGCACTACATCCATATTTTCAAAAGTAACTTCCTAAAGATTGGATTTTCTTAAAGCCCTCGCCATATTAACAAAATATACTTGCAGTCTTTAATGATGTGTATATATATATATATATATATATATTGTACAAAAGATAATCCCCGCAACTGCAAATGCCTACGCTGACCGCGGTCCTTGAACGCACCACATGCGCAGCATTCAATACGGAGCGGACATTGCTCGGGGATCTGCGGTGTGTGCGTCCACAGAACCAAACCACACACACACACACTCAGTTACACCCACGAACCTCTTGTATCTTCAGATATTTAAATGCAGATAAACTAACTGAACTGCATTAAAGGATTCCGCCTCTTATTTCTGCAAGCACCTGAACATCCCTACAGTGTTCTGACCCGACACCCTGAAGTGATTGCAGCCACCTAAAATCCTCATACAGTCAATCTGTCACACAATTTTTGGTCCTTCGAGCCGGATGAAAGCAACCACTTCAGCCTAGATGTTCAGCATGGATGAGAGATACCAGCACAGAGAGTCTGGTCGCCCCCGCCGACCCAGTCAACTGCCATCATATCTCCATGACTATGAGGTGAGCTACCCAGTTAAGCAACGCCACCCACATGATGAGCAGGTTAGACAGACTACTTCTCCAAAGGTTCTGCAGCATATTCATAATATGAGAGAGGAACATGATCAACTGAGACGAGATGTGCAACGCCTGACTGAAGTCATCGCAAGCCTTCCTGTATTAGCTCCACAGCATCACACGTCACAGTCCAAACTGTGCGGGGGTGAGACGTCATCCACACCTGCGCATGCCAGTAAGCTGATGCCAATCAGAGGTCAGGAGGACCCACATCAGCATGACAGCGCCACACAGGTGCCAGCTAGTGATAAATCTCCACCCCCACGGGACAGTCGTCAGGATATGATGGAGGAGCTAATTCACAGTCTAAAGGGAGCAGGGTTGGACCATAAGTCCAGCCAACATCATCCTCTGGTTAGTCATCCCCTCAATCTCAGGACTTTACTCTTCCTACAGTAAAGGGCGAGAAGCATCCAGCTGTTGGGGGACAGGCGCAGCAATTCTATCCAAACCAACGCACCCTGTGCTCTACACCTGGTGCTGTTTCCCAGCAGCCTGCCGAATATCATAGATCGCCTAGTCTGGGAGCCCGCTCTGATGAGAACTACTACAGACCGGACCGGAACTATCCTTCTGATTGTCGAAGCTGTCCTGATAGTTGTTACCGGTCTACTCATGAATATGGCTACGATCACATGGACCAGGACAGGAACCGGCATAACCGCTATTCCAGTAATCCCGATCGTCTGCGACCGGATGAGGGGCCTCAGATTCCAGCTTCCATTCGCAGACCCCCATCGATAGAGACTTATCGTGGACCTCAACCAACCATCCCTAATTTTGTGCGCGAAGACCCACGTGAGTTTGCGAGATTGAAGTTACTGTAGCTTTGGACAACATACTTCCATATGATGCTCCAGAACACTTTAAGTTCCAGATCTTGATGGATCATCTGAAATGTGAAGAAGCACTGCTCATTGCAGATTCGTATAGCAACAGTCCATTCCCATTTAGCGACACCATGAGAGCACTCACTGAAATGTACGGTCAACCTCAACATCTGGCCTTGAAGAGGATCACCAGACTAATGGATGGACCTACCATCAGAAGTGGAGACATCAGATCCTTCAAGTCGTTCGCCCTCCAAGTCCGTGCACTAGTCGGCATGTTACACCAATTGGGAGAACAGGGTCGAATGGAATTAAGGTGTGGCTCACATGCTCACATGTATCTCGCCTCTTAGCTAAGTTGCCATACGACCTAAGAGCCAACTTCCAGAGATTTGTGAACCCCATCTACACTCCTGTTCCAATCCTGCTGGACCTAGCTGAGTGGCTTGAGTATGAGGTGCGTGTCCAGGTGATTGGAGACCAGTACAGTGAGTATTTCGACAGAGAGAAACCATCTCCTCGGAGAGAGAGGCGCCCTGAGCTCAAGTCTTACAAGACCACGACCATCCTTCACGGAAGTGAGCAGAAGGGACAGTCGGAGAAGGACACAACTGCCACACAGGAGAAACCAAAGAAATATTGCCCATTTTGTGATACAGTGCACCACTATCTGAATCAGTGCAGCAACTTCAAGCTTTTGTCAAGGGAACAGATGACAGAGTGGATCAAAGTAAACAAAAGGTGTTGGAGGTGTGGATGTGAGGATCGGGCAGCTAAGTGTAATCTCAATGCTAAGTGCAAACAGTGTGAACGACGACACCTTGAGGTTCTGCATGAAGTTAATACCAACCAAAGTACACCAGTATCTGGTAAGTCCAGCATGACTCGAGAAAGCACCTGCTTGGTGAGCTCCATCTCTGAGACGCTTTACATGGACCGACCAACCAGCAGCAGCCAAGTTCTTCTCAAGTTAAGTCGCGTCATGCTTAAGAGTGGCACGAAGGCGATCGAAACCTACGCCATACTAGATGATGGTTCGGAGCGTACCATGCTTCTAAGTGAGGCAGCCAAACGCTTAGGGCTCCAAGGAGAACCTGAGGACCTCGCACTCCGCACTGTCCGACAAGAAGTCTGCACCATTCGTGGTGCCACGGTGTCATTCTCTCTAGCTCCTGCATTACAGCCTGGTAAGACCTTCCAGATACACAGAGCCTTCACAGCCCAGGAACTCGGCCTTGCCCGGCATAATTATCCGGTAAAGGCACCTTAATGACCATCTCCTGCCAGGACCTAATCTGGGAGCCAGCCTGTTAGGCGTCCTCCTGAGGTTCAGGGAACACTCAGTCGCCATCAGTAGTGATGTGAAGGGAATGTTCCACCAGGTCCGTTTACTGGAAGAAGACAAACCCTTCCTCTGCTTCCTGTGGCGAGACCTGAAAATGGATAAGAAACCTACTGTCTATCAATGGCAGGTGCTCCCCTTTGGGACTACATGTAGCCCGTGCTGTGCCATCTTTGCGCGTCAGTCACATGTCCATCAGCACACCAAGCTAGAGGATGAGGCCCATCTGTCTGTGGAACGTAACTTCTACGTTGATAACTGGCTGCAGAGTTTCCCTTCACCATCGCAAGCTAAGAAGTTGGTGGACCACCTTCAGTCTCTTCTCATGGAGGGTGGATTCAAGCTGCGGCAATGGGCTAGTAACACCCCTGCAGTCATTGACCACATACCTGTGGAGTCCCAATCGGAAAGCAGCGTGCTCTGGTTCTCCCAGGAGGCAGCAGATCCTCAAGAGCACACTCTAGGGCTCGTATGGCAGTGCAAGTCTGACACACTTCAGTACAAGCAAACCCAGAGTGAAAGTCCAGAGCCGACTATACGGAACATTTACCGACTACTTGCCAAGCAGTATGACCCTCTCGGATTCCTTGTTCCCTACACAACCAGAGCCAAGGTCATTGTGCAATGCCTCTGGAGCAAGAAACGAGGTTGGGATGATCCCCACCTACCAGAAGACCTGCTCCAAGCTTGGCGTCTTTGGGAAAGCGAACTGACTCAGCTGTCGCAGATAACCCTGCCAAGATGCTATGTCGACCCCAAGTATGACTGGAGTAACAGCATTCGGAGTATTCATGTGTTTTGTGATGCTTCCGAGCGTGCATATGGGTCTGTAGCTTATCTACAGACAGAGGCGAAGGACACGTCCATGTGGCATTCTTGGCGGCAAGGTCAAGAGTAGCGCCAAAGAAGCAGCTCTCAATTCCGAGGCTGGAACTATGTGGAGCTTTGACAGGAGCACAGCTGGCTTCAGTCTTGAAGAAAGAGCTCACGCTTGATGTTCAAGAGGTGGTGTATTGGACAGACTCAACAACAGTACTCAACTGGCTTCAGTCAGAATCATGTCGATATAAAGTGTTCGTAGGAACCAGAGTTGCGGAAATTCAAGAGCTCTCTGACCCAGTCTCTTGGCATTACATCGACTCAGACTAATCCTGCAGACGACATTACGAGAGGGAAACCACTGGTTTACCTTGCAGGAGGAAATCGCTGGAGCCAAGGGCCACCGTTCCTTCAACTGCCAGCCACTCACTGGACGAAGGCACCAGTGAAAGAACTTACCGAGGAATTAGAGGAGCTGAGGAAGATAGTGTTCTGCGGGCTGTCGATGGGGTTAATCAGTCCACCAATACCTGACATCCAACAGTTCAGCACTTATCAGGACTTCCTGAAAGCCACCACGCGGTCCCTGCACGGGGCGGCCTCTATCAACGACCATCCTACTGCTGATGATTTCCAAAGGGCAGAACTGGCCCTGTTGAGACATGCCCAGCCAGAGAGCTTTCCATGTGAGTTCACACTACTGAAGGCAGGAAAGGCTATCCCATCCAGTAGCCGACTACTTACCCTCGCTCCTGAGTATGACAAGTCTTCTGATGTAATCAGAGTGGGAGGTAGACTTCGCAGGTGTGAGGGCCTGAGCTCTGAAGTTCTACATCCGATACTTTTAGACCCCTCTCACCCAGTCACAAAGCTCCTAATTCAGCACTGTGATGCGCAGCTGCATCATCCTGGTGCTGAACGTGTCTTTGCAGAACTTCGCAGGAAGTACTGGATACTGAGGGGTAGAGAAGCAGTGAGAAGACATCAGCACGATTGTCCGGAGTGTAAGAAATGGAGAGGTCAACCCCACATACCGAAAATGGCAGATTTGCCTCCGTCAAGTTTGAGGATCTTCCGACCTGCCTTCTACTCCACTGGTGTGGACTGTTTCGGACCTATGCTCATCAAAGTAGGACGACGTAGTGAGAAGAGATGGGATGTCCTTTTCAAGTGTCTCACAACTCGAGCAGTCCACCTAGATCTCGTGCCAAACATGGATGCCGATTCCTTCCTGATGACGCTCCGACGGTTTATAGCTCGTCGAGGGAAGCCCTTTGAGCTACTTTCAGATCAAGGCACTAACTTTAAGGGTGGAAGTAAAGAGCTGCATGAAGCGTTCAAAGCTATGGAACCCGCTCTCAGAAAACAACTGGCGGCAGAACAAATCCGATTCCGCTTCAATCCTCCTAATGCTCCCCACTTTGGTGGTTCATGGGAAAGAGAGGTGCGATCTGTGAAAGCAGCCCTGCGTACCACACTGGGAGCTCAAACTGTGTCAGAGGAGGTGCTGAGGACTGTCCTGATTGAGGTAGAGAGCATTCTAAATTCCAGACCTTTGGGTTACGTTTCTACGGACATTGCGGACCCGGATCCTGTCACCCCCAACTCATTGTTGATAGGGCGGCCAGACTGCTCTCTTCCGCAAGTGGTCTACCCAGAATCGGAGCTACTCAGTTGCAAGAGATGAAGACACACGCAAGTTCTAGCAGACCATTTCTGGAGACACTTCATAAGGCACTTCCTGCCCACTTTACAAGCTCGCCAGAAATGGCAGACCGAGAAGGAGGACATTCCAATTGGAACTGTGGTTCTCATTGTTGACCAACAAACTCCAAGAGCTCTCTGGCAAGTAGGAACAGTGAAAACCGTCATACCTGGTGCTGATGGTCGTATTAGGAACGCAGTTGTCCAAGTAAAGGATCGGACCTATACTCGTCCAGTGGCACGGCTCATCAAGCTACTTGCTCTGCCTGAAGACGTTTAGAGAAGCATTCTATCTGTCAAATTTGCATGACAAATTTGGGGGCGGCTGTACAAAAGATAATCCCCGCAACTGCAAATGCCTACGCTGACCGCGGTCCTTGAACGCACCACATGCGCAGCATTCAATACGGAGCGGACATTGATCAGGGATCTGCGGTGTGTGCGTCCACAGAACCAAACCACACACACACACACACACTCAGTTACACCCACGAACCTCTTGTATCTTCAGATATTTAAATGCAGATAAACTAACTGAACTGCATTAAAGGATTCCGCCTCTTATTTCTGCGAGCACCTGAACATCCCTACAGTGTTCTGACCCGACACCCTGAAGTGATTGCAGCCACCTAAAATCCACATACAGTCAATCTGTCACACACACACACACACACATATATATATATATATATATATATATATATATATATATATATATATATATATATATATATATATATATATCCTTCTACTTGTCAATTTTTTTTCTTTTTCTTTTTTCTTTATTCTACTTTTTTATCATTTTTCAGGTTCTGTGGTGAAGATTTACCAGATGACATCATCAGCACAGGTGAGCTGCCATGACAAGGAATAAATTAATCTGTTTTTCTTTTGTTTCATCATCAGCAAATGTACTCATGATCTACTGTGCAGAAATGTGGTTAGAAAACATATCCAGTAGCAGGAGATCACCCATAGTTGCTTTTTGTCTGTTTATGGCTAAATATCTTTTGCTACAAGTGTCAACTGACCCAGACTGGGATTAGAACCAAAATTTTCTTTGTAAAATGTAATATTCGATAAAATAAAAATATTAAAAATAATCAAAACAATTGTAAAGAGAAGCAAACAGGTATCCAAAGGTATCTTCACAGGACCAAAATGTCCGATAATAAAACACTAAAAGATTAAATTTATTTTTATTATCAAGAAAATGAACGGAAATCAAATGCAATTTTCATTGTTTGATTTAGATTTTGGGGGGTTATTAAAACTCTAATTGAAAAAAGAAATGTTTCTCAGGTGTCATGACCGCAATATATGTCCCAAGATATAAAGGTAATACAATGTGAATAATGAAACATCTTTATTTTTAGATTATGATATGATGATACATTCAAACAATGTATTTTGAGTCTTGCAGGCTTTGTGTGCTCTGGGTTCCCTCTACAGTTGTAGAAACACAATACAAGCAAACAAAATGTGATCTGCTTTGATAGAAATCCCTGATACTGGACTTATTTCCATAATAAAGAGGCAGGCAGAGAGATGTCTGCAGACAGGGTGGTAGCTCATAGAAGATGACCTGTTGATAATCTGCAAACTTTCAAAGAAAATCAGAAAGTCAAAGTTATATTTCACTCTTGGATCCACTGACTCATTGTAGGTTTCACTGGCTTAGGGTCGAAACTGTAAATCAGATGTGTCTCTGTTGTGTTCCAGGAAACGTGATGACCCTGAAGTTTCTCTCCGATGCCTCAGTAACCGCTGGTGGATTTCAGTTACAATACGTTGCTTTTGATGCATCGCTCGATCCACAGAATCATACCCACAACTTTACGGCTGCTCCTCTTCACTGATGTCACTCTGTTGCTGTATTTATGTTCTTGTTGGTTACCTCATCTCATATAATGAATACGTCTTTATGGCTCTTTAAATGAATGATTCTGTGAAATAAACATTCTCTGTGTTATCATCATTATTATCATCACTATTATGATTATTATCATTGTGCCTGAATGAGTTGCAGAACTCAAGCCATACAAAGGGCTGAATCTGAATGAAATCCAAAATGACCACCTCACTAAAAAAATGACAATTATATCAAAAAGCTCAAGGGATCATAGTAGACGGCACATAGAATCTAGGAATTTAAATGCTGGAGTAACTGCAAACAAAATGCTGACGCAATTGTACCAAAAGCACTAGAAAGGTAAGATCCAAGGAAAAGCCAAACAAAGACATAAAGTAGGAGAATATAAAAAGAAAGGAGGAATCTATTGCAAAGATATCACTTCTGACCTGTCCTAGTGGGCGGATCTTAACAGAACTCTGAGGGAGACATGAGTGCAGTCTCTGATGTGAACTGATCTATCCAGCCCAGGGTCTACTGTCAGAATTATTTCAAATTCATGTTGCCTTTAAAAGATAAGTTGGATTTTTTTAATATAGTATTCTATGAAGACGTTATCAGTATAGTATCTCACCTGGAGCAGATCATTTCTTGAGCTCTGCTGCGGTAGCAGGAATCAGTTAAGACGTCCCAGAGCCAAGTCAATTTCTACCAACACGACAAGCTTACGACATTAGCTTATTCAAATGTTGTTTCATAAACCTTTAATCCAATATCATGTTTGCATTAGACATTACGGTGTCTGAAAGCTTACAGGGTCATGAAAAAGGAAATAGATCCCATACACAGCAGGAAGCCTTCATCAGAATGGCTGAAAAAAAAACCAAATAAATAAGGTGTAGAAATGGCCCAGTCAAAGACCAGAAAATAGCCTGGTTGAAATTGGGGCTGCAAGGTGAATGTCCGAGATTGATGAGAAATGGCTTTTTGCTGCCTGTCTTGACACCAGGCAGTGTCCAAAATGATCTATCTAGCTGGGCGTGCTCAACCTCCCCTACCTGCCTGCTGTCATTTTTGAGCAAGTTCTGCAGCTTTGTTGACCTGAGCCCCATAGTTGAATTGTCCACACCAGACATCTCTTGAGGTTGCCTTGAGGCTTTTCTCACAGAAGTTAACATCTCTCCTCATGGTTCGTGATGAGTCAACGAATGGTCGGTTTGAGTGCAATCTTAACAGGCGTCCCTTTTGATGCAAAGCGTTAATGACAGCATGTGTCCCCTTGGAGGTAACCTTGGTTGAGAAAAAAGGAGGATTTTCAGCAGCACTCCCTTTGAAAGCAGCTATTCTGGTCTTAAATTCAACCAGAATGGCAGAGTGAGATCTCGTACCCCATCACTAACATGTCACCCAGAGCTGACAGTACGACCACTGGGAAGATGCATCTAGGTTAATGTTAACGCAGAAACACAGCGCAAAAGAGGCTTTTCCATTATAGCTCCCATGATCAAAACAAATTCTCCAAATAAAAACTGAAGCGTTAAGGTCGGTAAAACAACGGTATTACTGTGAGTCTGAAATTTTTTGGACAGGACTTTATGATAATGAGTTGTTTGAATGTTTATAAAATAACGTTTGTATAAAAAGGTGGGGACATCTTGATACCAGAGTTGTTTTAAAATGGCAGAAATCCGCTTTGGTCTGGACACTTTCTGTCGAGCTCTTCCTGTCCCTTATTTGAAACATCTATTTTTTTCGATTACAAAACAGTGCCCCATTAATATTTGAATTAACATAGATTTATAACCCTTCCCGCACTGCACAGCCAATATTCACATATGCCCCCCCACCCATGAGTGTCATAATTGGAAAAATGCCTTTTATTCAGAACAGTATTTTCCTAATACCCTAATAATGCTTCAATACATTCCAATGAAATGTGGGAGCATTCTGGAGCTAACAGTCTTGCTCAGGGACTCAGAGTGGCAGGCTGTGGGAGTTGAACCACGAACCTTGCAGCCTCTCCAGGACTCAAGCACCCTGCTCTCTAACTACTAGACCACCACTCCTCTATAAGATGTTCTACTTCGACAACCCAAGTGTGTTCCATTCAAGAAGCCCATACTGAGCCAAAGCCCGCTTTGTATCGATTTAGCCAGCGCAAACTCTTTATGGCCCCCACATACACATGTTTGCTAGGTGATGGACAGCAGTAGTCTTTCTGCCCAAGTATCGTGTTCCACACCAGAACAGCAAATTTCCAAAACTCCTCCTTATATAGAAGTGGCTCAATTTATTGATGATCGGGGAATCAAGATCATTTCATTTTCAGCATCTTCTTTACCACTTAAACTCCGTTGACGCAGCAAGAATACACAAGCTTTAGTCATGGCGGTATTACCAATCATGCAGACTGTCTTGTGGTAGTGACTGTCCATTTTTTATGTTCAAGGCAAAAACAGGCATTTTACTCTGGTGACTTGTAAATAGTACACCCTCACCTTCACACCAACTAACTACTACATCTTTGCAAATATTGTCATTACTACTACCCCTATTATTGTTTTTTTAAATTAGTATTAATATTCCATCTATTCTGCGATAGACTGGCGATCTGTCCAGGGTGTACCCCGCCTCTTGCCCATTGACAGCTGGAGATAGGCACCAGCACCCCTCGCGACCCCACAAGGGACATGCGTGTTAGAAAATGGATGGATGGATGGCTGGATGGATGGAATCCATATTCAGGTCTAGGAGAGAAACCCAGACATTCCTCTCTTCAGCAACATCCCCATTCTCATTCCTGGGGATCCCAAAACGTTTCCAGGCCAGACGGGATACATTGTCCCCCCAGCGAGTTGTGGGTCTTCCCTGGGATGGGTGGGATGTGCCCAGAAAACCCCCAAAGGACGGCAACCAAGGGGCATCCTGATCAGATGCCTAAACCACCTCAACGGGCTCCCTTCGATGCAGAGAAGCAGCAGCTCTACTTTAGAGCAAACAGAGCTCCTCACCCTATCTCTAAGGCCGAACCCGGCAACCCTCCGGAGGAAGTAGATTTTGGCCACACCTGTCCTGGATCTCATTCTTTCGGTCACGATCCAGACCTCCTGATGAACATAGGTCAGGGTCGGAAGGTAGACGGACCGGTAAATTGAAAGCTTTGCTTTCTGGCTCAGCTCTTTCACCACAACGGACCGGAGCAGCGGCTGCGTTACAGCAGGTTCAGCCCCAGTCTGTCCATCTCTCGTTCCATCACTCGTGAACACAAACACCAAGAGACTTAAACTCCTCTGCTTGAGGTAGGGACTGACCCCTAACCCAGAAGGAGTCCACCCTTTACTGGTCAAGGACCATGGCCTCAGACTTTCATTAGCTAATAATAATAATAATAATAATAATAATAATAATAATAATAATACTTATTATTATCATTAATTTATTTCTTTTTTAAGGTAAAGTGGGCGGTGCTAAGAGTGACGCAGGGGTCAAAGGTAACTAAATGCGTGACGCGTGGTGGTTTGGCGCCAGCAGCTTTCGCGGGGTATCAACAGCACAGTGAAGCGAGCAGCACGAGCACCGCTCCCAGCTAACGGCGGCATCGGCGTTGTGGGCTGAGGTGTTCGGCGAAGAGCGCAGTGGTGTCCCGCCGGGAAGCGACGCATCTTCGTTTCTTTCATGGTGGGTCCTCTTCCCATCTGACAAGCAGGAGGTGAGCGCACAGAGCAGGGTCGGCCAGCAGTGGAAGCAGGCAGGTTTATGTTCCCCGGGTGGACGTAAAAGGCTTCGCTTGATGCGGGGTGAATAAAGCTGCTCGCTGGGTGCAGGGCAGCGCAGCTGGCTGCAGAAAGCTCCCCGGAGCGTGGCTGAGAACGGCGGCAGCAGCTAGCTGGGTGAACGGCGTGTAGCCTGCTAGCGAGGCTAACTGGTGGCGGCTAGTTAGCAGGCAGACCTGGTGAAAACAGGCGGTGTTCAGCCGAGTCATGTGCCGACAGACCGAGCGGCCGCTGTGACTTGTGTCCACGCGTGTTCGCGGACTTAAACCGTGTCGTTTCTGTGTCCTGTGTGCAGCCGTGGGGACCGGAGGGTGACGTCGCTGGACACCGGGCGCTGCGAGGTAAGGACCTGCGGCTGTTTGCTGCCTGGACCCGAAGATGTCCGGGGTCCAGGTGGGACCTCTGGACCCAGAACACAAGAAATAAAGCCTGCAGCCTCCCGTGGGGGTTGGCCCTGGATTCCTCTGTTGGCAAAATTATTTATACACAAAAAGGATGCGTGACAAATCAGTTTGATTGAAATCTCACTCCAAACAGAACATTGAAATTATGCCAAGATCGTGTAAAATGAGAAGACATCCCTTCTTTCCTGAATTAAAACTAAAACGAGTTGCTGAATACACTTTCAAACAATTCCTCCTTAATCTGTTAATCTAAAATCAACAGCGATATATTTCATCTGGCTCACTTATGTCTATTTCACACTTTTCCCTCCCAAGGTTAACCCCACCTTGGAGTTTTTTGGGGATCCATGATCACCTTTTTTTTACCCCCACAATCCTAAAAAAAAAGCAAACAGTGGATGAGCAGAAAGTGTCATACCTGCAGATGAGGGGGTGTGAAAGGTATTTAAATGAGGAGTTTGTAGGAATAATGTAAACCTGCTCCCTAAAGCACCGCTTAGGAGAGGATGTGTCAAGTCCTTGCTGTCACATCCTTTTAAAAAATAAAAATGAACAGTTGGGTTGAGTCCTCACAGAAGACAGTAAAAAAACAAAAAAAAAAACAGGCATTTTGGGGGTCAGTCTTGAATCCAAGTAAGAGTTGTAAAGAAAAGAGCCATAAGTTCCAGATACTGTCATTGGCTCAGGACCTGTTGATCCACAGCGAGGAGCTGCTGAGCTCATCCCACTGAACCCCTTCTGCTCATGGGTCAATTCTAATAATTTCATCTGCTTTCTGAAATGTTCAGCTCGTCTTTCATCTTCTCTCTCAGAGGCCTCGAGGAGGTGAGAGATAATGATGGCGACTGCGGGCCCTCCCAGCACCTCCAGCTTCCTCCCTCTGCTGGAAACTCTGGAGGACAGTACAGCTGGACAGTCGGAGCAGACGGACGCCTACCTGACCATCGCCAAGTGAGTCGCCTGTTCTGCCTGTCTATATGTCTCGATGGCATCGGGAGAAAATAACTCGTCTCTGTGTTTTCCAGTCGGCTCAGTGGAGATGAAGGCCGCCAGTTTCTCCCGGCGGTACAAAACGACTTCTCCCGTTTAGGAAAAGTCATATTGGTGAGTCGTCAGCCCATCAGTTTTGTCCACTTAGCTTTCTGTGGATTCAGCTGCATGCTCCTGTGTGAAGGGGGGGACGGGGCCTGGAACCGAACAGAAAACAAATGTTGCTTTATCGACGGGGTTTGAACTATGATGAGTGATGGTTTGTGGGTAACATCCTGAAACGAGAGCAGCACACCCGTTTGGAGCATTCTGCTTTTATTAACGCATCATTTCCAGCATTTGGAACTGGGGTTAAAATGGAAATGGAGCTGATTAATCTGGCAGTCATGCATCTGGTAATGTGGGTGGGGGGATACAGGGCATTAGCAATGTAGGCCAACATGAGCGCAGACAACAGTAAAAATGACAAAAGTAACTCGGAATTGAATGTTTCATGTAGAAAACATCCCCCTGTTCTCCCCGTCAGTCACAGTCTGCCTATAGGTGTGGACACGGGAGCTGTTATGTACCTCCAGTTGCTTCCTACCCGACTCTTTCAGGTGCCGAAGGAATCGGGCACGAGATCGCTAACGAAGATGATGCACAAATAGTTATTTACTATTATTTGGAAAATCAACTATTTCAAGTGTGTTTATGATTTACTCACTTTGCTGTAAAAACATGTTACTTGATTCCTACAAATAGCCTATAGTGTGCACCATGTGCACCCAAGGAGGGGGGGGGGTGCAAGGCAACCCCCATATTTCATAGCAGCAGTCAACTGAAAAGAAACATTAACTGGTTTGCAATGGTTTAGCAGCTTAGTGATGCCTTCTTTAACAACTTGGGCAAAGGATTGCATAATTATGAGCTATCCTGTAAAGCTCTGCCCTAATATTTGGTGAATGTTATTTTATGTTGTTTCCAGGCCCACGCTAGCAATTCAAACGCCGATCTGAGCCAAGCTGCCTTACAAGCTTTAGGTTTCTGTGTGTATCACTCTCAGGTGGTTTCTGGAATCTCTGGTAAGTGATTTTTGTCCATCGCTCAGAAGGTTTTTCCTTCTGTCACGGTGTTATTACTGCTCAGTGGGAATCTCTGTATTGCAGAGAACCTTGCAGCACAGATCCTATCGGCGCTCTGCTCCCTGGTGACAAAGTCGACCGACAAGAACACCTGTACCAGAGCCTTGTGGGTCATCTCCAAACAGAGCTTTCCTGCAGATGTAGTCGGCAAAAACGTGAGCATCAGCAGTGATCAGTTTTGGGGGGGGGGGGGCTATTATTGGTACCAATCGGTGAGGTTACAGATACCAAATGATTGGTGTTCTTTACTTCAGGTGCCAACTTTGCTGGGTACTTTGGAGAGTGTGTGGAACAGAGAGGATATCCAGTCTACAGTGATGGAGCATGAAGCCCTGAACGTGATCATCAGGTGAGCTTCGTTCTGTTTCTCACTTTTTATTACTACTCCAGGAACTTGCTTAGGGCTCTGAGCTCCTGACCGCAGTCTCTCACCGTCACACCACTCTGGTTGAATTATATTCAGGTTGGTAGAGCAGGTGCCGACAGAGATGTGTGACGGAGCGGTGCGATGGATGAAGCTGGTCATCCCGCTGGTGGTGCACTCTGCCTCCAAGGTGCGTCTGCGTGCCGCTGCCGCCTTGGAGATGGGCATGCCTCTGCTGCTGGCCAAACAGACGGAGGTGGCTGCTGTCATCGAACCAATGATGTCTACAGTGAGTTTCTTTGTGTGTGTGTGTGTGTGTGTGTGTGTGTGCCACATTGCAATGAATAAAAATAGTTATGATGAAATGAACTCTGGCATTTTACTGTTGTTTGTTCTCACAGAAACTGATCCCAGAGCTGCAGAAGCTCTTCATGTCCAAGAATGAAACCAATGTTTTGAAGCTCTGGCCGTTGTTTGTGAAGCTCCTCGGGAAGGTAAATTGTCTTAGCTGTTAGTCTGTACATCTGACTGATGGGTGACGTTTCAATTAGGGATACACCGATATGATATTCAGTTCAATTAAATTTATATAGCGCCAATTTACAACACATGTCATCTCAAGGTACAAAGTCAGATTCAATCAAATCATCCAGACAGATTGGTCAAAAAGTTTCCTATTTAAGGAAACCCAGCAGGTTGCATCGAGTCTTGACAAGCAGCATTCACTCCTCCTGAAAAAGCGTAGAGCCACAGGGAGAGTCGTCTGCATTGTCCATAGCATTGCAGCAATCCTTCATACTGAGCAAGTATGAAGCGACAGTGGAGAGAAAAACTCCCCTTTAACAGGGAGGAAAACCTCCAGCAGAACCAGGCTCAGTATGAACGGTCATCTGCCTCGACTGACTGGGGGTTACAGAAGACAGAACAGAGACAAAAAAAACACAGAAGCACACATTGATCCTGTAATCTGTTCTACATTAGATGGTAATAGTGGTGATCTGTCTTCCCTGGATGATGTCACAGCTAACAGAACGCCAGACCAGGTGTACCTACTATGAAGAAAAAAAGAGAGAGAACATAAGGTTAAAAGTTGAAATGGCAACTAACAATGCAAATTTTAGAACAGTAGGAGAACTCAGTAGAGTGAGAAAAATAGGCCCTGATGTCCTCCAGTAGCCTAAGCCTATAGCAGCATAACTATAGAGATAGCTCAGAGTAACATGAGCCACTCTGACTATAAGCTTTGTCAAAAAGAAAAGTTTTAAGATTAGTCTTAAAAGTAGATAGGGTGTCTGCCTCACGGACCAAAACTGGGAGTTGGTTCCACAGGAGAGGAGCCTGATAGCTAAAGGATCTGCCTCCCATTCTACTTTTAGAGACTCTAGGAACCACCAGCAGACCTGCAGTCTGAGAGCGAAGTGCTCTGTTAGGAACATACGGGTAATCAGAGCTCTGATATATGATGGAGCTTGATTATTAAAGGGTACATACTTAATACTTGGTATGCATGTTTAGCATTTTAAGAATTATGGGAAAAATACAAATTGAGTCTGGAAGAGCCTGCAAATGAGAAAAGTGTTGGAACCCTACTTATAGCTTTGCCTCATAAGGATCGTCCTACAGAGCAGCTTAGAACTGAGATCCGTTTGGAAAGAAAACTCTAACGCGTTTCCTTCCCAGCTGCTACACAAAGGAGGTCCTTTCATCAACTCTCTGTTGCACCTGGAGGAGCTTGGTTTCCGCAGCTCTTCTCCTACCATCAAGAAGATTGCCTTCATCGCCTGGAAGAGCCTCATTGATAACTTTGCTCTCAACCCAGGTGAGCTAAGCCGTTCCAGGCGGACTAACGGCCACATGTTAGTCCTCCAGTCTTGACCAAGGTGTGAAACTCTTGCAGATATCCTGTGTAGCTCCAAACGCATGAAACTCCTCATGCAGCCACTCACATCCATCCATGTCAGAACGGAAGCCCTCCTGCTGGCCAAGGTTGAAGTGTGGTGGTATCTCATTGTTCAGCTTGGACCCAATCTGTCCTCCAACTTTGAGCAGGTCAGGAGCGTTTATGTCGCACATTCCTGCTGATCGCCATGAGGTACCCATGCACGACGAATGTGCCTGTTTATCAGACGTTGTGCTGCCTGATCCTCTGCAGGTTGCTGTGCCTCTGCTCCAGTCAACCATCGGGTCGGATTCGTCCCCTGTTGCAAACACTCCTAGAACCGTCACTCCAAACGGAGCCGTTACACCCGGCACCCCAAAGTCAGGTTGGGTCTTCTGTTGTGACGGACAAATTACTCCACAGGAGCTCTCAGATGGGAAAGCAGCTCTCCAGTGTTTCCGTTGTCCTTGCAGGCAATGTGAGCTTCAACCTCTCGGTCAGCACACCTCGAACGGGCCTGAACTCCAGCGTGCAGGTTCCGTCCAACTTCTCCTCCATTCAGCTGCTGGGGCTGGAGATGCTGCTTCACTACTTCCTGGGACCAGAGGTTGTGGCTGCTGCAGCCAAGAACAAGCTGGTATTGAATCTAGGTGGGTGAGACCCACACTCCGGCTGTCTCTGCTTTATGGCTTCTGTAGCGGCCTGAGCTGTTCTGGTCGGGGTTCGGACAGAGTTGGAGAGTGAAGAAAGTCTTTTTTTCTTATCTGGATTGTGATAGGAAAATGTATTTCCAGATGTCTATGCTCCATCATCCATCTACTCCTTTAGCTCTCCGTACATTTAGCCGTCCATCTGTCTGCTAAATGTACGGAGCCGACAGATGGACCCTAACACTAACCCAATCATGAATGAACCTTGGTTTTAATTCTTTAAATTAAAACCAATTCTTTTTCTGAGGTCTTAGGCTACGTTCACACGGCAGCTTGAAGTGACCCAATTCCGATTTTTTTGCCCATATGCGACCTGTATCTGATCTTTTCATGACAGTCTGAACGACACAGATCAGATTTTTTCAAATGCGACCCAGGCCACTTGGATATGTGGTCCTGAATCCGATACGTATCTGATCTTTTCAAATGCGACCTGTGTCTGTACGGCCAGGTCGCATTCATCCGACCTACACGTCATTGATACTTGACAAACATCACTAACGGTGGACCTGGCTATGCCAAAGAGGTTGGCTAAAAAAAAAAAAGAGGTTGGCTATTGTGCGGTAACAAGCACCTGTTGCAAGTCAATACAGCCCCACGGCAACGCTGCTATGGCCGCCGAAGATGTGTGTTTTTACGTGAGAGCGCTAAAGAGATCCGTTCAGACGCACATAAAGGTTGCCTTTCTCATTCGAAAATTATGAATGAAGTCCGTATCAGTAAAGCCGCTCACATCGCTAAAATTTGGCTCTCTTTCTTTTCCATCTTCTTAAAAAGATTGCCTTGGTAATGTGCTGGCTCCGGTTGGAGAATAACGTAAAGAACGCAAGAGACGCTGCAGCATTACGATCCATGTTTATTTCTGCAAACAATGAGCACGCTTGCTACGTATGACGTCATCGCATCCTCTACTGCGCATGCGGGACACTTAGGTGTATGAATGCAGTTCACACAGTAGATCACAAACAAGTTGCATATATTTGGAAATGTGAACGGACACGCAAAAAAATCCGATTTCACAAAAAAATCGTAATTGAGCATCAAGGCCTGCAGTGTGAACGTAGCCTTAGAGCTTTCACTCAGATGTGTAGAAATCATGTTCAACAAGCATGGCTTCGTTAGAAGGAATCCAACATTATGATTACTGGACTGCACAGAGGTTTGAAGACCATAGCTGGCATTTAGCAGAACCACTGCCTTTATTTTGGTTTTGCTTTGTATGAAAACGGCCGTTGATGTATCCAGACATGCTGCTGTTCCTTTAACAGTAGGTCAGGACATCCAGTGCATTAATATGGTGACACCAGTTTGTGACTTTGGCCTGCAGGCCAGAGGTTATCTGCTGTCAGACCCGTTGCTGATTGGATTAAGAAAAGGGTTTTCTTTAATGCCAACATAATGTCTTGTTTCCAGAACCTCTGAACCACCCGCTCCTCTCTGGTGCGTCATCCTTCATGAAACACGCCGCTGTTCTCGTCTCCAACATCAGAGACGGCTTCACAAACATCGGCAAAGATGCTCCAGGTAAATAGAGGTGTGGTGGGGGTGTTACCAGAGTTTCACCTCACTTACTTCCTTTTTTTAAGCCCAGTTTATTTTCTCCCAAATCTCTAAACTTGCAGTAATGACCAATCTGAACGATATTAAGGCATTTGGTACAAATGTTCCCCTTCCATCTCTCTGCAGCTGTTAACAGAGGGGGAGACCATGGATGACTCTGGTGGCTTTCTTTCACCTATTTGATGAAGCTCTGAAAGCAGCACAACTCTCATAGTGGTAGTTAGTGCCGGCCAGTGATTTCCATACATGCTGAATTTATGGAAATGACTGGTTGAAGCAAACAGAAGAAATGCTGTGCTCATGGTTCTTCTAGAAAGGCGTTCTTGCACATACCTGATTGGTCAGTTCAGAACCAAATTAGATGTTTTGGGATTAGAGCTGCACAACATATTGAATTGCAGTCATCAGGGTTTATTAGTGGTCAGTGTTTGCAATATTATAAAAAGAACTGCATGAAAGAAATATTTGGTATATACAGGGTTCCCACAGGTCCTTGAAATCCTTGAAAGTTTGTGAATCTGAAAAAATAAATTCAAGGCCCTTGAAAGTTCTTGAAAACAGTCAAAAAACACCTTGTCCTTGAAAGTCCTTGAATTTTTTTGTGGGGTTGAAAGTTCACACGGATGACGACTCGTGTCATTATTTTACTACCACACGATCTTTTAAAATTATGTTGGTTCCGCAGACTTTTAATTTGCAAAAGTACGTTCGCTCTTCTTCGTTAGTTGGTAGGCTACGGTTTAGACCTACGTGCGTCCAATAGGTTACATTCACGCAGTGTTGCCAACTCAGCGACTTTGTCGCTATATTTAGCGACTTTTCAGACCCCTCCAACGACTCTTTTTCAAAAAAGCGACTAGCGGCAAATCTAGCGACTTTTGGAGACTCTTACGTGAAAGCACGTATCGTTCGTACACTTGTCCTCCAGCGGCAGGTGCTGCCGTGGGGCGCCTCCCCCGTCCCAACCCCGTTCTCCCGCTACCGCAGGAGTCCCTCTCAGCGCTGCAGTCAGAGCCACAGCATGTTTACCCTCAGCGTCCAGACTGCAAATGAAGCGCACATGCGCCGGGATTGATGGCGCAGGTTGATCATAAATAACTGAATTTGAAATATTCCATCTTAAATAAATAACGCCGTTTGATTCACACAGCCACATGTTCATGTTTTACCGTGATTTGTAGGCTCCTTAGTGGACCACAAGAGAAAAAAGAAAATGTTAAAAAAAAGTTGAAAAGAAAAAATTTGTAACTCCGCCATAGTGTCTCTTTGTGGTTCATTTTGCCGGTCTCTAACCCGGGTAAAGGAGGAGGGTTAGTAAAATGCACTGAAATTGTGTCTTTAACAAAGGTAACAAAAG
Source organism: Fundulus diaphanus (assembly GCA_037039145.1). Lineage (NCBI taxonomy): Eukaryota > Metazoa > Chordata > Actinopteri > Cyprinodontiformes > Fundulidae > Fundulus > Fundulus diaphanus. The sequence goes on from CM073132.1 coordinate 10,374,417, forward strand.
CCTGAGAATGATTTTAAATATATCTTTGAGCAGCTTTCTGGCAACCCTGGCACTTTAAACAGAAGTCAAAAACTAGCTTAATCAAAGATGAAAGTAAGTGAAACAAATTGATATAATTCTGAACATCTCAATGCTGCACTTTTTTCCATAAAATTCCATGAAACGGTAGGCTAATGTACATTTTATATGTAATGTAGTATGGCATAGCCATGTACTGTGGATATAAATGTAGGCTATGAATATGATCAATATCAATGTAGGCTATAAATTAATTCCACTTTCTTGCATTGCTTCTGACCCAACAACTTCTATGCCGTTTAGTCTTTTATTGAATTTGCATTGTATTAAAAGTAGTAGGTAAATGCCGCCACGTGTGGTCCTTGAATTTGAGGAAATTGGTCCTGGAAAGTCATTGAAAGGTCCTTGAATTTGCCACCAAGGTGTGGGAACCCTGTATATACACAGCTCAGAAAAATAAAGGGAACACTAAAATAACATCCTAGATCCGAATTAATGAAATATTCTTATTAAATACTTTGTTCTTTACATAGTTGAATGTGCTGCCAACAAAATCACACAAATTATCAATGGAAATCAAATTTATTAACCAACTCAAACACTCAACATTAAAATGGAAAAACACACTACAGGCAGATCCACCTTTGATGTAATGTCCTTAAAACAAGTCAGAATGAGGCTCAGTAGCATGTGTGGCCTCCATGTGTCTGTATGACCTCCGTACAACACCTGGCCATGCACCTGATGAGGTGGCTGATGGTCTCCTGAGGATCTCCTCCCAGACCTGGACTAACGCATCCGCCTACTCCTGGACAGTCTGTGGTGCAACTTGCTGTTGGTGGATGGAGCGACATGATGTCCCAGATGTGCTCAGTTGGATTCAGGTCTGGGGAACGGGCGGGCCGGTCCATAGCATCAACGCCTTCGTCTTGCAGGAACTGCTGACACACTCCAGACACATGAGGTCTAGCATTGTCTTCCATCAGTAGGAACCCAGGGCCAACTGCACCAGCATGTGGTCTCACTATGGGTCTGAGGATCTCATCTCTGTACCTAATGGCAGTCAGACTACCTCTGGCCCCCCCAAAGAAATGCCACCCCACACTCTTGCTAACTGCCTCTAGTTTCCACCTGTTGTCTATTCCATTTACACAGCAGCAGGTGAAACTGATTGTCAATCAGTGTTGCATCTTCAGTGAACAGTTTGATTTCACAGAAGTAGGATTCACTTGGAGCTACATTGTGTTAAGTGTTCCCTTTTATTATTACAGGATGCGTTATTATACAGGAGCTACAAGCTTAGCGCTAACCTAGCCGCTAAGCTAACCAGATACATAAACACTAGAAATGTGCATGCACTGACTATAAGGCACACTTATTTGTTAAAGGAGAAGTCCGGTCAAAATCAGAATCCAAACTGCTGAAAGTACTTTAAATATAAAACTACTACATACTGTGCAAAAAATTATACGTTTTTTTAATTAAGAATAATTCTCATTTAATCATGTTTATGTGGAGGAATCCATCTTGGTCAAGAATAGTACTGTCACCTCCCATTTTTTGACGTCACTCGGCGGACCCGCTGTTGAGCAAGTTTCAACGCTCTGTTTGTCACGGCGCACTATTTTCCAAGATGGCGACTGGTGCTCTGTACGAAGCAGAGAGTGATGAAGTATTTAGTGACAGTGATGAGAGTTCCGTGGAGTCATCATCATCTGATAGCGATATGGATGTTTTAGAAGAGTTTCTTGACAGAAACCGGACTTTTGACGGAATCCAGCGTACCTATTTCCATTGCAAACTCAGTCGGGTCCTACAGTGTATATATATATATATATATACACGCGCGCGTGTGTGTGTGTGTGTGCGCGCGCTCCGCGCAGCACGGCTTTGCCGGCGCTGCAGCGGAGGAGAGATCGCGTTGAAGTGACTTAAGTTATATATTTGCCCCCTAGTAAATAGGGCAGGTGGTCATTATTGTATAAGTAATACAATATAAAAGCATTCCAGCACATGCTGGGCGGAGCACGGCTTTGCCGGCGCTGCAGCAGAGCACACACACACACACACACACACACACACACACACACACACACACACACACACACACACACACACACACACAGCGGAGGAGAGATGGCGCTGAAGTGATTTAAGTTATATATTTGCCCCCTAGCAAATAGGGCAGGTGGTCATTATTGTATAAGTATTAAAATATAAAAGCATTCCAGCACATGCTGGGGCGGAGGGATGCCATGTTGTATCCCTCCGCCCCTCTGGTCGGTAACCATCCCCGTAACTTCTAAATTAAAAATTGAAAATTTAAAAATAACTTACTGAAAATCCTCGCCCTCATGTCATGTTCAAAACATTCTTCTTCGAGATGGTCACTGCATATGACGTGTTTTCTCTCTGGCCAGAAGTTAGATGGCAAATCCGCTCTCTACAAGTTGGCAATCCAGCGCCGAGCCCGGTGGCTCATGAATCAGGAAGTTAAAATAAGCAATGTTTTTTCCTCTTTTACCAGTTGTGTTGGAACATCCGATGGCCATGCACGTGGGCATTGTTGCTTCAGCAATAGCTCTTGAGAATGTCAGCGGTGAAGTCCTCTGGAAATGCGAAATAATTATTGATGATCGCAGCTGTGTAGAACGGCTCCTATTGACTTTGCATGGAAAGCGGAGAGAAATACTGTCGCCGCTTCCGCTTTTCTACGTCGCAGGATGTGATGTCAAACGCCCCTTACTGCCCAAATATGGGCAGTAATGTCAGCCCCCATACACAGTGATTCAGACGACAATTTATGTTTTTATTTTCTTATTGATTAAAGATAAGTTCATTAAATAACCACAAACGTATTAGTTTTAGTTATAGGTAATGATACCCTGATTTTTCCTTGTTGACCGGACTTCCCCTTTAAAATGTTTAAGTACAATGAAGCCTCTCCGCTCAATGGACATTCTGAGCATTACAGTACACTGTGTCATTACCTGAGAGAGAGAGAGAGAGAGAGAGACTCTTGACTCCTGATTGTAACTCTTGTTTCACCTCTTTCCATCCACAGAGCCGCTGCTGGCCGTCATTTGGACCAGTCTTGTCCGCTTTGTCAACTTGACTATAGAGTCAGGTAAGCTGTCCTGTATCTGGTCTAGTATAATGCAGAGGATGTACCTAAACACAGGGATGTTGTGTTCGTACACTGAATGCCAGGTTCTGTACGGTTCGTACTATTCTCCACTTAGACTTTGAGCCTGAAAAATCCTCTCCAAGTCGATTCAACATTTTTGATGCATGAAAAGCTGCGGATCAAACCTTTATAGAGTGCTCCAGGTAATTAAGCACAGAATGCTTTCCAGTGCTGTGTAAACAGGGAAACTGTTGCAGGGTCTGTATGTTTGTTGGCTTCATTGTTTGCAGTTTGGGCTCTCGGTTCCTAACCGTGCCCTACCGACAGGCTGCAAGACACAAAGAAGGGGTGGGATCAGGCGGATAGCTCTGGTTTTTCACAATAAAACCCCCCTTAGTTATTTTCACTGACTTAAGGAGAGCAACTTATTGCTTCTCTATGGTCTGACACGCTCCGGCCCAGGGGGTGGCGGTAATGCGCCTAAAGTACTGCGGAGTTTCATGCCCATGGCATCACCTCACTTCAACCCCTGAGGTTGGGAGCACAGACCCCAGCGCTAAGGCTAGCTACAGGCCTGGTGCAGGTCTAGAGCCAGAATAGCATTAGTGTTTAACGTCATGGATGGCTCTATTCATTGATTCAGTAATGCACCGGCATTTGAGTTGAAAAACTATAGTTGTGTACAATATGTCTGATTAAAAATGCAATTAATAAAGAGTAAATAATTCCAAGAGCCCTAGATTATTTAATCACTTTTCACCACAAAGCTGAACACGGTTTGTTCTGTTGCTTTCAGAGCCCACTGAAACTGTCACTGTGGCTGCTGCCCAGCAGGCGGGCTCTCCAGTCGTGGGTCCAGCCTTGCAGCTCCACATAGAGTATTCTGATTGGGTTGTAGACTTACTCCTGAGATGAGGATCTGTAAGACCTCATCCTCGTCTCCTGTATGACCCAGTCTCACACTCATCATCAGTTTAAGTCTGAGCCTGCTGCTCTTTGTGGTCTAGGCTGCTCTGAGGAGAGAAAAACACTGAGGGGTGTGTCCCCAATGATGAGTTTTCTCATATCTTGATCAAATCAAATATGTTGGTGTCCAGTAAGTTTGATTGAATCACTCTGCGTCAGCAGGCACTAAGAAGGAGCGTCAGGGCTCTGAGGTTCTCACCATGGTGCTTCAGGCCCTGCAGAGCATCGTCGTGTCAGAGGCCCTACCTGCAGACAGAGTTCTGGTGAGAATGTTGCCAGGACACACATTTTGTACCAAATCAATGCAAAATGTCATTTTCTAACCCTCTCATCATATCCCCCTTAAGATTCTGTTAGAGGCCACTGTCAAAGGTCTACCTCAGAGAGTTCTTGGCTCTGCTTCCTATCAAGTGGGCAAGATGGATGTGCTGAATGTGAGTATCTGGTTGGTTTCTCACATACTGGGGGGTGCGCTCAGGGTGTTTCTACCTTTTTGTGTTTGCTTCTTCAGGGAACCCCAGCTCTCTACGTCATCCTTCTCCTCTTCAACAGCAGCAAGCTGCCGTCCTATGTAGAGGATGAGAGGTAGGGCTGTTCTCCAGTTTTATCAGCTATAATCTCCCCTCGATGAATACTTGACGCATCCCTAATAAGTGAACATGCATGTCGGCAGGTTTTTTCATTGCCTGCAGACCCTCGTCTCCTGCGGCCTGTCAGGACCCACTTCTCCTCTAGCGTTTGCTGAGGCGGTGCTGGGCGCCATGAGCGGCTGTGCAGGGTCTCTGCAGAACAAGGAGCAACTGTGGAGGATGTGGAGTTTAATGGTTGGCCCTCTGACTGACACCATCACACAGGTGGGGAGAGGCTGTCCTTCACTGTTGATGGGGAATTTAGAATACATACAACTCAACCTGTGAAATGGGGTGATCATTCAAAAAGCCAGACATTAAAAGGGTTTCTAAAAGCTGCCAAAGGTTCTTGTAACACTTCACCAGAAACAAGCTTCTCTTTTATCTGTAGAGGCTATCTGGCTCGACTCATAAGGCTAGTTTGTTTTAAAAGGTTTCTGTGGAGTCTTCTAGTCATAAGGCTTACATTTAGGAATCACATTTTGAGGCTTTAAAGTCTTAAATAACTAGGATTTTCATTTGAGTCAGCTTATGTATGCATTGCTTCTTTTGTGGCCTTATCGCATGGTGTTACTGGGCTGTGGTAAATGGTAAATGGCTTGTACTTGTATAGCGCTTTAACTAGTCTTGACGACCTCCAAAGCGCTTTACACTACAGTTCAGTCATTCACCCATTCACACACACATTCACACCCTGACGGTGGTGAGCTATGTTAATAGCTACAGCTGCCCTGGGGCAGGCTGACAGAAACCCCCCATAATTCCGAGCAGCAGACAGCCTTGTCAGGAGAAATTGACTTGTGAGTGCAGTTTAATTTAGCCTTTATTATATCGGTTATAACAGGCCTGGGTTAAATCTCACAAACTAAAAATACAAACCCCAGAATGCATTGGAGCAGAGGCACTGTGTGCGTCCGCTGCTGTCTCAATCCAAATTAAGCGACATACTGAGAAAAAGCTGAAAGTGCTTCCTCACCTTGTTTCATTCTGGTCCCTGAAACGCTGAGTAAGCAGGTCTCTGAAGACCTGATGGGCCTACAGGGTTCATACCTGACAAGAAGAAAAGACCATTTAGTGCTTCACAGACCAACAGCAGAATTTTCAAATCATTCCTTGATAAACAGGGAGCCAGTGCAGTGATTTAAGACCTGATGGGATGTGATTCATTGTCCTGCTGTTGGCCAGGACCCTGGATAGCAGCATTTTGGATGACCTGCAGTTGCCTGATTTATATTTTCAGACGGACAAGTAAAGATGCAGTTGCAGTTTTGTCTTGCTTTGACAATAAACCCTTTTATACTGGCAGCGTTTCTAGTTTAATAATATTTTAGGTTATTTGTTAACATTTAGTCTAAAACAGCTCACAGGTTTCTTGCATGCTCCTCTGGTCTTTGGCTGCATTGAGGCGAGCGACTTTGGTTCCAAACCCAGTGACTTGTGTCTTATGGGCATAAAGCTGAAGGAATATTCTATTGAACTGAACAATTACTAAATCTGCTGTAACGTACCACATCACCTTCCACAGTCTAATGAAGTGAACCAAGGTGACGCTCTGGAGCACAACTTCAGTGCAATGCACTCTGCGTTGACGTTCCCCATCACACACCACCTCCATGGCACTCTGCTCCAGCAGGTCTGTTTCTGCTCATTTCAATGAAGCCCACAGCACCATTCATAGAAGATGGGGCAGCTGCTAATCACTTCACTGCTTTGGCCTCAGGCATCCCAGAAGTCCATGCTGTCCTCTTGGTCGAAGTTGTACCGGGTTTTTGCTCGCTGTTCTGCTCTGGTGGTCACGGCTGAGGAGAACATCTGCTGTGAGGAGCTCTGTGTGAAGATGGCGGCGGCGGTGGACGGAGAGGCGCTGAGGGTGGGTGTGGTGGAGCTGTGGGGATAACTCCAGAGGTTTAAACATACCATCTGTTGCATTGATGCCCACGTCTGATCCTGCAGGTCCCTTCAACATTAAACACTGTCTCCAGTTTCCTTCACGTCATGGTGGAGTGTGTTGACTTCTCTCCATACACGCCTCACTTTCAGCAGAAGCTGAAGTGTAAGTGGTGGAGCTTTATTCTGTCTCTGTTGGCTGTGTGTGTGGAGGATTTGACTTTATGAAACCTGTTGCCTTCCAGCTCCTCACACACCTGTCAACTGGGCACGGAAACGGAGCAAAGCCCTGGGCAACTTGTCTACGTTCGTCTCCCTGCTGGTGCAGTGTCTGCAGGTTTACCTGGAGGCCCCAGAGGCTTCCTCTGAGGCATCCGGCTCAGCTTTGGTCTCCATCATGTCCACTCTCTTCACCAACCTGGTCCTTGCCAACGCCATCACAGAGGCCCTGAGCGCTCTGATTCAGCCTCTCGCTCTCTTCTATAAACACGATGCTAGCGAGACCACTAAATTCTCCAGTCACCTCCAGGGAAAGGTCAGTATTTCATCAAAAATGTCCACAAAATGAGCAGTTTGGGCTCTGAATTGCTTTAAGAATTAACTATCGGTCTGCTGCAGCTGGAGAAACTCCTGTGTGAGGTCGTCAGCTGCCTGCAGTCGCGCTCCACCCTAGCCTACAACGACGAGCTTCTAGCTCTGCTGTCACCCCTGCTCTGTGAGGCGTTTCCACACAAGAACAAGCATGTTCGCACGGCGGTCACACAGTTCTGGAACGCCACCTTCGCCAACACAGTCAGCCTCACGTATCCTGAGGAGATCAGGTGACTGTCTGGGGCTTGTTACAATGCCGTCTTCAGAGTCTGAGTGGTCCAGTTTTTTGGGGATAACTGGAAAAATTTTTACTATGCCAAGAGATGATTGAAAGTCTTTTTAATGGAAATTAAAAGCTGTTGCTTTCTCTCAGGCCAGTGCTGAACCAAGTGAAACAGAAGACTCCCATCATCCTTCCAGGCTTTGAGGCCGTCAGCGTTCCTGATGAGCTCAGTGAAACCTATTCAGTGAGTTGCTGTATATATGTAGTGGTGGGACCGTGTGTTATGCTTGCCGCTTCAGCGCTCTATCTTTGTGTGTTCAGAGTGAAAGCTCTCAGCTGGAGACGAAGCTCAGTGGGATACCCGTTTGTTCCACTGGGAAGAGGGACTCCATACTCAGTAAACCTGAACTGAAGGACAGGAGCGCCACAAAGACATCCAAGCCTGTTTCCGTAAGTTCTAAAGCCACATCTTTCACATTGCATGTGCTATGCAAGCCCTTAGCAACAATTCATAACCCTTGTATGTCTACCATAAACTGCAATGTCCTTTATTGGGGTTTTATGTGATCGAGCAACACAATTGTTTTATTTTTATTATTTTTCTTTACAAAATAAAATCTTTAAAGTACGCCATGCATTTATATTAAGGTCCTTTCGTCTGAGACGTTTGAGCCCCCTTTCCACGGGCTCTGCTCGGCTTCACCCGTTTTGAGACCATTTTGATTAGCTCTCTCTCTATCTCCATCTCTCTGTCTCTCTCGGTTTTCCGGCAGTCTGGCTGCACGTCCCGATTCACACTCCATTCAGACAAATTTCAGACATTCATAATAATACTAGCTTCCTTACCGTGCCACACGGTTTCCAGACATGAATCTGCTTAGCAGCGCAATATACCTCAGTGTCTGTCATTGTTTCCGGCGTCTGTAAATCCTTATTAGACGTTCGTTTGTCTCATCCACTTCCCAAAAAAGCAAACTTTCTCAAGTAAATTCACCAATGGTTGCCTTCTTCCCCTGACTCTCTGCAAACACCGAAATATCACAATATCAAGCATAACTTCCTGAATGTTATCGGCGCCGCCTTCAATCCCAGAGAGCGGTAGTACCGCAGATCGCCACTATGGGGCGAGGAGCAACCAAGGAACCGAGATAAGCTTTGTGTGTAAACGGGTCGGCTTGTCTTGGATAACTGATCCAAGCTCGGACTGGTCTCGGCATGGCTCGGTTTTTAGGTGTAGTGTAAACGGGGCTTAAGCGGCAGCTTAGTCTACAAAACCCCCGCCTCAGTCAGAGCATAGCTGATTAGCACACTTGGCCTCCACGTATCAGCCCCGTAGGCTTTCATTAGCGGAAGTTAGCGGTGTGCAAAACTAATAACCACCCTGCCGGATCACAGTGCGCTGCGTAGTTGAACATAATTTAATGAAGCCTCGAGTTTAAGGCTAGGGTCCACGATTTTTCCGGAGGTTTCTCCAATCCCTTTTTGAATAACTGCGCATGCTCCAGACCGTCTTGCCTTGCTCTTCAGGGGATTGCTTGAAAAAAATCTCCCAAATCCATTTTGGTCTTATTTCTTTCTACTGAGACCTTCCTCTTTTTTTCATTAACATGAACGCGGTTTGCTTCTTGTGACTCTCAGCCAAGTTTAAAGTATACGGTGAGAGCAGTGGAGCTACAATGAACAGCTTAGCGCTAACCTAGCCGCTAAGCTAACCAGATACATAAACACTAGAAGTGTGCATGCACTGACTATAAGGCACACTTATTTATTAAAATGTTTAAGTACAATGAAGCCTCCCCGCTCAATGGACATTCTGAGCATTACAGTACACTGTGTCATTACCTGATCAGATCCCTGAGCTGTCTACAAGACTGCCTGACTTTAATGTCTACACTAGAAGTGCATTCATGTAAGGCATCCTGCGCGCGGAGTACACGCTAGAAACGATAAACCAAGTAAGTTAATTCAATATACCAGTTACGTTTCTTTTGGCCTTATGTTTGAAACAGGGCAGTGTCGTCCAACTACTCTGTCCTCCCGACAGAAATGGACATGTGTGTACGTGAAGGGGCGGAGTGATATTGCACACAAAGGAAGAATATTTAATGCACCTTTTAACAATGATGAAGGTTTGAGTCGGCACCTCTCCTACATTGAGAGAACAAGCTTTTTCAAAAGTGCTGGATTTGTCTTCCTTTCTGCAGACAAAGTTGGACTTTGGTTCTCCTAAACCTCCACGCAGGGGGGTTCTGGAAGAAGAGGCTTCAATCGACTTTGTCTTTATCCCTCCTGAGACAAAGGAAAGGGTTCTGACCGAGCACCAGAAGGAGGTGAAAAGAACCAAAAGGTCAGGTTTCCTGCCTCTTATTCCTGAATCATTCCTAATGTTGATGTTCACCATGTGACATGGATGATTTGTTGTGGTACAGGGTTGATATTCCTGCCATGTACAACAACCTCGATGCTTCTCTGGACACAACAGTGTTCAGTCAGTACACACAGAGCCAGGACGACTCTTTGTAAGTTCACCCACGTGAATGGCAGCACGTTTCCTTTTTGCGACTTTAAAGACACTTGTATAACAATCAGTTTTCCTTCAGGGACAATGTTGCAGCTGAACAAGGTGACGGCATTGCCACAGAGGCACCCAATGAGGTATCGGAGCATTACAAAGTCTCCATTTTCCCAGATATTTCTTACATGTTGGTGAGAGGGTGACACACTCAGAATGAGCATGAATAGGATTTTAAAGACTGGTTACAACAGTGTTTTTTAATGTGGACTGATTATACAACAACCAAAACTAAAATTGGAAGCACAAGTTCCGTCCATACATTTTCTATAGTATTGGCCTGCTAGGCTTGTACCAGCTGCCAACCTTGCCCATAATGCTATCATGCTGAGGATTTCACTTAGTGATTCTGGTCCATGGCAGTAGAGGATAAAACAATGGAGGATTAGTTCCAAAGTGGCAATCTTAAATTTGCTGCTAAACCTCAACACATTCTGGGGAGTTTCAACAGGACTGATGTAGCAAGCAGGTTGTTTTCATGTGAGCCTTACCAAATAACTTCGTCTATCAGGCCTGCAGCTATGGTGGCTTATCCCAATATATTGTCGTTACAGTTCTTACTACTTTACAAAAGTTTATCTTGGTCAGAGTTAAACTTGGACTACGTTCACACTGCATGTCTTGATGCTCAATTCAGAGTGCAGGTCTTTTTTTTGAGGTGGCCGTTCGTACTACTATTAAATGTGACCTTCATCATACTTCTGTCTGAACGGTTCAAGACCACAAAGTGACCTGATAACCGAAGGAGACGTCACAGAGCAGTGCAGTTCACTGAAGTAATGGTGAATGTAATTGTTTGTAGAAGTGTTCAATAAAGTTTTGTTTACAAAAAAAACACTTTGGGAAAAAAACAAGAACAAAAAAAGGTGAATACCTTATTAGAAAGCTGCTGAGCCGACAATATTAAGACCACATCATAGCGAGATGAAGTAAGGTAAGAAGAAAGCAGCACTGCTATCAATGGTCTTCCATGGAGCGCTAGCTGCTGCTACTGGGTGTGGATGTAGTGAGAGACAGGAGAGTGATGTGAAAGACGGATAAAATGTGGGATGACGTTAAGACTGCGGACACTTTAAAAAATATCTAATACGTATTGGAATTACCACTACATATGGAAGTGGCACATATCAGATTTTTTTGGGGGGGTGAAAAGATCAGAATTAGGTCGTTCACAGTGCCATGAAAAAGATATCGGTCGCATATGTGCAAAAAGATTGTATTTAGGTCTCATTTCCCTGCAGTGTGAACATAGTCTTAGACTGTTTTCTCATTTGGGCATCCTATAATCATACAGAGACCTGGACTGAATGCCTGGCCATGTGGTCACAAATAGACCACTCTGGTTCCTTCCCCAGGACTAAGGATACATTCAGAATGACGTCACGCTCTTGCCGTGAACCATCGCTTGGTTGTTGATCAGTGAGCGGAAGTCTGCTCTTGCATTTTCTTTGCAGTCGTGTTCTGATTAATTCAGTGGAAATGGAAATACAACTCTTAAGTTTGATTTATGTGCCACTTTGGACTTCCTCTGGCTCATTTGGATCTCGAAAAAGCTTTCAATTTTTATCTAAAGGTTTTAACATGGCTGCAAGTTGGTTAAAACCTTCACTGAAAGGATTCCTTTATTTTACCTTTAACTAGACAGACTGGATATTAGTACTTAACGTTGTCACCAACATTTTAGAACCGTGTTAGCTTAAATGTATATCCCCGGAAACAAAACATTTTTAACTTCATAGAACAGAAGCTTTCTTCACATAAAGACAGGTGGTTCGTGGTACATGTTAACAGGTGTTACACCTGAGGTCAGAACTCTATTATCCCACTACTATCAAAGGCTACAGTTCACAAGATGTCTGACCCATTAAAAGTGGCCATTATCTATGGTCATGTGAACGGTCTCTGGTCCCACAAAGGGACAACACATTTCACAACACATTTCCAGTTCTGCTGATGCCGTTAAAACGATGAGTCAGAAATTCAGTTATACTCGTAACTGGAACATCAGTGTCTCCAAGCTGCCAAATCAATCTATAATTCACTTAAGAACAAGACACCTTGGTGAAACCATCATATGAGCTCATTAGCCAAAACTCCTCTTCCTGGTCGTCTGTTTTTCACTGGAATGCAAGTTGTTTGGTAGAGATATCCACATAGGGTCTTTATGCTTTGTTTTTTACTGTTTCTGGGGCAGTGTGTCGACTACAATGATCACAAACGCACAACAAGAGCCCATTCATATTGGTGTTTGTATGGATAAAGCAAGGTGCAATATTGGGTTTCTGAAATGGCCCCAGAACATGTTCAGCAAGCGGTAAAACATCAGAATGCTGGTAGAACCAGATTCAGAAATCCTGTGATTGGATCAATTCTGTCAGCTGTCTGAGTATTAAATGGATGATGTTTATGCCCATTTGTAGATGTTAACATCTCACCAGCATGTATCTGCTCATGTCCTCAGTCATATTCATTTCTACACGTATCTCTTGACATTTTTCAGACAGAGAAACCCACCAAAGCTGCTGAAATTCTTTCAAAAGAAGCTCAAGAGACCCCTAAAGACCAGCCAGAGGAGAGCCTCCCAGACTCTGCAGATGTTTCTCTGGAGGAACCTACTAAAAGCACTAATGGAACCAGAGACATGGAGTCGAAAGAAAGTCCAAGTCCAAACACATCTGCCTCGTCTGATTTGGTCTCGGGGACTCCTCAGAAACCCAGCAGTCGGCGGCAGTCTTTTATTACTTTAGAGAAGTATGGGGAGGGAAAGCCTGCCAGTCCCAGCAGTGCGTCCTCATTTACCGGTCCTCTTGTAAAGCCATCCACCACTCAAGATCATTCTAGTGCTGATAAGCTATCGTCTTCTGAAGCTTCACAGACATCCATAGATCCAAATCGTGAGGGTTCCTCTTCATTACGGACGGTTAGCCAACAGTGTCCAGGGGATGAGTCTCCTAAAAGGCCTAAAGAGTCGAGGACAAAAAGTGAGCCTGTAAGACTGATTGAGAGACTGCAGAATGATTCAGCAGAAGATGAAGAAGCAATCCCTGACACACAAATGAAAGAGGACATAGAAAGCTCTAGTTACACAGAAGAAAGTCATTCTTTGAGTCAGGTTGGGGAACCTGAACCAGTGCTAGATGATTCCCAGTCCTCTTCAGATGAACCAAGACGATCCAGACGTCATCGGGTCAGACCTCAGCTACCCGGAGAAGACCCAGAGGAACGCGAGGCAAAATACACACACGTCAAGAGACGACGTTCTGAAGAAGAGCCAAAAGTTGACTCATCTAATTCAGCACAGAGCAGACCGAACACCAGGAGCAAAGAGGGGACCGGTGAGAACAGTGGCAGAGACCGGCTACGATCAAAGTCTCAAAGCAACTCTGCTGAATCTAGCCAAAGTACTCCTCGGGGAAGACCTAAAAAAAAGGTCAAACTTTACAGTTCTTCAGAGAACCTTCTTGAATCTCCTGGGCGCAAAAGGAGAAGCACCAGTGAGCTGCAGTCCAGCCATCCTGACATCCAATCAGAAACACAGTCCAATAATGAAAACCAGAAGCACAGAAGGTCCGGTCAGCTAAGCAAAGCTTCAAAGGAAGCTGGTGAGGCTGAAGGATCCAAAGAAGGGTCCAGCCGAATTTCTACCGATGGTATGGTAGATCTGACTAAGAAAGACGATGGTCATCCAAACACAGACTCCCAAAGAGTCATACCTTTGGCTCAGACTGAAAAGTCTGAGGAGGTAAAACCCGAAGAAATGACTCAACTGGACGAAAGCCTGAAGGAAGTGCAAAAAGTTCTCACATCTTCTCCTGAAAGTGAAGCCAAATCCCAAGAAAGGCTGGAGTCTAATGCAGTAATGCCTTCTCCAGTGGAAGAGTCCAAAGATGAAACTAGAAAAAAGCTAGAGAGTGAGGAAATGACTCCAGACAACATTAATGCCATAGAAACTGTGGTTAACAACTCGAGCCAGAAAGACTTGCAGGTTACACCTTCATCTTCTGACATGCAGGGTAAACGTAGATACACTCGAAGAAAAGCAACATCTGAGGCAGCAGGGTCTGAAGACAAAGATGTCGCTATCAGTTCTCCAGGACCGTCGAGACGTTCTCAGACGTCCGCTCTTGTTAGTCAGCCTGAAACTGGCATTGGAGGCAGGACCAGGAGGAGTAAACTTGTGGAATCTAGTCCAAGCTTTACCACTGAAAGTTCTCAGTCATTAGATGTATCCAGATCAGGGTCGTCTCGAGGCAGGGGCAGGCCTTCAAGATTGAGATCCTCTCAGTCATTATCACCCAGTGTGGATTCATCAGAGTCTGAATCCTCGATGGTCCTGGAGGACCCTATTTGCAAAAAGAGGGGGAGGAAGCCTCGAGCATCTCTGCAGAGTCCTCTTACTCTTCAGTCCAAGGATGACAGTTTGGATATGAAAGAAACCGTTTCTCAAAACCTGGAGACAAAAAACAGTTCAGAGGAATCATCAGAAATCCCAAAAGATTTGAAGGAATTGGATCCGGTGACGAGAAGCAAAACTGAGCCAAATAAGGACGAGTCCGAGTCCCCAGCGGTGACTGAGTCTCAGGCTGAAAGTGAAGATCTAAAGAAGACTGAAGGTGAAGATGCACACCAGGAGAACAAGTCCCTGAGCAGTCCCGAACAAACCGACTCAAGCAGTAAAAAGCCTTCTTCACAAGAAGTGCTTGAATCTGTTGGGTTTGCAAACACACCGACGCAGGACTCATGTCCTCCGCCTGAGGACAAGCTGCAAGTCTCAGAGACATCCGAGGACAAGGCAGAAAAGGTTTCTGATCCCGAAGATGAAGTTACAGAAGTACAGCTGCAATCAAATTCAGACCAGCAAGAACCTGCAGCTCCTCCAGAGGAGGAACCTGCAGCCGAGGAGCTTCAACAAAGCCAGATGGAGTGTGCGCAGATCACAGACGAGGAAGAGCCGTCTGCCACACACCTGGTTTCAGAGTCCAGCGATAAGGAGGACATTCCTCTGCAGCACAACGAAGACTGTCATCCTGAGATAACTGAGGATGAATGCAAAGCATCGCCTGGCACTGAACCTTCGGGTTCTGCTGGACCTGACTGCAGCCCTGCAGGATCTGCCCAAGCTGGTCCCCAGGACTCTCCGGTTAAACAAAAAGACCTGGACGCTGTAACAGAATCAGTGGATGGGCAAAGCCCCAGCAATGGATGGATGAGGGGAACATGGTCCCCTTCAGCTTCCCCTTCCACCAGCATCCTCAAGAAAGGCCAGAAGAGACCATTGGAGGTGGAGATGACCTCTCCTCTTGTCAAGGTAAGAAACTCATGCAGCCCCAAACCCATTAGACTAAAGAGACCTTGATTTTGTTTTCTGTAATTTTCTGTAATTCTTTTTCCCTGCGTAGTCCCGGCGTGTGTCTTTTGCTAACCCCATCCAACAGCAGGAGATAGCTGATGATATCGATCGGCGCAGCCCGGCTCTTAGGACCAGCTCTCCCAGCAGGTCCAAAATCGGCAGCATCCCACAGCCAAAGGTATAGAATAAGCTGATGATGTTTCATATTTGTGTGGAACAGTTTCCATAGCAACAGTCTGCCTCTTTACTCAGCAGGTCACCACTCCAACCAAAGGCCTGAAGATCCTGAGCCCCAGGAATCTGTACAGTCCAGGTTACAGGAGCTCCAAGAAGTGCCTGGTGAGTGATCATGGTCTGACCAGCCAGAAGACCCAGCTTAATGCTGTTGTTATAGCACAGTTACAAACAAAACGTGTTGAGTCATTTCACCAACCAAATGTTCTGAACATTTTGTTGTATTGCTTTATTAGTGGTTCGAGTTTTAGTCAGCTTTGTAGCCTTGCTGTTTGAGCAGCACAACATTCTAGAACCGGCTTGGTTCCCTCTGTTGTTCTGTCTGGATAACGTCAAAAAGGTTCTTTATTTCACTCCTTTGATTCAAAAAGTTAGTCATAGATTCATTACAGAGACATAGAAGGTTTTTATGGTTACAACTCAGTCAATGAAAATGTAATATTACCAGGGACCCCAAAACTATGATTAATGCAGAAATGTTGTTCTACTGAAAAGTCCCGTGTCTGCTCTTGGCACTTAAGTGCAGACACGGGACTTTTCCTGTGCGTGGTCAGGACTCCTTTCAAATAAATGACTGCATCAGTGCAGTGTGGCATCACGCTGTGGTTCTGCTGAGGTGTTCAGGGAGCCCGGGTTGCTTTTAATAGCGGCCTTCCTCTTAACAACACTCCATAGTTTCTCTCTGGGTTTCAGGTCAGGGAGAGTACCACCATGGACACTGATCCAGCTTTTGATACTTTTGGCGGTGTGGGCCGGTACCAGGTCCTGCTGGTAAATTAAACCAGCATCTCCATAAAGTTTGTCAGCAGAAGGAAGTATGAAGTGCTCTAGAATGTCCTGGTAGATGGCTTTGTTGACTGTGGACTTCAGAAAACCCAGTGGACCAGAACCAGCAGATGACCTGGTGCCCCAAACCATCACTGACTGTGGATCGTGGATTCTGGACCTCTCCACTCTTCAGAGTCTGGAACCTTGATCCGTATTAAATCAAACTTTTACTTTGGACCACTGTTCAATGGTCCGATTCTTTTTCTTCTTCGCCCAGTTAAGATGCTTCTGACATCTGTGGTTCAGAAGTGCTTTAGGAAAGTGAGCGTTGGAGCCCATGTTCTGGATGGGTCTGTATGATGACTTGCAGCTTGAACTATGGATCTTCAAGGTGGTTATCTTTGTTGCCACACTTTTTCCTTCCACTCAACTTTTCATTAATATTCTCGGATACAGCACACCTAGGGCGCACCTGGGAAATCAGTGACTGGCTGCTAGAGAATGGTCAAGTCAGTCCCAATGATTACGGGAGCCATCATATTTAAATACGTATTTTAATGGTCTTATTTGAAATTGAATTTTTGAGCAACTTATTTCTTTATTATATTTTTTATTTGCTAATCATCCAATTGCCTGAAATACATCGCTCTGGATGTGAGGTCTCCATAATGGTTTTCTGACAGGCTAACAGAAATTGAATGGATGTAGACATCTAAATTAGTTTTTCTTTGCTACCATATCAGTCATTTTGAAATAAAGCTGATCATGAGTTGTACCTTTTAATTTCAGTAGAGATTTCTTTGTTTTCCTCAGATGTCTGAGATGACTCAGGAGCCTCGAGCCGTGCCCAGAGACTGCATCTATCCCTCCCTGGTGGGCTGCTCGGCCCCCGTGGAGGCTGTGCTTTCTCAGATATCCTCCACCATGTGGTGAGAACATCACACTGTGGCATGTTTTGGTCTTCTACCGTAATCCAGAAAGACGCAGAAGTAAAAGCGGGGCTGCATTGCTTCTGTTGGCTAACCCCGCAGGTCTCGAGGGTTCGGACAACTCATTCGTGCCAGAAACGTGAAATCGGTTGGCGACCTCTGTGCCCTGACTCCTGCTGAGATCAAGACTCTTCCCATTCGATCCCCAAAGATCTCCAACGTCAAGAAGGCTCTGAAGATCTACGAACAGCAGGTGATGCACAGGTCAAGACAGTGCTGATCACATGTATCATCGGCATGTTTGTAACGCCTGAGCTTTAATCGTACAGCGGAGAGGAAGAGGAGACGAGCTGAAGAGCTTTGATGAAACGGAGAGGATAACCTCAGAGCTGGAGGAGACGGATGGTCCTCGCAACCATGAGGAGGAGGAGAAGACCTCCGCAGAGACACTGGGTGTGTAAATATTGTGGATACGTTGCAGCAATACTCCCATTAGGGCTATTTAAAGCACTTTAAGGGAAAGCATATGAAAGGTTATGCTTCTGGCATTTATATTATCCATTTATGTATTGGTTTGTTTTGTTTAACCTGCTTGTAAATGGAAAAGGTCAGAAAATTGCTCAAAGGGTAAGAAATGGCCTAAAGGTTAGATAGGATGGTTTTGTCAGTATAAGGTTTAACAGTGTTAAGCAAGAGGTTCATACAGACCACAATGAGGGAATTCATGTTTAAAGACAAATTTAGCTTCCCTAATATTTTTCCCTCAGAACTATTTGGCCTTTGCAAAAAGGTTTGTTTGTGTTTAGTTTCAGATCTAATTCTTATGTAGAGCTCAGTCATTTCTTTCTTTCTCAAATCATTTGAATTATTAGAGTAAGCAGCAGACATGGTCTTCGTTAGACTGGAGTTTATTGTAGTATTTTTGTTGTGTGACTGTCGTACCGTTGACGTCCATGTCCCAGAAGATTGAAAGTATTTTAGATTTAAAGGTTCTTGATCACGCTGAAAATGGGTTCCATCTCTGGAGTCAAAAGTTTTTTCTAAAATAAAAACGACTCCTAAAAATAAGCAAAGGAACGGCAGCTGACCGTCTCACCAGGGTGAGGACAACACAACAGGGATCCCAAACTCAGGCATCCGTGTTGATCCAGGGAGGAGGAGGAAGTCTGGTATTGGTGCAATTACCTGTTGCACATATCTCCTGACAACTACTATTCTGCTTGGGAGTTAAAAGCAATCTGGGCAGCCTGAGCCACCTAGACTTTCACTTATTGATGAATGACTAAATATCTGACTGCATTCGGTTAGAGCAGTGGTGTCTGAAGCTGGTCCTCAAGGGCCGGTGTCCTGCATCTTCTAGGTGTGGTCCAGGTTCAACACAGCAGAACCCAATGAGAGCTTAATTAGCAGGCCTCTGCAGACATTGATGACAAACTGAGGCTCAATCCGAATACTCTTATAGACTAAGGACTCTTTAGCCAAAGCTCTGCAGGAGCTGCGCGCTGGCGAGGGTTGCTTTCAGCGCTAGTTATGTCGCCGACCCAGACTGACAACCTGCTGACTGGCATCAGTGCCCACGTTTCTCACAAGGACACCCAATACAGGCGCCCCATTTCAGCTGAAGAGTGCCTGTCCATCTGTCTCAGGTTAGTCGGCATCATTCAGGAGGCTTGATGTTAACATTTATCAGTGATCCAAAGTCGGGAAAATCTCCCGCTACGTCACATGGCAGAGTCTCTCTGATTGGTTGACGCCGCGCGTCCAGCTGCAAAAGTTCAGATTTTCCAACTCTTGTTTCCGCCGCTCTAGAGGCGCTTAACGCACGTCAAACCAAATTTGCAGCACGAAAAGCGCAGAAAGCTTGAAAACGCGCAGCGCAAGATTCCGCAGGACCTCTCTAAGACCCCTGAGGCACGTCCACCATAGCCTCTGCATGTATTTCGATGCCCTTGATGCTCAAAACTCTCGTCCTAGAAAACCAGCCAGCAGTAATCACCCAAGTTCAATTTCCTTTTGGCCCCGAAGGCTCAGGGGCTCAAAGCTGCACTTAAAATTACAGATTTGCAAAGCATTGGAAAAGACCCATTTTGATTTATTTATGTTCAAGCTATTAGAATGTGTAGGTAGGTTATCTGGGAAAGAAAATGTAAATTAACCCCCTGCTCAGTTACCTGAAATCAACGTTGCTCATTTTTGTGTTTTCCATGACTTTACAGCCACCGAGCTGGTGGAGGAGGTGTTTTCTCCAGATGGGAACAGCTCTGCGTCTCCGACACCAGAACGGCAGGATGGAGAGCAGAGACTCCTGGAAGTGTTGCACCCTGATGCAGACCTGTCATCAGCCGTGGAGGCTCTGACCTGCAGGATGACGCCACCGGGACTCAGCCGCTGCTCTGCACAGCAGCTGGTGGAGATGCACGAGCAGCTGGGAGACATGATGAGGGTGGTGGTGGTGGAGCTGCAGACACGACTGTGCCAGGCTGGGGACACGAACTGATGAGCTCAGCCGAATGATGCACTGAGGCAGGAAGTCCGAGCTCCTGAAGAACTTGCAATAGAAGAAGGAAATGCTTTCTGCTGGCTTTCGCTGATGGAGAATCTGATGGATTTGAATTTGGATCAGTTGGACGTTTTTCACATTTTTGCTTGCTTTTAATAACAGTTCATTTTCTGGTAGCTGCAGATCCTGAGTAGATTCTAGAATTGTTAAAAAAATTTAACACTTTTATGCAGTGTCGGGTATTTTTAAACTATTTCTCCATAAATTTTATTTTCCCCATTTCAATTTTTCTTCCATCTCTGTAAATAGTAGCCCCCCATTGTTTTTAGGCTGCCTGTGGTTATTTTCCATCACTTCTCTTAATTGTCTTAATGTGTTGTTAATGTTTCAACAGACTGAGCCTCACGGGGTGTGCTGTAGGCTTAATTTGTGGTTTTAATCTCCTAAATAAAAACAACTTCAGGACCTTTAGCAAGAGTTGTCTCTTTGGGAGATAGTTGCTGTGTGCATAGCAAGGCATTTTTACCGTGCCATCATTTTGATCTATAAACTTGCTTTTTTATGGCCTTAGAGGCCTTTATTTGAAAGTGGACGGACAGGAAATAGGGTTGAGAGAGGGGGATGACATGCGGCAGGTCCACTGGCCAGCAGTCAATCTGGGACGGTCGTATGGAGGGCTGGGGCCTCCGTACCTGGGCCGTGCATATTGCCCCAGCGCTACCACAGCACCCTGCATAAACTTCACTCATTAGATTTAAGCTGTACAGTTGATGTGTAAATGTAATGGAGGATGTGGCCTAAGGAGATCAACACCCTCTGTCACCCTTTATCCAAGTTATTAGGCCCAAATGGCCTAAAAAGGTTTATCCGACACTAAAAAGTCAATCATTGTTTCATAGGGAGGACGATCTGTAAAGACATTGGGGCGTGATCTCAGAACCATCAGAAGTCTTGTGGCAAATACTTGGTAGGTGCAAAAAAAAGGTGCTGAGTAAATAAAAAAAAAAAAAGGAAAATGACCTGCTAAATATGAGATGAATTGAAGGTGAAGCAACCAGGAGTTCATTCTCTCAAAGTGCTGTCATACAACGCACCGCATGGCTCGCCTGTGAAGATGACTACAAGATGACGCGGGCCGCCTCCTGACTGGCCTAAACTCCATCAAGAAGTTGTAGATATTTGTAAAACAAGAGTCAATGTGAAGGACAACAGTCCACTTCCGGTAGGCTGTGGCTGCTTACATCAGATCGGTGCAAAACCAAGAGTTCAGTCAGAACATGTGACTGAAGGCCAGATCTCCACCTGGTTTAAATGTTGGCGACACATACCCATGGATGGTATAAGAGAGGCCCCAGACTCCTGAATGTGTATAGTAGTGAAGGGATACAGAACAGTCACTGAATCTGGGGTTTTCCTCACTGCCTCTGCTGCTTGCCTTTATTTGGGGGGGAGGGGAACCTAGCAATTATTGCCCATCTGACACATTTACACTTAGATTTGCAAAAGCCTAAATGATTTGTTTCTAACCCTACAATTGAAAGGGTTTGCATTTTTCCCCGTTTTCCTTCTGCCCATGACTGAAAATCAGTTGGCTGCAGACGTTGCTGTCTAACCTGACAGGCTGACATACAACTGCTCTAACAGAAGATGCCAGGAGCTACTTTCTGCTCGGAGCTTTGATGAGCAAGCTCCTTTCTGGCTCACTGTTTAAGTAATTATCTGATTATTTTTGCTGAGCTCTGCCAGTGGCTGCGCTGCCTTTCTACACTTTATTGAGATGAGCCAGATTCAGGCGTGCAAGCTTAGCAGATTGTGCTCCAGCTCTGCAGGGCGAGAGCTTCTAGAGGATTCAGCGACGAGGTAAGACGCATGATGCGGGGACCGGTGCATGTAGAAGTGTCCATTTAGCCTGTTGGAATAGGACTTTTTAGCAGGATACGTGTCCTCATGTTGAGCTCTCTGTCATCCAGTGGAAGGCTTTGTGTTATTTTTAAATGATGGAAGCACAAGAAAAGTATTTAAAGTGTGTGAGATTGTCTTCCTTAATAAACTGAGGCTTTTTCAGTGTTTCATGACACTGGCTTTTTGCTTTGAAGGCATGTTCACTGTGTAAAGCTCAGCTTGTACTGTGGGGGGGGGGGGAGCCTCTGGCTGCATGACTTGAGTTATTACAGGCAGAGTGGTGCAACAGTTTTGTTTTTTAAACCACCTTTCATGTTTGCGATGGCTTCAGATAATAATTGTGCATTGAGCTCAAATTCAAGTGAGTTTAGGGATTCATTGTCCAGAGGAGTAAACTCTAATGAATCCGAGAATTCAGTTTGTACCTGAGGAGCTAGATCGGAATAATCTGAGCTATACAAATCATAGTAAAAACTTCAAAATGTATTGTTTATCGCTTTCAGGTCAGCTGTTAACACCCCTATCTGAATTGAGTTTATTGCTTTATCTGCTTGTGTTTGTTTGATACGCCAAGCTAACAACTCACCCTGTTCAAAATACAATTGTCTCAGTTTCATTACATTTTTCATTGCTTTTGTAGATAATACATTGTATTTAGCTCTTAATTTAAGAGGTTCTGTATTTAGATAAGTTGTAGGATTACAAAATAGTTGTTTCTATGTCTAATAGATTTTTC
Source organism: Fundulus diaphanus (assembly GCA_037039145.1). NCBI lineage: Eukaryota > Metazoa > Chordata > Actinopteri > Cyprinodontiformes > Fundulidae > Fundulus > Fundulus diaphanus. Next base: position 10,396,849 of record CM073132.1, read on the forward strand.
AAGTTGTTCCAGTTCCTGTTTACATAGTTTGTGTTTGAAGCTGGTAAAACTGATCATTTGGCCTCTTAGGAACGCCTTAAAGGCCTCCCATCTCAGTCGCAGAAGTTTGGTGAGTGTTTAATTCAAAATGCATATCTATTTTTGTTCCGATGAACTCTGTGTCCCTTTGCCAAAATGGTTGTAAGCACCACTGATGAAAAGGAGAGATTAGGAACTTCAAGATGGAATGCCATTGAAGCATGATCATAAATTACTATACTGTCATACCAGCTATTTGTTATATGCGGGACTAGATCAGTTGAAACTAAATAATAGTCAATTGTTGAATATGCCTGGCAAGTGCTAGAATAGCATGAAAGGGTACGTTGATTAGGATGCATAATGTCTACCAAATTTAGATCTTTCATATAATAAAGTAGTTCTTTCCTTGTTTATAGATTGAGAGGTATCTCTATCTAACATGGGTGTCTAAAAAAGCAGGATTATCATTATTTGCTCAATAAAAATTGACCAGATTCAGTTTTACAGATAGAATTGCACAGTGTAAGATTAGATATTTGCCATATCGAGCCTCCTTTTTATATATAAGCTCCAATGGCACTGAGCTGTGAATTAATGTAATTACACCCCTAAAATGTGAACTAAAAGAGGTAGAAAAAAACTTGACCATGCCACCTCCTGTTCACTCTACTAACATCATCAGAGGTTAAATGGGTCTCTTGAAGGAAATTTATTTTAGCTTTTAATTGGTGAATCCTTTTCATCACCTGATTCAGTTTAGCAGGTTAGTTCAGCCCTCTTCCAAGAGGTTAATTGTAGGTGAGCGGCCATCAGTGATGACCGCTGAAATGATGGCCCATCAGAGAAAGAGAAAAATTATTTCAGTTATGTTGTGTGCATTTAAGGGCAGGCTGCAGGGGGGAAACAAGACAAATAAAGAAAAGAACATATAAAAACAACAACAAACAATGATTGACAGCATAAAACCCTGGACTAAGAACTCCCTCCCAACCCACTGAGAACAGTTCCAAAGGAGCCCTTTAGATTCGGCCATGTAGCCCAGCTGGTCCACCCAGGAACTTGTGATGGAGAGGCACGGCATGAATGAACACATCAAAAACAAACAAGCAAAAAAAACATTATACAGAGGGGCCCTGGCAATCAATAGTACAAAAAACAATTAAACCATCAAAGAATGTATATATTTACCTTGGTTATCTTAATCATAAGGTGAGATAACGTGTATTAAACAGGAAATGGGGATACTTTGATAAAAAGTACCTTCTTATACCACAAAACTGGAGAGATATAATTTTGAAGTGGCTTTAGAGAATTATAGAAAAAGATTGGATTATCAACCATTTATCCACATACGTATATTGAGAGATGTGTTGACTACATCATCTAAGTCTATCTGCTGTCCCGTAACAGAGGAGCTAAGAGCTTATAAGAAATATTTCACAATTCAATCACCCTTCATTGAACCTCTACCTGGTTCGCTTCCAGGTGTCGCTCACCCTTGAGTTGCCGCATGAAAGACTCCACTTCTGCTGCAGTGTCAAAAACATGACGTTTCTTCTTGTAGGTCACCAAAAGCGTGGCAGGGTGCAAGACACCTTAGTGCACCTCCGGTATCAAGGGGGAAAGGGAAGCCAGCTCTATCTTCACTTGGTAAAATATCTTGCCCTTTTTTAGAAGATCAGCAGAGACATCTGGGAAGAACATGACTCTTTTATTCTCTCGGCGTATATCTCCCCTCGCCCTGACAGCCTTCGTGACCCAGACTTTGTCAGCATAGTTCAGCAGCTTTTTGACCACTGCCCTGGGCGTGTATCCACAGCATTAGCTCGTCCAACTCTGTGCGCTCTCCCAATAATCAGTGAGACGGGGAACGTTTCTGCACCAAGCACTTCAGACATCCATTTCTCCAGAAAAACACACATATCAGAGGCTTCAGTCCCCTAGGGAAGGTCGGTTAAGTCGTAGGTTGAAGCGGCGACTATGATTTTCCAGGTCTTCTTCTGTTGCAGAGCATCTGTTACAGATCCCAAGAGTACCGTGGCAACAAAATGATAAGTCTGTAAAAAATACAGAGAGGCACAGCATCAATGAACACACGATGTGTAGTGGTTTTCATCCAGTTTGCATCTCTTTAATTTGAAAAAACTTGTTTTATACAAACATTTCCCTGAGCTTCAGTTAATTTACTGGCCACTTTAAGGCAATGAACTCCAGTTTCCCACTGTGAAGGTGATAGTTTTGCTCTGCAGGTCAGGATGGTAATGAGACATTCAAAGGCCTGCTGATGTTCATAGCTTCACTCAACTGGGGTTCGTGACGATAACTGGGAACTCCTAGCTTTCTTTGCAGGTGGCTTTAGTTGTTGAGAGCTGGCATTCATCTGGAGCAGCTGATATAGTGGTCTAGCTATACGTGAAAAATCTTACACGTATGCTCTGAAATAGCTAAGAAACCCAAGTAGCCTCCTCGATCCTGTACCGTCTGTGTGGTCGGTTCTTTTAGAGCCTGCACTGCCTATCCCCATCTTTGGACACCAGACGTCCAACGTACCTAACCTCCTTGCGGAACAGCTTGCATTTCTCTGCTCTTAGTTTGCTGCCTTGACATCGCAGGGCTTGGAGCACACATCTTAACACATCTACATGATCCTTAAAGGATTTGGAGAAACAGAGAACATTATCTTGATAGGGGATACAACATTCATCCCTCGGTGTGTCCAGCATTTCCTGCATGCTCCTTTGGAAAGCAGCTGGGTCATTTGATAGTCCAAAGGGGATTCTAACCCATTCATAAAAAACCCAAGGGGTTGTACAAGCAGTCAAATGCCTATAACCCTCAGCAATAAATCCCTGATGATAGGCTTTGCCTTGGTCTAAGATGGAAAACCAAGCATAACCTCCGAGTAAATCGATCAGGTCCTGTATGCGGGGAAGGGGATGCTTGTCAGGTACAGCCTTTTTGTTAAGGAGTCTATAATCAAAGCAAAGGCGCAGCGACCCATCTTTCTTTCTCACACAACTTACAGGTGCGGCATAAGGTGACTGGGACTTCACAATCCACCATTTTACTATCAAGTCCTGGATGTACTCTTTTACTTCCTTGTACATCAGCTTTGGTATTGAGGTATAAGCTTTCTGGACCGCCGTGTCATCTGTGAGCCTCATTGACATTTGGAGTGAGGGGATGCACCCAATATCATCACCATCACGGGAAAATGCAGCTGATTCCTCAACCATTACCTTCCTGACCAGCTCCTGTTGTTCTGGGCTCAGGTGAAAGATATCAACTGGTGGGAGCCAAGGCTCAGTAGAGAGGACTACAGGGATTGTGGCATTTTTGACGTCTACCTTATCGGGGAATATGAGTGGACTTTCACCAACTTGTGCTTCAGTGGTTCCCATTTCCATGACTTTGGCAACGTGCTGAATAGATCTCAGCTGGGTTCTCTTTGGAATCACTATGTCATACTTGTTGTGGTTGGAAATCGGCACCTTAATGCGAGGTCGTTTGTTCTTACTTATCTCTAGAAGGCCCTCTTCAATATCCAGCTGCTCTAATGTTACACTATTTTGTGAGGGGTTCATACAGGACTAATGGGTCAGATAGATTGAAGTTAGGGGGCACTTGCACTTGTACTGTTTTGCCCGCTAGAATATTTACACTCTCCTTGCCCACTCGGACTATGCCAAGTCCATCATCTGATGATTCTTGCCTCTGAATAAAGTTATCTATAGCCTGTACCTGGTCGGTTTCCACTCCAAGTGCTTGTTGAAGAAGGCCTGTTACTATTGTGGTCATGTCTGAAGCCAGAAAGGGAACCTGTATGGCCAGGTTAGGGTTTTCGTTTCCAGGTATGTCAGCTCTACCCATACATCAAATGGTATGACCTGCCCATTTGCCGCATATACGCAAGTCGAGGCTTTCCCCTGGGTCGAGGAGGTCTTCCAGTGGCCTTATGGGATGAGTTGGCACGAAAGTCTTGTGCCATGACCTGTCAATGATGCTTACTTGAGAGCCTGTATCAAATAATGATACCATCACAGCATAGCCATTGCCGTGGCATTTCAATAGACTTTTCCCCAAATAACAGTGCAGTGTTACTGTCATATTCAAGGCCTGGTGCCTCCTGAAATCTATCCCTACCATGCTTCTTGGGATATTTATTTTGCTTCTGGTTAAGTTGTTTGGGTGTGGTGTTGACCAAGTGCAACTGTAGTTGTAAGGTAGTTTTTGATTCTCCTTTCAGTGGTAAGCTCCCGTTTCCCCGATGTCTTCGTTGTTTTCAGACAGGCAACTGCCTGGTGCCCTGGATCACCTCAGATGAAACAGTGGTTGCGGCTCTTTAGACTTTGCAATGAACAGTTCGTGCATTTGAGCCTCTGAACTTTCCTTGGGGAAAGAGGTTGACCAAGTGTGCTTGTGTCTGAAAGTCCTACTGTGGTCTGGTGGGAGATTTGTGATGGAAACATATTTGAGTGTGTTGCCTGTGTGGCCACGGCTTGCTGACTGATTAGGGTTGCCACTACATCTGTCAACACCTGCACCTGAACACTGTGTTGTATAGTTTGGTTTTCCTTCCTGTGTGCAGCCTTATCTCCATCATCTACATGAATGCTATGTGCGTGGAGAGCTCTCTGTCTGGGTGCATAGTTTAATCTTCGCTGATGTTCATTTTCATCACTGATAATTTTGGTTATATGACTGACAATTTCCTCATCAGTGACATCAGCATTAGAGAGGAGTGGCCTCAACTGTCTAATATCCACATGTCTGGGCCCGAAACCCTGGTAAATACTGTGAAGAAACACTTGCTGGATGGTTTGTGTCATAGCGAATTTGGGTGCTGGGCTGCTTTGACAAGAATAGTATCTTCTGTTTCAGGCCAATCATGCAATATACAAACTGTTGTGGAGGTTCCTGCTAATTTTGCTTGGCACACATTAGTTCTTGAAACAACTCTGTACTTGCCTTTTCACCAACATGTGATCTGAGAAAGCCCTTGAGTTCACATATTGTTATTCCATCTTCATTTGTGAGCATATCCTTAAAGGCGCCTGCCTTGAATGTCCTCAGTACCCTTCGAACTACCTCAGCCTTGGTGAAGCCGCCTTTAAACCCATCATCTACTTGTTTGTAAATGCTACTGTAATGTCAGAGCTTTGATCCCCAATCTGACCTCCATGCACCTTAAACTCTCTGGGCTGAAGATAAGGAAGTCCCTTAAGGACACAACACCATCTGTATCTATCCTGGATGGTGGGGGACTGACAGGGTCTGGAGATGTGTTGGTCCACTTTGGTCATGAAGCTGTATGTTTTGTGAGGTAGTCATTTCTCTATATTCTTGTAATTTCTCATCCAGCTCTTGATGCATTGTTTGTACCATGTCTACATATTGAATGGAACTTTCGGCGTTGAGATTGATGGATTGTGAGGAATTGATTGGGCTGTCACTTGCTTGGTTATTTGGGCTTGGTGGGGTGGCAGAAAAAACATTACTTACTTTTAGCTGTGTAGTATGACCGTGTGTTGCAGACAATATATTTGTAGGTTCTTCCAACTTTTGAGGGAAAATCTCTGTACACAGTCCAACTTTGTCCATAAATGATGTTATACACCAAGTCATACCACATCAACAACTGGCTCATACCCTGATCTTCAGAGCTAAGCAGTGTTTCAGACAGCATGTAATAAGGATATGGTTAATGCAGCCTTCTTCATCAGTGGGCTCCAAGCTTTCTGCTTCCTGGCTGTTGCCTGTAACCTCCCTGGGTACCTGGTATACTTCAGTTTCACACAGCTTGATCAAGTTCTTTTTGATGCATCACACCAGCTGTTTACATGCTGTTGATATGGTGAGAGTCTGCTTCAACAGCGATGCGATTCCTTTGGTTGAATGAAGGGCTTTATCTGCCTCCAATGCCCTTTTTGGACCTCCACCTACTGTCGTCACGGCACCTGTCGTCCTTGCAGTTCTGGTGTCACTGGATCTGCGCTCCTGGATAGTTTTGATGGAGGCAGGTCCCGGACGAGCCCCCACAATTTGTTACATGTCCCAGCAGCAATGAACACACGAAGTGTAGTGGTTTTCATCCAGTTTGCGTCTCTTTAATTTGAAACACTTCTTTTATACAAACATTTCTGATAACTGAAACATTAGTGCTATGACATGTCCATACATTCCATTGTCTTCAAATAAACTTACTCTTGACATCCCCATTCCCAAAGTCTTGTATCACATTCCCCATAAGAGGACCAAAATATCAATCAATCATTGAATATAGAACAATTTAGACTACTATGATGGCATAATATAAATTACAGTAGGATTAGACTGTACTCAAAGCTAACAATTACTTTAATATCAATGTCTGCAGACTTGAGCACTTAAATCTTAGATTTAACTCAACTCTGGGAATAAACAGACAATATCAGATGGAATGAATTTTAATAATCAACCTTTGACAAATGAACTTTCCTTCTCAACACTTAATTATTTGCAATGAATAAAACTTTTTACATAACTTCACAAACTTCCACAAGTGTGATAAGACCCAATATGCACCACAGTCTAAAAACTTCTCTTCAACCCGCAGTGACGCATTCGGCGGCCGCATTTACACCTTTTGTCACCCGCATCATCGGTCTACAAATACGGTCTTCGAAGGATGCAGTCCAGAACACACTCTATAGGAAGCTGCTTATGGAGCCGCCAGGAAAAATAAATCACTTTTTAAGGATTGATCAGGATCAATGGGGGCCCAGATCCAACCCACAGATGCTGATTGGCAGGCGAAGTGATTCTGCTGAAAATATCATTATAAAATAAAAAGGCCATTGAGGAAAACACCATTATGAAATAAAAGAGGACTTTAAAAAAATACATTTTGAAATAAAAACTGCTGGAATTAAATAATGCCTCAATAATTATTTTATTGTGAAAATATTTATGTGAAATAAATGTATTTTTTTTTTAAAGACGAATGAAAAATATTTCAGAATTATTAGATTATAATTTTATAAGCATTCAGTTATTTCCCAAATTCATTGTCACTTTAAATATTTGAATCACAATTTTATTCAAGTAGATAATTATTTCATAATGTTTTATTTATTTATTTCATTTTGAACACTTTGGTGTTCCATAGAGAGAGCCAAACGATGTACTTAAATAATGTCTCATACTTATGCTGTCAAAAATAATATTCTCATCCAATGTTGCACATCAAACCAATGCAAAATGCTGTGCAGATGAGTGAGCTAAGATCTATGTACCTAGAATGGAGTTACCATCAGTTTCTAACAAACCAACTGAATCAGAGAACTGAATTTTCTCAATCAAAGGGACATTTTAAAAGATTTCTGTGGAATCATTTGTGTGGTGACACCTGTCCTGCAATTAGGTTCTTTACACTGTTCTGAAGAAGTGTCCCAAAAAAGAATAAGTGATGCAGAATGATGAGTTTAAAGTCTAACTTGCCCCAATATCCACTTTTTTGCAGAAAACTGGGTCTAAGGGTGCTACTTTTATGTTACTGTGCATTTTTTTATATTTCTATGTGAACTGAAATAAAATCATTAAATGAAAAGCATCATCTATACACATGCAACCGGGCCTTTTAATGACTTCATGATGCCAAAGTGCTCCAATATAGAAATGAGTTTGATACCCCTGCTTTATATGATTAAAACATAGGAAAATAAAAACAGAATAAAAGTAAAAAAACAGTTGGAATAAAATTTTGGAAAATTGAAACACATAGGAAATTTGAGACTAAAAGCAAATATTAATGATTTTAAAAATTCTTGGACTACAAGCTTAAACTAATGATGTTTCAGTTTAACTAGACCAGTCAAAGGCAATCCTAAACAAATGTGTTATTAACCTTGTTTTAAAAGAACTCAGAGTTTCAGCACTTTTACAATTTTCTGGAAGTTTGTTCCAGATAAGTGGACCATAAAAACTAAATGCTGCTTCTCCGTGTTTGGTTCTGGTTCTGGGTATGCAGAGTACGCTGGAGCCAGAAGACCTGAGTGGTCTGGAGGGTTGATACACTGACCTGAATAGAGATCTCCTGCATAAATTAACTCTTGTCATAGTTAGTTGCATAAATGTTCATAAACCTCCAGGATTCTGAATACACATTTGCCCTTTTATCATAATATATCTACCTGAAGGGTCAGATATAGTTTTAGTAGCAACAAATGGGATGTTTTTGTGCAGCAAAATCACTGTTCATCTCGACTCTGAACCAAATGACAAGAAAACTTGACCTACCCTATCTCTTTTTAGCTTTTTATGCTCCCTGTCAGATAAACGTGTTTCTTGTAAGTGAACAATATCAGGTTTTAATTTATTTTTGGTAAGTATAGATTCTTTCTTTTTATAGGGCTATTAAATTCTTTATATAAAATATTACAAATTTTAATGGACTTAACCTTAGCCTTGACTATAATGAAAAGTCAACAAGCAATTCTCCGTTTTATCTAGGTAACCCATCAAAGCTATAACGAACAAAACGATCCATTTTTTGTCTCTCTGATAAATAGAAAAAATACAAATCCTTTCTTTCAACTATTAACCTGTTAACAAGTTACTTATCTTTATAACAATAGTACTCACCGACCCCATAGTACAGAACTAAAATAAAACTGAAGAAACTGGAGAAACATCAAGATTAAACCACATGTATTTAGAAGGATCAGGACGGATCACTGTAACGCCGTGTGTCCAGGAGCCAGCAGCAATCTAATTCACCCATCTCTGGAGGAGTGGTCTTGAACAGATAGCAACCACATTCCTGTATGTAATCGCCAGTATACGCCATCAAAAAGGGCCAGTAAAATGATCCCAGAAGCATTCTGAATAGGCCCTCATTTATTTGAACTCAGTGTTAATTGTCAGCAATCATTCGCTGTGGGCGTCTGCTGTTTCTCCTGCGTTAGGCTGTTGAGGAATGCAATGGCCTCCTCTGCAGAGTCGTAAAAGTGGGTTCTTCCGGCGACTGGCTGGACCTCCAGGTGTGTAAGATAGATGAGGTAGTAGGGATTCTTGCTTTGATTGCTTGTAACACAGGGACGAGCTGTTTGCGGCGTTTAGCTAATTCGGTGCTCATTTCAGGGAAGAAATTGATTTTCATTTTGTTGAAGCTGAGAATTCCTTTCTTTCTGGACAAACGCAAAATTTTCCCTAATCTTAAAACTGAAGTGGATAGATCAAAACAAGTCTGGGGATGATATGAGGAGGTTCACCTGGTATGGGGTCTAAGGACACGGTTCCGTGTGCTCGTTCAATTTCCACCTCCAGCCGCTGAGCTGCCGCATATGAGCCTTATGCTCCCAACACCTCAGTTATCCAGCTTGTAAAGAATTTCACAGGGTCTGTGCCCTCTGAGCCTTCTTTTAGTCCCACCACTAGGACCTATTTTTAAGAGAAGCACTTTACACTAACTGAAAATCCAAGATGGCCACCAGTTTTCAAGATTTCAAGACGTAAAGTTGTCGGGGGGAAAAAAGTTTATTCAGTGTAAAACGTGTATAAATAGAAACATGCTATTAATCCAAAAGTTAAATAGAATGCATTTTGACTGAAAAATATCTTTAAATTCCAAATGGCCACCATATTTCCAGATGGCGGTCACTGCATGACTTTAAATCAGTACCTTCGGAGTTTATCCCAAACGAGGTGCTTGTACCATTAAGTGAAAGATTCCTATGGAATATATGTTCTAACGCTAATTTTGCAAAATGCAAACTGAACCCAACGGGGATTGGCAGATAGATGGTGAGGTCTGGCATGTGTCAGCATTTGACAAAATGTGGCTGCAATACTGACAGGCGAGGCCTATGCAAAGGCTATCGCTTCAGCCTCAAGTGTACACAGTTGTGTGCATGCAAATGTGAAGACTAAATAATTGACTAATCCACCCCTCCGATCAAAAGAAAATCATTTCCTGTTCCATATGCTGTATTCTTCCAATTTTTGTGCAAAATGTAGACAGGAAATTGATGTCATCCTACCCAATAGGAAAAGTTTAATCATATGTCTAATGCACCAGCCTACCCCGGATAATAATGTCACATCTTCTAATACTGTTTAAATGCAACATGCACAGCGCTACAGTAGCTATACATGTCTCTATACTGGACGGTCATTTGGTCAAATTAAAAGCATCACTAAGAGATGTCCTTAGCGACATCTAAGTCTCCATAATCTAGATCGAAAAATGAAAATGACAAAAACATTGATTAGGTCCTCAGAAGGGGTTTTTCTTTGTTGAAACGTTTTGCCTCTTCTCCAAGAGACTTCTTCAGTCTGAGGAGTTACCCATAAACTCAGCCTTTTAAGTAGGAGCTTTGCATAGTGGCTACAATCAAAACTTGTGCTCACATGCAACGGAGCAACATCAGGCTAGTAACCAAACAAAATTTAAAACTACTTCAAATGGACGGGTTTCTTGAAAGATTGCCGCAATGTTGTTTTTTTGTAAACATGGGTAATGTACTTTTCTGAGAGAATTGGTCCTGGAGCCTGAATCTCACCACCAAGTGAGATTGCTTCAGCAATTCACTGTGCCACATGCCTCTCTGGTTATCAGATGGAGGAGTCTGGGCTTGGCAGTTGCCTCTCTGCAGGCTCAATTATCATTAAGAAGAACCAGCAAGACTTTAAGGCAGACAGAAAAACAAGAGTCTTCCTGCCCAAAACAAATGCTGCTATCCAAACTGGCTCCCCTGCAATCTTAATTTATCCTGGATGTTGTGTAAACAAGACGCTCTGTGACATCTGTAACCTGGGCAGAGCCACTAAACTGCCTGATAACGTTTCATCACTATCAAAGACTAATGGCTGCAAGTGCTGTCTGGGACAGTTCACAGACAAACACACACACATGATTACACTAAAACACACAGGGACACACACACACACACACACACACACACACACACACACACACACACCGCCTTTACTGTGTTTTCTTCCCTCACTATGCTGCTTTCTGTTTTAGTTGTAGTGTCAGAAAGGTCAGATCAGAGACATCAAGCTTTAGCTTTATGAATGAACAATTAAGCTTTGAAGTTTTAGTGATAAAGCTCGTTCCAGTGAAACAATGAAACAAAAGAAGTTATTCTATTGGTAGCTTTGGAGAGCTTGGACAAAATTAGTTTAGATCAGAAATCCCCAAGAATATACTTAGCTTATTTCTTATTATTAATGGAAACCATTAAGTCTTTCTGTATGTTTGTTAATGCATTAAAGAAGCTAGTCAAGGATTTATTTAGCTTATTCCTTTGTTTTTCCTATGTCTGTAATGTTTTTTTCTGTTCATGTACAGCACTTTGAATCGTCTTGTGACTGAAAAGGGCTATATAATAAACTAGCCTTGCCTTGTCCTGCAATTTGTGGTACCAACTCCCAGTTTTACTCCATGGGTCAGACACCCTGTCTACATTTAAGACAAGACCTAAAACTTTCCATTTTGAAAAAGCTGAGGATAACCTAAGCCATTCTAGCTATCTCTGTAGTTATGCTGCTGGAAGACATTAAGACCATTTTCCCTTACTTGTGTGAGCTTTTAATACAGTCATGGCCAAAAGTATTGAGAATGATTCAAATGTTAATATTTACAAAGTCTACTGCTTCAGTTTTTATAACGGCAATTTGCATATACTCCAGAATGTTATAAAGAGTGATCAGCGTAACAGCAATTAATTGCAAAGTCAATATTTGCCTAGAAAATGAACTTTATCCCCCAAAACACATTTCAACGTTATTGCAGCCCTGCCTTAAAAGGACCAGCTAACATCGTTTCAGTGATTGCTCCATTAACAGAGGTGTGGGTGGTGATGAGGACAGGGCTGGAGATCATACTGTCATGATTAAGTAAGAATGACACCACTGGACACTTTAAAAAGAGGCTGGTGCTTGGCATCATTGTTTCTCTTCTGTGAACCATGGTTATCTCTAAAGACACACGTGCAGTCATCATTGCACTGCACAAAAATGGCCTAACAGGAAAGAGAATCGCAGCTAGAAAGATTGCACCTCAGTCAACAATCTATCACATCATCAAGAACTTCAAGGAGAGAGGTCCCATTGTTGCCAAAAAGGCTCCAGGGCGCCCAAGAAAGACCAGCAAGCGCCATGACCGTCTCTTAAAAGTGTTTCAACTGCGGGATCGGGCAGGAATGGTAGCAGGCAGGTGTGAGTGCATCTGCACGCACTGTGAGGCGGAGACTCTTGGAGCAAGGCCTGGTCTCAAGGAGGGCAGCAAAGAAGCCACTTCTCTCCAGGAAAAACATCAGGGATAGACTGATATTCTGCAAAAGGTACAGGGAGGGGACTGCTGAGGACTGGGGTAAAGTCATTTTCTCTGATGAATCCCCTTTCTGATTGTTTGGGACATCTGGAAAACAGAAGACGAGGTGAGCGCTACCACCAGTCTTGTCTCATGCCAACTGTAAAGCATCCTGAAACCATTCATGTGTGGGGTTGCTTCTCAGCCAAGGGAGTCGGCTCTCTCACAGTCTTACCTAAAAACACTAACCTGACAACAGCCAGCTGTATGTCGCTCCGCCTAGCTCCACTCACATACATCTGGGACACCGCCGATAGAGAATGATTTCTCCAACCAATTTTATGGTCTGGCCAATCAGGACGCAGGGCTGGAGTTTCATAGATGTGACGTAGTGGAGACGCGACCATGACGTGAGACTGTTTTGATAGCAATGGCGGCTCATCGAGGAAGCAAGCGTTAACATTGATGCTGCTATTTCTTCCGTGTTGTCCAATCTACCTAATATTGTTTCATTAAAAGAACATCAGAGAATGGCTCTGAAGGCTTTTGTTGGTGGAAACCATGTTTTCGCCCTTCTCCCGACCGGATTTGGCAAGTTTTGTATTCCGGGGCGCGTCCGCGGAAGCGCCCCGGAGCAGTTAGCGGTTAGCGCGAACCATGTTAGGAGGCCTTTAGTCCTCAACGCGGTCGGCCCGGGATCGACTCCGACCCGCGGCGCTTTGCCGCCTGTCTTCCCCCCTCTTCCTGTCAGCTCACTGTCAATAAAACGCGTGCCACTAGAGCCGCAAACACATAAAAAAAAAAAGTTAGTTTTTTCCTGCGTCGCTCTCATCAGCGTCACGGGTTGGCTTCGGTGTGAGTGGTTGAAATAGCACGTCGATAAAGATGACAGACAAGTGGCTTATCCAATCATATGCAAGGATTTTTGATAAGGCCCAGCCTTCAATAAAGGCAATTCCTATGGAGGTGTCCCAGATGTGTGAGTGAAGCTAGGCGGAGCGAGACATGCATCTGGCTGTTGTCAGGTTATAAAAACACAGCCATGAATAAAGAATGGTACCAGAATGTCCTTCGAGAGCAACTTCTCCCAACCGTCCAAGAGCAGTTTGGTGATGAACAATGCCTTTTCCAGCATGATGGAGCACCTTGCCATAAAGCAAAGGTGATATCTAACTGGCTCAGGGAACAAAACATAGAGATTTTGGGTCCGTGGCCTGGAAACTCCCCTGATCTTAATCCCATTGAAAACTTGTGGTCAATCATCAAGAGACGGGTGGAAAAACAAAAACCTAGGAATTCTGACAAAATGCAAGCATTGATTGTGCAAGAATGGACTGCTATCAGTCAGGATTTGGTCCAGAAGTTGATTGAGAGCATGCCAGGGACAATTGCAGAGATCCTGAAGAAGAGGGGTCAACACTGCAAATATTGACTTGCTGCATTAACTCATTCTAACTGTCATTAAAAGCTTTTGTTACTCATAATATGATTGCAATTGTATTTCTGTACGTATGTGATGACAACATCTGACATACACACATGAAAACCAGAGGGCAGCAAATTATGTGAAAATATAATATTTGTGTCATTCTCAATACTTTTGGCCATGACTGTACAACAAACTGCCTGTGTTCTTTCATTCTTTTGATCTGAAAACTGTCTCAGAGCTCATCTGCTTGTGTTTTTCACCTAGATGAAGCCACCTATGGTCTGGAGCTGGTCTGCTATTACTCTTTTACTTTTCTCTTACATAGAAAGTATTCCTGGATCAGTGCTTCTATGTCTTTTTGTGTCTCTGCTCTGTCTTCTCAAACCCCCAGTTGCTCATGGCAGAAGGCCGATCACACTGAGCCTGGCTGGTTCTGCTGGAGGTTTCTTCCTGTTAAAGAGGAGTTTTCCTCTGTGTCGCTACATGCATGCTCGGTATGAGGGATTGCTTCAAAGTTAACACAGAGTTGTGTTGTAGTAACCAAAAAGTTTAATTTTTAAGCCGTGGTCATCTAGTTGCTGTTTCAGGAAGAGAAGATATGCTGACGGTGCTGGTTCTGGGATGGACTGCATTGCTTTCTGGCCTCCCAACTGCAGCCTCCTCTTTAACATCAAGTAAGTGCAATCAACGGCCTGTCCCCAGAAGCCCATGTCAAACTAACATCGTTGGTTAGGTAGTGTAGATGAGAAATATTCTGAGAATTCTCCTGCTCCCAAATTTGTTGGAGAAGAAATTCAAACCAAATGTTTCTCAGTGGAAGACATATCTGTGGTGTTCTGACAGGGTTTTACTTCTTTCCGTTATCGGCTTGCATGCAGGATTTCCTGTGAGTAGAGGCAACAAGTGGTCAGCTCGGAAATGTGAACTCTTCATCCCACCTCCTCTACCTCCTCCTATGTTTCCTCCAATCAAACGCAAAGCAGAACTGATGGTAAGGAGGCCCCTTTGGTCACCAACTATGGAAAAAGATTTCTTTGTTTCTATCAAGAACAATTGTTGTCTTGTCCCTGCTGATAAAACAAACTCAGATGCATTCAGTTCTGCAGGTTCAGCTTCTAATGTGGTCGGGCGAACTAAAAAAAAAACCCATCCAGTGATGTTGAACCCATTATTCTTATATCTTCAGGTTGATATGACAGAACACATCACAGGACCCACAGGAGAAAAGGTGACGGAAATCTTTTATTTATATATATATATATATATATATATATATATATATATATATATATATATATACATACATACATACATACATACATATAACCCTTGTGGACACCGCAGTGGACAATTGTTTTCTTTAAACTTCACAGACCACTTTATGTTTTATGTTTCCAGGGCTGCAGAGGGCCGAGAGGAGCAAAGGTACGGGACAGAAACCGCATTTTTCCTCTTTCTTTTTTTTCTCTCTTTTTTTTTTTAGACACTTATCGATTAGAAGTAAATGCTGTGTGTGTTTTAGGGTAAGCCTGGTGTGATGGGTCCACAAGGAGAACCAGGACCACAAGGTCCTCTGGGAAAGCCAGGCCAAAAGGTAAAACCCAGTTTCTAATAGAAACTGTGTCTGTTGTACTCTTGAAAACAGCAACCAACAATTATAAAACACTAAAAAAGTCAAAAGTTTTCTCAATTGCCTAAATCTGTTAGTCGTTTCAAAAGTCCTGGCTAAGCCTCCATTTATGTACTAACACGGCTTCAAACCACATCTCTGAATAAATGTTTCTAAACAATTCACTGAGTACATTTTAGCAAAGCAAACTGGAGCTGCAGCGACTTTATTAGGAAAAAAGACTGGAAAAATAGAAGCCAATGAAACTAAAACAAATTCTTAATTTGTTTAAATCTGAATTACATCACAGCTCCATGCTCTGAGTGGGTCTCCAACTAAGGTTCCCATCTCTGCTGTCATGGTTATCACTATGAATAAAGATATGGCCCAATTATGAGCTGTGTTTAAAACATGAAATATGTGGAGGGTGGGGCTGACTTGAGTCAATGTGTCCCACAGGGAGAGAAAGGTGAGAGAGGCTGGAGAGGCTTGTATGGAGACATTGGAACTCCTGGGATGATAAAGGTACAACAAACCAAGCTTTTTCACAATTCACGGAGAGCTTCATTAATCTAGAAAATGCATATTTACAAATATATGTGTAGGACCCATCTTATTACATGTCACTACCGGCTGCTGCCTGTTAGGCCTCCCCCTGTGAAGGCTGCACTTCACTGAGACTTTAGAAATTGCTGCATTTCCTTTATCAAGTCTGAAACAGTCTTCCAACTAAACACACACTGGAGGTTTACTACATGTTCAGAGTCTTACATGACTTTGTGCTGTGCATCAGCAGCCATGCAGCCCTATTTATTAGAAGACCAAACACTCAAAACCAGTGGCAGAAATTTCAACGGCCCTGTCCTTCTCTGTTCCTTTATGGGACAATTGTCAAGATTCTGCTAAAATAGATTTAAAGGAAACCACTAAATCCTTTTTTTTATTTGCTGCATAAATAAAAAAAAAAGTTACCCTCTTAATAAATATGCTTTGCATGATTTCCTGCTGCACAACCCAAGTGAGCTTGAGCTTAAGGTCAGAAACTGATGGTCGGACTATTTCCCTGCAGGATTTTCTGGTGAGAGCAGAATTCATGACTAAATTAAGAGAGAAATTAAGGAGAGGTCCAGGTCCTGAAGCTGCAAAGCAGCCCCAGAGCATCACACTACCACCACCACGTTTCACTTTCTCAATGATGCTCTCTTTCTGAAATGCTGTGTAACAGGAGGCATAGTTTCCAAAAGGTTCCACTGTTGTCTCTTCAGTCCACAGAATATTAGCACAAAGGTCTTGGGGATCATAAAGATTGATGTGTTGTATTCTGGCCAGACGTGAGATGAGAGTTTATGTTCTTTTGGCTCAGCGGGGGTTCTGGCCTCGGAAATCTCCCATGGATACCATTTTTGCCCGGCCTCTTTTTTTGTTTTTGAATCCTGAACTCTGACCTTAACTGAGTCCAGAGAGGTCAGCAGTGTTTGAGATGTTGGTCCAGGTTCTTTTCCGTCCTGAATGAGTCCTTGATGCTCTTTTGGAGCAATGCTGGCAGGCCAGTCAGTCCTGGGAATATTCACCACTGTTCCAAGTTTCCTCCATGTGGATAATGGCTCTCACTGGGGGTTAGTTCTTCATGAGTACAGATTGAAAACATTGTGAAATATACATTTGCTACCGAACAGAAGAGCCATAACAAACACAATCCATTAGAACATGAGGTGAGGTTTAGATAAGACACTTGCTGAAGATTTCCCAGGGAACATATTGATGTAATTATCGCACACAAAAAAAAGAATGCAACCTATAATGATGTACGGTAGCGTCAGACTGGTGGCGTTGTCACGATAATGTTCTGGTTTTTATTTTAGTGTGCAGATTAGAACATTTTGCCATGAGGCCTTGCAGAGTACAGGCAGGAAAGGAAGAAAGAAGTACCTTTCTGTCCAAATGTTTCAGGCCTCTCCTCAATAATCTAGTCTGGGTTAATGAGTTTGGCCTCATAGACCACAGAGTGGACCTCAGTGAGTTTATCTTGTGTTGTTACAGGGCATCAAAGGACATCCAGGATTCAGGGTGAGTGTCACATTTTACTTCTTTTTTTAATCCAACCCTGGCTGAGCTGCTTCTCTCTCATCTCCTGTACTTGCTGCCTCTCTATCAGGGCGATAAGGGTCTGAAAGGACACAGAGGCCCCCGTGGAGAGAAGGTTAGGAACTATTCTCTTTTTCTCTGCTCACTGCTGAATGAAAGCCTTCTACTGGGATCTGTGTGTGTGTGTGTGTGTGTGTCCACAGGGTGAGCCGGGCATCCCTGGGACAACCGGAGAAAAGGTAAAACACTGACTGATGAGTGTTGCAACAGTTGAATAAATTAATAAATAGCCAAACTGGGAATGGTGCAGAAGCTGTGACAGATTTCCTTTGCTGTCACAGGGAGACCAGGGCCAGAAGGGGGATAGAGGTCTGATGGGGGAGCAAGGACCAAGAGGAGAGCCAGGAGCCAGAGGAAAGATAGTAGGTTTACACAGATGTACTGCATCTCTAACCATATCTGTACTCATCATTTGATCAGTAAGTAAGATTATAGACAGAATGACATTTCTATTAAAGGCTTAAATTAGAATGCTAAATATTGTTGTAGAAAGAGTTAAACAGAATTCAGAATCTGACTAGAATCTATTAGCTGCATGTGGTAATCACGTTAAATCTTTTGGTCACATGCTGCCATAATTCCTGAGGTCTTAGCCTTTGTTCAGCAGTCATTGCTCGAGGGGATCAGGGCATCTGGAGGGCTCACCAGTCCACCACAGGGCAACACAGAGACGCTATAACCATGCACACACACACACTCATTCTTAAGGACACTTTAGAGATAAGCAGTCATGCAATTTGGACTGTGGGAGAAAGCTGGAGTACTTGGAGAGGACACACGCAGCCACGGGGAGAACATGCAGAAATACCACAGGAGGGGATTCAAACTTCGGACCTTCTTGCTGTAATAGTTCTACCAATGGTACGACAGTGCAGCCCGTCTGTTGCACACTTTCGTGAAACTACCAAAGAGGTAAAACCTAGCAGTTTCTCTTGCAGCCCTGTATTTCCAGCTCTGTTACTGAAACTGTCCTCCACGCCTGTCGTTTGTGGAGAGTAGTTCAGCTCTGATCTACGCTGCCAGTGAGAGTCTAAAGAGTGCCTTGAAAAAGTGATCACCCATTCTCACATTACAGCCACTAACTACAATACGTTTTTGCTGGGATTCTAGGTGACAGACCAACACAAAGTAGAGCACGTCTGTAAAGTGGGAGGAAAAATTATACATGGTTTTTAAACTGTGGCGTGCATTTGAATTTGTTGTCAGTGAATAAAGACCCTGAACAACCAGCTTTCACTGCCATTACAGCAGCATGTCTTTGTGGTGCGTCTCTACCAATTTTTCAAGTCTAGCGTCAAATTGCAAAATTTTGGTCTTGCCAAAAAATCTGTAGAGGATTTAGCTCTAGCTTTATAACTCTGGGCAGGTTAAGTCGTACATAAACCGTATTTTGATTCCCAAAATAATCCCACTGTCACATTGATGGATTTTCATCAATCTACCTCAACTGAACACAGACATGCTTTCCTGTAACTGCTAGAGAAAAAAACACCCCTACACCATGATGCTTGCTGTGTTCCCTGGATGGTTTGTGGCAAACTGCCAATTGGATGTCTTATGGCTTGATTTCAACGTGAGCTTTCCTCTCTCCATGCCTCCATTAAGTCCAGATTTGCAAAGAACTCAACAGATAGTTGCCCCGTCAAACGATTCTACCACCTGAGATGTTGATCTCTGCAGCTCCTCCAGAGCTACCAAGGGCTTCTTGGCGGCTTTTTTATGAATTCTCTCCTTGCGTTACCTGTCAGTCTAAGTAGACCTCCATGTCCTGGTAGGCCTGCAGGTGATTCATCCTCTCTCCAGGGCCAGATGAAGGACTGAACAGAGCTCTGGGAGATGGTCAAAGCTTGGGAGATTGTTTTAGAACCTCACCCTACTTCAAAGTTCTCCAACACTTCCTCCTTGACCTGTCTGCTGGGTTCCTTGGTCTCTATGATGCTGTTTGTTCTTTAATCTTCTAACCCTGACTTGACATTCTGAATTACTTGCTCAGGATTGCATTTATGGGTATCATAGTAATTGGGGCTTACCATACCATACCATACCATCTTTATTTATAAAGCGCTTAAACATAGCCAACAGCTGAAACAAAGTGCTGTACATTGCTACAAGCTAAAACATATCCATTAAAAATATTAAATAAAATAAATAAAAAGATAATGCAAGGAAACACTTAAAAGAAACAATAAAACCTATTAGAAATGAAAACAAAGTCTCGCTAGTGGTAAAAGACAACGAATAATAGTGGGTTTTAAAGCGAGTTTTAAAAGTGGGCAGTGAATGAGCCTCTCTTATATGCAGGGGCAGGTTATTCCACTTAATATACAAATGCACTATACTATATTTGGCCAATCTTTTTGTTAAGATTTAAAGATGACATCAAATGTACCTTCCAGTTCACAGTTGTGCACCACTTTATGTTGGTCTGCCACATAAAATCCCATTAGATAACCCAGATGTTTCTGGTTATAAAAGAAGTTATCTGTCTGTCTGTCTGTCTCTGATTTACCTTTGTTTGCCAAACTCCTGGCTAAAATTCAAATTACTGATGTATTCTTAAAAACGCATCTCTCATCTGGATTTCGGCCACAGACAGTTGGTCATGGTCCCTTCTTTAGGCAGAGTGTTGTCTCAAATCCTCCCCTTACCTGGAACTAGGCTTGGGAAGGTGCAGCTTCAACAAACAAAGAGGTGAAACAGAGTAACACTGAGCTGCCATGTCTCCCTCACACTCTGGCTGACTGACTGAGAGCTTACTGTTAGTCCATTCAGCTGTCATGCTAAACGTACTAGAGGAAATCGGCATTCCATGTGTAAACTGGGAAGAAATGGACTCTACATGCTGTCTAGCCAAGAAAAAGAACCCCTGCTGAGAGTTTTTAACAAAAATGCTAGTACCTTTGATAGCATGAGGATGGGTGAATGCTATCGACACTTCCCTGATGGGAGCTTTGATGCAGAACACAAGTTTTTGTTTGGTTCTGAGATACTCTGATTAAAAAAGCAAGGTCCAAGTTTCCTCCCCATCCACCTAGTGAGGCAGCAGATCATCTCTTCTTCAGATGATGGAGATTTTCACAGCGAATATGAACACAACGTCCCCAAGGTTCCTTTCTTGTTTGCAACTTCACACTTTGGAGAATCTTTCTGAAAATACAAATGAAATAAACAAGAAAGCTAGAGCATAAGTAAGAAAAGAAATAATAATAAGAAGAAACTAATTAAACAGCATGAAATTAACCAAAATTGATTAAAAGCAACTCAATGAATCAAAGCCCAGGGAAAAAAGATTGGCTTTAGGAAGAGATTTAAGAGGTGGAATGATCGTGGGGCTAGATCTCAGCTCTGTACAGAGCTTCTAAAGGCTTGCTTTGAGTCTGTCTGTCCAGACCACTGGAACAGGAACAGAACCTTTAGACGTGTCGTTATAGAACTGCAGATTTTCTGCAAAGATCAGCCAGATGTCTGTTGAACCAGAGATGCTGTTGAGATTTGGTAATTGTTTGATTTTGTGCAGGGGTTAAAAGGATCTATTGGACCAACAGGGGAAGTGGGACATCGTGGTGTGGCAGGACTGCATGGTCTGCCTGGAGAGCCTGGACTACCTGGACAAGGTTCGTATGGAAGGGAAGATTTATTGCTGAGTTTTGGGGACAGCTCTGATGTGTTTACATGACTGTATGTTTTCAGTACGCTTCAATCAAGATTTTTTATTTCGGTCAGCAGTGAACTAAGAATCTTCATGCAATTTCTGTAGTTTATTTGATTTTAATACATTCTAAAACAAAAAAGTATACATTTTATGACTTGTTGGAGATATGCTTGGATTTTCCTCAAGAAACAAAATAGTATAAGCACTAAGGAGGCATAGCCAGTGCAAGGCTGAACAGATAGTACAACAGTATAAACACTTGAAAATGGTCAATGTCGATGTTTGGAAATTTTCCAATAGAAGTTTGCCCATATTTGAGGGAAAAATATGTTTAAATTGCTTTGGAGTTGATGTGATATATATATATATCACCAACTTAGACCATTCAAATGTTTTCAAAAATTTGAAAACATTCAAATCACAGGTTGTGATTTAACAAAACATGTAAAGTGTTGAGGGGCAGAATACTTATATGTATGAATAGGCTCCATTCAACTGAGCACCTCTACTGCTTCTGCAGACTGGTTGTCCTTATTCATGTTGTGTTGAGGAGGAACAACATTCTGGAGCTTTGGAGTGGGTTAAAGAAGCTAATATAATGTCAACAAGGACAGAGATAAGACCTTCCATACAGTAACAGAGGCATGTATTGTTCCAGTGCACATCCTACCAGGCATGCAGGGAGACTCAGGCAGCCGAGGACCCCCAGCCCCCTGCAGTTGCCCGCAGGTTCAAAGTCCACAGAGTCCGCTGGACAATGTCCTGATGGTCAGTCCGTCAAACACTCTTACTGTTGTAAGACACTGTCTTGCTGTGCTTAACAACCTTGTTCCAACAAGTTCAGTCAACCAATCGACACATCAACAGTCATTTGTACCTTAAATTATGTATAGTGGCATTCAGCCTTATAGTGTTTGAGAATCTGTTGTGTTCTGTGGGCTTGTTCGTGTCTCAGGTAACTTGACTTCTTGTTAAGCTTTTCATGATAAATAATACTCCCGTCTGTCTCTCTGTAGGTCTTTGTTGCTGATGGAGAGAAAGAGATGAGGCGGCTGCGGGCGGAGAACGTGATGGTGCTGCGAACGGACAGAAGGGCTCTCTACATCTATACAGACTCCCAGTGGATGAATGTCCTGGTAACCACTGCTAGAGAAGCAATCTAGAAAGCGTAGAGTAGACAGAAATGCAAACGTAGAGGGGATAAACATCTTTCTTCAGGTTTTATTTATCAGGACCCAATAAACATGATTTGGTCTTTACCAGGAGCTAGGACTCTAGAATTGCTACTTTAAGGGTGACTCGGTAGCTTGTAGACCACTTTTAGTAGCTGTAACTCTTACTTTCTGTCTGACTAATTTTTCCAATTTCTTCAGAGGTTGGCAAACATTTGTTTCTTCACAGCTCTCTTTAGATCCTACCTCAGCATTCAGCTGGGATCTGGACTTTGACAGCAAATCTTGATTCTTTTTCTAGCCATTGCATTGTAGATGCTGGTGCGTCTGGGGGTCATTGTCATGTTACTGATCCAGTTTAGGCTGAGCTTCAGAACGATGGCTTCACATTTCACTACAACATACTTTAATATACAAATGAGTTCACGGCTGACTTGATGACTGCAAGGTGTCCTGGTCATGTAGCTTCAAAAAAGCACAAATATTCAGCCCTCCACCACTGTGCTTTTACAGATACTATGAGGTATTTGTTCTGATGCACTGTGACACTAGTTTGGTCTCCTCTATCTAAAAGGCCGTTAAAGAAGTCTTGTGTTTCATTTAGAGGCAACTTTACAAACCTAAGCCATCGTGGGATGTTCTTTTTATTCTGCCAACCCTTCAGACCATATTTTTCACCCTTTTTCTAATTTAGGTGTCATGATCTTTAATATTTAACATGCTAACTGAAGCATCCAGAGTCTGACATGGAGCTCCAAGGATTATTCAGCAGTTTTTCTGACCACTGAACAGTCTGATTTGGTATGAATTTGTCAAGATGTGGATTCACGGGAAGATTTGCCGTCTTATGTAGAAGGATTGTGTAACGGACTATAATTCGGAGATCCGATAGTTCAGCCAACACAGGAATGAATGTTTCAAAATGTTTATTAAAGGAACTGGTGTTGCTGGAACTGGAGGAAGCAATCTCTGGACTCACCATGGGAGAGGGGACAGGGTTAGTAGATGAGAACAACTCAGTGGAGATGTGAGAACACTGAATAAAAGCCACTAACCTGATCAGAATCTGAGAGTTTGCACTGGTTCTGAGAGAGTGATCCAGAGGATCCATCTGGGTGATTCAGATCACTGATGTAGTCAGCTTGCTGGTTAGAGGCCGAAGGGGAATCCAACGTCCGGGCTTGGGTCATACACAGGAGATCAGTAGACCTGGCTGAGGTTTCCAGTAGAGCTGAGACAAGAGTTGAATCCAGAATCCAGGCGAGAGAATATGTAACGGGAGGCACAATCCAGGCAGAGGTATCAGACAGGAGAAGGCAGACAGTTCAGGAAGTCGAGGTCCAGACACAGAAGCCAACAGGAGAATCCAACAGGGGAATGACTGGTCAGATAAATCACAGGAATGAGACCAGGCGAGCAATGAAGGAATGCTGGATGGTTTATTCACACGGTGGCTTTCAAGAATCTGGCAGTTACATACTGGGATAGGCTGGATATATATTGCTTACCAACTAAATTGGATCTGGCACAGGTGTAACTGCTCAGACATTGATTGCCTGTGCAGAGCGGGTGCAGGAGCAGAAGTAGGGAATGACGTTATGAGACTGCAGACAGGGATTTCACAGGCAGGATCAGACAGAATCATTACAGATTGACTTCATACAGTATTATTAGGAAATGGTCTCAAAGCCCCTCGCTCTAATGATCAGAGACGGAGGACCCAGAATTCAACCGAGACAGATCAGTGGCATTTGAATGCAGTTTATTGAACTCATAAATTTGGCTCGCGCAGGACAACCGTCTGCGCCTAAGACCGGAACTCCTGGAGGCAGAGACAAGAGGTTACTCAATGTGCCCAACGTGCTTTAGGGGAAAGATCACTAACCTTTCAGAGTTCGGGTCCAGGGTGACAATGAGCCGGCTTGTGTTGAAGGATGGTTGGCCAACAGCTCCTGTGCTGTGCGGGGAAACCCAGCTGAGGGTTAGGACTGGGGTTCAGGGCTTAAATCCTCCTGCCTGTCATTCCCGAGGCAGGAATGACAAGGCAGGAGGACTTAAGGGAATTTTCCAGGTTTGTGTTCCTAAGACAGTCCGGGGTCGGGGCCGAGAGAGCAGAAGTCCGAGGTGAGAGTCCAAGGGGCAATCCAGAGCAGGGTCAGGGCACATATCCGGGTCCGTAAACAGGCTGTCTTAAGAGGCACAAAGTGGTTTAGGCAGGCTCAATAACTCAAAGTCAGAAATGGGTCGGGCTTACAGGCGGGCAGTCCAAGTCAGGCAGAGGTCAGGCCGGTTCGGAGGTTCAGAGGCTAAACTGGTTGGGCTTTCAGGCAGGCAGTCAGAGTCAGACAAGGATCAGGCAGGCTCGGTAACAAAGGACAGAACAGGTCAGGTTATAGGCAGGCAGGCAAACAGGATGAAAGCTGGATTTGTTTTACCGGGTTGGCTTGATCTGGCACTGATGTCTGGTCTGAAGGCCGGTTATATAGCCTTAGATGCAGGTGGATCAGGTTAGAGTTGGTTGAAGATGGGGCGGAGCTGGGCAGGTGTGTGGCAGGTGTGTGGATCAGACCAGCATCAGTGCCGAGATCGTTACACTCCCAGGTTGATGGGCAGCAATGATTTCTTTTCTACAGTCATTGCTGGTGTCTTTTCTGCTTGGCCAGGTGTTACTAAGTACCAGTAACCTAGAGAGCAGGTGGTGACGCTGATGAAGATTCAGTGCATTCGAGAGCAGCACATGGCTGGGGCTCTCCCTCTTAAATCCTTCGGAGGCCATCGAGGCACAAACAACCTTTTTTTTAAATCACCTTTGTTTAAATAGTAAGAGCCATGTGGGATCTGACATGTGTTTTTCTACTATTGAGGTTATAAATTCATAATTTGTAAGCCTGTTAAGGACCAAATATATTTTTTAAGCCCTGGTATCTAAATCTTTGGAAGCTTTAGAAGTCGGGTGTGCATTCATTTTCATAAATTGCGTGATGAACATCATGAATCAAGCAGATGTTCCTTAGGATGTCATCTTATATTTGGGTGTCTATGCCATCCCTTTGCACCTTGAACATATCTCTAGACACATGCACAAATTGATGCCACATCTTCCTAACCTGAACCTGAACAAATGCATTAGAAAGAAGCATGAACACAAAACTTCCTTAACTTAATGATAGTCAGTTGACAAAAATAATTAATGGAGTCCAGGGCAATATTTAGAACATGAACATAAAGTTTTCTTAAAGCACAAAATACATGGATAGGATCAAATATGATGATTAACCATCAGTTGGTTCTACTAGAGAGGAGACTTAAACTGAACCAATTTAAAGGGGACTGAACTCAGGGAAAATGGCTTCAAGAATAATGAAATATCTTATTTTGTCTTTGCGTTGTGATTTTTATGCAAATCTCTGAACCAGTTTTTATTTAGACTTCAAAGCAAAGTCAATTTTCATGTCCTAATTCAACCTGAATACATTTTAGTTCCATTAAGTTTTGTTTGGCAATTAATTAAGCTGGGTAGACAGTGTATTTTACTGCCACTTAATACAGATGGTAACCTATATTATAGGTTACCATCAAGATTTCTTTTTGCTGTATGGCTGTTTTTAGCCTCTTAAATTGTCACCAAATTGTCGCCGCCTAAGCATACCTGAATTCAATTAGGTGCTGTTTTTGACTCATTCAGAGTGCATGTAAAAGTTTGGTGTCTTGGTAAACACGTCACAGTTTTTTACTGATCAGTCCAATTTGTTGTACTGGTAACAGAGCAAGATTTCTTTTTACTGGATGATTGTTTTTAGACACCATATGTTCAGTTTAGTGTTCACTATGACTTTAGTGCAGTGTACTCAATATACCATGCTGCTCGTCTTCCTCATAATCATCCATTCTCTCTCTCTCTGTTTTTGCTCCATCCCCGTGTTTGTATTAGGAGGGCCGCAGACACTGACACTCTGGGTGATCCTTCCAAGCTGATTGGTCGCTCATCAGATCAAATCCTGCTCATGCAAGATTTTATTGGTTTTAAAGATTTCAGTGAATTCAGTTGAGAATTTCTTCATGCCCTGGTATTTTATTTTAAAACATGTTTTTTTGTTGTTGTTGTGTGTGTGTTTGAAATTTTTCAATTTAATGTTTTGCTCACGTAAAAACGTGTGCATCACAAGTGTAAATTACAGCTGTTAACACTCAGTTCATACAAAGACATAAATAAAAAAACTTCACACTTAAACAAAAATAGTTTTTCCTGAGAACATTTGTGGATCGGTGTCTGATCAATAGAGCATGAATCCATACTCAGTTTAACCCAGTGTCTGACATTAAATCAGACTAAGAGTGGAAACTTTGTTTGGTGATTCATTAAAGTGTAAAAAGGTGTTTCTGGAAAAATTTGACTGTTTTGAATATTTGGCTCTCCAAGTAAAGAGCCCAACACGGACTATGTTCTTGAATGTTTACAGGCCTCTTAAGTCCAAATCAAACATCTTAAATTATTTTAATGACCTCCTATCCACTATATATTTCCATTATGACTGTTTAATTATTGTGGGAGACTTCAACTTTCACGCTGACAACCCTGAAGACAGAGGAGCAAAAGAACTGTGTGACACACTTAGAAACTTTGGTTTAACTCAACATGTTACACAACCAACACACAAACGGACATATTTTAAACTTGATCATCACTAAGGGTCTAAACATTTCTAAGGTCAATGTAATTGGCATTGCCCTATCAGATAGGGCCTATCTGATCACTTTTCTGTTACCTTTGAAAGCATCATTTCCAGTGACTCATTTAGCCAAAGGGACATCATAAGAAAACGCACCTTTAAGGACAATGCCACTGAAACCTTTATCCAAGATTACTCTGCTACTTCAACCTTATGCTGTAATTCAGTAGATGAACTAGTAGATAACTTTCAGTCCAAAGTTTCAGACATCATTGAGTGCATTACTCCAATTAAAGTTAAGGTTGTTTCTGGGGAGAAAAAATCTCTGTGGGGAAGTGAAAAAAGGGAGTGTTGAAAAGCTGAATGCAAGTGGAGAAAGACTAGACACCAGGTTCACTATGACATCTATAAAGAGAGACTTTACAGATATAACTTAAAGCTAAAAAATTAAAGGGAGACTTTCTACTCTGAGATCATCAGCAAAAACAGTAATAATGCTTAGGCCTTATTTGCCACAGTCGACAGCTTAATAAATCCTCCAGTGCCTGTTACTCATTGAACTCCACTCCACCAGGGCTTGCAATGAATTTGCTAACTTCTTTACTGAGAAAATCCTAAAGATTAGAGGATCAGTCTGTACATCCATATCAACTCCAGAACCAAAGCTGTATCCAACTAGAACTTACCTAGACAAAATGTCCAAATTCTACCAAATAAACCACAAAATCTTAGAGGAAATCATTCAGCAACTAAGTTCCTCCTCCTGCTTCCTTGATGTTCTACCCACAGCTTGCTTTAAAAAAGGTCTGCCTGTCATTACGTCTTATTTTACTCAGATAATAAACACGCCCCTTTTGTCAGATGTTTTCCCCCAGTCTCTAAAAACAGCAATTATCAAAACACTGTTAAAAAATTACAATTTGGAAAAACTACTACTCCAGAACTACAGACGTCCCCTTATTCAGTAAGATTATTGAAAATGCTGTATTTGAACAATTAAACACCGTAACTATGACCAGCCCTTTGACGTTTTCCAGTCAGGTTTCTGTGCTCACCACAGTACAGAGACTGCCCTTGTCAAGGTGTTCAATGACATCCATATAAATGCAAACTGTGGAAGAACCACAGTGCTGGTATTATTGGACCTCAGTGCAGCATTCGATACTGTCGATCACTCCATCCTGTTAGAGCGCCTGGAAAACTGGGTCGTCTTTCTGGTACAGCACTCGACTGATTTAAATCTTACCCAAAGGACAGGGACTTTTTTGTGTCAGTAGTTATAATAATAATAACCATCTTTATTGTCATTGAAACATACATTCCAATGAAATTTGTTCTCTGCATTTAACCAATCTCCTTGGGGAGCAGTAGGCTGCCACTGGGCTTTGCCAGTGGCAGTACCACTAGGCCACCACTCCCCAGAAAAAAGGTAAATTTATATCAGAGACCACATGCACATCTACATGCTCCCTCTAGCTAAGATCATAAAAAACAACATCAGCTACCATAACTATGCAGATGACACACAGCTCTACATCACCATGTCACCAGGTGACTATGAACCCATTCAATCACTGGGTAAATGCCTAGAAGAAATGAATGCATGGATGTGCCAAAATGTTCTATAGTTGAATAAAAACAAAACTGAAGTAATAATTTTTGGACCAATAGAGGAGATATCAAAAGTTAGTGCACAGCTTCAGCTAGAAACCACAGATCAGGCCTGAAATCTGGGTGTAGTGATGGACTTAGACCTGAACCTCCAAAAGCATCTAAAGACAATTGCAAGGTCGGCTTTCTATCACCTGAACTACATTTCCAGGATTAAAAGACTAATGTCTCAGCAGGATCTGGAAAGACTACTCCATGCATTCATTTTTAGTTGAATTGACTACTTGTAACGGTGTTTTCACAGATCTGCCAAAAAAAGTCAATCAGACAGCTGCAACTAATCCAGAACGCTGCTGCCCGCGTCCTCACTAAGACTAAGAAAGTAGAGCACATCACTCCAGTTCTAAAGTCCTTACACTGGCTTCCTGTGTCTCAGAGAATAGACTTTAAAATGCTCTTGTTTTTAAATCACTGAATGTCTTAGAACCAAAATACATTACAGACTTGCTGTCCGTGTATCAACCCTCCAGACCACTCAGATCTTCTGGCTCTAGTCTACTCTGCATTCCCAGAGCCAGACCAAACATGGAGAAGCAGTATTTAATTCCTATGGTCCACTTATTTGGAACAAACTCCCAGAAGACTGTAAAAGTGCTGAAACCATGAGTTCCTTTAGATCAAGGATAAAAACCTTTTTGTTCAGAGTTGCCTCTGAATGTTAATGTTTGTAGTGCAAATTGTTTTATGTTAACCTCCTGCTACCATTCCACTGCAATGTGCTTTTCTCTGTAATGTTTTCATTTCTTATGTTCTGTTCATGTACATCACTTTGTCTTGTTACTGAAATGTGCTAAAAATAAACTTGCCATGCTTTCCTGGCAGAGTGGCCTTTCATCCCATGTTGTTACAGCATGGGGTGAGCAGCTAGATAAGATTATCTACCAATGGAATGAGTATTCTGACCTATAAAATAAGATAATTAGATATACTGCACTTAAAATAAGATGGAGATGATTTGTTCCTATTTTAAGTGTAAAAATCTTATTCCCATAGCAAATTATTTAAACTTGCCTGCTGAAATCAAGGACAAATACACTAATTTCAAGAAAGTTTTGCTTACTTTTAGTTCCCTTTTTGCAGTGCTGATGGCAGCCATGACATTTATAATAACTCATATGAAAACTCTTGACGGGAGGTGTTTTTGATGAGTTTTATTTTTGAGACCTCAACTCAAAAACCACAGCTTGTTGAAACCAGGCAATAACAGAACTTCAGATTTTGATGGTTCTCATTAAGGTATTTGGAACAATTTGGGGTCGGATTTCAGTCATTCTGTGAAGCGCCTGAAGGACTGCACCATAGGACTGACGGCACCCCAGTCACCAGGCTTGCGATACTCCCCCTTCTCCAGGAAATACTGGCGTCCGGTGTAATTGGGCCGCTCATAGAAAACCCACCAGCCGTCAAAGACCTTGCAGGAGTTGACCTCTCTCCAGCGGAACTTCTCCAGGAGTGAGGGACAGTCTTCTGTGGCTTCCACTGCCTGGCCGCCGAAGTCTGCCTTCTCATAAAGCTGCATCTTGTACTGGGTTCCACCAGTCTGCATGCAGAGGGGGATGTTCAATGGAGATAATGGGGGTAGGTAAAAAGATAAAAGGTTACATCGCTTGTACTCAACTATGAACAAGCAGCTTCAATTCCCTACTTTGATGATTAGATGAGAGACACTGCAGCCTGAGGCACTGATCCTTTACTGACTGAGCCCTACAGGAGCCGACCGCACACATACACACCCTGAACTCTAATGTTTCACCCTACCCTGCAGTCACTGCGGTCAAAAATCCCAGTTAGAAAGGGCCTGGGTCGGATTGACTTACAAAGTGGATTGTCTTGCAGGAGCTGAGGCGGTCGTTGAGTCCCATCCAGCGCTGGTACTCCGGGTACTCCCCTCTGGTCAGGACGTACTGGTAGCCCATGTAGTTGGGCCTCTCGTACACCACCCAGGCCCCACTCTCCACCCGGATGGAGTTGCAGCGGCTCAGGTAGGCGTGGAAATCCGAGCAGTCGCTGTCGCACTCATAGCGACGGCCCTGAAAGTTCTTGTCCTCGTAGAAGATAATCTGGAGGACAAGATTTGGTGTGTGAGGCTTCTCCAAGGCATGCCTCGTCTTAGAAAGGTTTAAGAATCACCTGAACAGATCTCAATCTACCAAAAAAGCCAATACCCTGTCTGTGCCACAAATTTAACCGTTACTGGGACAAAACTTAAAATAAAAAAAACCTTCCAGTCCAGATCCAACAGAGGGTCCTCTCAGAGGACTCCCGGTATAAACTCACCCTGCCCATCTCGGGTATATTGTTTGGGTAACCGCCTTGGTGATGCTGAGCAACGATGCTGGTAGATCCCCTGAGGTCTCGGTGTTGACTGGCCTTTCAGCAGCTGCTTTTTATACCCCCGCTCCCTACATTTCTAAACAGCAACGGCGTTAGCACAAGGGGAACAATCGCTTTGTCATGAAAATGAGATCCAAAAATTGAGTCAGTGATTCTAGTGCTATTCAGTTTTTCCAGAAAAGCTCGGAAGGATTATGGCATAATGGCCGGGCACTGGTGCGCATCCACTGACCCCCATTTCTCCAGTGGCTGGGTCCAGTGCCCACTGTAACCCATGGGGAGAGCCTGCCAGCTATGGCACTGCTTATGTAAAGCTACTCTGACCAATTCTAATTTTTACAAATACGTTGGTTCAAATAAGGCTTCCATTAAAAATGGACTTCTCAAAACCAAGAAATGCAATCAAGAGGTAGAAGAAAACATTATTCTGCAGCTAAGAGAGAATACTACAGGGACTTACTGAATAATTAAAAACACAAGTTTCTGTGCATTTTATTAGGATTTTATGTCGTAGAACAAGACAAGTGCATAGTTGTAAAGTAAGAGGAAAACAGTCTCTAGGTTTTTTGTGTTTTAAGAAATAAAAATCTGGAAGGTGTGCACTGCATTTATTTCATTCATAGCCATCAGGTTTTCTTGCAGGATCGACCCATATTTAGCTCCATCCATCTTAAGTTCAACTCTGACTGGCTTCCATGTCCCTGCTGAAGAAGAGCACTTTGCTGCCTCCGGCAGGTTTCACGGTGAAGAAGGTGCATTCAGGGTGATAAGCAGGGTCAGGTTTCACCAGACAGTTAAAACATTTCTATTTAGGTCTCATTTGACCACAGCATGTTCTTCCACATGCTTGCTGTACTCCAATACCTTGTCAGACTGAAATATGAACTTTTTTACGCCTCTCTTCTTGTGTCACTTCCACATTGGCCATATTTGTGGAGTCCAAGACGCACGTGTGTCATCACTTCCTCTCACCAGAGCTGTGGATCTCTGTAGCTCTCGTTACCGCGAGCCTCTTGGCTGCTCCTCTGATTAATGCTGTCATTGCCCGGCCTGTAGGTTTAGTCGGACGTCCGTCTCTTAGTAGTTTTGCAGTTGCTCCAGTCTTTCCATGTTCAGGAATAGAGCTGTGGGAGATGTTCGAAGCTTGGGGTGTTTTTTCAGAACCCAATCTTGTTCAGACCTCTCCACAACGTTCTCCATGACCTGTCTGCTGCGTTCTATAGTTCATGATGCTGCTTGTTCACTGATGTTCTGCAACGAAGCCCTGAGGCCAGAAACGGAACAGAGATTAAACTAGATACAGGTGGACTCCAGTTTCTAACGGCCTCTGGTTTCACTGGGTTTTATTTAGGCTCATTACGCCAGAGAGAACGTAAAACCAATGTATGCCACACTTTTCAGATGTTTTTTTTTTTTTTTAAACATTTTCCTTTTGGTTCACAATTCTGCGCTACATTGTGTTGTTCCATCTCATAAAATGTGTGAACACTTTTCCAGGGGAATGCAGATGGGCCATACATTTCTATCTGCAGCCTTTCACCTGATCATGTAGATGCTGAACTAGTTTTGCAGAACGAGCATCTACAAAGGCCAAACAGACGGTGTTCCCTCAGCCCACAATGTAAAGAATCGTGGATTCTATCGCAAAATGTGTCCTTTAACCCATTTCTACAGATGAACAAACAACAAATGTATCCACATGTAACAAGACTTGACTATTGTGACTAACCGAAACCCCCAGCTGACCCAGATATAGCTATTGTGCTGACAGCTCACCACGTTATCAGATTACCGTGTGGATCACGTGTCAAACTCAAGGCCCGAGGGCCGAATCCGGCCTGTAAAGGCAATTTATCCGGCCCCAAGAACCAAAAAAGGCATATCATGTCATGAAGTAGAGGTATATATCATTTTAAAGGTATACTATGCAACCGGGGTTGATTTTCCAGCGAGGCGCCCCCCAGAGGGCGAAAGTAAAAGTGCACTGTCGTAAATATGCTCAGCTGTTCTCCTGGTTTCTCCGGCAAGCCAGGCGTGGTTGTTTTGAGCTTAGCAGACAGGCGAACGCAATGAATCACCATCCTGCTGTTCAAGCAGAGCTACGAGGGAGCGCCCTCCCCTCCTCTCTGTCCCCGTCAGTGGAGTGAGGGGAGCGGGCGTCCCGAAACGACCTCCGCCTGGCCCGGGACCCGCTGGGCCCGGACATCGGCTCGCGGGGGGTTGGGTAGGGCGAGGGTCCCGGTCCGCGCGACGCGCTGGCCGTCTGTTTCCGTATGCCGCGCGGCCGCCGGGGTGTCTCGTCTTTCCTCTCTCCCCTCCATTCCCCCCGACGCCCGGTGCCTCCCGAGCCGCGTCTGAGCGTCGCGCGGTACAGTTTGAGAACACAGATGAGCAAACAGAGGAGCGGTGAACTTTTATAATCCCGCGGTTCCGTTGCACAGTTTGAAAACACAGATGAGCAAACAGATGAGCGGTGAACTTTTAAACTCCGCGGTTCCGTCGCACAGTTTGAAAACACAGATCAGCAAACAGATGAGCGGTGAACTTTTAAACTCCGCGGTTCCGTCGCACAGTTTGAAAACACAGATCAGCAAACAGATGAGCGGTGAACTTTTAAACCCCGCGGTTCCGTCGCAGTTTGAGATGTATATAAGTACCACGACTGAAAAACTCGTACAGTGTATGCCCGGCTTTAACACAGTGAAAGTATGAACATGCACAGAGAGAGAGAGTAACCATTCCAATGTTACTTACAATCGCATCAGCAGAAACGCGAGGTCCGCGTCAGCCTTGCAGCCTTCTTTTTCTTTTAGCTCTCGCCATTCGGAAAAAGCTTTTCCGATGTTCACCCGTGTAGGACTCTTCTCTCTTTCCACAGCCCTTTTCCTCTTTCTTGCCTGCTCCAACATGGGCTTTCGCTGTTTTATCGCCGGTTCCGCCATGATAACTGCACAGATATCGCCACTGCGCTAGCACCGAACATGCCTTTCACTGGGGGCGTGTAGCAGTTCTCGCCGTAAAGCAAGACCGACTCTCGCGATCTTGCATGAGATTCTGAGCCTGTGGGTGCGGGCCGAGGGCTCCTGCAGTTGCAAGTGCGGTATTTCCCCCACAGACCACCAGGGCGGCCAAGAAAACCTTTGTTCAACCTGAAATGACTCATTTAATCATCCAAAACGGTATGAAACACATTAATTAACTGAAAAATGTTGCATAGTGTGCCTTTAAAGTGTGTAAAGGGGCTGAAACTGTGCCTACTGTAGTGAATGTTGATTTTTAACTGTGTAGTAACAGCATCCTACCACTAGATGTCAGCTTTCCCACAACACATTAAAACAACCCAGAAATGTTCAAAAAGAGAAAAAGTGACGTAGAATGACTGGGTGAGTTTAAACTGTAACTCACCCAAATAACAACTTTTATTTGCAGATAAACTGTTCAAATGGGCCTAAGGGTGCTACTTTTATGTTACTGTGATTTATTTATTTATTTTTATGTGAACCGGAATGAAATTATGAAATCAAATAAATCATCAGTGTTATCTATGTAGGCGCAACCGGCCCATTTAATGACTTCATGATGCCAAAGTGGCCCAATATAAAAATGAATTTGACACCCCTAGTAGATAGATCAGATGAAGATTTCACTTGGATTCAGGAGCTGAAAGATTTGTTAGCGATGTTTACCTCCAAAGATAAGCTGGCAGAAGTCATCCCTGCATCGAAATATCTTCGCATGCAGGAAACTGCTGCTAGGAACATTGTGGCATGAAGGGCAGGGTTGTTGGCAAATCTTGAACGTCGTGATGACAGGTTCAGCTGCAGCGATGGAGGCTTCAGGATGTCCAAGTGTCCAGACAGCAGCCGGGGGTCTTCCTCTCAGATGAAGATTCAGCAGACTCCTGTATGCCGCCGGTGCAGAGCTTGCTCAACGTTGGCAGCAGGTGAGCGTGAATGCCACAGCACACACACTGAGGAAGACGACGCTGGACAATGGTGTTGTGATGAAGAGAGCAACAGTGAAAATGTCAGGGACAGACGGAGATTCTGGAGGAAGCCGGCAGAACAATGGTCCAAAGT
The DNA here is from genome assembly GCA_037039145.1 of Fundulus diaphanus. Classification (NCBI taxonomy): domain Eukaryota; kingdom Metazoa; phylum Chordata; class Actinopteri; order Cyprinodontiformes; family Fundulidae; genus Fundulus; species Fundulus diaphanus. The sequence goes on from CM073132.1 coordinate 10,431,929, forward strand.
TGTTTTTAGTTTATTTATTTATTTAATTCAAAAATAACTTTAAAATTCATACATACAACACTAACAAATCGATGCACCTTGAATGAAAAGGAGCAGAGAGATGAGCAATCTTATATCTGCCCCTTAACTGATCTTACAATAATTGTACATCAGTTCTGTTACTTCATCTTTTTTTTTTTACAGTATTTACATCCATCTTGTCTCCGTTATCCATATTTGCTGCAATTACATTTTACAGTATTCAAAAATATTTTATAGCATCATTCAAACTAAACTCAAAGTGCTTTACACAGAAACAAAAGAAAACATGTAAAACACAAAAACCTTTCTGCTTCAAAGAGCATTATATAGAAAAGCAAATGCTAAAATTCTACATTTCTTTTAACAATATAATCAACTTGATCACAAATCACTGAATTATTCCATAATTTCATATTTACTCAATACACTTAATTTAATAAATGTTTTAAATACTTTAAGTGACCTTGTTTCTTTAATTTCTTTGTTGAAGTTATTCCATAATTGTACACCTTTCACTGTAATGCTTCGTTCTTTTACTGTGGTTCTAAATCTAGGTTTTTTAAAGACTTCTGTTTCTTTCAAGTTATATTATAAGTTATAACTACTTGCTCTCTTTTCAAACATATTTAGAATATTTATTGGTAAAATGTTTTTGTTTACTTGATACATCATTTGTAACATTTTGAAATCAACAAAGTCATGAATTTTTAGTATTTTATATTGTATAAATAATGGATTGGAAGGGTCTCTAAAATTACTATTGCTAATCATTTTTACAGCTCTTTTTTGCAAAATAAATAATGGCAATAAGTATTATGTCGATCCCCAGATTTTTATACAATTAATTAGGTATGGGAAAATCAAAGAGGTGTACAATGTTAACAAACCATAACTATTTAGTGAGAATCTTACTTTATGTAAAACAGCAATTGCTTTAGATATTTTTCTTTTTATATAATTTATGTGACTTCCATGTAAGATCTTCATCTATCATGACTCCTAAAAATTTTGTTTCCTTTACTCTTTGAATTTTGACACTGTTTAGTTTTAATGATACATCGTTTTTCTCTCTGTCATTAAATAATATAAAATTTGTCTTATTAAGATTAAGTGACAATCTCTTTATATCAAACCAACATTTTACTTTTTCTGATCGTTAGGGAGATTTGGGAAATACATTGTTGGGAGAAGGAAAGGTGAGAGTTACCATGACGATCCTTTAACATCCTGAACTAATCAATGTGTCTGGTTTCCTCTTGCCCAGAAGAGGGTCCCCTTTCTACCCAAGAACCCTGCCATAAAGAGTCACATAAAAACATCCTCCAAGAGCTTCTCCTTTAAACAATGTGTAGATTCCCCAGCTTGTAGGAACATTGTGTCACAGAGAGAAAGAAAGGAATGAACTCTTAGGAAGCCCATGCATAAACGTCGGGTAAGACACTGTGATTTAACTCCAAGCACTGCAGGGACCAGAACGGCTCCCCAGCAGTCAGGGAGAATTACACAAGTTGTGAAAATGTATGATCAATGCCGTCAATACGGACTATGTGTATAAGCTTCATGTTTTTGTTAGTAAAGGCATTTAAAACAAATCTTTATGCAAAACAAATCTTTTGCATAAAACAGATAAACAACATATTTCTAGAAAGTCCCCAAATACATCCGTGACAAAACCTTTGGCCAGAACTGAAGACAGAAGATGAATGGATTTTGCCCAGTGAGTTAAACACATTTATTCTTTGACCAAAGTTTAAAAATGCTAAAAAAAAAATAGTAATGTAAGGAAGGAGTCAGCAGAGTATTCCTGTCAGTAATGTAGGTGGAAACACTGATCACAGATAACTAGAAGCATATCAGTGCTTCCAGAATGGCCCTGGGGGTCTCACTTATAAAACTTTGTGTGGAATCCATACTAAAAGTGTAAGTACAGCAAGAAAAAGAAATGGTATACACAAAAAAATAAAATAAATCTAATTTATAAAACCACGCGCATGCATACAAGCACCAATTTCCCTTCATAGGTCACAGCTGTACCTGAACGTCTGCGTACCTGGTTCTGCCCTCTACATTCGCCAGATTCAACCAGAAATGGTCGATCCAAAGCACTTCATGAATGTTAATGTGTTCTAAAAATGGTTCAGCTGAGCGGTTTTATTTTTCTCACCATGGTGATGTGGCAACCACAGAGAAAAGGCAAAGAAACACTGAGAAAATTTCAGAGAAGTTGATTAAATGTGAAAATCAGGTCAAAGCAACTATGATCCCCACATTAAAATAAGTTAAGTTGTTAAAAAGCAAACAAGGCCGTGCTCCGTGTCGAAATTCCCCAGTGGTGGTGCGTTCACATCGACATTCAGAGGAGCGAGACCAGGAGGAATAAGAGCCCCCCCCCCAAAAAAAACTTCAAAAAGCATTTTAGGAAGCCGACGAGCGCTGAGCGCTGCCTGGGTGTGAGCAGTGAGCGCACCTCCTTTGAGCTCTGGGGGTTGGAGAGCGGCCTTTCAGCACCTGAGAGGGAGGTGTGGCCACTGTTCCCTGTAGGTTACAGCAGAATGCAATGCTCAGTCAAAAGCGATATATTGGCCAGTCATCATTGATCCGAAAATATTTGATCCCTGAAACCACGTTTCCTCAATTCTCTCATCTGCAGGTCTTCCTACAGTGCCAATGCATCCATCGAGCAGCTTTATGCACGAGTGGATTTGTTTACAGCAGTTAGTAGTGATCACCCCACACCTTGTCACAATGATCTGTTCATCTTTGTTACACGTCACCCTGGTGATCACTGGAGAGAGGAATGTGGTGGTAGAAAACCCAGAGAAAATGTTCTACAGACATTTAAGATTAAAGATGGCTTATGGGCATTTTTTTTATTTCAAAGGTCCTTATGTATAGTTATGTGTCACCAGCATGAGAATGAATAACAGTGGTTTTGAATGCTTATGATAACGTCGATCTATGATTAAAGTCTGATGTGGAGTGGAACTGAACGTCTGAGAGGAATCATGATGTAGTCTGGCTGCAATTCACCACTTCACCATCTTCACCACCAATTTCCCCTGCCTCCAAAATGAGCGTACGGCTGGGTCAGAGCTGCCGAGAGGAGCGCATGTTTTCCTGTTTTTTTTTTTTTTTAAATAGATCTCAACTTTTGCGTGGAACATGACGCACTCACGTTTCACGCCCCATTTTGTGCTTTGTCAACGAGACCCCTGCAGGACAAAGACAAGGTGTTCTGGTTCTAGCAAACCCTTTATTGCCTTTCACTTAATCAGAAACAGAGCGGCTACAGCAGCAGGGACAGCAGGCCTCAGCAGATTTTTGCAGAAATGTTTTCAGTGCCTTTTCCCTGACCAACACAAAGCTGCAGCAGCTCTCTGTGCCGAAGGTCTCTGGTAACTTTCGATGTGCTGGAAGGCAAAATGTGCAAGTCAGCGAGTGAAGTCCGCTTAGAGGTAATACATCTTCTCAGAATATCCTGCACTACCCTCCTCTACAGAGAACTGGTTGCTTTGGGTCACAGTTAACGCTGATATCGACCTTGTAAATAACTACGAAGAACACCCAAGAACAACAGGTGGTACCTGCGTACCGCAGTTTGAGAACCGCGTGTGTACACGTTAGAAAAGAGAGTCCAGCTGGACTGTGGTCATCTGAAGAAGACCAGAAGAAACCCAGGAAAAGCTTCAGCCACGTGAAGAAACGATGCTAACAGGAAGATAATGATAAAGGCTTGTGGTGGAAAAGAAAATGGATTCTTAGAAGATAATTACGCTGCTAACCCAGTTTTTCTAGGCCAAGCCAACTAGGTCCAGTTGGTTAAAAAAAAAGGTCAGAAAGTTCTATTTTAGCCCAGTTCAAGTCCGTTGGTCCTTCAACAGATGTAGTTTTCTTTAAATGCCCGTGTAAATCCTTATACGCTCTGCAGTGCATTTAGTCAAGTATTGCTCCACGATCAGCAGCCTCTGCTATGTTGTAACATGGTAACCTCCTCCCGAACGCTCCTCACGTTAACTTAGCTGCCCTTTCTAAGCCTAAACTGCCTAACAGGTTCCGCCTGAATCAGCAGTGCTTCTACAGTGGACCAGGTCAGAAACCCCCCCCCCCCAGCCAATGCAGCGCCTCAGAGGGTCAATAGGCAGCAGCTGGCTGTCCGTCCCCTCCGTCCGGCCTGGCAGCTCTGCCGTCTTTCGCCCAGCTGGAGTCTGTCGCTGCTCCGTCCGAGCCCTTGGAGGTCACCGCGGGTGGGATCAAGCTGTCCAGCTCCCGGCGGTGGCCGGTTTCCAAGAGCCACTCGTGGAACTTTGCTTCCACCAGCTCCTGAAACTGCTGCTTCTGCTCTCTGCGAACACAGAACATCCCAGAGCAGAGGGTGAAAGCAGGGAGAAAAGGGAGCGTAGTAACACCAATGTAAAGATTTTCGCTGCAGCTGAGCGCACGCTGTGACGGCTGCACCCGTCAGCCTGGGTCACACAGAGCAGAGGGCCCTGCAGCGCGCTTTGTAACAGTAGCCTCCATGATATCTCACTAGAGAAGCCACTGGATCAAATGCACATCGATCTTTGGGACACGTTTTCCCATGAAACTCCTCTCTGATGAACAGTGCATGGCACAAGTATTCACACCCCTTAAAGGTTTTCACACATGGTCACATGGCAACCACAGGCCTCGATGCATTATATCAGGATTTGACACGACAGGAACTTTAGAAGTGAAGTTAGGAAAAGTGTGGCATACCTTCAGCCGCTTTTACTCGGATAACTCTACGGAAAATTCAGCCCAACCAACTGCCTTTCAAAGTCAACTAAATAAAACATCCGCTTGTGTGTCAGGATTAGGGCTGGATGATATAGAAAAAATATTGATCGATATCGATAATTATCAACAAATTCAAAACATGAGTGCAGCCCTGACCATTTTATCCTGTTGCTTAGCAACCTATTTTTAGATACAGAACACATAAACACTGAATTCAAACTCAACTCTTTATTCAACCAAAACTTTACCAAAACTGCAAGTTTTTATAAAAGAAAAAAGAACAAGTGGTCTCTGAACTCTGTGAAGGGGGCGGAGCTTAGTGATGGAGTGTTCCTGGGTCTGCGTTTGTGATTGGTTGGGAGGATGTGATGACTGTAATATTAATTTACAAGAAAACTGTTATTCTATAGAACTTTTTAATCTACCCTTTTTTTCCCCTATCAGCGATTATATATATATATATATATATATACACACACACATATATATATGTGTTAATGAATTATCGTCCAGCCCTAGTCAGGATAAATCCTGCTGTTCTGTGAAGGCTGGTTCTTTCCTGCATAGTTTCCCTGCTGCCATGCAGCTAGCAGGATGAATGGGGACTTAACGGGCTTCTGCCGGGCTTGACGGCAGGCCGAGGAGGTACTCTGGCCGTTTGAGTCAGCTGTGCTGGAGGAGGGACACGTCTAAGAACCGAAGGGATGGTGGGCCGAGAGGTCCGGGATTGGGGGAGCCCGTGTTAGAGAACGCCAGAGAACAAACGGCAACACGAAGGCCAATGAACACAGCAGACAGGCCGGGGAGGAAGCAGGAGGTGCTCTGGTCAGAAAAAACTGACTAATGCAAACCTCTGTGTAGGGCAGGAGCACAACATGTCTGTCTCCACCACAGACATTGCTGCTGGGGAGATGGATGAAGCGAGAGCAGCAAATCCTGGAAGAAACGCCGTTCGTGGATGCAGAACACCTGAGAACGCACCTCAAACAGCAAGACGTCTGCGGCTGGTCGCTGCTTCAATGCACAACCCGCTTGGTGCCGAGAAGCCTGCAGCAGCTGTGGGTGGTGCTGCCCCGGCAGGACACCGGGGGTTGACAGACGGTCTCCGCCCAACCTAAGCTGGAGCCATGTTGAGGTTTTCATTCGTAACACTTTTTGATGTCATTTTTCCCTCCAGCTCATAATCATACATTAGAGTTTCGTCATAAAATCCAAACAAAACGGATTGCGGTTTGTGGCAGTGACAAAGTTTAAGGGGTATGAATACTTTTCCAAAGCACCGTAAACAGTTGGCTCACCAATGTACAAACCAATGCACCGACTGCGGACCGCAGCCGGCCTTCTTTGCCACTCACTTGTTCAGCCGGGCCTCCATCACGGTCTTCTGCCAGTTCTGTATCCTGCGCTGCTTTTCTCTCAGCGCCGACTGGTAGGCGGAGGGCAGACCGCCGGGCACCTCGCACGTATCGCCCTCCATCTGGAAGGGCACGGCCAGGGTGTGGAACTCGGACGGGGGCAGCAGGCGGTAGCAGGTGCCGTCGGATGGTGGGCCCAGCGGGGGGCTGGCCAGGCCGTCTGTTCCCAGAACCAAGGGCTGGTCCCAGACATTGGGGACCACGGCCAGGCCCACACTGGCCATGTGATCCTCCAGGGACGGGTAGAAGGTGTGGAACGGACCCAGGGTGATGTCCGAGTTCCCGGGCAGCAGTAGCGGGCAGGTGGGGGTCAGGGCATGGACGGTGCACCGTGAAGAGGCTCCGATCACCATCCTGCCGGTCACACACACCACTCGTACGTTCTGGCAGCTGTGGACGTGGACGCTGGTCTGGACCGGACCCAGAACCACTGTGCTGTCACGGCATTTGTCCACACTGACGGATCTAAGGCACGCAGCACAAGTACAACAGGTGAGCTTGTGGTCGCGGTGCAGACAAGGCTCCCAGCATTAGGAGCAACTGGCCATACCTGAGCGGAGACAGGAGGTATATGAAGGCTTCAGAACATCTGTGGATCTTGATGTTGGCACCGGTCAGCTTGTCGGACGTTTTGGCCAGCGTTTGTTTGATGACCTGGGACATCAGCACCATCTTACTGCCAGGCGGGGCCATGTGGGTGTTCCGGGCTATCTTGGCTCTCTTCATGGCTCCTTCCACTGGAAGGAAAAGGCAACAGGCGGGGAGTCAGTCACCCACAGACAGGCAGAGGCGAGGCCCCATGAGTGCGGACGGCAGAAGATTCAACGCCACCTTGCTGGGCCCAGGCTAGTTTCTTCCCCGAGCGGAGGCAGGCGGTCATCCCAAACGGGTTGAGGGCGAGGTTCTGCTGGAGACACGAGAGGAGCTTGTGCAGAGGGAAGGAGCGGCTCAGCACGGAGTAGCCCGACTGCGTTTGGAGCGGGCCTTTGGTCAGCAGCCTGTGGACCGGCTGGACACCTTTCCCGTAGCCAACCGAGCCCTCCAGGAGGAGGCCCAAACTCCGCACGGCCTCCAGGGATATCTGACAACAAAGGGCCGCAGTGTGAGCGACAGAAAATCCTAAAACTCTTCCTCTAGCATCGTTTCAGGCAGAGAGTTCAAAAAGCATCGCTAAACGCACAGCTGTGGGCTTCAGTGTCGGCACCGGTCAGGTTCTATGTTGTTCAGTCGGTTTGAGGACGTGAAACAGCAGCACAGAAAAACCAAGGAGAGTTCACAGAGTTTCCTAACTGCCAACACGGCAGCACGCAGGTGACAGGTGTATGTCACCGCTTCAATACACAGTACATCGTCAAACACGGCGGGCTCGTCTTCCTTCACACACATATGAACCCGAGTCCAGTCCACCTCCTCACCCCTGGAGGTTAGCATGATGTCCACCTAACCTGTGCAGCTCCAAGGCTTCTAGGAAGGCTTTCAGGAGGTTTAGAGGAGTGTTTATGGGGTCAGACACTGATGTTGGACGAAAAGACCTGAGCCGGTGTCCGCAAAGATTCTCAGAGAGCTCCTACCTTAGCCTAAAGATCCCTGCCTGGGAGTTTTAGCTTCAGAGTGATTCAGATCGCTGCTGAGAGCGACTCTGAGGAAGGAGACGACGGAAGGTTTTATCTCAGTGAGGAGGTGAGGTCGACCCTGCTGCTATGTGAGACGTTGTCTTTAAGAGCTGTGATTGGTTAATAGTACAAGAACAAAAACAACATAACTGTGCTCCTAGTGATGAAAGGAGAGGAATTAAGCGATTAGACTGGATTCAGAAATGTGACACTTAAGCAAAATGAAGTAATTGTCACACAGCATCACGATGTTTCAACGCACCTTATTTACATCCTCATCATCATTTTGATCTGCTTATTTATTTTTACTCACCCGTCACTTTACTTCATCTATCTGATATTAATGTGCTGTCAGCATTTTACTGGGATCACCTGCTCGTATGAAGCGGCTGGATTTGGCAAAGCGACCGACATCAAATGGAGAAACAAAAGGGGGAAAAAAAACTGAAGAGCAGGACATCTGTCCTACAGCTCTGAGAGGAGAATAGAGGAGTGTTGAAAGTAAGTCGGTCCCTGGATCACGGCGCAAATGCACGGACTCTGAAGCGTAGTGCCACAGATCTGTGCATCTCATTCTCCGTGTGTCTTGGTGCTTTTAAACACCAGTGAGAAGCACTCCATGCAGGAATCAAATTTAAGGACACTTTTGAGAAAATCCACAGTAGATTACAAGTGACGCTCCCCTTTTTGCATTTAAAATCCCTGAAGGTGCTTGGTGGGTGATCGCTCTGCCCCGGAAGAAGGACAGTTCATAAAACCATAATGGGTTAGAGACTCACTACCCAATATATCTGTTAGATTATCTAGTATACCATCGCTGTTCAACCCTTGCTGTGAAGAGAGAGCGAACTCACCTGGCTGTCTCTTTGGGGCTGTCCTGAGTCAGATAACTGCGCCGGCTCCACCAGCAGCTCCAACATGTCTGCCAGGTGGCTTTGCACGAATGACAGATGGGCCTGATCGTCCCAGTTCTGCCAAACAAAGCCAGGAACGCCAGCACCGTAAGTAACACAACGAGTAACTGAGATGATGGTAAGACTCCGCGTTACAGATGTGTCGTCAGTGACGGCGAGGGTGTGGTCGCCTTCGCAGGACGCCGCACCTTGTTCTGAGAGTTGGCCTTGGTCTCTCTGTCTGACGGAGAAGGGGAGCGAGCGCGATGGCTGGGCCACTCTTCGCCGATCAGAGATGTCCGCAGGGACACTCGGTTCAGCTGCTGGATGTAGAGGAAGAGGAGGAACTGTAGCGTGTCCACTGACAACTGGGGGACAAAGGGAAACCGGCTCAGTGCCATTGTTCGCGAACACAGACCAGGAGATACAACAGCCCTCACCACTGTGCTCTTACCTTGGCTCTCTCCTGGTCCAACTCGCTTTTGGAGGCGCACTGGGACAGGCTCTCAGCCCGCTCCAGTCTCTCTTCTGGAGCGTGCCCCAAAAGCAGGTCGAACGTCTCAAAGTATAGCCATGCCAGGTCTTCGGGAAGCTGCAGCTTCCCACAGGCGATGTGTCTCCACATGGACCAGCCCAGGGCGGGAAAGCAGCCATCCCGTGTTCGCACGTAGACAGCCATCTTCCGCAGGTAGTGCAGGCTGAGCTTGGAGGTGGGAGCCAGCTGCAACGGCACAGACTCCGGTTAAATTCGCCACGTTTACCCGCGCCCCCGGATGATGTCACGCGTTCCCACGGCCGTAGGTGTGCGCTCACCTGCAGAGCGCCCAGTAAGAAGGGCTCCATGCGCGGCCATACGCTCACACTGTCCGCCTCCATGTCTGAGGGGCAGAGGAAGCAAAACAGCTGTGACAGAGTTCACGCGATGCGAGGAGGAAGTCATGCACGGAACAAAAGCCTTTGCAAAAAGCGTGCGCGTCCCATTAACGTTTTCCCCCTGTGTGACGTCACAGCCACGGTTCAGTGGATTTTACTGGGATTTTATGTGACAGAGCCGGACGAAATAGAATGTTTGCTGGGTTGAGTTGAACGGAGAGCTAGAAGCAGGCGACTGCCTTCTGAAGTCATGCCATCAGTAAACAGAGTCCCCCTGTGTGTCATTTAATCTCACTGTGAAGCCAGCGGTTCTGTTTCTGACCTCAGAGGGTTGTTAAGAGGACATTATCATCAGTCCGCCTTCTGACGATAGAGAGAGGACGGACCATCTGCACACTGCAAAAAGGGAACTAAAAGCAAATAAAATGAATCTTGAACTGAGTGTATTTTCCTTGATTTCCGCAGCTAAATAAGACTATTTACCAATGGAATAAGATATTTGTGCTTAAAATATGAACAACTCATCTCTATCATCTCATTTCAAGTGCAGGATATCTAATTATCTTATTGTAGGGGTAATAAATAGTCTTATTTAGATGCTCAAATCAAGGGGAAAAAAAATTTCAACATAGGTTTACTTACTTTTAGTTCCCTTTTTGCAGTGTAAGCCTTCCAACACATGGATGTCCGCCTAAACTGACGGGCTGGCCAAGAGGAACATCAATGAGAGAAGCAGCCAGTTGGTCCATAGTAACAGTGGAGGAGCTGCAGAGATCCCCAGCTCAGGTGGGAGAATCTGACGTCGGGACCACTGACACATATCACTGGAGGACAGACACCCCCTCGCCCCCCGGCTGCCACAGCAGCTCAGAGACACACAGAGAGACAGCCGGAGGGGAGAGGAGGAAAGTCACTGAGCTCCTGGGAGCGACTCGTTCTCTCACAACTGTTAACGGAAGCGGTCTGAGAGTTTAAACTGACTAATTTTACTCCATAAATGATTAACCCGACCAGACCTTTACCGGTCTGTTCTAGTTTGGCCTCTAGCGCTGCAGTCTGGCTATTTCATCCTGATGCAGCCTACCGTTTGACCACGCTGCTTCCCTTAGTCCTTGTGTGACGTTTGCTCTTTTCTTTGTGCTGTTTAGCCATATTGTCTTATTATGCATTTTCTGCCTGTTTCAGTGCACCAGAACCCCATCATTTGAAAGCAAGAGTTTTGCATACTTTTGTAACTATCTCAAGTTTACTCAATTTTCGACAAACATCTGTAATTTAGCTTCCTGTTTGTTTAATAAAGAACTGCTTTTTTTTGTTTTGCTGCTTAAAGTTACATTTAAATAACTTTGGAGCCTTGTAAAGCACACAGGAGTTATTTATTTATGCTAAAACCCTGGGATTTCTGTTGCGATTGTACCTAGAGGTTCAATAAAAAGCTCAGTTGATACAATTGCAGATGAATCCCACATGGAACCTTTATGAGGCCAATTTTCTTAGTCTCAAACTGCGCATGGCAGTGTTTCAAATGGAGTGCTCACTAGGACAGATCACTGCCAAGCTCTTTAAGTTAATATGATGTACTGACTAGATGCAGGTTTAATGACCACAGCTACACCCTATAACTACACAACAACGCTTTTTGGGCAAGAAATTACAGCCAATCCAGATGGACGGGCATGTTTGGCAGCTGGATCCTGGTTCTGATGCTGCTGGAAGATTCTGTGCACAGGGACAGAGGGGCTGTAGCGGGATGTGGCTCACGTCCCCCCAGCTGTGCTCCATGACAACAGCCGGTGCCTTCCATCCACACCTGACATCCCGGCTCCCCACGGGCGGACTCACCAGACCAGCCTTCTTCCGCTGCGCCGCTTTCGATAATAACCCAGATAGATGATCGCAGAGCACTTGTTGTGGCACAATACCAAAACCTACCCAACTTGTTTTTCTGGAACGTAAACTTGACCAAAGTTCAGCCGCTCGGCGACGTTAGCTGCAGCCGGCTAGCAGAGCTAGGAGCGCTCTCTCTCACCGCCCAACTTTGCCCCGCGCAGAAAACGATGTGTGCCGTCCGCCGGGAGGAGAAGCCGCGGGGTCACAGGTTCATGAGATGGACGCCGATGTTTCGAGTGTGCTGTCACGCTTTGTTGTCATTCATACACTCTCGGCAGAGTTGAGTCTGAATCTTCTTCCTATTTGGCGCCTCCCTTTTTCCGACATCTGTCGCGAGCAGCGGGTCGCGGGAGCGCGCGGGGCTCCGCGCTGCCGCTGTCTGGCTGACATCAGCAGGGCCGGCCCAAGCTTGGGGAAGGCCCTGATCTGCCTTCTAATATGGGGGCCCGCCTACTGTCAAGATGACTAGCCTTTGCACCACCGGCATTCATTGTGAGACTATTCATCATACCCCTTCATGTTTTGAACTTTTTGCCAGGATGCAATCACAAAGTGGGGGTTTTATGTGATAGACCGACAGAAAGTAGCACATAAATCTAATTTGGATTGGATTGTACTTCAATCTCAAGTCTGCGTCCTCTGACACGTTTTCTTCCAGGATTAGTTTTTATCGATCCTCCCATCAACTCATATCAGCTTCCTTGTCCCTGATGAAGAATGAGGGACAGTATGAGGGATTGCAGCAAAGTTCATGACATCATGCAATCCACTGTCCACTGCCGCTATGTGATGTCTAGGAGGAGTGACTGGTGCAGTGACTCGATGCTATTTCCTTAGAAAGAAACCTTTTTGCCAGCTAGAGTGATAACTTGATAAAAATTGTATTTGAAATTTAATTAAACATGACAACAACATGTTGTTGCCATCTTTTAAAGCTGTATATTCGAATGCAAACACCACATTTAATTTGTTCGGCTCAGAGTTGCAGCCGCTACATGTCACATTGATTTTAGACGCACTCTTACAACGGTGTCTTGTAAAATAAACATGTTTTATCACATCTTACTGTTGATGCGAGGAGCTGCCATGTTGGATCTAAGAATTGGGCTTAAGAAATTTCTCCCTTTCCGAGGGGAAAGTCCGACTATTGTGGCTGTTACAGTTGATTTTTCCAATCGGAAGCCAGGATCTCTGAGTTCCAATTGCAAACAGAGTGCAACATATTGGGTGTTCCTATTGCCTTGGAGGTCGGAACTAACGAGTTGTAGATTGTCATCTACACCTTTTTGCATTCCAGTTTCCCTCTTCTTAGACAGTAGGAAAAAACCTGGACACTCGCACTGTTAAAAAATTAATAATGACAATAACGCTGCTCTTGGCAGTATTTTGTGCAAATAAACAGAGCTGAAAAATCCCGTCTGATGAACACTGAAAGGTAGAACCTGTACGACTGACTAATGTTACATAAATAATAGAGAGATGCTGCAAACAGTCAAAGTATGAGGTTTTACTCAATGTTGCTGCGAGTAGCAGCCATCATGAATGCCAAAGTCAGGTACCATCCTGTTGCACCGACTTTCCGACTCCTAATACCGACTTTATGGGCTATTCCAGTTGAAATTTCCAACTCAGAGGTCTAGAATACCGACCACCGAGGACAAATGGCACGCACTAAAAAACTGATACGCTGCCTGAAATAGATTACATGGACAATCTCATTAATGAGATAAAATGAATTCCAAATAAATAAGACATGCTTTCTACAAACAATGGATAGAAAATGTTATACATTATCCATCCATCCATCCATTTTCTAACACGTCTATCCCTCGTGGGTTAGCGAGGTGTGCTGGTGCCTATGTCCAGTGTTCAATAGGCGAGACGCGGGGTACACCCTGGTCAAGTCGCCAGTCTGTCGCAGGGCAACACAGAGACAGAAAGGACAAACAACCATTCACGCACACACTCACACCTAAGGAGAATTTAGAGAGACCCATTATTAAAATATTTAAATAAATATTGATAATGTGTGTCTGTTCGCATATTTAACTTTTCAGGGAGAGTTTGACTGGTACGTCCAGGCAATTGCTCTCTGCAATCTGTCGTTTTTGACTTGGAACATTTAAATCTTTTCACACGCTAAGGACTATTTGCACACTTTTAGCTCCTCGGGAAATGTTGATGGTGCATTCATGTTGAACGTTATGTCTTGATCTGTGTCTCTATGGTATAAGCATCCTGAGCTGGTGTCTCACTAAATGTCATTATGGAAGCATAAGGACAACAAAGACTCTTGATTGTTGATCTCAGTGTGTTTCTATAAAGACTCATTCATTTATAGCCGCACTTCCGGTCCTCGACAGGCGGAGTAAACCGTGGATCATTTGATAGGTCGCTTGTTGGAGTGTGGGCGGAGCTTGCAGACGCGCCGCGGTGGGAGGGCTCTCTCTGACAGGAGGAAGAAGGCTTGTGAGTGGCAGCGAGATCGGAGCTTCTAAAGCCGGCTGTTACCTTCTCTGTCGTCTCCTTCTCGACTCCGGGGATCTATGGCTAAGAAAGGGATTACCATCTGTAATGTGTGCTGCCTGCTCCTTTACATCGCGACGGCGGTGCTTGCCAGGTAAGCGCGGTGAACACGGCGGTGAAGCGGCACCGCCAGGTGGTACACATGTTTAGCTGTGATTGGTCTAACCGGCTCCGTCCAGTCCGTGGAGGAGAGCTGGCGGACGATCTGAGCAGAAGCTCCGGGTGTAGCGTTGTTGTTCTCCGTTAACGCGTTTATTCGGGGTTGGCTTTGTAACAGCCGGGTCTTGATGTAGTTAGCGGAACTAGCGCGGAGCTAGCATTCACCCAGGACAGGAGGGAGCCTGAAGCCAACACCGGCTACCTCCTCTGGGACTCCAGCTAGCTGCCCGCTGCCTCCCTGACAGGGCTCCCTCTGCTCGCTGCAAGTAATGAACATGTGTCCCAACTGTGGTCTCTCTCTCTCTGACGCAGTCGAGATTTCTATAAGATCCTGGGGGTGAGCAAGTCTGCATCCATCAGGGACATAAAGAAGGCCTACAGAAAGCTGGCTCTGCAGCTACACCCCGACAGGAACCCCGACGACCCCGACGCCCAGGACAAGTTCGCAGACCTGGGAGCAGCTTATGAGGTGAGTCTGAACTAGTTATTGGCCATTTATAGGTGAAAGGAGGCGCGACGCTCCGCTCCTTTCTGACCGTAGTTCTACAAAAGCAGGAGGACTTTAAATGTTAATGAAATACATGCTATATACGATGCCAAACGTCAAGGAAGAGCCAAAAGGCTTTGTTATAAAAAGTCTTTTGTGCGCTTGCTGTTTCGTTACTATTCCAAACGATCCAAGCTCTGTGATTGGCCGGCTACACCGTGTGGCTGCACCTCATTGGCTGAAAGGCAGCACAGCTGGCAGCACGTAAAGCCAGACGTGGAGGAGTGGGAGTGGACTGTGAAGAGCGCTGCAGGTGTTTCCGTCTCAAGCTTTCACGTTGCCTTTTAAATATAACTGGCTTTGTACTATGAAACAAAGCTGTCACACAGCGAATGTGACTTAACAGTTAACTGTTTAAAATCTCATACAATTTTTTTTTCCTTCATATGCTGGATAGTATTAGTGCATTTACAGCAGAGGCAGACTTGCTGTTTGATAAAGCCCTGCAAAATATTCATAATCTTTAAAGGTGGATTTTGTCTCATTACAACAAACTTCTGTGTATTTTATTAGGATGTCAACAGAACAGCACAAAAGAGAGCATTTTCCAGCTAAAGTCTGTCACAGTTTGTGGTTGTAATGTGAAAACATGTGAAAAGGTTCTGACCAGACCTGGCTGCAGAACCAAATTATAAGGGGATTAAATTTTTTTCAGGGGGGAACACTTTAAAAAAAAAAAACATTTTATAGGCTTCAGGCTGAACAGTGGCTCTGTGACCACTCCTAAAGAGTTGATAAAAATTCTCAATAAAATCCAAAAGTCTTAAAAGGAGAAATAAAGAAAAGAAAAGCAATCAGGTGGTCAGTGTTGCCAGACTGGGTGGGTTTCCTCCCTACTGGCCTTCTTTTGAACACATTGAGCAGAAAAAAATGTTGTTGCGGGTTGTAAAAATTTGGGAAGCTTTCCACAACATTTGGTGGGCTTTTAGAAGTAATTAATAACAGAATATATCAAAATGGTTATCATTGTATGGCAGAAAACTTAAAAAACATCCACATTTAATAAAACACACTATACTAGTTAATTTATTTGTGAAATGAGTAAAATCAGTCAAGTCAGACATCATCAACAAATAGTCTCTGGTTAATCAAGTGTCATGATGAAATTGTTTTGGTCAATGCTGTAAACGCCCCGAATGGGGTTGAGTTCTACTGATCAACTTAAAAGTGTTTCATGGCTGTGTGTGAAAGAGAAATTGATCTACACTCCGTGAGAGAAAGGAATTTTATGTCAAGTTAAATTTACGTTATCAATAGCTTCCCAAGCTATTGATAATGTTTTTTCCAGTTGCTATAACATGATTGTTAAAGTGGTCTTGTGTGTAGTTTGGTTGCCTGATTGCACATTTTGTGGGGAGCCTGTATTTGCGACCTTTCTTTCTCTTCTTCAGTGCAGTTGTGTGCTAATAGCGTGTTCTTTATTATGTGTTTATAGTCCTATGCTTTTAACATGAGTCCAAGAGAGGTTGAGATTTGGACTTTTTTTTTAGTTGGGCGGGTTTTACGTTGCGTTTGAGCTGCAAAACTATCAGTCAGATCTGGCAACACTGAGTGTAGTGCTGCTGTGTCCATTCAGTCAACTGAAAAGTTAAGCATACAAGCTGATAAGCATGAGCACTGATGTCGCCGACGGAAGTGAAAAATTCAAACTAGAAGAGACAACTACAGCAGCTAAGGAGCGCAAGGATCAGAACAAAGCAGTGCTTTCTTCTGCCTGTAAGAAACTCAGGTTTCTTCCATTTGGCTGAGTTTCGCTGCTCGGTTCTGCCCCTTGTGCTCCTAGCTGCCGTTGCTAAGCTAGACTTTAAAATACTTAATTGAATGGCTTAGCACCTAAATGCATCACAGATGTGTTATCAGTGTATCAACCCTCCAGACCACTCGGGTCTATTCTGCATACACAGAGCCAAACATGGAGAAGCATCATTTGGTTCTAATGCTCCACTTATCTGGAACAAAATCACAGAAGACAGTAAAAGTGCTGAAACCTCGAGTTCCTTAAAATTAAGTTTAAAAACCTAGTTGTTTAGAGTTTAAATGTTAATGTTTTAGTTCACTAAAACTTGATTAGATTGAGTTTGTAGTCCAGCTTATCTCGACCTGCTGCTGTTGCACCGCAACATGCTTTCCTCTGTGTGTTTTCTTTTATGTTCTGTTCATGTTCAGCACTCTGAATCGTCTTGGTACTGAAATGTGCTACAAACAAACTTTCCTTGCCTTTTGTGTCCAGGTCCTGTCCGACGAGGAGAAAAGGAAACAGTATGACATGTACGGAGAAGACGGTCTCAAAGAAGGTCATCATAGTTCTCACAACGATATCTTCTCCAGGTTGGTGCTGTAGTTTTTTTTATTTTATTTAGAAACCACAGGACTGTCTTATACTCTTTAATGACTATTTCAGTGTTTCAGGCTGCTGTGATGCGTACTAGCCTTGCTGATGTAACTAGGTGGTGTTATGTGATCATGTTTCCTAACATCTGTATTGCTTTTGGTTTAGAGGCAACAAAAAACCTCTAAGGAAACACATGAGAATATTCTCTAGAAGCAGTTTCTGTAGAACTAAATATGACTACTTAGTTCTGTGTTATTGGAAGATGTTGACAATAAAACACCAACTACAGTCTCCTATGAAAAGCACAGTCTTGAAATACTTTGAGAAACAAAGATCTAATTAAATTAACTTGATATTTTAAGTTTGAAAAGTTAAATTATGAAGTTTTCAAACTAAAAATGAAAATAAATGTAGTTGCAATGTGTTCCGGCTGTCAGAGTGACGGTGAGTAGAGCTAAAGTGCTCCGTGCTTTTACAAATTCTCATTAGTGGTGTTTCCATCAGCCTTTCCGTCCTGGTGTGGACAATGCTGCACGGCTTTAACACTGAAAGAGAAACCGTGATGGAGCGCTCAGAGTCGTCACTCAAACGGCAAACGATGGCGCCAGACGTGGTTCTAAAGCCAAACATGTCATGTGCTCGCTGTACCCTGTTCTGTTGTTCCTGCATGCTTCACGTTTGCTTTAGAGATTCCAGAGCATCCAGATCAGAACCTTCTAACCCTGCAGAGCTTTGTCTTCGGGTGTTGGTTCTAGATGGGCGGGTTTTACGTTGCGTTTGAGCTGCAAAACTATCAGTCAGATCTGGCAACACTGAGTGTACTGCTGCTGTGTCCATTCAATCAACTGAAAAGTTAAGCATAAGCATACAAGCTGATAAACATGAGCACTGATGTCGCCGACTGAAGTGAAAAATTCAAACTAGAAGAGACGACTACAGCAGCTAAGGAGCGCAAGGATCAGAACAAAGCAGTGCTTTCTTCTGCCTGTAAGAAACTCAGGTTTCTTCCATTTGGCTGAGTTTCGCTGCTCGGTTCTGCCCCTTGTGCTCCTAGCTGCCGTTGCTAAGCTAGACTTTAAAATACTTCACTGAATGGCTTAGCACCTAAATGCATCACAGATGCTTTAGAGATTCCAGAGCATCCGGATCAGAACCTCCGTATGAGGAGCTGCAGAGCTTTGTCTTCGGGTGTTGGTTCTGATCCAACACACAGAAATGATTAACCACAGCAGCGTGCAGGGACTGAACGAAGGAACCTGCAGGGCGGTTTCACGCCGAACTGGACGGTCATTTCCGAACGTCCTAACGCTGCGATGTGTGGACAGGAGGGATGTTAATGAATGCTGTGCAGACACGTCTTGTTCTAGATGGAAATATTATGTTCACATTGTGATAGAAGGGTTGACATTCAGCTTTTCTCCAAATTCATGTCTGGTGACCCACACTCTGCGTTTACATCGTTACATCAGGGGATTTACTCAGGGCTGCGTTTGTTGCAGCCACAACGCTAACTGGAAGTAAAACTCCGAGGCTGACGTCGACCTAAACCAGTGACTGTTAAAGACAGACGGAGCAACGTTTTCTGGAGCCAAGCTCAACTGTTAATGTTATCTTTTTAGCAAGTGTTTCCTGGGAATATTCTGTGGAAGCAGAAAGCGCTGACTCAGGAGCGATCAGCCGTTCAGCTCAACGTTTGCTGCTTCAGTTCCAGCAGAAGAAGAAGAAAGGTGCATCTAGAAAGAAGTGTCTACAACAATTTTTAGGCAAATACGAATCAGGACGGTTTCTTCGTGTAGAATTGTTAACAAGATATTAAATAAAATGTTGAGCAAGAGAGATAAAACTGGAATCAGTGGTACTTTTAAATCTGACTCCATGGAAGTGAACTGCCATACGGCTCAGATGTGATCGTTCTCTAGGAGGAATCCTATGATTCTCAGAACTGATCTGTCGAAACGGGTCAATCACGTGATCAACTCTGCTTTTTTTAAATTATAACGTCTGTGGTTTCTTCTCCTTTCTGCCCTCAAAGCTTCTTTGGGGATTTTGGCTTCATGTTTGGAGGAAATCGGCAGCAGCAGGACAGGAACATCCCCAGAGGAAACGACATCGTCCTCGACCTTGAAGTCACGCTGGAAGAGGTGTACTCTGGGAACTTTGTGGAGGTGGGGTTGAGTGTCTTCCTTTCTGCATCAACACCCTGTGCTTATTTTCCTCGATTACCTTGAATAATGCTTGTAGGACAAATGACCGTTTTCTGGGGCGTTCTTTGAAAGCAACTCTATCTGCTGCACAGGTTGTGCGGAACAAGCCTGTAGCCAAAGAAGCTCCTGGTAAAAGGAAGTGTAACTGCAGGCAGGAGATGAGGACGACGCAGCTCGGACCGGGCCGCTTCCAGATGACTCAGGAGACGGTGTGCGACGAGTGTCCCAACGTGAAGTGAGTCCTTTTAATATCGAGGGGGGGGGGGTAGAATATATAATACTGCTTATCTTGGGATTTCCCCCAGAAAACTGGGGGAAATCCCAAGATAAGCAGTATTAGTTAAAGTTGACAGGAAATTTGAAAATATGACAATTTAGTGCTGTGTTATTGGAAGACGGTGACAATAAAACACCAAATACAGTCTCCTATAAAAAGGCACAGTCATGAAATACCTTAACAAACAAAAAATCCAATTAAATTAAACGTCAATCATTGTTTTCACTTCAGTTGAATCCTAATCAGTTAGTCAGCCAGCGACTCTTGAAACAAGCAACGTGAAGTTGGTCACATTTGAAAGTAAAATTAATTAATAAAGCGCAAATAAGGAACCAACAAACTGATCACCTAAAGGTGCAGAATAAATCAGGGAACTCCTAGAAGAGGTATGGAGTACTCTGCTGTGTTTTGACCTCTTCTACTATTTCTGCCACAGGCTGCATGTTGCATCACCACATGCACTCTGTCTGGCCTTATCAAAGAACTCATCCAGAGCTTTTTGGTAGCCTGTCTCAGGCGCAGAAGGTTCATTTACTCGACTGTATTATTTGCTTTAGCGTGCTGCCATCGCAATGCTTGTGCAATGGTGGAGAGAGCTAATATGTGCGTCTGGCACATCTAGCCTAGCTTTGGGGGTCCGGGTGATGAAGAAGACATCAGACCTATGACTCTTTGTTCATGTATCCACCACCAGGTTTCGGTATTGCACTTTCAACCGTCTCACCAAAGATACTCTATATCAGAGGTGTTCAACATAGAGGTCATCTGTGCTTTTATGGACCTTGCTTCTCCGTCGCTGCGACAAATTTCCGTCAATTGGAAGATGAGAGCAAAAAACAGATCCACTTGGTTCCGTTTACACTTTTTATTCAAGGTATTAAACTGAAGCTGCTCTGATGCAATGTAACCTGGCAGAGCCGGGACATTAGCCAATCAGAAAGAGGGTAGGACGGGTCTTTGCAAAGTGGACATTGCCAGGGGATTTAAAAGGAAGTGGGCACCAGGGCTATAGTGCCAGTTTTGGTGCCTTATCCCCACATGTTTTTTTCATGCATGAATAGTTGAACAGATTGATAGTTGGGTATACATCAACATCAAGCTTCCTAGGGAGAGTCATCTTGGAAATGGGTTTTCTGAATGGAATTGCCTCTCTGAAACAATCTTTGTATTTATTCGTTTTAATGATCTTGATAATGATAATGAACACAACTGTCCAGAAATGTCCTCCATATAAAACTATATATATATATATATATATATATATATATATATATATATATATATATATATATATATATAAAATTATTATTATTTTTTTTTTTTGATTGGCAGTGTTGAATTCAATTACACAGTAAAATCGACAGTTAAACTCAAACGAATTACACTTTAAAAGTGGTGGTTTTGTGATTTAAAGAAGATTGCAGCTTTATTGTTATACGTTTTACTGCAGTTGGCATTTCTTTGTTCAACTGTCAATGAGCGGTGGGAGGCGGGCGTGAAAACTTTTTAAATCACAGAGGGGCCCACCAAGAAAAGTTTGCGAACCACTGCGCTAAATGCTTTCTGTTGCTGATATGCTTGGACCCCAAGGGTAGGTGGTGTTTAAGTTCCTTTGAGGGAAATCCACCAAATGAAAACCCCTCGGGTTTCCAGTAGTTGATCATTTCACAATGGAACACAATTTGTTACCTGGGTCCTGGTACAACCCAATAACAGAATAAAGTAAAACAAAAAAAATAATAGAATTAAAAAGGCCACCATACACATTGATACACGCTTAAAATGTTTCTTTGGAAACGTATAAAATTACGTGTTTCCCAAACATCAGTTTAATAAGAGGAAGATGGACCATTCTGGGACCCTGTAAGCCCTCAGTGAAGTCTGTCCCAGTTTACAGCACTGCATCCAGCGTGTTGCATCCCTGTTGGTCATGTAAAGCTTGAATGCAGCTGCTCGGCTGGGGAAGCCCATGAAAGGAAGCTCTCCACCCACCGTTCTAAAGCTATCTGAAGTCTGGAGGTCTCTAGCTACTGATCGTGCAGAAGGTTTGTGACCTCTATGCACTCTGCTCCTCAGCATCCCTTGACCTACTGTGATTCTTTAGAGTTTTAACGTGGCCTGCCACCTTGTGGCTGAATTGCTCATACCCAGCTGCTTTGACTTTGTTAGAACCCTTCCAAGGGCTGCCTGTGGATCCTATAATGGTATCCTGCTGAAATCCGTCTACTGTAAAGCCCAGTGTTTGGAGAAGCAGCCTAGCTGGAGCCATGGAAGCAGTCAGAATACCTGCATTCAGGGATTTGCTGTCAGCTCTGTGGTTGTGTTTTTGAATTAATGCGTTTTTTTTTTTAAGCATCCTGTCTAATTGAATGACCATGTATTAACCACCACCTTAATGGGGCGGGGGTCATGAGTTTTCTCCA
Organism: Fundulus diaphanus; assembly: GCA_037039145.1. Lineage (NCBI taxonomy): Eukaryota > Metazoa > Chordata > Actinopteri > Cyprinodontiformes > Fundulidae > Fundulus > Fundulus diaphanus. The sequence goes on from CM073132.1 coordinate 10,453,860, forward strand.
GATCATTGGCAGGACCGGATTGATATAAGTCAGCTGAATGTGTCGAGTTAAGCTCCCCTCTAACATGTGTGATGTTTCTTTGACCCCAGGCTGGTGAACGAGGAGCGAACCTTGGAGGTGGAGATTGAGCAGGGGGTGAGAGACGAGATGGAGTACCCCTTCATCGGGGAAGGTGATCTTCACAAAGCCTAATCAGAGGCATTAGCTCATGTCTTTACGCCTGTTCCTAATGTTTTCTCCCTGACCTCAGGCGAACCTCACATCGACGGAGAGCCCGGAGATCTGCGATTCCGCATCAAAGTGCTGAAGTACGAAGACGCTTTCTTTGTCGCTGAATATAAGTTGAGCTTGTAGGGCGCGGGTGGCTGACCCCTTTTCTCTTGCAGACATCCGGTGTTTGAGCGCAGAGGAGACGACCTTTACACCAACGTGACCATTTCGCTGGTCGAGGCTCTTGTCGGCTTTGAGATGGACATCATACATTTGGACGGTCATAAGGTTCTGTGGGTTTTTTATGAAGCTTTCTTAGAACCTACGGCCATTGAAGCTGGTAGAGGACAAAGATATGCTTGTAACTGAAGGTAGCAGTGAACCTGACTGGGTGACTCTGCCCGACAGGTCCACATAGTGAGAGACAAGATCACTAAACCTGGAGCTCGACTGTGGAAGAAAGGAGAGGGTCTGCCGAACTTTGACAACATCAACATCAGAGGTTCCCTTATCATCACCTTCGACGTGGAGTTTCCTCAGACACAACTTGACGATCAGCAGAAAGATGGTGAGAGGAAGGAGTTGAAGCCTCTTTGTTCTTGTCAACAGTTGGATCCCAATAAATCAGGATTTTATTGAAATATTTCAAAATGACACTCAGATATGTTAGAGTGATACATTTCAGGTGTTTACTTGTGGTCATTTGGATGACTATAACTTACGGCCAATAATATCCCAAATTCTAGTTATCAGAAAATAAGAATGTTACCTCAGACCAGTAAAAAGGACTTTCCTTAAGAAATGTTGCGTTGTGGCCTCCTTCCAGCGAACATAAACACAGGGAAGACTTTCTTGACCGACCCGAAACACAAGGTCGTTGCTAAGCAAGCTGGCTGCTTGGCAACGCTAAGTCAGACTGCTGAATACTGGGTTTTTGATGGAGAGTTGAGTGGAGGAATAAGTGTGGCAGAATTTGACAAGCGGCGGTGACAACCACAGCCTTTAGGGTTGTAAAGCAAAGCACATTTAGGGGAGTTTCCCAAAGGGAAGACCGCTGCTGAGTGGCAGCTGAGAGAGCCGCCGCTCAGACGCGTCCAGGACGTGGGCTACCGTTGTCTTGAAGCAGAGGCAACCTCTGCAGCTTACGAGGGGTAAGGAGAATAAGGACTGGACTGTGGCACGCTGCCTGGGGCCCGGCGTAGAGTTTCCACAGTCTGTGATGGTTTGGGGGGCCTGAAGTCTGCTGGTTCTGGCCCACTGGGTTTTCTGAAGTCCACAGTCAATGCAGCCACCTACCAGGACATTTTAGAGCACTTCATGCTTCCTTCTGCTGACAAGCTTCAGAGATGCTGGTTTCGTGTTTCAGCAGATCTTGGTACCGACCCACGCTGCCAAAGGTTCCAAGAGCTGGTCCAGTGACCATGGTGGTACGGTGCCTGATTGGTCAGCAGACTCCCCTGACCTAAAGCCCAGAGAGAATCTACGGAGTGTTAAGAGGAAGATGAGAGACGCCAGAACCAACAAGGCTGATGACCTAAAGGCAGCTATCAAAGCATTCTGGGCTCCTTGAACGCTGTGGATGTACCATCATTTTCCTCAGTTGAATAAGAACCAAACATGAGTAACAGCCCCAGATCAGCCCCAGAATTTGCGTGTATTAAGACTCTGAGCTGAATCTTCAGAGGCACATAAAGACGACTAAGCTGGCCTTCTATCACCTGAAGAACATTTCCAGGGTTAAAGGACCAATGTCTCAGCAGGAGCTTTGGTAGAAATGATTACTGCACCGTTATCTTCAGTCAGACAGCTGCAGCTGACCTAGAACGCTGCTGCCCCCGTCCTCAGCTCAGTTCTACAGTCCACACCCTGGCCCTCTGAATTTCAGAGAATAGATTTTAGAAAAAACTTCTGTTAGGTTATAAATGTCTGACTTGGCTTGGCACCAAAATACATTAAATAAATTAGTTGTCATATCAACCTTCCAGACCCCTCGGGTCCTTTGGTTTAAGTCCCAAATCCTTAGAATCAAAAGCAACCATTCGGTTCCTCTGCTCCACTAATCTGGAACAAACTACCAGAAAACTGCAGAAATGCCCAAACCCTGAGCTCCTTTTAAATCCAGGTTAAAACCCCATTTGTTTAGCGCTGCCTTTGAATGCTCTAACTATTCACTGAAGCATTCGTTTCAGTCTCTAGTCCACTTTCCTTACTGTCACTGGAATGTAGGGGCGACAATGGCGCTAGGAGTTTGTCCTGTAGCTAGTGGGTTGCCGGTTTGAACCCCCATCGTTGTCACTTAGCCTGCGGTCAGTGGTCAGAAGGCCCAGGGGCAGCAGCCTTACTTCTCTTTCAGCCCCAGGGCAGCTGTGGCTACGATGCAGCTCACCACTGTCGGCGTGTGAATGGGTGAAAGCATTTTGGGGTCCACAGCACAAGTAAAGGTCATTTGTCCTTTTACGTTTTTCTTAGGCTTTCATGATGTGAAGCATTTAGAATTTCCTTTCTGCTGAAATGTGCAAGACAAATAACCGTCCCTTAGCTTGCCTTAGCTCTGCAGAGGCCCAGCCTAATCGCTGCATGTTTGCAGTAATTCTTGCAAAAGGAGCCCCAACCACAAGGTACTGATCTACAGACATTGAAATATTCTTCAGTAGGCCCACATCTTTGGAAACATTTTGATTAAAAAATCTGTTTTTATTGGGCAGATGTAATATTAAAATGTGATGTAAGATTGAATTCTGGGTGATGGTTGGGTTTCAGGTCAGGGTGGGAATATATCGGTTTGCTCTGAACGGCTTGTTTGCATCAGTGGTGGACAGGCTGGAGTCCTCGTGGATTATTGGGTTTGCAGATGAAGACGTAGATAGAGAAGAGCCTGTTTAGCACTTATTTTATTGGTTAATGATTACATATTGTTACTGCAGCTCTTGTAAAATATCTGCCAAAGGGTCGGACCGCTATTCCCCTAACAGTTGCTAACAGTTTGTCAATGCATGTGATGTTTCAGGTATTCGGAGTATCCTGAAGCAGGGATCGGTACAGAAGGTCTACAACGGACTACAGGGATACTGACCCAGCGACAGACTCAGCCTGGACTGATTTCTTTACTACAACCACAGGAATACACTTGTTCAAGATGTATTTATTATTTACAGACTGTTCTCAGGACGGTTCAATCTTGATGGCTTTTATTTTTTAATCATCTTGTCAGGAGCAGCAACAATACTTTTATTTAAGTGTAAAATCAGGTGCCGCGTCTGTAAACCTTTTTTTTTTTTTTTTTTTTTTTTTTTTTTTGTCCTAACAAAGTCTACTGTAACAATTTCTAAATGTCTGAAACATGCAACCTGGAGAAGACCTTTCTTTACAGTAACAAGAAGCCACATTTGGAGTAAATCTGCTCAGCTCTAATTCTCACTTTAGACACTTTTTTTTTTATGGGAAGGAACAAAACTAATGTTTGTTTTTAGTTTTCCTAATTTATGTTGTTTGCTTTTGGCTCCTGACGGGAGAGGTGTCATGCTGCGCTGCTCCCAGGTTCACTGTGGTGAGAGTTGATCTCTTCGGTTAAACAGTGAGCACAGTTCTCTTTGGATATTTAGAGAATTGTTTACTCCTCTTCCTACACCCCTATAGACATTTTTTCACCCCTTTCTACCCCCTCACTGAAGACTCAATGGGACTCCAGCCTCCCCTTGGGATTTTTAACGGGGTTTTCTGGTTTTGATGCGACTGCAGCGCCGCCTCTCAGTCCAAATTCTGAGGCGCTGATGAAAACTATCTGGCCATTTTTACATGTACAAGGGGATAATGTTCTTTACTGAAAATATAAATAAAGATTTATACAAATGTGACTAAATGTCATACCATAAATTTACCACAAGATGGCACCAGAGTCGAATAAATGGCATTTTACCAGCGCTGGTTCTGTGGACAGTGCCTCGGATCATGTTGGATCCTTAAACCTGCTGCTACCAAAGCAGAGACATTGAGGTTTTTTGTGCTGCTAAAGTGTCTCTATTTCTTACTGAAAATAAAACTCAGCTCCCAGAAGGAGAGATCTGATCTGAATGTGATATGGTGCACACCAGCGATGGGTTTATGTGCAAGAGGCTGAGACATGTAGAACAGGTATGATATGGCAGAGGTGGGCAGTCATGAGTTTAGTGATGGTGTTGCATTCAGTCAAAACAGTGAGTGAAGGTTATGTGACACATGAGGCCTTGTAGATGCATTAGACCATATTACCAGGGTTTGATAGGGGTAGTGATGTGGGTTTGTGAGAGGTGTAGGGTAGCTGTAAAATGTGCCAACATTGACTTTACTTATGATTAAGGTTCTGGACTGTCATGACACTTCAGATTACTAAATCAATGTAATGGGTACAGGCAGTGTGCGATTTGCCAAAAAAACAGAGGGGGGGGGATAATTTCAAAAGTTTTATTAATGATTAAAAGTTTTATTAATAATGGTTAGCTAGCAGGTGCTCTTTCAGGTAGCTAGCTAGATCCAGTAGGTTAGGCTATTGTTTTTAAACTTGCGCCATCTACTGTCGGGACTCGGGAGTGGGTATTAGTTTACTTTAACTGCTTTGAGCAGAAAACGTAATAATACTCTTTAAAAACAAACAAAAATTTTAATTTAAAAATGTGAGGGACACAAGACATGTATTAATATAAATTTTGAAAAATCCATAATATTCAGGGGTTAAAGCAAAAATAATCAATTTGACTGAAAATTTTTTCTAGTCAGCCCATATATTCCCGGGGCCGTGGACGTCATGCCACCTTAGTAACCTCATTTGCTTATTGTGCAAAGTCCACTTTAACCAAATCTGGTAGTTCCATTGACAATTCCTGTATCTCTCCCACCTTCCAACTTCAGAGCCTTGGCGCCATCCTGGACAGCCCTCTCCATAATCTCCTTGACTTTCCACAACCATAACATCACCTGGTTAACTTTCATATTTGCAGCATCAAGCAAGTTCTTCGCACTTTTGCCAAACTGGTCCACAGTCCACTCACCTTTCCACTTTACAATTTCAAAACCCTCCATAAACTGCAGCTAATTCAAAAGACAGCAGCTTGCATCATTACATCATCTTCTTCACACCTGTACATTAACTCCACTGTATCATTGAATATAAATCAATCCTATGATCATACAAGGCCAACAACAGCCATGGACAAAGAGGGACACATTACCAACACTCATCATGAGATCATACATTTTAATTTGACACAGATCGCACATTACAATAATCAGTCTCTGCTTTGCCCGTTATTGCTCACCAATTAATTATCACAACTCATGAGTTTATAAAAAGGCATTAACTTTTTTGAAGTTTATAAAAACGGTTATATTTTAGCCCAGAGACATGTCCAGGATGGACTCTGTGTCCCCACCTCTCGCTCATTGACAGCTCCTCCACGACCCTGTGTTTACGTCAAGCCGCGTTTTCCAATCAGTTACGGCATGACGTAACACCTGTACGGAAAAGCAGGTTTAGAAAATCCATGGATGGGAGGTTACATTTTTAAAAAGTTTAGTAAAATTGCTTAAAGTTTATCAGAAAAAACGTAATTTGCTTTTAAAGATGAAAATTTTTCATTAGAAAAAAACTTCTGCGTTAAGGTAAATATTGTTTAAGGTAATCTTGGCTGGTTTAGCTTGTCTGACTGGCAGGTGTTTTTGGGTTGGAGTAAAATGAGTCCATAGTTCCACAGGATGCTTTTTCACATGTTTCTGGTGCGACTCGCTTCTACAGTGTCGCTTCACATCGCGCTCCACCCCGTGTGAAAGTAACAAATAACTGCAAAAACTCTCTGAGAATCGCCTTTCTCTGGTTTCACACAGTTAGAACCCGTTCTCCAGTCCATATTGTAGCTGCAGTTTATTTGTTTTATTTTTGATGTAGTTTCCTTAATAATCTGTATGCATCAAAATCCTTGTCATTTTATTTAAAGTCTAACTCTTGGACTGAATGTATTTTTTGCCAGATGCATTCAAATAGTCACCAGAGTAAAGAAATGTATATTATATGTGAATTATGTGCGCCGTTTGGAAGTAATTTCGATAAAACTTGCTGTATAAGCGAAAGTGCCCGAACATTTTGCATTCGGGCAGTTCCGGAATGCGACGTCACAAACAGAACTAGTACCGTGCATCAGCCTGCTAATAGTACGTCTTTCGCTACCGATTTGTTCAATTTTATTAATAACTCTTACTCTACGTACAAAAAAATAAATAAAAAAAATGTCTGATACATCTTCAAACTCCCCCTCAAGCATCGGCGACTCCGATACCGAATATATATACGAAGAAACAGAGTTTGAACAAGGTGAACCTGAGGAGACTATATTTAACGCTGCCCAAGACATAGAGCCCATGCTCCATTGTAAGTACCCCTCACAATACCCGCTCGTGAAGTGTGAATTGCATAAAACACTTTTGTCACTGCCGGCAATCCAGTCCTTTCGCGTTTCTTTCACAAATTTATCCCATTTCTTTCGGACCTTTTGATCCACCGGCCAAGTATGTAGCGCTACTTTTTGTCCCGCACTAGACCGCGGTGAAGTTGGTTTGACATGGACATTCAAGCTCCGCGGAGTCAGCGGAGCACTCTTGAGAAACTAAAATCAAATCAGATTTGTTGACGGTCCCACCGCGTATGGGAGAAGGGAGCAGCTGAGAGACGCTGGCCGAAATCGGAGTCCTTCAACCGGATCAACCGTGAGCTCGATCCCGCTGACTCCGCGGAGTTTGAATGACCAATGTCAAGCCAACTTCACCGCGGTCTGTGCTACAGCCACTAACTACGGCGATTTTTATGTACAATGTATGCAAACCCTCTGGCATGAGTCTGTGAAAAGGATTAATAGGACAAAAACACCGAAATAATCCTTAGTGAAAAATTGTAGGTTAACCTACCGGGCTGTCGTCCTCTCTGCTGAAGCGCTGTATGTCCGCCGTGTGTCCGCTGTGTCTCCGCTTTCTGATGTTAAACAAACATGCCTGAACGTCCATCCATCCATTTTCTGACCCGCTTAATCCCTCATGGGGTCGCGGGGGTTGCTGAAGCCGATATAAATGACTTCCATGCTCTCTCGTGTGTGCTGCCTGCCGTGTTTATAAGGCAGCTGTATACGGAATCCTTGGCCAGCATTTCACAGACTCGCTCCGTCCCTTCAGGCTTTTGCTGTATAAATCTGGCAATATGATACCATCAACCATCAACTTACTCTTAAAACTATCTTGTGATACGTTATCTAAAGAAGAAAAATACGCCGAGAACTCGTCAGTTTCCTTCCAGTCCGGCGCGCATGCGCGAAAACCCGGATGAAAACAATAGCAGTGAACTGGTCTATAAGCGACACTAAAAGGCATTTTATTGTGGACTTAGTTTGGCGATTTTTTTTTTAAAAGCGCTTGCTCAAAGTAGACGTGGATCAGCAGATTTGGTGTGTGAAAGAAGATACTGGAAAACATGCATATATCCTTGTTCGCCGTACCGGTTGTACAACGTAAACACCTGTGTGTTTATATGCAAGTTGCGGCGCGCATTCTCGGTGTTCTTGAACTGACGTCACACGTCGGAAATGGCCGATCGTAAACGAAGAAAGCACCAAATTCGGAATACCAAAATCGGTGTATAAAATGCGCAATATTTCATATTTAAACTTAATTTGAACACTTTTGACACATGAATATTCAAAGTTTACCTTGTTCTGGAAGTTATTCAACGGTTTGCAGGATTTGTTTTCAGTCCAAGAGTTAGACTTTAACGAGTGTCCTGGTTCAGCTGCTCATGAGGTGGACACTGCTGCATATTGACTGACAGCCGCTCTGACTGCAGCTCTGCCTTCTTTGTTACAGAAAAGCGCAGGTGGAATAATATTTATGATTTTTTTTTTTACTTTTTCCGAATCAGACCCAGTCAAACCGGGACATCGTTCCGACCCTTCTTCTTCTTAAAAAAAAAGCGCGTAATGCCAAATTAGCCGAGCTAGAGTGTTACTCTTTCAGTTTTAAGTAAAACATAACAGTGAATCATGGGGAGATCCCTGGTTAGTCGCTGCGTTTATCAGCTAAATTACTGGAAGCGAGGGAATAAATACTGACAGGTGACGTGGCCACAGGTGGAAATAACTCATTAATTAGGTGCAAGAGCAGCGACAGACACACTTACAGAGGGAAGTTGTTGTCAGCTGTTCTATCCGCTGAACTTTCTGACCTGCTGGTTTGCATAAATCCAAAGAAAACCTTTGCCCACCACTACTTTCATACATACCATCTGTGGTCAGTTTGAGATGTTCTTCCAAATGTTAAAATGATTGAACACCGATAAACCTCAGACTGGCAGATCTCCGCTTTGCAAAGACCTGCCCTACTCTCCTTCTGATTGGCTAATGTCCTGGCTCTGCCAGATTTCATTGGTTGAGCGCAGCTTCTGTTTAAAATATTGAATAAAAAGTCTACACGGAACATTTTGCGCTCATTTTCCAAATGACGGAAATCCGTCGCAGCAACGGAGAACTTTAACCCTTGATGATATTACTTATTCAGATCAGAGGGGGGAGGAATGTATCCCCCCCAGGGATAAAACATGAATGTCCAGAGGGGGGGACATCACAAACAGGGGGGGGGGGGTAAATCCCCCCCCATCTCCCCCAGCAAATCGCACCCAGGGTACAGGTATAGGACTCTTACTCTATGGCGGATGACTCAACTGGCACACCATCCCCTTACACCCTGTGGTGCTTGTTCTAGACATTTCAGCTCATTGCAAATTGAATCATTCCCATACCTTTCACTGGTTGGCAGGTATACCAAAGTACATCCAAATGGGGCTTTGTTTGGTGTTTTGTGTGTGGCAGTGAGCATATCAGTAAAGTGTAGAGCCAAAAATATCGAGGAATTTTGGATAACATCATGCCGTTGTTCAGCAGGGATGGGAAGATCATTTTTGTTGCTCATCAGTCAGCTAATATTCAACGCACTTGGCAGTCTTCTGACTTCTCAGCAAGTTCAGCTTGAGGCTAGACTGAAGAAGGTCTAAAGAAATTGTAGAAAAGCTAAGTCCCAGACAGGCTTCTGTTTGTTTATGACAGTAAAATAAAAAAAATAAATAAATTTGTTCTTCAGCCTTTTTCAGTTGATCCTTGGATGAATTAAGACTATTAAACTCCACTACACCATCATGCACCTGTTTATGGGTTGGAAGCATCACCATACCGGGAGTTGCTAAAAGACTTATGAACTCTGGAAAAATCTGAATAATCCTGATGTGAGATGGTTCCTGGCTTGATTAAGGGGTAATGAGTTAGTTGAGTTAATTAGTTCAGCACCATTCATAAACAGGGGAATTCACAGGAAAAAACGAAACCAGGTTCATCAAAAAGCTGAACCAAGTATGAAAACCTGAGACAATCACATTAAGGAAAAAATTTTAAAGTTATTTAAGATAAAAAGTTAAAACAGTCTTCAACCTTAATGGGCAAGCCACAGCAAACAGTGTTCAGCACCGGTTTAAAAGAGTCAGCAGTTTCTGCACATCTCAGGTTGGTTCCTGAGCAGAAAGGGATAGAAACTAACATCAGTCTCTCCTTACTCACTTCTTACCCTGGGAACACTCTTTGATAACCTGAGGACTGTATGGAGGACCAATCCTGCCATAATTAAAAATACATACAGAAATAAATGAAGGACTTAATAATATAAAATTTCTTGAAAAAGTAGCTAATAATATGAATTTGTGTGCCATTAAATGTGACAAAATAATAAAAAGAAGATATTTCTTCAACAATTGGTCAATTATTCATCAAAAAATATATATTTTAACTTACACTTTTATTTTTACTTTTCTTCTTGCTTTTATGCTGACTTATTTTTAACCCACTTGTTTTCTGTTATACATTTTTATTGAAGTCTTTATTTTGTCTTTGTGTATTTATTGCAAGTGGGTTTTTTTTGTTCCGTATTTCCACTGCAACCTTTTTTTATTGTTTCATATTTATTCACAGCAACATTTTTAAAAGATGTTTTTATTTTTGCTTCATACTGATTTACACCAAAACATTTTTAAAGCATGTTTTTACTCCACCATAAATATTTCTTTTTATTTTATTTTAACATCCTTCTATTTCTGAAACATAGATTTATTTCTGCCTCTAACTTTTCGAACTGTTTTTTTACCCACAGAATTTTCCCCCCGGCCTTTTTATTTCCTTCTCCCCTTTTTCCACTTCATGTACTTGTACTTTATATTTTTTTACTTCCTCTTTTTCCACTTGGTGTATTTCTACTTGGTATTTTTTTACTTCCTCTTTTTCCACTTCGTGTATTTGTACTTCGTGTTTTTTTTAACTTCCTCTTTTTCCACTTCGTGTATTTCTACTTCGTGTTTTATTACTTGCTCTTTTTCCACTTGGTCCGTCTGACTGCAGCCGTTAATGTTAATACGATGACAGGGAGGGAGGGGGGGAGAGGGGGCGGCGTCACCAGCAAAGCTTCACAACTTTTGGCCAAGGCCTGGCTCCCCAGAAATGAGCCTGCATCAGAATAGACGACTGGCCGCTTTCCCAGAATGCACCACGGCCGCAGCTTGATTCTGGACAGCGCAAACAGAGCTCACTGTGGTAAGTTAAAAATTACCTTTTCTGCTGCTGTTCTTTAAGAGTACGTTTTCAGATAGTTTGAGGCGACAACATTATACTTTTAAGCATTCCTATATGGCCCGTTTACAGAGTTAGTGTGTAATTTAAAAAAAAAAGTCCGACGTTGAGCGGACCAGTGAACTGCAGACCTCCGAGCCTAACCGCGGCCAGGCCTAATGTTAGACGGTCTGTAGTTGCCTTTTATCGGCCTAGACGTGTGTGAAGTACCACTGGGTCTGATGACGCTTTTGTTGTTGTTTTAATTCGGCAAAACATTCATTTGTTTTGTGTTTATCTGACTGACGGCGCAGCGACAGTCAATGTGGGGTGTCACTACCCGATCAGTACCGGTTCGGTACATTCTCTCCATTGTATTGCTTGACGTCATCATCGGATATGCTCAGAAGTCCGGGAATATATTATTGCGTAACGTTTTGTCTGAATGCACTCTATTAGTTTTATTATTTGTTCAAACAGGACTGGGAAACAATATTTTCATCCTTAATTATAAGGTGAATTTTGTTATACAAATAATCTTGTACTAAAAATTAGTTTTATTAGAAAGTTAAAACTATCGATTAAGAGTTTAGCACCTTCTGGTGTACAAATCATGAACAAGAGAAGACCCCGTCATTAAAGTAACCGCATTGTTTATTTTTTACAAAAACCGAACAGGGAATAGAACAAAGAACACATAACAAAGCCAAGGCATACTTTATTAAAATGCATTTATTAAGTACAAAATACACAAATACATATGCAAATCAAATAAATGATAAAAAAACCTGAAGAATATGATCTGACCAGTGATGACATGTTTAGCCGCATGTCATCATTCAACCGCTGGTTGTCCAGGTGGTGTCCTGAAAACGACGTGGGCTACATTGACAACTGGCGAACTTTCTGGGGAAAACCTGGTCTGATCCGGAGAGATGGCATCCATCCCACTTTAGATGGTGCAGCTCTTCTTTCTAGGAATCTGGCCGGATTTATTAGTGCTAAATGCTGACAACCCAGGGTCCAGACCAGGAAGCAGAGCCGTAGTTTAACACACTTTTCTGCAGCTTCTGTACTGTTACCCACCCATTACCCTATTGAGACGGTGTCTTTCCCACGGCCAAAACGTAACAGATCAAAAACTGATCTAAAAGGAACAAATCATAAAAATCTAATAAAATCAATACGGCTCACCTTGAACCAAAAAATAAAACAATTAAATGTGGTCTATTAAATATAAGGTCTCTCCCTCCAAAGACTTTGTTAGTTAATGAATTGATTTCTGATAATCAGATTGATTTATTTTGTCTCACAGAAACCTGGCTACAAGAGGACTACGTTAGTATAAATGAGTCAACTCCCTCCAATTAGTCAAATTTCCACATTCCCAGATCTGTGGGAAGAGGAGGAGGAGTGGCAACCATCTTTCAGTCTGATTTATTAATTAGTCCCCGCCCAACTAATAACTACAGTTCTTTTGAACATTTAACCCTCAGTTTCCTTCATCCAAGTTGCAAAGCAATAAAACCTGTTCTGTTTGTTGTTTTGTATCGTCCACCGGGCCCTTACTCTCAGTTTTTGGATCAGTTGTCAGACTTGTTATCTGATTTGGTGATAAATACTGACAAGGTTATTATAGTGGGGGATTTCAACATTCATGTTGACACAGAATGTGATAACCTTAGTGTAGCCTTTAAAACTATCCTAGATTCAATTGGTTTTGCTCAAAATGTGCATAAACCGACGCACTCTTGGCTCCATACTTTAGACCTTGTGCTGACATATGACATTGATTGTGAAGAATTAACAGTATTTCCTCACAACCCTGTCCTATCTGATCATTTTTTAATAACATTTGAGTTTAATCCAACTGAGTTCTCCACCCCAAAAGGAGCGTTCCATTATAGTAGATCTTTATAGGATAATGCTGTATAAAAACTTAGAGTCTGTCCCCCTTTTAATATCCTCAGTATTGCAGAAATGCCCTGTAGATGGCAGCAATGCTGTTTCTTCCCATTCACAAATCGACACCTTTGTTAACTGTGTGACTTCCTCATTGCGTTCTGCATTAGACAATGTAGCTCCCTTGAAAAAGAAGGTGATTATTCACAGGAAGCTGGCTCCCTGGTTTAATTCAGCGCTGCGTTCCTTGAAGCACAATGTTAGGAAATTGGAGAGAAAATGGTGCTCTACACACCAAGAGGAATCCTACCTAATCTGGAGGGACAGTTTATTGTTGTATAACAAGACCCTTCGCAGAGTTAGAGCAGCATATCTTTAAACATTAATTGAGGAGAATAAAAATAATCCTAGATTTCTCTTCATTACAGTTGCCAAACCTACTCAGAGGCACAGCTCCGTTGATCCATCCATTCCCTTAGCTCTTAGCAGTAATGATTTTATGGGATTCTTCATAAATAAAATTGATTCCATTAAAAATAAAATAATTGGCATCCTCCCAAACATGATTACCTCGTCCTCAGTAAATGAGGCAGCGTTGGAGGAATCTTTAGAACCTGCGCAGTCTCTGAACTGTTTAGAAGCAGTAGAGCTTTCTGAACTATCTAAAATTTTAGCTTCATCTAAACCTTCTACCTGTATGTTAGACCCAACCAAGTTGTTTAAAGAGATATTCCCTTTGATCAGTGGCACTATTTTAGACATGATTAATCTATCCTTAGTAAATGGATATGTACCACAGGCTTTTAAAGTAGCTGTTATTAAACCTTTACTTAAGAAACCATCTCTTGATCAAGATGAGTTAGTAAATTACAGACCTATATCTAATCTTCTTTTCTTATCTAAAGTTCTTGAGAAAGTAGTTGCTAATCAACTTTGTGAACATTTACAAAGTAATGACCTACTTGAGGAGTTTCAGTCAGGCTTCAGAGCTCATCATAGCACTGAAACAGCTCTCGTGAAGGTCACCAATGATATTCTCATGGCCCCAGATAATGGACTTGTGTCTATACTTGTCCTGTTAGATCTCAGTGCTGCATTTGATACTGTTGATCACAATATTCTCCTGCAAAGACTTGAGCATACTGCAGGGATTAAGGGGTAAGCATTAGGCTGGTTTAAATCTTATCTATCGGACAGATTCCAGTTTGTTCATGTTAATAATAAATCTTCTTCAAACTCTAGGGTGTTATGCCAGAAAACTGTTTGAATATGATTATTATTAGTAATTATAATTTGTTATTATAATTTTAATAATAGGTCATTCAAACTCAAATGGTAGCTATAACAAAATATGGTTCAAATGGTGGTGATCCCAGGGCTATAAGCTTGTAATGATTAATACCAATAATGCATTTATTAATTAGCTGTTATGAACTCATTTATACTAGGACAAGGGGTTTGATCGGTTTCTGACCGATGAGGTTTATCCAGCAAGCGTTGATAATTCAATTATAACTGCAATTAGAGTTTAATCCTTACTTCCTTTTTATCACCAATCCAATGAAAATATCTCTGTATTAATCTCAGATGTTAACGCAAAAAGAGGTAACTCTGTATTCTGAAAAACTATGCAACTCTGGATCGAAATAAACAAACTTATTATTATTATTCCACACGTTATTAATTGAACCAAAAGCAAATTCCTGTTACAGTAATTATTCTAATTTAACAACCTAGGAAACTCTACTCACTACTAAAATAAACATGCAAAAATATATGAAAATAAAAGTAAAAAATGGATTAAAACAAGAGGTAGCAAATCTTAGTTCAACTCAGTTTTTTTAAACATCACATTCAAGACGTTGGCACTTGACGTAGCAGCATTGAAAGACAAAACAGCTCTGAGAAACTGGATGGACGCTTCAATGTTTTCCAACAAGCTAGCTAACAGCTTAGCTACGCTGCACCTTCCCAAGATGGCAACTATGACGACACACAACCTACGACCTTGCGTGATGCGCGAGGAGGAGGTCCTAATGACGTCTTTAGCGCCTACACTGGTGTGGGGTGTGCCTTGATTAGGGAGGTGGTCAAAGAAAGGCCGCGAACTGGGAATTTTCAGACAAAGAGATTGGACTGAAGATAAGAAGAAGAAAAGAAAAAAAAGAGAAGAGGGGAAAGAGTGAAGTTTGGCACTCGGCGGAGCCACTTATAAAAACCCCAAACACAGCCAAAATCACTTACAAAATGCATGCACATACATCAGAAATATCCAGCAGTTAAACAAACTCCGTCTTGGAGTAATTAAGCATTAAACTAAAATTTCATAGGTTCTGCCCAGGCACAAAATCTATCACCTTATGGGTGAAAGGAGAAATAAAAGGGGAAAGTCCCGTTTACTTGTGTTGTCTCACGGGGATGTCGTAGCTCCAAATCCGCGGGCATCCTGGAGCGCTTCGGTGAACGCAGGTCCGTCAAACAGCAAGGAGAGGGGGATCCCCGAAGTCTCTGGGCTCTTCGGGTGCTTTGTTTGGCCAAAACGAAAGCGTGGTCCGACGATCAATGGGAGATAAGCGGCTCTCAGTCTTTGATCGAAGTGGATTCAAAGTACTTTTTAAAGTCGACCTCCTGCACCAAACAGGGATGGGTTGCTTCGAAAATTCTCGGTCCAGCGAGAATCGAGCATGTGGCACGTGGGGAAAATCCCAACAGAATGAACAGCTGTATGTCTTCCCAGTCTGGCGGGGCGCCAAGTAAGAAGGATGAATGCAATGCGCGGCCGCGTTAAATATCTTTTCTCATAGCAACGTTATCTCGTTGTTATGGTCGGTCATGTGAAATGCAGTCTGTCACGTCATGAGAATGGCATAACAAGGGTCACTAGTGGAGTACCACAGGGTTCAGTCCTTGGACCAATTTTCTTTACTATATATATGCTTCCGATTGGCAAAATTATCAGACAGCATGGGATTAATTTCCACTGTTATGCTGATGACACTCAGCTATATTTCTCCATAAATCCTGATGAATCCAATCAATTACTTCGACTGCAGTCATGTCTTGATGACATCAAAAGCTGGATGACTTTACATTTCCTGCACTTAAATTCTGACAAGACAGAAGTTGTAATCTTTGGACCAGAGTCCTCAAAAAATAAACTTCTTAATCAATCACTGAATCTGGATAGCATTAACTTGGCATCTGGTAATAAAGTAAACAATCTTGGTGTTATTTTTGACCAAGACATGTCATTTATATCCCATATTAAACAGGTTTCCAGAGTTTCCTTTTTTCACCTCAGGAATATTGCCAAAATTAGAAATATTCTGTCCAGGAGTGACGCTGAATAACTAGTCCATGCATTTATTGTAATTCTTTACTATCAGGAAGTCCACAAAATGCAGTTCAAAGTCTTCAGCTGATCCAAAATGCTGCAGCAAGAGTTGTGATGAAAATCAACAAGAGGGATCATATTTCTAAAATCTTAGCTTCCCTTCATTGGCTTGCTGTTAAATCAAGAATATAATTTAAAATTATTCTTCTAACGTATAAAGCACTTAATAATCAAGCTCCATCATATATCAGAGCTCTGATTACCCCGTATGTTCCTAACAGAGCACTTCGCTCTCAGACTGCAGGTCTGCTGGTGGTTCCTAGAGTCTCTAAAAGTAGAATGGGAGGCAGATCCTTTAGCTATTAGGCTCCTCTCCTGTGGAACCAACTCCCAGTTTTGGTCCGTGAGGCAGACACCCTGTCTACTTTTAAGACTAATCTTAAAACTTTCCTTTTTGACAAAGCTTATAACTAGAGTGGCTTATGTTACCCTGAGCTACCTCTATAGTTATGCTGCTGTAGGCTTAGGCTACTGGAGGACATCAGGGCCTATTTTTCTCACTCTGATTTCTACTGTTCTCCAGTTTTGTATTGCATTGCATTGAAATGACTGTTGTCATTTCAGCTTTTAACTTTTTGCTCTCTCTCTTTTTTCTTCATAGTAGGTACACCTGGTCTGGCGTTCTGTTAGCTGTGACATCATCCAGGGAAGACAGATCACCTGCTATTACCATCTAATGTAGAACAGATTACTGGATCAATGTGTGCTTCTGTGCTTTTTTGTCTGTCTTGTTGTGTCTCTGCTCTGTCTTCTGTAACCCCCAGTTGGTCGAGGCAGATGACCGTTCATACTGAGCCCGGTTCTGCTGGAGGTTTTTCCTTTCCGTTAATGCAGAGTTTTTCTTTCCGCTGTCGCTTCATGCTTGCTCAGTATGAGGGATTGCTGCAAAGCCATGGACAATGCAGACGTCTCTCCCTGTGGCTCTACGCTTCTCCAGGAGTGAATGCTGCTTGTCAGGATTTTGATGCAATCAACTGGTTCCCTTATATAGGAAATTTTTGACCAATCTGTATAATCTGACCCAATCTGTATAATATGATTGAATTTGACTTTGTAAAGTGCCTTGAGATGACATGTTTCAGGAATTGGCGCTATATAAATAAAATTGAATTGAATTGAATTTAATTGAAATAAAAAGGGCAGTCGAAAATTCTGTGGGTAAAACAGTTCGAAAAGTTAGAGGCAGAAATAAATCTGTTTCAGAAATAGGATGTTAAAATAAAATAAAAAGAAATATTTATGGTGGAGTAAAAACATGCTTTAAAAATGTTGCTTTAAAAATACGAAGTAGAAATACATGAGGTGGAAAAAGGGGAGAAGGAAATAAAAAGGGCAGGCGAAAATTCTTTGGGTAAAAAAACAGTTAGAAATGTTAGAGGCAGAAATAAATCATTGTTTAAGAAATAGAAGGATGTTAAAATAAAATACAAAGAAATATTTATGGAGGAGTAAAAACATGCTTTAAAAATGTTGTGGTGTAAATCAGTATGAAGCAAAAATAAAAACATCTTTTAAAAATGTTGGTGTGAATAAATATGAAACAATAAAAAAGGTTGCAGTGGAAATACGGAACAAAAAAAACCCCACTTGCAATAAATACACAGACAAAAAAAGGACTTAAATAAAAATGTATAACAGAAAACAAGTGGGTTAAAAATAAGTCAGCGTAACAGCAAGAAGAAAAGTAAAAATTAAAGTTTAAGTTAAAATATATATTTTTTGATGAATAATTGATCAATTGTTGAAGAAATATCTTCTTTTTATTATTTTGTCACATTTAATGGCACACAAATTCATATTATTAGCTACTTACAAGTTATGGTCCTCCATAACTTGTACCTGACAAGCAACTCCTAAATGTATTTAGGTCTATGGCAATCCACAACGTTTTTGTTTTTATCCTTTGTCAAACAGAGAACTGGTGCTGTGATTTAATGACTGGTGTAATATGAGCCATATTCAAGGTGTTGGTTTGGACTCTGGCATCAGCATTTTGGATAAACTACTGCCGTCTTTCCACACAGCCTTGTATGAAGACCATTACAATGATATACCCTCATTACCCTGAAAACCAAGGGATAAACCAGTTTGTTTTTCAGTTTTAGATAGGCACGTCTTTTATTCCGGTGATGTTTTCTGTAAGGTAGTAGGGTGATTTATTGATGGAACTTATTTGCTTTTTAATGTTCAGGTCTCACTTTGTGATGACCTGTTTTTTCACTTGGAGTCATATGGAGTCAAGTTGTCTTCTAATTTCTAACCTCAAATTTTATCGAATCCAAATCAACAACAAACCTTTTTTTATTTAAGGGGAAAGAAATTCAGCCATGGATATTTTGGAGCCACTGACGGTAGTAGAATATAGTCGAGTGATGTAACAGAATTATAAAGTTACACGTAATCAGCAAAGCTATTGTAGGAGATGTAGAATAAGTTTGTGGGGTCATATAGACACTGACTTGAAGAGGCCCTAGAATGGAGCCTTGAAGGACCCCACCTGTAATCTTTGCTCTATAATTACCAAATGACACAAAGTAATCCTAGTCTGTTCAATAAGATCTAAACCATTTGAACTATCCTGTCTTCTACTCCAATCAGCCAGTCATTGTGTTATGATCAACAGGATGGAACACAGCGTTGATTCCCGTAGAACCCAGCTGTGGTGCTGAAAACCTGACTGGAAAGAATTAAAGCCAATGTTTTTCATGATAAGGGTGAAAATCTGTTAATAAACTGCCTTTGTAGTTATCTTTGTCCAATATGTCAGGTTAGATAGGAGTCTGAAAGTACTTGCTATTGAGGCATCAAGATCAGCAATGGGACTTTTCAAAAGTTGAATTCATCTTTTTCATATTTTACCTCTTCCTCACGCTTACTCTTGGTCATATCTTCACACAAATCCTAATAAAAAGACTTACATAGGCCCACATGCACATAGATAAAGATAAAAATGTGCAACTTGGATAGAGATGTTTCACCCATCTTAGTAACACTGTCTGGCAAATGTCAGCTTGTTAGTAACTATGTGTGTATGTATTTAATAATAGAAATGAAAAACTATTTTCAGTTTATAAAAGTTTGCTAAAAAAGCAGCTCATCATAAAATTCAAAGCAAACATTAAGGAATGAAAACAACAGTTATGTAACTACGATTCTATGAATCCTGGATGACCGCCAGAGGGTGGTGCCGAAAGCACTGAATGTTGCCTTCGCGCAAGCGCCGTTCGAATAATAATACCAATGGGGTCACACCTGTGACAGATCGGATGACCAATCAGAACCTATATAGTCTGACGTCATCTGAGGTTCTGTTCCTACAGACAGTTCTTGCAAACGCAAGGATTCTGAGTGACAGAGAAGCATCGTAGTTACATACATAACTTTCGTTGTATTTCATTCCTCCTGACCACCAGAGGACGGTGCTGAAAGCACTGAATGACTAATACCAAATGTGTCACAAGGAAGCCTGAGCACATACTTCACTGGGAAGACCCAGAGGATCCTTGTAGAAAACTCTGGCCCATAGGATGAGGGGTGACCATGTTGACGTTGTAAAACCTGGTGAAAGTGCTTGAGGAAGCCCATGATGCAGCAGGCCATAGGGTTTCTTGCAGATCTTCCCTCATAACTGCCCAGGAAGTGGAAATGCTCCTGGTAGAGTGGGTCTTCACACCAACCAACAGTGTCCTGCACTGTAGGCGTGGCTGATAACGTCCACAATCCAATGGGAGAGACGCTGTTTGGAAAGAGGACAACCCAACCTAACAGACAAAAACCTGGTCTGAGCTTCTCACAGCTGTAGTAGCAGCAATGTATGTCTCCGGCGCCCTCACTGGGCACAACAATTTAGACCTATTTCCAGTTGCACCTGACGGAGGCTCAAACCAAGCCAACCTCAACGGCTGATTACAATGGGAACGGGACAACAACTTTGGCACAAACTCAGTGTTCGGCCACAAGGTAACCCCAGAACCATCCGGATTCCATTCGGACTGACGGATAGAGCATGTAGCTCGCCAACCCTCTTAGCTGAAACAATAGCCAGCAAAAAAGCTGTCTTGCATGACAGCCACTGTCTGCCTGTGTTACCGGCCTCAGACCTAGGGGAAATCTGGACCGGCACAAGCGATGCACAGGCAGGATGCGCTGTGGATCTGTGAATGATGAGGAACAGACACGTTAATACGTTGTGCCTGGCTCTGCTGGCAGCGGTTTATTATTGACTGCAACAATCTTAAACATTCAGTCATTCCATTTAAACACAAATATCAAACTATCCTTGCTTTGAGAATATCACAAAACATCATAACATGGGGATAGTATTCATGTCAAAATACACTGTCATAGTCTTTAACTTCAAAACAACTCAAAATACCATTGACCTCTTGGTTTACAATATTGTTAATAACCTGAGTAATACAAACAAATACTCTTGTAAAATAAAATAAAGTGCCACATAATAACCCATTACATGTGTCTGTCTCTGAGTGTATATGTCTTTCATTGCAAAATAAGCTTAATGTTCATCAAAATAATAACTTCCCATCACCAAAGACAGTAATAAATCTAATGCCCATTCATACCTTCAGCCATTGGCTCAGATACAAACAGTAAACATAAAACGGACACTATATTCTCTTTCTCATGCACATCGGTACATCCCATGTGCTCTCTGTAATCAAGCCGTTAAAGAACTACTAGCGGTAGCCATTATTCGACTCGACAAAACAAAACAGATACTTATCAGAACTCGGATCAAGCTCTCTCAAAACGTTACTATAATGTCACAGACAGTTCACATTACTTTCAATATCTTTAAGAATGTTTAGTAATAGTTACAAATAGTACCTGTGAATGATGAGGAACAGACACGTTAATACGTTGGGCCTGGCTCTGCTGGCAGCGGTTTATTATTGACTGCACATGCGTAGGCAGAAACTATAGAAGTTTCCTCGTTTGTTCATTCACTCACAGTAGCGCCCTCTACTGACTAGGTGGTCATCGACATGAGTCAGTTAATGTTAGAAAGTTGTTCTAATCATCTTAAAATAAAATAATCTTTTCAAAAATGGGGGTGTCTGTTTTAGTAAAACATTAATTTCTAGACCCACTATACCTGCATCAAAGACTCAAATGGAGAATGGCACAGAGTTTCGAGAACCAAGGGCAGATCCCAAACTGGCGCCCGTGGAACCAATGGTGGACGCAACTTACAAGTGCCTCGCAAAAAAGAGAAACTAAATTATGGCTCCCCACAATACTGCCATCAACAGCAGCATGATAACAAGAAACAGGTCCAAGACTGAAGCCATCACTCCACGCAAGGTTCGGTCATCTGACTACCTGCATCACCTTCTCAGGATAAGTTATTCCACTTTCAATATCAGCCCCTAACGTGGGTGTTAAAACTGACTCTCATCTGACCTTTGAAGCTCACATCAAACATCTCTGCAAGACCTCCTTCATCCAGCTCAGGAACATTGCCAAACTCCATCCCACATTCACTTCTGCAGATGTAGAAAAGCTTGTCCACGCCTTTGTCTCCACCACGCTGGACTACTTCAAACCGCTCCTCACCAGGATCCCTGATAAAAGCCTTGAAAAGCTGCAGTACATCCAGAATAGTTCTGCTAGGATCCTGTTGAAGGTGCACAGACACAACGACACCTCAACAGCTACTGGCCAGTAGCAGTAACATCACACCTGATGAAGACACCTCCTGGGGAGGTCTTCACTCTATCCATTGCAGTTTGCCTACCAGCCTGGCATCGGGGTGGATGATGTCATGGTTCATTTGTTGCACCAAGTTCTGGCCCATCTGCAGAATCCTGGGAGCACTGTGAGGATCATGTTCTTTGATTTCTCCAGGACTCCCGAAGGACAAGCTGGAGCGGTCAGGAGTGGACCTCCACCTGTCCCAGTGGATACTGGATTACCTCACTGGTCTACTGCAGTATGTGAGGACACTGACCTGTGTTTCTGACAGGTTGGTTTGCAGTACGGGAGCACCGCAGGATAGGGCTGGGGCCGTTTCTGTTCACCCTCTACACGGCAGACTTCTCCATCAGCTCACCAGGTTGCCATCTTTAGAAGGTCTCTGAGGACTCTGCCATAGTCGGTCTAATTACACATGAGGATGAGCCAGAGTACAGGCAGTGGATAGAGAGCTTTGTAGACAGGAGCCAACAGAACCACCTCATGTTAAATGTAGGGGAAAAAAAGAGCTGGTGGTGGACTTTCACAGGTGCTGACCCACCTCACCGACAATGTGAACATCCAGGGAACTGATGTTGAGATAGTGTACATTTATAAGTAGCGGAGTGTTTAACTGAACAATAAACTGGACTGGAGTCACAGCACTGATGCTCTTTACATGAAGGGTTAGAGCAGACTCTATACCTGCTGAGGAGGCGGAGGTCTTCTGGAGTGCAGGGGGTGCTCCTGAAGACCTTCTTTAACTCTGTCGTGGTATCGGCCATCTTCTATGGTGTGGTTTGTTGGAGCAGCAGTTTATCTATAGCTCAGAGGAAGCGGCTGGATAAACTCACCAGGAGGACCAGCTCCTTGGATGCCCTTTGGACCCAGTGTAGGTGGTGGCAGACAGAAGGACTGTAAGGAAAATAACATCACTGATGGACAATGTCTTTCACCCCATCCATGGAGCTGTTGCAGAGCTGGAGAGTTGTTTCTGTGACAGGCTGCTGCCTCCTAGATGCTCAAAGGATTATCCCAGCTGCTGTTAGATTTATATTCTCTGCTGCTTACAACAGACTCAATAACTGTTTACAACATGCAAATAGTTTCACGGGTTCTGATCTAATCATAAACCGTTTACATTGTCTCCCAGATGCTAAGGTGCACTTACACACACCATAGCTATTCTGAGATGCTGCTGTACTATCATGTATATTACATACTATAATACCATGTATTCTACAATTAGGCTGGTCTTTTTTTACTGTTTATCTTAAATATTTAATCACTTTTACCTGAGTGTGCCATATTATCAATAATTGTGCAATATTTAATCTGGTATTTATTTTTACTTTCATTTTTGTTTTTTCTGATAAACACATCCTCTGTTGCTTTATAACTAACTTTAGATTAGATTAGCTTGTGTTTTCATTACTATAAATTGTGTGCAACTCTGTGTCTTTGTCACTGTCACACCTGAATTTCCCCTTTGTGGGACAATAAAGGAGTTTCTTATCTTATCTTACATCAACCCATCCTCAAATCATGGCACCAGCTTCCTGTCTCACTGAGGATTGAGTAGAAGGTCTCCCTGCTTACCCATTGGTTCATCCAGGGTGACGCCCCACCCCCCAAACATCTCAAGGATTTTCCTTACTCCATTGACCTCCACACACACCCAGTCTGCCTCAGGGTAAATTCAGTGCTGATTGAACTTATTCAAATTAGGCTTCCTGAAAGCAAAAAAAATAAATAAAAAATGTATATGTATATGTGTGTATATATATATATATATATATATATATATATATATATATATATATATATATATATATATATATATATATATATATATATATATATGTGTGTGTGTATTATATAAGAATTTTAATTTATTCCATGCTGCCTGATAATTAAATTGTTTTCACATACATGTTCTAGACTAGACAATAAAAAATATTTTGATTGACTATATTCGCTGCACTGAAATTTAACAGGAAATATACGGGTCCATCACCTGAGGCCATTAGAATAATTTTTAATATTTTTTACCAATGTGTATTTTATGCTATGACGAGCTGACCAAAGCCTTTTAAACAGATTTCTGTGTATTTGCTTACAATCTGATCAGCAGCTATTTTTTAATATTATGCATTTTCAAATGAAAGGGAACTGGATATAGTTTAATCATCTGTTTGAACTTCTGAATCAAGAGCAAGTTTTAGAAGTACAGGTTTAATTACAATAACCTTGAAAGCCTGCACTGTGTTTCCTTTTTCTAGGTATAAATCGATCAGATCCACAACACTAACCTCCTTAAATAGTTTTGTTGCGATGCTTTCAAATGGACAAGCTGATGACATTAATGAGGCTAAAAAAAATCAGAACTCAAAAGCACAAAATCCAATCCAACTTTATTTGTGAAGCACTTTTAAATTTCTCGGGGACCAAAGTGCTGTACAGTAAACAACAGGGTAAAAATAATAAAAAACAAATACACAAACTCAAAGACATAAAACAGATAAAACAATAAAAGCATAAAATATAAACATGCATTCCACCTTTTTGGAGCTGCCACAGAAAAAGCAAAAACCCATCAAACTTTATTTATAGATAAATAAATAAATGGAGCACAAAGGGCTTTACAAAGGATGGCCTTGAGTCTTAAAGAAGGATGTTTGTGAAAATGATAATTCACATTTTTTTAGTATTTAATTTAGGTAGTAAGACAATATCTTTCTTGTATAGGTCTGAAGATTAAAAGCAAATCAAAAAAATATCTGAAAAAAATTCTCTGCTATCCAAGACTCAGTATTTAGATTTCTGTAATATGTACCAATTGTTCTTGGATCATCTGAAGAAAGCAATATAGATATTAAATATAGAAAGAATGCAATATAGAACTTTGTATCTTCAACATAGTAATGCAAATTAATGTCAAGTTTTCAATGCTCAATGGTAGAATATATAGATAAATAAAAAAACATGTAACCTTAAACTGAGCCATTGGGGCATCTAAGGATGAAGCATTGTGTCATAGAGCTTTGTTGGTTCTGCAGTGGATATTAATACTATAGTGGGATGAAGAAAGAAATGCTGAACAATAGATATTTGTTTCCATTGCCTTAAACATCTATCAACATTTAGGCATCACACCACTGGATGAAAGACTTCTGCTCAGAACACACCTGAGCTCCTTAGTGTGAAGTCTGGGTTTGGGAAGTCTTTGAGCAAAAACACCATACACAGTCATATGTCATGCATCTTTGTAGGGAAGGATTTTAACTGCGACAAGATATTGAAAAATGCTTTTAACCAAGGAATGCTGCTTGTGCAGAGTTTGTCCACTAAGTAATAAACTTCATTCAGGCTGTTGTGTTATTGAAGACAGTGGAACATTCTTTGTCAGGTAAAGCTGAATGAACAGGTGCAAAGTTCTGATTAAAGCTGTGTAGTGATAAAGGTCCTGCATGTGTGAGGTCTTTGTGACAGTGGTGTCAGCCTGCCAAGATCGGACCGCGTGACTTCTCTTTACTTACGTTAATGGCTGCCATGTGAGTGCTCCTTTCCTCACCCCCTGACATCCACACCCACACCTTGTGGGTGGAAGGCTGCTGGGGAGCCTGGGTGGGGTAGGGGGATGTCCACAGAAATAATCACTGTGGTTAGTTTACGGTGTGGTAAAATGCTGTGTGCACATCTGCCCACCAGTGTCTGAGTCACATTCTGAACGTACATGTGCAGTGATCTCCCATAGCTCATGAACGAGTGTGTGTGTATCCTTGTAATTGTAGCTGAGAGAGAATTTACTTATTTTTTTTCTTTTTGTTCATTTTACTAGTAAAGTGAGGACTTTGATGTAAAGCAAGGACCTTTTTCTGGTCCTCATTTTCTTTCTGGGCTAGGGGTTATGTTTAGGACTAAGGTGTCAATTAGGTTAGGGTTAGGTTCACCATAGAAAGGGTTGAAAATAAACGAAAGTCAAGGCACAGTCCTCACTAAGTATTTTAAACAACAATGTGTGTGTGTGTGTGTGTATGTGTATGTGTGTGTGGCCACTCTGTGTGTATAATGAACTCCCACAGAGATAGGTTGTGGTAAAGGGAGTTTCCTCCTCAGCCCCACTACACAGTCGTTCTCGGGGAGAAGAGGCTCCGCAGAGGAACAGAGGAGCTTTGTCACCAGCTGTTTCACCTTGCAGCTGAACTCTTCAGCTGATAAAACCACTTAGATTCAGCCCACCACAGTTGGATGCCTCTGTTCAGTGAGACTGACACAGGACTACCAACACCAGACTCCTTCGGTCTTTCTAACTGGTCTTTATTAAAGAAGCATTACCAGAACAAAACAAAAGCCCATGCATTTGTTACTTCAAGGCTGGACTATTGTAATTCTTTACTATCAGGAAGTCCACAAAATGCAATTCAAAGCCTTCAGCTAATCCAAAATGCTGCAGCAAGAGTTCTGATGAAAATCAACAAGCGGGATCATATTTCTCCAATTTTAGCTTCCCTTCACTGGCTTCCTGTTAAATCAAGAATAGAATTTAAAATTCTTCTTCTAACGTATAAAGCCCTTAATAATCAAGCTCCATCATATATCAGAGCTCTGATTACTCCGTATGTTCCTAACAGAGCACTTCGCTCTCAGACTGCAGGTCTGCTGGTGGTTCCTAGAGTCTCTAAAAGTAGAATGGGAGGCAGATCCTTTAGCTATCAGGCTCCTCTCCTGTGGAACCAACTCCCAGTTTTGGTCCGTGAAGCAGACACCCTGTCTACTTTTAAGACTAATCTTAAAACCTTCCTTTTTGACAAAGCTTATAACTAGAGTGGCTCATGTTACTCTGAGCTACCTATATAGGCTTAGGCTACTGGAGGACATCAGGATCTAATTTTCTCACTCTATAGAGTTCTACTGTTCTTCAATTATGCATTACGTGTTGTCATTTCTGCTTTAACTTTCTGTTCTCTCTCTTTTATCTTCATAGTAGGTACACCTGGTCTGGCGTTCTGTTAAATGTGACATCATCCAAGGAAGACAGATCACCTGCTATTACCATCTAATGTAGAACAGATTACTGGATCAATGTGTGCTTCTGTGCTTGTTTGTCTCTCTTGTTGTGTCTCTGCTCTGTCTTCTCTAACCCCCAGTCGGTCGAGGCAGATGACCGTTTATACTGAGCCCGGTTCTGCCGGAGGTTTTCCTTCCCGTTAACGGGGAGTTTTTCTTTCCACTGTCGCTTCATGCATGCTCAGTATGAGGGATTGCTGCAAAGCCATGGACAATGCAGACGACTCTCCCTGTGGCTTTACGCTTCTCCAGGAGTGAATGCTGCTTGTCGGGACTTTGATGCAATCAACTGGTTTCCTTATATAGGAAATTTTTGACCAATCTGTATAATCTGACCAAATCTGTATAATATGATTCAACTTAACTTTGTAAAGTGCCTTGAGATGACATGTTTCATGAATTGGCGCTATATAAATAAAATTGAATTGAATTGAATTGAATTGAAAATGTATTTGCTTCTACACACTTTGCACCCTATAAGTTGCCTTTAGGATCTACAATGCTGGGCAAAGGTATTAATTTTTCACATTTTTCACATTACAACAAGACTTTAATGTCTTTTATATATATATATATTGCATATTTTATTAAACATCACAAATTTGCTGTGTATCTGTGCCATTTTCTCCAATACTCATTGGGGGGGGGAGGGGCGCTGGGGCGGGGAGAGCAAGCATACAGTCATAACTAGAACAGATTGGATCAAAGCATATTCATGTATTAAATGGCCTAATCAAAGTCCAGACTAAGTTCCACATGAGATTCTGTGGGAAGGCTTGAAAGCTGTTGCCCAGAGGCCATCTCCATCCAATCTGCCTGAACTGCCTCACGGAAGAATATTCAATATGTAAAGAGGGTAGAAACGTCTGGAGCGATTTCCAGATGTTTAAGGAGCAGGATGGCGGCACCGAGCAATGGCAGCCATGTCACCAAAGTGTACAAGTATAGCATCCCTCAGATTTAACTCAGACTGCTATGAACAAGAATCCATGAAAGAAGATCCAAATGTTTCCGGCGGAACTTCACTGACTCCCAGGGTGCGTGGAGAGCTTCAAACATCTCCAGCAACACGTGAAGTAATGGGAAACAACTTTATTAGCCGGCCAACGAGTTTCTGCTTGCGGCCTTCATCAGGGTCAAACCGTTTGTGATTAAATTAATAAAAAGTTTATTCAGAAAAAAGTTATAATGAACCATTCACACATACAAAGTCGGATCAATCAGCATTCAAGTGGTTGGTGCTTGCTGACTGGTTGAACCAGAGCCCAAACAGGCTCTGGGCTGAACCACTTCAAACTTGAAGGGGAAAACCCCCAACACATCTGAAAGAGGCTCATTCCCAAAGGTGCAGAGTAAAATGTAGACAAAATACTTGCATGAATATTGGTGCAAGACGCTGTAAGGACCTAGCACATGAGGTAAATCTGTGTGACCCACACTGAGATGTGGTTCTCGGAGGGCGGGCCTGAGTGAGTTATGTCGGGGATTTACCAACCACCCACAAATAATATCTTTTAACCACGCGTAATTGCAAATTGTAGAGCACACGAGGGCAGCATTGCCTCTCCAATCACATCCCTTCGTAAATCACTTTTTATTCCTCACAGAGGTCTGTTTGTAAAATATGCATGCAGCAGCACTTCCTAGTTGTTGACGCAGATAAGCACAAGGATCACACTTGACCCTGAATTTAATGACCTGTAAGCATAGCTGCGGGGTTAAGAGAAGCACCAGCTAAAGGAGCACTAATTGAGCAATCAGCTCTGTGTGTGTGTGTGTGTGTATGTGTGTGTGTGTGTGTGTTGGCGCCATGGGGTGTTTTGACCTGCCCTGACTCTGGCGGTGTGCTCAGTTAATGGTGCCTGACCTCTCTGAAGGGGCATTACTCAAAGCAGAAAACTGTTAGTCGGTTTCCCGAATGTGACGGCGCTCTGACAGCGTTTAAAAACATTGTGAGAAACCTCTTAGGTTTGATGAAAGGATACAAAGGTAATACAGAAAACAAGCAGAAGGTTTCCGTGGAATAGGAGCTGTAAAATACTTTTTCTTTTACACTTTTAGACTTTACGAGTGTGTCATTCATTGAGGTTGCTTTCTGAAATGGCATTCTGGGAAAACAGCCCCTTTAAAGATTTGGCAGATTAAGAGAGTTTTCACCTCCCACACGAAGGCTTGACTTTCCCAGATTTGATTTGTAGAAAATATTTGCCAGAGACACTGTAAGGATCACCTCAGGATTGTCCATGAGAGTGTTGATGGGCAGAGAAAGAAACAGTTTGAAGAAAATCAAGCACAGGAGCAGAAAGTCTCCTGCTAACTATAAAGTGGTGGAGGGGTGATGATCTGGGCTTGTTCGGCAGCAACATGACCTGCAGCACCTTGCAGTTAGGGACTGAACCATGAACTGCTTTGGTTAGCAAAGGTGGACTAACGATTGAATAGCCTTATGAGATCATACAGAAGTAAATTCTATTCGCTGCTGTTTCATTTTTGCAAATCATGGGGACAGCTCAGCTTTTTCACATATTGCTTCCACATCTTCCACAGTGTTTGTTAAACATCTATATATTATGTAAAATAGAGACGTAGACTTTAGTCTGCCACTTTGTATGGATATGAGGAGCCACAGAACTAAAGGTGAGTCCAGTTATTTGTAACATGGCTATTTTTATGAGAGAATGCACCTGTTTATAGATCTATGTGAGTCGTTGTCTGGGTGAATGCGACTCATATTGAAAACGCGCTTAGAGTGGTCAGTGTGACTACATGTTACCTCCATTATGGTCACATTATCACAGTTTGAGACCAGGCTAATAAAGCAACAGAGAAAAAAGAAATGCTCCATGAAGTTCTGAAGTAGGAGCAACTGCATCAGGCTCTGATCTAAGCCTGCCGGAGGTTTTGCAGTCTTCCAGCTGTTCTGACAGGTCACAGTTAGGCCTGCACTGACAGGAACATTAACGGGGTTTTCTCTCTGTTTCTAATAATCAGCCCCATGAAACATCATTAGATGCCAAGGCCAGTAACGGACGGTAAAATAGGGAGAACTTGTGACTAAAATACAACATGTTCATGGACAAAGCCTACAATTTGTGGGATCTGGGCATAAAGCAAACAAAGGGCAGCTTTTGTAGGGAATAATGCATGTCAGCCGTATCATTGTCCCGCCGCAGCTTTGAACACTGCTGGGGACGTCCACTGCTCCGCTGTGTCTGTCCTCTTTCTATATTAAAGCCAGTCACCTCAAAGGGAACGGCCTCAACTATTCAACAACTGAATGGCGGTACTGTCATTATGGCCGATGTGGGCAGAAAAAAAATAGGCTTTGGGGGTTTTCGATTCAGCGACTCGCAGCCTTCCGGCTAGCCGGGACGAGATGCTGTTTATCCCAATGCCTTTCTGAGGCTAAACATAGTCAGCTGTCATTATGGATCGCACTCTCCCTCCTCCTCTGTCCTCCCCCTCTCCTCTCCAGCATTTATTTATTTCTCTCCCGATTCTGCCTTCTAATGACCCGTGTTGTGTTGTTGTTTGATGGCTCCCCGGTCGCCCACATCCTGTGTGGAGGAGAAGGGGTGGATGGGACGCAGGAGGGCGAGTGCAGGACAAACAAGGCCGCGGACCACCTATATGGATGAAAGCCACAAGCATGGGCATAGCATTCCATAAGGGAACAAAAACCTGACAATGCAGTGCAGTATGTGCAGCATCGGTCTGTATACATACTTGGACAGCAACACCTTCACAGGCGTTCTTATAAAAGCAGCAAATTCTTGCCAGCAGGGAAGGGAAACGTTAGCAGAAACAAGTGCGTTAGCAAGAAGTGCGAGCTCCGCGTATGAAGTCATGTAAATATGTATTAGTGAGTGCCGAGGGGTCAGGGAGGTATGCATGGAGGGGCGCAAAGGTGAAAGCAGTCTTTGTGTTTAGAGCTGAGCCCTCTGGTGGACCCTCCCCATGGCGCAGGGCTGCCTGTGCAGGCCCGGTGAAGGGGGATCACAGTTAATAACTGTGCGGTGGGCTGTCAGAGGCACTTAGTCTGATGCTGGGCAGGCTGATCCAGGCAGCCGTCTCTGCCTCCTGTGCCTGGACGCAGGAACTCAGCATTGAAGCAAACGCAGGGAGGGGAGCTGACAGAGATGAGCACACGAATGAGGCAAAACACAAGCAAGATTACTGAAACCATTGACTTCATGGGAAAACATTTTACCGTGTATTCAGCGTGAAAGACGCTGAGCTTAGAAGACGAACGCTTTCAAACCTAAATGGACCACTGGAAAGATATATAAAAAGCTATCTGCTTTTATTGGCAGGTATGAAGCATAGTAGCAGATTCAGTCAAACAGAATCGTTCTGGTTCTGACCCGTCCAAGGATCCAGCCTCATACCACACACAGTTTATGAAGTTTACTGATAATTTGAGCCCCAATCAAGTCTGCCAAGAAAGGAATTAGAAAATAGAACAGGAACGTTTGGGGAAATCAGGAATATCATTTTCTTTTCAGTTCTCAATACAATAAACAGTCATATATATTTCTCTCACGAGGTGATCTAATTGATCCTGGATTCATTTTTCTGTAAAAAGCAAAAAATCTCCCCCAAAAACCCAAAAGCAAAACAAAAAAAACCTAACATATATATATATTATATATATATATATATATATATATATATATATATATATATAATTATTTTTTCAAACATGCAGAAAGCTGGTCAGTAAATGTAAAAAGAGTTTAGTGATAATAACTATTTAATGATAAATAATTTTAAATGCTCTTTTGAGAGATGCCTCATTAATTCCCCTTCAGAAAAAAATGTTTTGGTCACATGACCATGATTTTAAATGTCAGTCCTTTTAAAATACTAATAATACAAAGAAGTGTGCTTTAACTCGTGTCCCGTGATTTCTCTAACAATGTTGGTCTAGTTGATAAAAATAAAAAACAATTACATAAACCAAAAACAAAACACAAACAAACAAAAATACACGAAGTAGCAAAAAATAAAAAGTGTGTGGTGTTGGTAAATGGAAATTACTGATGAAAATCAAAAGTCCCAGGGTTGGACCTGTGGTAGCTTTTTTCTCCTGACAGTTTATGTGTCAGACCCAAGCTCTGTATGTGTTATTTGTGGCTAAAATGTAATCTTTCAGCATTTATACTGTTTTTTATCCAAATTTGAATGTTACTGAACCATCTTATGTAGTGAACAAAATCTTGACACAAAAAAATGCCGTCACAAATTTTAGTCAGCCTCTTTTACAAATGTCCTCAATTAATATATATCCTCAATTTTACTGGTCTTCCTATAACGGCAAAAAAAATACAGCAATCCCAAAACACTCATAAAAGAGTGAACCATGCATGTTCAGAATAGAAAGGTTGTAACATTGCTTAGATTCTAGCATGTCCATCCTAATGGGTTGTGGCCACTGTGACTGTATCTCCTCTGAGTCTGTCATACATCATCTGTCAAAGTACCTGGTTCTGAAGTCCAGCCCACACATCATAATTTTTTTTTTTTCCTGTACTGTCAGTAAGAAAGTTTCTCCTCTCAGGAAGACTTTCATTAAATCAAAGTCTCTGTTTTAAAGACCTGTTTTATTTCGCTTTTTATTGGTGCTTGACCTTCAATAAGTTAAATATCAGCTAAGTTTCTTTCAATAAAACAAGGATGTTAGACTTATCCTTCTATAGTTTCCAAATCAGTAAACAGTTTTGGAGACAATTAAGTAAATATTATAGTTTCAGATGGTTATTTCACACAAAGACATCTTTGTCTATAAACACATTTTGTTTGCAACACTGGGATCAAAGTCAGGGGATATTACAGGAACCATGGTCCTTTAAATGTCTGATGTACCAGTCACAAGATGGAAAAAGTCATACCACTTCTTTCAAAGTGCCCCCCCGGCTAAGCTGTAAGCTGCTGACTGTTTTTCTTTTCTTCTGACAGAAGTTTGGTGTCTCTGTTATTGTTTTTACCATGTTTTTCCAATTCTGATACAGAAAAATAAATGTAGGTTACCTATTTCCTTCGGCCATTGGGATAGAGACAGGTCGCCGGTTCATCAAAGGGTGACATAGAGACACACAGGACAAACAACACACATGGGGGCAATCTATGGAGCAGTTAACTTAACTGTCATGCTTTTGGACTTTGGGAGGAAGCCGGAGTACCTGGAGAGTACCTGGCACATGCACTGACAGAACATCCTGGACACAGAACTCGTTGAAAGGTCAGGATTTGAACCTGCGACCATTTCGGTGCAACCCCTGCTCTACTGTGCAGCCAACAACAAACTTTAGCTGAACAGCAAGCATTTCACAGGAGGGGGGGAGTGGTGGCCTAGTGGTTGGAGCAGGGTGCTGGGAAGGCTGCAGGTTCCCTGGTGTGAACCCCACTGACTGCCACTCTGGGTCCCTGAGAAAGACCCTTTGCCACAGCATGCTCCCCAGGCACCCCACGATGGGTTCACTGCAGAGGACACATTTCATTAGAATCTACAAAAAAAAAACACACTGTTAGAGTAGGTGAAGTTCATCAGGGGTGGGTGGAGTAGCCAAACATTTACTCAAATAAAAGCAGCATCGCTTCAATATATTTTACTCAAGTAAACGTAAAAAAGTAATCATCCAAAACATTACTCAAATAAGAGTAAAAAAGTAAAAAAGCTACGCAAATACTAAGTACTTGGGCATTACTGTTTTTCAAAACATCTGATTTAACTTGTGAAAATTGTATAATTATATGAAAAAAGTATACAATTATGTGCAGATTCTGGTACTTTTTAGCACCTTTTGGTTCAAACATGTTTGGCCTTCATCCAGTAAAGTAACTGGATGTGGGTGAAGTTGCCAGAAATTGTAATCAAGTAAGAGCAGTGTTACCTAAAAGTACTCAAGCAGAAGGAAAAGTTATAGGGCAGTAAAACTATTCCTTGAAGTAGATTTTTTTCAATCGATCACTCAAGTAAATGTAACTGATTAAATGTAAACCTTGTTACTACCCACCGCTGGTTTTTCTACTAATATCAGCAATGCCAATAACAGACTTACACCTTATTAAATTTCAAGCTCTGGTATTTAGACTTAGACTTTATTGTCATTCAACTGCATATTGACAATGCTCATTTGAGCGAAATGTCGTTGCAAGGCTCAGAGTAAAAACAGAAGGCAAAAGAGAAACATTGTAAATATAAGAATATACAATATAAAACAATTAAAAGTATAAAATAAAAAGTATAAAAGAAGCAGAAACTACAAAAAAATATATTGACATTTGCCAGGAAAGTAGCAGCAAATAAAAAAAAAAAACATTTACATGTATAGAAAAGTTATGTTAGACAATATGAAAAATATCTTTAGCAGCAACAATTAATGGGTCGTATGATAGTACAGATAGTTACACACTGATGTCAACTAGAAAAGCATATTCTTCTGCTCACATACATTTCCATTTCATTTATCCATACAGGGAGTGAATATGTGGGAGGAGCCAAAACAGAACCTGCTTTCGCTTCAGATGGGAAGGTAAAAACACATCCAGCCTTCTAATTTGATCCTGTGAAGCAACTGTGGGGGTAACGCTGCACGAGCAAGGCCTTTAAAACAACCTGAAGCTGAACACATCTAAATGAGGCTCCCCAGCACCATCTCCAATCATCAGCATCAAATGTTATCAGTTCCCCAACAAAGAACCTCCTGGGCCTCTTATCTGATCCCTGCTCGTAAAGCTCCACATGAGCGCCATCATGGGAATCGACCAATGGAGACTCATCATATCTTGACTGGCATTTCATTCTAAACAATACTCATGAAAACACCGGCCTTCCTGTCTGTGAACTCCAAAGTCCAGCTCATCCCAGTTTACAAGATTAGATAACTCGTTGTTAAAGGCAGGGTCACTGTTTGCTCAGTGACTCCTCTCTGCCCTAATAGCATCTGATCTAATGGGAGATTGCTGGCTGCTTGTTGACTGTGGAGACCCACACAGTGTCATGGCAATGGCCAAACAACACAGGGAAAACAAAGCAGGCCTGAGGTTTAGTGCCCGTAATTACTGGATAAATATCAGCCTCTTTGCTTAAAACTGCCGGCAATAAATACATGTACATAGCCCTAATTACAGCCACAATGTTGTGTGTAACATTGAAACATGGGAAGTTCATCTGAGATGAGGTGTTAATAGTATTTTATACTGATTGTATAACAATTTCTTCTACAGTTCCAGCAGCCATATTTGTTAGAGCACAGTGCAGTGAAGAAGTATTTGTCTCCATGTAGAATGAGTCTGTTCAAACTAAAATGTTTCAGGTCATCACGCTAATTTTAAGATAAATACAAAATGCTACTTTAAAATTTGAATTTTATTTATTAAAGGAAAAAAGCTCTCCAAACCAACCTGGTCCATGTAAAACGTGGTTGTCTCCCCAAACCTATTGCACTGTTGTAGCACCCTTGGTGGCAACAATCGACATCAAGCGTTTGTGACAACCAGCAATGAGTCTTGTGCATCGACCTGGAGGAATTATGACCCGCTCTTCTTTGCAGAATTGTGTGATTTTTTTGCATTCTTTCTAAGGCTCTTCTTGGGGTTGGTCCCCACTTATTTATGCCCTTTTCTTCGGAGAACTGAAAACCACTTTGCCTTATAATAAAATTCCATTTTGTATTTCATTACACGTCGAGTTCGAACTAAAACGGGAAAGAAAGCTTTCCGTTTTTCCGCCCCATCTGGTTGGAATGCCCTCCAAACAGACCTGAAAGTGTCAGACCTGGTTTCATTGAAAGCTTTCCGCTCTATGCTTTAAATCTCAATGTGTTGCTGTTTTAAATATTATATTAATGCTGTAACAATAACCTCTGTATTTTATTTGTCAAATTGCCAGAATTTTTTTTATGGTTTGCTTGTAATTGTTGTCTGTCTTGTCCTCTATGAAGTGTGCACAGGTTACCCTTGTGAAAGAGGTCTTGATCTCAATTGTCTTTTATCTGGTTAAATAAAGGTATAATAAAAAATGTTAAAGAATTGTTTTTAGAAAAGGAAAATCTAATTTTTTAGATGACTCTAGTCAGCCAGCCCGCCTGAACCATGCAGACCCCTGTTCCCCGGATAGAACCAGCACAGAGAGCCGCCATGAACCACAACTGAGACAAGGAGCTGGACACAGAGCCATCCAAGCAAACCCCCTCTCCACCCCTGCACCCCCCACACTCCCCCACCACACCCCCTCCCCCCACCGAGGAAAGAAAAATTAAATTAAACCCACCCCAACACTAGCATTCAAACAACTCCCTCACCACATACGACGATAGACCCCACCCTCCATCCCCTCCCATCCCCCCACTAACAGAATGAACCCCCTGAAGGGGAGAGCATCTGCCACGAGATGTTAATGTCCATACCACCCCACCCCCCACCCCACCCCTCCCCCAGCTTGACAGGCACGTCAGCGCTACAGAGGACCCAGGTAGGGTCAGACACCTGGCGCTACACTGGGCCAAACCCCCAGCGACATACTACATGGAACCCAAGCCCCCGAGGCCCCGCCAGTACACCTGGCCAACGGCGACACATCCCAGGATACCCACAGCCCTGGACCTACCCCAGACCAATCCAGCGGCAGCACAGCTACCAAGCCGGTAACCCACCTCCACCGGCGCAGAACTCCCCAAGAGTATATCAAGTGGCTGTCGAAGGCCACCCGGAGGATCCCAAAGCCCCACCCCAGCGGGGGCCTCAGACCTCAGCGCCAGACCCACCAGACACCCCACCCTGGGCAACCCCCAGACCAGTTTTTAAGGTTTTAAGAGACAAGCTACAAACTTATCTGCCCGCATAAATCCTTGTCCTGCTGCGTAAACCAACATGTACTTGGGCTTAATGTCACAGTCTGATGGCGGGACATTTCCCTTCAGGGCTTTCTTCTGGCGAGAAGAATTCATGGTTCCTTGAATTATGGTATGTAATCCAGGTTTTTAAGTAAAGCAGTCTCTGACCATCACACAATCACCACCACCAAGTTTGGCTGTTGGAATTATGTTCTTTTGTTTAAATACTGTTAGTTTTACATGCGATGTAACAGGTCACACACCTTCCACAAAGATCACCTGCTGTCTCGTCAGTCCGTTAAATGTTTCCCCAAAAGTCTTGAGTTCATCAAGGTACAGAAGAACAGAAGAAATCAAGCAAATATTTTTTTGTTACAGAACAAATAATCTTAACTACATTAACCCTATCGGATCTGTAAAATATCCTTCTATCTGTTGTCTATACCCACTTATCCTTGCAGGGTTTGGGGGTCGCTGGTGTCTATCTCCAGCGGTCTTTGGGCAAGAAGCAGGGTACAACCTGGACTGGTCTTAAGTCTATTATTACAAGCTACAACACGCACTGACACCTAAGGGCCATTTAGTGAGACCAGTTAACCTAACTGTCATGTTTTTGGACTGTGGGAGGAGGCCGGAGTACCCAGAGAGAACCCACAGTATGAACGGGGAGAACATGCAAACCTAGGCAGAAAGACCAGAAGCTATGATTGAACACAGGACTTTCTTTCAGCTGCTCTATTCTGCACCCAGATCTGGACACTTGCAATCAAAATATTTAACTATTTTTATTACAAGGCTAAATCCTTTAACTATTTTTATTACTTTAGTTTGAACTGACTGTGCAATTATACTTAACTCTTCTGCTAAATAGTTTTGCATAAATTTAAACCGTGGTCAATAATCTCATTTTATTTGTGACAGCCAAGAGAAAAGTAAAAAAAACTGTCAAAACTTTTACATCACAGAGAATCATTGATATATTTATGCATTTCAGTAGTGGGAAACATTAAAGACTTTCTGGTCAAAATCAACTTTAAACATTTGTGGACATAATAAAACCATCAGTAGAACCAGTGAACATCCTTTTATAGACATGATCATGCAGAAGTTTTCATTCTGAGCAAAGGTCAGATAGTCCCGTGTTGTTTACCTCAAATTACTCCCTATGCTAAATATGGGATTTTTGACAAATTAACATTAGTTTTGCTTTCTGTTCTTTCCTAACACCCAATTATTGCATTCTGTAACTTCACCTGCAATCTGTGTGTCATTAGTCTTACACAATGAATATACTTTTTGGCTTCGTGTGTTCTTGTCCACATCATCATCTCTGTTTTTTCTTTGTGCAGTTTGCTGCTCATCTACCAAATTCCATCTCGTCAGCCTGCATTCAGTTCCCTAATCACACCATGACACGGGTCTATGGGGTGGGTTTGGGTTATCCAACAGTGTTCTAGGTTTTCTGATTTTACTTTCCTGAGATTGCCTATTTGGTGCAAATACCCACTTCTGTACTCACTGTATTTGCAAGGAGTACTCTGCTAATAACATAATTGGTAGTAAGGATTTTCCCAGAACAGGTGTTCCAATTATTTGTTCCTTAAAGTACCACATTATCATTAAGTGAGCTATTTGGAATAGATACTAAATAAACAAAGATTTGTTTGAGTTTGGAAGGAAGATAATTCCAGAAAAGATGGGTTTAGAAGGACAGGATCCATAAAAGTTATGAACAGAATCGGTGACAAAGGGCAACCTTGGCGGAGTCCAACTCTCACCGGAAACGAGTCCGACTTACTGCCGGCAATGCGGACCAGACTCTGGTCTCCATACTCCATACTCCCGGAGTACCCCCCACAGGATCCCTCGGGGGGACACGGTCGAATGCCTTCTCCAGATCCACAAAGCACATGTAGACTGGTTGGGCAAACTCCCATGCCCCCTCCAGGATCCTGGTGAGGGTGTAGAGCTGATCCAGTGTTCCATGGCCAGGACGAAAACCACACTGCTCTTCCTGAATCCGAGATTCGACTATCCGACGGACCCTCCTTTCCAGAATCCCTGAATAGACCTTACCAGGGAGGCTTAAGAGTGTGATTCCTCTGTAGTTGGAACACACCCTCCGGTCCCCCTTTTTAAATAGGGGGACCACCACCCCTGCCTGCCAATCCAGGGGAACTGCCCCCGATGTCCACGCAATGCTGCAGAGCCGCGTTAACCAACACAGCCCCACAACATTCAGAGCCTTAAGGTACTCAGGGCGAATCTCATCCACCCCCGGAGCCTTGCCACCAAGGAGCTTTTTAACAACCTCGGCAACCTCAGCACCAGAGATGGGAGAACCCGACCCAGAGTCCTCAGGCTCTGCTTCCGCAATGGAAGACGTGTTGGTGGGATTAAGGAGGTCTTCGAAGTATTCCACCCACCGACGCACAACGTCCCGAGTCGAGGTCAGCAGCACACCACCCCCACTATAAACAGTGTTGGTACCGCACTGCTTCCCCCTCCTGAGACGCCGGATAGTGGACCAGAATCGCTTCGAAGCCGTACAGAAGTCTTTCTCCATGGCCTCTCCGAACTCTTCCCACGCCCGAGTTTTTGCCTCGCCAACCAGCCGAGCCGCCTGCCGCTTCGACTGCCGGTACACATCAGCTGCTTCCGGAGTCCCACAGGCCAATAAAGCCTGATAGGACTCCTTCTTCAGCTTGATGGCTTCCCTCACCGCTGGTGTCCACCAGCGTGTTCGAGGGTTGCCACCGCGACATGCACCGACAACCTTGCGGCCACAGCTCCGACTAGCCGCCTCAACAATAGAGGCGCGGAACATGGTTCATTCAGACTCAATGTCCCCCGCCTCCCTCGGGACGTGTTCAAAGTTCTCCCCGAGGTGGGAGTTAAAGTTCCGTCTCACAGGGGACTCTGCCAGACGTTCCCAGCAAACCCTCACAATACGTTTGGGCCTGCCAGGTCTGACCGGCTTCCTCCCCCACCATCGGAGCCAACTCACCACTAGGTAGTGGTCGGTGGAGAGCTCCGCCCCTCTCTTCACCCGAGTGTCCAAGACATGCGGCCGCAGATCAGATGAAACGACAACAAAGTCGATCATTGAACTGTGGCCTAGGGTGTCCTGGTGCCAAGAGCACATGTGGACACCCTTATGCTTGAACATGGTGTTTGTGATGGACAATTCACGATGAGCACAGAAGTCCAACAACAGAACACCACTCGAGTTCAGATCAGGTGGGCCATTCCTCCCAACCACGCCCCTCCAGGTCCCACTGTCATTGCCCACGTGAGCGTTGAAGTCCCCCAGCAAAACGAGGGAGTCCCCAGGAGGGGCACTCTCCAGTACCCCTTCCAAGGACTCCAAAAAAGGGTGGGTAATCTGAACTGCCGTTTGGTGCATAAGCACAAACAACAGTCAGAACCCGTCCCCCCACACGAATGCGGAGGGAGGCCACCCTCTCGTTCACCGGGGAGAACCCCAACGTGCAGGCACCGAGATGAGGGGCAACAAGTATGCCCACTCCAGCTCGGCGCCTCTCACCAGGGGCAACTCCAGAGTGGAAGAATGTCCAGCCCCTCTCGAGGAGACTGGTTCCAGAGCCAGAGCGGTGCGTCGAGGTGAGTCCGACTATCTCTAGTCAGAACCTCTCAACCTCGCACACGAGCTCAGGCTCCTTCCCCACCAGAGAGGTGACATTCCACGTCCCAAGAGCCAGCTTCTGCAGCCGAGGATCGGAACGCCAAGGTCCCCGCCCTCTACTGCCACCCGTTGCACAATGCACCCGACCCCTTTGGCCCCTCCGACAGGTGGTGAGCCTATCGGAAGGGGGACCCATGTCGCCTCTTCGGGCTGAGCCCGGCCGGGCTCCATGGGTAAAAGCCCGGCCACAAGACGCTTGCCAACGTGCCCCAACTCCAGGCCTGGCTCCAGAGTGGGGCCCCGGTGACCCGCGTCCGGGCGAGGGAACACGAGATCCAATAATCTTACTCATCATAAGGGGGTTTTGGGCTGCTCTTTGTCTGGTCCCTCACCCAGGACCTGTCTGCCTTGGGTGACCCTACAAGGGGCTTAAAGCCCCTGACAGCATAGCTCCTAGGATCATTGGGGCACTCAAATCCTTCCACCACGGTAAGGTGCCAGCCCAGGGAGGGGCTTGTTGTAGGAGAATTATTTATTGTAATTGTGTTTGATTTAGGATTTTGTCTATTTAATTGATGGGTTTATTTCTACATAGTTATTGGTGGGGTTTGAATGGAGGAATTTTATATTGGTTTTAAAATAACTAATGTTTGTATATCCTTAGTGGTTTTAAGTGGATTTACTTAGTTGGGTGTGACCCCTTTAAAAAGCCAACTAGTTCATTCATGGTGAGAGTTGAGTTTGGGACCAGAGAACAAAAAACAACCCCAACAGGGCGGACGAATATGTGGGGGCGTGCTGGACTGCGCCAGCTTGATGAGGCGCGCTGGGCAGCGTCGGCTCGGAAGCGGCGGCCAGGGGCGAGTCCGCTGGGACCCGGCCCTGGGGAAAGATTGGGTCTGCTGGAGACCGGCAACTGACGGACAGAGAGTAGCGCCTGGCAAAAAGCTTCGGGGGGCGCCGGACTACGGACCAAGGGAGAAGCCGAAGTAATGGCCTCGGGCGGCGCTGAACTAAAAATTACAGAGGGCGCTGGACTACTGGCTACGGGAGGCGCCAAACTAAAAATTACAGAGGGTGCCGAACTACTGGCTACGGGAGGCGCCGAACTAAAAATTACAGAGGGCGCCGAACTACTGGCTAGGGGAGGCGCCGAACTACAAGTCACTGAGGGAGCCTGGCTACAGGCGACTGGTGAGGGAGCCTGGCTACAGGCGACTGGTGAGGGAGCCTGGCTACAGGCGACTGGTGAGGGAGCCTGGCTACAGGCGAGTCCTCCTGGACCCCCTCTCGGGGCTTGAGCGGGGACGAGTCCTCCTGGACCGCCTCCCGGGGCTTGAGCGGGGACTGGCCCTCCTGGACCCCCTCGCGGGTCTTGAGCAGAGGCGGCCCTCCTGGACCCCCTCGCGGGTCTTGAGCAGAGGCGGGCCCTCCCGGACCCCCTCGCGGTTCTTGGAAGTATGGGACGTTGGGGTTTCGGCGATCAGTGATGGCAGAGCAGGGAGGCTTTCGGTGGCCGCAGTGTGCGCAGCCCCTCCATGGGCCGGAAAAGCCCCTCTGGAGAACAGGTCCTCCCTGTCCCCATAGAAGAAGTCCCAAAGGTGAGACTCCTCCATATGTGGTGCGGCCGCTGTAAAATCGTCCCAGGCTAGGGCGTGTGCACCCTCGCAGATTTGCTCAGGGACTGAGGCGTCGGCCGGACCCTTGGTGACTGACTCAGGAGCCGAGGCGTTGGGCGGACCCTCGGTGACGGGCTCAGGAACCGAAGCGTCGGTCGGACCCTCGGTGACAGGAGCAGGGCGACTGTAGAATGCTGTGAGAGCCGCTCTATAGTTGCCCTCCAACTCCTTTAATTTCCTCTCCAGCTCCTCAGAGTACTGAGAAACAATGGTCTCCCTCAGACGCTTGATAATAGGGGCAAAAATCCTCACCTTGTCCTCCAGTCCTCTGCACTCTGAGCTGGAGGCGTCACCAGGGGGAGCTGTGGAAAACTCGGCTCCGTTGGTCTGCAGGCTCTGGGCTGCTGAGCAAGGAACCGGGCAGGAAGTGGAAGCAGGAGCAATGGAGGCTACCGACTGGGACAGGGGCTCGGCAGCAGACGGCACCCGGTTTGGCTCGGTTGATTGCTGCATGGAGGGGAAGGGGACCGGACAGGCAGGCTGACGTCTTCGCCTCCGGCGGCGAGATGATCCATGCAGGACGGCTGAATCCACCTGACGAGACGGGACCGCTACAGCCTGCGGGGACCTCCGCGGCTCCTCGTCACCCTCCATTATGCTCCGGTTTCCAAACGGGCTCTGTGTGGGCGACGGGCTCTGTTATGGCCAGTTCCTTCTGTAATGACTGGGGTCTGGAGCCCGAATTCAACCGCACACAGAGCTGTGGATTTAGGAGCTTTTATTGCCACAAAGAAGGTTGGATGGTGGAGATGAAGGAGGCAGAAGGAACGCGGGAGCACTGACAGACCGGGCCTGACGAGCTCCGGAGCTGGGTCCGAGGTGCGCTGACGAAGTGGGATAGGTGGTGCGTCGGAGCAGGGACCAGGACGTGTAGGAGGACTGTGGCTGTGGTGCGTCAGGGTGAAAGCCAGGACGTGCTGGCGGATCGAGACAGGAGGGGAGGCTGGAACATAAAGTGGAGAGGTGAGTGGGTGGCAAGATCCCCTAACCTGGGATGACGTGAGGCATGGGGTAGCAGACTGGTTGGCGAGGTGTGCAAAGGCTGGAGAGCGTGAGGGAAGCTGGGCGTCTGGTGATCGAGGGAGTGCAGAGTCTTGGTGATCAGACGAACCGGAGAAGACAGACTGAAAGAGGAGTGCTTATATAGGGACGGGCTGAGTAATTAGAGCAGGGAATTAGTGGCAGGTGACGGCAATCAGTGGGGAGGAGGTGATCAGGCGAATGACAGAGCTAGAATCGTTACACTCTGACCATTTTTATGCCCAA
Organism: Fundulus diaphanus; assembly: GCA_037039145.1. Lineage (NCBI taxonomy): Eukaryota > Metazoa > Chordata > Actinopteri > Cyprinodontiformes > Fundulidae > Fundulus > Fundulus diaphanus. The sequence continues at coordinate 10,497,209 of CM073132.1, forward strand.
TTTAACTGAGCCCCCCCCCCCAAAAGAAAGTTTCCTTTTAGCAGATCCTTATCAGATAATGCTCTATCAAACTTTAGAGTTTACCCCCCTTTTAATTTCTTCAGTATCACAGAAATGGCCAGCAGATGACAGCAATGTTGTTTCTTGCTATTCAAAAATTGATGCTTTTGTTGACGGTGTCACTCCCCTGTTGCCTTTTGGGTTAGACAACGTAGCCCCCTTGAAAAAGAAGGTGGTTAGTCATAGGAAGCTGTCTCCCTGGTTTAATTTAAAGCTACGTTCTTTGAAGCACAACTTTAGGAAATTGGAGAGAAAATGGCGCTCTACATATCTAGAGGAATCCTACCTAATCTGGAAAAACAGTCTACTGTTGTATACAAAGACCCTACGCAGAGTTAGAGCATCATATTTTTCATTAATAGAGGAGAATAAAAATAATCCCAGGTTTCTCTTTGGTACAGTTTCCAAACTTAAGTAGAGTCATAGCTCTGTTGATCCATCCATTCCCTTAGCTCTCAACAGTAATGACTTTATGGGATTCTTCATACATAAAATTGATTATATTAAAAATAACATCATTAGCATCCTCCCAAACATGATTACCTCGTCCTCAGTAAGTGAGGCAATGTTGGAGGAATCTTTAAAACCTGATCGGTGTTTGAACAGTTTAGACGCAGTAGAGCTTTATGAGCTATCTAAAATTTTAGCCTTTGACTTGTATGTTAGACCCAATCCCAACCAAGTTATTTAAGGAAGTATTCCCTTTGATTAATGGCTCCGTTTTAGACAGGATTAATTTATCTTTAGTAAATGGATATGTACCACAGGCTTTTAAAGTAGCTGTTATTACACCTTTACTTAAGAAACCCTTTCTTGATCAAGATGATTTAATAAATTACAGACCTATGTCTAATCTTCTTTTCCTATCTAAAATTCTCGAGAAAGTAGTTGCTAATCAAGTATGTGAACATTTACAAAGTAATGACCTATTTGAAGAGTTTCAGTCAGGTTTCAAAGCTCATCATAGCACCGCAACAGCAGCTCTGGTGAAGGTCACTAATGATATTCTCATGGCCTCAGATAATGGCGTTGGGTCTGTACTTGTCCAGTTAGACCTCAGCGCCGCATTCAATACGGTTGATCACAATGTTCTCCTAGAAATACTTGAACATACTGTAGGGATTAAGAGAAAAGCACTAGGCTGGTTTAAATCTTATCTTTCTGACAGATTTCTGTTTGTTCATGTTTATAATAAATATTCTTCAAACACCAGAGTCACTTGTGGAGTACCACAGGGTTCAGCTTCGTATTTTTTAAAGTCGCTTGTAAATTTCATGAGTCGCGGGTTGTGGTTTTTCTGGGCTTGTTCCTGAGAGTAAAGTCGCTTTTTTGGGCTCTAACATAAGTGACAAAACAGGGGTTATTAAAAGACCTGCTTGCACTACAGACACTTCGGTGAAATATCCCTTCTCCATAGGAGCCAAGGGGAGTAAAGGCAGGGAGAGCAACCCATATTTTCTGCAGTTTACGGTTGCAATAACCGGTGATAATTGCTGAAAGTAGATTACACGGTGCAGGTCACCATTATGAGCAGAGATTGGTTCTGAAGATGAGTTTTTACACGGTGATAACATTGCAGAAACCCAACCCTTAAACCATACTTTAATGCTTATTCATTTGTTCTCTCTGTATTTGACAAACTAAGGCTGATGAACACTGGCAAACGAAGTACCTGGAGTTAATAAACAGTTGCTAAACAGTCTCTTTCAAGGGTATTAAGCTCCTGCCCAGTTGCAAGCAAAGTGTAAAACTGGAATTACCGGGAAATTTAAAACCTTTTTTTAAGGCTTAAACTGTATGAATGTGGATATAAACAGTAAGGAAAAATATACAAAGAAATTATTGTTGTTGGTGTGAAATCTCAGGATTAGATGTGTGTGTGAGAGTGAAAAAATGAATAAAACTTGTGACTTTAATAAAATGTAAATTTTTTATTAATTTATATGCATATGAGTAATACCTTGTCTATCTTTGTTTAAGAGGCGAAAAAATATATTGGCATGAAAACAGGTATTTATTTACACATTTGTTTACACATTGTGTAAACATCAGGGCGTTATGATTAGAGATTTAGCCATTATTGGCCAGAGTTTATCATTTTATGGCACCAGGATGTTTTCATTCCAATTCTGAAAAGTGCTAGAAAAATAATAAAATGAAAATATTTTTTGTACAAGCATGTTTTTTATTAGTGTTATTTATTGCAAAATTGCATATTAAAATGCCCAAACAAGCTTTTACACTTTCAGAAATAAAAGGATAAAATATGCAATTTCGCATTATTTCATTAGACTATTAACGGCGATATTTACTTTAACGCGCATTAACGCATGTTGCTCACATGCTTTTATTTTGTGAAGGTCTGTTGCTGCGTTGTAGGGGTTTGAATCAGAACAGTAGGTGGCGATAATGCGCCAATACCCTTGCTGTCAGCCAAGCCTCGGATTCAAAGAGGAAGAAAGGTGCTGGCCGGAAAAAAACAGCCGACATGGGGAAGGCGGTGTTTCCCGCAGGAATTTGCTTAGGCGAGGCGGTGAGTTGGCGGCCGGAACAAGTTTTGTGCGGAGCGGAGCGGGGTCTGCATCGACGCCGTCGGTGAAGTCGCTTCTCGTTTCAAAGTATTTATGTGTTTTTGCCTGTTTTTCCCTGCCATTCACTATATGCACGCGAGAAAGAAACAACAAAAAACCGCGTGTTAACGTCAAATAACCATGCAAGCATATCGAGTTAGCAAGCATTTCAGTTTAAAGTTCTTTCAGCAACGAATATGACAGAAACAAGTTAGTTGTAACCACTGCCAAGTTAATCTTTGGTATTGAACATAAAGTGGTAATGCTGCTCCCTGCGGTTACCTCAGAAATTGCCTGTTTTTGGTAGATTTTTCCCCATAAAGAGAATTCCCTGTCAGTGGCAATAAGCTTTAATTTATTATTATTGCTATTTTTTGTTTTACATGTTTAAGTTGAGCTTTACACTAAATATGTGTTACTGATAAGTGCTACAAATGTTACAACACTTTTGTTCATATGGCAGCAGAAAATTTAAATAAAAGTGCTCTTTATACTACTTTTGAATTGATTCTTGGAGTTTGTAAATACAATGCGATTAATCATGATTAATCAGGCAAATTATGCGATTAATCGCGATTAAATATTTTAATCGTTGCCCAGCCTAATATATATATATACATAAATTTTTTTTCAATTGGTAAAATTAAACAGCATGAGATTAATTTCCGCTGTTATGCTGATGACACTGAGCTATATTTATCCTCAAATCCTGACGAATCCAATCAATTACTTTAACTACTGGCACATCTTGATGACATCAAAACCAGAATGACTTTAGATTTCCTGCTTTTAAATTCTGAAAAGACAATAGTAGCAATCTTTGGACCAGAGTCCTCAAAATATAAACTTCTTAATTAATCACTTAATCTGGATGGCATCAAATTGGCCTCTCGTAATAAAGTAATCTAGTAATAAAATAATATAATATAATAAATATATTTGAATTGATAAAAAATATCATTTTGACCAAGATATGTCATATAAATTCCATAGACATATTTTGTCCAAGAGCGTTCCTGTGGAACCAACTCCCAGATTTGGTCCATGAGGCAGACACCCTGTCTACTTTTAAGACTAGCCTTAAAACATTCCTTTTTGGCAAAGCTCATAGTTAGAGTGGCATAGGTAACCCTGATCTATCTCTGTAGTTATGCTGCTATAGGCTTAGGCTGCTGGAGGATATCAGGGTCTATTTCTCTCACTCTGATGGGTTCTCCTTCTGTTCTCCATTGTTAGTTGTTATTCCAAATTTTAACTTTTTGTTCTCTGTTATTTTTTTCTTCATAGTAGGTACACCTGGTCTAGCGTTCTGTTAGCTGAGACATAATCTAGGGGAGGCAGATCATCCACTATTACCATATAACATAGAAAGGATTCCTGGATCAATGTGTGCTTTTTTTTGTCTCTGCTCTGTCTTTTTTATCCCCCAGTTGGTTGAGGCAGATGACCGTTCACACTGAGCCTGGTTCTGCTGGAGGTTTTCCTCCCTGTTAAAGGGGAGTTTTCCTCTCCACTGTCACTTCATGCATACTCACTATAAGGGATTCCTGCAAAGCCATTGACAATGCAGACGACTATCCACTGTGGCTCCATGCTCTTTCATGAGGAGTGAATGCTGCTTGTCAAGACTCAATGTGATCTACTGGGTTTCCTTAAATAGGAAACTTTTTGACCAATCTGAATGATTTGATTGAATTTGACTTTGTAAAGTGCCTTAAGGTGACATGTGTTGTGAATTGGAACTATGTTAATAAAACTTAATTAAGGGACCAAGCAAGCTGTGCTTTCTGAGGAAGTGTAGGTCCTTCAGGGTTTGCAGCAAGATGCTGCAGATCTTCTACAAGTCTGTTGTCGAGAATGTGATCACCTCTTACATCATCTGTTAGGGTAGCAGCGTCAGTGCAACTGACTTAAAGAAGCTCAACAAGCTGATAAAGAAGAAGCTGTGTTCTGGGGACCATTCTGCAACCTCTGGAGATGACCATCCAAAGAAGGATTCTTCATAAAATGAAAAACATTATGGTCAACTCTGAGCATCCTCTTCATCAGACTATTGTACAACAACAGAGTGACTTCAGTTAGAGGCTTCTCCAGAAGAAAAGATAGAAGAAGAAAAGAAACCAGTATGGAAAAGAAAGGGCTCTAGGTGCTCAGCTAGCTAATCAAAAATGTTACCATCCATTCTGCCATTTCGTCCCACAGGCAGAAAGTCTGGGAATTGTAGGAATTTGCCACAAGAAATGTAGGCAATAGGTACAATTGACAATGAAGGGTAAAACATCCGGGGAGAGTCAGCGCAGAGAGTCAGTGTGGAGTCCGCGCAGCTCACAGTATGTGCACAGTATGCCAGAGTATGTGGGAGCCTTTAGACTCAATTGACTTTACCCAAAATGTCCACAGATATTCTCATTCTTGCCATCATACGCTTGATCTTGTGCTGACGTAAGTGATAGAATGCAAACAAACCTTTTGTATAGTTTTGAATCAGTGTGCCACACATAGCTCCACTTCCAATCATTATTTTTAGGTGAAGCCATTTACAACTTCAGTCATAAACAGTGTCCCCCTCTTATAATCATTACCATTTGAGACTGGGAGTGGTGGCCTAGTGATTAGGGAGCTGGATATTTAAAAGGTCGTTGGTTCGAAACTCAGTCTATCACCGTGAGCAAGACCACAGATTCCACCCTTGACCACAGATTGCTCCCTGTGCGCCGCTCAGTCGTGCAGCACAAAGCTCTCTTACACTGAGAGCAATTTTCCCTCTGTGGGACTAGAAAGGGAAATATTAGAATTATTTGAAGTGCCACTGATAAATAGCAGAGATCCAAAAGTAGGTTACAAAAGATTTGGTACATCCATTGTATGTAGTGTTTAAAATTTAAGGGATGCAAGGATGCCAAGATCTAATGTGATCTACATAGACTGTCCACACTGTAGTCAGCTACGTAATACAAGTATGGTAAGCTCAACGATTTACTAGAAGATACATTTATCTTATGTAATGATGTGGCACCCAGCTGGCTCTCTGGCTGTGGAAAACTAAACCTAATCTTTGTTTTAATAAAATCAGTTAAGAAATTATGCTAGTATCAGTCCTGATTAAGCACTCAGGCCCAGCAACACCAATAATAAACCATCATTGTGGGCAATAAGAATATTGTTATCAACTTTAATGGAGAACCTTATACTGGTATGGTATGTTCTCATTCTGGATCTCTTTATACAGATAATTCTTCTGTTATTGGGTGGGTTGTTTTATAGAATAACAAGACACTAGACATAAAGAGAAGGTTAGACATTGGTCTGTTGTTGAACACAATATTGGGGTCTACCAAATTATTAAACTGATTACTGTTATGAAAATAAGTTGATTTTAATCCACATAGTCATGTGATTTATAGCAGATAGAGATAAGCTTTCATAATCAGTTCTGTGAGAATACAAGCCTAACTAAATTCTACTATAGTGTCTGTATTTTCATAGTAAGAGAGAAGAAAGATTTCTGTTGCTGGCATCTCTGCTGTTCTGTTTAAAACTATCACTTCCTGCTCACAGTCCCCTTGTCTGCTTATCCATCATTTCATAAGCATGCATGTCTACGTGTGCGTGCTGATATGCTTGGGGTCCTGTTGCACCAACCACAGCCTCCTGGGAGCTTCCAAGTTTATAGGTAAAAACATGCGCTGTTCCCTCAAGACACCCCTCAAATTAAGAAGTAATCAGTTAGCCCCTGGAGAAGGGCTTTCCACAGAGCCCTGGGAAGGCAGACCCCCAGGCTTGCAACAGATTCATCTTTCCATCCTCCCCCTCGTCCTTCTCCTTCTCCTCACCACACAACGACGAGCCTGGCCTTGTCCTCACAAAGACCCCGCTTCCTCTTTCTCTCCTCCCCCTGAGATAAAACAGGCCAGGCTGGGGTTTGAGAAAAGTGTCGGCCCTCACTTCTTCGCTCCTTGTCCAGTCTACTTGGCTCTTTCACCTCCTCCCCCTCACACTCACTTTTCCTCTGACAGATGACCAAATATATTTATAAATGCAATGAGACTGAAATCTTCTGTACTTGCATTTTATATTTTTTAATTTCATCTTCAACACTGTAAGCTCTATGTTGCATCATATCATCCAAAACGTTCTTCGTGTTAAAGCGTGTTTTTTTTTCTTTATTCTTACTCTATATTTCTTTCACATGATTGGCTTTAATTTGCAGCATAATGTTGATTAAAAAAAACATAGCGTTTCCACTACAATGACCATAATTTTTACAACATCCAAAAAACTGCGGCCCTGTGCTTTAGTTTTAATACTTACTGATTTCCCAAAGAGTTTCACTCCAGTCCTTTCGTAAGTATCACAGTTGTACTCGATAATCTCAGGGCAATAAAAGACTAGCAGCACTGTGAGAAATAAACAATGTCACGATATGACTTTGGCACATCAGTTATTGTGAACAAGTATCTGGCACTCCCCTCTCGCTGTCTCTCTGTCACACACACACACACACACACACACACACGCACACACACACACACGCACACACACACACACACACACACACGCATACGCACGCACGCACGCACGCACGCACGCACGCACGCACGCACGCACACACGCACACACGCACGCACACACACGGTTTTGGATCTGTGGTGCTAATGTGATGCTTTGTCAACTAAATCATTGTAACTGAACTTGGTTAATAAATGACACATGGCAGGTTCTGGCAACATCAGATCTTCACATACTCCATTCCACCTCTCCTCTTCTGCTTCATCATTCTTACACGCATGCACGCACGCACGCACACACAGACACACACACACACACACAGAGCCTGTGTGCCAAACCAGACCACTCACCATACACACTAATGCTTCTGTTCCCTGCGCAGAGCTCCATCAGTCATGTTCACCTCACTTAGGATCCCCATTTGTTTTCATTTCATTCAAGCAGTTGCTAAAACGTCACACACATGCAGGCCAATATCTGCATATGTGACTGTGCACAGATATAAAACCACATGTAGACTTTCTGACTGAGGATGTGGGCTCTAAATAAAGGAGAGCTCCTGTGGAATCTGGACACACGGAGGTGCTTTGACACATCAGGAAAATGAACCTGAAAAACACTGCCCGTGAACTTTTTTTTTTTACCCTCAAACTGAAACCTTAGGTGAGAACTTGAGGATTATGGTGCAGGGAGAGTTTTTATGATGTTTATCTGGTGCCTGTGTTGTGATTATTTGAACAGCAGTTTTGAGGCCACAAGGCCTGGATCAGAATCCTGAACATGTTGATTTTAACCTTCCACAGACAATAAATACCCTCTGATTAAGAGGATACAGGCCGCTTGTTCCTGTTTCTTGCATGTCCAACGCAGCACACACACCTTCCTTGTTATCCTCTGTGTTGCAGGGTATTAGAGTGTTTGAAATCTGAACTTTAAGGAACTGGGTGGGCAATTACGGCCACACTCAGAGGAGGTGTGTGACGCACAAAGAGCCATCCTCCATTAGCATACCTCTGTCGGCGCTGCTAAGGTCGGCACCGCTCTCAGATGTGGCTGTGATGACATTCATGTGGTGGCTGCATCATAGAAACATTTGGAGGCCTGTCGGTGAGAAGCAGATCCTGAAAGATCTGAGTCTGTACTGTCAAAATGAGCTGCTAATCACTTACAGTAATCACCATCTTAAACACAGTTTTGCTGGAAATTGTCAGTGAAAAGAGCTGCTTTCGGGTTTCCTTTTTGGGTTCTTATCAGTAAAGAGACAAGAAGCTGTAATTTTATTTGGTCTTATGTAGGGAATAAAAAGCTAATATGAAATTAATCTGTAACCAATTATTGTCGAAATCCCAGTGGGCTAAATGAAAATGCGTGGGTTGCTGCTAATCACATACATTGATTAACTGTGACCTCTTGCAGTTTGCATCTGCAAAATCTACAAAATGTCTGGAACAAGGTTCTTTAGACCTAAAGGTCTAAAACTCCAGTCCTCAGGGGCTGGTATCCTACAACGTTTAGGTGCGTCTCTGATTCAACACACCTCCAATATCAGCTCATTAGCAGAGCTCTACAGAGCCTGACTGCATGTTAGTGAGGTAGTTTAGCCAATTCATTCAGGCGTGTAGGGCAAGGGATACGTCTAAAAGCAGCAGGACACTGACCATCGAGGATTTGCGTGAAGATACACAAATACTCAGATTGTGTGATGATACTGCTCATTTATTCAGTTCAAAAATACTTTATTAATCCGAAATTAAATAAAATTAAATGCTGTTGTAACCCGTGTTTTGTGGCTTCTTCATGGCGTTGTTGTAGACACTGATGGCTGCAGGCAGGAAGAATCTCCTGTAGTGGCCTGTTGAGATTTGAGACCACTGCTTTACACAGACAAGATCAGAGTGGAGAAGTTTGGGCCTAATACAAAGCACTACATAAATATAATAACATTAATTAACACCTCATACAAACTGTTGAGCTTGGTGGTGCCGAGTTTATGAGCAAGATGAGGGGTAGACCCTGGACAAGTCTCAGTCATAAAATTTTTTTGTAGAGTTTGAGTTGATCTGATGTTTATTAAAGTAAAAGAAAAATAAATAACAGTAAATACTCAGTGACAGAACAATCAAAGGGGTAGGAAGAAGTATGAGCTTACTATGACCCACCCCTTCTCCAGCAACATCACTGTTAGGATCTCTACCTATTTATGCAGAACATCCTACCAGTTCAACTTTCCAGTCCTTTATTTTTTATGCACACATTCAATTATGTGCTGTCCATATTGATTATATTCTCTCATAACAACATTAGAATCAGAATCAAGTTTATTGCCAAGTAGGTTTGCACTTACAAGGAATTTGACTTGGTGTTGATGGTGCAGACAAAAAATAAGAAAATAGAATAGATATATATACAGAAGCTATATACACACAGCAGACTGTGCGTTAATGTAACGCTGAAGGTCTGGAGATGCTACGTTGGTGTAGCTTGTAGGTCCTGAATGGGGGAGGGAGAGAGGCAGTGTCAAGTGTCACGGGCGGCTCTTGGCCTTGTTGATCAGGCCGGTAGCAGATGGGAAAAAGCTGTTCTTGTGGCGTGAGGTTCTGGTCCTGATGGACCTCAGCCTCCTGCCAGAGGGAAGTGACTGAAATAGTCTGTGACTGGTGTGCGAAGGATCAGCCACAATCTTCCCTGCACGCCTCAGAGTCCTGGAGGCGTACAGGTCCTGGAGAGATGGAAGATTGCAGCCAATCACCTTCTCTGCAGACCGGATGACACGCTGCAGTCTGCCCTTGTCCTTGGCGGTGGCACCGGCATACCAGATGGTGATGGAGGAGGTGAGGATGGACTCAATGATGGAGGAGTAGAAGTGCACCATCATTGTCCTTGGCAGATTGAATTTCTTCAGCTGCCGCAGGAAGTACGTACATCCTCTGCTGGGCTAATAAAGTTGTCACTGTTTAATATACTTCAATATACAATACTCCTTGACAATAGTATTGTTAACAATAACACTATAATAATAATAATAATAATAATAATAATAATAATAATAATAATAATAATAATAATAATAATAATAATAATAATAATAATAATAATAATAATAATAATTTATATTCGAGTAATAATAAATTTTGCCATTTTCATTTTATCTTGAAATGTGCTGTTTTTCAAAAGAAAATGTATTTATATAAGTTGATGGTTTTTAAATTCTCTCAATTATCTGCTTTACCAACACCATGCCAAACCCATCCACATCTGTGGATCTTTTTGTATAACATTTTTTCAAACACATCAATTATTTTCTGTCACAGCAGTGAAAAAAATAGAACTAGTATTCCTTCTATATCTATGCTTCTGTCTTGTTTCTGAGACGTCTTTCAAGAAATCTGGCCCAAGATTTACAAAAAAATAAATAAAACAATTTTCATTTTTATTCATATCATAACGCTCAAATTTTTGTCAACATAATTATTTTGGCATTCTATCCTATTTGTGTTATTTTTTATTATACTATTTAGAACATCCCAGATTTCCATTTTATGTATACTCTTCTTTTGTTCTTTTTTTACATACATAAAATATTCACAAACTTGTTTTTTATATGTCAATATTATGTCTCTACAGTTTTATTTGAATGAAATTTCTGCAAAATTTCTCCAGCACTTTCATGATCCATGGAGAATTGCTATATTTCTCATTCCTATAACCCCATCATACAGTAGCAAAATTTTAATAACAAAAACTCATTAATATTCCTAGAAATGTATCCAAAGCTTCAATAATACTTTTTGTTGACAATGTTCCAGTCATGTGGCAATAAATCATTTTTAATCGGGGTGTTGATTCTTTTATCTTTCTCTCCTATATAATTTTTGCAGTTCTGTTCTGGTTCGGCAGTTTTTTCTGTCATATATAACAAATGCTTGCAAAAGATTGCTGATATCATTAATTAACAGACTTCTTGTAGATTTATCTACAGTGTAATTGATGAAAATGTTATCAAACGGTGGCTAGGTGGGATGTAATTCTGCTGGGTCTAGTTATCTTTGGAACAAGATTCAAACTGTTCATTGTGTTCAAAACTCCTCGGTGGATCTCCTATTGTTTACATTAAGCACATTCATATTAAAGTCCATGTCTAATATGAAAAAAAAAACTTATTAATCTCCTCAGTAAACACACTTTCCATCCATTCCGTGATAATATCAAAATCAGAGCCCAGGCCTCTGGAAATACAACTTACAATAATATTCTTTTTTTGTGCATATTTCTGCTGTTGCACATCCAAAAACATTATCAGCTGAGGATGACGACGTATCTGGAAGCCTAAAATTCAAATGTTTTTTGACATAAAGTGCTACTCCATCACAACTTTTACTTTGTCTGCTCACACAGCCGTTCATGATTGAGAAATGGTGCTTTGATATAAATTTGGGATTGATTTGCTCATTGGTGTGGTAACAACAGCAGGTATCCATATTGGAGAGAGGAAATACACATCCAGATCCAAATCACTGCCCAAATCCATGTAACTGTATTCTGTGTATTCAAAGGGAGATCATTTCAGACTGTGAGTGCTCATGTGTCCCTTGTGTGAAGTTGCAGTGACTTGGTTGGGTTCAGTCAGCTGTGTTCATGTTGTTATCTTCATGTGTCTTTGTGTTACCTCCATTGTCCAGTCATGGTGTTTAGACATAGTTGTCCAGTTCCTCCAGAGATATGATCTTCATCACCTTTGATTTTTCAGGGGATCCTAATAATCTTATTAAAACTTTGCAGTTTGTGATCCAAATGCTCTGAATGTTCTTGTGTCTCCTCAGCTGTCTTACTCTTCTGGAGGTTTCTGCATTGTTCTTGGTGAGACTGTCATTGGGGAAAACATTTGAGCCTTTCAGCTCCCACCCTTGTTTCAGCAGTGCATTCTTGTGTTTTTGGTCCTCAGACCTTTGAATGATGGCCAGTTTATCTCCAGGATTCCTCCTGTTCAGAACAGGTCTATCTTCAGCTTGGTTACTTCCTGGTGTGATTCATTTTGGACTCCAAAAAGAAGGCCACCTGTTGCGCCGCTGAAATGCCGTTAAATTCAGTCTTTCCTCCATCATTACAACTCAGAGCACGTAAGATCTTGGTTTCCTCGCCTGTCCAGGAATAATCATTACATTTATTCTGGTACATTTTTCCAACTCACTCACATGGTTTTCCAGATAAACAAATTTCTTACCTTTTTCTTCATTTTGAAGCTGAAGTGCTTTTATTTTGTCTATGAGGTCTTTCTGCTGGAGCTGCATCGCTGCAACTTCAGCGGCTATGAAATCCAGTGACCTCCTAATGTCAAACACACTTTCTGTTGGCTGTGGTCATTTGGTCCCATAAGGCAACACGTCAAAAAGAAAAGTTTTACTTGGAAATCCAAAATTTTGGTTCATTAGGGATTTTGGAAATACATCCATTTATTATTTTTTATGATTACATTGACCTTTGTGTGAATCTGTATGCTTTGCCTTTCACTTTGCTGCTGGTACACATTAATTTTCCCACTAGGGGCCAATAAAGGTTATTTCTATTCTATTCTATTGATAGATTGTGAATTGGTACTATATAAATGAACTGAATTGAATTGTTAACATTCTATATAAAACAGAAATTCCTACATTTTGCTGGAAAATAATGAAAGTTAAAACAGATCCGAAAAAGAGGAGAATGTGGCTATAGATTGAAATTGAAAGATTGATATTTCAACTGTTCAGCGTTGGATAGTACATTTGACTGTGTTGTGTATGACATTAGTTCTACAAAGAACAGTGATGGAGTGCCCAAGGTTATATGAGGCCTTGAGCAGAAAATTATCTGGGGTTCCACTTCCAGTTTTTTCCCTTCGACTTCACATTTAACTAAAATCAACAAACTGTGAATTGTGGGTTTGTTCGCTGATTTCCTCATTACTCTCTGAGTCATCTCTGATGAACACTTGCAGACCCAGCAGAGTCAGGAAGGAGGGACAGATTAAATCCATCCCTACTTATTGAGAGCTATTTGAAGAAAGTTAGACTGAGCGTGAGTCCAGGACAGACACAAGCAACAGAAATTAATTCAATTAAGACTAAATCATAGCTATCAGACGTCTATTGTTGTTCTGTAACTATCGTATTTGTTACTTAATTTAAATCTGAAAAAAAAAAACGCAATTTAAAATTTAAACAATTTAAATATTTTACATTTGCAAATCCCAAACAATTGGAGGAAATTTGGAGAAAAGCTCTTTTTGTTTTGCTGTTTTAAAAATGGGAAGCATACGATCAATATAACAGAGGAGAACATTTTCTTTTATTTATGCTTTTAGCCAGTGAAAAAACCCCCCACAGTGAAGCCTAACATCTTCTGACAAATTAAGGAACTTTGTCAATTTATTTGTCTCTTTGTAATATGAAGGAAATGGTAACCTAGTATCCCCAGAGTTGGATTTTGGCCCCTAGGTTTGGTCCCTATTTGGTCATCCCACCCACTCAAGCTACTTCATGAATTGGATTGATAGTTAGGTCCACATTAACTTCAAGCTTTCAAGAACCTGGCATGAAAACAGACTTTCCTCTGAAACAAAACCTTGTTTTTGTCCTTTCTAAAAAAGTTCCTTAAATATTCCGGATTTGTTGAAATGTCTTGATCCACACAACACAGGTCATTCAAAAAGCTGATGTAGTGTAACAAAGCCAGGCCTCACCAAGGCGCAGAGCCTGCTGCTGTCATCCCTGATGTGTTTGGGGTCGAGTGTCTGTGTCAGATGGTAGATGATCTACACAGAATTATTAAAACGTCTCACAGAAAGCAGGCTTCAGATTTTGGTTTGGCAATGGGGCGTCGTAAAAATACCACCTTTTCAAAACATTCTTTTAAAACGGAAAACCATTTGGGGCCCCCGATTCTTAGGCATTGGCCAGCTGCTGCTACTGGGGTCCACTGTCGCCTACCAAAATCATGATCGGTTTGCTTGATTGGTCGGAGATAAGGAATAAACTGTATTTAGATCTATCGTTTTACTGATGCCTGATCTATGCAGTTTAGTTCCAAATAAATTGCATTGTTTCCCAGAAACATGATTTTTCTCATTTGGTCCTGAAACCCTGAACCATTCAGGTAGAAACAGGCGGGGAGTGTTCTCTCATTTTAGCCACACCAAAGAGCCAGGCTGCACTTAAAGTGAGCGGCTCCCGTCCGCCCTGCACTGGGATATAGCATTTCACCAGTTTAGATTAGCTCACTCAGGGCCCATCAACACATGTGGAAGTGACCCTCAGACGCCTCTCACAGACCCAGTGGCTGAGCAGTATGTGTGTGTGAGAGAGAGGAAGTGCACAAAGCAGCTGATGCAGTGTGTGCTATGTTAACCCATCTAAGGGCAGCAAAGCAATAACAAACACAAGATCACAGTGCTGCAGTCACCTCTGACCCTGCACCCTCCACACAGCCGGCCAGATCACTATCAGTCTGACAGTCGCTGAACGCGCTCTCACACACACACAGTCTTGCCTTCATGGGTGTCCCTCAATACGTGTTTTCAATCATTGACTTCCCCTGGAGAAATCAAAGGGGTGTACTCAGCGCTGTCCAGCAGTAAATGATTGACGTTTATTTTGAATGAAGGGCTCCGCCCAATCAGACTCAAACTGCAAAGCGAAATCATCCCGCGCCCTTGTCAGGCCGCCAGGCTGTTTGGTCGTCTGCATCCCAGCAGAGACGAGCCGGAGACGAGCCGACTCGCGCCGGAGGGAAGAGGGAACCAGCCCGCTTCATGGTACGACTTGCAGGACGACCTGTGACCTCAAACTGGAAATACGCCTTTGCTTTCTAAATGCTCTGTCTCAGTTTTTCATCCAACTTGACACAGAGGAGGTTTGTAAATTGTTGAGTTTGAATTTTGCGCGGCCATCAGCTAGCTGCTGGCCCGAGGCTCTGAGGTAAGCCGAGTGTCAGTCCTTCAGAGGTGTGTGTGTGTGTGTGTGTGTGTGTGTTCGCTGGGGGTGGGTGGGGGGGGACAGGACTTTACAGATGATCAGAGAGAGAATAAATGGTCTGAGATCTGAGGCCATTGTTTGTTTTTTTGGTTTCCCAATGAGAAAAACTAGTTTAGCAGGGGTTTTTTTTGATCGAATGCACCCATCTTTTTGTTTCCCACCAGCTTGGGGAGGTTGCAGGTTGGACGCCTGCACCTCAGCTAGGCGTCTGGCTCAGTTGAGTAAACCCTGAGCTCCAAACACTGAACATACTCCAAACTTCATAGACCCCCGCAGTTTTGTTGATCATACCCTCCCCACAAATGAGAATTGAATTTCTTTTTCTTTTTGTTTATGTTATCATTTTGTAGATCTTACCCGAAGTGGACCATGAGGCGATGGGGGTGGTGGGGGCTCATACACGCTTTAATGAAGTATTTACAGATAATTCCAGCTGTCAAATACTTGAGCTGGATGACATAGTGCAGAGTGCTGACGTTTAGAACGGTCCCCCTCCCTCCAGCTCGCCCACCTCCTCGTTAAGCAGGCAGATTTGATTTCAGGTAAGAACTTATTATTGGGTGGAAAAGAAGCCAGCGAGGGCTTTTACTGAAAGGAAAACAATCCTCCGTGTTGTAGATCGGAGCTCAAAGAAGGCCCAGGCGCTGAGAGGCACATATAGCTGCTGTCTGCCGTTTAGAACCAAACTGCCCTGATGTGTTTTGGACTCTTAACGCCTGACTTTAGGTTTTGCTTTATTTAAAGTGGATGAAGTCATCAAAAGTCAGTGTAAATAATTTGAGACAAGCAGCGATGTTCAGAGGAAATTTCTACCCTGGAGAGAAGCTTTTTAAAACTTCTGACTTGTTTTTGTCAAGTTGAAAAAATGATCTCAAAGGCTTCCAGGGTCAGTTATGCTGCAGCTATCAACTATCTAAAGCTTCATTTATGGCTGGCTATAAAATATTGATAAATGCTAAAGGGTACTGGTCAGTCTCACCTCTGCAGCATTTCCCACCATTTAAAGTAAAAAATATATTAACTATAATGATGAATGAATAAATTAATATAAACTATAACTACACTGTTTCCAAATTTAAGTTAAAAAACAAACGATAAATAAAAGGAAGGGTTTTTTTTTCTTTTCTAAATGGCATCCCAAAAAAATTTGCATTCATATTGAGGCTTTATTATTAACACATTTATTGTTATAAAAGTCTAAGTAAAAAGTATAAAAGTAAAAAAAACAGACAGCCTAGTATATTTTCAATACATAATCAGTTATAAATGTATTCATGACGGATTTAAAAATAATTATGATCTAACATAAGTTAAATGATTCTTCATGTAAATATATTATCACCTATGAATTATTATAGAAATTATTTGAATTTTTAGTACCTAAATCTAAAGCAGCCCAATTTTTTTTATAACGAAGACATAATAATAATAATAATAATAATAATAATAATAATAATAATAATAATAATAATAATAATAATAATTATTATAATAATTATAATAATAATAATAATAACATTCCTAATATGGATTTATTATTATCTATACATCTTAATTTAAATTAATATAATTATTGGAAGCTACATTTAAAGCACCCCAAGAGATTTATAACGAAGAAATACTACTACTACTACTACTACTACTACTACTACTACTACTAATAATAATAATAATAATAATAATAATTATTATTATTATTATTATTATTATTATTATTATTATGTCAGTGTCTTGCTGAGGTGGTTAGCGTTTAATGACAGGTGGTGGGGGGGGGGGGGGGGGGGGGACTGGGCCGACTGCGTGTGTTCGGCGCGTCTCGGTGAAGAATGGAGCGCAGCAGCAGTAATGGTGCCGGGAGCCGTGACCTCTGCATGGAAGCAATTAGCGGGCGGCCCGAAAGTGACGAATTAAAGACAAATTAATGCTTCGCGGAAACGAGATCCATCGTTTAAAACAAGCCATTCGGGCCGCTTTGGGCCATCAGCTCCTCTTTAATGCAGCGCAAGAGCCCACGCAGCTCACTGACACGGGGGCCAGCTCTGCGTGGGGTCACAGATATCTGACTATCCTGGAGAGGATTAGATCCTCACCTTCTCAGCTCCTCTTGGGCATTCCCTTTGGCAAACTCAGATTCTCAGTTTTATTATATTTTACTTTCCAACCCTTAGCTTTTTTGCAAACGTTTTTTAAATCGTTTTTTGTTGTTGTTGTTATTTAGCGCTGATATATAACAAGATGCATCATTTAGCGCCAAACTAGAAGGGCAATTGTTTTTATTTTTATTATTATTTGGGATTTAATAATAATAATAATAATAATAATAATAATACCATGTATGCATTTTATTTACACATTTATTGTAAATAAATAAATATGTATATGTTTCACATTTTTTTAGTTATTTATTTATTTTTTTACATTTATTTTCATTTGTCAATGTGGGCCCGGTTCTGTGTGTGGAGATGGACACATGGATGGCACAAATAGGTCTCTTAGATAAGTTTGTCAAAAATTTATCTAGACTGTTTTAAATAGAAAAAAGAAGATCACAGTAGAATATCTGAAGTGGCTTGCGGACGTTGCAGATACGTTACAGAGCTGGATTGGATTTTTGTCTTTTAATTTCCCACCATCAGACAGGAGTTATTATAAAGGGAATAAATAGTCTGTTGTTTGCGATCAACAATAAACGGCATCAGAAGGATTGGAGCCGTCAAACCACCAAGTAGGGCGTCCTCCCGCTGATATTAAAACTTTTGTTTTCCTGTTTTTTATATTTCTAAAATCCTGCCAGGAAAGACTCTCTCTCTCTGTAAGTGAACCGGATTTCATTCTGCTCTTATGCGAGTAAAAATGTCCCCGCCACATAGTTTCCCGTCTGTGTGCCAGAATCCCCGCAGTCCCGGGTCACGCTAAGCCCACGAACCTCTCCATCCACTCTCGGGAACCAACTTGGACTTCTTCTCCCACTCTGACTGAATAACAAGCGACTCTAAGGCGCAGCTTCGCCGCAGCCTCCGTCTCTTCCATGTTCGCCACACAGCCGCGCTGTTTGCACAAACGATGCCACCAGTCTCATGGCACCAGGTGACAGGGAGACCGAGCCGGAGCGCACACTTTAACCAGAGGAGCTGCAGGAACACCCCCCGAAATGAAACGCTGTCATTAATTGTTTCAAAAATGATTTATTCTGCGTCAGTTCTGCTCCAGGCTGGGACTGAGAGCGCCTCTTTCTTAACGCTTCATTTTGCCTGATCCAAGCCAGGCGCATTCTTCTCCAAATGATCCCGCTGACTTGTTGGATTTTAAATGAGCTTTGTGCCAAAGGTCTGCTCTGTGGAAAATCATAGTTTTATTTTTTTCTATGAATCTGCTCTTTAAAATAAAATGCTGTTATTCCTGCGTTTTCCCTCCCTGGCAGGGGTGAAGGAGTAATGGGGCGACAGGCGGTCAAGGGAGGCCTTACCTGAGCCACACGCGTCTTCCTCCGCTCATTAATGAGTCTCGATCACTGGGAGGTTTGCCTCAGTGTGGCCCGTTTATTTCAGGGATCAATATTTCATCCCGGCTCTGCGAGCTGTGGGAATTTGCACGCTTGTTTGAGTTGATCTCCAGATCCCCAAGAAGTGGAAAACAAGACAGAGGGAGGGAGGATAGAAGGAGAGGCTTCAATAATTTACGGCCGAGTGTTTCTGCGCGGCGGAATTATTTATTTTCTGTTTCAGCGCAAGAAAACAGCCTCTAAATTAAACTCAGCAAACTAGAACTCTGTTTTTGTTTTTCCTTTGATTTTTTAAATAATATTTTGCCTCATTATTTCAGTGTATGTTTCTGACCTTAGACACATTTTGCCTTCCTGTCTGATCTGCAGCTGGTAATAAATAGTTTATCCAATAATAACACGTTTTGTCAAAATACACAACGACAACATAAATATAGGAAAACATAATGTGTTATATATAAAGATTTCCTGTTGCACAATAATTTAAAGTAGTCCATTTTATAGAGATGCGTTGTTTTAAATAAAGCCGAGAATATTTGTGCATTTATATGCGTCAAATTAACCCCGATACTTATTCCGTCCCACGTTATAGTCACTTTATGGTGCACATTTACAAAAATCGTTTAATAAATTAATAAAGAAGGTCCAGATCGACTTCATCTACTTATTTGTGGCACATTGGTCAGGACAATGAATAGTGTGGCGCTTAGCCGCGCTCGAATCCGCTCCAGAGCTTCTCCAACAGCTCTGCGCGTCCTCGGCACGCGCTGACCCCACTCGCGCGCCCCCGCGCAGCGTCCACGCGGGTGTTGAGTCCGTTGTAAAACTCGCTGCAGTACAAACTTTTTAAAAATGTATTTATTTACTTCACTGAGAGTCACTGCTGATCTGTATATGCAGCTTCTATTTGCTGAAAACACTCCTGCAGGATGTCTTTGTCCCACACACTGCAGAGCCCAAGGCAGAAGCAAACTATGCGGGCTGGAAGCCCCGCCACTCCAGTGGGGGGTACCCAAGAGAGATGTTATGCTTACAGAATATAGATCCTAAAACTTTAAAATTATTAGTCAACAAGGTAATGCTGAATGGAACAGCTTTGGAATTTGCTATCATGTTTTCAGAATTTAAAATTACTTCAAATACTTGTCGGAATTTGAATTCCACCTTTTTTAAGACTCTAAATTGACTTGTTACAATTTTATATCCCAGCTCAGGAAAGTGGATATAAACTGATGATGGATTGATGCTCCAAGTTGAATCACTTCTGTTGCTTGTGACTGTGCTGATGTTCATGCACTCTGCAACTGGTCACAGAAATATATCGACAAAGAACTGCCAGTTTTTTCCGACTTTCTTGAGTATTTATGTAAATGTTGGCCAGTCCATTTGCTGCTGTAGCCTTCTAGAAAACATCTATTTTTGTAATAAATCAAGAGAAATGACTGATACGATAAGTAAACCAGCATAATTAGCATCACACTGTCGGTTTTAAATGAGTTGGCTCAACATTTAATTATTTGTTTATTCTTTCTCTTTTTCCCTTTACAGTGATTGTCATTAAGTCCTGGCCCTGCCCACATTTTGCGGGGCTAAAAAGGCATATTTTCACATATAAAATCAGCAATTTTTTTGTACATAGGTAGGCTACTATATAAAAAACTCACAAGATAAGTAGCTTTAAAGGGATTTTCAAAAATTTAAATCCACAGTAGCGACATACCTGAGCAAAACCCCTGAAATTCCGTTATGGGTTTCAATTTAAGCGTGCCAACCCGAAATTAATAACGGGCTCCATCTCCATAGCTCCTGATAAGCATGAACAGGTTGGAAGAGTTGTTTGTGATCCTGCGGTTTCTGGTGACAGGCATATTTGACACCGACATCAAATTCTGCTCAGGGCCCCAAACAACCTAGGGCCGCCTCTGCCTATATGGAAAAGTTAGGCCTTAAAGACCCCAACGATGTGCTCTGCGTTATCAAACTTAATTAGCAAAATGGTTACTTTTAAGCTGGAAAACATATGGGTATTGGTCCTGCAGATGTCAACTAATTCTATAAGCAACATCATAACAAATGACAGAAACTGTTTTGCTCTGGGAAAACACTCCCTGCAGCAGCCTTCGTGGCATTTGACCTTCGCAGGCTTCCTTATCTATTAGGCACGGCGCTGTGACATCTGTCTATCACCCCACAGGTTTATGATTAACAACACTGCGCATCTCATGTGGACACAGCGAGGGGGTGGTGGGGGGCTCATCCTGGCCTTATTATTAGGCTACTTATTAACACGCATCAGAACATGGACTTCAGTTTGTGCCTGTTGGATGAGACGGAGAGAAGCTGGAGCCCAGATTTCAGCGTGATAAGTTCCTCCTGCAAGGCGTGAAACGCTCCAAGAAGCCTATTTCCTCTCTAAAGTCAAGATCTCTGCTGCTTTGCTCACATGGAGCAAACCGTTTAGGAGAGGGTACCAGAACTTAGAGCGGTGCCGGTACCAGATTGTAAAATTTGATTGTAGCTCCAAATTGTGGTTCACGATATCGAATTTAAGAGCCACCAGGAACTATATTATGGAGACAACGCTAATCCTCTGAGTTCCTCGTTTCAGTGTAGTACAGTGTGTAAATCATGACTCAGCAGAGTCAGAAGGCAGGGACCCATCGTTTTATTTTTATCAATTAATTAATTTAGACTCAGACACAAGCATCAGTAGAAATGATTAAACTAGTTTAAAAAAATGATTTCTTTTCACATTTTATCTTTAAAGTTTAAAACATTTTTTATGTAAACCTGTCCTCAATTCTCTACAGAACCAGCCCAAGGGACAAGCAAACTGAGCGGATGCTAAATTGGCCCAAGCCAGCAGGGGAATCCAAAGCGCGTTTGACCTCTCTCAAAGAACATAGATGGCAACACTTGAAATCTGTAGTTACATTTCAAAAAATAAAACAATATAAAGTTCTTTAAAATAGGAATTTGTATTTTATTTAAGATTGATATCATCACAGGGAGCATATTCCTATATGCTAGTAGTCATAGAATAATGATGGGGCTGTGAGCATTTCCTCCGTCTGTCACAGTCACATTTCATGGACACATTAGCGAGGGACGACTGGCCCCTGCTTCCTGACTGCACTGGTTCTGCGTTGCATCGCTGTACTCCGGACCGTAGTCAAGGGGATCCTTTTGTCTCCACAACTGATTGGTTTAACGTTTTAAAGGAGCAACTAAAATCTCACAGGCTCTCAATTTCAAACTGATCTGAATGTGAAGCCAAGTGCTCTTGAACCCCCCCTGCTGGCCTGCGGGCAAGCGGCAGCTTAGTTCGCTTGTACCTTGGGCCGAGTCTGCCCCACAGAGATTTCCCCGGGTCACGACCCTGTCCTGATCCGGATCAGCAGAGTTCCTCTGGTCACTTCCAGCAGAGATCCGGGCCAGCCCACTGAACCCTGTCGAGGCTCCCACTGGCTCCATCCCTCCCTCTGCCCGTCTCTCCTCCCCTCTCTCCTCCCTCTATCAGTCGGTGCAGCCGTCAGCGTAGGGACGATTGAAAGTGACAGTGTGATTAGAAAGCGCTCCTCTGCGCCGCTGCACGACTGGAACTCAGACGCTGCTGTTTTTACTTTTCGCTCAGGTTTGGGTTTTGTTTTTCATCTCGGACTGACCGCGTTTCCCCCCCTTTTTTGTGCCTCCTGTCTCTTTCTCTCTTTCTTTTTTCGAGGATGAAGACGTGAACCCAGTCAGCAGCACCCCGCATACGCACAGAGGAACGGCAGGAGGAAAGAAAAAGTCAAGGGAAACATCCAGGACGCGGTGCGCACAGTCCGGTCCGCAGACCACCCCAGCAGCCGCTTTTGAACGCCCATCATCCGGCCACCTCTCCACTCTGACCGCGCTTGCTTTGCGCACAATCGGCAACACGCACACACTCACGAGCTGAGAAGGCAACTTTTTTTTTTATTTACCCCCGGATTTGCTGCTCCGAGTTTAGATCTGGTCCGACACCAGCAGGACCCGGACCCAAACCAAGGTCCAGCCCTGGATTCACTACTGCTGATCAATGGACAAAGCCTCTTCGGCGGGCAACAGCGCTACAGACACGCCGTGAACAGTGAGTGCCCCCCCCCCCAAACACACACACACACACACACACACACACACACACACACACACACACACACACACACACACACACACACACACACACACACACACACACACACACACACACACACACACACACACACTCACTCAGGACCCATAGGTAGTAAAAGTGACAATAAAAAAAAACAGAAACGGATCAGACCTAATTCTCTATTATCTTCACCACCTTCTTCCCATTATTAACAGCTACTCTTTTTTATGGCTGATAACTGTCCCACAGTAGAGACAGTTTAATTAGACCCAATGCTATTATTGTATACCTGAGTTCTTAGTAAAACCTGCAGTTCAACCTCCTGTTATTTAGGGAAGGATTTTTGCACAATTTTAGCTCGAAACTTAAACCGACTTCATTTTTTGCAACCATATTTCTATTTTAGATAAACTTGCTGATCTAAAATAGCTAATAGCATGTTAAGACAATTAAATGTATTTTATTTAATATATATATATATATATATATATATATATATATATATATATATATATATATATATATATATATATATATATATATATATATATATATATAATTAGTCTGTTTATGTTAAGTATTAATTATAATATTTTAACTGTGGTGACGGATTAAATCACAATCTGTTTTAAAGTGCGTCACTTTGTCACTTTTTAACTCCCGCAAGACAAACAATTAATGACCAATTAATCGCGAGAGGAGTCAATCATTACTGTGCGCAGGTTTTCGAATAATTTTGTCCCCTTTTCATTGGGTCGGCACCGGTAAAGTCCGCTGAAGAAATTGAACAATTTGCAGGTACCAGATCCCATTCAGATGCAGGCCTTGTAACTCGGGCTGCTCCGAGCGCGGCGGAGCATTCAGAAAGAGAAAAAAAACCCAGAAGCAGGAGGAAGGTGGGAAGAGGCGACGGAGTGTGAGGCTGGAAGGCCACAAATGAGAAGCAGCCCTGCTGCGGACCGTCCTGTCAGGAGCAATACTCTGGCCTGCTGCTCAACGCAAAACTTTATTTTAAAAAAATACACCTCTGCTCCTTTCATTTCAGAGTTTGCGTAAAGCCCAGCTGTTTTATGCGCCTGACTAGTTTTATGCTATGATGTGGCATTTATGCTGTTTTTATCTTTTTTTATTTTGTGTTGTTTTATGGTTGTTTTTTTCTATTGTGAAGCACTTTGGGTTTTTTATCCCGTGAAAGGTGCTATATAAATAAAGTTTACTTACGTACTTACTGAGGACAATTTTACATGCGTGTTTCAGCTGCAGCTTTCTGTTTTGTGGCTTTTGAATCCATGATATTTTCCAGCGGAGGGTCTTCTCACCTGAGCAGGTGAAGCGCGAGCGAAGCTTCACATCAAGTAGCGAATTATTGCGCGATATTTAACAGCGTGTGAGAAGCGCATTAGATTCTTCTAGAAATATCACGTCCCTTCCACGAGACAGAATTCCTCTGAACGTTTTCTTTTTCTCTTGCGTTTTATGTCTGCTTTGGTGCTAAAAGCTGAATTCCGCCGCAACCGCGTGGAGAAGCAGATTGGTCTCGGTCGGTGTGATGGGAGGCGTCGGTCCAACTTTCCTGGCCTGTGGTGGCGCATGAGAAGCGTCCAAAGGAACAGTGGCAGGCTTTGGCTTCTCCTTGGCTCCGACTGGACTGTGCAGGCCTCCTGTGTGTGTGAGGGGTCAGATTAGTGCTGCTCACACAGAGAGACGCACTTTTAGAAGCCCGATCCGTCTCTTCCTGCTGTGCGATCGGGTCGTTAGGAACCCAGATTTCTGCAGCCACGACCAATCCCGATGATTTCATGTTATTCCTCCAAGTGAAGCCAGCTGTTAATGTTGCAGCAGAACAGCGGCAACGCGTTCACTCAGGCTCCAAGTGTTTGTCCCTGGAAGTGGTGTGCGCGCGACATATCCCCCCAAACGTGGATCAAACCGATCCACAGTGAGAAAGTCTCTGTAACATCTGTTCCAGACCCGACCAGCGGTTATTCCGGGGCTGGTTGGCCCACTTTTTATTCTCACATAATGTGCATCCTTCAGCAACTGCCTCTAAACGGGCAAGTTTGACTACTTTAAATTTCCAATTAATTTTAACGTTTTGTAACCAGCTACCCACCCCTCCGTCGCTAATTAAAACCAACAGAATTGCGTATTAACCGCTAAAATTTACATCGATAAATAAGTTTATTTTCAACCATTTTTTAAAAATCTAGTTACTGATGTTAATTAGTTAAATACCAAATATTTACTGAGAGAACTAGTTTTTCTCCCATGTCAAATACATGCATGTTATTATTGTTTTCAGTGTTAGTGCAGTCAGACATTTTAAATAGTGATGATAAATATTGCTGAAGCTCTGGGACTGCCTCCTGGGGAAGGAGCTCAGCATTTAGCATTAGTGCTGTTGCCGAGCCAGCTGGATCCAACCTCAGGTTTCCCAGACCTGATAAAGTCATTAATAATAATAATAATAATAATAATAATAATAATAATAATAATAATAATAATAATAATAATAATAATAATAATAACAACAGCCTCCTGCTCTCTGCTGGACATCAGAATAACAATCATCTTCAGTTTGATTCACATCCGAATGTTTAATTTTTTCCCCCATCAGAATCAAATGTTCTTTATTAGCCGTTATTTGACTTGAATGTTCCAAACTAATAATCCGGATTAAAATGGAAATAATTTGAATTAGTATCAGCAATTACATTTTTACAATACTGTCACTGGGGTTTAGTTAAAAATTAGCTTTTCTTTTTCAAAAACTAAAAAAAACTTTTTTCTTTTTTTTTTTCAGACGGACACCAATATGCTTAGTAATGATCTCAAACTCATGCAGTTTGTTTCTCAAACATGATTTTAAACCTGGGACATGTTTGTGTGAATTATCTGAAGTATTTCTATGGCGGAGCATGTGGATTCAAGGACTCTGCAGCGCTTTAATCATGTAGCTTTTATTAAGGCCACAAAACCAGTGAGGAACAGACCCCACGTTCCAAACATTGCCTTCCAAACATTTGGAGGCATCTATCTTATGGCTTAGGCTTCTAGCTTCTAAGTTTTGAAAATTTCAAATTAGAGCCGTTATGTTTTAGTGTCTGAAAAGGCTAAGATTTATGTAGCTTTTAATGCACAGACAAAAATGTTATAAAAATGCCTAAAAATATCTCCTCAGCTGAAGGTTTTGCACATTTCCCAGAAAATGAGCTCGGTAAAGGAGTCGGACTCTCAGGTGGCAGAAGCAGGATTTCACAGCAAAATTGACAAGCGACCTTTTGTCTCCAGTAGCAGCGACAGGCCACAGATCACACAATGTTTTGATCATCATTTAAATCCTGACCCGTCCGTGTGAGACTCCCTGCTCTCAGTGGCCAGATGAATTTTTCTGCTCCTTTCATATGAAACAGTCCATCATTAAGACTAAATACTGAAGCTGGAAAAACTGGAAAAAAGATCAGAAACCAAAGATTAGGCTTTTGACGCTTACGAAGTTAGTTTTTTTAATTATCGTACCAAATATATTGCATAAAAGTTAACTTCTTACCTTTCCTATAGTAGAAGAGAATTAAACAGCAAAGAGTTATCCCCCCCCCCCCCAAACTATAATTAATCATGCGTTTATAGCTGGTAGATGAAACTGTTGGGCCATGCCTTCATTGCTAGTGAAGACCAGAGCTGCTGTAAATGCTGTTTGGTAACACATGGAGCTGCATGATGTTAGGGAAACATGGAAGTGTGATATTATCCTTGATCATATTCAATACTGAGCAACACTGATTGAAAAGGACCCACACCATCACGGCTTTAGCGATCGTGGTGCCGACCAAACATTGCATGCAAGCAGTCCTTTCTGATTGCCATGTTGTTCCTGTTGATACCGTGATTTGACATGTGGGGCCGCTCTCAGAGTATCTCGCTCTCTGTCAGCTTGCCGGGGGTCAGATCTGCTGCTGCTGTGTGTTCCCTGGCCCAGAACGGTTTGTGGAGGATGAAATAATTGTTGGTTTTTTAATGATTACCACGATACATTTCCTACAGGTAGTAAAAGAGCATAGAAATGGAACTGACTGTTAAAACCACATGACGGCGATAATAAAACCTCCAAGTTGTGAGCACAAAGTTTCCGGCGCTCTGCTTAACACAGACGTTGGGATCAGTTTTAGGTGTCGTTTGGATTTTACAGCTATGCAAGGAAGGGGCAGGGTGTGCTGTTCTCTGTCTGCACACAGATTTTCACAGTGACATTATCTTATTGGGCACTTGTGGAATTTGCTAACATATAATATGCTACTTCAACTGCTGCTATTCATAACAATAATCATAACAGAGATCTTGCTGCAGCATTCCCTCTTAATGATTTAGCTGTAATAATGCATTTCAACAAAACTGTGATAATATTGATAACCGTGATGCACTTGCTCCTGGATGAGGATACAAATCATTACAATTCAGTTGGACTTCGAAGATTATTATGTGGTTTATGCATTTTGAACTGTGGAGGAAAAAAACAACAGGAAAGACTAAGAGTTTATTTTCCTGGAGCTGGGTTGTCTGCATTCACTGCCTTAAAAAATTGTTGTTCATATAATTTGCACCCTGTGTGTGTGTGTGTGTGTGTTTGTGGGACACATCTGTGACCATGTGCTGATCAGCCTGTGCCTGATCACTTTTCTTTCCGCCTTATCATATAACATGTTTTATGAGACTTCGTCCCAGCTCTTCTGACATTTACAGTTTCACATCAGAGAGTCAAAAACAGCTGATTTCACAACAGTGTAGATCCCAATTTCACCGCGCGAAACAACATCCTTCCTCAAGTCGATCCACGTGCTCCTTCGAATCTTTAAAGAACACCCAGACTTGTTGTAGTCCCGTCCCTTGGTGCACGTGCAGACGTCACCCAGGACCCGGAGACAAACCAGCTCTCATCTAAATTCGCTGGTGACTGAAGACAAGCAGCAACCTGATCTCATCGCTGATGTTCAGGATTCTTCCTCCGGTGTTCAAATGAAAGGCAATAGCTCCTCATGTTGGCGCAATCCCATCTGTTCTGTTCAACTCATGCCTTGTACAACAGCAGAAAACATCTTCTGCCCTCATCTTCTTTGAGAGCTGGGCTCCTGCCTGAATGTGTAAACTAGAGCTCTGGAGGTAAAAGGCAGACTTTTCTTTCTCCTTCAGAGAAGTCAATTAACAGGAATAGTTCTGTTACAGTAAAATAGCCAAAGTTTAAGAGGTAGATTCCCTCTGCATGCTGGAAGTGTGTGTGTATGTGTGTCTGTGTGTGTTCAGTTGCCTGTGCTCCTTGAATCTTTTGCCATCTCCCTGTGTACACATGCTTATTAGACAGCGAGACTCTTAATATTGCTGCCATTCTTTTATCTGTGCTGCAAAGCCACGCATTAACCAATATCTTGATAGCCCCGCTATAAAACCTGATGTGGAACAGGGAAGAGCCGCCGTATCTCTGGACATTTCCCTAGATGTGACGCCTCCCCCTTCCCTGCTATCAGCGCTAATAATGCACTGGCAGGTCGCTCCGTCTAAGCCTGGTTTGCATCCGGACCCAGGAGTGTCCGTTAGCGAGACAAGGAAGCGAGAGGCAGCTGGAGAGGCGAGGAGGCGTTGAGCTCTACAGAGCGGGGGTCAGAGGTCAGTTCTTCCTCATACTTTCATTAGTTTTATACCTGTAAAAGGGCTTAACTTCTCCTTAGTGTGTGTGTGTGTATGTGTGTGTGTGTGTGTGTGTGTTGAAGCGCGTACTGGCCTTTGCTTCCTGTATGCTCCAGAGTGGGACTGCAGTGAGGCTATCTGTGGTAGGACGTCCTCTGAATGGTCTGTTTTTAGCCATATTTTGACGTTTTTGCTCCCATCGGAGAAGAGTTTATTTTTTTCCAAACTTGGGAGCTGTTAGGGTCAAGATGAAAACAGCGAGCAGAACCTAATGGACTGTTAGAGTTTAGCTGCCTCTGATTACACGCCAGCCTCCCAATATGTGTGTGCCTCTTAGCAGAACATATTGTTTAGATGTGTATTTGTTGATGTGTCCTTTGGGTGTGTCCACATTTTTTATTTCTTTATTTTTTTTGTCCTGCGATCTCACATGGTGTATCGATGCTTATCATGGAGGCACAGGAGCTGAACTGCATGGGGGTCAGCGAGGCAGACGGGCTCTAACAGCGCACGCAGTCTCCACCTGCTGGGACGCTTCAACAAAACAAAGCTCTACTCGGCCTTAAGCAGACTTTCATTCAGGGGCCCACTTCCAGCTCAGTCAAGTCAAGAGCAATTATTACACAGCTGGCAAAGAGGAGGATGGGTGCAGTTGGATATTTTGTTCACTGGCAAAGAGGCATGGGACAGTTACTAATATCAAACTATACCAGGGTTTGAATACAGCTCCAAAATGGCTAAAATGAGCTGTCATACTGGCTCCTACCAGAAGTGCCAGTCCATTTAAAGAGATGCGAGAAAAAGTGTTGGTGTGACCGGAGGAGTGCAGCGATGCCCATACCCCACATGTAGCTGTGCACTGCCAGTCAGGGACCTAAAAAATGCTTCTGCACTATTCTTGGCTTACCAGAAAGAATTGTTTATATCTTGTGAAGTGAGGTTCATGTCATGGGAGACAGGGGGACCGTAGCATTTGTAAAGTTTGATTATTGCTCAGGCCAGCTCTGCCTGACAGACAGCGCCTTCAGGGACCATAAACTGGGATATGTGTTGTGACCCCTTCCCTTATCAAACCCATATTACGCTCAGTCCCGCGTCTCCATAACAGACGTGCAACAGCTCCTCTTATCGCCTGTTTATTAACTGCCCTCACTATCACACACCTTTTGAATATTATGGACCTGATAGCCATCTCAGTATCTGAGCCCTGTTGCTAAATGCACCATTTTAATGGCAGTGTGGTGCATTTACATGTAATGCACCACATCCCCTCGGCCTGTCTTTAAAGACGGTCTCCGGAACAAAGACTCATTATTACTCAACACTCCAATAATAGATAAAAACGACTGGCATTTATCAGCCTTTAGTAGATGTTCATGTCATATTTCCTCACACCCAGTTATTAGTCAGCTGCCCTAGTTGAGTTTTCATTCTGAGTACCATGAAAATATCTCATCCTTGTGAAGGAATATGAGGAACACATCCAAACCCATGATAGATTACCTTTACTCACAGTGAAATGTTATTAGTCACTGTACATAATGTTTTAAAAGAGTTATAGTAGCAGATAGAAGTGTACACCCCTTCATTCTGGGCACAAATGTCATTTCAATTTGCGGTTGTTGGTATTTATTTGAATTGCTCTTGTTTCAGACCGGACTGATTAAACAGCAAACAGCTTTGTAGAATTTAAAAAACAAGATTTGGGTAAATCAGTTTGAATTTACCGATAAATTTCTCTACACCCCACACGATCAAAGTGCTACATACAAGCTCAAACATCTCAGCACACTCTCAATGATATTTGGATAGCTGGCCCTTAGTAGGTTGCAGAAAAAACACACTTCTTTGGCCATTCACAAGCCTAGTTTGTCATTCATGCTGGAAATTTTTCCACTCGTCCGTGCAGAATTGGTTAAAATTTATTGAAATAGTTTATTTTCTCGGGACAGAGCTAGCTTTTAAGTGCAGTCTGTGAATTTCAATGCAGTTCAGGTTCCACACGTTCCCGAAGGTTACTTTTTAAACGCTTAATCTATTAAAAATAACTATTAAAATTTGATCATTTTCAGTGTTCAAGTTTCAACCTGCTAGTTATTGATTGGAGGTGAAGCTGAAGAAGGAAGTCCTATTTTTAAATTATTCTATCTACTTTGTGCAATACCAGTGCTATGAAAACAACCCCATAGCATTATCCCACCACCACCATTACTTTAATGCTGAACAAGTGCTTTTTAAGTTTGAACATCTGTTAGGGAGGGAAAGCTGGCTGCCACCTTTTTGACAAAAAGATAGTTAAACATTATAAAACCTTTATTAATCAGCCTGTGAAGAGCTGAAAATAAAAGTGGAAAGGTTTCTAACTAAAAAAAGAAAAAAAAAGAAAATCTAAATTTTTAAGATTGCAGACCCTTTGACCTACTAACTTATCATTTGTAACTGGATCATTTCCAAATACAATGAAAATCGAAAAGGTTATTCCTATGTATAAATCTGGTAATAAGCATATATTTAATAATTATAGACCTGTATGCCTACTTTGTCAGTTTTCTAAAATACCAGAAAAAGTGTTCAATAAAAGGTTGGAAAATATGGTTTCAGAGAAAACAGATCAACATCAATGGCATTGATGCAGATGACAGAAGAAATCATTGACAGTATGGATAAAAGGAAATTTGCAATTGGTGTATTTCTTGACCTCAAGAAAGCATTTGATACCAGCAATCACAACATCTTACTGAAAAACTGTAAAGGTATGGAATTAGGGGAGTAGCATTGAACTAGCTTAGCGGCTACATTGGAAATAGGAAACAATTTGTAGAAATAGGTAATCACAAGTCAGAATTACTAAGCATAATTTGTACATAAATTACATATTGAAAATATCAAACCTGCTCAAATACATTATATTTGCAGATGACACTAGCATCTTCTGTATTGGATAAAACATCCAACAGCTTACAAAGGTGGTCCCTACAGAAATGAAAAAAGTAAAACATTGGTTCAACATCAATAAATTCTCATTAAATTAAGATAAAACAAAATTCATGATGTTTGGAAACTGCCATAAATTAGAAAACAACAGAACCAAAATAACTATCAACAGTGTTGATTTAGAATGAGTCCATAAGATAAAAGTTCTGAGTGTCGTATTGAATTACACATTTAGCTGGAAATGGATTTTTTATCCATCAGTGTGTGGGGTAGATCTATGGAATGGATTACATGATGAGCTCAAACAAAGTGTAAATATAAACCATCTTAAAAAACTGTACAAAAAGGAGGTTATTGGGAAATATGTTATATACTAGTGTCTCAAAGGCCAACAATGCTGTTGTTGATATTAGTTTTATATATATATAAAGTGTAAATAATTGAACACTCAATGATGAAAATGTAACGTTAATGTAATGTAATGTTTAATTTAAGGATACTTAAGAGTTTCTTTGGTGTGGAGTAATTTAAATGTTTGTATGTTGATGTGTATAAGAGGGGCAGTAAATCACCATCAAGATCTTGTATCTTATACCTGTTCCTTTGCGAACAAATTGTGTAAACTTGCATGACTATTTGTCTTATTGTTTTCTTTCCTGTTTTTAATTTTTTATTGTCTGTTCTAAATAAATAAATAAATAAATGAAGGTGTTAGTTACAACTAGTGATGCACTGGAGTGTTGGATTTCCCAGATAAGTAAAACGAATTATTGAGCATCTGCCGATAAAAAGGAAAACTCCTCGTGCCATTTGACCTAGAAGGTTTAACCATCCAAACGCAGGATCTCCGAAGATAACTTTTTATAAACTGTTTCCACGCAGCCAGTCCGTGTCCCAATTTATCCCAGAAAAATACCCTCTGTTCTCATTTAGCTCAAACAAAGCAAGGCTATGATCTGATCATGATCCCTTTCACATGTTCCTGCTGTTCAGATGTGTTTCTCCAGTGAAGGTCTGAGCAGCTCCTTAATGAGTAAAACAAGAAGGGATCTCTTAGTCACCGCAAGTTAGTAGAAGCTAGTTATAACTGAGTCTTGACAAGCAGCATTCACTCCTCCTGAAAGAGCGTAGAGCCACAGGGGACGGTCGTCTGCATTGTCTACAGCTTTGCAGCAATCCCTCATACTGAGCATACGTGAAGCAACAGTGGAGAGGAAAACTCCCCTTTTAACAGGGAGGAAAAACCTCCAGCAGAACCAGAACCAGGCTCAGTGTGAACGGTCATCTACCTCGACCGACCGGGGCTTAGAGAAGACAGAGCAGAGACTCAAAAAGCACAGAAGCTCACATTGATCCAGGAATCCTTTCTATGTTAGAAGGTAATAGCAGATGATCTGCCTCCCCTGGATGATGTCACAGCTAACAGAACGCCAGACCAGGTGTACCTACTATGAAGAGAAAAAAGACAGAACAAAAAGTTAGGTTGAAATAACAACTAACAATGTAAATTGGAGAACAGTAGGAGAACTCAGCAGAGTGAGAACATTAGATCTTGGTGTCCTACCCTTTAGCAGCATAACTACAGAGATAGCTCAGGATTACCTAAGCCGCGCTAACTATACGCTTTATCAAAAAGGAAAGTTTTAAGCCTAGTCTTTAATTTATGAAGAATTTAACTGAGTTCTTAATAAATTCTCACAAGTCACTGAATATTTTCCAATTAAAAACTGCCCAGGCCTTTTTCTCTATACATGCTCGCCAACGGTTTCAATTTGCATTTGAATATGAAATAATGAGTTAAAATCATTTTTGGGTAATTAATTGAAATTTACATCATATTAGCAGCAAGACAACAAGGTTTCTCAGGTCTCAGAAAAGTATTTTTGAACAAAGCTGCTATGTTGCATCATGTAGATCGACGCTGAAGTGGGAACAGAAACCCTTAGCACAAATCAGATCTGTCGTCAGTTCTGGACCTTTTTCCCTGAAACTGATGACACTCCCAGAGAGACTGTAGTGGACTGTAACAAGCAGCCAGATGGATACACTATGGATAGAAAAACTGTAAAGACAGAAATAAATCTGTCTTTAAAAATGAACTGAATCTCTACAAAGCAACGGGGACCCCTTGCCTATTCCTTCTGTGGGTTATACTGCCCCCTGCTGGAATCAATAAACGTCCTAATGTAAACAGAGAAAGAAACCATGCACAACAGCCTTTGTATTCTGTTTGCTCAGAACTACAGACCGAGACAGCATCTCTATACTGGAAGGATCGAGGTGGAACAGAACATATGATTTAGTAGGCAGTTTATCGATATGTAAAAACTGAAAATCTGCATGGATTAATCTCTCAAAAACTTCATCTGTAACTCAGGTCAAAGGACTCAAAGACAGGTTGAAGGTACACCTCGAAAATTCCTAAGTCAGCAACACTATTAATCCTTGAGACTCCTGAATTTAAAAATTTGAAAAATATGAAAAGTTAGGGTTAGAGTTTGTCTTTTTACATAAATACATCTTGATTTTTCTAGCTTCTTTACTCAGACAGACATATCTTCAAAGCAGTGATGGTCAAAGTCTGCAGTTTTACGGCAGAGATCAGAAAATACCAAAATGTTGCCCTAATAACAACAACAATAACAACAACAATAATAATAATAATAGTAATGCACACATTGGCCTGTTTGTGGTATACCTAAATATACATAGCTCATTTCTAGGCC
This sequence comes from Fundulus diaphanus, assembly GCA_037039145.1. NCBI lineage: Eukaryota > Metazoa > Chordata > Actinopteri > Cyprinodontiformes > Fundulidae > Fundulus > Fundulus diaphanus. The sequence continues at coordinate 10,531,333 of CM073132.1, forward strand.
TTATAGAAACATAATTATGCACATTAATGTTACATGTTATGAGGCAGTGAAGGGTATTCTAATCTGCTGTGAAAAATTGACAAAGAGTAGAACATTTGTTGCCAGTGGAGAATATCAGTCAACAACATTTAGAAGTCTCTGGACAGTTCCTCTGTCATTTCTCATCAACCCTTCAAGACTGTCTGAAAACATTTAATTTCTCTATTGATAAAAATCCTCAATCAGGAGCTAATGGGGCCCTGTGGTGGCTGGTAACAGCTTCTCTTCAAATTGGTGTAGAAATGATCTATGCATTGGTGTGTGCAAATGGTTTGGTAAGATTTAAAGTGCAAAAGATCTTTGAGTGTTCAAATAGAATAGAACCAGCACAATTATATTATAGCACATTCATACTTTTACACCCTTTTGGTGAAGTCGTGGACTTGAGTGGCCCTTAAGGTTCAAAAGCAAATGCTTCAGGCTTTGTTTAGAGTTGCGTTGTAAAGGCTCAAACCTTCACTTAAATCTGTGATCCAAGACTCATGTCTTCAATGCGTTCTTTAAATCATTTAATCAGAAGGGACAGTGAGCCAGTGTGTACGCTACAGGCTCCACCTCAGACAGCTGATACACTTCATATTTTCCACTTAAAGGATACACTTCAAGTTTTAGCCACTGGGGTTCTTAGACAGTGAGTTGTTAATTACTTGACTTGGATCTATGAAAAAGGACTTGAGAATGTCTCTGCCTTGAACAAACCATCCCCAGTGACAACAAGGCAGTATCTGTGAAGGTTGGAGCGCAGGAGACCCAAAAAACACCAAGGAGTTGAAGGCAAATGAGAGAAGTTGAAGAAAGTCAACGTTTCTGTGGTGCCAGTGATCATTGCAGCGTTCACAGCGGGCCTGGGATACAGCTGGGATAGTCTGTAGATTCCCTAACACCATATGTAAATCTAAAGCAATGACAGCTTTCTGAATTCTTTGTTATGAAAGACCTTGTGTCTTCGTAACATTTGCTAACATTCAGGCGGGGACGTCTTATCTCTCAGATTCCCCCCAAAAAAACAAAATCAACAAAAATGCAGCTTGATTCTTTATCTCTTGGATCAAATACCAGATGAAGTGTAATAGAAGCAGGACGTGCGTAGAGATGAAGCCGATGTTGGGGATCTCTGTGTGTGTGTGTATTCCAGGCGAGATGAGAAGATGTCAACAAAGCCTAGGTCTGATGGCTATCATCAGCAGCTCAAGCAGGACTGGACCTGCTGCTGATATCGTCGGATTCTTTGGAGGATTATTTGAAAATAAGAGACTGAATCAGGACATTAAATCAGGTTGGATGCAAGTGGGAGACTCTGGTGGCAGTAAAGGTTTCCCCTAACGGGCTATCGTAGTAAGCTGCTCTTTTTTTTGCCGCTACAACATCGTTAGTGGTCGGATTTATTTGCGGAGCCTCCTCTTTTTCTCAGCGAGCCTCACACTGTGAATTAGAGCCACGTCTGTAGTCACATTTAAACCCTCAGCTCTTTGAACTTGTATACTCTTTTATTAAACTCTGCCGCCCACATTTTTACCCTCTTTGGCCTCCCAAACGTTTTAATCACGCCAGGACTAATGTCTTTAATTTATTGTTCATTTTGACATTTTCCCCAGGCTCCAAGGGCCTCTATGATCCTGAGTGTGTTTACTTTTTGGTGGTGTTTTTCTGCTCTGTTGTTGTGGAAGAATGTGTGTGTGGAAGGTAGAGAGACAAAAGAGAAGGATAGGGACAAGAGGACAAGAGGAAAATCTAAGAGATGCACAGAGAAAGATAACTGTGTGTGTGGGGTGTGTGTGTGTGTGTGTGTGTGTGTGTGTGTGTGTGTGTAGCTAACGTCTCTGTTAGTTATACAGAGAGATTCTTAGCTTGCTAGTTTAGTTATGAAAAATAATTTTACATAAAGTTGTCATTCGCTGTTAGAAAAAAAAGTACACATTTCACCAAATTCCATAAATTACTCTGTCAGAAACCGACGAGTACAAATATAAATGTCTGTTTTTGTACAAAGTGTATTTTAAAACCAAAATCATCAGGGCCCTTTTTTAAGATGTTGCCGTTGTTGTTTTAGTGCTGATTGCTGATATTAAAATCCAGTTATTAAAACTTGCAAAGCCTGAGATGCAGCGCCAGCACTGAGTTTTTGAAGTTTATTTCTGCCTGCTGCTTGATTTTTTTTAAAATACATTCATCTAAATCATTTCTGGAAACCTTTTGAATTTCATATTTGGTCAGTTTATATTCAATATTCAAAATGGAAGACTTGGGCCTTGAGTTGGGACTTCCACATCTTGACTCAATCTTTCAACTTGTATGTCTTTATATGAGGATTGACTCGACCCTTGATTGGAAAGAACTGATACTTTCTTGGGAATTGCAAATCAGCGGCTTCCTCCTCCTTCTCAGATTTTTCCGAGGGGCTTTTGTTTGAACAACAGCTGCCCGTTTGGCCAGAGTGTGCTGCCATACTAGCCTGGCAGGGCTGCTAATGGCATTACACATATTAGCCATTTGGCTGACACGTCCTGATCAGGAAACACTGAGCCTGGAGAACAGTTGTGCAGGTTTCCTGGGTCTGTTTCTGATGCTAGATAAAACGCCCTACTGTCAAACATCGTCAGAATTATGAAAGTCCAATTCACAGCTGTGGACAACAAGTGTTGGTGTATCACATACAATCCCAATAAAACACAGTAGAGTTAGTGGTTTTAACAAAATGACAAAGTTAGAGCGGAATAAATTGTTTTGGAAGACACTAATGCTGCTAGAAAAGGCAACGTGAAAAGAATATATATTATTTAATGGAAATAACAAAACTCTCTGCCAGTTAATAATTTTGGGATTCATATAAACATATGTTCTTAGTTTTTATGAAATATTCCACATCAGTTTGCACAGTTTCTTGAGTGACTCTACCAGGGTTAGAAATTAACAAATATGAGGCTTTAGGTTCTCGTCACAAGTAAAGATTTGTAAAAGCACATTTATGTTATATAACTTAAAATAAATAAAAAACGGTGCTGATTTTAATCTGGTTGCTTTAATATTTGATATACTATTGACTATCATTATGATTTCATGTTATTATTTATAAGTGCATTAGAACATATTTGAGTTTTTATATTTTTCATTATTGTTCAGTGGACCTACCTGGAACAATTGCACACTGAACTGATAAATGTCCCCCGCTAGTTCGGGCTCAGAACCTGGAAGGACTGGGAGATACTGTTCTGTGTTATTTTCTGGGTTTAGTAGATAACTGCTGGTAACAGTTTCCAGTACTGAACCAGGAGTGCAGAAATGTAGAAATTCTGTTAGTGGACTGTTTATTCATTTTGTTAAAGGCATCGTTTTTTGGGGAGGAGGGGGTATTGTAATAATGCATAAGGATGGGTGACCATGATCAGCTGCGTTTATACCAGGTGATAGGCTTGGTTCGTCTTACCCTTTTTTAAAAGTTCATTTTGAAAAGAGTTTTGTTAACTTGGTTAAGATTTATCAGCTTTTGTTAAGTTTTTTATAAAAAGCTGATTTACAGCATGTAACATTTTAATTAATTAATTCATTCATTAATTTTACAAAAACCCTTGATAATGTGCAGGGTGTTGTGGGGCTGGTACTTATCTGCAGCGGCCAGTGGTTGAACGGCAGGGTACATCCTGTTAATGAATGCATGAAAACAGTCAGATAGTTTTTGTTTTGATGACTGAAGAGAATAGCTGTCATGTTTTGGGTTTTGGTTTGCTTTGTTTGGACTTTTTTGGACTTATTAGTTTCCACTCTCCTCAGCCTACAGCCATCTGTCACTATCCAATCAGCTCAGTTTACTCCTCAGTCACCAGTCACTCAGCTCCTGGATCAGCTCCACCAGCAGAAATCAATTAGCATCAACTCTGCTCACCTGTTCCCCTGCCTACCTGTACCTGCCTCAGTCATCCGATCACTGCCAGAACGTCTCATCTTGCCTCATGTGCACTGCCGCTGTATTTCTACCAGTTCATGTGTGCTCTGCCAAATGGACTCTATTTCCCTGTTAGTGTTCAGCCTTCACTGATGTGTGTTTCCATTGTCTGCGTGCTGCTAAAAGTCTGCCTTGTTCCCCGTGAGTTCCTTGCTCTGCCCGTCCTGGTGGTTCCTGCTTTCATCTCTGGTTTTGGTCTGCCACCGCCTGCTACACCTGATCAAGTCAGGTTCTGCATGCCTGCCTGTCTCGTCAGCCACTACTCATCAGTCAAGTCTGTTTCTGTCTGCCCCCATCATCAGCCACTATTCATCTATTTCAATAAACCTTTTGAAACGTTACTCTGTGTCCGGCTGAATATCAGGTTCACCAGTGTTATTCATTACAATGACTGAGGTTAAATAAAATTGTTCCTTATAAATGGAAGGAAATTTACGGTGCAACGGGGCTGCAATTGGGTTATATTGCAATAAAAATATTTTAATGGAAATTTTTGGACCAGACCGGATTACCTGGAACTGGATTGGACTCTGGCATGAAGTATTATGAAGTGGCTCCATCTATACAAAATGAACTGAATTAATAGCCTCTCTATCAGCGTTACAAATACAAAGAGGAGAAAGCATTTCTTAAAACTTTGTGAGACATTTTTTTGTTTGTTTTTGCCTATAATTTGCAACAATGCATGCTTGGGTGTGTGAGATTATATACTGTTAAAATTAATATGCAGGTATGTCTTTTGCATACTGTAAACAGTGTTCTACTGTCAGAATAGTGTAAGTTAGTTTTGCTGATTTCTCATTTTGTGTATTCTTCCATCATTATAGTTAGCCCAAGTGTAAAAACAATTATCTATTGATTTAATCAAAAAACATCTTAGGATGCTGCCAGTCAGAGCTAGTCAAAGTATTAGCCATGCCGATGTGAGTGATCCTTGATTGGTGCAGATGGATCGTCTGCATAGTGTAGCATGATAAAAAGTAATGTTATTTTTGGGTCACTGTTCTGTAGCAGTGAAGCATATAATGCATGTGGCATCTCAGAGTTGCAATGCTCCTAACACAGAACTTTTAAAGGTGTCTGAGGGTGGGCGGGATTATCTCAACATCGATTTGCATATTTTCCCACATCATAAAAAATGATATGAAACTGTCAGATGGGAATTCCCTTTAGCCTGAGTTATATTTTTAGATTAAAGCAAGACTTCAAAAAGTCCAGAACATTCCCAATTATTGGATTGCTCATTGCTTTTTTGTTTTGACCCCTTCAGACTCTTTCTCTCTGACTGGAGCTCCATTGGGAGTGTGGAGGAGGATGGAGCGAGGAGCGGAGAGTCCTGTCGCCCAGGGGAGTCCAGAGCGGAGGGGAGGCAGCCCGGACCTAAGCGGTCTCCCACCACCAGGAAAGAAGAGCCGGCTGGAGCTCAACGGGAGCCCCACAGGGCCACGGACACGCCACAATGGAGCCCCGCCACGGCCCCTTGGAGGTAACAATAAAACTCACAGAGAAAAGCAATCGAGGGTCTTTACTATATGTAGAGATTGAAGTAACAGTCAGAAAATGCCCTTCAGTTTATCGTATAAAATATTTGATGTTTAGCTACCAGCTAGAAATTAAATCTTAAACATGAAGAACTGTCATAAAATAACGAAACTCTGTTTGATGAGTTTTAGATGCTTTCTTTCTGCCAGAAGGCTTTAGCAGTGTTGTACTCCAAACCCACAGACAGCCGTTGGCTGTGCTGTGAGCCACATGGGTTGAGTTTGGCTTCGTGCTCCACGTTGTAGCGCTATGAGAGCCTTGAGCTGTTAATCTATAAGTCAGGAGGGAACTGTATAACACAGGCTTACCAAATAAAGGAGATTGCTCCATATAAACAAGATTTATACAAGTCACTCTGGGTTATCGATCTCTGCATTAACTGGGAAACTTGTTTCCTCCTCATGTGCATGTGTTCATGTGTGTGCCCACGTGTCTGTGTTGCCATGTCTTTGCAGAAATGTCTTGATGTCCACCTGTCCTTTCCGTTTATAGACAACGTTGTATTAAGAATACCATTTATTTTTATGCTTTACTAGGTATGTGGTAAATGGTCTGGCTACAGCCCAGATGAAAGCATGACTTCTTTGTGTTTTTAGTGGCCTTAAAGTTGTTAATGTACATGTTTAAGGAAATGTAGAACCTTGAAAAAATTTAATTTGCCTGAGGGACAGAACTATACAGCAGTTCACCACTATGTACATAGGACATAGTACATGCTAAGGTCCAGCAGCAATGACCTTAGCATGGTGCTTGGCTTTAGTCCTGTTCATAAACAAAAGATCCGCAAAGATAACTTGTTGGAGGCTTTGATAATCAGCATGTTGTGATTTGCAAAAACTTTATCTTTTTCCTAAGTTTTCAGAGGCATTAAAATATGGATCACAGATCCAGTCCCATGAGTTTATTGGGTCATCTTTGGATTGAAATAAGTGAGGCTCAGAGACCCTCTATTGACTTTAGCAAATCCACATACCAGGGCTATAATGGCACACACAAATACCAGTCAGGTACATAACCTGTATCTGGGGGCATGATTCAATATGGATTCTGTAAAAAAACAAAAGGGAATAAATTCTAGACAATAGCTTTATTTTAATTCTTTTTAACTGAAAAATAACCCTGAATGAAACAGAGAAGGAAAAACTAAACACCCTACATAAGTTGGTTTTTACCAGATCTCAGTATTAACATGAGAAATTGGAACAAAAATCTAATGGTTTTATAAAAAACGGAAAAGTAAAACACATACAAAATACCTTTTTGCAGTTCAGTTCTTACAGGGCAAGTCAACCTTTACAAGTTGGTGTTTTGTTAAAGCATCTTTTTTAAAACCTTGGTTTAAGAAGTGATGTCACCAAACAACCCTTGTCTAACCCTGCTAACGAGATGGCTAACAGGGTACGAAGACAGGATACCAACTAAACCGCCCCAGCTGGTGTTATACCTGTCACTTGTTTAACACCATGTGGTGCTTAGCGAATATCTAATGATCTATTTAAGTGTGCGTATTAGACTCCACCAGCTATTGCAGTTAATGCACATGTTGGCCTTCCATATATGAAGCACTTGCTCCCCACTGCCACTTCATCGAAAACCAGTAACAATTTCCACCCTGCTGAATAAAAACAAACACATCTTCACCATTACCAGCCATTTCTGCATTTCTTTGGTGTGGAGTGCTTTAGATGATATCATCCATGCGTCTTCATTTATCACAAAGCACCACTCTCATCTAGGAGATGAGAGTGCTGACTACCTGCCACTAATGTATTCTTTGCCTACTTGCTTGTACTCTGAAGCTACACATGCCGTCACCCCCCTGAGCCTACACAAATGATGTAGGGCTTAGTGCCTGTGTAAAATAATACGCATCTATGATGGTTTTCATTTAAGGCTTTTTTTTTTCAGTTCTTTAACATTTTGTTGCAGAAGTTCTACGAGCACATATAAATGCTTTGGAGGTCTAATAGGATTATTTTTTTTTTTATCACGGGTCTATGACAGTATTCCAACCTAAGTCTGTCCATTATGATGACTTTAAAACACAGAAATATCTAATAATATCCTGAAGTATGCCCCAGTTCAAGGAAAGATTTAATATTTTAGTGTCTCTGTTGGCAGTTTTGTTACTCAGCGTTGGAAAAAAGGAGACAGAAGGGTTTCTTTTATAGCTGTGTTATTAATCCAACAGAATGGAAATTCTGACTAAAGCTTTAGTCAGAATTAGGGCAGCACCATAATGAGAGTCGATCAGTTTATTTGACGTTATGTGGTTTCATTTTATGTAAACATATTTTCAAATTTACGTTGGAATATTCCTACAACGTCAAATCTTTTTTTCTTGCTTGAGCAAAGCAAAATAATTTCTCTGGGTTTGAACTGTTTGTGAAGATAATCCATCTGTGGTTCAGAAGAGTTCCCAAATCAGCAGGAGGGTCAGATCATTTTCCCCACAGGCGTTATCATTCACTTGGTGAATGATAACGCGTTAAAAAGAAGACGAAAACGTGTGGATGGAGGATGGCTTGTGAGGGAGAGGGACGGGGTTTCCTGCGCTCAGAGGAAGCCGGGCTTGTAATAATGACGGGTTGACTTTGAACACAGGAAACTCCATGTGTCGCCCCAAACCACACGGCTGCTGCGGGGATGGGGGCCAAACGCACACATGTAGGCTGCATGGCAAAGCTGCATGCAAATACCCCCGCAGACAGATTTACAAGCTCACACACCAGCTATAATACGCTGGAACACTCAGAACCTGCCCAACACACACATATCTTATTTTAATATCTCCATTCACTCATCCCCCAACATATTAGAGGGATTAGAGGTTTGAGGCAACATCACATCATCCAAACCAGATCATCCAGTCACAAGATGCTGGAGAAGACAGCCGGAGCTGGAGACAGAGAGAGACGGAGGGAGAGGAGCGCTGGTCGGAGGGAGCTACTCCGTGTTGACAGTTATATTTCCCTGTTGGGGGAAATTCACTTACTTCAATTGGCACGGTCCTCCAGTGTGTAATTCACTCCATGAGAGCCTGGAGGATTGGGAGTCGAGTGATTAATGAGGACGAAATAGAAATATCGGAATTGACTGATTAAAACAATGGAGGAGATGGATCGGGGTCTGTGTGTGTGTGTGTGTGTGTGTGTGTGTGTGTGTGTGTGTGTGTGTGTGTGTGTGTGTGCACGGCTATGTCAGACCACGAATGTGTGCGGGTCTGTTCGGCCATACGGTAAAACACAAACCCTGTGTTATTAGAGCTGGGACGCTGCCTAATGCTCCCAGTCCATCATTTCTTCAGGGGACTTTAAATAATTGTCGGTTGACAGGTGGCCCAAAACCAAAAGCCTTTCAGGAAAAAGGTCCAGATTGGAGTAGAGGAATAAACGTTAGAGCAGGGAGCCAAAAAGAGGAATGTTTGGAGTTGCATTCTTACCAAGAGCAAACCCCGAGATGAGAACTAAGCAGGTGTCTCCATTGTTATTTCCGGTACCCCTCAAACTACTTCACCTTGAGTCCAGCTGCACCGACAACCTTAAATCTGAGGATTTTACGTGATAGACCAACACAAAATATTGCATGATTATAAAGTTGAAAGAAAATATGTGGCTTTCTAAATATTTCATAAATAAAAATGTCAAAGTACCGTATTTTTCGGACCATAAGGCACACCGGATTATTAGGCGCACTAAATATTCTTCCCAAGTGTGTAATATCACTCCGCCCCTTCACGTACACAGCTCTCTCCTGAGAGGGAGAGCTATCCGTCTCTGTCGGGAGGACAGAGCAGTTGGACTTCCCTGCCCTGTTTCTAACGTAAGGCCAAAAGAAACTCATCTTTTATATTGAATTAATTTACTAGGTTTATTGTTTCTAGCGCGTACTCCAGGCGCGGGATGCCTAAAGGCTCCCACATACTCGGAGCTTGTGCACTCCGCGCTGACTCTCCGCGGACGTTTTACCCTTCATAGTTGAGCGTACTATTGCCTTCATTTCTTGTGGCAAATTCCTACAATTCTCACACTTTCTGCCAGTGGGACGAAGAGGCGGAACGGATGGTAAAATGTGTGATTAGGTAGCTGAGCACCTAGAGCCGTTTCTTTAGCAGCAGTCTCCCACCTGTCAGTGAGAACAGAGAGGGACTGTGATGCCGCGCGTCCTTGGACCGCCTGCTTGGAGCAGCTCAATGTATCAAGCTTAGTGTCACATACAAAACCGTTTGATGTAAAGACTTCTTGCTGCCAAGAAGTTTATAGTGTGACCTTTATGCGTACCTTTATGCGTACCTTTATGCGCAGAGTCCGCCTTGAGTACACATGGACCTCTACACCGAGTATGTTGGAGCCTTTACATGAATGCACTTCTAGTTTCAACATTACAGTCAGGCAGTCTTGTAGACAGCTCAGAAGTCGGATCAGGTAGTGACATAGGCCGTTTCTCAATATGCGTTCTTGAGCGGTCTCGTGTGCTCGTGACATGTCATCAGCCTCAGCCCGAGCACTGTTCCGATTGCCGAGAACGCCAGAGCGAGAACGCACCACATCCCCGGATGTTGTTCTTGCCCCGCCCTCTTTATCGAGCATGCATCAGAGCAGACTTGTGCGTTCTTCAGACTGACCGCTTTCCCAGAATGCACCGCGGCAAGATCATTTTTAGGCTTTTTAGACATTAAAAATGTTGTTTTAAAAAAAATTTCAATAAGATTTATTGTGGTGTAGTATATAAATAGTTTTGAATGTTAAAGAAATGCTAAAGAACTGTGCGTCTCATGACGTCACAAGTACGCTTCTGTTCCAATACACCATACGTGCTGCGTGCTCGCGTTCTTGTCAAGTCCGATCTTCCTGTGTTCTCGCCAAGACCAGACTTGACAAGAACGCGAGTCCGTACTCACGTTCTCGTGAATTGAGAAACGGCCATAGTGTACCGTAATGCTCCAAATGTCCATTGAGTGGAGCGGCTTCGTTGCTTACCAAAGTCATACTTACACATTTTAACAGTTTTTTGAGAGCATTTTACCACATAAAATCAGTCAGTAAGCACAACTTTTATCATATATACACTGCACCGGATTATAAGGCGCACCATCAATTTTTGAAAAGATTTAAGGATTTTAAGTGTGCCTTATAGTCTGAAATATACTGTATGGTATGATTTCTGCCCCTCAGATAATCAGCAAATAGAGTCCCTCTGTGTGCAATTTAAATGTCCGTGTAAATCCAGCTGTTCTGTTAAGGCCTCAGAGGTTTGTTAGAAAGCATTAGCGATGAAGGAGACCAGGGACCCCATTGGAGAAGTCAGCTGTGGAGAAGTTTGAAACAGGTTTGGATTTCAAAACAATATCTCAGTCCAAGCAGCCAGCAGACCTATGATAACTCTGGGGCATTGCAAAGATCAAAGCTCAAGGAAAGCTATTCACAGGCTAACTATAAGCACTTAACGAATCTGGCCTTTACAGGGCAGTGGAAAGAAGGATGCCATTATGACAGAAAGCCAGAAGTTCTGTTTGCAGGGTGAGAAAAACCATACAGCAAACGCTCGGCAGAAGAGACAACACAAAAATCCAACCTTTTAGCCATCACACAAAATATTATATGAGGTGGTGTGGGCCAATCTAAGGACAACTAGTAGCTCTGCAATTGGGGAGTCATAGAGAGAGGCAAGAAGAAAGGCTCTGTTGAAAGAACAGCATTAGACGTTATTTTTAAAGCTTTCCACAGCAAACGTGGAAGAATGGGCTCTGGTTAAGGAAGGCCATCATTGAACTCTGACATGTAAAAGGTTATGTGTGAAAAAAATCACACTGCACATCACCGTGAACAGACCATTCACATGGTGACAAATGGTGGTGGTAGCATTATGCTGAGAGGGAGGCTTTCCTTCAGCAGGGAAAGAGAAACTGCTCAGAGTAGATGTGAAGCAGATCTTTCACAGGTCTTTCCATCCAGTCTGACTGAGCTTGAGGTCAATTCCAAACAGACGAAATGTAGAGAAAGTTCTGGGTGGATGGGCAGTCTGAGGTGGCTGTAACTCTGTGGCTCAGTGGGGAAGAGCAGTCATACGACAATCGAAAGGTTCTAGGCTTGATTTAAGCTTGCTTCACCACACGTTGATGTGTCCTTGACCAAAACACACTGAACCCTACGGTGCCTACTGAGAAGTGACTCATAGTACAAAAGGACATCAAGTTGTCAGTATTACATTCAGTCCATTAACACTGAACTTTTGCAAGGCACCGTATGTCTCTGAATGGTCTGATCTGGGCTTTATTTGGTACACCTTGAGACCAGTGATGGTGTGTAAGATATCTGACTTGCAGGCAGAGCATTAGTGGACATTTAGTGTTCAGTGTTGTAACTGTTATTAATGTCCTAATGAGGGCAGCTGCCGTTGTCACGGTGGCTGTTTTGTATATTGGATTTGCATATCTCTGAGAGGAGTCACTTCTATGAATCCATATCTAGCAGGCCGTTAAGCAGCTGTGCTGTGCTTTATTAACAATGTGCTGTAGAAAGAAGTGTGCATTGACTGTTTGACTAAAAAGCATTTAAGGTGCTGCATTACCTAAAAAACAAACCAAAACCAAAAAGTCTTTAAATGATCATAGGCTTCGCTGACAACCAATGTGGTCCACATGTTTCTTGTCTGAGAGGACCAATTTGTGCTGGATGAAACACAATTAAAGCCAGGCTTTTAAAGAAAAGTCCTTGTTGTTCTCTTTGGCTTGTCTTCCTTAACAGGTCTGATGATTCCAGTCTTCTGTGTGGTGGAGCAGTCGGACGGAGGGCTCCAAGGCGACGGATGTGAGGGAAGAGAGGAGCATGCGGAGTTTGTGCTGGTCAGGAAAGATATTCTCTTCTCCCAGCTGGTGGAGACCGCGCTGCTGGCCCTTGGCTACTCCCACAGCTCAGCCGCGCAAGCTCAAGGTCAGTCAGAAAATCTACACAATGTTCTTCCCATTCTTTCAAATACAGTCTTTCAGTTTTTTTTAAATCAAAAGTATATTTTATGATCTTCATTTGACAGGGCTGATATACGAGACATTTCCATTTACTGTTTAAGAAGACATTACTGTTCTTTCTCACTGTATGACATTAAACCACACAACATTTTTTCTGTCTTACACCAGTTTGGCCAAAATTGCCAAAAATTATTATTAAAAGAATTTAGCCAAGATATCAGGAAGAGAACTATGGTGCCCCCACAAGTCTGCTTCATCCTGAGGTTCAATTTCCAGATGTTTAAAGGTGCCGCATTCATCTGTGGGGACAATTAGATGTTAGTACAGAAACCGTGGCAACATCCCGCCATGGGAAAGGTGCGATCCAGCCCCACAACAAAAGCTGAAGATCTGGTGAAGATGCAGGTTGAAGCTGGTGAGAGTGTAGTTTTCCATAGGGAAACAAGTAGTGCACCGTTTTGGGTACAAAGGTCACTTGTGAAGAAAGAAGCCAGTAAAACAAAAGCAGCGTAAAAGGATGCAAAGGCAAATGCACCCAGGGAAAACCATCTCAACTGCGAAATATGGGGGTGGCATCATCATGGTGTGTGGGTGTTTTACTGCAGGATGGATTGGTGTACTTCACAGAATACATGGCATCAGGCAGATTGGAAATCATGTGTAGATATCGAAGCAACATCTCAAAAGATCAGCCAACCAGTTAAAACCTGGGCACAAAGGGTTCTTCCAAATGAACAATGGCACTAAGCATGCTGCCGAATCTGTTACTGAGGGATTTATAGAGAGCATGGGCAATGTGTTGGGATAACTATCACAAAACTTTAAACTTAGTCCAAAAGAACATTTTTGGCCAGACATGAAAAGTTGTGTGCGGCGAGCAAGGCAGACTACAAGAAAAAAAGAATAATCAAAAAATATGTTTCTCCTTCTACTGGTCATTCACTATTCTGACATTTATCAAAGAGAAACAATTTTGGTAATCCTAACTGACCTAAACCAGGTTAGGTGTCTTTTTATACGGTGTATTCAAATGTCTGGTTTCAGCTGCAGCTCAGAAAATTGATCAAACACAAAGTACTGTACCTGTGTTCACCAACAGGTTGCTCCAGTGTGTGAATGCACTAAATGCAGAGAATTGAATAGTTGCTGGCTTGCATTGCTGTTCACAGTTAGTCTGGTTAAGGAGCACAACAATCAATAAATCCTGGTTTTCCACTCCCCAACTGGAATCAGGTTGAGTTCAGTCCCAGGTCCAGACTTCCAGGGTCAGCAGGATGCCACAATACTTCTGCCTCTAACTCATTAACATGCTTGGTGGGAGATTTCCCATATCTTGAAAATCAAAGGTGTATTTCTATGTCTGATGAAACATTTCTTTGTGGTTCGATCATACATTTTATACTTTTAGTCCCTTGAAAGATCTGATGATCACCCATGATCAGTTTTCTGGCAGATTACCGTTAACTGGTCTCCTGGTAATTCCAAGTGCTCATGATGCCATGGACCTAAAGGCTGTTAGGAGACTTTGGAAGAGAAACGGGACATCACAGATCCTCCACTCTATGTAATAGTAGTGGCAGTCATTGCATTATTTGGTCATCTAAATTCTGGTATGGGGTCAAATGCAGTCCAGTCTCACACAAAGCAAGTCAAATATGCCCCTCCATCTCAGCAGCAAACAGGCAGCACAACTGACTATATTGCTAATGCTGCCCTGGGAAACTGCCTGTATCAAAAACAATTACTGCTTGCCAGTTAGCCTGAGGTTTTTTTTGCCGATTGACCATTGCTGGATGGCTTAGGCTTACTTAGAAGGAGTGTCGATTGGTGTGGTTGCCGCTTCACATCAGTTTCGAAGTGAGTCCATACAAAGTATAGTGGAGAAGCTTTCTTTCGATCAGTAAAACTGGCAGAAAAATACTCAAACTAAGCTTCTTTTTTCAGAATGTAAAGCTCTATACAAACTCTATTGTGTTTATCCTCTCAGTAGCTAGTACAGCTCAGCGTTCAAAAATTAGAATGGTCTTTGACAGGACAGCGTCCCTGTCACCAACGATCTGAGGAGAGTATGTGATGTGAAGTTGTGTACACGGAGCAGACACTATTACAGTGGCAACAAGCACAAGAATGCTTGAAAAACACACTGGAGACACATACAGAGACTGTAAAAGTCATTAAAGACCCAACAAAGAGCTGTACAGGAATGTCCCCGCAAGACAAAAATACACTATATGTGCGGGGTGCGTGTGAGAATGTTTATGAAGCTGAGAAAAAGAAAAACTCTGTAATTTATTGTCACACACATGGTAGTCATTGCAGCAGGACAGTGTCATTTACTGCTGTCTTCTCTCAAGTATGCAGAATATTCCATCTGGAGAAGTTGCCTCACAGTGTTATAAAACGGGACAAGAATGATGGGGGGCAGTAGAGCTTTTGGAGCAGGCTGACAATGCTGGGAGATCCCCATCTGTTTGAAATCTCTCTGTAGTCTGTGTGTGTTAAAGTTATCCCAGTTGTTTCAGTGTGCAGACTGACATGTATGCAGATATGACATGCGCAGTTGTTCAGTGCGGATCTCTTGTATATGAGCATCACTGTTTAAAACTCCCAGAGGCAACCTGTTTGTACAAAGCTTCCTTTACAAAATACACTACAGAGTTCAAAAGTTCAGGTTTCTCCTTTAATTCATCACCGTTCTTTGCTGTTTCTGTTACCGCAGGTAATCCCTTTATTACCTCAAGGTCTTTAACTCTTATCATTACTCCATCCATCCTAAAACAGGCGGAGCACACACAGCCTCCACCTCTGATTTTTCTCAGAAGTCCTCAAACACCAGAGTATAACTTTAGACATCATATCGTTTAGCATCTCAATCGTTAAAGAAACCTGTTTAGTGCAATTGTGACCACTTATATCAAGGGATCATAAAAACACCAGGAATGGCAGTGGTGGAAGGGATGCTGTCTTATCTGTCTCAGCTAGTAGAAAGGTTACTGGCCTGAGCTTCAAACGTTAAGTCAATGGTTCCCAAACCTTTCTTGGTGGGCCCCCCTGTGATTTAAAAGTACGTTTTTGCGCCCCCCTCCAACCAATCTTTTCGACAGTTTAACAAAGAAAAGCCAACTGCAGAAAAACATATAACAATAAACAACTGCAATCTTCTATAAATCACAAAACTACCACTTTTAAAGTGTAATTGTTTTAAATTAAACTGTCTATTTTACTGTGTAATTGAATTCAACATTGCCATCTATATATGTATTTTAAATAATCTCTCAAAATTGGTAATTTTTTCAGTCCATCCATTCTCCCATCCTACCCCACTCCACTACAATACTGAAAAAAGCTGCCTTTTAGTCTTGTTCACTCAGGACCAACAGCAGGTTTTGCTGACAACAGCACAATGGGTATCACTTCGGTACGAAACGTGTACAGATCAGAACTTTGAGTTTCCAGTCAATGGTCATGGCCGATCCAGCAAAAAAAAATATCTAATTTTCTGTAGCATCTCTAGCTTCAGCTGTTTGATGTGGTGATGTTTTACAATTACACACGCTAGGCAAATGCTAAACTGTTGTTTTTTTATCCCTAACCTGATAAAAAAACAACATTCTGGTTCTGAGCGGGTTCTGCTGCTGGCTGTAAACTTCAGAGCTGCAATAAACAGCCACAAAAACAAACAGTCAGACATACTTTATCCTCCAACAGCGGCCTGGGCCGCCTGCTGAACAGTTTGGGGAAGGTTTGCTATGGTTTGCAGATGAATGCTGTTAGTCACACTTGTAACCTCTGAGTTTTTGCCAGATATCGGTGGGGGTCTCTGTCTGTCGCATCGGCAGCCCGTGTGTTGAAAACTGAGAGCCACATCCGTGCTCAACTCCTGGCCCATCAAAGACAAGACGGAAGGAGACATCGGCTCTTTACATGAGCTCAAATCACGGGACTGACTCCAGCAGTGTTCCCCCTCATGTGAGCACACTTAAAAACGATCCAAACTGATACGAGGATGCATCAGCACAGTCAAATGGCAGTGTCTCCGAAAACACACTCTCAAAATTCTCCCAAGCTTCTTTAAAATGAATACATTTTGTTGTTTTTTTTTTTTCAAACAAGCGTTTATGTTAAATAAATAATTTTTGGCTTAAATTATACATTTTTTCCCCTGCGGTCTATGACCAAAATTATACAGAGTCCTAGCTATTTTCTGCCTGTTTGAATTGTGTCCTGCATTCTTGCGTCCCAGCGGTGTATTTAAAGGACCGCGGCCTTTCTTTAATTAGCTCAGCCCAGTAATTAACTGGAAGATATTGTTTATTTCAATTATAAGGGTTTGAAAGCTTTTTTAGAACGAATGAGAGCAGACCTGTACTTTACAGCTTCAATCAGCACACAGCCAGCGGTGCCACGTCTTACAGGTCAGAAGGGGTCAAAATTGAAGCGTGGAGTAGATCAGAGAAAACTGTGAACTGCCTTTATTTGCTATCTAAAGTAGACGGAATTTCTCGGGACAAACACAAATGCTACTATGAGACACCTTAAAAGGATACATGCGGCTACAGATTCTGACAGCCATAGGCCCCCTTTGGTTGGGGGCAGGTCCACCTTACTTCAGCAGGTGGCTTGTCACGAAGCCACATTGACTTCTTCTCTTTAGTGAGCTTGGCTGGCAACCTCCTGCACAGCACTGGAAACTCAGTCAATGTTTGCATCCCTGTGATGAAAACAAATGTGACAGAGAAAAGAAAACCTTGATGTCATGGAGGCAGAGAAACGCTGTCTTCATTTTTTAATGAGGGCTCAGATCAACAGCAGCTGGAGGCTGGATCTGTTGGACACTCTGGAAAAGTTGTCTGAATGCATGGGTTGCTGAAAACCTGGACATTTTCTAATGAAATGAATACGTGTTCTATATTGGATTTTGATATAGAAAATCCTGATTTTAAGTGTACAAGAGGCTTGGGTTTGAGTGAAATTTGAGCTTTTTGACAAAACTTATCAAGGTTCAGCAGTTTCTATATAAGTTGGTTGGAAAAACCTACCCACCCCCCCCCCCCCCCCCCACCCCCACACACACACACACACACCTTTTCTGGTGAGAGGATTCCAAGGTAGCAGTCTTACAGCAAGGTAGGATTTGTCTTCTGACAACTCCATCTGTGCATGCTATCATTTCTGTACCATTACTATACTACTATACCACCTTCTATGCCATTGCCTAGGTGGAGTGGGGACCTAGGGGTTAGAGCAGAGTGCTTGCATTCTGAGAAGACTGTAAGAACCCGAATGGATCCCTGCAGACGGCCACAATGGGTCCCCGAGCAAGACCCTTAGCCCCGGATGGCTCCCCAGGCACAACCTGATGTGGCAGCACTGCTGCCTAAGGGATTGGTTAAATGCAGAAATTTTGCCTTTGTGGGACTATAAAGGGAAATATAATTATTATTTCTGTACCATTAACTCCTAGTGACAAAAAAGTCTAATCTTCAATTAGTTAAATAAAAAAAAAGAATAAAACATCAAAGCCAACACAAAACAGGTTTTTTGGGGTAAAAAGTGTTTCTGATAAGTGGTCTGTTTTAAGCGCATTCTAAGGGCATTTTTTAAAATAAAAAAGGATTGTGGCAGTGTGGGTGACAGGCATGAGTCAGTCACACAGGGTTTCCCTCAGACGGTGCCAGGGACCTGGACCCAGTTTAAAAGCGAGCCTCTCATGCTGCTTCAACACTGAAGTCTTACCGTGGCTTGGGACAATGAGATTACTGTTGCGTACACACGGCTCCGCGAGTGCGTGTGCATGCATGCATGCGTGCGTGCGGGCCCGTGTGAGCGTTGATGAGAGGAGTCAGAGACATGAGTGTGCGTTTGTACAGATGGGCACACTCAGACATGAGCCAAGCCACCAGTCGGCCACATGAAAGCTTGTCTCTTGGAGATGGAATTTTAATGTGGAAATGAGAACAATAATTCCTACTTTTAAATGTGCACAAGAAGCACAGCCCATTGATGGGGGCAGACCAAGAATGATGGATCAATTATTAATGCATCACACAGCGAGCAGGGGTGTATGTGTGTGTGTGTGTGTTTGCATGCGAGCCGGTATGTGTCCAGTGCTCTGTGCGCTGTCATGTGTCCTCTGTGAGGTTCTGTTTGTCTGTTTATTCACCCGTTTGCTTCCACCTAACTTGGCATTAGTTTCATGTTCAGATGTGCAGACACTGCGTGTTGGCAGGCAGCAGAAGCTGTCTGTGTGTGTGAAGTGGAAAGAAGATGCAAAACAATGTTCCAACGTTTTCCATTTTGCATTTAAAATTAGGTAAAGTTAGGCATTCTAAGACTGAGATCCCACTAAAGTATGATTTTATTTTTAAAACCCATAAATCTAACTGTGCATACTGTACTGAACAAGTTTTCTGTCTTCACCAGACCACAAGAACTGCTATTACTCTAACAGAGTTTGTTCTGATACTTTGAGTTTGAGTTCGCGCCACGGTGGTCTGAGGTTCTTCTTGGGTTCCTCTGGGCCCTGAGGGAGAGCGCTCCATTCTGTATATGGTGTTTTAACGATGCTCCCTCTGCATGGCCAAATAATGAAGAACACAGCTTGGCTGAGTGGAAACACAGATATGACTGGGCAGTAAACACACCGAAATGAGATCAGAGGATGGAGAACAGAGAAAACGGGAGGAAGAAAAAAACCGAGGGCAACCCGGGGATGGGAGGTGGGGCTGCTAGTCAGGGGGAGCAATGGAGCGAGATGAGTGGAGACTTCTCAGGACCCGTCTGGATCTCATTTAGAGGACAGTAATGCGATTAGCTTTGTTTAGTTTTCACAGCTCCAGCCAGTCCCACGAAGAAGTCTGTGTATATGAATCTGTTTTCTAGAGGGAAAAGGTGAAATGTCCCGGTACTTTATAGTCTTGCTTTGCTCTGACCTGCATTTAAAAAAATATAGAGTCTAGCAAAACTTTGCATGCCGCTTGAACTTCTTCACATTTTGGGACTTTAAAATGTATTTTACTGGGACTATCTGATGGATTAACACAAAGTGGAAAATACCTCTAAAATAGAAGGTTTTTCTTTATAACAAACAGCACCATGGAGAACAACAAACAGCAGACAGGTCAGGGGGAAAGTTGTGGAGAAGTAGGGTAAGGTTATAACGCAATGTCCCAACCTTTGAATGTTGATCCATCATCTGAGAATAGAAAGAATATGGTGCAACTGAAAACCCACCGTGACATGGATAGATACCTAAGATAACTGTACAGGAGAGCAGCAATCACAGAAGCAGACACTCATGGTAACTCTGGAGGAGCTGCAGTGGGAGAATCTTTTTGGAGGACAACTATTGTGCACCTTACACTTCATGTAAAAGTGACAGGAAGGAGTCATTGGTCAAAGAAATCCATAAAAAATCCCATTTCCTGTATGACTCAATGAACACAGCAAACCTGGAAGGTTTCTTGGCCTACATACAAAACAGTGTGCACACATCACCTTAAACACATGGTCAAACATGATGGTGGCAGTGTCATAATGTGGGGATGTTTTTCTTCAGCAGGGACAGGGAAGCCGGTCCAAGTTAATTGGGAAGATGGATGGAGTTTCCATCCTGGAAGAATACCTGTTAGGGGCTGCAAAGGACATGAGACTGGGAAGGTTCATCTTCCAGCAGGACAACAACCCCAGACATACAGCCAGAGCATGTTTTTTTTATTTTAGAATGGCCTGGTTAGGGTCCAGACCTAAATTCAACTGAGAATCTATGCCAAGCCCTAAAAATAGATGTTCACAGAATGCTTTCTATCCAGTGTGACTAAGCATGATCGATAGAAGGAAAATTCAGTTTTTAGCTGTGTGAAGCTGGTCGAGACATATCTCAAGCTACTTGGAACTGGAATTGCAGCTTTTGGTTTGACAAAGCATGGACTCAGAGAAGCTAAAACAAAGGCACTCGACACTTTTCAGAAATGTATTAGAGGAAAACGATTACAATGATGTGTTACTTATGTTGGTCTATCACATACAATGCTAATGATATATGTTGAAGTTTGTGGCTGTGAGAAAGGGTTATGGATATTTTTACAAAACACTGTAAGTTTTTAACGGAACATTTGGCTTGTAGTCCAACTTTCGCCAGCCATCATTTGTTTTCTATACTTTGTAAGACCTAAAATCTGATAGTATGGAACAAAATCTGTATTCTGTTTAGGGGTACTAAATAGACATACTTTTTATCAGATGGACTAAGAACCATGTTTTGAATGTGTCTTATTGTTGTGATAATCTCTAGGAGCAGACATCTGGAACATGTGCTTCATGCTGAGGAGGTGCTCAGGCATAATGGCTCTGATGTACTTTGTGTTGGTACTTCTGACATACAAAATGTGCTCCATGGGCATTATTTAATCATACAATGGCAGCAGTAATAAGTTTTTTGCGGCTAAAGAAATAAAGAACAGATATGATGGTCGCCCATCAACCACAAATATTGTTCTGCTGCCTTTAAGCCTTACTTTAGCTGTTCTAAATACATTTTCCCAGTGTGTAATTTCAGACAGCCAACTATAAATGTTAGTTTCTTGCTACAGTTACTTCAGATCTCAGTCTGTGTAGTTTTGTGCTCTCTGAAGCAAACTGTGTTCAAGAAGCAGCTCTTGCTGCTTGTCTTCTAGCAGCGTTGCAGTGCTGGAGTGCTCCAGCGTTATACATTCTTGCAGTTTAACTACAATACAATCATAAGCTCATGATAATTGGCAGATTTCAAACTGATTGCTTAAAAAGCCAACTTCTGCTTGCTTCAGTTGGAATATCTAAGGTTCATTCAATTAGCCTCTGAGAAACATGTTTCACTTGCATTTTGTCTCATCTTATTCTCTTCCTTTTTTCCCTTTCTACCTTCCCATTTTTGAGTCCATTCAATGATAGTCAATTCAATTCATCCATCCATCCATCCATCCATTTTCCAAACCGCTTAATCCCTCATGGGGTCGCGGGAGTTGCTGGTGCCTATCTCCAGCGTTCACCGGGCGAGAGGCGGGGTACACCCTGGACAGGTCGCCAGTCTGTCGCAGGGCAACACAGAGAGACAAACAGGACAAACAACCATTCCAATTCAATTCAATTCAATTCAATTTTATTTATATAGCGCCAATTCATGAAACATGTCATCTCGAGGCACTTTACAAAGTCAAATCAATCATATTATACAGATTGGTCAAAAATGTCCTATATAAGGGAACCAGTTGATTGCTTCAAAGTCCCGACAAGCAGCATTCACTCCTGGAGAAGCGTAGAGCTACAGGGAGAGTCGTCTGCATTGTCCATGGCTTTGCAGCAATCCCTCATACTGAGCAAGCATGAAGCGACAGTGGAAAGAAAAAACACCCGTTAGCGGGAAGGAAAAACCTCCAGCAGAACCGGGCTCAGTATGAACGGTCATCTGTCTCGACCGACTGGGGGTTACAGAAGACAGAGCAGAGACACAACAAGACAGACAAAAAGCACAGAAGCCCACATTGATCCAGTAATCTGTTCTACATTAGATGGTAATAGCGGGTGATCTGTCCTCCCTGGATGATTTCACAGTCAACAGAACGTCAGACCAGGTGTACCTACTATGAAGAAAAAAGAGAGAGAACAAAAAGTTAAAAGCTGAAATGACAACAGTCATTTCAATGTAATGCAATGCAAATCTGGAGAACAGTAGACTGGAGAACAGTAGAAATCAGTAGAGTGAGAAAAATAGGCCCTGATGTCCTCCAGTAGCCTAAGCCTATAGCAGCATAACTATAGAGGTAGCTCAGAGTAACATAAGGCACTCTAACTATAAGCTTTGTCAAAAAGGAAAGTTTTAAGATTAGTCTTAAAAGTAGACAGGGTGTCTGCTTCACGGACCAAAACTGGGAGTTGGTTCCACAGGAGAGGAGCCTGATAGCTAAAGGATCTGCCTCCCATTCTACTTTTAGAGACTCTAGGAACCACCAGTAAACCTGCAGTCTGAGAGCGAAGTGCTCTGTTAGGAACATACGGGGTAATCAGAGCTCTGATATATGATGGAGCTTGATTATTAAGGGCTTTATACGTTAGAAGAAGAATTTTAAATTCTATTCTTGATTTAACAGGAAGTCAGTGAAGGGAAGCTAAAATTGGAGAAATATGATCCCTCTTGTTGATTTTCATCAGAACTCTTGCTGCAGCATTTTGGATCAGCTGAAGGCTTTAAACTGCATTTTGTGGACTTCCTGATAGTAAAGAATTACAATAGTCCAGCCTTGAAGTAACAAATGCATGGACTAGTTTTTCAGCATCACCCCTGGACAGAATGTTTCTAATTTTAGCGATATTCCTGAGGTGAAAAACGGAAACTCTGGAAACCTGTTTAATATGGGATTTAAATGACATGTCTTGGTCAAAAATAACACCAAGATTTTTTACTTTATTACCAGAGGCCAAGTTAATGCCATACAGATTCAGTGATTGATTAAGAAGTTTATTTTTTGAGGACTCTGGTCCAAAGATTATAACTTCTGTCTTGTCAGAATTTAAGTGCAGGAAATTCCCAGAATAAAATTTAATAAAGCTTTTTGCATATAGAAATCAAGTGGAGCTATATGGCGAAAGCCGTAATGCTCCTATTGTGAAAGTAGAACCATGTTGGTCTCTCTTTAGCATTAAGACATCAATTCTGTATGCTACACTGCCAGACAAGACACGGTAAAGGTATATAGCCT
Source organism: Fundulus diaphanus (assembly GCA_037039145.1). NCBI lineage: Eukaryota > Metazoa > Chordata > Actinopteri > Cyprinodontiformes > Fundulidae > Fundulus > Fundulus diaphanus. The sequence continues at coordinate 10,554,554 of CM073132.1, forward strand.
TGTTATATGCTTAAAAAAAGGGACCAAAAAATTGTTTGATCATGATAAATAAGGTTATATACACAAAGCCTTCATCTTGATAGTGTTTTGATGGCCCTTTTTGAGGCTAAATAGAATCCATGACCGGGCACGATGAGCAGATATAAACAGACGTGGCAACATCTACCGACAGTATCGCAGAACTATAATAATGCCGGTTTGCTTAATTAATAAATCACTTGTAAATAATGCCGAACTGAGCATGACCCTCTGCAATGTCTCGCAGTAAAGCAGCAACTTGGCATGATCAAAGACCAACCGTTAACTAAATACACGATCTACAGCAACCTTATCAGAACATTTACTCACGTCAATCAACTCTGTGGTCACATCTGAAAGATCGGCAGGTCTCCTCTTATTGTATTCCACATGTTCACTATGTCCCCTAAGTGGCTTGTGGAAAACTGCAAGTTTGGCTTCTTATGGCTGTTCCCTCAACACCGGCTTCCTTCTCATCAAACTTCCATTCTAACAGCTGTTTTGCTCCCACCTGTGTATCTCTGCAGCTCTTCCAGAGTTACCACAGGCCTCGGCTGCTTCCCTGGTTAATGCTGTCTGTGTCCAGCCTGGCAGTTTAGGTGGGCAGCCATGTCTTAGTAGGTCAGGTACCACATTTTAGATTTGAACTTGTAAAACACGTTGAAAGGCATGGATCATTTACCATCTGCTGCATAATCATGAACAGCATTGTGGTTGACTTTCACATAAAATGTCCTTGAGGTAAACTGACATGTACAACAGTCGTTGGGCAAGAAGTGGGGTCCACCCTGGACAGATCACATGTCCAATACAGTGAACAGACACAGACAAGCATCTATGTATTCACACACTCTGACCTAAGGACATTTTACAGTGGCCAAAAAAACCTGACAATAACAAATTTAGGACTGTGGGAGCATGCCGGAATGTCTTGATACAACTTACCCATGGGAGATCTATGATATGGGTCGATAAGAGAGGAGAAAGGGATTCAAGAGTTTTCTCCCAACATCAGTGTCTGACCTCACAACTGCTCTCCCAGAAGAATGGTCAAAAAGCCCTAAAAACACACTCTTCATAGAGCTTCAGGAAAGCTTCTCCTAAACAGTTAAAGCTGGAATAGCTTTAAAGGGTTGGCCAACATCACATTAAACCATATGGATCAGGAATGGGATGGTATGTGTTTGTGAACATGGATGTTTCCTCCAGCATGTTATAATAGATCTTAGAATCCCACACAGTCATTTGCTGACTATGGTTATTATCATTTTTATATATACTATTTTTAGGAGTGAAAAGCACAAATAAATACTGTTAATCTTTAAAAATGTTCAGGTACTCCACTAAAAGATGTCATGTTCAGCAACCTGTGGTTGTCTTTGCTCGGACACCTGTCTATTGGAGATTTTTTACACGCTGACAGTGGGAGCAGCTGTTTTTCATGAACAGTTCAGAAATGTTTTTCATTTGTTTTTCTGCCGTTTCCTCTCAAAACATATTAGGCATGACTGACAATTTTTGTGGTTGTGTTCAGACTCTTGCTTCATATTGGGGAAACATCAGGGTGTTGGTCAAATATTTCAAAAATACTTACTGACTTGAGCCTGCGGGACTTATAGACCACTTAGTTGTAAAGCATTTTTTTTACAATAATCTTTGTGTGATACAAGCTTTATTCCTAATTACTCATGAAAGACCTGTAAAAAAAACTGGGTGGTAATATTTGAGTGAGAAACGTTTTACAGACAGAAGGGTTTAATTAGCTAGACTGTCAAAGTTCTTGTTTCTAATTATTCTTTATTGTTTTGTTTTCCTCTACTTTAGGCTATTAAATTTCAGTTATTCCTGAAATTTCAAAAGAATCAAGTCATCTGCTGTGGGACATAAATTAACAGCTCAGAAAACAAATCTGAGTACTCTTGTTTTTGAGAAAAAGACTGAAAACATTAATGTCACCAAATGTTTCACAACATAAATAATAAAAATAAATGGTCCTGTAATCCCAGAATGATTCCATCATATTGAAAGCAAGGCAAGTTTATCTATAAAGCACTTTTAAGTAACAAGACCATTCAAAGTGCTGTTGTAAGTGAATGTGTTTCAAGTATTTGTTGTTTTCTTTTTTTTTTGTCATATAGTTAAGGATCACATTTTAAAACGTGCCTCAATCTTTTCTGACTGTAACCAGGAATCATCAAGGTGGGAAGGTGGAACCCTCTCCCCATCCATTTTCTTACTGACGCGCCTGAAGCCACCGTTGCAGACATGCTGATGGAGGTCTATCACATGGTCACGCTGCACATCCAACTACAAAGGTCAGAGTTCCCTTTAGAATCAACATCTCCTTCTAACCGTCATTAGTTTTAAAAAAGCATGTCATCCTGTCTGGGCGGAGCAAAGACTAGATGTAGGGACGAAGGTGGAGCTCAGGTATTTGGTCCAGAGGGGAGCTGATATGACTGCGGTGGTTTTGAAACTCACAGGCCCTGATGGAGATCTATCTGTGCGTCAGAGGGGAGTCAGTGCTTTATGACCTCCTGGTTCCAGAGAAGAAATGAAACAGCATCCGATGAACAGATAAAAACTGATAAACTCCACACGAGACGGTTTATTTTTTTCTATTGTTGTGGCACATTCCAGCTAGGCTTGTTTATGTGTGTATCCAAAGCAAGGGCAGGGGGTTGGCATGCTGTTTTTCAGAGTCTGACTCATTTATTTAAAGGTGAAAAAAAAAAAAAAAAAAAAAAACAACAACTGAAAGTCTGTGGAAAGACGGAAACCTTAATCTCCAGACACAGTTCATACTTTCAAGGGATCATAATACTGAGCATTAAATCGATGATTTCCAATCCTTATACTTCGCTTTCATTGTCTGTATCTTTGCAGTATTTTAACAATGCTTAAGGAAACAGCTAAGCGAGGCTGCGACAGGTTCTTTTTGGACATGTTGAAAAATTCAGCTTAGAGAAGCCATATGCACTGCACATAGGCACCCCTGCTACAGAATCGACACATTCTTTTGCAACTCAGATGTAGCGGCATTCCCCCGATGATAAAAAGATCTAATCTAACGCAAATACCCTGTCTGCACTGATAGAAATTCACTCTCTTCTGGCTCCAACAGACGGCAGACCGAACTATGTTTTGATTCATTTTAAATAATATTTTCTCTGTTTAAACCAAGATATTTCTATCCCCAGAGTTGATCATTTTCCTTTATTGGCGCTGAAAGGAAAACACGTGTCAGATGGTTCACCCAGCACACAGGAGGAGACCTGGTTTAGTGATGTGATCTAATTATTTAGTGACAGTGTTATTAATTAATCTCTGTGAGTGAGTGAGTCCTTCTGGCTGCTCACTTATTCACCCGTCGCCACACCTAGCCATTAAAACAGACTGTGTTTTTATGCTGGATGCTGTTTATATTTGATAAACGGCATTCGTTTACGTTCAATATTGTAGGCTTTCAATGTTGCGATGCTAAGAACACTTTTTGTTAGACACACAACTTAGTCTCACTGAAAACCAGGTGATGTCCACATTGGTCCACAAGGGGAAACGTATTATTGCCACAATTTGGCTCTTTAATATGTTTCAGTTCTACGTTTCATTTGGTCTATTCATTTACATTGGCTTGCAACCAGGTCAAGAGGCTGTCAAGTTCCCCTAGCGAAAAAAAAATCTTTCCCTTATTTGTTTAGCACAAGATTTCAGTGCGATCTTTAACGACTTGAGGCAATGAGGTTGCTATGGTGGTTACCATGGATGCAGCCATTACGTCATCGATGTGTGCCAACTTCCGAGTTCCTAAAAAACAAAGGCTGTTTCTCAATTCACAAGAACGCGAGTATGGACTCGCGTTCTCGTTAAGTCCGTTCTTGGCAAGAACAGAGGAAGTACAAACTTGGGGAGAGCGGGAGCACGCAGAACGTATCTCTGTGTGTTGGAACAGAGGCGTACTCGTGTACTCGTGACATCAGCATACGCACAGCTCGTCTGGACCTGCATTTTACCTCCTGTTATTAGTAGTCTTTAGATGATAATAAATTACTATTTATATTGATCATAAAATGAAATAATTGTATGAATAATTTATTCATTATTGAATGTGAGAGGTAATATTTTGTTAAATAAATTATAATATATATAAACATACAAAACTACACCCTATTTTATTGAAAACATTTTTAAAACAATAATATTTTTAATATCTAAAAAAAGGCTAAAAAATATTTTAAAAAATTATGACGCGGTGCATACTGGGAAAGCGGTCAGTCTGAAGAACGCATAAGTCTGCTCTGATGCGTGCTCGATAAAGAGGGCGGGGCGAGAACAACATGCGGGGATTTGGCCCGTTCTTGTTATGGTGTTCTTGGCAATTGGAACAGTGCTGGAGCTGATGACGTGTCACGAGCACACCAGAACGCTCAAGTACGAATATTGAGTAACGGCCAATATTTAAGAAAAAACCCACAGTTAGATGCATTTTTATGACATCACAAGCGAAAAGAATGCATAATATATTTAGAATTTTCGTTCAGGGAAGGTCGACAACCTTTCCTCTATTAGTTTCGTCGAAGGGTTCAGTGTCATGTGTTCTACCGTGTGTAGGCTGTAACCAAAGCAGGGGTGTGTTCCATTCACTCTGTACGCATGCCCCGTATTTATAAAGGGAAATATATATGGGACAGGCCAAATAAAACGTAGGATGGAAACATATCGAATAGCCAAATTGTGACAATATTACGTTTTCCCTTGTGGACCAATGTGGATATTACACGTCTTTTCAGTGAGACTGGGTTGTGTGACACAGCCATGCTCAGGGATGGGCACAAATACATCAAAATGTATTTCCAAATAAAATACAAAATACCCACCTTAAAAATGTATCAAAATAAACTACAAAATGCAGCAGCCAAAAAATGTCTGAAAATAAAATACTGTATTTTTGTATTTTCAAAATACTACAAAATGCTTCCTTCTAAGCGCCTTTTTCTTCTATCCCTTCACTTGTACAATATCTGGAAAAACATATGCGGACCCCTCATGTTAGACACCCCAATATAAACCTCTGCCCTGAGAAATGTTCAGTAACTCAAGAAGCCCTTCCTTAAGTATACTTATTTACTCTATTGGTGGAATAGATTGCCCACTATGAATCAGTGACAATAACTCAAAGACAAACAATCCAAATAGGCCGTGGGCCAGAATCTGTAGGGTGACTTTTCGTATGAACTGTCAGGGGGCAACTTTCTTTCACTTGGATAAGTTGCTACACATAGCAGTGATCTCAAAACACCAATGTTCCCACGTTTTCACTTGCACATTAATAAGTTTAAGCCGATAAAAAAATGTAAGCTGACCAGTAAATTGGGCAAAAGTCTGGGCTATTTCTGCCCTGCGATGGACTGGCGACCTGTCCAGGTTGTACCCCGCCTCTTGTCCATTGACAGCTGGAGATAGACACCGGCACCCCTCGCGATCCCAGCGGGGATAAGCGTGTTAGAAAATGGATGGATGGACTGGGTTATTTCTTTTTCCTCGCCATCAAGATCTCTGCCAACGGGCACCAGAAAATGCTATTATTGGGCTTTCTTCGTCTGGAAACAGATGCAAACAACACCTTACAGATGCAGCCATGATGAACTGGTTGAACTCGCACAGCTGACAATACAGCAATCTGATTGGCTGAGCAGCAAAACTCTTGGACCAGAGTGCAAAATTTATATTTTTATCGGCTATAACTTATTAATGTGCAAGCGAAATCGTGGGAACATTGGTGTTTTGAGATCACTGCTATGTGTAGCAACTTATCCAACTGCAAGAAAGTTGCCCACTGACAGTTCATATGAAACGTCTTAAGGAGACGTCCAACAGATTCTGGCCCACGGACTAAAATGGATGATTTGTTTAGACATTTAAACTGGTAAGAATTTTAACATTTTAAGTGATTTAACACCATAACTACCACAGTGCACAGCCTTGATCAATGTAAATTCCAAAAATGCTATCTAAGCTTGTGAACTCAACTTGTAAGCCTTGTGCTGTGTAACCTTACCTTGTCTAAACTGTGGATCAAAAGAAGTGCTCTAGTTCTTATGTTCTGCCCTCTACTCGCCCAGATTCTAAGATAAGATAAGATAGTCTTTATTGATCTCACAATGGAGAAATTCACTCGTCATATCGGCTCATACAAGAAGGTGCAGAGTAGGGGAGGTGCATTCAGTTATATACAGTGAATCTTCATATATACAATGGATCAAAAAGAATACCAAAAAATACAAAAAGAAATAGGAATGGGCATATGATGTCTTATTTACATTCATAGTGGTCTATATATATATAAACATATATATATATATACTTATACATATATCTATACGCCTACATACATACGTATCTACACGTATATATGTGCATATACATTCCTGTATACATTTGTACATACATACATACATACATGTGTACTGACATATGTTCAGGTGTTGATAGCAGCAGAAGTCACTACATCAGGATTATTGCATGGGTTGTAGTACAGTGTATTAGATAGATTATTGCACATTAGTTATTCAGCCTCTTTCTGTCCCGTTCTGCGCTGCCAGGGGCCCAGCAGACGACAGCGTAGAGGAGGGCTGAGGCCACCACAGAGTCATAGAAGGTTTTTAGCAGAGGCCTGCTCACTCCAAAGGACCTCAGCCTCCTCAGGAGGTGGAGCCGGCTCTGGCCCTTCTTATACAGGGCGTCGGTGTTGTGAGTCCAGTCCATTTTATTGTTGACGTGAACACCCAGGTATTTGAAACTCTCCACAGTTTCTATGTCCTGCCCCTGGATGTTCACAGGTGAGTGAGGTGGGGGTCTTCTCCTGAAGATTCAACCATAATTTGTTACATTACAATATTACTGTCTTTGAATTGTAAGGCATTACACTACGTTTACATTACTTTCACCAAAATAACAGGAAATATGGATTTCTTCATGTGTTCAATGCAGCTCATTACACGGCAGGAGGTGATGTGGTATGGCATAATGACTGAGCTAGGCTTAAGGCTAACAAAAGAACAATATAATGGTTGCAGTTATGGCTCATGGGACAATGTAGGCCCCAATGGCCAAAGGTCACTCACAACTTAATCTAGTAAAATATAGCCATAGTGAAATTGTATGTTGACTTTAAATGGTTCTCATCATTGCTGGTTGCCTTTTCTTCCACTTACAGTTGTGTAGACTTAATGCAAATAGTTTGAGAATAATGGCTAAGATCTTTGTCCGTAAAAGCAACATTTTAGTTATTCTCACTGCTTGAAATGAGAAGTATAGCCTAAGCATGTTAGATCTGTTGCATGAATGGCAGAGATAACTCAAATTCCCTTTCTACAGTCAGCTAAACAGGGCAATCAAATTCCAGGAGAAGCATAGATGACTTTTTTAATTCTTGGATAATCTTCTCTGGTGCCAATTAAGCATTTCTCAATTTTGGATTAAAAAGCAAAGTAACTTCAGTTACTGAGAATTGTACCGAGTAAAATATTACTGAAATTGTATTGGTAATGCCTTACATTACTGCAAAAAGCAATGCATTACTGTAGCCTAATTGAATTACCTTTTTACTGCATTACTCCCAACACTGATATTGTGTAGGCTGCATACAGTCAACAGTAGAACATTATTTAGGTACATTTCTAAGGAAAAGTAAATTAAAATGGCCAACACTAGTATGAGCCAAAACTAGCCTACTACAAGTGGCAGAGAAGGTCACCTGTGGTGCTGCAGCAGCACACATATTGACAATGAGATACAAAAGTCCTATGTAGGCTATAGGCTAATTACAGGAAACAAAAGGAAACCGTGTAACATAACAATAACTTTAAAAACTTCATTCTTTGAATGTTCACTGGTGAAATCAACGACAGTGAAACTAACACAGAGAGTGAGTTAGCAGCTAACATTCAAAAGTTAAATAGCCTAGCCTTACGAACACTGAACGTTACACTGCACAGGAACATCCGATAAAAAGAGTGATTCATGTTTGAGAATAAATGAGTTACTGAAATAAACTAGGTAAATTTGGTTGATCACCTTGCTTTGAAACAACTTTCTTGACTGGTCCGGACAAAGCACCAAGTAGAAGATACCCGACTCAATCTAATATGCAGCACCGTGCGTTTTGTGTAATGTGCCCATAGCAAGTGTGAAACAGTGCCAAAATTCCCTAGTGGCCGAGAGTGGTATCACAGGGACTTGACTGCAAAGGTGCCACAGACACTATTTCATGCTTTATAGATTGTTAGATGTCATACATCTCACAGAAAGTATTTTACAGTATTTTGAAAATACAAAAATACACAACACTGAAGTGTTTTGATACAAAATACAAAGGCATTTTCATCATCTCAATAAAATACAAATTACAAAATAGTATTTTGTATTTGAAATACGTATTTCAAATACTTGTATTAGAAATACTGCCCATCCCTGGCCATGCTCTTATTGAAGATGCTGAAAAAAAAAAAAAAAAAAACTTTCCGGCCAATAAGCCAAACAATATCATGTTGTCCCCCATCACAGTTGCTTCAATGCCTCCTATGCATCTTCTTCATGGCCTGCAAACAAACGTTAAATGCACTACTGCCACTTACAGGACTGGAGTGTTCATCAGTGTCAAGACGTGACTAAACACATGATTTGTCTTAATATATTATTTTTAATGTAATTAAATCATTGAAATTAAAGTCTTGGATTCCCTATTTGGTAAATGCACAGGTTTTCATTTTGTAATGCAAGGAAATAAAGCTGCATGCTGGCCGTTTAAAACTAAGCATATGTATTGTTAGTGTGTGGATGTTTTCTGATTTTAAGCTCGGCATGGGGGTCTCTAAGGCTACTTCACTACTAAATGTCATTGTGTTTCAAGAAAATATTGTCACTGGGCTATTAAAATCTAAGCTAACTCGTGGTGGATCTGTGCTGGCGTCCCGCTGTTTGTTTTACACCTGGCTTATTCTGGTTTTGGTTTTTGTTTATTATTGCAAAACCAACTCTGTATTGTGACAAGAAACAGAAGGAGAGCAGAATGGACCAAAGTATTCTCCAGTTTCTGGTTCTGACTAGTCAACAGTTCTTCATATACATTACAGACCTCTCTCACTGTTACACATGGAGCTAATTTATCTATTACAGTATCTTCTATATTCCAAAATACTAAATTAAACAAAGTTGTAGTGTCATATGCTAACCATTTCACAGCATAAGAGGATTAGAAACATAATATGTTGTTTTAAGGAGCAGCGATACATTTGCTTTCCTAGAAATACTTTTAATAATCATGATGAAGCGGTTATCCTAACACACCCTGTGTAATGATGTAAAACACATCCCAAATGATTAGTGTGACTGATGTGTTTCTGTCTCAGCTCAGTGAATCTACAGAAAGCTGTGAATGATGTGTATGTGCGGTTTTGATTTCCTGTAGCTTTGCAAAGCTGGAAGATCTGCCCTGTGAGCAGTGGAACCACGCGACTGTCAGGAATGCTCTCAAAGAGCTGCTGAAGGAAATGAACCAAAGCACTCTGGCCAAAGAGTGTCCTCTGTCACAGGTAAGAACACCTCCTGATCCCTGCATCGTTTAAGGAGATGCTTTCGTTATGAGCCTTTACACCAGTATGTCAAATGTAGAAGCTATCCAGCGTACATGACTCTGGTTGCTGCAGCATTTTTATGAAATTATGTCCTCCATGCCAAGTGCTGTCTCCTCAGTCGGCTGGGAGTGCGGCACTTGGTCCTGCTCCCATAATGTGTGCAATGTGTTTGCATGTTGTGTTTATCGCCATCTCTGGTGGGGGTGTCGATCACTGCATTAATTGTTAGCATATGTGTGTGTGGCTTATGTGTGTGTGGCTTAAGATTCCCTCTCTGCACTTCGCTGGCTCGGCTTTCCATGGGTGGTTTCTAGTCATGATTAATGTTTGTCTATTTCTATTGCTTGTGTGTGTGTGTGTGGGTATGTGTGTGTGTACATGGCATGTGGGCGTTGCGAGAGGCAGAGCATTTCATGTGTTGTTAGTTATTATTTATCTTTTTCCTCTCTCGCTCCCCTCAGAGCATGATTTCCTCCATAGTGAATAGCTCTTACTACGCCAATGTCTCCACTGCCAAGTGTCAAGAGTTTGGGCGTTGGTATAAGAAGTACAAGAAAATCAAAGGTAAGGCCAGTACTCATGTAGTCTTAAAACCAATTTTCTAAACATGCCATGCTGTTATGTTTCATGACAATCTTATTTTTCTGATGAAACACTATACAGCTTAATTGTTAGGCAGCACGTGCTATAATAAATGGGCAGCAATTATTTCAGGAATAAAAATAAGATATTTTGAAAATATCAAATATAGAATTTGATGAAATTAATAAAATACATTTTTATGAAAGATTTCTGATCATCATGGTTTGCAAAATTTGACTTTACAAAAATGTAGTCATTAAGAAATCTAAGAATAAATGAAAACAGCGTGACGCTGTGTGTGGTTGCTGCAAGACATGGTCTTATGATTTTAAAAATAAGGGCAAACTTTTTTATGAAGCTTATATTTGTTTTTTCCTTTTCTTAAAACCTGTTTTTACCAAGTTATATGAGCAATTAGCGTGGATCTTATTACTAAAACACCAATCTACGTGTATACTCCCCAGAAAATATAGATCCTTTCCTTAACCTGAGATTTCCAAAGGATTGGCAATATTTCCAAATGTTCATCAAGTTTACCCCCTTGATAACATCACAGTGCGGATAGAAATCTGAACCAACTAAGCACCCAACGTTAGCAGCTAACGGTTGGCCACAATGCTTACAAATGTCTGTCACTCCAGTTCCTTTTTGTCAACTGAGTAGCCAGAATGTTTCCACCTAAAGGATTGAAAAGTGGTGAAGGCTTCTTCCTAGCTAATGTAACAGCCTGAATGGCGGTACTTGTTAGCCGAGTCAACAAACACAATATCCACAATAACTACTTTTTTTAACTTCAAACTAAAGGTGTCAAACATAAATACACATATAGACCTCTGCATGTCCAACAATATCTTACATTTCCTCCACCAGATGAAGACACACGGTAATAGGAACTGGCCACTCATGCAGGATCCTGTTACACTTTAATAACATATTGAACATAAATGATTCAATTGTAATCTACGTGAAGCATGAACTCCCACCACACTCCCTGTTAGGGAGGATTTGTTATATTTATTTATCATAATCCCCATGGTTTGTTGTTCAATAATCTCTACATAGCCAGGACTTGTTGTTTTTCACTGGTATATTTTTGTACCGATGCCGCGTGATAACGTCGTTTCCATTGTTCCAGAGTTGTACGTTCAATGGTACAAAGAAAACGATTATCTGCAGTTGTTTTCAAACTGGTTTGATATTTTATCCTGAGTGAGCTTCTTTGAAGAAAAACTGTCTTGTGTTAAATAAATCGGGTGTATAGGTGAGTCTATGAGCACTAGCAGCGTCTCACCAATTCGGTGCTTGCTTTATTGAGCAGGGGATTACCTGGAGAAGATGTGGGCTGGCCGAGACGCTGCAGACATTAAAAGTAAGACTTTCAATCACATTCGCTGATACTGGTTTTCAGTAAAGATGCTTGCTTAACATTGCTTCTCCCGTCTCCAGTTGAGAGGGACAACATGTCAGACTTCTGTGTGCTGGGACAGAGACCTCCTCCTCACCTTGCTCAGCTCAGTCACCTTAGTGCTGGCGGACCCCTACTCAAAGCTGGATCTGGCGACCCACAGGCCCCTTCACAGCCACTCCAGCAGCCTCCTCCTCCCCAGCAACAGCCCTCGCCTCATGGCCCACTCCACCACAGCCCTCCCCTCCGCACGGGACAGGTGCCTCCCCCTCCCCCGCCACCTCCGCCTGGCGCCTTGCAGCCCCTGCTGGGGCCAGGTGGGCTCCTCTCGCCGCAGCTCTCCCCACAGCTGGTTCGCCAACAGCTCGCCATGGCCCACCTCATCAACCAGCAGCTGGCAGTGAGCCGCCTGCTTGCTCACCAGCACCCTCAGACCCTTAACCAACAGTTCCTCAACCACCCGCCCATCCCTCGGGGTTCATCCAAAGGTGGAGGCGACCATCCTGGGAGCAACCCATCGGCTGCCGAGGTGTCCTCTGAAATCTACCAGCAGGTCAGAGATGAGCTGAAGAGAGCCAGCGTCTCGCAGGCAGTGTTCGCCCGCGTGGCCTTCAACCGCACCCAGGTAGGAGTTCTGTGGGAAACGTGGAGTAATGTGATCTCAGGACAGAAGGGGTTGATAGTATTACGACATGAAACTGTTGCATTCTCAGTCACCAAAGACATAACTTTTTCCCAAGCATCCTAACTGCTATATTGGAAATAAATAAATAGACACCAACGTATGCCTTACGTTCCCTGTGATTAGCAGAAGCGTGGAGGGGCGGCTTGCTGGGTCATTGGGTCTCCTCCCCCGCGTTCCCAGCAGCACTAACACCTGATGCTTTCAGGCTGTGCTAAACTGGTTACAGCACGCCCCATTAGACCAGCGTAATGGGAGGAGGCTCACGGACCTACCGGTGCAGAGGCCAGGTGTGATGTCGGCAGCTTTGTATCTCTGTTTATAGAGGTGCATTTATTTGGGAAATCATCCAGTCAAGTACAGTAAACAACAGGTTTACCTTTCAGCTTTTAAAATTCAAATAAGAGCAGTGTGCTGATACCCGTCCTGAATTCAGGAAAAAAATTTGGATCTCATTAGATAATCTGTCTGGATTCAAGTTGTTGTAAATGTAAATGTTTTACCTACAAGCTGATTTCGGGCATCACTGGCAGCACCTAAAGGGGGCGTTGGTTCTTCTGGACTGGGAGACAAAAGTGAAGCAAAGAATCCAGGGAGGATTAATCTGCTGTGAAGCTAAAAGACTCCTTGGCACTAACAATTAAAGACCCAATTTTAAACAAAGGCAAAATTCTACTGATATGAATTAAAAATATGGCTAATTTTTATATAATTAAAAATAGTTAAAATGGTGTGGAGGGTTGAGAGTCTAACACCTTTGAAGGAAGAAGAACATCTCAAATAATAATAATAATAATAATAATAAATTTTATTTAATAGCTCCTTTCAAAACAATCAAGGTCACTTTACAAATGAAGATGAAAACAACAACAATTAAACAAATCAAACATCATCAATAAAAGTTAAAATCACAGAGAATAATCAGTCTTGAAGAGGTGTGTTTCGAGTCTGGATTTAAACAGGTGTAGAGAGTCAATATTACGGATGTCTGATGGTAGGGAATTCCAGAGTTTGGGAGCAGAGCGAGAGAAAGCTCTGGTCCCAAAGGTACTGAGGCGAAAAAAGGGAACAGAGATATGGAAAGAAGAGGAAATTCTGAGGGAATGGGAGGGGGAGATGACATGAAGGAGATCAAATAGGTAAGGAGGGGCGAGGTTGTGGATGACCTTGAATGTAAAGAGAAGAATTTTGAATTGAATTCTGAATTTGACCGGTAGTCAGTGAAGTTCATCACATCACATGGGTGATGTGATGAAATGAAGATGTACCTGTAATGATTTGAGCAGCTGAGTTCTGGACCAGTTGGAGCTTATGGAGAGTTTTTTGCGGGAGAACATACAGAAGGGAGCTGCAATTGACAATACGGGAAGTGACAAGGCTGTGAACAAGTATGAAGGCAGAGTGAGGGGAAAGGGAAGGACGTAAGCCTTTAATATTCCGCAGATAGAAATATGCAGACCGAGTGATATTATTGATTTGAGACGTGAAGGGTAGAGAGCAATCAAGGATGACACCCAGACTCTTAACCTGAGGTGAGGGGAGAACTGCGGAGCTGTTGATGGAAAGAGAAAAACTGTGGATTTTGGATAATATTGATTTAGTTCCTACAAAGAGGAGCTCTGTTTTATCACTGTTTAATTTTAGGAAATTGGTATTAAAGCAAGATTTTATTTCAGACAAACACATAATCTTACTTCAGTGCATCAACTGGTAAAAACGCTCAACACACAACACTTCTTTTTATACATCTCAAAGGGCCTGTTTGGATTAATGACCCCTGGGTAGATGCCTACTTTGTCCTTCTGGTAGATCCAGCAAAGAAATCATGCTGGAAGCCTTTTTCCCTCCACCAGACTGTTCAAATAACTGGTTTTATTAGTTTCTAATACACACTATACCCCCCAAACTAACTAACTAACCAACTAACTAACTAACTAACTAGCTAGCTAGTTTTTAGGGTACTCTGCCTTCTTTCTGAAACATTTCTGAACTCCGGCTGGTAATGGCCAACTGGCAGTGTGCAGAAGTGCAATGCGATACTCGTGACTAAATGTGCATTACTGTAAATTGTTGTATAAATAAGTATTGTTGTGTTTACACTCCTTTGGAATGACATGGGTCACATTGCAGTTATAAGCTAACTTTGGCTCCGAAATGAGGTTTCCAAATTGTTTGGCATCTCAGGACGTTTTTCCTTCACATTTGGAAAGGGGAGGCAAGGGATGTTTCAGCTGAGTGCAGTACAAGATGTATGCTGCGAGATGACTGTTGCTTGAATTTTATTACAACCTACAATTCAAATCAGTCAGATTTTTGTTTATTCAGAATGAATACTTAGGATAAAATGAATAACTAGATACAGAAAGGGCTCAAAAGGAAGAAAAATCATCAGTAAATGTGTTCGTAACAAAAGCTAATCTGACCTATTTACACCTTTAACAAGCCTATAATCCTAGCAGGAGTTAAAACTAGATCAATACCGTGTCAGATGAACAACATTCACAATATTACACTATGAAAATAACCAAAAACACAGAAACAACGGGTAAAAAGCATCTGTATAAAATAAGAGGGCTTCTGTTTGCCTTAATCTAACAGCTACAGATTGAAATACGCCAACTTTGCCCTGGGTTTCGTCTTAGTTTTTGTCTACTGCTTATTAATCGTAACCTAAGTTGAAAACGCCCACTTTTCCAGTCTGTGAATTCATTAAAAAGGGACATATTCTTTTATATCCCTATTTAAAAAAAATCCACCCAAAAATCACCAGGTCAGATCTTAAATCAAATCAGAAATGGGCATTGGCCAAGGAAAAGCTGATTGGTGGAGGTTAGCAAAGTTGCTCCTAAAAACGGCAAGGTGACTGACTTTTAGAGAGGTGAGAACAAACACAAGATGTTTAGGTTACAATGCCCAGCCACATATCTGGAAAAACCTAAACGCTTCAAATGGGAACATCTTAGTAGCAGGTGTATGTCGTTCATCTAGCAGGGCTCAATGAATTCTAACAGGAATAAAGGAAACATTCCACGCATGGTTTGTCTAGTCAACAACTAATCAAAACCAAAGAGTTGTTTTATACCCCAACTGATTAGACAGCGAGGGGAAAAAATTAAAGCAATGAGCCAAATGTTTTATAAAATATTAAAGGAATAGTTCAGGATCTTTTAGTGCAGTTTTGTTAGAAGTTTTTGAGCAGTTAATATCTGTAGATAACGTGTTTACTTCATTTAGTATAAATTTGTGGCTGGGTCCTGGAGGCTGAAGCGAACAGCTAGCCTCAGAGGGGCCAAGACCAAAGTTCCAACAACTCTTACCCCAAACTCCCAGCTGTTTGTGTTAACCTGAACATCGGGGCGTTATTTAAAGGGACTCTAATGAGAAGTTGTTATTGGAGGTAGGAGGCGGTGCTCCATCAACAGCCTTCCTGTGTCAAACATGTACTGAGTGAGGAACGTGAAAACAGTTATACATCATATAACAGTCTAAAAAATTCCAAATAATGCACCTGTTCAAGTGAAGGTAAGTTTATGTGCAAACATCACCACAGTGTACAGGGTCATAAAATACGTTCGCGTAAACCTTAGTGACGTTTCTGAGGTTGGAGTTGTTTTAAGACAAGTGTTTTTGGTCTTAGGCCCTCACTACAGACATCCTGAACTATTCCTTTAAATATTGCGGAGCTGGGCACTGGGTGTCAGTCGTGATGTGTTTGGGGTTGTGCTGATCAGGGCTTGCTGTCTGAGATCCTGAGGAAGGAGGAGGACCCTCGCACAGCATCGCAGTCGCTACTGGTCAACCTGAAGGCCATGCAAAACTTCCTGAACCTGCCAGAGAGTGAGAGAGACCGCATCTACCAGGAGGAGAGAGAGCGCACTATGAACCCCTCGGTGGGACTGCCCTCCTCCAACGTCACCAACCCTGGAGCCCAGCGCCTCTCCCAGGTTAGAACTCTTCTCCAACCACAATCAACAAAAAACAGACAAAAAAAACTGTGAGATTCCTTAGAAAGAGTAAATGGGAAATGACAGTGAAGCAAACATTTAATTGCGTGTGTGTGTGTTTTTGTGCATAGAAAGTGTGGGAGAGGAGCCTGGACGACCCAATAGCCCCTGATACATGGGCCTCCATCTGGAAGAACAAGACCAAGATCTCAAACTCTGTGAGTTATCTGCCATCTTTAAGCTGACTGCTGCATGCTATGATCCAAGAACTCCAACTTAAAGCAGCTTTAAAAGCCTTCATACAAGCTCACTGTAAACATTACACACATTTAAACAGCATTCAGAAATGTCCTCCCATGTGCACCTAACAGTTTGGCAGTGGCCGTGATAAGGCACTCCCTCTGATGTCAGGGCGGATGCCCATTCATGGCTGCAGCTGAATAAGTGCCCTGTTCTTATTATGGCTATGTAAAATTATCTTAGCATCGTTTATGCTGAGGGAATGTAAGCGAGCTGGTCCATGCACGTCTCGTGGATGACTTCAAACACTGTGTATACAAGCTCTCGGAGAGCCAGCGCATGTCCGCTCAAACAGAAACAGCCAAAAGAGACAAAAGAGGGGTTCCTAATGACTTCGATCTGTAAACAAGAGTCATGTGGAGACGTGCACTGCAGATGTGCAAAGAACACAGCATGTCTGTTCCGCGAGCAGCTCGTCTCGATCATTAGCTGATAGCCTTTTCCTCACATGTTCCCACTCAGCGGAGCAATGTCAGAGTAGTTTTAGGGAGAAAATGATCAGTAGATCAAGAAAAATATTTCCCATTGGCTGTATAAAGTCTTCTTTTTGGTTCTCCTTAAGTCACTTTTTAAAGTTCCTCTTATTGTAATCCTGCATTATTCTTCTCACCCAAGCCAAAGCCGTCCGGCCCAGGGCCAGACCTCCCTCTGAAGCTGGAGTCGCTGGTCAACATCACGTCAGGCATCTACGAGGAGATCCAGCAGGAGATGAAGAGAGCCAAGGTGTCGCAGGCTTTGTTTGCGAAGGTGGCCGCCAACAAGAGCCAGGTGAGCTGGGAGAGGAGGCTGCAAAGACGTACTGCCATGCTCACTGGGTCAGTGGTTCTCTCTGGCCCAGAGTCCTATAAGTATAAAATTATAAAAAAAAAAATCTGCTTTGAAAAGCTCTTAAAACAACAGATGGAGAAGATCCAGAGCTGTGATAAGATGGAAGAGGGATTGTAGTAGCCTGAATGTGGCTGCAGCTGTTTCCTCTCTGCCTATGGTGCTGTTGTAGCCGTTCAGACCGTTTACCAGCCATCAGATGTAGAGACGTCCGCCTTTCATAGCTTTAAAAATCGAACTGGAATACTGAGTTTGTGTTCCAGGGATTGTCCAGCTGTAGTATGCAGGAAGTTGACTTCTCTATGGCGACATCAAAACAAAAATGGCAAAGAGGAAGACAATCTTGCATGGAAAAACAATTTATGAAGTATGTGTGTATTTAATTATAGCAACATACTCTGCTTTAAACTTCTCCAGAACTTCCTCCCCGACCCGTCTGCTGTAAATTCTGCTATTTATCAGATTTGATTTTTTATTGACAGCCAGAATGAATACAAGCTTAAATGTAATAAAAGTAATGAGACTATCTTCAAAACATGAGGAGTAGAAGTAAAACGTATAGGCCAACTCCACTAAAGTAGAAATAACCAAAGTTCTACTTATGCAAGGTAAAGAAGTATTTTTACTTAGTTACTTGACACCTCTAAATACACGTGGGTGGACGCTCTCCACTAATTAGTTGACTTCCGGAGGTAACTTTTTGGATTTTATTCAGGTTTAACAGAATAAAGGTAGCTGGAAAAACTAAAGTTTACCACACTTTTAGGAATATTTTTTTATTTGTAAAACCTTTTAAAAAGTCATGTCTCACTTTCCCTCCACTTCACAACTACACGCTGCCTTGTGTTGGTCTGTCACATAACGTCCTAATAATATACACTGTAGGTTTTAAGGGGACAACATGTGATAAAGTTCAAGGGGTTCTAAATCTATGGCAAGGTGCTGCAGGGTATCTGAGCAACGGTAGATGCAGCATCTGGTTCAAAGAGCTCTGTCTAGATGTAGATGACCAGGAAAGAAGTGTCCTTTACCGTCCCACTGTGGAGAAATTCAGGCGTACCAACAGTACAAGTGAAAGCATGCAGATACACACGCAGGTAAAAGTATAAAAACAAAAAAATAACAATAAGAGACAACGTGTGCTCTGTGTGTGTGTGTGTGTGTGTGTGTGTGTGTGTGTGTGTGTGTGATGGAGTAACCCTGTTTGGGGTCTGTGGGGGTGGCGAAGGGTCACGGCTCGGTGCACCCATCTGCTGCAGCTGGCCACAAGGATGGAGGGCGAGGAGGAGCGAGATGATCCGGCTATTAGCGGCACATGCTGCCCGAGGAGGCTGGCTGAACACAACAGCTGGTGTCACAAACTGAAGCAGTCTAGCAGACATAACTGAATCCTCTCTATCGTTCTTGCTCTTCATCATCCCCAATAAACATCTTGTAGATCCGCAGCTTTTCCGCTCAATTTAAAGGGTTAGTTCTGACTTTCTGAAGTGAGGTTAGCGTTAACAGTTTCCTTACCTGCAGTAGAAAGCTGTCATGTCACCGTGAGATTGTTGGAAAAAGAAATCCATTCTCACTGGTGAACGCTAACAGCTGGCCAGATGGAGGAGAAAGCAGAGCAACTTTATGTCATCTGCGTAGAGTCTCACTCTCCAAGCTTGTCAGAACTGTAGCCTCATCTCAACCGTCATAGAACTACGGTTTCTTTTTAATTAGCTCCTGTATATCTGTGCTTCCTCTGACTGTAAATTAAAAGCCTCACTAAAGCTGAAGGTAGTTGTTGTTACCAGGACCTGGTAGTGCTTCGGTACGGTGTGTTCATGGACTGAAAAAAGCAACAGTATTTTCAGACCTGCCACCGGTCAGAAAATTGCTGGATTTTTGGCCACCAGCTGATTTCTCTGTGCATCTCTATCGGCAGGTGAAATGTTTTGTTCCACGGCTCTGGGGATTCATCCCAGAAAGCAAAAAACTGAATGCTGATGTCTGAGCCGACGTTCTTATCCTCCACAGGGCTGGCTGTGTGAGCTGCTTCGATGGAAGGAGAACCCCAGCCCGGAGAACCGTACCCTGTGGGACAACCTGTGCACCATCCGGAGGTTCCTGGCGCTGCCGCAGGCCGACAGGGACCTGGCCTACGAAGAGGAGTCCCGCCACCACCACAGCGAGCGGCTGCACACTGTCCTACACCTGC
Source organism: Fundulus diaphanus (assembly GCA_037039145.1). Lineage (NCBI taxonomy): Eukaryota > Metazoa > Chordata > Actinopteri > Cyprinodontiformes > Fundulidae > Fundulus > Fundulus diaphanus. Next base: position 10,574,136 of record CM073132.1, read on the forward strand.
CGCAGGATGCTCAGGTAAGCAACCCTTACTGGCTGGGTTTTATTCTCTGAAAGCGGGCACCAAATTGCAAATCTATTTGGGTTTATTTGATCATTTTCAACTCTGTTTGGATTTTGAAGCGTTGAGTAAAAACGACCGTGGAATAGAAAGTTGATTCACACGCTGCTTCCACGTTGCTTGATTTCTTTTCAACACCTCCTGGTTTTCCTAAAATATGAATCTTTTTCTTCTGGATGTGTCCTCTGGATATGTCCACCGTCACCCAGCTCGTTCATCATTATTACATGCTCATATTTCTCCGCTCAGAAGTAAGCATGGGGCCGTTTGATCTTGTGGCGCTTGCACATGTGTTTGTGTGTCCCTGCGTGCCCCTCTGGAGCGAAGGATAAACAATGTTGCTGGGTGGTGTGGCATCAGAGGAAATGCCCCATTAGTGGATGAGGAGAGCGGGTGGGTAGGGACTGGGCCGGAGGAGATCGATGCAGGAAACATGGTGACGTGTCAGCCTCTCTCATTACTGTGACCCTCACACGTAACATCGGGAATACTCTCTTTCTCACATTGAAGACCCTCCCCATCTTCAGCAAGCAGACGGGCAAAGCACTTAGAGCAGTAACCTGCGTGCATAGATTTTGAAGATAACTTTAAATGAAGTCATTCTTAAAGCAGATAAACTGCTTAAAGTTCAGTAGAGAGTAAATAAATGGGCCATTTCCCAATTTGCCGGCGCTTCACAGAATTTCACCTGATAATCTGTTGTCAAGCAACTAATTTAAGTTCCATGAAATAATGGATGGCATAGGAATCAGAGGGGAAAGTAACATCCAGGTGTTGTAATGTACATCCTCTTGAATAACTGAGCATCGGTAAGCGTGACCAGCTCTGGACAAGGAGGTGTTTTGTTATTTTGCTGCTCTGGAGCATGCGGGTGTTGGTTAACAGAACGCCAAGAGGGAATGGCATCAGGAACGACTGTAGAGAAGCAACTGCTGCTGCTGCAAACAATTTAAAGTCCATCATTTGACCGTTAGAAATATTAATCACAAGCGGAGGACATTCAAGACAGCTGCCTGTTTTCCTGAACATGATCCCGAATGTCACTTCACAGTAGGGCTGGACGATATAGAAAAAAAGCTTATCGATAAAAAAAAATGCATATTGATCGATATCGATAATTATTAAAAATATTTAAAACCATATTTTATGTGCAGCTCTGCCTGGACATTTTATGATATTGCTAAATGATTTAATTTTAATAAAGAACACAAACACAGAATTCCAATTAAATCTTTATTTAACCAACTTTTTTAATCATAACAGAATTTTTTTTAAGAAAAATAACTTAAGAGACCTGAGTTATGTTATTAAATAATGACAAAGAATAAACTAAAGTGACCAGTAAAATGACCAAAATAAATATACCAAATAAATAAATAAAATAGCCTATTTAGGTGGGAATAGTACACTAGTTACTTCTCAGGTTTCATAATTGAGAGGCTGATGCAGGGCTGAGGTCCGAGGTTGTGGCGTGTAAGGACACAGACTGCAGCTCATTTTGCACTGATTCCCTGCACTAATTGCACAATTTAGGGAGCGCTGTTAGAGAAACTTGCGTCCCGGAACTTTATATCGCGGATCAAGAGTGGCAGGTAATTGTTTAAAGCCAGGTTTTTCAACTGCAGACAACAGCAGCATATCCGCGGAGTCGCGCGGGGCTGACACAGCTCGCGCTGCTGCGGGTGTGAGCGGCTGAGCGGCTTACGTGATGAAACAAGTTGGTTACGTTACCAGACTTTGTTTTTACCGGTTCCTTGCAAGTTTTACAAATCACTGTGGTTTATTTCTGTCAGACTGGCGAACTAGTAAAACCCCCGTTTTGGGACCGTTTCTTCCGCCGCTCCTTGCTGCGACATATTCACGGGCTCTGTGTTGTGGTTTGAGAGAGTGGCGCTTTGTGACGGCGTGCCTGGGTCCGCGATTCCGATTGGTCGAGAGGAAGTAGTGACTGTAGCATCAACTAATATGATAGGCTGAAAGGAAGGAAGGAAAACTGTTTCTATCGAACTTTTATCGACCCTATTTTTTCCTATCGCGCCACACGTCTATCTATCAATATATATTGTTATTGAATTATCTTCCAGCCCTACTTCACAGCCCTAAGCACTTCACACCTGTCAAGCCTGGTGGTGGAAGGCTGATGATCTGGGCTTGTTTCGTCCCACAGGCCCTGGGCCCATTGAGTCAGACATGAACTTTGCTTTATACTAGGGATCTTCCACTCCAGTCATTCAGGTCTGGCGTGGGTGATGAACAAGACAGTGATCCCAAACACAGCTGCAGATCCACGACATAACTGGCGAATAGCGTAGTCAGAGTGCTGCAGTAGCCTTACACATGATTGAAAAGGTGAAACTGCGGGAGAGCTGTGCATTAGCAAAGGTGCTGCAAGGAGGAGGGGTCCAGAATTCTACACGGTCAGACAGAAGAACATCACTTCAAGTTGCTGCTGATAAAGATGGTTTTACCAGGTCAGAGTCACAGCCAAGCTACTGGATCAAATACCTTTCCAACCACACAAAACATCGACATTTTACAGTTTAAAGAGCCCAAATCACATGGCTCACCATGCTGAACACAGTACGTTTTGTTCCGTCCAGCTACTTCATATGTTGAAAGAAAAGGTTATGCAAGAAATCTGTATTCAGCCGCTGTGATTGAGATCAGTCATCATGTTGTTAGGACGAGAAAGAACAGGCCTGCACATGTAGCTGTATTCTGAGCAAAAATAATAATAATTTAGGTCTTAATCAGATTTCCTCTTATTTTCAAGTAGACTTTCCAAAATGCTACACCACTACAGATCGATAACAACAGAAAAAATGGGTCTCTTCATCATGTCATGGTTCTCAGTGAGGATTACAGGTAGTAAATGTAGTCACTGGCTGGCCTGAGCCCGGTTATAGACGTGTTTAACTGCAAGCCCAGGTGGTTCCGTCTGGACATAACTGGTTGTTCAGTAGTGTGAGACGCTCCTGTGCGTTAGGGGCTTTGAGAAATCACTGACTGCCAGACAGTCATTGTTATATCTGCACGTACCTGGTGTGTCAGCGCACGATTCTCCAGAACTGTCTCCACAGCATTCACAGTAGCTCTGTGTGCTCCACAGCTAATTTGGCAGAGGCTGCACAATTGATTTTATTTTATTTTTACTCCAGTTCTTTAGCTGTTTATACTTGTGTGACCACTTCCTGTGGCCAGAATTCAGGAGTAGCGGACTAGACAAAGAAAAGGCAATGGCTCTCTTGTGTGACACTTCAGTGTGTAGGTGTGCTTCGACAGTGTCAGACGCGAAGAAGTTAATTCTCGAATAAATTCCATATTTATTCAGAATTCAGTAACACTAAAATGCAGATGTTTCGGACAAGAGAATACCGAGGCATTAAACCAATGGGAATAAGGACATCCATGTTGAAATTTTTTGAAGTCATCAAGCAGATGTCGGGTATTACAGCCCGATCACTTGAGGGTTACTGTTTAGCTGTGCTGAACTATGACCACAATACACACTCGTTATTTCTCTCTGATACTTTTACATGACAGATGATTAACAAAGCTATTAAAATGTCTGCTTTACGAGTCAGCTCTTTACAGTTTATTGTGGCAACAGCTTTTGTGATGGACTTTAGCTGGGTGGAGGCTGTGAATTAAATCTATTTCCTATATGTAGATAAGATGTGATAAAAAGGCTTCTAATATTGTGGTATTTCATGAAGTTATGTTCTATACTGCAAACTGCCTCCTTGTGCTGTCCGAACATGCTAGCACACCTGCCGACATATTTAAACTTGTAGGAACCAAAAATGTTTCTGGAAAAGTGGAGCTCATCGTTTCTGTTGAAAAATTACCTTTGCATCCCGTAAATAAAATCTAACTCGAGGGGCCATTTTGAAAAAGAACTGATGGGTAAACTGTTTACTGTTTGATTTGTATTTGTTGAGAATCGTACATCATTGATAGAGTTCAAGACATCAACATTGACATCATCCATAAGAGAGACGCAAGAAAATAAACCATGCTTGATGTAAAAAATGCTAAATAAAAAACAATGTTAAACATTAGCTACTGACTTATCATTACAGGGTTTAAATTCCAACTAAAGCTTATTAAACAGCAGGTGGCACGTTTGACAACGTTTACAAATCACCATCAAGTGTTGTAAAGTAAACAGATTACGACCCTTTTGACTTTCCATATATAATCCACTCGTTCTCAGTTGCTGTCGTAAATCACCAAAAAACATAAAATCTAGTTTTAAAAACAAACAAGTGGATTTTCAAGCTCCTGTGTGTGTAACGATAAGGCTTCCTGGACTTCCGAGGTTGCATTGCTTTGGTGTGGGGTGCTTTGGGTACCTCTTTATCTACTATTATCTATTAACATCTTTATCAAACTAAAAACTCTGTTTTGATGATTAAGCACAAAGTTTGGGTCTGACACTCATAGAGGACAGAAAAATGTGTTTGGTACTTGGCAATTTCTTTTTTTTTTTTTTTACAAGATCTCCTTGTAAAACCTTGGTGCAATGTCTGCACACCCATTTACAGCTCCAATTTAACATGTGATGAACTATAAATTACGCTTTTAAAAAAATGTAAGTTCGATCTTTGAATGCTGGGGCCTATCATTCATGTTTTTCATTGGAGCAAAGAGTCTTAAAGCTGCATATCTTATGTCCGTGTTTGCTTCAGCGCTGTTACCCTGGTGGCCTCTCGCTCATTGCTGCAGGGTGGAGTCTGGGCTTTTTGGTGAACCACAATTAAGTTAATTCTTTAATTGCAGATAAATGGAATGAATACCACACACAGCGAGAACATGAAAAGGACAATGCAGTAATGCAAGCATGCACATTGGAGTGCATATATATATATATATATATATATATACTGCAAAAAGACCCACACAGTGAGACACACAACATAAGCATGTTGTGTGTCTCTTTGTTTTAATTAGAGAAACTCTGTCTGATCTAAATTTCAAAAAAGAACGGAATGTAATCTAGACATTGTGACTGATAGACAGACAAAAAGATAAAGACTGAAACTGTCCTAGACAGAGAGATACACAGCGATATGGAGACAGACACAGAAAAAACAAGAAAGAGACAGAGAGGCTCAGAAGGGATAGACAGACAGACAGTCAGGCTGGATCTGGGGAAAATGAAGCAAAAATTAACAGCAAAGGTGAAGTCATGCGAAAAACTAAGAGAAAAGTGATTTTTTCCCCCCTCATTAAATATTTATCTCTGTGTTAATGGTGTCTCTGGTGGTCTAACACACACACACATACACACACACACACGGGCAGAAACAGAGGGAGTGTTAGCTGCCCTGGAGGACCTGAGCTCATTAAGGAAGGGATAAATGTTTCATGTTCTATAATTCTTTCATAGTTCTGCGTCTTAATTTGCCTTGATTTACGTTTAAAAGAAAACTTTCTCATTTTACTGCAGAGCACTCAGAATCCTGTCAGGGGGAGGAGGGGGTGGAAAAAAGGGGGTTTTGAGAATATTAAATCACACCACAAGAAAAGATGGCCTCATCACAAAGTTCCAGATCTTATGGTTGGACTGGGTCGATCTGAAGTGACAGGGCTCTTTTTTTCTGCATCTTATAAGCAACACTTTGAAACTGCTGTCTAGTCTGGTTAGTCTGGAAGTTGATGGGTGTTATCTGTTCTGAATGTACTCTGATTGTTCCTGAGAGAAAAGTAATGTTACAAAGCAAAGCTGCAAATTAGACCACAGGAAGTAAAACTTAATAACAACATGAACGACTCAAGTTTATTGAAATGAATCAAGTGACCCACAGCAGGTCTCAGAAGTAATGAGCCATCTATGTGTTGGTCGTATAAAATAGCAGGCTCATGGAAATCAGTTCTCTCTAATGGAATAACGATATATCCAGCACCAGGAAAAACAAAGAATCCCAAGTTTTTTGTGTTAACAAACTGTCTGTTAAAGAACCTGAAGGCAGGTTATAATATTCCACATATAGCATTTTTTTCATGCTTGACTAATTCTAAACTGGTTTTAGTATCAAAAGCCATTGAAAATTGGCCTTTTTTGTATTTACACGTTTAAAGAATATGTTTCATAATTTGGAAACTTTATTTTAAAGAGTCTCTGTTGAGTGTAGAATTATTCAGTTATGATGTGCTCAGTCCACTCTTTGAAGGGAGCCAGTTTCTTTGGTACCAATTCTTCGAAAGGGCCCTTCAAAAAACTGGCTCATTTTTAAAAAACATTTACTTTAAAGAACACCAGCTGGGTTAACTAATTTTATCGGAATAATAACCGGAAGACAAAAATTGGATCCACTTCAGCCTTTTTCAGATGTGATACCAGTTATTTGTAGAACAAAACAAAATTATTATTATTATTTTTTTGTGAAATATTACACTTTGTTGTATTGTTCTGGCTATAAAGAGCTTCCAGATGCTGCTACGGTATCTTTGGTTCAGACTATTCATTTTGACTGTACAATTTGCCAGCCACTCACTTTAAATGAAGCCTGTCCCACTCTCTCTTTTAGATCACTGGTACTAGGCACTCATGTTAAGGCAGTGTGGACAACTGTGAAGACAAAATGCGATATTTGCATCGCAAATAAGCATTGCTGTGCTCCTCTTCTTGTGCATGTTCTCAGTCTCACTCAATGCATCAGCTAATTATCACCTTGTGTCTGCATCAGTGTGGAACAGCAAAAAGAAAAGAATGTTTTACAACTCTGGCTTGGTTCCTATGGTTCTTGTCAAGTAGCTTATCAGAAGATTAATTCAGGTTAATTCATGAATGTTACAAATCGAAAAAATACTTCTCTTCAGGATGGGCAGTAACATCTCATAAAAAATAGGTCGTGGGTCACAACAAGGCTAGCCTTTATAATTAGAGGTAAAATGAAAACCCACCATGTTACACATCTCAGGGGCATCATTCTGGAAATTTGGTCAAAGAAAGAAAGAGGAAAACATGGTTAGTCTTCTATGAAAAAGTGACAGACAAGATTAAATGCTTGTAAGCACTTTGCAAATACTACAACTAACGGACCAGTAGTTGCTAACATTTTTAAAATTAGCATCTGCTTCATGATAAACTTAATGATTACTTTAAGGGGTTATTCCATAAGTCTAACTGCATTGATTGCATTGATCATCTCCGGTTTAAATTCAAACAGTGCTACTCAAGAACTATGTTCCTTTTATGTTTGAACTAAGGCCCCATTTATATGACAAAGTATTCTGATGAAAATAAAGAAACATTTTCGTTGCATTTGTACTGTTAATTTACACGACAAACGCAAATATTTTCTACAACAACGGCATGCAGTATGACATAAATCCATAGAAATCAACTCACATGCACACAAACAAATGGATACCTACAATTTAAAAAAATACAGATAAAGACACTATCAACAATGGTGGATAGTAGAGTACTGTTTGTGCTGCTGACTCCAAGTCAGTATAATTCAAACTATTATTTAAAGTCATCTTAAGTGACAGCTGAACCTCGCTTAATAAAGAAAACTTTATTCTCTGCCATCTCGAACTTTTATTAGATGTGGCGGCTTTTAGACAGAACATTTTTGTACGCATGCAGATGTTGAGTTTCAAGGAACATAGCACCAACTAGTGGCTTGGCGGGGGAATTACGCAATTTTGAAGTCGCTACTATTGCTGTGTAAACATCGTACTTAGAACATTGTCATATAAATGTATACACAGAAGCGGGGGGGGGGGGGGGGTCCTGTTTTCAATGGATCTTTGATGTATAAATAGAGCATAAGGGCCTAAAAATATATCCAAAGGGTGTTTAAAGCACACACCTTCACATCTGGAACTCGTAATAAAGGTTTATTATACTTTACCAAATTCATTTGTGCACTTTCAGCAAGTGGCTAGTACTCTGTGAGCCTGACTTGATATTGATGTGAGTGATTTTAACATCAATTTACCCCTCTAATTTACTCAATGTATAAACGGTACACTTAGCTTCGCAGTAATTATGCACACATTTATAAACCTTGCACTAAAGTTAACTTTAGTAAGCTTACAGCTCATGTTCACAGTTTAAGAAAAACCCTCTGTGGGTCATGGATAAGGAGAGGTCTATTTACTAACGCATGTTCACACATCTATAAAGGATAAAGTTTTATAAATGTGGAGAACTGATTTCCACTGAAGTATTTTTTAATAGTTTATCAACATAATTATTTTAAGCAAAGTCAGAAATGTACACACATTATTACCATACGTTTTAAACAATTTGCAAAAGCCCAGATGATGTTGTCTTTGTTACCTAATTAAAGTTGATATGAGTTTATTGAAGGCACACTTCTAGAGATATTCTAAGGTAACACCTCAGACACACTGCTTCTTAATGTAACATCAAGGAAAAATCTTAAGAAATCAGCCAAGATATCAAGAAGAGTATTGTGGTCCTCCGCTAATCTGACTAATCCTTGGGTACAATTTCCAGAGGCCTGGAGATGCCACATTACTGTTCAAAAATTATACTCAACTATAAATGGCATGCCATCATACTGTTAAGGAACAAAATAAGCTTTTTCCCCCTAGAATTTAATGTTTTTAGTGTGAGATGTGCTTTTCAACCCCAGAACAAAAGCAAGAGACCTTGCTATGATGCTGGCTGCAGCTGATAAGAGGCTGCCATTATCCTCAGTGAAACAAGTCCTGTACTAGCATAGACTGACAGGCCTCTCAGAGGTATTTGCTCTGTAAATACCTGGTTTTAAATGTATGCGTTGATAATTGCACACATGAGCTGGCATTGCTGTAAAAGAGTTTTAGTGGGCCAAAGTTAGAGAAGATTTTTTCTAACTTAAGACCTGCATAAACAGGGAGTTATTAAATTGGACATTTTTTAAAAGAGGAAAGTTTGAGTGTTAAGGTCAAGTATCAGAAAATGAGTAGGAAAACGTCAACGAGTAGTGTCACAGGCCAGTGTGGGTTTTCCTCAACAAAATGAGCATGATACATTCTTTTACGCTTTGACTGTGGAGCTTTTCTGACCTTTTTCCTGAAGTGATTATAGTGGACCTCTTTTAGATGTGATCTTTTTCGGCCTTCCCTGCAGAGATTTGTAAACCAAAACCATGATCTTTACATAACAATAGTTTTCATTCCTAAACTTAGACAGAGTTTAGCCATGCGGGTGACAGGTCAGTAAACAGTCATCATATGAGTCAGTTTTCCAACTAACAAATACTGTTTTTAAAGTCTGAAACATATTTTTCTGATTTTTACGGGAAAATATTCTACAAATTAACCAGATTTGGAGTGTTCCCTAGCCAGGCTGTTCTCCTTGGCTTGGCTACACATTTAGCTAGCTGCTCCAGCAGCTCAATAACATAATAAGGCCCTCACTCCTTTCAGTTTCTAATTAAATCTACCAGAGAGAGCAGATCAGCTTAATTGTTTTCACCTGGATTTTATGTCGCCACACACCCAGAAGTTGCAGCACGGTTTCACACTGATCACCAGCAGTTGACACGCTGTGCCGGGCTCTCGGAAAAAGCATCCAGTATAAGATAGAGAGAGAAAGAAATATGTCAGAGGTAATTGTATACTGCAGACTAATTTGTGATTGGATACTTTAAACCCTAAACCCTGCAGATTTTCTTTGACTCACAACACACATATTGTGTTCTGACAGGAAGTCATACCTCTTGATCTTTGTTAGATTTTGTAACACTATAAAACAAAACTTGAATCTATTTTAATATGAATTTATGAGACAGATGAACTGTTTCCAACCATCTTTACAAAGACACTATCTTGATGTAATACCAAAAGTCCTACCCTTGTGCTGAGACACACACAAACTCACCCATGCAGGTACCTGTGTGCACATTTATCATTGTGCACATATGCATTTAAATTCCAATAAGTAAAAGAATATCCCAACCATTTAACATCTCACAGAGCTACATCATTGTAAAATATGAATAATACAAGTGCAAGTGCAGATTCGCATTTTCCAATTAGCCCCTCGCTCCTTGCCTTAAAGGAGCTATAAGTAAGATATTTACTGTAAAATTAACCAAAATCCTTCTCATTTGTCACCTGGGATGGAAGTAACATTCCATATAAACAATCCGCCCTCTCCATCAACAATGTCTTGCAAAAAAAAATTCTCCTTTCAAACCTAGCGAACTCTGGTTCAGAGTGTAGCCCCTGTTTACTTCCTGGTTCCTGAGCCTATCATATGAGAGTTCCCAGGGTTCCCAAAACAGAGCGCAGCATTTGGTATTTTATTTTGGCAAAAGAGCAGCAGCCTGCTAACATGGAAGCCAGTAAGAAAAGCAGACCAGAAATAAAGCAGAATACAACATCATAGACCTATCCTGTGGAAGTAAAAATTCTGTGCAACAACAGAGTAAATGGCGAGTGTCCCTGAAAGGCATTGTGTTCGTGTTGTTCTGTTTCTAACCGCTATGTGTCATTATTACTTGTTGTTTCTTTAAGCTCTATCTGTTTTATTGGGTAAGGTGTTCTAGTTGTTTCTGTGGAGTAGGTGCAAGGCTAAAGGGAATGTCTTTATACTTGAATACAAGAGGTTGAAGCTGTCCCTGCAAACCCCTTGACAAATGTAAATGTTCTTAGTTCACCTATTTTCATATTCTATATTTTCTGTCAGTATATTGGCAATACGATGGCAAATAGAAATACATGAACCCCTTGTAGACTCATTTAGCACAGCCAAGGTGGCATATGTGTTCCACTAAGCCTGTTGATGAATATTCTACACATACCAAAGATGGTACTGGAGGCTGATATGAAGCACATCTAGTTGTGAGAGTTTAGACTAATCAGGCTAAGCTAATCTCCAGAACAAATATTCCAGTTTGTGTTTGTGCTTTTTCTAAATTAACATTCTCTACTTAATTTAGAATCAGCTTCAAACCAAAATTATAATTTTGTCCTTAATCATTTATTGTTATATAATTATAAAACAGATAATAAAGGTTTGAAAACTGTTTTTGTCATTAAGGTACGTTGATCATGACAATTTCTTTCTTCATCAACAAATTAATTGATGAGTGCTTACACAACACAAATTGCCATATTGAGTCAGATCTGTTGATTTGACAGAAATGAGGGAGAACTGATCATGCTTCTAGAATGAAGAATGGATATTCTTAGAGGAATTTTTTATGCTAAAGGTGACAAGGGATGGGGAAGGGGTATGAGCTAATAACAGGGCTAACCCTTGGAAATGGGATTCAGAACAAACAAGTCTGGGCAAGGAGAGCATTGCACTCCAAAAATCTGGCCTTTATGAAGAGTGGCAAGAAGAAAGCTGTTGCTGTAAGAAAACCCATAAAACTTTGTTTTCTCAGTTCGCCACCAGCCATGTATGGGGCTCAGCAAACATGTAGAAGAAGGTGCTCTGGTTGGATGAGACCAATGTTTGACTTATTAGGCTAAATACAAAGCTCTATATTTGGCACAAAGCAAACACTTCCCTTCACCTTGAATACACCAAGTCTCAGTGTATACCCTGGTGTTGGTGGCAGTATTATGCTGTGTGGATGCTTTTCTTCGGCATGGACAGTACAACTAGGGAGGATTTATTTCAAGATAGATGGAGCTGAATAACATGACAGTCCTGTTAGAAAAAAAATAGATGCAAAGGCGATTCACATTCAAGTAAAGCACTGACCTTAAACATCCAGTCTGAGCTACAGCGTAAAGTTTTACATCAAATGGCCTAGTCAAAGATCAGACCTAATCTGTAGCAAGACATAAATGACTGTTTACAGAAGCTCTGCATTCTGACTCAACTTGGTCTGTTTTGCTCATTATAATGGGGAACAACGTTATGAATTAAGCTGGTAGAGACAGAGCACTAGAAGACGTGACATAATTGTAGGCAAGGGTTTTTATACATATATATTGATTCAGAGTGGCTGAATATAAATGCCACTTCACAATTATGCACTACTCTGTGTTGGCCTATTGCATACAGCAAATTCTCAATAAAACACATCAATGTTTGTGATTGTAATGAGAAAATGTGAAGAAAAGGTTGGGGCTTAATCAATAAATTGCTAACATGGTATCTATGCTTTTTACACAAACTTCGTGCGGAAAAGAAACGTGGAGGAAGAACTGAGATGCAAAAAGTGCTACAAGATAAGAACAGCTTTAGACGCAGCAGGAGGGTTTCAGGAGGTAGTGGGTAATTCTTGGTATCTTCTACAATTTAAATTATATAGTACTTTCAGGTTAGCTTAGCTCTCCGTCTATTCCAGTCTTGAAAGTCGGGTGACAGATGAACGATGTAGTCAGGCAGGGAGGGAGCAGGAATCTCTCCAACTATAAGAGAACAAAGCTTATTGAGAAGAGGACTGAAGGAAGAGTTCTGCTTGCTCCACTCAGCTCTCTAACATCATCATTAGCACATGAGGGAGACCAGACCTCACCGCAGATAGATGTTTGTGTGTGTGTGTGGCCATTGATCCAAGAATCCCTGCTGTCAGCATGAATGAGCAGAGAACTGATGAAGGACAAGAGATGGGGGGCCGTTGTGGAGTTCTCTATCCTCTCTATGATTTACCCTCAATTTGGCTAATAAGTGTTTTGGTTAGTTTGTGTGTGTGTGTGTGTGTGTGTGTGTGTGTGTGCGTGCGTGCGTGTAGGGATGAGGGGTGGGTTGGTTGTGTGGTCTTTGTTAAGGCGGTGAAAGCCATCTTTCCTTGACTCGTGCCTTTAACTCTCTGTTCTACGCTTGGCTTCATTCTTCGAGCCTTTCCCAGTTGAGTGAGTGAAACAAAAAATCTGGACTATGGAAGGAGAACAGGGGGGAAAAAAGAGAGTGAATTCCTGTAAACTGGTGATTCCCCGGAATATAAAGCCCCTGTGAATAAAATCAGAACAATTTCATGGTCTGGCCTTCCCACAGTATTATTTAAGTAATACCCTGTTATTATTGAGGAGAGAGGGAGAAATGTGAAGGACTATTATCTTTATGTGGGTCCTTTAATTTTAATGTGCCACAGATTTATAGCTGGGCATTCCAGTGGGGACGCTCCTCCCTGCTCTTTAAGACAGCGGGCGGGACGTGACCACAAGGCTCTCACAACAGCCACTACCTTCTGACAAACAACCAAAATCCCCACGATCCCTCCCAACACTTTGTCCTGGCCTCCTCACAGCTGTCAAACAGCCCTCAGCTGCTCCTGACAGCCAGATGATCCCCGACAGCACACCTACCCACCTCTGCGCATGGAAGCTAATGAGCTTAAAACTGCTAAATATTGAGCTGCTTGTGTTCCAACTCAGATTACTGACTAATCTAAGTTGATAAAAACCCAGAGACACCTTTGTCCAACAGGAGAAATTAGAAACCAGGTTCTGAAATCATTTTCTAAGATTCAACAAGAATCCTTTTTTTCTTTCCCTCTCTGGCAGATTAATGAAATTGATTAACTTTAAAGCCAGCACTCAGGGAGAAGACTCAACAGCTGATTTAGGGGTCTGACTTCATTGAGATAAGAAATGTGCCATTTGTGTCAAAAGATCTCTTTACAATCCTTTCAACTGTAACATTTCACTTTTCAACCACTAACCCAAGATGGAAGGTAGCCGGGTTTTCTGTTAATTCAACCAAAGTTTGGTCCGAAGTTAAAATCGGCCTTTCTGTCTAGAGGTTTCAGGTTCTCCCTGTGTATGGGTTTTTGTGCTGGTACTGTGGTTACCAAAAATACCCATCTTAGCTTATTTTGACTTAATTTTGACCCATGTATTCTGACCACACCTCCCTTTGGACTCCTGGGATATGCTCAGAAAAGTATTACATGTTTAATGAAATCTTACATTTTGTTTTCAAAGGTGTACAGAGACACAAACTTGCATTATTTCATTCTGTCTGTGTTTAATGTATTTGTAGCTCAGACATCTGTGACTCTTATGTACACTGCATTATTTCACAATGTTTTCATATCATTGTCCTTGAACCACCCCCCACCCCCCATCTCCTCCCCTAGTCCTTCCCCATAGTTTCTGAATGAGCTGGTTAAAAAGTGATCGGGCCGTAAGACACTTCCTGGCAGACAGCTGGTTGGTGTTTCACTACAGCTAATCTTACACACATTAGGTCAAAGGTTTACTGGACAGAAAGCCATTTAAATGCAGCCTTGGAGCAGGTTAATGATGTGTGACACTCTGGAGCTGTGAAACACTTGTTCTCACCCTTTGTTCACCCTGCAAATGTGACTACTGTGTACCAGCGGAGAGGCAGTTAATGGATGTTTTGTAAGATGAGTTGCATCACATTGTGCTGAACATTTCTTGAAGTCATGTAATTTTTATCTTATGTTTAAAACCACCTTTATTCAAGTATTTAAAAATTTTTTTTTCTGGTTTTTGATCAGGGGTCACTGTGCCCCATTAATCAGCTCTACTTTCTTTCTCGCCAGGCACTTCACCGGCCACCACCGCTCCCAGTAAAAGATCACCACCTGTCTCCAATGCGTGAAGACCCTTTACCTGTCCAAGCAAATGAGGAGAGGTCACAGAATGCAGGAGTAGGAGCAGCAGGCGGATGTCCTCCCGCTGCGGCCGGCAGTACTGGCAGCAACAAGAAGCCACGATCACGCACTAAGGTACAATCACTAAAATTCCTCTTCAACTTTTTCCCTTGGTTCAGCTAACATCTTGTGGCTGGGGTCACACTATAAAATGAGTCATTCAACAGGCCAGTGAGTCATTCAATAGGCCAGGGAAGCAGAGCATTAATCAGAAAAGCAGCCACGATGTCAGAGGTGCTCTGGCCAGAGGAGATCAAAATGAAACTTGTTGGTCTCCATGTGGTGGCAAGATCAATCCTGGTAGAAAACCGGTTGGAGACTGAAACAGGAGTGGAGGTTCACCTTCCAGCCCGACAACAATCCCAAACATACAGCCAGACTACTGGTTCAGATCAAAGCTTATTCATTCGTTAGAATGGCCCATCCAAACTCAAAATCTGGACCTATTCAGTTGAGAGTTGGTGGCAAAACTGAATATTAATGCTTATAAATATCTACCCAATCTGAGATTGAGGTATTTAGCAAATAAAAATGGGAAAATCTTTTAGGCCCTGTTTACATAACAACGGCACGATTCAAAGGAACATTTTTATTTCTTGCACAGAGATGGCTCATGCGCCGTATGACAGACCGCACATGAGCACGGCATAATGGCTGCCCACAATTAAAAAAAAAAAACACACGGAAAAAGAACATAGCAATAATGGTAGATATCAGAGTACTGTTTTTGCTGCTGACTCTTGTGAATATAACTATGGCTCTTCAACATGGTGCTCATAAGCACAGTTGGACCGTGCTATGTATCCATAGGAAAACCTTATTCTCTGCTATTCTGAATGTTTATCAGTTGTGGCAATTTTTAGATTTTACATATATATAAAATAAAATGAGCCAGGGATTCTTTGTACAAACAATTACATTTTCCCTGTTTAAACGATAAAAGAGACCAAGACATTTTCCAACCATTCCACTCTGGAACCAATTTTCAAATTCTGCCGTTGTCAGAGAAAACATTTGCCGCTGTTGTGTAAACAACGCCTAAGAGTTTTTGCACACGTCCGCAAGGTGAGTTTTTGCAACAACTAGTGGTGTGGATGTGTCATGAAAATGGAGTTTGTACTAAGAACATTTTCATGTAAATGTATTGACAGAAACAAACAAACAAAATCCAATTTTCGATGGATCATTGTCATGTGATCAGTATAGAGGACCAACTCTGACATAATTAAAAATACATACATAGATAAATAAATGCTCAATAAATAAATTAACATACAATTAAATGCTCAAAAAAACGCACCAAATAAATAAATAAATGTAGGCAGTAAATAATTCATACAATGAGACATAAATGTACATATCTCTTTTAATTAGCTTCTTAATTTATTCACCTTTGTATTAATTACCTTATTTATTTTATCCGTTGTTTCTACTTTATTTATTAATTACGTATTTTTAAAGGTTTTTATTGATGCATATGCTTTAATATTTTTATATGCTTTATTTTTCCTTTGTAGTTTTTACCCTATTTATTATATTAATAGTAATAGTAATATCATCTTTATTGTCATTGAAACATACATTGAAACATACATTACAACGAAATTTGTTCTTTGCTTTTAACCCATCACCCTTGGGGAGCAGTGGGCTGCCATGTGCGGCGCCCAGGGAGCAATCTGGGGTTAAGGGTCTTGCTCATGGACCCAGAGCGCAGGCGCTGGGAATCGAACTGGGTACTTGCATCATTCTCTGAGTGCAAGCGCGCTGCTCTAACCACTAGGCCAACACTCTCCTATTCTTCAACGCTATTTATTTCTGACTGTCCTTTTCACATTTCTGCATGGATTTCTGCCTCATTATGCAAATAAGGAGGGGTGGGTCTTAAGGGGACAACTTCTGCCTATTGGTTGGTTAGACTGCATAGATGAATCTACATGCTGCTGCCATCATTGCTGACGCAAACGGCCACAGTCACAATGGCTACCCAGGTTATCAGTGAGCTGAGGCTTTTAGCAACTTCATTTGAAAACAATGCTGTAATTCCTGACTTTATTATTTGTGGTATGGATGCTCTGACAGAACATGTGTTTCAGTTAGCTATTACAAAGATTAATAAATAAAGATATATATATATACACACTTAATTGAATTGAATTAATGCTTACATTTATTTTTTAGGGCATTTTTTCTCAATTTAGTTGTATACTTATTTATTTCTTCAGCATTTATTTTTAAATATGTCAAAGTTAGTCCTCCATAAAGGTGTATAGCCATGTTATTTGACTTTTTTTTCTGTAGCTCACTCTGGTTGCATACAAGGTTTTTATGGAACATCATCATGTCCTGTTAGCATATTAGTGGTTATTTTGGTGTTTGATTCTTTGTTTTTGCTAATTTTATTTAGTAAATAAAGCCCCTTCATGTATATTTATAATAACAATGGAAGTACGACTCTGCGCATGCGCAGCAGGGGTTAAAATAAGGAAGCGGCTAATGGCTATTAGCATCTCCCAGCAAAACAATGAATAATGGTCCAAGATTCAGTGGGGAAAAAAAACGCAAAAAGATATATGATTCCAAGAGGGAAAACACTAAAACAGCCCTGGGAATACAATATGAATGTTGGTGTTCACTAAGGCGGATGCTAAAGCTGCCGATTACTCAGGTGTGACCACAGAGTTCATTGACATGAGTCAATTTTCTGATATGAGGCTGTTAAAGTTGCTCTAGATCAATGTATTTAATTAATACATTAATGGTCTTCGATCATGCCATGCTGCCGTTTTACTGCAAGGCATTGCAGAGGGTCAGGCTCGATCCGGCATTATTTGCATGTGATTTATTAATTAAGCAAACCGACATTCTGATAGTTCTGCGATACTGCCGGTAGATGGTGCCACGTCTGTTTATATCTGCTCATCGAGCCCAATGCTGGGTTCTATTTAGCCATTAAAACACCATCAGGGTGGATGGTTGGTGTATGTGACCTTATTTTATCATGATCAAATGGTTTTTTGGTCTTTTTAATAAGCATATAATTTGGCTATATACCTTTAAAAACAGGCACTTATTCTCTAGATGTTTAAGGATGGTGCAGACATACATCAAAAGGAGCAAAAAAATTTAGCTCTACAAGTATTTTCTCTTTCCTTTTTTGTATAAATTGTTGAAAAAGTTTCTGCACCACTTTGTGTTGGTCTGTCACATAGCATCTCATAAAATACACTGGTTTGTTTTTCTTTCCTTCTAGATTTCCTTAGAGGCCCTAGGCATCCTGCAAAGCTTCATTCAGGATGTGGGCCTGTACCCCGATCAGGAGGCAATCCACACCTTGTCTGCACAGCTAGACCTCCCCAAACACACAATCATCAAGTTCTTCCAGAACCAGCGCTATCACGTCAAGCACCATGGCCGCCTTAAGGAACTGGGCGAGGGGGCAGCTGCCAGCGGAGGGGTTGATGTGAGTGAATACAGAGACGAGGAGCTGCTCTCTGGCTCGGAGGATCCTGAATCTAGTGAGGATGGAGCTGAGGAGATCTACCAGACAGCAGAGGGGAGCACAGGGGGCTTGAACCAGCCTCCAACCTCATCCAGCTCCACCTCCAGTCAGTCGTCCTCAGGTACCAATGTTGCTCAGGAGGAGTGCAAGGATAAGGGGCCCAGCCGACTTGGTGGTCCTCTGGTTCCTGGGAGCTCCTCTTCCAGTCCCCAACAGCAACAGACTGACTACCAAAGGTAGAAACTGACAAACATCATCAGATTGAGAAGAAACAGGAGAAGATTGGGAACTTGTCAGGACAGCAGCAAAACAACTGGGTGGTACATGAATGTCTGTACAGGCACACTGAGTTGAGATCTTTTATGTTGATGACTGAAACAACCAGACTGACCAGTTTATTGTGACAATCTCAGATTTGTGGAATTTGTGAATTTACCTCACAAAAAGACTGCAGGTTTATAGGAGTGGTTGTATAACTGTGACAAATTTACCACAGACATTTTTCAATTTCCCCCCTTAGATTTATAAAAGGCAGGAAAGACCTTTGCTGCTCAAGCAGAAACATTCACACAATTTCTCAGCCAAAAAGACAGTGTGATGAAAAGGGAAGTTCCTCCACCCAATTGCTGAAATCTGAGGAAGCCTCACAAGGAACATACTCACCTACGTGTTTTTTTCTCCCAAGTGGTGACAGGAACCTGAGGCTTTCACCGACGCATACATCCTCAGGAGACTATGGCAGTGCTTTTGCCTGCCTCAGAATGCACATGGACAACACTGTGCATCATCAAGCTTTAATTCACCGAGGGGAGAGGCCGAATTATGCTTCAAACTCACTGGTATTGCTGTTTAGCACTTAAGGTCCACAAAGACTGACACTTTTCAAGTGTGATGTTGTGTTCTCCTCTTAAGGAAAAGTGTGCCAGGAGGATCAAGAGGAAGCAGTGAAAGAGGGACACTTGGGCCTGCCCCCTTCCTGGCTCCACTCGCGAGTGTGTGGTGGAAGAAAAAAAGGCCCAGAAAGTTTAAAGACAGCGCCTAGATGTTCAGCAACCAAACAATCAGTCACTTTATGTGTGGTAGTCGTCCCCCCTCCCTCCCTGCCCACAGTCCCATTTCACCACACCTTCCCGCACTTAAACTTCACCAAGCCTATTTATTGCTATCTTTGTCCATGATTATTATTATCATTATTTTTATTATTGTTGTTATTATGGTTAGAATTGCTGTCACTGCGTGCTATTTCTAGGTTTTATTTCCATGGTTTAAAACAGTGGTTTTCAGAAGTGGGCGGCTGTGTGGACAACAGACAGTAAAGGTTTGGTGCCCTTTCAAATGGCAGAGGGAAAAGACAGTGAGGGTGGACGAAAATAAAGAGAAGCAGTTACTGAGTGTTACTGGGTAAAATAAAATGTCCTGTCGCGTTGTATTATGCCATTTTTTTACTAGCTCTGTTTCCCAAAAATAGAAAATACTTCTTGGAAGGAAGAATCCAGTGTGCTTCTTTTTTGCTGCAGTTGATGACAATCTACTTTTTTGAGCTCTTAAAGAAAAGTGGCAGGTTTGACTCTGTTGTTAGCTTTTAATGTGTGTAAATACCCAAAATGGGATAAATTGTTGTTGTTATACTTGTTTAGTTTTTTTTCTGAGTGTTTTTAAATGTTTGAGCCAGTTTGGAGAAACAGAGGACTCAGTGAAAAATTTCATCAAGGCTATTTAAAAAAAACATGCTCTTCTTTTTTGATGTCTGGTGCAGTTGTGTAAGCGTGCAGTATGTTTGAAATACTATCTAAGCGCGGATAACGTCTGGTTCGATGATCCTGATTGGCTGCTACACAAACAATGGGCTGCCTTTTCAATCAGTAATCTGTATGATGATATTGTGCTTTTTTTGTGTGACAGGAATCAGGGTTAGACTCAAGTAATGAAATCTTTGTCCATAAATGTTGAAGTGAATTAAAATTTGTGCATTCAAAAGTGTTTTGTATGGATTATCTTGTGTGGATCCCTTCAGAAAAAGCACAAAGAAATCCAAACTTTATATAATTTATTTAAAAAATCATACATAGATTAATCAGCATGTAAATCAAACCTGAATAAATCAGTGGTATTGATAATTTGAAAATGAAGAAAAAGAAAGCAGAGGTTTTTAGTACAAAGCTATCCAAAGGGTTTCTCCTGTTACAGATTTCTTCTGTTTTTTCTTTTTATATCACAATTTAATGTTTCAGATCATTATCAGAGTATAACATAAATCAGACAAAGAAAACCCAATTAAATTAAAAAAATTCTAATTATTTAATTCATTGAGGGAAAAAAGCTATCCAAACAAACCTTGGCCTGAGTGAAAAGTTAATTACATCGTCAACCTAATAATTGTTAGTACCTCCCTTGGCAGCAACAACTGCCATCAAATGTTTGCAATAAGAGGTAACACCTCCTTTTCCACCAAAAGTCCAGAGATCTCAGATTATTGGGAAAAAAATCTCGGGTAACTTGTATGCTTTCTGTTTCCACTCCTCTAAAAGGACGTGGGAAATTGATTTAAAGGTACAGTAGATGATCTTTTTCGGCTTCGAGTTCCGGGCGATCACCTTATCTATTGGTTGTCCCACTTACCAATCATTCTGACGCACTCACCTAAAGTCAGTGTGCAAACCGCTTACAAGTTTATGAGAAGAAGAGGAAGGCCTCAGAAGAAAAAAATGTGAATTGGGAGATTTTTTCACGCGATCCCACTGAGGAGCAGGTAAGATGGTCTTACGCATGTGCAGTTATTCAAAAAGGGACTTGGGCGTTTCTTACCTACATTTACGGAAAAATTCTCCACCATACGTTTAAATCAGCCGACTGATGAATGGGAAAGTATGAAGAAAACTGCATTACACCTCCAGTTCAGCGAGTGGTGGTAAGAAGAAACCAAAGTTCTCATTTTTGTTCCCATTTGTTCCCATCCTTACCTCAGCATAACATCCATCACCTTTCACGTCAGGGTTGTAATCATAAAAATGAAGGCTGAACTGTTGCTCCATTTTGTGTTTTGTTTACTTAATCCTCAAAGAACTCTAGCAGTTGTAGTGTTGGCATGTGTTAAAGATGAGCAAATAATTAATTTCCAAGTTTATTCTCCTGCTCTTCAGTAAGACTTTAGTTAAATCAGTCACAAATGAAACACTAAACCAAACATGAATGTTAGATATTATCTGACTAAATTATATCTCTGTTTAACTTCCACTCAGTGATGAAAGCCAGTGAGAGTTTAAAAACAAGGTGCTGGGGTGTAGTAAGCCTGGACCGCCCGGTAAGCTCACAGCTGGCTGGCTGTATGTGTAGTGGCAACAGACATCTCCAAAAATGTTCCAGTACTTTTGCAATTAAAAGATATCTTGATAAATAGAGCAGATATTCGAGCTTTACAAAGCTACAGAAAACACCATAAAAAGTTATTTTTGTGTCACAAAAAGTTTAATATATCAAACTGCCGTCATTGCATTTCCGTTTGAACAATCTACTTTGATCCCACCCTTCAACCATGCGAGAGTATTGTCCTACACCCAGACAAGGACACTTTCCGGGAAAGTGTTGACCAGAGAAACTGAAATTACCTAGATAAAATTGTGTCGATACGCATTGAGCGCTTTCTAAATCCCTGGTAATGACTGAAAGTCTCTGTAATGGAAAAAGGGCTAATGAGTGTTAACATCCTGTGGAGGAATTTTGGCCTACTCTTCTTTTCACAGTTGTCTAATGTAAGCCACAATAGAGGGTTGTGGAGCGTCAATTACCAGTTTAAGTTTTTTTTTCACTCCATGACAACTTTATTTGAGTCTAGGCTTCATTAGGATATCGCAAAACCTTAATTTGAGGTATTTTTGGCCATTCAGTTGTGGCGTTACCAATGCACTTTGGATCACTGTGTGTTTCAGCCTGAATGCGCTTTAATTTAGGGTCAAGAACATTCTCCTTTTCCAAATTCCTAACAGTTATATTAAGCAAATACCTAACTGCATTCATTTCATTTTATGTGCCTAGCAATCATTCTACATCAACTCTGGTCAAAAGGCACTTTACAAAACAAACCAGTTCAACTCAGATCCAGCTACATAGAAACCAACTCATTCCATTCACATTTACAAAACAACCCAATTCCTGTCAATACACTACAAGCATAGTCATATTCTGAGCCTATTACATATTTCCTGTTCAATTGGAATTCAAAGCCTGCTGACCCTGTATGATTATGCATTTGGCACACACTTTTATCCAAAGAATCTTACACATAATCATATAACAGTAAGGTTGGTAACAATAATAATATGCAATATGCAAATACAAGAAAGAGGAGAAAACATCCATCCATCCATCCATCCATCCATCCATCCATCCATCCATCCATCCATCCATCCATCCATCCATCCATCCATCCATCCATCCATCCATCCATCCATCCATCCATCCATCCATCCATCCATCCATCCATCCATCCATCCATCCATCCATTGTCCTCCACTTGAGATCTGAGATCAGATCACAGGGGTAACAGTTCCAAGACAGAAACCTAGACATCCCTCTCGCCAGCAACATCCTGCAGCTCATTCTGGGGGACCCCAGATGTTCCCAGGCCTTCCAGCAACTTCTGGGTCTTCCCCAAGGGCTCCTCCCAGTGGGACGCTCCCGGAAATCCCCCAAAGGGACCCACTCAGGGGGCGACCTAATCAGATGCCCAAACCACTTCAACTGTCTCCTTTCGATACAGAGAAATAGCAGGGTAACAGAGCTCCTCTCCTCATCTCTAAGGCTGAACCCGGCTACCCTCGGAAGAAGCTCATTTTTCCTGCTTGTATCTTGGATCTCATGCTTTCAGTCATGATCCATGCCTCGTGACTACAGGTGAGAGTTGGAATATACACGGATCGATTAATCAAGATATTATCTTATTTTTGCCCATCTCTATCTTCACAACAAACTGAGCAGCACCATATTAGTGCAGCTGTAGCGCCAATCTGTCTGTCCATCTCTTGTTTCAACCTACCATCACTTGTGAACAAGACAACGAGATACTTAAACTCCTCCGCTTGAGACTGACCCCCAATTCAGAGTGGGTAATCCACCTTTTTTATGGTTGAGGACCATGGCCTTAGACTTAGAGGAGCTGACTCTCATCCCAACCACTTCACACTCAGCAGTGAACTGCTCCAGTGAGCACTGGAGGTTGTTGTTCAAACAAGCCAACAGAACCACATCATCCATAAAATGCAAAGATGCGATCCTGAGGTTACCTGATCAGAACCCTCCTCTCTATGCCTAGGGTTTGAGATCTGGTCTATGAACATTACAAACAGGATTGGTGACAAGGAGCAGCCCTGGCAGGGTCGAACTCGCACTGGGAATAGGCCTGACTTTGTGCCAAGAATGCGGACACAGCTCTTGTTTTTTGCACACAATGACTGCATGGCTTTCAAAAGCTGTCAGTTACCCCATACTCCCACAGCTCTCCCATACAAAATACCTGAGGAACATGGTTGTAAGCCTTCTTCCGATCCACAAAACACATGTAGATCAGAGAATCATTCTCTCATCACCCCCTCAGCCATTCCACGAGAGAGGTTAAACCTCCTGGATCTGAGGTTCAACAATCAAGTGTCCCAGGGAGGCTGAGAACTGTGATCCCTTCTTGCGACATTGAAGGTTTGTGTCAACAATCACAGCTCTACAATGTCCAGAGCCTTCTGAAACTCAGGTCAAATCTCATCCACACCTGGCACCATGCCGCTGGGGAGGTGTTTAAGTACCTTGGTAACCTCTGCCTCAGTGATGGATTTGCAATTTCCCAATTTCTTAGGCTCTG
Source organism: Fundulus diaphanus (assembly GCA_037039145.1). NCBI lineage: Eukaryota > Metazoa > Chordata > Actinopteri > Cyprinodontiformes > Fundulidae > Fundulus > Fundulus diaphanus. The sequence continues at coordinate 10,598,095 of CM073132.1, forward strand.
CCTGAGTAATTAAGATGGTGACCAGGTGGAGGAGATCCTCAAGGGGCTCCTTCCGCCACCTAACAATGTCCTCAGTCCAGGTCCACAGTTATCCAACAACCCCCTCCACTTGAAGCTAACTGAAAATATATTTCCATAGTCTTCCTGCAGTCCTTCTGGCTGTCTGCCACCTGTTGGCTGCTTCAGGAGACCCCAAGAAGAAGTGTCCCCAAAATAACTCCTTTTTCAGCTTGATGGCTTCCATCACCACTGGTGTCCACTAGCGGATCCTCTGATTGCCACTATGACAGGCACCAACAACATTCAGGCCACAGTTCCTGGAAGCTGCATCAGCAATGGAGGGCCAGATTATGGTCCATTCCAAATCCATGTCCCCAATCTCCCTCAGGAGATAAGATAAATTATCCTGGAAGTGTGAATTAAAGATCACTCAGACAGGTTCCTCAGCCAGCTATTCCCAGTTCACCACCACCACTTGTTTGGGTTTACCAGGTCTGTCTAACAGCCTCCCCTGGCACCGTGTGCTCAGATTGGGACTTGTGAGTATCACCACTCCTACCCGTCATCTCTGAACCTGAGCAACTCTGAAGTAGGAGAGAGTCCAGTCCCTCTCCAAGTGCTGGGTTCCAGCATGCAAGATGTGTGTTGAGGTGAGTCCAACTATTTCTAGCTGGATACCTTTCAACGCACACAACAGCTCTGGCTTCTTACCTATAAGTGAGGTGACATTTTATGTCCTTAAAGCTTGTTTATGATCCCAGGGATTAGCACGCCAAGACCCCCACCTTCAACTGCCACCCAATTTGCATTGCACCCAATCCCGATGTTCCTCTCTGCAGGTGGTTGGCCCACATATACCCCGTTTACACTACCCTTTTTTAACCGAGCCGAGACCAGTCCGAGCTCGGTAACTGAGACAACTATCGAGTGTAAATGGAACGCAAACTGAACTGATCCGAGCTAGACACAACCGGACCGTGCTAAATGCAGACCAGTTCCAGAGGTGGGTTCGGCTGGGTTTTTCCTTATCTCGGTTATCTGATAACGAAGAGCGCATGAGCAGACCGCGTCATCTCCGTGCGGTCAGCTGACATTTCAGACATTCATAAAAATACTAGCTTCCCTACCGTGACACACGATTTCCAGTGATGATTCTGCTTAGCAGTGTGATGAACCTCAGCGTCTGTCGTTGTTTCCTGCGTCTGTAAATCCTTAGTAGACGTTCGTTTGTCTTATCCACTTCCCAAAAGTCAACTCTGTCAAGTAAATTCACCAAACGTTGCCGTCTTCGCCTGACTCGCCGCAAACAACGATGTATCACCAAACATAACTGCCTGAATGTTACGGGCGCCGCCATTTTGATTTGCTTGGTGCCGCCTTCAAACCCAGAGAGCAGTAGTACCGCAGATCGTCACTAGGAGGCGAGGAAACCAAGGAACCGAGATAGCGTGCTGTGTAAACGGTCGTCAGAACCAAGCTCGGCTTGGTTAACTGATCCAAGCTCGGACTGAGCTCGGCCTGGATCGGTTTAACAAGGGTAGTGTAAATGGGACTATAGAAGGGTTCTCCTGTTGTTGTTTTTTTCTTTAGGCTGAGCCCAGCCAAGCCACAGGGGCCAAGGCTCGACCACTAGGTGCTCTTCAGCGAGCTCCCCCAAGACCTGGCTCCAGGAGGCTTCCCCACTACCCTTAATCCAAAGGTAGTGGGGCAGCAGTGAGTTTCTTCTTTTATTGTGGTCTGCCATGCCATCAAGTTCTTCAAATCGCTCTTAGTCTGACCCCTTCCTTGAGGCAAATTTGCTATGGGGAACCCTACCAGGAGCTTAATCTCTGGACAACATAGCCAATACCAACAAATTATTGCAAAATGTTTTGTAAACATAGTGTGCTGATCCAAGATGCAGCTGCAAATGGCTGCCTCGGTACTTTGCTCGCTCAATTTTTGTGGGTTTTTTTGTGATGTGTAGACAACCAGAAAGCTTATTAGCCATTGTTCTTCCTTTTTATTTTTGGCAGATGGCAACCAACTTAACGGAGCATTACTGTTACCTACTGTTCCCGAATATGATGTTGGCCATGTTTATTTACCTTGAACTCACGTTTATTCTTGAGAGGTTTTGCAAGATTTCCTGTCTGACATCTGAATGTTCCCAAGTGGAATCTATTCATGTGTGATGTGTTGCGCTCGCCGTTTGACTGGACACCACACACTGTACGCACAAACCTGTATATAGTTACGATTTTTTAGGATTATGTGTGGTGTCTCTCAGGTTTTCAAAATCAGCTGAGTTTTAAAATCTTGCTGTGTGAACCTGGGATAAGCCTGTGGCTCGGACTATTAAGAAATGGACTATTGAGTCATAGCTGATATACAGACTGCATGGACTGCACTAATAGGAATGTTTTTGAAGCTTCAGCCTCTGACCTAAACCAACTAACTCATGTAGTGTCGTCATATCAGCTTCATGTGCGTGAAGACCATCTGGAGTTTCAACAATAAACCATGGTTTTCCTTACATTTGAGACAACTTTGTTGTACCAAATAAGAAGCTTTCCACAGTGGAGATCTGGCCATGTATAAGCAGACTTGAAACAAGTTAACAAAGGAGATAAAGCTAACAAAAAGAAGTTTCAATGAGAAAGTAAAATATAGTTTCTTCTTCACTGTGGAGGAGCGTGAAATCCATAACAAACTATAGGTACCCTCCTCCACATGCTGTGACGAGGATCGGAGCAACTTCTTCTGCAGGTTTGATCGTCAGACTTTCACACCTCTCTCCCACACAAAGGGCCCCCTAACCCCCACCAACACCTCTCCATCTCTGCCGGCACCATCAGGGCCTGCAGCTTTGCCGGAGTGGAGTCTGGTTATCAAAGAGGATCAAAGAGGAAGATATCAACAGTGCCTTCTGAGAAAAAAGCTCTGTGTACTGATGGTGTTTACCACCTCTGTCTGAAAACCTGCACTGATCAACTTAGCCCCATCTTCACCAACATATTTAACAAGTCTGTAGAACTGCTTGAAATTTCCACCTGCTTAAAGCACTCAGCCATCTTCAATCAGACCTATTGCTCGGAAGTCTGTTGTCATGAAATCCTCTAAGCATCAAACCGCAGGCCCCCCTTCTGGACCCCCTGCAGTTTGCTTGCCGGGCAAACAGGTCAGCAGAGGATGCTATCAACCTGGATCATCCTGCATCACCATTACAATCTGGGAATATATGACAGGATCCTGCCAACACTGAGTGGCCCACAGGGAGCAATCTGTGGTCAAGAGTTCATGGACCCAGATTAATACACTTAAATTTTGAACCACCAACTTTTGGGGCCTCTCCAGGACGCAAACACCCAGCTGCAACCACTAGGCCACCACTCCCATGTAAAACGTCCCAGCCTGGATTTGAACCCAGGTCTGCTGCGTGAAGGGTAAACTGTGCCACAGAGTGAGACACCTGTTGTCCTAATATCAAAGACAGACTGAACTGATTTTCACAGGACAATACCTGACAGACCGAGGTTTGTTTGATTAAAAATAAAAAATAAATTAAAAGCATTTAATTCCACGACAGGAGGAAGCTGAAATCAAACCAACAAATTCTCGATTCTAAGACTATTACTCTACCCACTGAGCCAGTTTCCCCACTGTGAAGCAATAAAGGACATTTTTATTCTATTTCATAACTCAAACCATATTGATCATGACAATAGGTCCACTTTATACAATGATATCCACTGTCATCAGATCTCAGCCCAATCTCATCTCAATAAGCACTCAAACCATGTAGGAATGATTCTGGCACCTTGTTGGATCTATGCCTGTCTGAAGGTGTGCCTAATAAAGTGGTTGGTGAATCTCAGCTTCTTAAGATGTATCAGCTCATCTTTTTTTCAGTGACATAAATCAACTACGTGTAAGGTGTTCAAAAGAAAAACGGGTAATGTCAAAGATTAATTGCTATACCCCCTTCACCTAGGTATAGCAATCCATCCTGAGAAAGAGCTGGGTAATGGAGAAGATAACTCTCTTGATTCAGGAGTAAACCTCCAGCTGTCATGGCCTCGGGAAGCTTTTTGACCCACATGCAGAAATCAATCAGGACACAGAATATTGCAAAGTTTGATCATATATTCAGAGGCACAGTGCACAGTAAGACAACAACTTATCTAACAGCTAAATTATGACAATCATGTGCATCAGTGGAACAACCACACTTGAAGCTGCCTCTCTAATGAGTTCCAGGTCTGCAGAGGTGTTTAACCCACTGCCAGGGGTTGTATCGGGCATTCTGTGGCTCTGTATGCCCATTCTTGACTCCTTCAGTAAACAATAGTGCCTGAGTACAGCTGATGAGCTGGAGGGGAGAGGTTTTCCAGCAGACCTGTCCCCACTCAGTTTGTCTTCTATGACTGAAGACAATCAGCTCATACTGTGATTCCGTCTGTGGAATGATTATACCTGCAGAGAAATTGTGTTTTTTTTTTTTTTTTTTATTTACGCACCCCTGTTAAAAAGCCAGAGTTTTATAACTTAAAATAAGCAAAAATCCTAAATAATTTCAGAACTTTTTACAGTTTGCATCTAAGGGAAAAACAAACAAATATGTTAGAAATAGAAATATAATTTTAAAAAAGATGGAGTAACCTGCATTTTGCATATACCCTTAAATGTATGCTTTATATGAGCCCCTTTACATTCAGTTCCAACATTTATTCTTCTTTAAAAACTTACATCTGACATAATTTACAGAGAAACAGATTAAACCGAAATGACGTATAGTATAAGGTATTGAATGGTAAGATTTATCACTTACTTATTTATTCTTCATTCAGCTAAAGCAGAGACGTTGCAGAGAATCAATGTGATCTCATCCCGAAACTCTCTAGAGACCCAATCAACTAGCGCTCTCTGCACATACCCTAGGTTTCTTGTGGCACATCAAATATGTCATAACTTGTAGAAATAATAACAACATTGCAAGACAAATAATGAACACATAACTGTAATCTTTAAGGATCATGACAATATATACTATGGGTGTGGAAAAAGAGATGCCTTTTCTCCCTATAAAAACATTAAGTCCTGGAAAAAGCCTGGATCTCAAAGTACCTTGTGGGAAAATGTGTTATGGGCCAATGAAACAAGGCTGACACATCTGGGCCATAATTCCAAAAGGTACGTCTGGCACAGAACAACAGAGCACACCACTAAAGAAACACCATACCCACAGTAAAACATGGTGGTGGCAGCATCATACTCACAGGTTACTTTTCTTTTTTTTTGATTAAACTTGTTTTTTTTCTGTCAAGTTGAATGAATTAAAAATTTATTTTTCAAAATGCCAATACGTTTTTCTTAGCATCATTGTGAGTCCAAATACACTTCCAAATCACAAATTGATTGACTCCATGAGTGGAACATGAACATTTTGGAATGATCCGGCTAATATTCAGAACTAAACCTGTAGAATCACCTGAACAGGGCTGTGAACAAGATATGTCCTCACAACCTGAAAGATAGAGAGAATAAAAATTGTGTGCTGAATATGAAGCAAAAGGTGCTTCAACAAACACAAGAGAATGCACACAACTGAGCTTTTTTTCATAAAACAGAGGTTTGTTTTTCCACTTGTATAGGATTTTCCTCTCACCAAAGGTGAGAAAAGTTTAGCTATGGTTCAGTAGCTTCTCATATACCTGCTGTGTACACTTTGGAGAGCCACTATACACTGACTTCTCCCCTCAAAGTCCCACAGCATTGCTGCCTACCTGAACATGGATAAAACCGGCTTGGAAATAAGCTGACCTGGTTACCAGGACAAAACAACAGAAAAAGGACTCAGCTGTCCTGTCTGAAACAAAGGAGCAGTCCCATATCTCCTCTACCCTTACTTTTAGTGACATTTAAAAAAAAAAAAAAAAAAAAAAAAACTTCTGTCGTTGTTACTAGCATGAATCACCCGGCTCTGAGAGTTTATGTTTTGCTGTCTTAGCAAATCCCAAAATGACTTTGTTTGATGGTGTTCAAAGACTGAGCAGCGTCTTGTCTTTTGAACAATGTTGTGCATTGTGTATAAACTTGAAGAAGGTTTGGCTTCGAGGAGGACAGTGGGAGGGGTTACTGGGGCTGGGGTGAGTGAGCTTCGTGGCCGCAGGAACCAAATATTGCTTCATTTGTACACAATCAAAGAAAACCAGTGATGGAAAAAAAAAAAAAACAACAACCCAAGAGGCCGATGAGGGTGGAATTTACTGGAAAAGCTGCATGACAATGCAGCTTCCTGTGTTTATACAGTAAAAGAATACACTTTTAAAAGCACAATTACTGAATATGGATATTTTAAGAAATTAAAAACCAAACTTCCACGAGGCACTTTCTAGCCAAGTCTCAGTCAGGCAGCCCAAACTAATCATTCTCCAACTAAATTCAACTAAATATTGTGCAAGATAAAGCTAATAAGTGGGCAGCAGCTCAGTCTGAATGCTGTACAAACCTGCCAGTTTCTCTGTAAGCAAACTCTACTTGAAATCATATTACCCAGAAGGCCTCTGTGGCTTTTCTGATTTATCAAACTGAACAAAACTGATCAACAGTGAATGCACATTTTACTTCTATGCTCCAAACCCGTTGTCCTGGAATCCTCCAGCGAACAATATGCAAAGGAAGGTGTTTAGGGGGACATCAACTTAATCTGAATGTAAATATTGTTCTCAAACCTCATATGTCTCTGAAGTAAACAGAAGCAAGTATCCTGGTTAAAATGTTATTTCCTTCCAGTGATTTGCTGCAGCAATAACAAACTATATTGCCACTATCTGCCTTCACACACAAATGAATTTGAGAGAAATGCCGCTCCTAACCTATTGGGTCTAATATGATGTCGGTCCAACTTTTGCAACTACAGCAGCTTTGATCTTCTGGCAAGGCTTTCCACAATGCTTTACAGCGTGTTCATGGCTGTTTCTGACTATCCATCAGGAAACACATTTGTGAAGTCAGACACCGATGATGGCACATCATTTCCTCTCTAATTCATCTCAAAGCTTGAGTTCAAGACTGTGCAGGCCAGTCCAGTCTTCCTCCACACCAAATCAGTTTATTCATGCCTTTGTGGATCTTACAGGTTTATGTCGGAACAGGAAGGAGGCATCTTCAAACTGTTACCACAAAGCTGGGAGCATTAAATCGTGCTACATGTCTTGTTTTGTTGAAGCCTTCGGAACTCAACAAGAACCTGACAACAACCCAATCGCTCGCACCCAGCATACCCAGCCTCCATGCCTTGGTGTTGTATTTTAAACACCATGGGAGTGACTGGAACACCTTAATTCAGTGATTTGGAATGATCAAAAGAATACTTTTAGCAATATTATGTATTTGTATTGTATTTGTGTTTGGGAACACTAAAGAATGGATACATCTCCCCTGTCTTTGACAAAGCTACGGTGTCGGTGTCTTTCTGCTCAAGAGTCCTGTGGTAAGCACCTCTGGTTTTCATTCACCACCATCCGTCCCATTCTCTTTCCACCTCGCCCCTAAATCTCCTAATTTAACTCATTATTCGCCCAATTGGTGGGCTTCAGTCCCCCCCCCCCCCTCTGCCTGGGGTCTGACAGGGCTGGTAGTCATTAGCAGACAGGGTTTGTGATGCAGTGGTGTGTTAGCAGACCTGAATGTACTCTCACACATATGCAGTGCCATAAAATATCCGAGCAGCCTGCAGGGTGTCGCTGCAGTTTTATCAGCTTCCTCGTCTTGCACGGCAGCTCTGTCAGAACTTGGACTGGAGTCAGCTCTGCTCCGTCGGGACAGACATGCAGACAGACAGACAGCAATGAACGCAGCAGACCACCCAGAGGTTTGTGGTTATCTGTGAAGCTAGCTGCAGCCTGGGTGTGTTCGGCTGAAGTGAGCTATGGTTCAGCCTCTTTTGGCAAACTGGGACTGATGATTAACTTTCATTGGAAAGGATCTGGGCTAACTTTAAGTGTCAGTGAAGCTTCATTAATTGTTTGTGTGATGGATGGGTCCGGGATTATTACATGTCACTGGAGAGCAGAAGGTTTACAAATGTGAGGCGGACCTCCCTTCTGACTCTTGAGACTAAGGCTTAGGTTGAGGAGAGCAAAAATAATATTCATTATAAGTCTTCCTGTAGCTGCTGGTTAACATGCTATCATGAAGTGCTTAAAAGTATTTGTTTATTCATTTTGTTACGTTAAAACAACAAACTTCAGTGTATTTCATTAGGATTTTAAGTGACCCAGAGCAGGGCATATTTGTGAATAGGACCTGAATATGTTACAACAAAAGAAGAGAACACCTGCTTGCAGTCAGGCGTAAACAAACTATTCAGATATGCACTGTCATGCACAGCAGTTTTTCCAGACTGTATTGTATTTATGTATTTATTTTTCCACCTGAGCTGAATGTCACAAAGTAAATATAGGCCTAACTTATAAATAAGAAATGCTAAGATATTATTTTTTCCACCGAAAAACACATTTGCCACTTCAGCAAGAGGGAGATAACATTAGACTCCAAAGAAAACTGAAATGGCCCAGCCTTCCAACAGCATTTAAACACACCATGTACGCACAAATCTGAAGCGTGAAATTAGTCTCAAAACCCACAATATTTTGATCCATTTTCTCTCCATATTTTTGTAGTATGCTGAGGAACAGTGTAATGAATTTTGTGGGTTAATACACCCAACAACTGCAATCTTTCCACCTCGCCCCTCACCCCTGTCATGTGACAGATATTCACTCAAAGCATCCTTCAGTGGGGACTACATCATTGCAACAACAAATAAAATAAAATTAAATTAAATAAAAATGGCAGATTCGCCAGAAGTCCATAACCTTGCTTAGCAGCTCCTCTGCAAATAATACAATGTTATTTAAAAAATCTAAGAGCTAACAGAGAAAACTGAACAGCTTGAAAAATATGACCCAAAAAGGATATAAATATATCTACATAGGTCCTTGACAAACTACATTCAACTTTTCTACATTCTGAGATTTTGTATATGTCCCCTTTAAAAGCAGAGATTTCTAACTCACAGTCCAGTTTCATTTTCTCTAAACATTTCTGGAAATCCTGCCCATTTTCAGAGTGGGATGACTGAGTTTTCTTGGCTTGTGCTTCTGTTTGTTGTTGCGTGTAAATGAGGCAGAGAGAGATTGACAGGTGTCTGGATACCCAGGGCCCCTCAGACAGCTGTGAGGGCAACACTGCAGGGCATTAGGCCTGATAGAGGGATGATTAGAGAACATTAGAGGTGAAGGAGGGAGAGGGGGCACAGCTGTTGCTACTAACTATTATTACCCACAAAGCAGCATCCAATGGGAGGCTTTCTGCAGAGAGAGTTCACACCTGTGGCCCCCCACAGTGCTCAGAAGATGATCTTGTAGACAGTCAGGAACATTAACTAATGGTCTAATAGTTAATGTTAACACTAAGTGGTTGTTGTTCCAAATCAAACGCAGAGAGCATTACTTGGTGACATAATTCAAAGATCCTACCGATGCTGCCTTTTAAACTCCAAAGTTTCCATGATTCAAATATCTTGATTTTTTTCCAGCAGTTTTCAAAACATTGGGGACATTTGACCAAAAAAGATTTCCTTAGGAGGATTTTAGGATCTATTTGTTACACTAATTATGAGATGAGGAGATGATGGAGTCGGATTCAGATTTGGCAGTGTGTGGTAAAGGGCTATTTCACCGCTTCATTTTTAGCATTTGGACCAATTTAGATCAGTTCTATTTCAAAATCTGCGAAACTTACAAGTTTAATCATACAAAACGTTAATATACATTATTTTGTCTTATGCTGCATTAAGCTTTCTGGTTCCCTTGGCAGTTTTTTATGTTTCAATTTATTTTTACACATATGTCTGTGTTCATGCAAACCTCATAGAATTTGAACATTGTTTATTGTGTGAGAACTTTTTAGTCATTGTTGCTTTTTCTCTTTCAGTCATTTATATAAACCCCTATCTAAATATTTTGGGCCATTAACTTCAACACAAAATCCTGCTTTGAATTCACCACCATTGCTGCTCTATTTTATTTATTTATTTATTTGTGTTAATATCACCTCAAAATGTCATAGTTATTGTTAGTGACCAGATGACCTTGTTTCATTTTGGATCCGTTGGGGAAAATATATAAGAAAAATATTTTCAAATCTACAAATTTGGACACCCCCAAAGTGTGATATTAACTATTATTTTAATTATAATTATTTATTTTAATTTATACACATAGAATGGCCTAAAAATAATGTTTTCTATTTATGTCTAGAAAAAGAGAGACTCCATCTGCTATAACAGGCTTCAAAGAGGTTAAAATTCCAACTAAATAAATTTATATTTGACATGTCTGCTAAGGACTGATGGTGTAAAAACATGTGGCCATCTTTTAAAGAGTGTTTTTGTGTCCAAAGGTATCAAGTGGAGCACAAAATAAAGGGACATCAGATGGTTAATTACAGATTCTGTAAATCTCAATGTGTAATACATGAAACCTTTAGTTTGATTCTAAAAATGTCAACAACAAAAAATGTGTTCCAAGGCCCATATTTGCTTTTGAACTCCAATCCAGTTTAATAACCACAAGGCTGGTTTAAAACCATGATCTTAGAGGGTCTATATGCCAAAAACAGTTAAATTAACCCTTTTTAAATTTGTGCAAAGAGCACATACTTTTCTGGAAGTTCTCTGTCAGTATGCCTGTGCAAATTCTCAGTTATCCGAGTCATCGCAACAGCAAACCAGACTTTCGCCTAGTTGTTTCTGAAAATGTTTCGACACCTATCAAGGGGTCTTTCTCTGTCAGTAGCTGTCTTTCCATCCAATTCTCATGCATATTTTGAGTGAACTTTAAAAAAAAAAGAAAAAAGAAAATGCGCATCAGACATGTCTCCTTTTACTGGTTTGTAGCAAATTAACCAGGAGACGCACAGCGTAATGTCGTCATACGTTGACGTTGGCTGTAATAAACAAAGAGTAGATGTTGCTAACTAGCACGGACCATAGATCAGTAATGGAGCAAGTAGTGATGGGTCAATGAGGCGTCATGAAGCGTTTCGACACATTGGCAAACTGTATTGATACTGCGCCGATACTGTGTCACTGAATACTGACACCTGCTGGACCTTAAAAACCACTACAGGCAACCTAGTTGACAGACTTAACTGACACTAATTTGATGACCCAGTATACACAATAATACAATTTAAGTCATTGTATGTTGCATGTATTATTTTATATTTTCATTTGAATTTGAAATATCTTTGATTTTTTTTAGATACAGCCAATAAATAATGTGAACCTGTATCATAACGTAATAACCTCTAAGTAAACCTCTTGTGAATGAGGATGATTGTGGACTGGCATTTTTTTTTTTTTTACAAATTTTTATTCAAAAAAATAATTTGTTCGTCAGATGATTTATTTCAATATCCTCAGCCGCACATCGCTTTTCTAAGACAACGAACACTCTCAGTTCTGAACAATTTCTTTGTGCTGCTCTTCATTTTTATGCCAATGGCAGCTTTTTAATAACGTAGGAGACGCAGAAAATCTTTCAGAGGCAACTGTATGTTGTACTGTCAGAAATGTTACTCAGTTATACTTTAAAGGTGTTCCAGAATGAAAGCAGTAATTTATTCTGTATCAAATTTTGGCACATCCAGCTCTAATTTTTCATTCTAAGTGGTTAATATAAAGTGAGGTTGGCACAAATTAAACACCTAAAAGACAATCAGTGTCAACTCATTTTTTAGAAGGATTGGTGAACAATGGCAAAAAGATGAACATCTCAGTTATTTCAATAACACACACCATCCCATAATTAATTGCATATGTTGAATATAGCCAATTAATGCTTTAGTTGAGTACCGTTAAACATAAGAAAAATTTTAACTTAACCTTACCTGGTTAAACTGCACTTCATCATGATTTGCTTCCATGTCCTTTCAATGCTTTTAGTAATCAATGCCCCCCCCCCCCTGGGGGCGCACACACACACACACACACACACACACACATACATACTGCCCCTTTTGTGTTGAACGAGTGAAGTGTGAGAAAACAGCTTTAATTCTCCATCACATAACTTTCATATTGCGCATGTATTGACTTTTTCAACAATTCTCTCTTGCGGTTTTCAGCAGCAACAGCATTGTTTCTTATGGTTTAATATTGTCCATATGGCTTCTTTAAAGATTTCTAATTCTATTCGCAGGACATGCGCACTTCCAAGCTTATTTCCTGCCATTGCCATGGTGAATCACGTTATTTGCGTTCCATTGATCGGACTTTTTTTCATGCTCATGCATCTGTTCTGAAACCAGAAACGCTGAGCATGACAGAGTGGTGTAGAACTACTCAGAGTAGCAGCTTTCTACTCAGTGTAGATCAGCCGTTTTTTATGAAACGAGGCTCAGAACAAAGACCCACAGAGCAACCTGCCCAACCATAAAGGCGTCTGCCCAACCCATCAATCAGTGGTGCGCTCCGATCAGCACCTGTCGTTCACAGAGCCGGGCCGTGGTATACAGTTTGGCGCGTCAGTCAGTTCGAAACAGTTCCTGTATCGGTCACGTGACTTTGCCTTTGCGATACGCGCTTCGACACGCATCGACACAGGTTTCGCTCTGTGAGCTCGACACATGCGCCGACGCATCGGTGTTGCCGGACCCATCACTAGGAGCAAAGCTTTAATGAATGTGGTGAGATTATTTTTTTTTTTGATGGATGAGATTTAGAAATGCTCACATCTCTTTGTCGGTCCACACACGTACCTGTTGTTGCTTCCAGACCTGTTTTCTAGCGTTATGGGAATATCTGAGAGACGTTGGCAGCAGAAACAACTGATCATTCATGTGAGGTAAGCTACGTCAGACCTGATTCGACAGTCCATCCATCTCCTCTTTAGTGCATTAGCTGTTTTTTGAAAATGTCAGAAACCACCTCAAGCAAGGGTAAAAACTTCTTTGCGAAATGTAGTGAGTTAATTCGAATTTTGCCATTTCTATCAACCCCTTCTATTACAATACTTAAAAATGCGCACTAAAATACTTTGATGGAAACGTGACTAGTCAAAAATCAAAACCACTAATGATTTGAACAAAGTATTATTTATAATGTGACAAATGAACGATGAAGGACGGCATCTAACTGTTAAACAACATAAAAGCCCCCCCCCCCCCCCCTCAAATTTCAGATTTTACAAGGATAAGTAATTCAGTCTGGGAACATAAAGGTTTTTCTACAATTTAATTCATACGATTTATTTGAGAAGGATAAAATAAAATTCCACGTTTCCAGACTTTCAATATTGCATAGAAACTCCGATTAAAACGCATGTTTTAAGCAAAAATGGTAATAGGGTGCAGATCAGGTGAAAAAAGCCTGGTTGGAGTTTGAATGGTTCAAAGAGGCGGCTGGTGGAGTACACCAACTCTAAATCACCGGAGAATCTGAAGGCAAGAGGGACAATAACTTGAGGGGCAAAATGGAAGCAAACAGTAAACAGCAGCAGACATTCAATTAGCCAAATGTTACACGGAGATTAACAACTGTTTTTTCAGGTCTTAGCTTTTCATCAAGACTTTTTGAATATGGCCTCTGACATTTCGAAGTGATCAGAACACTTTCAGATGTTGTCTCAGAAAATTGAGAGTGTGATGTGAAACCACAGTCATGTTTGTCTTACTGAACATGTGAGTTTGAGAGAAGGCTGCGACATGGTTGTTTATGCCGTTAAAATGCTGCTTAAAAAGCGTGCCGGTCGCATGGGGTCAGGTTTGTCTCGTCGAATCTGCGTCTATGTCAGACGAGATCTTCGATACGAGAAGGGAAACAGCTGCTGTGATTAAAAATAAATCACACTCAGCATTTCTCTAAACCCTGGAATAACTAATCTGGACTGGGACATGAATTATGCATGAAGGCAAATGTAATAATTTCTTCCATCAAAGGATTTGCTAAAACACATTAAACCAAAGTCTTGAATCCACTCATAGAAGATTGTTTCAGCACAGCAAACCTTGCAAAGATATTAGTTTAAAAAGTTGCTGGAGAATAAACTTCATTTGCAGGTATTTGGGCACAATCTGAATATATGAAAGTGCCTCTAATGCTTTGGCTTGGTCTTACATTTATGAGACTAATAATGAAGATTTTCTTTAGAGAGAAGAGTTGCTTGGACTTGGCCTGGACTTGTCAAACTGCCTGCAGGATTGTAATAATAAAATCACAGATCTACAGATTTTCTTCTCAGGTTGATCAAGCAATGATCAAATCCATGCGAGCTAACCATCTCTCCTCCTTGGCACAGCTTGGACCCCCTCAGGCTTTGATGGTGGGAGCTCTTACGTAATGACTGGTCAGAGTCAGATATCCAGGGCACCCCGAGGCCGTCCCAGGATGCCAAAGTCTGTCTAGGCAGTCGTTGATGCTTCTTGACAGAGAAAATGGAGAGTGGAACCAAGAATGCTTAAGCTGTTAGTTTTCTTCTTTGTCAGCGAGAAGTTGGTACCAATTTGTATAGTTTGGTTGCAGAAGCACAGTGCATTATTGTTTATTTGCAAATGCTTATTTTTCAACCTTATGAAGGTGTCATGATTTGGGTTTTTGTTTATTTTTGCCTTTGGACTTTTCTGGACCTTTCTCATTTAGCCTGTCACCTCTCAGCCACCAGCCATTATCCAATCAGCTCAGTCTGCCTCCAGCCACCACCCTGTTCTAGATCATCTCCACCTGTTTAGACTAATTAGTTACTCAGCTCACCTGTTTACCAGCCTACATTTACCTTCCTCTGCCAACTCTTCTCTGCCAGAACGTCTCTCCGTACTTCTCTCTTCACTGCTCTCTTCTCGTGTTGGTTCGCCTAGTGTGATGCGCCCTTCGCTACCGGATACTTTATGATCAACCAGTTGGACTCTTCAGTTAAGTCGCCTGTGTCTGCGTGCTGCAGTTCTGCCTGCTTTCCCGTGAGTTCCAGCCATTTGCTGTGCCTGTTCTGGTGGTTTCCCGGCCTACATCGCTCAGTCTGGTCTCTCCCTACCTGCATCATATGGTCTCTTCCTCATCTTTGCCTGCCTGCACCGTCTGCCAAGATTCATCTGCCAAGTCTGGTTCTATTTGTCTGCCTCACCCGCCACTACTCAATCTCACAATAAACCTTACGGCTGAATATCGGGTTCATCTGCTGTAATCCTTACAGAAAGAGGAACAATAAATTTAATGTATGAATTTCATAAAATTAAGGTTTCATAAATCTCAAACTGTGTTTTCAATAATCTCTGTTCAGAGAAGAATAATCCAGTTGAGTGCATCAGTGGGGGTCTGCCCCTAGTGGTCATTGGGCGGCTAAGTAATTAAATAAGGTTTATGCATAAGGCGTTACAAAGAACTCTATAGGAAAATAGCATTTGGGATATATATAAAAACAAAAAAGAATATGTAAAGACTACAACAGTTATACATAGAAAGCACAATAAAATCGGTGAAGCAGCCTGGTGAAGCAAAACGATTTTCAATTTGTTTATAAAGATCTACATAGAGTTTGCAAGGCGAAGCTGCGGTGACAAACTGTTCCACAGAGTAGGAGCCACAGGCCCTGTCCCCCTTAGTTTTCAGCCTACTGCGAGGAACATCCAGGAGATTTTAGGCTTGGGATCGAAGGCTTGTAGGAGAAGAGTCAGATATAGTCAGTAGCCTGGCCATTTAGAGCCTTGTAGGTGAGGACAAGTATTTTAAAACCAATTCTAAAATCCACCTGGAGCCAGTGTAAGGAATATAAGACTGGGGGCATTTTACTGGCTTTTGCAAGTGGTAGGGTCCACCAGGCATGCACACACTTACACCATAGGACAATTTAGAGAGAGAACAATTAACCTAACAGTCATGTTTTTGGACTGTATAAGGAAGACGGAGTACCTGGAGAGAACCCACACATGCACTGGGAGAACATGCAGAAATTCCATGGCGAAAGAACCCGATCCAGGATTGGGTTCGAAGACAGCAACTTCTTGCTGCAAGGCAATAGTGCTACCAGATGCACCAATGTGCAGCATAGATCTTGAGCGAGAAAGTAAAAAATATAGACCAGATATCGTAGGAACCAGTGCTTTAATTTAGCATCTAATCATCAGCTTCAAATTAGACTCTATATGTGTCACCACACATATCTGGTGCACAGCAAAACTTTCCTACATTATTGGACACCAATTCTCTTAGATTAAACATGCAAATAAGAAATAGTCCAGTCCTTCAGGGTCTAATTGAAGAAAACTACTTTTCCTATTTTACATTTTTTTCTAGGTAATATACCATACCTGGCCCCTGGGTAGAATGCCATACTGCCTACATCAAAGGGGAGTTTTTCCTCTCCACAATCGCTTCATGCTTGCTCATCATGGACAGGTTCATGCAAACCTGTGTTTATCCAAGTTGGACATCTAGCTTCCGGGTCCCTGAGTGAAGTAATGGTACCAGCTTACGCAGTCTACTGGATCCCACCAATTCAGCTCAAGCAGATCATCAGGCACACCAGCCTCTATGGACTAAACCAACTTCATCTATCTCCACTCCACCACCAGTTTCAGGCCTGGGGGGGATAATCCCTATTCTCATACACCTGCTTATGCATATTGAAGTATAATTCAGCGTGAATGTTTCCTGCCGAGGTCTGAGCGCCAAAGTCTTAAAATATTGTATCAATAAATTCTTCTAATTGTCAGCATGAGCAGCGGAAGAGGAGGAAACGCATACAAGAGACAGTTCGGCCAAGGGTGGGCCAGAGCATCTTGCCCCAATGGACTGTTCAGTTCTGAGAGTGAGAACCACATTTGACAGTGTGTTGTTGCCCTTGAGGCAAGGAGATCGACATCCGCCTCGCCATAACTCTCCCAGATTTCTTGAACCACAATCGGGTTCAGTCACCACTCGCCTGGAGGAGGTTTCTATCCTGAGAGCAAATCTGCAGCACAGTTCTGCACGCCTGGCAGATGGACAGCCCTGAGACTCTGCAAGTGAGGTAAAGCCCACTGGAGGAGCTTCTGGGCCTCTCTGAGAGAATGAACAGAGCTGGTGCCCCCTTGATGGTTTATATGATAAACTGTCGATGTGTTGTCCGGCCGAACAAGCACATGTTTCCCCTCTAAGGCAGAAATGAGAAATGGGAGAAATGCTTCAGAGCTAGTCGAACAGCACGCAACTCTAGAACACTGATGTGCTGAAGCCTTTCCCAAGGGCTCCAGACACCCCTGGCTGTCCTGTGGAATCATCAGAACAACCTCCCGGCGGGAGGGAAGAGAACCAAGAGGAACACCACAACAAATTCCCTGTTTCCCCAAAGCCAGAGATGTTGAAGGCACCGGCTGGAGATGCACACAGACCTGTGTTGGTGCAGCTTAGGGTCGAGGCCCAGGCTATTGAGCCAAATTTAAAAGGGACCCAAAAATAACAGTCCCAGAGGTACAACTGGCGACATTGAAGTCAGTTTCCCCATTAGCTGGAGGAGCAGACTGAATGTCAGTCTCATAGTCTTCCAAAGACAGGAGACCAGGTCGAGTATATTGCCCACCCTCTGTGGAGATGGGTGAGCTTTCTACACTATCGAGTCGATTGCAATGCCAGTGAAAACCACCTGTCAGCTGGGAGTCAAGGAGCTCTTGGCGAAATTCACTGAGAGCCTAACTGAGACACATGGTTTAGTAGGATAGAGGTGTTGTTGAGTGCCTTCTCCTGGCTTGGAGCACACACCAGCCAGTTGTCTAAATAAGGAAGAATCCGTATTCCACGAGCCTGCATGATCACACATCTGGTGAATGTGCGGGGAGCAAGAGAGAGTGATGAGGTGCCACGGAAGCGTGGAAATAGGTGTCCTTCAGCTCTATAGTCCCCTTCCAAAACTGCCGGGAGAACATCGGCTGTACGTAGCATGTGAAAACGCAGGACCTTCAAATGTTGATTTAAGTTCCTGAGGTCAAGAATAGGACGAAACCCCTGTCCTTGTTTAGAACTAGAAAATAAATCAAATATAACCCTCTGAACTGATCTGAACTCTGAACCGGTTCTATGACTCAGTTAATCACTCTTAGCCTCCAGGAGCTCCAAAATGTCCTGTCTGAGAGAAAGAGACCTCTCTGGGTGAGTTATTTTCACCCCACTGAACGGGATGATGACTGAACTGAATATAGTAGCCTTTTACCAAAGTTGAAATTACCTACGGGTCTGAGACCATGGCCCATCAATGTTTGAGATGTTTCTGAGACAAACAACCAGGGGCTTGGGAGTGGGAGTCAAACTCGACTGCTGCAGCCCCTCAATGGTCCTGAGGGGTGGTCATGCCGGTCCTGGCGGTCATTCCTGGGAGGTCTACCTGTCGGTGCCAGAAAGGTGGACTGCTGGGAGGGCTGACGGGACTGACCCTGACCCCAGGAAGCATGTCTGCTTCCAGGGGAGGATGGAACCTGGGCTTTAGAGTGAAAGGAACCTGCATGCTTATGCTATGGCTTAGGAGCTCGTTGTAGTTCAGCAAATTGCTGATGAGACTTATTTTCCATCCATCCATCCATCCATCCATCCATCCATCCATCGTCTTCCACTTATCCGGGGTCGGGTCGCGGGGGTAGACCCAAAGCCCATGACCATAGATGAGGGTAGGGAACGTAGATCGACCGGTAAATCGAGAGCTTCGCCTTTTGGCTCAGCTCTCTCTTCACCACAACGGATCGGTACAGCGCCCGCTTCAAAGCAGACGCTGCACCAATCCGCCTGTCGATCTCCCGCTCCATCTTCCCCTCATTCGTGAACAAGACCCCAAGATACTTGAACTCCTCCACTAGGGGCAGCACATCCTCCCCAACCCGGAGAAGGCACTCTACCCTTTTCCGGTTCAAGACCATGGTCTTGGATTTGGAGGCACTGATTTTCATCCCGGCCGCTTCGCACTCAGCTGCGAACCGCTCCAGTGAGAGCTGTAGATCACGCCCTGATGAAGCCAATAGGACCACGTCATCCGCGAATAGCAGAGACCCAATCCTAAGGCCACCAAAACGGATCCCCTCAACACCTTGGCTGCACCTAGAAATTCTGTCCATAAAAGTTATGAACAGAATCGGTGACAAAGGGCAACCTTGGCGGAGTCCAACTCTCACTGGAAACGAGTCCGACTTACTGCCGGCAATGCGGACCAGACTCTGACACCGGTCGTACAGAGACCTGACAGCCCTTAATAAAGGGTCCGGTACTCCATACTCCCGGAGTACCCCCCACAGGATCCCTCGGGGGACACGGTCGAATGCCTTCTCCAACATGTAGACTGGTTGGGCAAACTCCCATGCCCCCTCCAGAATCCTGCTGAGGGTGTAGAGCTGGTCCAGTGTTCCACGGCCAGGACGAAAACCACACTGCTCTTCCTGAATCCGAGATTCAACTATCCGACGGACCCTCCTTTCCAGAACCCCTGAATAGACCTTACCAGGGAGGCTGAAGAGTGTGATTCCTCTGTAGTTGGAACACACCCTCCGGTCCCCCTTTTTAAACAGGGGAACCACCACCCCAGTCTGCCAATCCAGGGGAACTGCCCCCGATGTCCACGCAATGCTGCAGAGCCGCGTTAACCAACACAGCCCCACAACATCCAGAGCTTTAAGGTACTCAGGGCGAATCTCATCCACCCCCGGGGCTTTGCCACCGAGGAGCTTTTTAACAACCTAGGCAACCTCAGCACCAGAGATGGAAGAACCCGACCCAGAGTCCTCAGGCTCTGTTTCCGCAATGGAAGACGTGTTGGTGGGATTAAGGAGGTCTTCGAAGTATTCCGCCCACCAAAACACGACGTCCCAAGTCGAGGTCAGCAGCACACCACCCCCACTGTAAACAGTGTTGGTACTGCACTGCTTCCCCCACCTGAGACGCCGGATAGTGGACCAGAATCGCTTCGAAGCCGTACGGAAGACTTTCTCCATGGCCTCTCCGAACTCTTCCCACGCCCGAGTTTTTGCCTTGGCGACCAGCCGAGCCGCCTGCCGCTTCGACTGCCGGTACACATCAGCTGCTTCCGGAGTCCCACAGGCCAAAAAGCCCGGTAAGACTCCTTCATCAGCTTGACGGCTTCCCTCACCGCTGGTGTCCACCAGCGGGTTCAAGGGTTGCCGCCGCGACATGCACCGACAACCTTGCGTCCACAGCTCCGACTAGCCGCCTCAACAATAGAGGCGCGGAACATGGTCCATTCAGACTCAATGTCCCCCGCCTCCCTCGGGACGTGTGTAAAGTTATCCCGGAGGTGGGAGTTAAAGCTCCGTCTAGTGGGGGACTCCGCCAGACGTTCCCAGCAAACCCTAACAGTACGTTTGGGCCTGCCCGGTCGGACCGGCTTCCTCCCCCGCCATCGGAGCCAACTCACCACCAGGTAGTGGTCGGTGGAGAGCTCCGCCCCTCTCTTCACCCGAGTGTCCAAGACATGCGGCCGCAGATCAGATGAAACGACAACAAAGTCGATCATTGAACTGCGACCTAGGGTGTCCTGGTTCCAAGAGCACATATGGACACCCTTATGCTTGAACATGGTGTTTGTGATGGACAATCCATGACGAGCACAGAAGTCCAACAACAAAACACCACTCGAGTTCAGATCAGGTGGGCCATTCCTCCCAACCACGCCCCTCCAGGTCCCATTGTCATTGCCCACGTGAGCGTTGAAGTCCCCCTGCAGAACGAGGGAGTCCCCAGGAGGGGCACTCTCCAGTACCCCTTCCAAGGACTCCAAAAAGGGTGGGTAATCTGAACTGCTGTTTGGCGCATAAGCGCAAACAACAGTCAGAACCCGTCCCTCCACACGAATGCGGAGGGAGGCCACCCTCTCGTTCACGTGCAGGCACCGAGATGGGGGGCAACAAGTATGCCCACCCCAGCTCGGCGCCTCTCACCAGGGGCAACTCCAGAGTGGAAGAATGTCCAGCCCCTCTCAAGGAGACTGGTTCCAGAGCCAGAGCGGTGCGTCGAGGTGAGTCCGACTATCTCTAGTCGGAACCTCTCAACCTCGCGCACAAGCTCAGGCTCTTTCCCCACCAGAGAGGTGACATTCCACGTCCCAAGAGCCAGCTTCTGCAGTCGAGGGTCGGAACGCCAAGCCCCCCGCCCTCTACTGCTACCCGTTGCACAATGCACCCGACCCCTTTGGCCCCTCCGACAGGTGGTGAGCCCATCGGAAGGGGGACCCATGTCGCCTCTTCGGGCTGAGCCCGGCCTGGCTCCATGGGCAAAAGCCCGGCCACCAGACGCTCGCCAACGTGCCTCACCTCCAGGCCTGGCACCAGAGTGGGGCCCCGGTGACCCGCGTCCGGGCGAGGGAACACGATGTCCAATAATTGTATTCATCATAAGGGGCTTTTTTTCAAATATACTATTTATTTCAAATCAATGAACACAGCTTTCAAATATAATTCCACCTGAGATTGATCATGTGCAAAGAAGCCTGAATGCCCATTCTTTTCAGCATCAGTGCAATTAAAATTGAAATCAGAGGAAGAGCAGAGATCCATGCATCCATTCATCCATCGTCTATACCTTCTTATTCATTCAGGGTCAAGGGGCTGGTTCCTATCTCCTGCAGTCATTAGGTGGGAGACAGGCTTCACCCTGTGCAGGTCACCAGTCCATCACAGGGCAACACAGAGACAAACAGAAAAAACAACCATGCACACACGCACATTCGCCACTAAGAGCAATTTGGAGAGATCAATTAACATAACTATCATTGCTATGGACTGTGTTAGAAAGCTGGAGTACCTAAAGAGATCCCATACATGAAGGTGAGACATAGTAAAAAAACAACAACAAAACAGCTCTTTAGCATCAAATCATTAGTTACAGATCAGACATCAACCAGGTATAACAGGCAAACTCCATGCAGAAAGGCCAGGATTAAATCCAGGAACTTAGTTCTGCAGGGCAACAGTGGCTTGGAGTGAGTACAAAGTCGCTCTGAGAAATCAAAAGGGTGGATTTGCCAAAAGTCCATGACCTTGTTTAGCAGTTCCACAGCATATATTGTGACATAATTGTTCAGAAAACATAATAGAAAAAAGAAAAAATGAGCGGTTTGAAAAATATGACCCAAACAGTATATAAAGATATCTACACAGCACTTGGAGAGACTAACTTCAACTTTTATGCATTCCTAGACTCCAAGTACACAACAAAATGTATTTAAGGGCTAAAAAAGTGGATTTTCACATGGCTCAGAGTGAGAAGAAAAGATGGGTCAGTCTGAAAAAAAAACTTCAACAGAAGATGAGACAGCAGCAGAAACAGGTAGGGGAGGGAGAGAGATTGGATAAAAATTAAACAGAAGAGAGAATTAAAAGCAATCCCCCAACACTCTGGGATCACAGCAATATTTCTATAAATCTGTTCCTCTGTAGACCTTCATCTTCTTCCTCTTTCTCTACCCCTCTGATGTTTTACCTTCATCATAAATGGTGAGAATGTGGCAGATTGCAGCGAACTGTCAGTCAGTAACTTTCAGTATCTGTCAGTGTTGATGGCAAATTCTCATTAGGCATTAACTGCCTCTGTAGCCCAATGAGCAGCCTGTCCTGCTTGAATGGACACTTGTCACTTATTCTCTCTGCTTGTTTATCTTAATACACTGAAGCACACAGAATGTTGGCAGGACGTTTGGTGCCTCCACCTCTGGTCTCCAGCTATTCATGCACAGCAAAGATAAACAGGAATCATTCAAATATTTACTACAGTTAAAATAAGTAATACACACAGGATGTGTGTGTGTTTCTTTGTGCGTGCTAATAGACTAAAGAGAGGATGACAAACATGAGGTTCCAGCTTCACATGCATTTTCCTCCCTAATTTATCAGATCTTATCGCACACTTTGCAGAAACTCTCGCACACATCTGGAGACATTAACATTGGCACACAGTGAATTCAATATTCATCACTGCAAGCTGTCACATAATGGGTTTTTTCAGTAGAAGTAGTTAAACAGCTGACAGAGCAGTTAGCACACTTTCTCTGCGGAGGGCAAAATGAGAAGAGATCAAATAAATGAGAAAATAGGTGAGAAGAACAGAATATAACTTGAAGATCAACTTTGTGTTTATTAAACACGTTCTAAGTAGTAAATGAAGCATAAAGCAGTAATCCATAAAGCAGTAATTCTATTCCTAAAATACAACATATTATATTTGAATGAATAACATAGACAGTGGGATTCCTTCTAGAAGGCCTAGTTCAATTAAAATAGAATTTAGCACACCAAAACCCCAGCATTAAGTATGTAAATAAGTGAAACTCAGATGTGGGGAGAATTTGGGGAAGGTCTAGAGAAGAACTTTTAGTCTGCCTTGAAGAAGTTCTGGCAAGCAGTTTTATTGATACAATATTTTAAGACTTTGGCGCTCAGACCTCGGCAGGAAACATTAACGCTGAATTATACTTTAATATGCATAAGCAGGTGTATGAGAATAGGGATGTTTCCCCCAGGCCTGAAACTGGTGGTGGAGTGGAGATAGACAAAGTTGGTTCAGTTCATAGACGCTGGTTGGCGAGATGATTTGCTTGAGCTGTATTGGTGGGATCCAGTAGACTGCGAGAGCTGGTACCAGTGCTTCACTCAGGGACCCAGAAAGATAGATGTCCAACTTGGATAAACACAGGTTTGCATGAACCTGGCCATAATGAGCAAGCATGAAGCGACAGTGGAGAGGAAAAACTCCCCTTTGGGAAGAAACCTCTGGCAGAACCAGGCTCAACATGGCGGTCTTCTGCTGGACCGATTGAGATGTGACAGGGAATTCCGTAAGAGTCCAGGAGGAATTACACTCTGATAGGGACGAGGTTGAAGGAGCACCATGGAAAAGCCAGATGGAGCTTGGCTATGATGGTGGAGAAGGGGATGGATGTGGGTTGAATCAGGGTCATCTGAGTCCAAATCAGAAATTGCGTAACCACTGCTTGCGCTTTGCTGGGTAGAAGGCTGAGACGTGGATTTGAAGTCCTGAATGGCTTGCGTCGGAGGCGGATGAGCCTCTGATTGGATGGAGGTAGGCAATAGAGTTTCTTCAATTGAACTTCCGGTTAAGTTTAATTTCAATGACTCCAGAAACGGAAAACATGGTCCATTCCAGTGTTTGAGAGGACTGAGACATAGACTGAGGTCATTGTTGGGCTGGTGGATGAAGAAATTTGATGATCTCCGTAATATAGTCACCATGATTATATGCAGAGAAGGCAGAGTCTGAGAGCTTTGGCAAAGGTGATTAATTTTCCAATTTAACCAAAGCAGTCAAAAAGATGCCCTGTGGCAGAGGGTCAGAAGTGGATGAAATTAATCCTGAGATAGTGAAGGCTCTAGACACAATACTACTCTTTAATGTTAGGTTTCCTGGTCTACATGTCTATTTTTCTGGATTTGAAGAAGGCTAAAACTTCCCTGGTTCCCTGGGGAATTTGTAGGGCTGCTGCAGGAGTTTCCTCCATAGCACATCTGGGGTCTTCCTTACAGACAGGGTGAGGAGTTATATTATTCAGCCATAGGTCAGAGTTGGACTGCTGTTCCTCCAAATCAAAAACAGCCAGTTGAGGTGGTTAGGGCATCTAATTGAGGATATGTTTGTCTGTGTTACTGCACTGACCCAGTGTTGTGTAAGTGGGATGAAAACAAATACATTAATGGCTTGTAGTGCAGTACCATGACATATCATTTAGGAAAATAAAACACAATAATACCACTATAGAAAGACAGGAAAAATATCTCTTTACCAAATACTGACCTGTTTCTCTGCAGCCAAAATTCTCAAACATATTCAAAATAATAACACACGGCAATCATTCTTGGAAAAACAGGAATTGATCAGTGAAAGTCAGTATGATTTCAGGTCAAGAGGATCAGTAAGAAACTGATCTACAGTTTCCAAGATCCCCTCAGAAACTGTAGAGGAAATAACAGCTGGAATTGACAGGAAGACTGCTGCTGCAGTGTTTATGGACACGAAAAAGGTATTTCACACAATCAATCACAATTTATTATTATTATTATAAATAATAATAATAACAATAATAATAATAATAATAATAATAATAATGCATTAGTCTTTCGTAGTGCTTTTTGAGATGTTAAAAGACACATTACAATTTCAGGCAATATTTATTCACTCCTGTTTTCCACTCAGTGGTGAAAGTGTAGCTGTCATTCTACCACCACAATCACCCTGTCACACTAACACATTCCCACATGGGTGAGTTAGGTCAAGTGTCTTGCTCAGGGACACCACAGTATGTACTTGGGCAGGGATTTGATCCAGTGGCCCACTGGTTGAAGGGTAAACGGCTACCGATCATTACCGTATCCGTGTGCATCAATGCAGCATATACTGTATATGCCCTTTTCATAACCAGCACACCAGTCTCACTGCACGCTCAGATTAGTGACAAAAATATAACACATGTATATATGCAGCCTGTTCGATATGGGCTGACCCAATATACAATGGCAACACTTGTAGGACATAAATTATTCTTCTCCTTAAACAGGTGTAGCAGGCTGTGGCAGAGCAGAACCAGAGATGAAAGCAGGAGCTGACCATAAAAGACAATGCAGCCCGAGTTGGCTGAGCACACAGGAACTGGTAAAAACCCACTGGCAGTGCACATGAGGAAAGACGAGACATCTGGCAAGGAGCGGTTGAGTGAGGCTTGTATAAATAGAGAGAATGAGAGGTGGGCAGAGTAAGCACTAATTAGTCGTAGCAGGTGGAGCTGATTGACTGGTGACTGAGGAGTGTACTGAGCTGATTGGAAGGTGACAAATGGCTGCTGAGTAAGGGGAGTGTAAACTAATTAATCCAGAAAGGTCCAAAAATTAACCCAAAAGCCACAAACCATGACCCCCCCCATGTGGCAGATACTAGACACCCAAAAAAGAACAACCTCTAAAAGTCCAAAAACTATAACAAAAACAACCTGGACAGGGCAGTCGGAGGGGGCCTAGGAAGGAGGGCGAGAGTCCAAAAATCCAAACATAAAAACAACTCAGGGCGGGCAGTGGGGGCCTAGGACGGAAGACTAGAGTCCAAAAAATCCAACAAAATCAACCCAGACAGGGCGGATGGAGAGCACCTTGGATGGAGGGCAAAGGTCCAAAACAAAAAAATACCCAAAAATGGAAATCTAAGAGCTCAGGTGGACGTCCTGGAAGCCAACCTCGGCTTGGCAGGATCTCTGGCGAGCGGCCCGAAGCAGACCTTGGCGTGGCAGGTTGTCTGGGGGGTTGACCCGGAGGCCTTCCCCAGCATAGCAGAGTCTCTGGAGGCCTTCCCCGGTGTAGCAGAGTCTCTGGAGGCCTTCCTCTACGTAGCAGAGATTCAGGTGGACGGCCCAGAAGCCTTCCCAGGAGTAGCTGTGTTTCTGGAGGCCTTCTTCTACGAAGCTGGGTCCCTGGAGGCCCTCCTCTGTGAGGCTGGGGCTCAGAGAGGTGACCCATCACCAACTTTTTTAAAACTGGGAGCTACTTCATTGGTATTGTGTCATACGAAGGGCTACCAGTATTGACCTTTGAACTAGAAGAGTCAGAGCTCGCTTTAATGTCATGTAAAATAAACATATTTTTATTGTTTTTTTAAAGATGTTGTCATTTTCAAATCTATATAAAAACAAGAGTGATTCCAAAGGAAGATCAACGGAATAAAATAAAAGTGTAGGTGTAGCTCACTGGAGGGTTGCCCTGTTTTTAGAAAGCGCTTGAGGGCACCACAGGGGCCCCCCTGCTCTAGATGGAGCAGGACCTGGAGGCCAGCGATGGAGCAGGACCCTTGGAGGCCAGCAACAGTGTGGGACCCTTGGTGGGTGTCGATGACGGTGCGAGACCCTTGGCGGGCGTTGATGATGCGGGAATCTTGGCAGGCATCAGAGACAGTGCAGGACCTTTGGCGGGCGTCGTCGACGGTGCGGGACCCTTGCCAGGGGTTAGCAATGGTGTGGGACCTGTGCTGGGCGTCAGCGAGGCGCATCGCCAAGGGTCCCGCACCGTCATTGACACCCTTGGCGGGTGTCAATCACGGTGCAGGAATCTTGGCGGGCGTCGGTGACAGCGCGGGACCCTTGCCAGAGGTTAGCAATGGTGTGGGACCCATGCCGATGGTGGGGGATCCTTGGCGGGTGTCAAGGATTCAGACAAGTACCATGGACATGGAACCTGGAGCTTGGCATCAGATGGAACCTGGAGCGTGGTGTCAGATGTGTCCTGGAACTTGGGCCCTGACGTGACCAAAAGCTTGGGGCCTGACATGACAGAAGCTTGTGCCCTGATGTGACCAGAAGCTTGGGTTCAGGAACACCCAGGAACCTTGCAGCAGCTTAGAGTCATTGTAGCAATCGTGGAGCCCTGGCATTTCGACACGGCCCTGGGTGCTTGCCGTCTCGTCAAGGCCCATGATGAGGTCGTTGGGTGACCTTACAGCGAAGGCCCACTTGAGCATCCTCGTCGATCATCTCTGGCTCAAAGACTGGATATGGGTCCACCTGGACCCCCTCCACTCTGGCATGGATGGGTTCAAATGCGTCCTCTCTGACTTGGATGGGCTCAGATGCGTCCTCTAAGATGAAAGAGACTCTGTGGCAGTAATATTGGGTGCTGGATGACCCCTAGTGGCAGACTTATGGATGGCTAGTGAGGCAGGATAGTGATAAAAAGCCTTTGAAGCAGCTCTGTAACCCTCCTCCAGCTCCTTCAACTTCTCCTCAAAAGTGGCCGGCTCCATAGGCCGGTGACTGACGAAGAGGCGGACCCAACAGGAATAAGTAATGAAGAGGAAGTAGCAGCTGGAGAAGCTGAGATCCCTCTCTGACGACGTCTTATCCGGCCCGGGGAAACAGAACACCGGGACATTGACTCTACAGCATGGACTTGCTGTGCAGAAGACTCGCTGACAGGAATACTCACTGGAGAACAGGAAACAGGACTGGCGGTTGGACATCGGTGTTTACGGCGGTGAGATGGGCGACACAGCTAAGGTGTCGAATGACTATTAGAAAGCGGGACCATTGGCAACTCCTCTTCGTACTCCTCCTGTGGAGGGAACAGAGACTGGAAGATGTCGAGACGAAGGTCTTATACTAGCTCAGCATTAACCTCCATGAAGATTTCGGGTGAGTAATTGATGCAGCTGTCAGCGCTGAGCAGAGTACTAGTGTCCAAGGTCCGAAATTAAAACTCGCCAGTTGCCAAATGCAAGTAAATTTCCTGTTTGGCGAGTGAATTTCAGAGGGCTAGCTGCCACATGGCGAGTAAATGTTTGTACCAAATAAAATAAAAATAACATAAAAATAACAAAACCCATCTGGTCTGCGGATGATCCGTTCACAGCTCTGTCCATCCAGAGCTCAGTCTAGACCCGCCTTCTACGGAGCTGGTTCAGCTTCTTTCACATTCAGAACCAGTCATGGCGCTGGCCACGCTGGATCAGAAAACAGATCTCCTAACCAGATGCAGTCTAAAACGCCAATTAGTCTGTTTATAAGTTTCGTTCTTATTTATTCTGCTTTTTTTTTTACTACGTGCGCTGTGTTTCTGTGCTTCGCCGCTCTTACTGCGCCCCCTCTCTCGAAGCCAGGTGCTTTTATCAGCGGCCAGCCTTCAAAACGTTAATCACTGCGTTTAATGTCCTTGGCGTGGTGCCTTGCGCTTGAATTCAGGTGCGTGTTACATGTAATTTAGGTGCCCACTTTTAAGGGTCATTTTAAGGAACTTGTAACATCAGGGGCTTTAGCTCAGACCCATTATTCCTTCTCTCCTCCCTAAAGTAGTCCTTTACAGTCTTTATTTATGCATTTTCCCACTACTTAACCCCTTGCGCGCAGCGCACCAAGGTAAAATCCAGCAGCTGGATCAGCGTAAAGACGCAGCGTGAACCCCTGCGTGCTTTAAGTGTTGCAGCTGAGGGAAAATGTTGGGAAGTATAGGCTTGATGAAACTCCGCCTCATTCACAAATAAGACCAACATGGATAGAATAATGATAATCTGTAGTGTTTTTATTGCCTGGATGTGAATCTGATAATTCATATTGTGTCTTTTATAATCAACTACAATATTTTCTTATCAAAGTCAGGAAACAAAGATTTCTCTTCCAGGGTCCAGTCAGCCACGCCCCCAACCACGCCCCCGAAAATTAACATAATCTCACTCTTAATTTTTATAAAAATTGAGATCTGGTCAGGATTAATATTTTGTCCGGTAAAAAATATGCCTGGCCGGTTGATTTTTACATCTACCGGCCAACTTGGCCGGTGAATCAGGAAGTTAATTTCGGACACTGCTAGTGTCCCATATGATGGCTTTTCCTGAACGTAAACTCTCTGCCGGCGACATGTTCATGTCTTGGCCACAACGTACTGTTACAAATAGTGTGCTGAGAACCCAATAATTCAGCCAACTGAGTTACATTTTAAAAGGTTTATTGAAATGGATGACTAGTGGCTGATGATGCAGGAAGACAGAAACAGACTTGACTGATGAGTAGGGGCTGACGAGGCAGGCAGGCATGCAGAACCACGCTTGAACAGGTGTAGTAGGCGGTGGCAGGCCAGACTGAACCATCAGAACGGGCAGAGCAAGCAGCTCTGGAGAACAAGGCAGACTTCGAGTGGGGACCAAGGCAGACTTCGAGCAGCACACAGACACTGGAAACACACATCAGTGAGGGCTGAACACAAACAGGGAAATGGTTGAGTGAGGCTGGTATAAATAGAGAGAATGACAGGTGGGCAGAGTAAGCACTAATTAGTGGCAGCAGGTGGAGCTGATATGAGCTGATTGACTGGTGACCAGTGACTGAGGAGTGGACTGAGCTGATTGGAAAGTGACATGACTGTTGACTAAAGGGAGTGGAACTAATTCATCCAGAAAAGTCCAAAAAGAATCACTAAAACCCGAAACCAGGACACTGAACTTTTTATAATACATATAAACGATCTATGCAAAACATCTGAAATAATGTATTTTATTAGTTGCCGACAACACTTTTTTTGGCGGCAGATGATGTAGAACGACTGATACAGGAGGTAGCCGAAGAAAAGAACATAAAATATGGTTTGATCAAAACAAGCTGTCCTAGAACCTAACAACAAACTGATTGTAAACTCAACTGGAAACCATGTATCAGATGTGTTCAAAGTAAAGTGTAAAAAGACATCTTTCTGTTGAATAAAGCTAAGCAGAACAAAAAGCACAGAACAACAAACACTGCTTTTTCTCTACTATTCAGAATCTTACTTGATTTATGTTACTGTGCAGAGATCTGGAGCAATGATTGCAAAACTATATAGCTTTCATTAACATTTCTGCAAAAAAGAACTCTAGGAATGATTCATAAGGTGGTATATCTGGATCATACTAACAACCTAAATATAAAACAAAAACATTAAAATACATTGATATAGGGAAACTACAGGCAGCTCTAATCCTAAACATAGCACAAACTGTTCAGGGCTGGAGAAGGATGGTATTAGTTAGGGGGAAATTTTTGTTTCAAACATTTACATACATATAAGTTCCACCCACTCCCTTGAATATGTACATCATAAAGATTTCTGACATTGTTACATGCTATCAATTTTATTGCACATATCAAAACATAATAAATGCTAAAAAAAAGTTCAGACAATACCACATTTTGATACAACAAAGACACAAAGATTATTAAATATGACTGTTCTCTTGGATAGTAAAGTGTTCAATGTAAGACTTGGTTTTGGCAAATCCACTGACAAAAAAGTTGATGGCCTAAAAGAAATCATGTGATTACAGTGTAATTTGCCGGATTTGAAAACCAATATCAACTATGTAAATGACCGTCACCAACGTTTGCCAGGGATGGATCAAGTCACTTTTTGGGTACCTACCCTCATGTGTCCCTGTTCTGTCCAATATATCTACCAGGCATCTTCTTCATATGGTGACCTTAAAGTAATTCTTGATTCTGAGATCGACCAACTCGGAAATACATGCATTAGTGACCATATTTTCAAAAAATGTGGCATTAAGATCGTGATTGCGCCGTTAAAGGTTTTTTTAAGGACTAAAAATTGTCCCTCGACGACCGCTAGGCTGAAAATCCACAAATTGGGTTACGTGGTACGATGACGTAGTTTGTTGATGTAGCTCAGGCTACGCTACAGAGAGTACAATGGAGTACACAACGAGAAGTTGAAATGCGGATTCACAAAGGGATGATTTTAACACGAAAGACAGTGCAGGCGTCTGTTACTATTCGGGTAAGTCTGAGAAAAACATTTTGGGAGAATAAGCGAAATGGGTTGCTGGTGTATAATTGGAATCGGGGCTTATAATCGCGGTTCTGGGTGGCAGTTCGGATGTAAACACGGAAACAACTCGTCGAAGCCCGATTGCCTAGCATCGTTTATGATCGCTGAAATTCGCCAAAACAGCACATAAAAGAAAAAGATGTACATTCAGCACAAACCACAGTGTCTCAGCATTATGTGTTTCCGGAATTGTACTTATTAATCTGGACGTGAGCGCTCTGAGAGCAGACGCGCTTTTATCTGTTGCGCCGTGGCGCTCATATTCTCCGGGGGGGGGGGGTTCCGAACCGAAACGGCAGTGGGTCTATCCCCACCACGGCTTTAAATGCCTCAGGGTTCTGCGGGGTAGCAGGGCCGTGCTGAGAGGTAGTGTGGATAACACGTCGCTTCACGGCAGGCTGCTGTGATGACAGCCAGATTTCTCCGCTCCCACTGCGCGA
The DNA here is from genome assembly GCA_037039145.1 of Fundulus diaphanus. NCBI lineage: Eukaryota > Metazoa > Chordata > Actinopteri > Cyprinodontiformes > Fundulidae > Fundulus > Fundulus diaphanus. The sequence goes on from CM073132.1 coordinate 10,629,900, forward strand.
TGAGGAGAGAAGGAGACATCAGCATAGAGCTCGTGGGCTCTGATTGAGCGCAGAGAGCTTCTCTTGGCTCAGGCCGCTCAAATGGAGCAGCTCCACCTGACGTAACACTACCAGAGATTTCAGCGTGGGTAAAACGTCTTACCAGCTGGCCGCCGCTGCGCCGAATTTCCTCTGCTCCCACGGTGTAAGGAGCAGTGTTGTAGTCAAGTCACTATGCCTCGAGTCCGAGTCCAGGTTCGAGTCTCCAGTGTTCAAGTCCGAGTCAAGTCCAAGTCATTAAAAAAAAAATCCGAGTCGAGTCCGAGTCATGTCCACTACTCATCCGAGTCAAGTCTGAGTCGAGTCACTATTGATCCAAGTTCGTTGTAGGAACATGCCGTGACGTGTGATGTATGACATGAAGCAGTAACATTCCATTGCACTAATAATGGCGTTCCGCTAGCGAGCTATTTTTAGAACGTGACGTCATATCACGTACAGGTAGGGCAAATATGCGTTTTCCTCCACTCTTTCGCTGTAGTTACCCTTGGTTTTACTCGGTAAAACGACTGCTTTTTCTAAGTCTAAGACGTCTCCTAACCATGGTTTTTAAACATTGTTGTTATGGAACGTGCAACAGCGACTCGAGGTACGCTCTGATAGGCCGCATATGAAGGATGTTAAAGCCGCAAGCGGCGTCGATCGGCCCTCGCAGCCAAGCGCACTCCGGCCTATTGGCCACCGGCCAGCCCGCGGGGTTCGCGCACCGCCGCGGCTCCAGCCGGCCAGCGGTGGCCGCCCGCCACCGCAGATGCTGTCACGCATTTTCCTCGCCCGTCCACCGGGCGATTCACACAAACGCGTTCGGCAGCGTTCCCTCATGACTCACAAAAAATCTGGTGCAGATGCAGCGAGGAGATACAGCCGTTGGATAATGATAATGCATTTGGCCACCGGACCGGACTAAATTGTTCGGCGGGCCGGACAATTTATACCGATTCCTGGACGGTGACTACAAACAGAAAAAAACGGCCGATGACGCCATGAACGCCGAGCAGGAGAAAAACATCAACTTACCTTTCTATCAACTCGGCCCGTTTTCCAGGCTTTCTAAGACCTCGACCCTCAAGCCATCGCTTGAGCTGAACGTTGGTATGTTGTTCCACAGTTCTACCAGTAAACCGGGTGCCTGGGACATCCTCTTGTGAAAGTTTAACAGCGGAAAAGTCGGTCATATCCTTGTATCTGTTGCATGTGTAATGGCTGGTTGCTTCGTGCGCTCTCACACTGTTTGCCCTACCTTAGCGGCAAGGGGCGTTGCTCATGAGATGGTGACGTCACGTGCGCGGTTTGCGCCATTTAGATATTAGAATCATACACCAAATAATATTCTAATGACATATTAAAATTATAGCCTAATGATATAAAAAAAGTCGAGTAATTTTCTCAATTTCCGAGTCAGAATGATCTGAATGTAGGAGTCCGAGTCCAAGTTCGAGTCATCAGTGCTCAAGTCCAAGTCAAGTCACGAGTCTCTAAATTTAGCTAATGACTCGGACTCGAGTTCGAGTCTCGGACTCGAGTACTACAACACTGGTAAGGAGTGAGGAAGAGGAGCTGCAGCATAAGTGAGCTTCTCTGGGCTCAGGCTGCTCAGGGATTGTCACGGCTGGAGTGGGAGAAACACTCCGCTCAGGACTCGTGAGGCAACGCTGCGTCTGAAACGAAAGTTTAGAGGCTACCGGCTACTTGCCGATTCCATTCAGCGAGGATTTTCTCTCCTCCGGGACTTTTCGGGTTCGGAAATGTGTGTAAGGAGACATTATCCTTGTTGGTATTTGACCAACCATAAGCCACACACTTTTTAGCCATGTTTAATCCGTCTATTTGTGTTTGAGAAAGCGAGTTTGCAACCAGGAAGTAACTTGTTGCAATGTTAATAGATCAAAGCTTGTCAACAAATCAAGTCATCGTGACACCCGGCGCAACATTTTTTATGAGCCTTGCGCTAAAAAACCTTGCCAAATCCACTTTGTCATCGAATTTTTTTTTTTTTTTTTTACTCGGGTCATAATAATATATGAACTTTCTAATATATACCAACTTGTATGATCTCAGAATCAAGAAGTACTTTGAGTTACCTGGTTTTACAATCAGAAGCTTCAGCAACATCCCAAAACACTTCACTTCAGCTTTATCAAGTCTTTTATTCACACTATTGTTGGTCTGTATCAGTGACGGACTGGGATTAAAAAACGGCCCTGGCATTTTCACCAACCAGCGGGCCACATGGGGAGCGGGGGGTGCGGGGGGGAAAACGACGACATGTTTTGTGCCGAGCGGGGGGGGAGACGACGACAAGTTTTGTGCCGAGCGGGGGGGGAGACGACGACAAGTTTTGTGCCGAGCGGGGGGGGAGACGACGACAAGTTTTGCGCGGACCGACTGGCAGAACGGGGGGGAAGAGACGACGACAAGTTTTGCGCCGAGGGGGGGGGGCGTGGTTGAGACGACAAGTTTTGCGCGGAGGCGGCCGCCTCGCCAAGACAGCGCTACGGGAAACCCTGCATTTGGCTTATTTGTGGGCCGAGAAATAATGTAGGCCTACAATGAACAGGCTGAAAGGGGCCGCGAACACCCGACGATCATGCCGCCTCGTGATTGGCCGGCCAAAACGGCCCACAAGGGCCCGCGGCTCTTCTGGCATCTGCCCAAATGCCAGACCGTCCAGTCCGTCACTGGTCTGTATGCATGTTTTTGTAAAAGGTTTTCATATACTAATTATATGGGCATGAATTGAAGGCAAGTAAGGATGTGTTGGATCCATGTTTTTGCCAGGGTGCAATGATTATGCAACACACAACTTCAATCTAGTTTAAAAATTATATTTGCAGGCAAAAATTCTAATTTAATATACATTGCTTGATTTCACTGCAGCATTTGATATCATTTGACCACGAATTACTGTTAAAAAAAAACTTGACTATTATGGCTTTTCACAAACTGCATTATTATGGATGAAAAGTTATTTGTCAGATAGAAGACAACTAGTTTATTTTAATGGCAGTTTTTCAAAGGTAAGGGCTGTGGAACACGGTGTGCCTCCAGGAAGTTGTCTTGAGCAGCTCCTTTACACAATCTTTACCAATGATCTTACATCTGTTTTAGATAAGGCAAGCATCTCAATGTTTATAGATGAATCCACTATATATTTAGCAGCAACTAATATTAGTGAGTTATATACAAAACTACAAAGAGAGCTACAGTTAGTGGTGGACTGGATAAGAAATAACAAATTGGTTCTCAATGTATCTAAAACTACCTGTTTGGTGGTTGGAACTCCTTTTTCTTTACTTTCCAAACTGAAACTTGAACTCACCATAGAACAAAATTCTGTTGATCAAAGAGGAGAGGCTAAACTTTTGGGAGTGATAATTGATAATAGATTGTGTTGGGACAGACATGTTCAGAACTTGTTAACTAAAATGGGTAATAGTTTATCGGTTATTAAAAGGTGTTCAAAATATTTTACACCGCAGATTGTTAAACAAGTACTTGATGCTTTGTTTTTTTCACACCTTGATTATTGCTCGGTGGTTTGGTCAAACACTTCATCAATTAATATAAAAAAAACTACAAGTAATTCAGAATAAAGCTGCACGTGTTGCTCTCTCATGTGGGTTTAGATCAAATTCAGTAATGGTATTTCTATATAGCGTTATAACAAATAAAACACCTTTCATTTTATATACAAAACTATCCTTTAGTATTGATGCACATTATTATCCAACGAGACATGCAGTAGGAGGTAGTTTTATTCTACCTAGAGTTAAAAGTAAATCAATTCAACGTTCAGTTAGGTACAGGGCAATGTGACAATGGAATTCACTCCCAAATACTATCATACAACAAAACACTCTATGGTTTCAAAACTTAACTTAAGAAATATTACCTTCAAAGAAATTTGAATAGTTAATGTTCATTTAATTAAGGAGATACTGTTGTAGGGTTCTTGTTAGCTTGTTCTTTGATATGGATCTATTTGGAGTAGCACAATTTTATTTTAATTATGTTTATTACTTATTTATTATATTATTATTATTTTAGTGATCAATGGCGTTAAATGTAAATATGTATTAAATTTTGTGTAAATGTCTTGTGTGTATAGTGTGTAACGTGATGTAATAAATTGTATTGTCACATGGAAGACTGGAGGAACCCCAGGAAGAATAGCTCTTAGCTTATGCTGAAGCTAATGGGGATCCAAATAAAACAAACAAACAAGCAAAATTCCCTCCATCTAACCTGGGTCACAACTGTAAAAATAGAAATGATAAAGGATGAACTCAAATATATATAGTCACTACAGAGTGTATTTGAGGCATAGCTTGCTGAGTAACATTTATACAACTAGTGGAAGTGTTTGACTACATTTGAGCCTTTATGAATCATTTTGTCCATTTATGAATTAATTTTAGGAAATACACAGTAAAATTAAACTTGATTTTTATGGAAATTTTTTCTTGCCTGTTATTTCACTCTGAGAAAAAGCTCTTTAAATACACAATTAAAAGCCCAATATTTATCACCCATGATTAATGGATAAAACATGAAAAAAAAATTTTTTTTTCAGCAACACAATTATTAATCTACCTAACGTTTTTGTTTTTGGACTTTGGGAGAAATTTAATCAAATCAAATGTGACTTTCTTAGGTGACGTTTTCAACTAATGGACTAACCCTCAATGAGTATCAGCAGAACCAGAAGAAGTGTGTGTACGTGTTTTTCCACCAGGTCTTACCTCTGCATTAAAGTGCTGTATTAGCTCACCTGCTCTGCAACAATAGCTGCCATCTCCACTGTCACACTAAATTAACCCACACTGGACATGTACACACAAACACACATCCTCATACAGGGAACACCAGTGATTGGGTGATGACAGCAGTGATATGACTCCAGCACTGTCTGCAAGGTAACGATGCTTGTCTGTAGATGCCAGCAAGGATAACATTCACGCTCTGCTCAAAAGCCTTTCACCCCCTCACACACACACACACACACACAGAACATCATCATCTTCACCAGAGATGTGCAGAAAACAGCTGAGTGGAAGTCTGGATGATATCACATGTTGCAGTGTCTTGATGTGAATGATGTCTGCCGGAGCTCAATAAAATAATTAATTTTGTGAATAACAGTGAGGAGAATGATGAATGAAACAAAACAAATTTGCAAAGCCTTCTTTCAACTTCAAGCAATATCCTGGACCTCATTAGAATCTGAACCATCAGCTGTATTTATTCATATGCTGCTCAGTTTTTATAAGCGTGCCGGGGCAGACCAGGACCAGGAAAACAGCACCAAACCTTTCCCACACTGTGCTCAGTATCTGACACAATGTACCTTAAAGTCACCACTCTATTCATTTTAGTTGAAACACAGGCAAAAAGCTACGCAAGATGGTTCCTGTTGTTTTAGGTCTTCTGTGACTGTGCTTGGTCAGGATACAATATTTCACAATAATAGATAGAAAAGGATCAATCAAATTACAACAAGATTTATTTGACCGACATCATGGGAAAATCAAGTCGACCCTGATGTCAGAAGGAGAACTATGGACCTCTACAACTGTGGTTCATTGTTGGGCAGCTACAATTTGTAGATGCCTCAATGTGCCATGTTCACACTACAAAAGTTTTGATTTCTGGAAACAAGTCCTGCAGTCTGGCGCAACTAAAATTAAAGTGTTTGCCTCCATTAACTAAATATAGAGGAAAAAAGGGGAGGAGCTAGTAAGTCTCAGAACACCATCAGAACTGTGAAGTATGACAGTGGAATCATCATGTTGTGGGGGTATTTTGTCGAAAGAAAGACTGATGTTTTTCACAAAAAGTTGCATTATGAGTAAAGAAGATTTTTGCAACTATTGAAGCAACATCTCAAAAGATTAGGCAGGAAATTCAAACTTTACAAAATTAGTTACCAAGTGGCTTGAGGAAAACAAAGCCATTAGACCCTTTTCCACTGGCCCTTATCGATGTCGCCTGCCTTACTCTACCCAGCTTTATTTGACACATGTTTTTCAACTGGCCTAGAAATGCCTGGAAGAAGGAAACAACTCCTAGAGGTGTGGTCTTTAAACCCCGCCCCACATCTTGTTTGCAAGGTTAAAGAATAACTGGTAAAGAATAAAAAATAAGTAAATCATAAATAAGGACATAAATAAAACAAAATATACAGATAATAATATTCTTTTGTATTTTTGTGTTATTGTATATGTAAGAATGTCTTGAATACTTTTAAAGGATAAAATAATCCACTGGGATAAATATCTGGATCAAAGATCAGCATGAATTAATAAAAAAAGGCCCAGCTTCTCTCTATCTACACAGGTAGCGGGCATTCCTCCCTCCGCTGCTCTCTGCTTTTCCCCTGGGAGAAATCCGAAATCTCCTGCACACATTGATTCGATCAGATACCATGAACAAATTTTTGAAAACACCCTTAGAGACAAAACATTACAACTTTCTGTGTGTATAAAATGAGAGAAAACCTTGGTAAATCCACAGATCTGATACAACGCATCTGCATATAGAAAGTTGTGTCCTTTTTTTGTGTTTTGTTTCCTTCAGTGGTGGTTCATGGTTTCTAAATAATAAAATTATATTTTGGTTTGATCCACTCTATTCATGGTGATCCTTAATATTAATGTCATTGGTCTTCATTTTTTCCTGGACTTTGTCACACAAAATCTTGTCATTTCTCCTTGCCCCATCACTAATAAGCAATGTGTTCACATCAAAACTCCGCTCGAGTCCACTCGATTTGACCCTGCTCCTGTCATTGTTTTAGAGTGGCCATCACAAAGCCTTGAACCCACAGAAATTTAGCTGAAGAGTTTGGTACAAGCAAGGTGGCTTTATACCTGAGTCAGGTTCACCAGCTCTGTCAGGAGGAATGGGCCAAAATTCCTTCTATAGTTAGAAGCTTGACGAAAGAAATCCAAAACATTTCATCCAAATCACAGTTTAAAGGGTAACTCGGTGAAATACTGAGGAAATGTATGTAAACTTCAGACTTTGACGAAGTTGAGAAATAAAATTCTGTTTTCATTTCAGCATTTAGCAAATAAGAGTAATTGGATCTATGATTATTATTAGAAGGGGATTATTCACAGGAAGCTGGCTCCCTGGTATAATCCAGAACTGCGTTCTTTGAAGCACAATGTTAGGAAATTGGAGAGAAAATGGCGCTATCTCTGTAGTTATGCTGCTATAGGCTTAGGCTGCAGGAGGACATCAGGGTCTATATTTCTCACTCAGCTGAGTTCTACTAATGTTCTCCAATTTGCATTGTTTGTTGTAATTTCAACTTTTAACTTTTTGTAATTTTTTTCTTTATAATAGGTACACCTGGTCTGCCGTTCTGTTAGCTGTGACATCATTAAGGGGAGACAGATCATCCCCTATTACCATATACGTAACACAAAAAGGATTCCTGGATCAATGTGTGCTTCTGTGCTTTTGCGTCTCTGCTCTGTCTTCTCCAACCCCCAGTCGGTCGAGGCAGATGACTGTAAACAGGGATTTTCCTCTCCACTGTCGCTTCATGCATGCTCAGTATGAGGGATTGCTGAAAAGCCATGGACAACGCAGGTAACTGTCCACTGTGGCTCTGCGCTCTTTCATGAGGAGTGAATGCTGATTGTCAAGACTTGATGCAATCTGCTGGGTTTCCTTAGATAGGAAACTTTTTGACCAATCTGTGTGATTTGATTGAATTTGACTTTGTAAAGTTCCTTGAGATGACATGGTGCAGGCACTTGGTCGAGGTCCAGATATCAGAAGCCGATAAGGCCGGAAAGGCAGGGGAGTCCAAAAGACGAAAACCTGATCATACATTGGTGAGGAAAACAAAGAACTCTGAACATCTACTCACACAAAGGCTATCAAAAATCTTGCACTTGCTGACTGTGTAAGATCTGTATATATAGGCAGAAAAACATGTCAATAGGATTAAAGGGACAGTGTGCAACTAATTTGTTTTTTTCTTAGCAAAAATCTATTATTTCTTTCATAAATAAATATTCTGCCAAAGTCTAATAACAATCACATAAAAAATGAAAGCATCCTCGAAGCTTTAAATGAGTAGTTTATAAACACATAGGTGGTGGAAGACGGCATGTTTGTATTGCCATTTTTGATTACAGTACCCAAAAGGGAACAAACTTGTCAGCATTAAGCGTTTCCCCTATCTGTCTTCTATATGAAAACATGCTGGCAGAGTGGAGGAGGAGTAGAAAACAAGCAAAGACGACTGCAGATCATTCAACTTGTCGCTTTTTTGTTTAAATGGTGGACCATTCATACTCTTTGCGCAGTGAGATGGACGAGAAAGTAACCAAGAAAAATAAAGAAGTAATATCTGAGAGAAAATGAGAGTGTACACTGGGAACCCAATATTCAAGCCGGACAAGGGGTAGTATTTTCTTAAAAATGTATTGGATATGTTGAAGGTAGTGGCAGGAAAGACAAGTAATGGCAGTAAAGGCCGATGAAAGTAGATGGCAGGAGCTAACCAGGCGATGATGGCAGGAAAAGGTAGATGACCAAATAAAGTAAACAGAGACTGGCTTGACCAGAAGATGCAGCCAGAGATAGACTTGACCAGATGATGTGACAGAAGCAGGCAAACCAGGTGACAACAGCAGAGAAAAACTGACCAGCTCAGAAGCTGATGACTTCTCTAGAGGAGCAGATCAAGTACTGGATCCAAACAAGAACACAATAAAGCAGGTGGTGCACACAACCTCTAGAATAAAGGTCTAGTGGATGCTGCTGAATAGGTGAAGCAGTGAGAGTGACACAGTCAGCTGGACAGAATCAAAACAGATTTATAGAGATATATTTAAAATGATCCATCAATTTCATTAACTGTCATGTAATTATCCCAGCAGCAATTTATTTAAATTTTTTCATGTCATATCATTCCACCAAGATGTTTGTTTCTGAGGAAATGAGACAGGCATATCTCAATAGATAACCATAGACCCACCATGTCAACAAAGGTATAATTTGGGGAAAAGGACACTTTATCTGATTGCGTGTTGAAGATCATTTATGTAATTCTCATCAATCAGTGGAAAATTATTGTTGGCATAACAGCAAACAAACATTTCTCATGACTGCTGAGGAGCTTTTTGGATGATTTTACTGGGATTTATACGATTTATGTTTGGTGATGAACAACAAATTCTTGAGGCTGGTCTGCACATTATCTATCAGATTCAGCTTTACAATGTTAGTACCACTTTCAGCCAGAAGAAACATGCTGGCAACGCTGCAAGATTGATCTAACTCTGCCAGGGGATGGTACGAGATGCAGAACAGTGTGAGTGAAAACCAGGTCTTGCTACAGGAGTCACCCCGTGAAAATTAAGTCTCTGAGCTGTGTGTAAAATCAGGTTACAATTACAAACTGCGATTGGTAAATGAAGGAATTTTTAAGATAATGAAGATTTTGTGTTAATAAAATAGCCGGAAGATGAGGACTTACGTGATTCAACACCCCACCATGTCCTCTTCCACTCAGTCCCTTTTACTGGTACTGATATATTTCCTGAGGTGGTTTATTATTTCTTTGGATATCAGTGTTGGGCTATATCTAGGTCTAGAATACTAATAATAAACCACGACTGTGAGCTGGGCGTAGACTTTTGAGAACTTAAACAGCCTGGACATATTTTCTGAGTCTATCCATGGACATGATTCAAAAATACCTAAGTTAAATAAATCAAAATCTTTAGTTCCTGAAATATGACCATCAGTGATAATAGATTTATAACACCCCATAAACTTGCAGCAAAAATGAAAGTGAGCTTTCTTAATAAACTGATGTGCTTGCAGGGTCCCTGCAGGTCAGCCATTTTGGTCTCTAATGGATGGTTTGAAGGCCAGTAGGTAAACTGATTGAGAACCTCTAAATTACCTCCACTCTAATTTCTTTCCCCAGCCCCCTCTTTTACCTGCTAAGTTTCCTATTTGCCCTTCCAATCTGTTCCTCTCCTCCCTCTTTCTTATTCCTTTGGCTCTCCATTTCCCCTTCGTCTGTTCCCTTTAACTCGGCAGTGCCAGTCAGGGGGATCAGGCCCGGGCCTCCGAGCCTGGCCTCCCAGACAACTGCAAACAATTAGGGAAATTAGTGGCTCCAGCATCACCATCAGGAGGCCTGCTTGTTTATAATTTAATCGAGCCGCATGTCAAAACAGTCAGGGCTTGAGAGAAACAAGATGCGTCGGCAAGATGAAATTCAAACTGCCAGCCTGCTCAAAATATTAGGAGTGTTTGCTTAATAGCGTGCGACTGAGTGGGTAAGAGCAGAACGCAGAGGAGTGCAACAGGAGGGAACAGATTCTGGGGCAGGGAAGGAAACTAATAAAAGAAAGAAAGCAGTGTAGGGAGAAAACTTAAGATCAATCAATTTAGACCTTTGTAAAATCCATTCCATATTTGAAATAAAGTATTCTATTATCTTGGCTTCTCTATGTTCCCCTTTGCTTGGGTCTTTCACTTAGCGCCGCTCTGGGAATTTCAAACGCTTGGATCTGCGCCACCTTTCAAATTCATTATAAAAGCTTTTTGCAAACTAAATACAGAACGAGGGCGAGAAAAAAATACTGCCACATTCATCTTTTAGCCCCCACACCCTCCCCTCTGCCCCCTGACAATATATAAATAAACTAGAGTGACCTGATTGAGATGTAAAAGGCAGGGAGTTAGCACCGGGACCCATACATTACTTCCCAACATTAACAGTAGTCCACTCAGCCTACACATGGTGGTGGGAGCACGGCCCCCGGGCAAATGTTCAGGTTAAAACTAATGTCTCCACTCGCCCGAACGGACCCCATTGAAGTCAGAGCTGTGGTGAGCAGCCCAACGATACGTTCAGAACCCCAACATAATTCATGTCAACACTCTCAGATTGTGGTATCTGTTAAGGTAAAGAGTCTTCATGTATAGACCACTTGCTCATTTTTCCAGCTCAGATTTCCTCAGCACTTAAAGCGGAGCACAAGTCAAACATTTCTGCTTTTTCCCAACAAACCAAAACATGACAAGAACAAAATAAATGTAGAGGAACCCAAAGTCCGGATTTTCCCTCTCAGCTTTTTAATACACTTTGAGGAGTAAACACAAACCAGAAAGACCGATTGTGTCAATGTTTTAACTCCAATGATCCAAACTGAGTTTATTACAGTTTTTATAAAATAAAGACACATCATTAAAAAGACATTAGACTTTAAAGGATGTTTTTTTTCTGTGCTTATGTTTGGATTACTGAAACAAATTCCTATTCATCTTTTTGGTGGAAGTGCACCAAGATTGCCGCGGATGAGGTAGCTGAAATGAATTCTTATTCATAAGCTCTGACGTAACTCAACCTTAATGCTCTGAAGTTAGGAAGGTATGAAAATGTCATTTAGTGAGATGTTCACTCGTACACCACAGTACCAAGCCATGCAAATGAAAGAAACTAAAATAACTAGAAAAAAGCTCAATTGCTTGAACTTATAAAATAATTTTGAAAGAGCTTTTAGGCATTATTCTGCATGGTCCCAAATGAGCACTTTAAGTATTTCTATACATTAGTACTGCAGGCACTGGCCTTGTGGGCCTGCTGAAATGTCTTCAACTGTTAATTAGCTAAAGTAATGAAGAAGCTAAAAAGTTATCCATCAAGATTCCATACTGATTTTTTTATCGTTTCTAGATTAGTAGGTCAAGAAGGAAAACTCAGACATGTATCTCCCCTATCTTTTTGTCTTACCTCCAGCAGGAGATCCTAAGGTGTTTACACCAGAAGGTATGTGTAGGTCCTGCATAACAGTCTGCTAGCAGTAAGATGTATGTGGAACATCTCCAAACAGATGCACCCAGGACTTATCCTAATCTGATACCCGCACATTTACTGACTGTTTTCAATGCACATCAGGGAAGTACGCCACCGATGAGGGACCTACCTACATGATCGCTAAGACAGTTATTCCCGATGCATAGTTTTTAGAAAACTATGACTTTGGCAGATTTGCTATCACTGGTACACTAGCTGAGATGAGTAGGTCCAACACAGGGAGGGATAGCGGTAGTTAAACTAATTTTACCATAGACAACTGAAATTGAAGGCTAAATAGGACAAAAGAACATTAACGCCCACCCCACCTTGTTTTCAGAAAGAGAATACCACAGTTCTGACACTGATGATAGACATGATGTTTGCTGTTTGTCTCTTAAACACAGAGTTTAGCTCAAACCAGCTTGGACATCTTTGTTGGTTTACTCTTGTGCATAAGAGCTGGTGATCACAGTCTTTATTGGATGGCAATCCTTTGGAATACTGAAAGATAATTTTCCTATTCACACTCTAAGAAGTTTTTCAGGTTACAGCCACAAACATCATTGTCTTTTATGGCCATTGTCTGTGATAGAAAAACACCACATTGTACATACTGTACTTGTGAAGTGGAAGGAAATAACTGGTTTTCACATTTGTTTGATAAACAAAAACATGAATTGTGACACATGATTTTTTTCAACCTCTTGACCTGATACCCCAAAAACCATCTAGTGTAATCAACTACCTTCATACGTCACCTAGTAATTAGTAAATAGAGTCTGCCTATATAAAAACCTCACATAAATCCAACTGTTGTGTTTCTGGCCTCAGAGGTTTCTTAGAGAAGATTAGTAAACCATTAGCATCAAGAAGACCAAGAAACCCAGCAGACAGGTCAGGGAGAACATTGTGGAAAGTGGAAAGCAGGAGTAGGTTCTAAAATAATATCTCAAGCTTTGAAAATCTCCCAGAGTTCTGTTCAATCCATCATCTGAACATGGAAGGAGGATGTACCAGCTGATGACCTACTGGACATGGATCTCCATCTAAGCTGATTGGCAGGACAAGCAGAACATCAATCAGAGAAGCAGTCACAAGGCCCATGGCAGCGCTGGAAGACCCGCAGAGATCCAAAGCTCAGGTGCAAATATCTGTTGACAGGACAGCTATTAACTGTAAAAGCACAAATCTGGCCTTTATGGAAGAAAACTATGGTTGAAAAGACAAAGCAATAAAAGGTCCTGTTAATTTAGGGGACACTGAAGACCTGAGGAAGAATATGCTGTAGTTGGATGAAATATTCTTTCTTTTTTCTTTTCTTTTTTTCCTGTATTTGTGTAGCATGGTGAAACGTGGTAGTGGCAGCATCATGCTGTGGGGATGCTTTTCTTCATCGGGGATACAGAACCTGGTCAGAGAGGATGGGAAGCTAGATGGAGCTAAACACTGGGACAGGGGATGCAGAAGACTTAAGACTGGGGAAGAGGTTCACCTTCACGCAGGACAAGATTGATGAACATTCATATGTTAGAATGGCCATATTAAAGTCCAAAGTCTTTTTCACCCATCCTCTTGAACCAATCTGACGGGGCTTCAGCTATTCTGCAGAGAAGAATGGGTAAACATTTCAGTATCCAGATGTGTAAAGCAGGTAGAGACACACATCAAAACACTTAGCGTGACCTTTTTAGTGTCTACTTCGCACTACTTTTTAGAATCATGCCATGCCTTTTGAAAAAAAGCCCTAGTAGAACCTGAACTGAGTGTAGATGGAGGTTGAGAGATGAGGCTCTGACGATGATCGTCTCAGTGGAGCATCATTAAGATGATGAGGATCACAACAAGGCAGTAATTGGTGATAAGATAATGCATGGTGAAAGTGATCCAGAGCCAGGGATCATGATAACAACAGTGCAGACCAACAAACACGCAGAGCACCTCAGCGACAGACAGGTCAGCAAGCAGACTGTGAGGCTGGCAGACATGCAGGGTCCTGGTCAAAGAGCATTATTTAGAGTGAATGACTGCATGCAGCATGGCACCAAGCGGCTTTCATTACACTGGCCTGCTTGTCTGCTAATGCGTGCTCCCCCTGCTACTTGAGCCAAGCAGCCGCACAGACACACAGGCCCTGACCATCAGCCGCCAGCCCGTGCAATCAGCCGCCTGCTATCAGCTCTCTAATTGGATCAGTGGCACGAATGTGATTACAGCAGGCGTATTTATTTACATAATAATTATTACTGCCCTCCCTAGAGAGGCTGGGGGAGAACAGCGGGGTCCGGGCAGAGATGAAGGGTGGGATAGAAGGAGAGAGGAAGTGAGGGAGGAGGTGGACAGTAAAGAGTCTTCCTGTTGAGGAACAGAGAGATGAAGCAAAGGACAGGCGGTGAAAGAAAGTGATGAGAAGATTCATGAGCTTAAAGTTAGCTCAGATTTTCTAAAGTGATGTTCTGTGAGTGATTGTTTCCTCACCAGCAGCAGACAGATATCACAATACAGTGATTTGGTAGAAAAATTAACAACTCAGAAGCAAAGGAAGGCAAACCATCAGTCACACAGACACTCCAGCAGTTAACAAGACATCATCTTTGAAAATTTTAAGTCTCTGAATATTGCTTTTTATCAGGGTGTTGTGCCATTACGCATGTTTAAAGTTATTTAATGTTTAATAAATAACTATCGGTCTGTTAGGTGTTGTCTGGTGAATATCAGCCCAAACAGCTGATATCAGGACAATAGTTGAAAGGGTGATTCGAGCACTGGCATTCATCTAACAGCAAACTCTGCACACATATGGAATAAATGAGTGACAACTTCTCTTCAAGTACAAGAATTTATTAACAGAAATAAATTGCACATCCAGTGAACACCATTATAGAATATTGTTTATCTGAATTGATCATATGTTTCAATCAAGAAATCCTCCCTACCGGGCTAGTGAAACTTAACTAAAACTACTAAGCAAAATTAAGATTAAAGAAACTAAGGAACTATCTACATACAACAGAACGAAGGACAAATAAAGGTAGGTGAAAACCATCACTGTAAGAATGATTCTGTGAATCTTGGTTTACTGCAGTTCTAAGTTAGAGAACCAAAGTTCATCTCAAAGAATATGGAGTGAATTAGCTTAAGTAATTTAAAACAACGGTATGTGTTCAACCCATTCACAATGCAACTCCTGGTCAGATAAAACATTATTTGAGGAAATAACAGTTTAAAGAATGATTTGCAAAATAAAAATCAATAACCTTTAGGACACTTGATTTTATTAATGTAATAATTTCTACTGGAAATAATAGACTCAAATTGGTAACTTGGGAAGCTATAGGGCGCTGTAGCGGATGATAGGTCATGTGGCCTTTAGCTTGATGGGTTAATCTTAAAGTTACACAAAACACCCTTGAATCGACCTTAATATTCCCTATTAAAGATCTGTTAACGCTTGTAGCACTATTGAATGATAGTGGGGCTAAATGAAAAACAGCATTATGTTTAAAAAAGTAATTACGTTTACTAGGGCTAGTAGAAGGTTATTAAAGGAGGCTAATAGTGGTGAATGCTAGCAGACATTCAGTGCTCACTTAAAAAGACTTTTAAGCTATATTTTGTTGTAAGGAGTGGACCGGAAAACACAAACATTATTGTCTCATCGGTGTATAAAACCCTTATGGAAATAAAGTTTGTCATAACCGTAAAACACATCCAAAACACATCAGCATAGCTTTTTCTCAAAGGCCGCTGACAAGTAGTGACACATGAAGGTTTACTTTTAATGTGCTTTACACAGTAATACACATGGAAAGTAAACCTTTTTGACTTTCCCTGCTCATTTCTGCCAAACCTCTGCCTCCGTGTTCGTTCGATTGACTTTGGGTAATCCGGTTGGAAGAACTTTGAGGTGGCGGGGAGGGAGCAAGCAGCTAGCTCAGGGGGAAAACCCTTGTTTAGGAACCAGGCCTGGGGAGCTTTACATGAGTCTACGGTGGGCTACACTCGGCCTGTGGAGCATGGGATCTGAAGGGTTTCCTTAGGCTTCCTGAGGACTTTCAGATCAGCTTTTCTACTGCAAAAGTTAGCTGGGTTCAGCCTGCACATGGTTGCGGGTCTCTCCATTGTAGATGGTCTCTTCACGAGGGCCCACGGAAAAGAGAGAGGTTTCCTCTTTGATGCTACTGATGAACAGCGGGCAAAAGAGTACGATTGTTCTGGGCAACTAGGCTTTATGCAGTGGGTACCCTGCTGTGAGCAAGTCCCTTGGGGAGGAGAGTCTGTAGCTTTTCTTGTGGCTTCAGCTTTAGAGTCTTACTGTTATTTCTTTCTCTTGTCTGATTTCACAACAAGAGGATATCAAATGCGCTGACTTTCATAGGACAGATATAGGTCTGTCTCTGTTTTCTTAGCCAAAGGCATTCCTGTTACTACTAGAGGTCATGCTGGTGGACGCTGCCACTGTATTAGCCCACTTCATCAGATGATCATGAGTCTGGGATAATTTCCCATCATATACATGACTCAGACAAGCACAGGACTGCACCATCTTGCACTGACAGCACAACATCCAAGAGCTTACTTCACTTTTGGTGGTCATTTTGTGATATTGTTTCAATTTTCTCAGGCCCTATGTCGTTAAATTGTGATGAGGGCAAGAGGTCCAACCTTTAGAAGGGATGATTTAAATATTTCCATGAAGTTCTTGTCCGTTAGATTTCCCTTAGCTGCAACAGACAATGGAAGGTGGAAGGCCAAAGGCTAGTTGGGTGGAGTCCCTATTTTAGCTGGTTTCAAATTTCGTGGTTTGTTTCATAATAAATTCTTGTATTTCTCCTGGTTGTTGGGAAATTATCCTGGCAGACTGATGATCAGCTGATTGATAGTTGGCAGCATTACACAAGGTAACTTCATGTAGTGACACAAGAGTATTTTGGCTGAGAAAACAGTAACAAACTCAACCATTTTGTTGGGAACAAGTAACCCTTTTGATATGTGCTAATTCACTTTTCTTCAAACTTCCTGTGAACTACCCCTTTAAAGTATAACTCACTTTGCCCTGATCAAAACTTAATGATGCAGTGCCTACGTAAGTCAGACAAAGACCCTAAATTGCTGTCATTTCCTTTTGGATGTGAGCAGCACAGGGATGGAAGTTTATGTTTGTTGCTTTAATGAGAAAGTCTAATAAACAGAGTGAAAAAAAGTTGGTCAGAGTCAAACATCAAAATGTGGTTTTATCAGAAAAAGCCTCACCCCTCGCTTTGCTGGAGCCAGCTGTGTCGGTGTCTGACTGTGTGGTCTGAACCCCAGCTAACCAGATTAACATGCAGGTTAGGACAAAATGGATCCAGCTTCAGCACTCAGTTATGATGCAGCTTGGCTGAACACCACACTTTCTTATTTCTAACATGCCGTGTGCATAATGACATTCAGCACAAACAGATAAGCAAAGATTAATTCTCTCTCATATTTTCTTTGAGTGGCTTTCTGCTACTCGCACCATAACATGGATTTCCCATTTTGCCAATGGCTATAGCGACATAACATAGCTGCAGTGTTTGGAGGAAATTTAGATAAATTCCCCCCCCTCGAGAGTCCTTCCCCAAACTCAATATAAATACAGCACTCTGTTTCAATAACAGAGGCAGAGAGACAGAGAGGGAGTCAGAGTGAGACAGGCAGAGAAGGATGGAGGGACTCTGGGGACCTGGCTGCGTTTATGTTTGCTGCCATTGAAGTTGTCCACGGCCTGGCTTTCCTTGCCGCTTAATGGTGCTTAATCACGGAGCTCCTAAAATAGGCCATTATATCAGCACAGAGCTCTAGAATTACAGTGAGCCCTCAGGGCCTGAACAACAGAGCTTTTGTTAATAAGCTGCCATTAATCAGATCCATTACAGAAGCCACTGGTCCACCAGGCAGCACCGTGGCTGATAAATACCTCAAGAATAAAAAAACAATTTACTCACCTAGTCTAAACCGCAACTCGTGTGTGTGTGTGTGTGTGTGTGTGTGTGTGTGTGTGTGTGTGTGTGTGTGTGTGTGTGTGTGTGTGTTAACACAGAGGGTGGGTGGGACAGGAACCATGCAGCCTAACTAAAGACACCCAGAGGACTGGTAGCTGAGCTGAAGATAGCGATTAATACCAGAAAGTCAATACTACAGAGCAGCAGCAGCAAACATGTGCTAACCTCACACTCTAAGTGTGTCACACAGCTGTGGTGGTGATGGACAGCCATCAGACAATGACTTTCATCACAAGGGGGGTGGGTTGTAATCAAATATCTGGCAAGCCTCCTCTCACCAGCAGCCACTTCAAGTCATTGATCTACTGCTTTCAATACGCGTAATTAACTGGCTGCTAACACAACCGTAAAGCTGACACACTAAGAAAGCAGCTAACAGAAACATGTGTAGACTGCAATGCTCTAGGACTGCTGGAGACATGACTCAGTGTTCATAGTCAAACTTCCTGCAAACATTTCCTCTCACTCTTTTTACTCATTACTGGGAGCCCTGTTAATCAGTTGTGTCTTCCTCATCAATCTCTCCCTTCTCCCCTGGGGGCTCCCCACCCCATTTGTCTCTCTTCCATCAGCCCGAGACAGATGCAGGAGTCTTCTCAGCAGATAAAGCTGCTAATTTCATTAATTATGAACCAATATGTAGCAGTCTGTGTGAGTCTGTGTGGAGCAATGAGGAGATGCGAGGGTCCCACACACAAGCATCTGGTCCACTCTGGCATCCAGGGAAGCAGAAGAATAGAAAAGAAAGGAGGAGAAGGGGTTGCAGGAGGAAACAAAATAAGAAAATATAATTTCTATTTGAAAAGTAACAATTTTCAAAGTAAAGCAAATTCTTCCAGTTAAGCAGCTGGGATCACTGAGTTGTTTTTTTATGAGGAGTTTAAACTGTAAAATTAAACACTTAGAAATCTTAGTAAAGAAAACTTATCTGCAAATCCATATGAACTGAGAGCATGTAGTATTGCATGAAAGTGTTTTAAAAACAGTTCAACATACAGGGCTGCAATTGAGGAAAAGTATTTTTTTCTGTACTCAACATACTCACTACTTTTTAACCTTACCTACACTATACACAATTGGAAGCAAAATTCTTAGGTCAGAAAAGACTAAAGTGAAATCATTATAAGAGAGATGACTATTTAGAAAACTGTTTCCAGGTATTATTAAAAAATCTCCAGCTCCGAGTGAGAAGTTACCCTTCTAAAGCATCTGTAGAGCAACATTTAATAAAGGAGTGGACAATATGAAGACAGGGATGAACAGGCATTAACTTCACAAAGAAAAAACTGACTTTGATTTATTCAGAAATCAATCTTTTTTAAAATAATTTTCAAAATAAAAATAAGGTGTGTAAAACACATATGTACATATAGATACACATGTATACAGATAATAAAAACAAAATATTGACACACACAAAAGAAAAGATAAATTTAATAAAATTGTCACACTCAAAGTCTTACCATTAGTAAAGTTAACGTTTTTTAATAAAATCAACCATATTACATAGGTCAGTTTTTCTGGTGTAACACATAATGCCATCTCTCTTAACCAAGAATATGCTGAAGATATTTCAGTATCTTTCTAGGACAGTGCGATCATCCTCCTGGCCAGCAGTAGGCCAACATTTATCAGAGTTTCCTGTTTAGTATCAACAGCAAAATCTTCTGGATATGTCCCCAAGATACAGAGTCTGGCAACACATGGTATTTGTACACTAATAATTTTACTTAAGGTATCAACAACCATTTTCCAAAAAGCTTTAAAGCTCTTACCTCTGTGTCTCCCAGGTTCCTCTCGTGTCCTGACGTCCTCCTCCCGTGTCAAACACCTCCAAATAATTTCCCGTGTTGGCTCATCTCCGGAACTCCTCCTGGTTCCTCTCGAGTCGGTTCCCTCCCTCTGGACCCCAGCCGCCTTTGGACATTTACTGGTTCCTCCCGCTGTCCTGGATCCTCGGATTCGCCGGTGCTGCTCGGACCCGTTATTGCCTCCGCTCTCTGGTCTCTTGGACACCTGTGGTTCCACCACCAAGCAAGCACTGAGACCTCACCTCCTCCTCCCCGGTCAGGTTTCCCCGCTCAGTGGTAAGCTTACGTCCAGCAGCACATCCCCCCTATCCCCTTCTGCAGCTAACCACAAAACAAACCTTTTTCTAAATCCATCTGTCTCCCGAGTGTATTCTGCATGTGGGCTAAACACATCAAGCCAAACATGACACAAGCATTTAATATATGGAACCAAGTACAAAGATATCTTTGGAGATCAACAGATGGAACATGATGTGAATGCACGCAATATCACTCAGAACCAGTGGGTGAAAAATCTCTCAGAGAGCTCACAATGGACAAAATGTTCCCTCACCTGGACGTGGGTCACCGGGGCCCCACTCTGGAGCCAGGCCTGGAGGTGGGGCACGCTGGCGAGTGCCTGGTGGTCGGGCTTTTACCCCGAAGAGGAGACATGGGTTCCCCCCTCCAAAGGGCTCACCACCTTTAGGAGGGGCCAAAGCGGTCGGGTGCATTGTGTAATGGGTGGCAGTCGAGGCGGGGACCTTGGCATTCTGATCCTCGGCTGAAGAACCTGGCTCTTGGGACGTGGAATGTCACCTCCCTGGTGAGGAAGGAGCCTGAGCTAATGCGCGAGGTTGAGAGGTTCCGGCTAGAGATAGGCGGACTTACCTCAGAGCATGGCTCTGGCTCTGGAACCAGGCTCCTTGAGAGGGGTTGGACAATCTTCCACTCTGGAGTTGCCCCTGGTGAGAGGCGCCGAACAGGAGTGGGCATACATGTTGCCCCTTATCTAGGTGCCTGTACGTTGGGGTTTACCCTGGTGAACGAGAGGGTGGCCTACCTCCGCATACGTGTGAGGGGATGGGTTCTGACTGTTGTTTGTGCTTATGCGCCAAACAGCAGTTCATATTACCCACCCTTTTTGGAGTCCTTGGAGGGGGTACTGGAGAGTGCCCCTCCTGGGGACTCAGTTGTTCTGCTGGGGGACTTCAACGCCCACGTGGGCAATGACAGTGGAGATCTGGAGGGCCGTGGTTGGGAGGAGCGGCTCACCTGATCTGAACTCGAGTGGTGTTCTGTTGTTGGACTTCTGTGCTTGTTATGGATTGTCCATAACGAACACCATGTTCAAGCAAGGGTGTCCATATGTGCTCTTGGCACCAGGACACCCTAGGCCATAGTTCAATGATCGACTTTGTTGTTGTTTCATCTGACCTGTGGCTGCATGTCTTGGACACTCGGATGAAGAGAGGGGCGGAGCTCTCCACCGACCACTGCCTGGTGGTGAGCTGGCTCCGATGGTGGGGGAGGAAGCCGGTTAGACCTGGCAGGCCCAAATGTATTGTGAGGGGTTTCTGGGAACGTCTGGCAGAGTCCCCCGTAAGACGGAGCTTTAACTCACACCTCTGGGAGAGCTTTGAACACGTCCCGAGGGAGGTGGGGGACATTGAGTCTGAGTGGACCATGTTCTGTGCCTCTATTGTTGAGGCGGCTAGTTGGAGCTGTGGCCGCAAGGTTGTCGGTGTATGTCGCGGTGGCAACCCTCGAATGCGCTGGTGGACACAAGTGGTGAGGGAAGCTGTCAAGCTGAAAAAGGAGTCCTATCATGCTTTATTGGCCTGTGGGACTCCGGAAGCAGCTGATATGTACCGGCAGTCAAAGCGGCAGGTGGCTAGGCTGGTCGCTGAGGCAAAAACTCGGGCTGGGAAGAGTTCGGAGAGGCCAGGGAGAAAGAGTTCCGTATGGCTTTGAGGCGATTCTGGTCCACTCTCCGGCGTCTCAGGAGGGGGAAGCAGTGCAGTACCAACACTGTTTATAGTGGGGGTGGCGTGCTGCGGACCTCGACTCAGGACGTCATGTGTCGGTGGGCGGAATACTTCGAAGACCTCCTTAATCCCACCAACACGTCTTCCATTGAGGAAGCAGAGCCTTCGGGTGGATTCAGGAAGAGCAGTGTGGTTTTCATCCTGGCCGTGGAACACTGGATCAGCTCTATACCCTCAGCAGGATCCAGTTTGTACATCCATATCAACTCCAGAACCAAAGCTGTATCCAGCAGGAACCTATCCTGACAAAATGTCCCAATTCAGCCAAATAAACCACAAAAGCTTAGAGCAGATCATTCAGCAGCTAAGTTCCTCCTACTGCTTCCTTGATGTTCTACCCACAGCTTTCTTTAAGAAAGTTTTGCCTGTCATAGCGCCTGAGTTAACTCAGATAATAAACACGTCCCTTCTGTCAGGTGTTTTCCCTCAGTCCCTAAAAACAGCAATTATCAAACCACTGCTGAAAAAGAACAATTTAGACAAACTACTACTCCAGAACTACAGGCCCATCTCAAACCTCCCCTTTATCAGTAAGATTATTGAAAAAGCTGTGTTTCAACAATTAAACACCTTCTTAACAACGACCAGCCGCTTTGACGTTTTCCAGTCTGGCTTCCGTGCTGACCACAGTACAGAGACCGCCCTTGTGTTTAATGACATCCATGTAAGTACGGACTGTGGAAGAACCACCGTGCTGGTACTATTGGATCTCAGTGCAGCATTTGATACTGTCGATCACTCCATTCTGTTGGAACGCCTGGAGAACTCTCTAGTACAGCTCTTAACTGGTTTAAATCCTACTTAAAGGACAGGGACTTTTTTGTATCAGTAGGTGACTTTACCTCAGAAATGACAAAAATCACATGTGGGGTTCCCCAAGGGTCCATTATAGGTCCCCTCCTGTTCAACATCTACATGCTTCCTCTTGCTCAGATCATAAAAAACAACAACATCAGCTATCATAACTACGCAGATGACACACAGCTTTACATCACCATGTCACCAGGTGACTATGAACCAGTTCAGGCACTGAGTAAATGCCTAGAAGAAATCAATGCCTGGATGAGCCACAATTTACTTCAACTAAATAAAAACAAAACAGAAGTAATAATATTTGGACCAATAGAGGAGAGATCAAAGGTTAGCACACAGCTTCAGTCGCTTCAGCTAAAAATCACTGATCAGGCCCGAAACCTGGGTGTAGTGATGGACTCAGACCTGAACCTCCAAAAGCATCTAAAGACAATTACAAGATCGGCTTTCTATCACCTGAAGAACATTTCCAGAATTAAAGGACTAATGTCTCAAAAGGATCTGGAAAGACTAATCCATGCGTTTATTTTTAGTCGAATTGATTACTGCAACAGTGTTTTCACAGGTCTGCCTAAAAAGTGGATCAGACAGCTGCAGCTGATCCAGAACGCTGCTGCCTGCGTCCTCACTAAGACTAAGAAAGTAGAACACATAACCCCAGTTCTAAAGTCCTTACACTGGCTCCCTGTATCTCAGAGAATAGACTTTAAAATACTTCTGTTAGTCTATAAATCCCTGAATGGCTTAGCACCTAAATACATCACAGACTTGTTATCAGTGTATCAACCATCCAGAGCACTAAGGTCTTCTGGCTCCAGCCTTCTCTGCGTACCTAGAACCAGAACTAAACAAGGAGAAGCAGCATTTAGTTCCTACGCTCCACTTATCTGGAACAAACTTCCAGAAACTGTAAAAGTGCGGAAAACCTGAGTTCTTTTAAATCAAGATTAAAAACACATTTGTTTAGGACTGTTTTTGACTGTTCTAGTTAAACTGTTCTACTGAAACAGCATTAGTTCAACTTTTTTAGTCCGACTGTTTATTGATGTTCTATTTTGTTTCTACATTTTATTCCTACTTTCTTATATTCTGTTTTATTTTCCTGTATTTTAATCATGCACTGTCTCTGTACTGAATTGTGCTATACAGATAAATTTGCCTTGCCTTGCCTTGGAGGGTGCATGGGAGTTTGCCCATGTGCTTTGTGGATCTGGAGAAGGCATTCGACCGTGTCCCTCGGGGGGTCCTGTGGGGGGTACTTCGGGAGTATATAGTACCGGGCCCTCTAATAAGAGCTGTTAGGTCTCTGTATGGCCAGTGTCAGGGCTTGGTCCGCATTGCTGGCAGTAAGTCGGACTCGTTTCCAGTGACAGTTGGACCGATTCAGTTCATAACTTTTATGGACAGAATTTCTAGGCACAGCCAAGGTGTTGAGGGGATCCGTTTTGGTGGCCTTAGGATCAAGCGACCGAAAAGAGTTTTCTCCGTAGTGTGTCTGGGCTCTCCCTTAGAGATGGTGAGGAGCTCAGTCATCCAGGGAGGACTCAGAGTAGAGCCACTGCTCCTCCATGTCGAGAGGAGCCAGTTGAGGAGGCTCAGGCATCTGATTAGGATGCTTCCTGGACGCCTCCCTGGTGAGGTGTTCCGGGCACGTCCCATGGGGAGGAGACCCAGGGGAAGACCCAAGACACGCTGGAGGGACTATGTTTCTCAGCTGGCCTGGAAACGCCTTGGGATTCCCCCGGAAGAGCTGGCCCAACTGGCAGGGGAAAGGGAAGTCTGGGCCTCCCTACTGAAGCTGCTAACCCCACGACCCGACCCCAGATAAGCGGAAGAAGATGGATGGATGGATGGATGGATGGATTTCCTAGACAAAAGTTATTTTGGAATGTAAAATTTCAAGTCTGTTCATAGCCTGCTTTAGCTTCATCAACTTATTAAGTCCCCGGACATTCCTGCTTGTAACTCTTGAGACAGGTGATGGTCCAGTCTTGACAGCTCCAGTTTGTCCATCAGAAGTCCCAGTTTGATGGTATTAAAAGCATTGGTGGAGGTAGATGATGGCATTATCCACCCCAATGCCAGGTTAATAACAGCAGATCCTATGAAGATTTTACTAGGGGGGAAAGATGGTTAAGCAACAACCTCACAAGGGTCTTAATCAGAAACAAGGTCAGTGCTACTGTCCTGAAGCTACCAAGGTCCTTTGGATGTGTGGTCTTTGTCACTGGTACCAAACAGGACGTCTTCTACAGCTAAAACGGAGTCCTCTAAAGTGGTGAGGTTGGGTGATAGCTGAGAGCTGAGACATCAAACTAGGGCAAGAAAAGCAGACATCCGTCAAAACAAGGGATATTGCAGCAGTAGAGACTGGGCAGGGAAGGGTGCGTGTCTGATCAAACCTGTTGAAACACCTTTTTCGGATCATTCGCCCAACCTACAGTATATCTCCTACAACCTGTGTGTTTGGTTTAGGACCTGAAATTATCTTCAGGCTCTTGTAAACCCCACTGATGATCTTCTACTGCAGCTGGCCTGCCATCTTCATTTTCGTAAATATTTTTCCATCTCTGATATTGCTTCTCATTTCAATCTGCACAGCTCAAACCTTCCTGATCTAAAGGCAATCTGCTTCTCCTGAACAAGAACCTTTCAAGGCTGATCCATGGCTTGTATTTGGAGAAACAATTGACCTTAATGTGAGGCACAGTGTTGTGAGAGGCACAGTAATTAATTATGTCCATGATGCAGTCACAATGCTGTCAATGTCCAGTGTAGCTGAAACAGTCCCTCAGACCTTCTTCAGTATACCCAGACCATCTCTTCACACAGACATACCATGAGTTCAGAGTTTTGTTATCTCTGGTGTGGCAGGTAACATACTGGGTGAAGGTGGGGAGAGTCAAGGATAGGGAGACATGGTTAAAATCCCCAGAGATCCGACAAAGGGCCATGCAATGCAGTGATTGGAATCTGCTGGCTACAGTCTGAAGGACATTGCATGTTGCTGCATCATCTCTTTTTACAGCTCTCCTTGCTTCTGTTGCCCCAGTGTACATGAAAACCAGGTGAAATTAGTGCAGTTAGCTATATCCCAGTCAGGATAGCCAAGCTACTCATTTGATAAGCCCAGTGATGCTGGTTAAGCATTTCAAGTTCATCCAGTTTGTTTGGGAGGGATCTCACATTTCCCATAATGATGGGTCTGTACCTTCTCCTCCAGTCATAATGTCTGATGTCAGAACAGGTAGAGCTACAGCTGATCTATGCTGCAAACAATGGAACGATGGCTGCTTGAATAGTCTTTGAACAAAAATGTCACAATAAAATAAAATGAGAATGTCGATCACAAAACAGCCAGCTCCATTGTGTTAACAACCAACACAAAAGAAAATGAAACACACTACTCATCTAAGATATACATTTTAAATGAGAAAAACTCAGGAATAAGCAGGAGCTATTGAAACAATATGCCAACGCGTTTCCAGGAGTAGCGGATTTATAGAATTACTACAAATTCTCAACTGCACTAAGATCTGGACTAGGACTTGGCTATCTTGACACATGTATGTTTAGGATTGTTTTACTGCTGGAAGGTGAACCTTCACCCCAGTCTCAAGTGTTTAGCAGTTATAAACAGAAGATTTGTGACTGCAAATCAAGTATTTGCCCTGTCAACAGTTTATCCTACCTGAACAGTGGATCTCTGCAGCTCATACAGAGTTACCTTGGCCCTTTTGTCTGTTTCTCTGATTAATGCTCTCCTTGTCTGTCTCTTTAGTTAGACGTCAATTTCTTGTTAGGTTTGCAGTTGTGCCATACATTTTCCATTTTCAGATGAAGGATTGAATAGAGCTCTGTGAGGTGTTAAATGCTTGGGATATTGTTTTAGAACCTTTCCCTGCTTTAAAAGGGCCTAATCATGTACTATCACTTAATTCATTTCCACGGCAGTAGCTTACTTTGGATACGTACAAAGGTTTTGAAATTATTGCGCCATGTTGGCTTATTATATTTTGTTTCTCTGTCTTACACTTTGTTTTTGTTCTATTTCTCAGTAAGCAAAGTGCTTTTGTGTATATTTACCATAATAAGACCACATGACCAAAGGTATGATATTAGGCATGAATAAATAAGAAGAAGTAATGGAGCCGATCGAGTCAGCAGCACCCAGCAGAGATGTGAAAAGTAACCCTAACTCTGTAGATCGGATTGGTCTTCAACCATGCTGAACTGTCACGTTATTGCAAGGCATTGTGGGATGGTTTACTTACTCTTACAAAAGCTGCATCAATTGTCGCCATATTGCATTCTGTTAGTTGCACAGTACTGCTGGCAGATAGCACTACAGTGTTTAAGTCTGCTGATTGTTTTATTTGAAGATGAATATATTATTTTATGTTTTTAATAGCCATAGTACATGACTTGGCACCTTTAAACTTTCTCTTTGAAAAACATTGTTATTTCACTTCCATTTGTGAATACTTTAGCAAGGCACTGCACGTTGAAGAGAAAATATGCATTACATGATGTACATGACAAACTCAAATAACACTGATTGAGCAAAATGTGAGCAGCTCCATTTCTTGTTGTCTTCAACTGACTAGTTGAAGACAACAAGAAAGTAAGAACCCCTATAGTATCTTTGCATTCTCTGGACCGCTGTCATTAGTGCCCAGTCAAGCTTCACTTACAGGACTGAGGCACTCGTGTTGTGTGTTAGCCTACCCTGCTTGTGGCTCTGCCTTCTCGTGTGTCCCTAACAGGTGTGCCCCTCACGCAACGCTGCCTCCTTTCTCTCAGCTCCATCTCTCTCTCTCAAACGAATTTGAACACACACACATACTCACATACACACACACACACACCTAATCAGTTGAGCTTCATGACCAAGTGATGGCCCAGTGTGAGCAGTGGCCCATGTGTTTGTAGTATTAATACTAATTGTGTGTGTAAACTGTTTCACATCATACTACTCTATTACAGCAGCTGGCCTGCTAATAAGCACGGCCTGTGGCAGCTGATGACTGAGAGTGTGTGTTTTTCAGTGTGTCAGTGAAAGATGAGCACATCCCCAATGTAAGAAAGGTGTGTGAATTCATGTGGCATAACTGTTTTTATTTCATGATCGGAGACCAAGTGCAGGTTTATGTCCATGTCAGTGGTAGATAATTAGTTGTGTAACAGTCGGATATCGGAGAGAAGTGACAGTAGTCCATGGGTGTATTGTGTGTAACACATTAAAGGACGACCCAGGTCGTTAAATTGTAGTCATAAGCCAGCAGTTAAATGTTGGTTAATGATGCTCCCAGATACCCTGAGGAACAGACAGCAGAGAAACCTTTGGACTCCACAAAGTGTCCTCAGGTTAATCCCTGGTCATAAATATAGCTGGATTCATTCTGCACGTACACACACCACATTACAAAGAAACTGCACACCTAAATACTCAGATATTTCTTTTATTTTGCACACTACCGAGAGGCGCTTTAGTTCTGAAGAATCAGTGCTGGCTGTTACTGTTGCTGCTGCTGCACGCACACGCACACACACACACACACACACACACACACACACACACTCAAATACTGCATCTCCACCGCCCTGGCCACAGACGCCTCGCCATGTCTCATGATTAGCACTCCCTGCTCCACTGCCTTTGTTTTTTTGCTTTGTTTGTTTGCCACTGAGCAATGATATTTCTGTGGAATCTAGCATGATTGCACCACAGGTCAGCGACACCCATCCATTACAGCAAAGAGGAGCCTTTTATTTAGACTGCCTCAGTGGTAGCTATATTTATCAGTGCATGCCTGGCCTGGCCCAGACGTGGGCCCAGTCACTCGGCTCCGCTGCTGTGCTTTCCCACCACATTCCAACAGTCATCATGATACACTTCAGCAACAGGCCAAAGATGAACAACTTCACAAACCATGTTTTCACCTCCTTTATAAAATCTTTTTATTCGATAGTTATGTTGCAGATTAAATGAGAGCGGAAGGTGAAACTGTCTTGAAATATGCAATTCTGCAGTAACCAGTTGTCACGAGCGGGGACAGGAGGACCCAGTATTCAGCCAGACACAAGAGTGACAATACGAAGGCTTTATTAAAGCTCCAATTGTTCAGACAAGGAATATGCAGGCTCAGTGGTCAGAATAACAGTTCCAAGTCGGTACACAGGCGGGCATGAAAAAACAGGCAGGGACAACACAAACTCAAAAAATCCAAAAACAAGCTGGGTCTGGTATAAGGATAAACAGGCAAAAATCAGGCAGAAAAAACAGGATGGTCAAAAAGGCTAATTGGGTCAGGTCAACACGCAAACAATACAGAGCTCAGGGAATGCTGGACTAGACTCACCAATAGGCTTGAAAGACAATGATCTGGCAGAGTGCAGGAGACAGAGGCAGGTATAAATAGGGGAGTGAGCAGGTGAATTGAGAAGAAACTAATTACAGGAAAACAGGTGGAACTAATCAGAGGCAGGGAAGTGACTGACAGAGAACCGAACTGAATTAAAAAGACCAACATAAACCATAACAAAAACCTAATTCATGACACCAGTGGCATTTTACCAACCGGTGAAACTGAAATTAAAAGTCGGGAGAGCCTATATCTGTAGCCATGAACCCTAATACTCATTTAAAACCTGATGCAATTCTGTGGATTGCAATATTGAAAGCATTTACCCCTTACAGAATTCTTCTTGTTTCCCCTTTTACTGTAAATGTTCCAGATCACATTTTAACATCAGACAAAGAAAATCTGAATAATCCCCCCCCCCCCCCCCCCCCAAAAAAACAAAAAAACAAATCACAATTTCATGTACTGATATAAAAAGCTTTCCAAACCAACCGGGCTCTGTGCAAAAAAAATGACCCCCTGTAATGGAGAGCAGGCGTTCCATGACTTTATGAAGTATGCACATTAATATTGTGTAAATTATGTTTGAGTTACACACCAAGGGGTAGGGTTGTTTCAATTCTTTATTTCTGCCACGTTTGGACATTTGAGGAAGCATTTATGAGAGGCACAAGCGATTGGCAATTCCTTCCTGTAAAAGGAGAATCAAGTTAAAAATGACCATGTGTGCTTCCCTATGCATCTTTTGGTTTGTACTTCTCAGGTTAACAACACAACTGTTCAATGGAATGAGTACCCGCCTCTTCCTGGTTGGTGTCCTTAGCAGGAAGGGCAGCAAAAGGGAGAGGCATGCTCCAGGTGCTGCTTAAAAGCTCTTAGAGTACACCAATGAGATAAAGAGTGGGGTACTTAGAAGAGTCATGTTAAATTTGATATATTGTCTTAATTTACCTTAGTTTTGATCATTTAGAATGATTTGTATCATTCTACATTTATGTAAAGACTCATTGGGTACAATTTAATGCTTTTTTTTTTTTTTGAGAATTGGTAGAATTGGGAAAATATGTTTTACAGCACTTTATAAACTGATAACCGAACTCTAGACGACTCAGCTAAAAAAATACAAAAATATATGTGTTGTTTCGCTATTTCTAAAGCTTGACATTAAAGCCTGTTTAATACCTCTGAGTTTGCTCCACAGCCCCCTCGACCACAAAGCCTGTATAACATGAATCTCATATTCTGTAACTGCCCTTGAGGCTCCAATAAGAGTCTCTGCAGTCATCCACATGCAGACCAGAATTTTGTAAATGGGTTGTGTATGCATGCTGGCAAGGAGAACAATGATCAAAGTCAGAGGGTTGCACCAAAACACACAGCAGATTAATAAAACAGCAAGTTAGGTGGGGGACTGAAGGTGAAAAACAATGACAAAGCTTATTTTAAAGAATACAGTAAGGACAATGAGGGCGACCACACCCACATTGAGATCCTGTCAGTTACTGGAGACAAAACCCTCCCAGTGGTCTAAGGTCACAATCTAATAATAGGAGTGTTTATGCCCACAGCTTGTTTAATTTTTTGTTGGATATATTTTGGTCACCTGTGTGTGACAGGATTCTGTTATGTTGAGAAGTCTGTTATGTTTTTTGAAATTGCCATGGCAATGCTATCACATATGCCTACATAAACCACACTAACTGCCTAGGACCTTATGTTTCAGTGTGGCAGAAGATCACACTACGCTAGCATAATTAGATCAACATGATTGGCTACATCAAACCTATATAATGCTGTTTTGGATACTCAAAACACTTTACAAAACAATAAACAAACAAACAGAAAAAATTAATTACATGCTACGGAAAAGCAAGTTTAAATAGGTGGGTTTTGAGATGCGATTTAAAGTTCTGTAATGAGTGACTTCCGGATGAAGACTCCCCTAAGGTTTGGTGTGGGTGATGGGTGTGAGGAGGTTCGTGTCTGCAGAGCGGAGGAAGCGGGAGGCGTGTTGGGGTTTCAGAAGGTCAGTCAGATATGGAGGGGCCATATTATGACGGAACTTGTATGTGAGGAGAAGAAGCTTGTGCTGGATATGGTATTGGAAGGGTAGCCAGTGAAGCTGTTGGAGGACAGGAGTGATGTGATCTCTAGACCACATCGTTTGCGGGTGAGTAGGCTGGCAGCAGAGTTCTGTATGTATTGTCATTTTTGGAGATGAAGGGAAGGCCATAGAGGAGGCTATTGCAGTAGTCGAGTCTGGATGTGATGAAGGCATGTATGAGGATTTCAGCTGCAGACTGGGAGAGGGATGAACGGAGGCGGGCAATGTTGCGGAGGTGGAAGAAATCAGTTTTTGTGATATGGTTGATATGTGTTTGAAATGACAGTGAAGAGTCCAGGATGATGCCGAGGTTACGAATGGAGGAGGAGGGGGAAACATTGCGACTATCAACAATCAGGCTGAAGTTTTGAAAAGAGGGGAGGAGGGATTTGATATTGGTGATGAGTAGGGTTGGGAATTGAAAAGATTTTCACGATTCCGATTCCCTTATCGATTCTGTGAAACGATTCGATTCCTTTTCGATTCCCTTTTCGATTGAGCATCAACTTTGTTTACTTAACTATCACACGACCTTACAAACTAACAAGGTCAAGATGTCCGCAGCAAATGTGCAACTGGAGTAACATTTATATTTGGTTAAATAAAAAAAGGAATATAAGAACAAACTTAAATACAGTAGATGAGTTGTTTAGAATACAAGAAAATGTAAGTTTGTTGTGACAGTTGCTTATTAATCTCTCTTTAGATAACCTCAGTCATCTAAATCTAATGGAGAAGCCATCTGTTTAATGAAAAAGCATTACTGTACAATTTTGGGAAATAAACTCATCTCCCCCTAATTTAAATTAAACGAGCGTCACCGTTCTCTCGGTCCCTGAACTGCGGAGCAACTTCGTAGCATGTTTCATTACCACCATTGCAATAGCTAGAATCATGTAAGAATTCCAGCTACCAGTAGTTCTAATTAAACATGCTACCAATGAAGGGCTGGATTAACGAGAAAGGCACACTCCCTTAATAACCCCAAAGAGAGGTAGGAAATTGGTTTATTTCCAGAAATGGTATATGATTTACTAGGAACCAGCCAGTGATGTAAAACTAGCTACTTACCACCAGAGTTGCCTTCCATGCTGGTCATAACTTTAACTTCTGTCCGGTAAGAATCAAAAACACGGCATTCGTTAAATTGTATGCCATGTTGTGTGCGCAGGTGTTTCTGCCTGTTGGATGTATTTCCTCCCGCGGATATAATTGCCCTTTTGCAATGATTCCAAAGCGCCTTGTTGCCATCTTTCTCTTCCTTAAAATGAAGCCAAACTTTCGACCGCTTCCCCCGATGGGGCGGCACTTTTTTTTGTTTTGCTTTAAGCCTGGTCAATGTCATGCGCAACTTACGCACACGTGCTTACTGAACGCCGTGTGCGTAACATGCGTATAAAACGTGGCGTAACTTGCGTAAAAAAACGTTGTGCTACCGTTGTGCTGCTCAAAGCCGCGGCACGACGGAATCGAAAAGAGAATCGTTAAGCGAGCTGCCAAACGGTGCCACCGAATTGGAAAACACGGAACCGGTTCTGAACAGGAACCGGTTTTCGATTCCCATCCCTAGTGATGAGGAGTTCTGTTGTGTAGCTGTTTAGTTTTAGAAAATTATTGTCCCTCCAAGTTTTAATGTCTGAGATGCAGAGGGTGATAGTGGAGAGAACGACTGGGGTAATTGATTTTTTTGGATAAGTAAAGCTGAGTGTCATCAGCATAACAGTGAAAATGGTCCAAGGGGTAACATCTAAGTAATGAAGAGGAAGGGGCCCAACACGAACCTTGGGGAACACCATGAGTGATGAGGGAGGTATGGGACGTAACATTGTTAATGGAAACAAAATGGTAACGGTCGGAGAGGTGGGAGGTGAACCAAAGGAGTGCTGTACCCGAGATGCCGATGGACTGAAGATGGAGGAGAAGGATGGTGTGGTCTATTGTATTGAAAGTGGGGGAGAGGTCAAGGAGAAGGCGGATGGATATGTAACCAGAGTCTGCGGCGAGGAGGAGATCATTAGTGACTCAGAGCAGAGCAGTTTCTGCACAGTGGGTGCGAAATCCAGATTGAAAAGTTTGAAACAGCTGGGAGGTGTGAAGATGTTGGTTGAGTTGGGAGATGACTAAGTGTTCCAGGATTTTGAGAGTAACAGAAGATTTGAGATGGGTCTGAAGTTGTGAAGGTGATCAGGATTGAGGCAGTTTTTTTTCAGGAGGGGCGTAATGGTGGCAAATTTCAGTGGGGATGGGACGAAATCCGCAATTAGTGAAGTGTTTATGGTACAAGTTATGAGAGGGACTAGGGTGGGAATACAGGTTTTAAAGGAGGGGAGACAGAATGGGGACAAGATGACAGGATGAGACTTTCATGTTTCTGAGCAGTTTGGTGGTGTCTGACGGGAACAGGGAAGAGCAAGAAGTGAACCTGAGGGATGTAAAAGGGGAAACTGTAGTTACCAGTGAAGAAGCGGGGGAGGTGAATGTCGGTGAGCTGTGAATGGTTTGGATTTTTGTATGAAAATATGTCAGGAATTTATTGCACTTTTCCATTGTGTATGTGGAGGTAATGTTATCTTGTGGTTTGATGAGTTTTGGTGGGTTTGAGGAATTAGAATGGATAAAGTCAGAGTAGAATTTGGAGCGGGCAGATTTGAGTGCTGAGTTGATGGAAGGTTTGTAAGCTTGGGCATGGACAGACAAGGCACACCGGTGCCCTGATGGAGATCCTTTCATCATTGCCTCCACCATGATAACCCAACTCAACCTGGCCCTGAAAGGTCTGTGCATGTTCAGGCATGCTCATGCTTAGTCCTATATTCCAGACAGCCAATGGCACTCTTAATGCTGACCAAATGATCTTGCTAAGACTCTGCAAACACTATGTTCTTGTGGATATATCAATGTCTTTCAATCCAGGTGGATGTACAGCAGGTTTGGCTGGAAACATCCATCCTGGTGGTGGAGCTGCAGTGAAAACTATTTTCTGGTACAATGGCACATATCTGCACCCACAACCCCAAGGATTAATGGAAATGCCAGGGAATACTATCAACCATCAATCAAAAACGAAATTGGTCACCATGCAGACTGGACACAGGCTTGCCCAAAGATTGACACTTATTTCTTAGGCAAGTCCCCTGCTGCAGGGATCTCAAGAGATGTGAACCGAGCACCATTTGATCTACACGTGAAAGAACATGCTGCTGAATTTACTTCTTCCTGACAAGACAAATGCAATTTGCTTCATCACAGAATTTTAACATGTATGATATGACAAGCAGGGATTTGATACTGCTACATTTGAATTTGCAACACTATTAAGATGGAGCTTTTTAAAATGGCAGCGTTGGAAAAAATTGACTTTTCCCCACTTTGGAGAGGTTGAAAATGCAGCCTGGCTTCAATGCTCACACAACCCCACACACATATTTGTTTGCCATGTTTGAAGGCGCTGATCCACTAAATAATGCAAGAAAATAGGAAAATGAGAAATTTAAATGGTGAGTTTTCCGCATGTACAGCTGTTCATGTATGAGGAACCACTTTAATTTCAGCACAAGCTTGTATGAGGTATTTCCAGCAGCACACAGCTAAAAGCAGGAAATTCAATCAGGGAAGGAAAAGAGCAGAGGTGAATTAAGCAGATCTTCACTTTCACTTAAAAACACACTCATTATGTGCAGTCATGAATTATTTTGTACAAAAACAGTAATTTTGCATTAAATTTACAGTATACTGATCGTGCAGCTCAGGAATATTCTTACACTCGTGGGGATTTTTGATCCACCACACTGTTTTCTCCATTTTAGTGATGCTTGTCTGGCACAGAGAGCGCACGGTGAATATAGGTCACATACGCACTGGGCTCAGTGGTGCTACGGAGGATGGAACTGCAGGTCTCTAAGCGACAACACCACTACCAAGGGAATCCCCCCTCTGCAATGCCTTGGCTGGTGTTTACACGCACAGACATGAACACACACTCACAGAGTGAGCACACCCTGCTGCTATTAATACAGCCACAGCCATTTTAATATTTAATTGTGTTGATGGACTGCATCTGTGCTGCTCTGTGATGCAAACATTATTATACATACTAAGTGGCTTAATTGTAATTAGAACTGAAAATTTAATTAAACTCAACAATAAAGGAGATCAGCGCATTTTTCCCTGAGCAAATGCTTTCTTCCCCTTCACTGCTTTTTAACTCCTTCAGTGCTGCAACTCTGCTTCCGTCCAGATGCTTGGCTCTGTTGGCCTTTTATATAATAATAATATAATAGTTTTCAAAAGTCACATTACGTAAATACTTCAAGTCATTTGTAGAAGATAGATAGATAGATCGATAGATCGATAGATAGATAGATAGATAGATAGATAGATAGATAAAGGACCTTCCAAGTCTGTCTGTTGAGCATGATAGTGACAAAAGCCTGATACTGAACATGTTCTTTTGTTAAATAAATTAGCTGTGTAGTGGGATATGTGTAAATTTAGAACATGCTGAGCAACTTCTTGTAGTCATTGAAGACACCCAATCTCTGCAGGATGTAGAGATGGCTCTGCCCTTTCATGTAAAGGGCATTAGTGTTTGCTGACCAGTCCAGTCCCTCAATGGTAACTGGCCACTACTGAAGTCCAACACCATCTCCTTAGTCTTTGATCCTGATACATGCCACAAGTGTTGTGTCATTGGAGAACTTCTGCATGTGGAAGGTCTTGGAGTTGTAGCGGAAATCAGATGTGTACAGGGTAAAGGCTGGACCTCCTGTGTTGCTAATCAAAGATTCTGAGAGGCAGTCCTTCAGGCGAACAAACAGCTGTCTCTCAATCAGCTAATTTGTCATTCGTAATCCAGGACAGTGTCCCCATCTGCATAAGTTTGCCCCTCATTCTGTGTGGCTGGACAGTATTGGAGGCACTGGAGAAATCAAAGAGCATCATTCTCACAGTGCCTCAGCACTTGTCCAATTGGGAGTGAGCTCTGTAACCTGACTGTCGCCAGATGGATTTCGTTCCGCAGAGCTCCACACATCCATCTGGGATTGCTCCATTGGAGATGTATTTGAGAAGTAGGGGACTTATCAAAAATCCTTGCATATGATTGGATAAACTACTTGTCCATCATCTTTACTGACATGCTACTTCAACCACTCACATCGAAACCAACATCGAAACCATCATTTCCACTAACAAAAGCTTTAAAAGCCGTTCTCTGGTGTTCTTTTAAAGAATTTATGTTCGGCAGATTGAACAACATGGATGAAATAGAAGCATCTAAATGACCGTTTGACCGGATTTCTCTAATGAAAACCCGGGAATGTCTCTGATTTTCTCAAGTGGACAGGCGGGCGGGCGCAGAGTCTCTGTCGGTGGGTAGATTTGTTTTGTCTGATCTGCAACGCCAACAGGGCGGCAAAGGCACATTTGGCTCAGCTTTTCTACTACGTCGGGACAGCGACAGGACCGGGTAAATACCTTTTGCTGCATTAAACTTTTTTACTCAATCATGATAGACTGAAATCGGAGACATTTCCGTGGACATCTTTGGCAGGGGACAGGTCATCCAAAACAGGGACGTCTGGTCACTCTTGCTTCCTCGCTGCGAGCCGCCATTGTTGTCTGAATCCAAACAGTTGCGTCTCTGATTCATCACATCTACAAAAATCCCACCCAGCAATCCTGATTGGCTCGTCTTTGTATGTGGTATTGAAAGCCTTCCCAATGGCAGCGATTCCAGATGGATGTGTGGAGCTGTGTGGAGCTCGGCGGAACTACTTCCATCTGCCGAGAGTCAGCTTTATGAGCTCTGTGCAGTAGGTAAACAATGGGGTCATCAACGCCCACCTTCTCCTGATAGGCAAACTGGAAACGGGTCCAGTAACACACCATCATTATGATAGTATTGCCTCAAAGGGGAAATAAAATAAAATCTACAAATATTGACACAGGTGCATTGTCATTTCATGAAATACTTTCTCAAAATATACCAGGGAACAATTTGTCTAGCCTCAAATTTAAATAAATTGCTTTGATAAAGCAATGCCAGAATTTTTGTCCTGTTTTCTTATAGGTTTTCATGACATTTTACCATGAACTGATGCCTCAGGTCATGGCCAATAACTAACTGTAAATTTGAGGAAGTTTTGTCTTAATGCCACAGTAGGTAATTTTCGTATATATATTTTTTTACATATTTGTTAAACTGTCACTATGTCCTGAAAGTAAAATATGAGACAGACAATCTGAGAAAAAAAACATTTGCAGAAATACACCACTCCCGGACAGAAACAACCAATCAGAGCCAGGAGGAATGTCAGGCTCTGATTGAATGTGTCAATCACTGTCGTGTATGCACTGCTCACACCACCTCCCCCACACAGCACTCCTGTCAGTCCAGATCCAGATTGCCAGTGGGCTGCAGCTGTATGGAGAAATGGTGCAGAAACAACCTGTTGGACTGGGCTATTTATTTTTCCTTGTCATCAAGATCTCTGCCAACTGCCACCAGAGAATGCTATTATTGGGCTTTCTTCATCTGGAAACAGATGCAAACAACACCTTACAGACGCAGCCGTGATGAACTGGTTGAACTCGCACAGCTGACAATACAGCGATCTGATTGGCTGAGCAGCAAAACTCGAATCACGTGACCTCTTGGACCGGAGCGCTACAGTTTACATTTTTTTATCGGCTTAAACTTATTAATGTGCAAGTGAAAACGTGGGAACATTGGTGTTTTGAGATCACTGCTATGTGTAGCAACTTATCCAAGTGAAAGAAAGTTGCCCCCTGACAGTTCATA
Organism: Fundulus diaphanus; assembly: GCA_037039145.1. Taxonomy (NCBI): domain Eukaryota; kingdom Metazoa; phylum Chordata; class Actinopteri; order Cyprinodontiformes; family Fundulidae; genus Fundulus; species Fundulus diaphanus. The sequence goes on from CM073132.1 coordinate 10,667,723, forward strand.
CGAAAAGTCACCCTACAGATTCTGGCCCACGGCCTATTTGGATTGTTTGTCTTTGAGTTATTGTCACTGATTCACAGTGGGCAATCTATTCCACCAATAGAGTAAATAAGTATACTTAAGGAAGGGCTTCTTGAGTTACTGAACATTTCTCAGGGCAGAGGTTTATATTGGGGTGTCTAACATGAGGGGTCAGCATAGGTTTTTCCAGATAGTGTACAAGTGAAGGGATAGAAGAAAAAGGCGCTTAGAATGAAGTATTTTGAAAATACAAAAATACAGTATTTTATTTTGCTACATTTTTTGGCTGCTGCATTTTGTAGTTTATTTTGATACATTTTTAAGGTGGGTATTTTGTATTTCATTTGGAAATTTGTGCCCATCCCTGATTGGTACCAACCCTGTTTATTCCACCACTCATGCCAACTTGACCGCACTGATCCAAACGGTGGGATAGTGTCGACAACTCCCCTCAGCCAACAGTCATTCTGTCCCCATCCAATCAGCTCAGTCCACTCGTCAGTCACCAGTCTCCAGTCAATTAGCACAGATCAGCTCCACGTGCTGCCACTAATTACTGTCAACTCTGCTCACCTGTTCACCTGCTTACATATGCCTGCCTCATTCATCTACTCACTGCCAGAACGTCTCATCTTGCTTCATGTATTCTGCCGCCGTGTCTATAACAGTTTCTATGTGCCCAGCTAGCTGGACTCTTCTGCTTTAATTGTGTTCAGCCTTAACTGTTGTATGCTGCCAGTGTCTGTGTGCTGCACAAGTCTGCCCTGTCTCCCCGTGAGTTCCAGCCGCTTGCTCTGCGTGTTCTGGTGGTTCCTGTTGAAGCCGCTTGCTTCCCCGGGTCCGTTGAGTCATGTGCTGGACTTAAGAGTGCAACAAAAACTTAGCCAAGGAAACAGAATTGAAGTTTCACCTTTGCAAAAGGAGAGAAGTTGCACCAGCCAACACCTGCGAGCAAGAAGTTACATGAGCGAATGACACACCGTTACATGAGCAAATGACACACCTTAACAATACTTCTACCCTATATGGGGTTGCTTCTTTGGCTGCCTTGTTCTGGTTCTTCCGGTCATTGCTTGCAGGCTGCTACACTACACTGGTTCTTCCGGTCATCGCCTGCAAGCCGCTGACCACAACCCCGAACCTTGTGCTACCAACAAAAGGTTGTGCAAGACAGAAACCCATCTTGCAAATTCCAAGAATTCCAAATTCTCTTACCAACAGGCCCGGTTTTGAAGCTTTCTGCCAGCTATCTTAAAAGCATATTAAAGCATATAAACACATGTTAAACCTTCATAAAAGTGTAAGAAACGGATCAAAGTTAATACATTCCACATTCCTCAGTCTGCATTGCCAGTTCTGGTCAGCTTCTACCTTCATCTCTGGTTTAAGTCTGTCACTGCCTGCTGCACCTGTTGAAATCTGGTTCTGCCAGTCACCCCACATGTATCCTCTGGTCTACTGCCCATTACTGCTTGCCTGTCTCATTTGCCATTATTCATGTTCTGCAATAAAAAAATAAAAAAAAACATAGCTCTGTGTCCGGCTAAATATCGGGTTTTCCAGCAGCATTCTTAACAGTACGTTCTGGCCAACATAATGATGCCGACAGAAAGTTCATGCTACAGACCGACTGTTATGATGAACACCTGGGTTCTGTTTGGGACTGAGAAGGACGTTGGATTCTTACCTGAAATCATCTTGGGAGTATTGTTTGAGGGTTCCAGGTATCAATCCCAGACACCACCTCCCCAACAACAACACTACACTTCAGCTTCTTCCGCCGCCTCATGGTCCAAAACACTGATGCTCGGCCCCCAGTCCTGCTCGCTCTCCTCCTGTGGTTAATCCGGTCATCGAGTCCTCTACACAGCCAGTACCTATGTCCAGTAATCAAACTGTAGTGATCAGAGACGGAGGACCCAGAATTCAGCCAGACAAGCAGAGAACGTCTTTAGACAGTTTATTTCAGGCAGGCAGTGGTTAAAAAAACGGGGTGACAGGAGCAGGTAGGAAGACTGAAAAGAGAATCAGAGTCCGTAAACCAATAACCAGTCCAGGGTCAAGCCAGGTGATCAGATGTGCGGGAATGTCCAAAACAGTATCCGGGAGCTGAGTCAGAGCGTCTATACAGGTCCGTAAAAGGGCGGGCATTCAGTTCCGACAAGGTCTAAGCAAACTCAGAAAAACAGGAGCTAAGGCGAGGATCGAAAAACGGGCAGGCAGGCAGACAGAAACGCTAGATATGACTCACCGGAAGGATTGTAATGATCTGGCAACCATGAGTAAATTGAGGCGGATATAAATAGCTAGCAAAACAGGTGACTGGAGATGAAAACTAATGACTGGTAACAGGTGGAGCTGATCTAAGGAAGGGTGATGACAAGAGGTGGACTGAACTGATTGGTTAACTGCTGGTGGCTGAATAGTGACAGGGTAAAGAGAAAAAGTCCTCATAAGTCCAAAACCAAACTAAACAGAACCATAACTGTGACACAAACTACAGAACCTGTTTACATCAGTAGGGACACTTCTGAGCCCTTCCTCGTCTGTGAGAATGCTTCTGAGCCTGTCCCCCTCAGAGTGAAAGCTTCTGTGCCAGTCCACACCAGGATGGACGCATCTGGTCCTGTTCCTGTTGCCGAGGGTCCGACAAACGCTTCTGTTCCTGTTTCCGTGCGTTCGGTGGACACCTCTGGCCCTGTTCCGGTCTCTGAGGGTCTGATGGATGCCACTGGTCTTGTTCCTTCCTCTGAGGGTCCGGCTGACACCTCTGGTCCTGTTCCTGTCTCCATGGGTCCAATGGACGTCTCTGTTCCTGTCTCAGAGGCTCCAGCTGATGCCTTGGCTCTTGTCTTCACTCCAGAGTTCTTCGAAGAGGGGGACCAGGTGGAATCGCCTCCAATCCGTGTACCCGAGCTCATCGATGAGGGGGGCCAGGTGGATCCACCTCCAGTTATTGCACCAGTGCTAGTTGAGATGGGGATCCAGGGGGACCTGTCTCTAGTCGGTGTACTTGTGAGGTCTAAGCACCTAAAACATCATACAACAAAGGGAAAGAAAGGCACAAGGACAATTAATTGATTTTACTCGCAAGGAGAGTAGGAAGAGACCAACAGTTACAATCTCCAACCCACTCTGCCGGTCTCAGCGTTCTCCTCTCGATTTTATTAAGTTTGGGGCGTTTCCCTAGTTACATGACTGAGGCTGTACTGAAGGGTGGGGAAACAAGATAGTTTACAGCCTTAGTTGTCAACAGAGATACACAGCTGAGCAATCACATTCAGTCAGCACATAACCTTGTAGCTGAGTCTTCTTGTTTCAGGAAGCGAAGAAACAGAGTGTCTTCTGTTTCTTTGCACAGACATGATTAAGCTATCATGTGAGTAATATGATTATATCAGAAGCTTACATTACTACATCATAACAAGATAAATGAAATATAAACATTAATCCCAACAGTACTCAATTAGGGGATTCAAGTGGATCAACCTCCAGCTTTTGCCCCTGAGATGATTCATGAGGACACTCAGGCTGTCCTGCCAGCTGTAGCTGAGGTTCGCAGAGAGCTCACCCAACGACCTCAGCACCCAGGGCCTCGTCGAGACGCTAAGCATCCAGGAGCCCATAATTATTATAAGGTCCCCAGGTTGCTACGAGAGTTCCTGTATTAGGAGCTGCTAACTTGGGTTCCAGTTCTGGAGCTGCTGCGTGACAGGCAACTTCCTGAGTTGCTGCGTGGGTTGCTGTTACCAGAGATTATGCAGGGGCTGCTTCAGAGATTCCTGGGCACCAAATTTCTGGGTGACCCTGAACACAAGCTTCAGGACACGTCGGGTCCCAAGCTCCAGGTTTCGTCTGATGCCAAGCTCCAGGTCCTTTGCAGGGTGTTCTTCAGAGGTGCTCATCTAAGTCGTCAATACCTGCCAAGAGCCCTGGACCTTCGTCCACCGAGGGCCCTGCACCGTCGCCGGCCTCCAAATGTCCTGCACCGTCACCGGCTTCCAAGGGTCCTGTTCCGCCTGGTCATCTGAGTCACCCATCTGAGCCCCTGCTATGCTGGAGAAGGCCTCTAGAGACTCTGCTACACCAAAGAAGGCCTCCAGAGACTCTGCTACACCGGGGAAGGCCTCCGGAGACTTTGCTACGCCGGGGAAGGCCTCCAGAGACTCTGCTGTGCCGGAGAAGGTCTCCAGAGACTCGGCTTCTCCGGAGAAGGCCTCCAGGGACTCTGCTACACCGAGGTCTGCCTCCAGGACGCCCACCAGAGATCCCGCCACGCCGAGGTCTGCCTCCGGGACAGCCGCCACAGATCCCGCCATGCCGAGGTCTGCCTCCAGGACGGCCACCAGAGATCCCGCCTCATCGAGATTGGCCTCCGGGATGCCCACCAGAGCTCTTAATCCGCCCTTTGAGTTGTTTTTTGTTTTGGACTTTTGCCCTCTGTCTGAGGCCCCTCCGCCCGCCCTTTCTGGTTTGTTTTTTGTTTGGATTTCCGTTGATTCTAGGAAAGAAAGCTGCCAACAGAACCCTGTTACTCAATTAAAGCCTATACAACCCTTATCAACATTTAAGTTGGAAATTTCAGCCATTAAAATATTAATGTTATTTCAACACAAAATATGTGTTATACAAGACATGTTTTGGGATTAAGCCTAGTTCACTGTCATATATTTCAAGAAGTGTGATGTCTCTATGTCACTCGGAGAGGCATGTTTAATGCTCAAACTTCTCAAATACGCATAAACTTCCTGACTGAAGCAGGCCCATGGTTTACATGATGTAAATCATCTATAATTAAAACCAAACTCATCCACTTAAAATGATACTAACCCAACTTTTTAAATAAATATTCTTTTTCTGCATTTCCCCTACATCATCGGGCTGTCAAGATGTTTTTTTATTCTTCTTGGTTTAAAATATTGCTTTTCTTCATTGTTTATTTGCATGGGGACAAGCGTTAAGAATAAATAAATACTGAACACTTTATAGCCTTCACTGATTTTCAATGCACGTCCCAAGATGGGCCTTTAACAACATAAAACAGTTTAAAACCAGTAAAACCATATAGCAATTTACAATATCATTGAGTGCCTTACATGTATTCAATCTCTTTGCTTTTGACTTATTTTGTTACATTTTAACCTGTAATTTAAATTACAGGTTAAAATCTTTTAATCTTATTTTATGTCATGAATCTGCACAAAATATTCTAAGTTGGTGAAGTGAAATAAGAAAAAAAAATATGGATTTTTTTTTGTTGTTTAAAAAAAAAGGAAAATTGACATTGTTATATGTTTCCACCCCCCTTGTTATGAAGCCCCTAAAGAGATCTGATGCAACCATTTACCTTCAAAAGTCCCAAAATTAGTGACAATATCCACTGTGCTCACACCTGCCACATTTGGTCTGCTTTAAATGGACCAAATATCAGTTTTCCTCCTTGGTCCCTCCTTCTTTAGCTTACAGGACACATTTTCTGACGACAATCCAAAATTACAAATAAAATGTCTGTCCATAGGATCACAACAAGCCGGACACTCCATAGAGCTAGACTTTATGGAAGAGTGACCAGAAAAAAGTAATTACTTAGATTTAAAAATAAGAAGGCATTTTTTGAGTTTTTCAAAAGGCACTTGCGTGACCCCCATCAGTGAATGGAGGAAGGTGCTCTGGTCAGATGAGGCTAAAACTGAACTTTTTGGTTACCAAGGAAAACACTATGTCTGGCCCAAACACAACACATCCCATGACCCTAGGAACACCATCCCAACAGTGACACATGCTGGTGGCAGCATAATGCTGAGGGGATGTTTTAAAGCTGCATAGACTAGGAAACTGGTCTGAAAGGGAAAGATAGTTGGTGCTAAATACAGATTTATTCTGGAGCGGAGCCAGTGTTTGTCTGTCTGTGATTTGAGACTGGGATGGAGGTTCACCTTCTAGCAGGACAATGACCTGAAGCATTGTGCTACAGCAACACTGTAGTGGTTCAAGGGAAACTTGTAAATGTGTTGGAATGGCCTAGTAAATGTCCAGAACTCAATCCAACTAAGAATCAGTGGTTAGACTTGAAGATCATTGTTCACAAGTGAAAACCAGCAAACATGAAGGAGCTAGAGCAGTTTAGCCTTGAGGAATGGGAAAAAATCCCAGAGGCCAGATGTGGCGAGTTCAGAGAGAGTGATTTAACGACACAAGCAACTGGAATTGCTCCAAAAGGTGGCTCTACAAAGTACTGACTTTAGGACGGTGAATGAACAATGCTAATGAGAGGGTAACCAAACTGAGGATAGGTTAACTTTTTGACTTTTTCTTTCTCTGATAGATATTGCATTTTGATAAGTGTCAGGATAATTTCTTTCTTCATTAGCCATAGCATTTTTTTTGTTTAATTCATTTATTCCTTCCATTTCAGGTGCAGGTCAGTTTTCCGTTTGAGGTAGGTATTCCATTTCCGGTTCATTTATTTTTCTAGTTTCCTTGTCAGTTTCAGTTTCATTTTTATTTTCACAATCGGGTGTTTTGTCATTTTTGAGTGTTTCATCATTTTCAAAGTTTTCGGTGTCCTCTGGAGCATTTTCAGGGATCGTCACAATCCCTGGGGGGTGTGGGGGGGGGGGGGGCTAATTCCGAGGGTAGCTATCGTCAGGCTCTCGCATCTAGCAGGGAAAGGCAAGCCTTTCTTGTTATCTTTACTCTCCCTACTGGTCATTTTACTTCATCATCTATGTGCTCTCACCTGTCAGCACTTTACTGTGATTGCCTGCTGGTATAAACTGATTGGATTCGGCAAAACAACCAACAAAAAATGGAGAAAAGAAGGTGGAAAAAAAAAATCAAGAGGAGCAGCGGCTCTGTCCACACAGCTCTGGGAGGAGAATACAGGAGGGTTGAAAGGTGACTTAGTCCCTGGATCATGGAGCAAAGAGGCGAACTTTGAAGTATAGACCAATGCGCCTTTTTCTCTGCATGCCTTAATGCTTTTACGCACCAGCTTGGAAAGTGAAAAACGCCCCATGCAGCATTCAAAAGCCATTTAGGCTATTGACATCATTATGTACATTACAAGAAAATACGTTCTCACCTCTTTTATCCACAGATCTTGAATTTTAGTCATTTCGGTAATGGAAAATTTCCTGCCAACCATATTTTACTTTTTGGACATGTCATGATTGTTTACCGATGTACTCAGGACGCGCACACGGGACTAAAGGTTTTATTACAAGAGGTTATTGGATGGTGGGTGATAAAGTCCGGAGGGTCAGGGTTGCAGAGGATCAGAGATGTAGGTGGTGACAGGAGCTGACGGCCCGGAGCAAGAATCCATAATGACCAGGAGGCCAGGAAAGCTCAGTGCTGCTCGGCTAGCAGACCCCGTAGCAACACCAGGCACTGATCAGAGTATCTCCAGGGCGGCTAGTCAGGTTAGCAGTTTCTTGGAGACACCAGGGCACAGAGCAGAGCTTCTCCAGAGCGGCTAGTCAGGTTAGCAGTACTCCAGTAACACACATCGGAGTTCAGAGTCTTTTCAGAGACTGGTAGGACTAACCTTGAATGAGAGAGCAGAAACAAATCTTCCAAGGCAACACGAGGACTGGCATGGAGAGGTGGATGACTGAAGACAGCCCAGTGCCGAACTGAAGACAGAGGGAGGTTTAAATAGAGCACTAACAGGTGAAACAAGGGTCTGGCTAATTAACAAGTAAATGATTCTCAGGTGTGACTGACTGCTGAGGAGGTGAAGTGAAAATTTACAGAAAATAACTGATGACTGAAAACTAACAATAAATAAAGTCAAACCTAACCCAAAAGAGATGAAAAAATGAAAATAACAGAAAAACAAAGCCAAATCAAAACTCAACCATGACAGGACACTGTTTTTGTCTCAATGTCATGACAACGAAATCATTAACAAAAACATTGGGAAATAATGGTCACCCTATATTTCAGCCACCCAATGAGGAAAATGGTTTGCAGTTAAAAACGTCTGGACTGTCATTTTATAACATAAATTAATGATGCACAAACATAAATAGCTAAAAACGTTCAGTGTCTCCTTGTTTATATTTCCTGTCAAATCTCACAGCCAACCCCCCCATCCCACCACCACCACCACCACCACATACGCTTACATATAGCAGTGGCCGTCTGGTGGCGTGTGTATTATTTATCACGAGCGAGGCGAGTTGGAGCGCAGTGTTTGTGGCCTGGTGTGTAAACAGCTGTGTGTTGCTTGACATGCTTTTGCACTCTCAGCTCAGCGTTACTGGGTCTGTTGGTGCTGATCCGACTGGAGCGGAGGCGACAGGACAGCCTGCCAAGCAACAACCACCGGCCAGGCACCACCCCGCCCTGTCCCGCCTCTGCCTCCTACAAACACACACACACACACACACACACACACACACACACACACACACACACACACACACACACACACACACACACACACACACACACACACACACACACACACACACACACACACACAGGGCAACAGCCACTTAAATTGTCACATAAATTGACAGACCTTCGTATGGATGAATATGAAGCTGAGTCTGGGTAACAAATCAACACAGCTTTGCAGTGATACATAAATAAATAAAGAGACCTGCAATCTGTCTTGCTTTCGGCTTCAAGGTACATGACCCTTGTCAGCCTGCTCTGTTTCCCGAGTTAATGACAAACACCCCAGTTTTAGAAGATGATGTGGAAATCTGAATGAAATCAAGAAAAGCTCTCTTTTTGCCGTTTTACGGCAAGCTTCACTGAGCTTCTTTCTCTTCCATGTGTTTCTACATGTTATTTTCTTTTTTTATATTATGAGTGCAGGGAATCTGAGACTGTTCCTACCCTTGAAGACATATTGTGTTATTCTGTCTTTTGCAAAATAGGTGTCAGTGATGGGCATCCAATTCATTTTCATCACAGACTACTGCTTTTGGGCTGAGGAGCAATCAGACTGAACTTCATCAAACAACCAGGACCTCTATGTTCAAGCGCTCTCATCGGTTACTTCCTAATTTTCCAGGAATCTTTTTTTCATCAACTTCATTTAAACTGACACAGCAAGCAGTCGTTATCTTTAACGGTTTCTAAGAACAGAAAAGGACTGAGGATGACTGACACTGAGAGAACAAGAGGAGAAGATTAAAGTGCAAAGGCGGAAGTTCGGTTTGAGGAGAAGAACAAAAGCTGGAGAGGCGGTGTTTGGAAGGAAAGATTCGAATCGATGTGGGGGCTAATGTATTCAATGCCCACTCTGTTTACAGTGCATGTAGCAGGCCTGATGATATCCAGACTTTTGGCCACAATCAAATAAAAGCCTTCCACCAACTGCGGCTCATGTCTGATAAACTTTAGTCAAAAACCTCCATGAAGACAAGCTGCTTCAGCACATAAACAGGGACACATTGTTATTTACCCATTAAGGCATGGAGCATTAGAAAAACCGACAAACACGTTTCAAATTTAGAACTTTACGGACATCCACTAAAACCTTTTTTTCTCAGCCTCTGAGCGGGATTAAATCATGGAATAAAAACCAGTCAACATCTTCCCGTTCATTACATGTGACAGTCTTTGTTAACGTTGTTTAGAAAGGTTTCGGGTTTGCAGCTTGAAATAAAACTGCTCAAAGTCTGACACTGTTGGCTCTTCAGATGAACTGAAATAGTAAGGTTATTTTCCAGCAACAAGACAACATACCTCTGCATTCATGACTCATGAAGGTACTAACATCTACACTTTCCAGAATTAATTACACCCTAGCAAATTTTCATTTAACATAATATTTCAATTTGACTTATAACTATCTTCTGAATTGAAGTTATATTAGCATAATGGAGTGGCTTTAAGGCCAACACAAAGAACAGAGAAATATTTTCTTTCTCCTTGAACAAAATAAAATCACTGTTGCAGTTTGTTTTTGACATAAAATCAGGCCAGACCTTTTTTTTCTTGTGTGGTGTCAGAAAAATATGTGTGTGTGTGTGTGTGTGTGTGTGTGTGTGTGTGTGTGTGTGTGTGTGTGTGTGTGTGTGTGTGTGTGTGTGTGTGTGTGTGTGTGTGTGTATTGCAATGGAAGAGACCTTTGAAGGCTTTCTGGGAGTTATGCACGTGTTCTTGTGAAATTGCCTGGACATCAAGAAATGTATTGCCTTTGCCGTTGTTGTCTGTATGATTTGATGGAATTAAGTTTATAAAGTGCCTTAAGTTGTTGTGTTGTGAATTGACGCTGTATAAATAAAAATGAGGGATATCTCTGTTCATAAGTAGTATGGACAGGCCTTACCTGTAAATCAATAGTATAAAGCAGGAGTGGCAAACGCGCGGCTCTTCTCCTTGTCCTGTGCACAGCAACTTCCCTGATCTGTCAATGTTCTAATTTTAACTGCCGTTTGTGTGGTATTTTATTTTTGAAAAAAAATGTTTTATTATTTATTTATTCAGCAAACTCTATTGCAGTTATACTAATGAATCCACTAGGGGTAGTACAGTTAAACTAGAAAGTACTATCACCTCATAATTTGGTAGATAAATGCAGGTAAGAAAAACCCAAGTGTCTTTTTAAATAACTGCACATTTGCAAGACCACCCTACCTGCTGTTCCACTCTTCAGTGGAATTGCGAGAAAAGATCTCCAAAATACACTCTGGTCTGATTTCTTTCTTCTGAGACCTTCCTCTTCTTCTCATAAACTTGTAAAACAGTTTGCTTCTTGCAACTTTTAGCCAATATCAAAGTGTACGGTGAGAGCAGTGGAGATACAATGAACGGCTGAGATCAAAGCTCACTGGATACATATGTGTGTATGCGCAGCCAGCAAGAGGAAAACTAGCAAGGAACGCACATTGGCGTTATGTGAGCATGACACGATTGGCATGTGGGACAACCAATAAATAAGATGATCCCCCCAGAACTTGAAGCTGTAAAAATTTTGTTGACTATCTTTAAAATATGCAACAACACAGTCATTATTTTTTGTTCTCAAAGGGACTCTGATACAAATTTTATCCGACCCTAAAGACTATTTGCACGCTATAAGCTTCTCAGGAAGTGTGTTGGTCATTTATATTAAAAAGTGTGGAAATATGTATTGTTGTGTCTGCATGTTATATGTTTTCTGTGTATATCCAGAGCTGGTGTGTGTCTCAAAAAATATTCCCTATGGTAACAGATGGTGACAATAAATATTCTTGATTCTTTAGCATTGGCGCTGTTGCTAAACCAATTGAAGGTGGACCCAAACTTGAAATGTGGCTCAAACACAGAAATGTTCTAAACCACAAGTCTTATGACAGTTAAGCCTTAATCACACAGACTCCATAATTTTTGTGCTGTCAATGATGTAATTCACACTGGCTCTGTGGCGCTGTGGCATGACGGAGTCCTCCTGCATTGTCCATCAGACATATCGGTAAAGTCTATTTTTACCAGATGACAATGCACACATGCGTCATGTTCCAAAGACCAGAAAGAGCCCAACAGGAAGTCAGACAAAGAAAAAGTAAAGCACATCTTTTCAAAATAAGAGACTCACAATCCCAATGCAACATAAACAAAAAAGCAGATTGTGGTTAGACAAGAAAACATCACATTTGTTTACATGCAGCTGTAAGTATTCATGACTCTTATTAAATGATCTCTCCACTTCCTGTGTGAACCTGCTACTCTCCTGTGAATTCGTGCTCTCAGGAATCCAGTTGCCTCCGCTGTTGACGGACGCATGAACAGATTTTAAAGACATCCAGTGTGACTGGAACGTAGTGAGTGTGAATGAGGCATTATTGTGTTTTACTAAGTTTAGGTATCCACTTATCATATAACCCACATAAACATTTTAGCCTTACTATTCTCTACTGGTCACTGCACATGGCAAAGGATGAAGCATAAAGGCAAAGAGAAAATGTCAGTCCTTCAGTGCTGAAGACCTGTTTTAATTTTAGACTTTGTGTGTCTTTGGATGATGAGTAGTAGGCACGACAACTAACTGATATATGATTCTAAAAGAAAAGTGTGTCTAAACCATCATTAAGCTCAAATAAAAGAATTCCTAAATTAGATTATTTAAGTTTACAGAAGTAAGTATACCTGTGTTAACTGTCGATTGTTCACCATATCTCTGTCTTAGTGTTTGTCACAGTCTTGGTTATTATGTCACTATTTAGTGTGGTCTTCTACAACCACATGTGGGTAATGCTCATTCAGTGGCAATGGTTTTAGCAGCTTTTTTATAAGGACATGATGGTTTTATTGCTTTTGTATGACAATACAATTATTTAACGTTTATTTACTGAACATTATTTCATAACAAAATGCTATTGCAAAACACTTTACAGGACAAAAATTAATGCTGCTAGTGAAATTTATGTCAGATTTAGTGGATTGTGATAGAATTGCTTGAATAAAGTCTTGCTTACAACATTGTCTAATGTAAACTGGTGGGACAGGAAGAACATACCATTCAGCAGCAGACCCATTGTTGTCCCATTCTGTGCCACTAAAACTCAACTTGATAAAATATCTATTTGTTGTGGATGATTTTGGTTAGGAATTACAACTTATTGATTATAATTTTATTGTAATGTTAATAAATATTAATAATCAAATAACCAGAATTGCACAACACAGTCCCTGAGCTACTCTATCTTTGAGCAGCTTTAAAGCTAGGGTCTGCAATTTTTCCAGAAGTTTCCCTTTTTGAATAACTGCGCATGCACAATTTCCGTCTTACCTTGCTCTTCTGCTCTTCAGGGAGATTGCATGAAAAAAATCTCAAATCCCAAATCCACTCTGGTCTTATTTCTGTCTACTGAGGCCTTCCTCTTCTCATAAACATTCAAGGTGCTGTACATGAACAGAAAAACATTGCAGATATAGGAAAAACAAAGGAATAAGGTAAGTAAATCCTTGACTAGACTTCTGTCATACATTAAATTCAAAGCTTAATTGTTTATATACATAAAGCTCAAGCTTGAGGTCTCTGAACTGACCTTTCTGACACTACAGCTAAAACAGAAATCAGCATAGTAAGGGGAGAAAGCACAGTAGAGGCGGTGTGTGTGTGTGTGTGTGTGTGTGTGTGTGTGCCTGTGTTTTTTAGTGTAATCATGTGTGCGTGTGTTTGCCTGTGAACTGTCCCAGATAGCACTTGCAGCCATTAGTCTTTGATAGTGATGGAATGTCATCAAGCTGTCCAGTAGCTCTGTTCAAGGTCACAGATGTCAGAGTGTTGTTATGATTTCGGCACTGTTGCCTGGTCTAATTTCTCATATCACACACCTGCTTAGCTCCACCCATTCCTCATCACCACTGATCTGTTCCACCTGCTCCCACTAGTATAAGACCAGCTTTGAGACCAGACAGCAGTGGCAGTTTATTTCGAGCCATTTGTGTGAGGCTTATACCAGCGTTCATTGTTCCGATTCCTGATCCTGACCTGATTGCCTTTTGACCTCTGAGCCTGCCTGTTCCCCTCTGATTCTGTTTGCCCGATCTGATTCCTGACTTCTGCCTGACCTGTATACCTGCCTGACCTCTGCTGTTTGTGTACCGACCGGAACCGTCCTTCGACTACCGAGCCTGCCTACCCTCGTTTAGCCTGTCTGTTGCTCGTGTACCGAACCTGGAACTGTGTCCCGACCTCGTCCTGGATCTCCCTCTGGCACCTCATCTGACTTCTGATCACCTGGCTCTGACCTCGGATCTCGTTCCCGACATCGGCTTCTGGTCCGTCCTCCTGATCTTCCTGCTGACGTTTGCCTTCACGGTTCTGACCTCCTGCCTGTCCCCTGACCTCCATTACATCTGCTTCTGGGATTTTCTGAGCGGCAACCGCCGCACCGGGTTAGCAACCCGCCAGCTGGGATCTACCTCTGCTACCGGACCGAAACTGGACATTAAAACCAGGTTAGTGACCTACACGTTTGTGTGCAAGCACTTTCAGAGAAACGAGGTCACTAACCTGTTGTCTCCTCCTGCAGAGGCTCCCGCTGTAGACTCGGATGCCTCCCGCTCCGTTGCCGATCTTAATAAACTGTTTAACCTAAAGTGTTTGTCTGCCTCGAATACTGGGTCCACCTGTTCTGAGCCTAACAAGTGTCTTGTTTAAATAACATCCAGGAGAAATTAAGATTGAATGGGAGCCAGTTTGGATAGCAGCATTTGTTATGGGCAGGCAGACTCTTGTTTTTCTGTCCGCCTTAAAGTCTGCCTTAAAGGTACATCTCAATGGCGATTCCAAAACAGCCAAAACTGTGGTCATTCTGCCAGGGTCCAGCTTCCAGGTTTCTCCAAGATCGTTCTCATTATGCCAGCAAGTTCAGGACTCGCAGCTGGCCTGCAGTTCTGCTTACACAGTATCTCAGTTTGAGTGCTGGTAGCAGACATATCCCTCACATGGTTCAGGGAGCCTTGACATGGGCCAAAACAGCTGCTGACGTTTTCACAATTTCTTGATACTCCAGGTAACCGGCAGCTCCAAAAAACAGAAATCCTGTTATCATAAATCCAATTTTTAATACATTTTCAACATTCTCGGCTGACAAAATGGACAGACACACAATCCTCCTCCCACTGTGTGTCCAGCTGCACATGTCCTGTCAGGCACGGGGGCTCTCCCTCACCCAGTCTTCTTGTTGACAAAATTTTATCAAATGCGTTGAGAGTCCAGCTGATCAGATCCATAATTTATGGTTAGGAAAATATGTAAAAAGAGGCTCCAAAAAAGATTGATAGAAGCAGGCAGGGAAACGGGGTAGGAAGGAGAGGAGAGAAAAGAAAAGTGTCCGCCTTCACCAAGAAGCAGAAAGAAAAAACATTAGAAGTGCACATGCACAGCCAGCAAGTGGAAACTAACAAGGAACGAGCATGCACACCACCATTACATGAGCGCATCAGAATGATTGGCATGTATGACAACCGATAGATGAGGTGATACCTCTGCAACTTGAGGGACAGAGGGGGTGAGAGCAGGAACAAAACTCTGAACAATCACTGCTCTTGGGTGCCAAGAGCAGTGACTGATTAGAGTTTTTACAGGCCTTAAAAATAATGTCAGCCACACCAAAAAATACAGCCCAACAAATGAGCCAAGAATAAACTGATGTTTTGAACGAAAAGACGTTAACAACAACTTAAGGAATGTATAACCCAGGACAACAAACCCGAAATCTGAAAATATCAAGCTGTCCCAACTTTGACAAGAGTGAATGAAAAGGACTGTAAATATTCAAAGCAATCCTCTCAAAGGTGAGCCAGCGAACAAAGCTCTGTAATCTGAATAGATCCAGGAAGTACCTTTCAGCATCATTAGCTAATTGAATCCAGTATTGATCCTCTATCAGTAATAAGTGATATATGAGGCTCATATTAGTTATATTAGGTTAAATAGGCAGCCATAAGGTCATGTGCATAAGACATTTCATATTCAGTCATAAATTGATCTGCCATCTTTTATTAGATTGGTGGGTTGCAGTCGCTTGGTGGCATACTTATTAAAAGCCTAGTGTGGCTGATGCAGTGCAGCAGAACGTAGAGGCATTTTCACAATGAATGCTTTTAGATCCTCTTCTTTGCCGTGTTGGCAGACAGCATTTTAATGCTCAAAAATATTAGTTTTGGTTTAACCAAACACATTCAGTTTTAACTTATCAAACATAAAAGATCATCTTACGCTGAAGGTAAGTGAAACATCATAAAGTGGAAAACTATTAGTTGAACAAAAATACATCAGCGACATTGTAAAGCTGTGGCTTCTTTATCTATATATGAATCAGCTAAATCAGCAGTGTGACTACCATATCCACCTGGCTTGACTTGTTTAAGCAATCTGTGGTCAGCACAGGATAGACTGTCAATTTTATTAGTCAAAGCTTTTTGAAAAAAAATCCCATAAAAAATTACCCGGCTGATACTGTTCTTGTAATTTCATCCATTTTTATTGGCTGGTCAAGGTTTAAAGCACATTATAACCTCTGCAGCAATGTGTTTTCCATGTTTTTATGACAGTGGAGTGTGATGTATTGGCAAATGACGGCGTAGTTAGTGACAGCGCTGTTTATGAGTGGTGTCACTTGTCAATGCAGAGTGTAACCACACTGTGGCCCCTGATGGGGGTAACACAAATGGAGGAAACTGTGGGCTGATGTGTGCATGTAAGCAGGACTGAAGAGCATCGCCGAGCATGTGCGGCCGTAATGTTCAACTCTGGGCTTTAATCAGCGGTACTCATATGTAATGTGGCCATTTGTAAGCATTACCAGATTAGCGTGCCCAATTATCTGCCATCCTCAGCACTAATATGAACGAATGCTGAATCCATAACCTGGACTTAATAGACATATGCTGGGTTGATGTATCACACTGCTAATTTTATGATTACATTTTCAGTGACCAGACCTTCTCCTGTCTGCTAATTGCAGTAGGTTAAGTAGGCAATAAGAATCTATTGGGTCCTGTTCCAAACACAGGTCTGTTTCTCTGCGGTTACCTGCTCCCATCAATCCTCGATGATCTACACGGTGTGTGACATTCTGTGTGTGTATGCGTGTGAGTTTGCACATCCATCCTCTGTGAACTCTCGCCTTATCCTATTGATGGCTCATATGACCACCCTCCATAAAGAAGTATCACCATTAAAATGAAATACATGTTCAGCAGGCACTTTTTTATAACTCCAGTAAAAATATAAGTGTTTTACAGCGTTATTGTTTTCAGGAGGTGGGTAATGATAGAGACAAGGAGGTATTTTATGGAGATTTTATGGGGGTCTTTTTTTTATGGAGCATTTGGTCGTTAGAGATTCTCACGCTATCATTGACCTGATGAGACGAAGAGCATTGCTGGGAAGTTTGAAAACTTGACAAAATTTAAATAAGTTGGTTCAAATCCACATCTTACTTTATCTTTTAAATCAGTCACAATGCTTTGAACCTTGTTAAATGTTGCAACATTACAACCATTTTTGTATTTGTAACACAAGTAGTGAAGTAGAAGGAAAATCATTCATGGTTTTCAACAGTTTTTGCAAATACAAGTGTAACGTCCAACAAACTGCTTTCAGACATCACTTTAATAGGAAATAAAGTTCTCCTGTGTGTAATTTAATCTGAGTGTATGTATGCCTGTTCTGTGCCTCACCTCCATGACTTTGTTGACTGAGTCAGTTATGGTCTTTCTTAAGTTTTGTGTTTTGGTTCTTGAGTTTCACTTATTCTTTAGTTTTTAATGTTGTACACTGTTTAAATAATCTTCTGGTTATCCATGTTTATTAGTTATTTCCTCTGTATATCTGTTTAGATTTTATTCCTGTGTCATTTATCAAGTTCCCCTCAGCACTTCAACCTTGCTTCTCCCTTGGTGCATGTCATCCCACTGATTAGATCCATCTGGTTCTGGTTTCTACCAATCACCTTCCCTGACCCTTTAAAACATCCCCATTTCCTTCATTCCTCACTGGATCCTATGTTGTATATCCTTGATTTCTGGTTCTGACATAGGATTTTGATTTTCTAGTAAATGTTTTTCACCCATGGACAGACGACCTTTCCAGGGTGTAGCTGGTTTCTTGCCCAATCCCCGTCAGTGATAGGCACTATCTCCATCTATTGTGACTGAGCTTGAAAGTTTTTGCCATGAACAATGTGCAACAATTTCTCTCTGTACATTTGCAAAGCTGGTAGAAACATACTGCAAAAGACTAAATGCAGCAAAAGATGGTCCCACAAAGTGTTGAGCCTGGCAGCCTGAATACAAGTGCACTCCACTCTTTTTAAAGTTTCTTAAATATTGAACATTATCTTTTCTTTACACTTCACAATTAACCACTACCTTGTGTTGCTCTAACATGTTGAAGTTTGTGATTGTTACCTGACAAAATGTGAAAAAATTTAAAGGGTATGAATAATTTATTTCAGACCTTTACAGAGTGAAACTCCCTGGAATACTTTCAACTCAGTCATAATTAGCCTTCTTTTTATTTGCCATATATTGGGATTTTGAGAGGATCTTTGATCTGAACTACCCCCATACCTGCTGTGGTGCATGGTTACAGGTGTTTTTCTGCTAGTTTATATGTACCAAACAAAGATCATATCAATAACTCCAGCAGCTATGCAGATGATTTCAAAAGGAATAAAGAAGCCCCTGATGCTTCAATCAATGTCTTTATGTATTTTTTACTGAAGAAAACATGCAGTATTTAAATAACCCTGGTAAAATTAGCTTCCAAATCTGCATGAATTAATGACAAGCATCAATGATCAAACCTTTGATTCAAAGTGAATACATTAATCAGCATTATTTAATTTATACTCATTTAAAATGAAACCAACCCATAGATGATTATGAATGTCTATCATTAGCTGCTTTTTAAATTACACTGGTCAAAAAAAAAAATTAAGGAACACTTTGAAAACACTTCAGATCTTAACTGAAAAAAACTATGCTGGATATCCATAATGATATAGGATGAGAAAATGTGTTAAGAACAAAAGGATGACACATCATTCATTGAAAATGATCAACCAACAAAGATAATGACACCATTTAAAGGAGCAATAAGCAATATTTTCACCACTAGGTGGAGCTTGAGCACTGTCTGTAGACCAAAACAAGATGTGTATCAAGCCACGCCTTTCTCTACCTGCTCCAACACTCAGCACCCATTTCCCCTTCTCACGCTTCGGTTCATATGAGCCCTATTTGCAAAGGATAAATACATAGCAGAACAGCCTCACCTTTCAGAGGAACATGTCTAGTGAAGAAGTAAGTAACTCATAACTTTATAATGCTGTTAGCAAGAGAACATTTTAATCCGACGGGCATGCTCTCTGCCATTTTGCGCCTGGCATGTCATTTTATGGCCAGGAAGGGGGTAGCTGTTCGTGTGTACATACACGTATGCGCGGCCAGCATGGCTATGTAAACAAGAGATTTGAGAACAACAGAGAGATAGTGTATGACGTTTAACCATAGTCCATCTAAAAGGATACCTTTAGTTCTTCAAAAAAAGTATTTTTTAGTTCTATCTAAAATAATGACCTTATTGCTCCTTTAACTTCATGCTGTTTTGCCACACAATAATACAACATATCCAAAAATTGGTCTGTGTGGTTATAGGTCAAAAAGGCTCATTGTCAGGCGAATATCTGATGTTTAAAAGAACTCTGTGGCACAAGTTCTGGAAAACCCACCACCATGTTGTGATGTAATCGACAGAACAACGAGCTGGAGAGCAACTTTGTCTTAAAATGTGTAGGATGATTTAAGCAGGTTTATTTTTGTAATAGATTTTGGCTTGCTACAATGTTTTTTAAAGGATATCTTCAATACAGAAATAATGAAATGTGAGATTACTGTAATTATCTGAAAATAAAAGACATTGTATGTGTCATGGTTCAGGCTTTGGTCTGCTTCTCCATAAACTCTTGTCAGTCAACCCACCACGCTGGATCTTCTTCTTTTACTTCTTCCTTCACCTTCCTGCTGCCCTCGTCGCCTTCCACGCCGCCTCTTTCGCCTCACGCCTGCCTCGCTCTCCCTCTTCGTGCCCAGCCTGCCTCTCACCAAGCGCTGAGAACCCTCACCGCTGAGCTGCTGGCTCCGTGACTCCAGCGTTCACTCGCCAGTCCGGGCTCCCTTCGCCTACCCGGCTCCACAGCACAGCACCCTCTGACCTCCTGCTCCCTCCCGTCTGCCTCCTCCAGCCGTCTTCATCCACCTGCTTCAGTCCAGTACAGTCTCCGGTCCCTTCTTCCACAACCCATCCTTTTCAATAAACTCTCTGAACGAAACTCGTGTGTGGCTGAATTCGGGTTCTCAAGACCAGTTTCTGACAGTATGATTTTACATTATTAGTAATCTGATTTATTTTTCATTGCAGGTGTACTCTGTGTGTGATCATCATGACAAAAGAGGGTTACTGTCGGAAACAGGACAGGGTGATGCAGAAACATCCAGCGCTATGTACATCAACGATCATCACAACTTCCCTGCAATGTGTCTGAATGAAGATGTGTTGGAGGTATCCTACTTCACCTACAGAGTACCGTGGATCATGGGAACAACTGGCAGAGACACAGCTTATAGACAGTTCATCAGATGGTGCTGCCACTACCTTGGTGAGAGAGTCAGAGAATCGATACCCATCTGCCTTGTTCACACGATCAGGGAGAGATTTCCACTACAAAAAGGGACCAATATGTTTGTTCTAATTATGTGGACTAACCACTTTTATGTCCTTTTTATTCATGATTCAGGTTTACCAATGAGTTAGCTATAGTCTTACATCAGCTGATCTGACTGTTTATTAACTGATTTGTCTCGTGTCAACCAACATGTGATGTTTGACAATAATAAAAAAGCGACAGCAACAAGTGCTAGTCATCATTTGCTCTAGAACACCTTGGTCACAAGAAAAACATCAATACTGGTATAACACAAATGTCATAACCACCAAAATATTACATTGTTTTAACAGGAAAATGTCCAAAGTATATGGCAATATCTACAATCTAATCAGCGGGAGCTGAAACGTGATATGTGGTCTCACTGAAACAGTACAAGATATGAAAGACTAAAAAAAATAATTTATGAACAGTACTAGTGGAGAGCATTTAATTTGAATATAACAAAGGCCTGGAAAAGGTACTTGAAAATGAATAAGGTTTATAATATCTGACATATTCATTAGCGGAATAAAAACAGGCAGAAAAATATACATTTACTAATTTCTATCCCTTTGAATTTGGCACTTTTATCTTGGCAGCTTTCATCAAGATACTGTAAAAAGAGTCCACCAATATCAGATAATTACTGATCTTTAATGACATGAGATTTATATCAATATCAACACAACCTAAATTAGAGATTAATCAAATGAAATTGATATCAATATATCTGATCGTAACTCAAACATACCAGCTTTGCAGCTCCAGTCATATTCTGCAGCGGACCTGAAATAGAAATAATAACTGATCTGCTATCTGAACTGAATAAAGCACATATGAAAATATGGCACCATAGAAAGATAGCAACTTAAGAACATTTGGATGGTGCACAATTAGAACAGCAGCAAAACTAAGGTTTAACATCCCATCTATTGTAATCAATAACTGTTCACACAAACGTATTCCTAAAATGAACCTCGAGATACTCTTAATATCTAATAATTATATGATGACAATTGTTTCTCATCCCAATTATGGCATCATTGAATATTCTTGAGTTCTCTTGACTTCTCATGAGTGCATCTGACCTGTTTCATCCACTTTGACCGTTGCTCAGGATCCTCAGGAAACTTAAATCAACTAACACCATCCTTGTTTGAATAAAAACTTGCAATACAACGCGACCAGGGTACCAGTGCTGAACCTGCCAATTCCAGTGTTCTCTGTCAAATGCCAGTCGAACTCCATGCTGCTGGGCTGTGTGCACAGGGCTTACCAGAGGACGTCAGGTCCTCAGGCCACTCTCATGAAATGCATTTCTAATGGTTTCTAATGGTTTGGTCAGAGACTTGGAGGTCTCTTTGTTGGACTTTGTAGGACTCTGGGAGAATGCATCCTGTCCCTCCTTGCACAAAGGAGCAGATATTGGTCCTGTTGATGGGTTGAGTACATCTGATGGTCCTGTCCAGCTCTCCTAACAGTAACTGCCTGTCTCATGAAATCTCCTCCATGCTCTTGAGACTGAGTGGAAATGCAAAGACTGAGAATGAGGAAGGAAAAAATTCTTTAGCCTCTACCTTTTGAAACCATTCCTGCTTTTGGGCTTGTCTCATTGTTCCCTTTTAGTGCAGCTGTTATTAATTAGCACCAGACCAGCCGACACTGAGGAATGAGAGTTAGATGGATTTGTGCAGATTCTGAAAAAAGTTAAAGATAATAGGGAATTATTTCTGATTTATAAAGTAAGTCATTCAATAATTATATCACTGCTTCCTCAGTTTTTTTTTATATTCACAAGGAAGCAGATCCACCACTACCACCTTTATTTTGTGTAAGTATTAACAAAAATGTTTATTGGAAAAGATAAATACCGAATGCTTGAAAGTTGGGACTATACAATGTATTCAATGATCTTGGCCAATTACGGTTCACAATTTTGAGAAAGATCTGACACATCATAATGGATTAAAATATTTCTTACAGGGTTTTGCAGCTTGCAGCCACTTGGCTGGGGAATCTTTTTGGACTTTGCATAACTCCCTGTAAATGCACAGGATCTCTCGGGGTAGCCCACCTCTTGCTTCCATTGAGATCTGGGCATAAGAGGATGGACAGATGGAGAGATGATGGATATTCATTTTGGGAGCTGTTGAACAGGGCCATATACATGAGGATCCCAAGACTGCCACTGCAAAAAGGAGACACAAACGATCTCGGGTGTCACAAAAGGCTTAATAGCAATGAGATGCTAACATTGAAAATAGGGATGTAGTGATACATCCTGATGGTGATGTAATACATAATATTATGTTAAAAAAAAAACCTAAATATATTTTAATACAATTTTGAGAAAACCATTATTCTCCACTTTCTTTGTCTACGAGTTAAATAAAAGTTTCACGAAAAAGGTCTGTTTAGTGTACAGTGTCACAATCTGTTGAATTTCAAGTTTAGTTTTGTCATTTTGATTTGTTTTCGCCATTTTATGTTTCAGTGTAGTCCTTTGTTTAGCATTTCTGGTTTACTGGCGTAACTTTGTTCTCACAGGGATGTTCCCCATCAGTTAAATTAGTTACCTGTGTAGCGTTCAGTGATGAACTCCCCAGTATATATTAGTCAGTCCACTGTCAAGGTCAATAGATACTCAGGAAGCACAAATAATGTTTTTCTCTTTCCCAGAACTATAAGAACATAATCATGTCCTGATGTTCTTGAAGCTCTGGTTTGGGAATCTTTCTGGCTTGTTCTTGAGGCATATTCTGGGCAGAACCTTTTTTTACTGTGTGGTGTCTTAGAAATATCCAGTGGTTGTGTTTAAGAGACAGGGACCTATGAGGTATTTGTCTTTGTTCTGCACTTGAGTTCTTGTGAACTATGAAATGCCCTTGCAAAAACTGTTGTTGTTGTTGTCCTTGAAACATACTTGAAACAGATTTTTATGTTCTTGTGAAGTATGTCCAGGCCTTACAATCTCCACTTCTTGTCCTCAGTTTATTGCCCTGTTCTGGTCATTTGTGAATCCAGAATATTTATAAGCCTTCAGTCCCTGTCTGTGTGGTTCCTCAACAGCACCATTATATGGCAACTGGTCCAACTTTTATAGGGTTTGAACAGGAGATCTTGAAATAGAGACACACATTATTTTGGGTTAGTCGGAGGCTCTACGGCAACTTTAAATTAGTTAGCGTTAGCAATTAGCCACTAGTAAAATTATTTAAAAAAATCATTTGGATCCTGTCTGTCACTCTGTCACAACTTCAGTGGGTACAGTATTCGTGTTGCAATCAGAAGGATGTGGGTTTGATTCCAGCTTCCACTTGTCACATGTCGAAGTGCCCCTGGGCAAGGCACTGAATCCCAAGTCACCTACCGATCTGTGCATCGGCGTGGGAATGTGGCTCTAGTGTAAATCCCTGTGAGTGTTCATTATTACTGGAAACATAAGTTCAGTCCAATTATCATTTACTCAGTACCTAAAGTGTTGCTATATGAACAATTAAAAAATTACTTGGGACGTCATGAGTGATGCAGAGCTTGAGAATTGCACATGGCAGACCCGGCGGCATGGGCGGGCATTGGGGGGCCGTGCCCGCCCGCTGACCCAGCCGTGCCTGCCCTGGACTGGAAGCTGTCTTTTTTTTTTTTTTACTTCGGAGTGGCCATCGTTATATTAGTACTATCTTTGATATGTCAATTATACAATTCAACCAATCAAATCAACGACTGAAGGCAACGTGCTAGCTAATCACAGCTGGAGAGGGGCGGGTCGGTGGTTCATACATTTATAGCCTTCAGAGACACCGCTGCTCGGCTGTGGTCATCGTCGGGGTTAGTAGAGTGGGATGGATATTCGGTCTGATTACCAAACAATTACAAGAAGTGACAACGAAGCACAGAAGAGCGAGCTGCAAGCGGCGCTATTCATTTCTGTTGGAAACGTCAGCATTGAAGTCAACACTGGAGTAAACATTTATGCTAGGAGGGTTAGCTAGACAGCTAGGAGCACAAGGAGCAGAACCAAGCAGGAAAACTGCCAAACTGAAGAAACCTGAGTTACTAGCAGGCAGAATGGAATTCTGCTTTGTTCTGATCCTTGTTCTCCTAGCTGCTGTAATTACAGAACCTCTGTTAGTATGAATTTTTACTTCAGTCAGTGTTCAGCCTGACACCAACACTCATGTTAATCTGGATGTAGTTTATGCTGGAAATTTGAGTCAAGACACAGAACTACAGGTTGCTGTATCTCACTGTTAGTTTCCAGCCCAAACCAGCATAAAACCTGCCCAACTTATAAGAAAAAAAAAACAAGCCCAAATATTCATGTTAAAAGCGCAGAACTATTAAACACATAAGAACATGTCATTAGCACACAACTGCGCTGAAGCAAAGAAAAAAACTTCGTGCACACGGGCTCCACAAAAAAAATGTACAATCAGACAACCAAATAACACACAAGATCACTTTAACAATCATGATAAATCAACTGGAAAAAAAAAAAAACTTTTATCAATAGCTCCCCAGCATGAGTTGTAAACCTACCTTAATATACACTTAATTTTCTTATAGAGTATAGCTCAGCCAAACATTTCTCTTACACACAGCCATGAAATATTTTTAAGTTGATCAGTAGAACTCAACCCCTCTTGGGGTGTTTACATCGACCAATACAATTTCATAGTGACATTTGATTAATCTTTTCATTTTTTATTATAACTATTAATCAATATTATTCGTTATAACTATTATTCATTAATGATGTCAGATTCGGCAGATTCGACTTATTTAAAAAATAAATTGAGTTTAGTTGAAGGAGATGGCATTTTATTAAAATGGTTTTAGTTTTCTTCCAGACAATGACAACTATTTTTATATATTTTGTTAGTAATTCTTTCTAAAAGTCCAACAAATGTGGTGAAAAGCTGCCCAAATTTTTACAACCTGTCCATAAGCTATTTTTTCCCACCTCAATGTGTTCAAAAGAAGCCTAAATGGGTAGAAACCTGCCTAGTTGATCTTTTCTTCATAAGAGAACAGCAAGCACTGTAGCCAAAATATGGCCTTTTTTGACCTGCTGTATATTAGCCAGTCCCTAAGCTTGATGCATCATGAAACTGTTGACCTTTCGGGTTTTGTGATTTTTATTTTATTATTACATTTATATTTATAACATAATAATGTTATGTTCATAGTGTTTTTTTCCTAATCCACCTCTTATATCTTTCAATCCTTATGTAATTTTGTCTGTGTTGTGTGCACCTGCCTGTTGCTTTAATCCTATAATTTTCCCCGTCGTGGGACAAATAAAAGATTAGCTAATGTTATCTTATCTTAAATAACACTTTTTAATAGGATATATGCACTGGGTTCTTTCAAGGTCTTAATTACATTTTCTGTGTGGGCTCCAGTAACATATGATAGATAATATCTACTTTGAAAGTTTAACATGAACCGCTGCTGAAGATGACCACTCTTATCTACCTGGATGTTCTCTGGAGGACTGAAACGCCTCAGTCAGTGACATCAGTCTGTGGGTCTTGGTCTGTCGGGGAAATGAGAGAAGTTTCTTGCTCATGGTTTTTCACGTGCTTAGATAAATTTGTTGTGTTTCCACAGAATTTAACCGGCTTTTTACAAAACATACAGCTTGATTTCATTTACGGTATTAAAATATAGCCAAACCGCGCTTATTTCCCTCTTCATGTTTTTCCGCTCCTGCGGTCTCTCTCTCTCCGAGTCTGAGCAGCAGCAGTGCGGTTGTTTGTGTGTTGAGTGGAGAAAGAGCTGAGTGGGCGGGCCAGGCTGAGCCTGCGTGCTGATTGGCTGGCGCCGCTGAGCCATGTACGAGAGGGGAGGCAGGGTTTCCGCGGGGCATTAAAAGTCATTAAATTAAATTTCTTAAAATTAAGGCCAATGTAGTCCAGGGTGTACGCGGGTATACGGCATATACCCATTTATTTTTCAGTCAGCATTGCCTATATCAACGTCTGGAGCGATATTTGTGTATTTTGTTTGAGCGTGCAGTGAGGCAGGTATTCAGCGTTTAAACATCACGCACGCGCGCGCGCTCAAAACTGATAAACTCTTTTCAATCCACTATCCTCGCGTTCGGTTCCATGTCTGCCCGTGACCTGCTGCTTCCACGCTCAACACCAGCTGTGCGCGGCTCGCTGGATTCTGCGCTCATGACTTCAAAAACTGTCTTAAAAAAAAAACAAAAAAAACTGTCCACCTCACCAGCCAATCACAGACAGGTTTCTTTCCATCCAATCAGAGTAGGGCAAATACTGCATTCAGATGGATTAAATAAAAATGCTGCAGCTTTTGGCAGAAATTACTATTATCATCATTATTTAAAGAGCACTTTAACAGGAGGTAAAACAAAATAACATCTAATAAAATGACTTGGGTAAAGACTCAACAATAAAAAAAACAACAACAATAATAATAAGCTGTTTAAATCCTTAAAAACAAACAGAAGTTCTTTAAACTGAACTCTTAAATAAACAGGCAACCAGTGAAGGGAGGCCAGGATGGGCTAATGTGCTTTATTTGTAATGAATGGTGTGGAGTAGAACCCGGAATTCAGCCAAAACAATGTTTTTCTTTTGCTGGATTTTATTGAAGGACAAATGAACAAAAACCAGATCCAAAAGGGGGTAAGGCAGACATCCAAAACACTTGACAGGAACAGAACTGGGCAGAATAAACAGAAGCAGGTTAACCAAAACAGGATCAAGATGCTGGGGCTCTTACCAAAACAGACAAGGAGGAACAGACGCATGGGCATGAAGTGTGACGAACCGACAAATAACTGAGGAGGGAGTGAGGCTTAAATAAACAGACAAACAGGTGAGCGGAGTGAACCAATTAGCCATAGGCAGGTGAAAGCAATAATGACACTGACAGAAGAAAAAACCTAAGACTGAGGATAACACAAAGCAAAAATAAGAATTAATACAAAGACCGGATAACTTAAAGCAATACACAGACTAAACCGGAACCTAAAACAAGACAGAACCTACAATAGAAATAAACCCAGAGGCAGGAGAGAACTAATTTAACCAAACAATAAACCTAAACCAAAACAGAACATTACAGAGCCCCCCCCCCCCTCAAGGACGGATTCTAGACGTCCCTTAATCCTGAAACAAAAACAGACTAGACCGGGTGGGTGGAGGGAGGTTACAGGACGGAGGGACATGGTAATTACAAAACAAAGGACAGCCCCGGCGTGACATGTGATCCGGCGGACTTCCCGGAGTACGGCCCCGGCGTGACAGGTGGTCCGGCGGACGTCTCGGTGGACGGCCCCGGCGTGACAGGTGGTCCGGCGGACGTCCCGGAGGACGCTCCCGGCGTGACAGGTGGTCCGGCGGACGTCCCGGAGGACGGCCCCGGCGTGACAGGTGGTCCGGCGGACGTCCCGGAGGATGGCCTCTGCTAGCCAGGTACTCCGGTGGGCGTCCAGGATGATGGCCCCGGAGAGGCAAAGTCAGACGTCGCGGACGGCAACGCCAGCGAAGCAGAGATTCAGGCGATCGGTGACAGAGCCGGGCCCGCGGAGGACGGCGCCTGTAGAGGACCCTCAGAGACCGGCGGCGGACCAGCACCCTCAGAGGCGGATGGCTGGCGAGGACCCTCAGAGGCGGAAGGCTGGCGAGGACCCTCAGAAATCGGCTTCTGAAAGGCAAAGACCTAAGAGGTGCCGGGCTATTGGCTGAGGACGGCACCGGGCTATAGGAAACAAGCGGCGCCTGGCTACAAACTATAAGAGGCCCTGGGCTACAGGCTACAGGAGGCCCTGGGCTACAGGCTACAGGAGGCCCTGGGCTACAGGCTACAGGAGAACCTGGGCTACAGGCTACAGCAGGCCCTGGGCTACAGGCTACAGCAGGCCCTGGGCTACAGGCTACAGCAGGCCCTGGGCTACAGGCTACAGGAGGCCCTGGGCTACAGGCTACAGGATGACGCCTGGCTACAGGCTACTGGCGGCGCCGCCGGGTCACAGGCTACTGGCGGCGCCGCCGGGTCACAGGCTACTGGCGGTTCCAGTCCCTTGGTAAAGAAAAGTCTTATAATCAGTCTCTGGAGTGGCTCCGAGAGTGACAGCCAGTGACAAAGTTCAGACAAACTCTCAATAACAGTTAGATGAGCGGATGGAGGTAGATGCTTTAGGGAAATCCTGAAAACTCTAGGGTCCTTCAGGGGCCTCGGCGTCTTGGACCCCTTACTTGGCCCTAGGGGCTGACCAATCCGTCGAGGTGCCTCAAGACCTCTCTGTCCTCTTCTGCCCCGACGAGGAACCTGGTTGCTATGATGTTCCTGAATCCACGCATCGTGGGGCAGATGTGGACCCCCCTGGGTTGCTGCATCACGGACCGACTGCGGGCCCAGCTGGGTCGCGGCGTCACGAGCTGACTGCGGACCCACCTGAGTTGCCACTTCTCGGCTCGACCGCGCGCCCTCCTGGGCCGCGGCGTCTCGGGCCGGCCGCGGACCCTCCTGGGTGGCGGCGTCTCGGGCCGGCCGCGGACCCTCCTGGGTGGCGGCGTCTCGGGCCGGCCGCGGACCCTCCTGGGTCGCAGTTTCACGGGCCGGCCGCGGACCCTCCTGGGTCTCAGAGTTACTGATGCCACCAGGGGGAGCTGTGGACAACTCCACTGCAGGAGGCAAGGGAGTGTGCTCAGTTATACAGGAAATGGGCTGAGGTTGGGCTTCAGCAGCAGACGGTGGCCGCACTGGCTTGTCGGCTCGCTGTGCGCTACTGGGTGATGAGGGGCAGACAGACGAGCGTCTCCTCCTCTGACGGCGGGACAGCCGATTAGGGGGTGAGGCCGATTCGACAAGGCAAGCCGGAACCGCTAGAGCCTGAGGCGATCCCTGCGTCTGTTCTTCTGGAGAGGGGGACGTAGTCTGATCAGGAAAAAGATCCGGGCGAAGATCCCGCACCACCTCTGCATCAACCTCCAGAAAAAAGTCCGGGTCTGGACGGCACCACTGCGGGGAAGTGCTGCTGCCGCGGAGATGACGTCTGGGACCGACTCCAGGGGGACAAAACGCTAACCTGGTTCCCTCAAAAGAAGATCCAGGCAACGATCCCTCCTCTGCCTCCAGGAAGAGATCCGGTGAGTGATCGCCCTGAGCCGGTGAGCTGGGCAAAGTGCTGGCTTCGCAGAGAGCTGCTCTTCCAGAAAAAGAAAAACAATTTGGCAACGGGTTCAGCATGGTCGGTTCGTACTGTAATGAATGGTGTGGAGTAGAACCCGGAATTCAGCCAAAACAATGTTTTCCTTTTGCTGGATTTTATTGAAGGACAAATGAACAAAAACCAGATCCAAAAGGGGGTAAGGCAGACATCCAAAACACTTGACAGGAACAGAACTGGGCAGAATAAACAGAAGCAGGTTAACCAAAACAGGATCAAGATGCTGGGGCTCTTACCAAAACAGACAAGGAGGAACAGACGCATGGGCATGAAGTGTGACGAACCGACAAATAACTGAAGAGGGAGTGAGGCTTAAATAGACAGACAAACAGGTGAGCGGAGTGAACCAATTAGCCATAGGCAGGTGAAAGCAATAATGACACTGACAGAAGAAAAAACCTAAGACTGAGGATAACACAAAGCACAGAGCAAAAATAAGAATTAATACAAAGACCGGATAACTTAAAGCAATACACAGACTAAACCGGAACCTAAAACAAGACAGAACCTACAATAGAAATAAACCCAGAGGCAGGAGAGAACTAATTTAACCAAACAATAAACCAAAACAGAACATTACATTATTTATGTTTTTCCATTAAAAGGTGTGCAGCAGTGTTTGAACCAGCTGCAGACATTTGAGTGAGGACTGACCGATTCAGAGTTAAAGAGAATTACACAAATCCAGCCATGATGAAATGTAGGCTTAGAGTAGTGTTTCCATATTTATGCCTTGAAAGAATAGGTTTTACCTTTGCTTTGTTCCTTAAATGATAAAAATGACTTAACTGAGGCCCCTTTTTGACTGTCAAGTTTAAAATCACCGTCCAATTTTAAAATCGAGGGGCTAAACATTCATTGTCAGGGTGTCTAAATCAACAGGATCAACAGTTGTTTGGGTGTTTCAACTGGTATATTTGACAATTCCTCATTTGCAAAGATAAAGAGATTTGAGTTTTGATGTTCTCCTCGTTATTAACTTTATTTATTTCTATAGATTCTCTTTCTCATTCAATTTAGGACTTTCCATATGCCTTATCATCTAGGTCTATATTGAAAAACCTACAGTAAAGTAATGAAATGTTGATTCTGGATCTAGTGTAGGAATTCCTTCAATATAAACCAAAGAAAATGTTACATTACCTCCCAGAAGCTGGATAAAATCTTTAAAAAAGAGACAACAGTATTTTCACACCTCACGTAGTAGCTCAAGGAAATATTGTAATCTTAATGTTTTAGGCTAAATATTTTAGGCTAAAATGAGTAAACCCTAGTGATGAATTTTTGGGTAAACTAAATAGAGCAGTGTTACATGTCATTGTTTCTAAAACAGCATTTTTCTGAGCTGCGTCTAAAAGGGCAAACATTGAGAGTATACCCACTTCTCCAGGGACCACTACACCACTGCAGACAGACACAGATCAGCTGCAAGGGACAGACAACAGCTAACAATGTCAAGTTACTTTTCTGTAACCAACGCAGTCACGTCTGCATTAGCTACCGCAAACAGCACAGCAGCAGCTGGAGCAAACTCTACTGCCACTAACGTCGGGAAATCAGACGGTCTTCGAACAACATTTGGATCCAATGCAACACTGCATGCGGAGGTGCTCTGTTGTCTGAACACAGCCATCAACAAGTACTCTATATATATATATATATATATATATATTTATGGGTACTTGTTGATGGCATTAAATTTATTTCTACGAGCATTAAAACAGCATTAAAAAGCATTAAATTAGGGTTGCTCATTCCTGTATAAACCCTGGGAGGGGGAACAGCAAAGTATTAACTTCCGGCTGCGCTTCCGGGCAGCGGCCGCGGCGTACAGCTCCGTACAAACTCGCGGATATTTTCATAAGAAATGCCGCCAAACTCGCTGGAAACCACTCATCTACCCAGCCGATCAGTACTTGACCGCCAGCGCCTGCTGGACTTACGGTCATGCAGTGTTTTTGGACTTGTAACCACTACTACGCTCGACTGTTTACGTGGCTCCGGATTACTACGGGTTCCAGTCCCGGGGGCCTGTGAGGCGGCGGACTCGACGAGCAGCCCACGCCGGTGGAGAGCGAAGAGTAAGCGGTGTAGCCGGCTGAAGAAACGCGGCTGCCGTGGAGGCTTAGCAGCTAAGCTAAAGGCTAACCCGTTCAGATCGCCGCTCCCAACCATCTTGCTTTCCAACGTCCGCTCACTGGACAACAAAATTGACCATCTACAACTCGAACTATCTGCAAAGAGGGAGTTCAGAGATTGCTGTGCTCTCATCCTGACCGAGACATGGCTCACCTCAGCAATCCCAGACCACGCCGTTAGCCTGGAGGGGCTAGCTACTTTCCGCGTCGACAGAAACAAAGAACTCAGCGGTAAGACCCGAGGAGGCGGACTCTACGTTTACATCAATAACAACTGGTGTAAAAATGCTAGAATAGTCACAAATTTTTGCTCTCCGGACATTGAGCTGATGATTATTAGCTGCAGACCTTTTTACTTGCCCAGAGAGTTTACTGTTGTCATCATCACAACGGTTTATGTGCCCCCCAGCGCTAATACAAAAGAGGCTATGAGTGTTCAATATCGGACTATCTCTGAGTTGCAATCTGCACACACAGAGGGGGTTTTCATTATTGCTGGGGATTTTAACCAGGCAAATATGAAAACTGTTCTCCCTCATTTCTACCAACACGTGGATTTTGCTACTCAGGGAGAGAACACTCTAGACTTAGCTTACACAAATATTAAAGGCGCATTCAAGGCAGCCCCCCGCCCCCACCTCGGCTCTTCAGATCACCTTTCCGTGATGCTAATCCCTGCATACAGGCCTCTGCTGATCAGAGCTAAACCTACAGTGATGCAGGTGAGGGTGTGGACTGAGGGAGCAATGGAGGTGCTCCAGGACTGTTTTCAGTGCTCTGACTGGAACATGTTCAAAGCTGCAGCAACATATGACAACAAGATCAACATTGATGAGTACGCCATGACTGTGTCAGCCTACATCAACAAATGCATTGAGGATGTCAGCACCACCAAGACCATCATCACCCGAGCCAACCAACAACCTTGGATTATTGCGGAGGTCCGTCAAGCACTAAAAGCACGGAACTCAGCCTTCAAGTCTGGTGACAAGGAGGCACTGAGGACAGCGAGAGCCACCTTGAACCATGCCATCAGGCTAGCGAAGCGGAACCACACTAAGAAAATCCAGGAGGTTTTCCATGACGCAAGCAACACCAGGAGCATGTGGAAAGACATACGGGCAATAACAGAATACAACACGCCCTCCCCCCCGGTGGGTGAAGTTGATGCTGACTTCCTCAATGGACTAAATAACTTCTTTGGGAGGTTTGAGACACTAAACAGCACTCCAGCAGTAAAAGCTGTCGCCCATCAGATGGACAGATTTTGCTTTCACAAGTGGAGCGAACAGCTTTCGCCATAGTGCTCCGCTTGATTTATGCATGTAAATAGCTTTATTGTGATTCCTGCGGGGAGATTTTCAAATTATATGGACACTACAATGGGAGAGTAAAGGAAGAACAAGAAGGGGAAAAAAGAAAGAGAAGAGGTGAAAGAAAGAAGAGATAAAAGGGAGAGAATAATAAAACGTTCTCAGTCTGCTACATCACCTGGAAAGAGAGATGCAAAAAGAACAGCACAACGAACAGACATAAAGTAACAGATACAATCGAGTAACACCTTGATGCCATTGCTAAATCATATATATTATTATTTAAGCTGACATGTGTAAAGTGATACCTGAAAAAACAAAGTGAAAGAAAATAAATAAATAAATAAATTACAGGCTTTCTGTATATAAGTGAACACTTAATACCTGTAACCCTGCAACTGTGGGAGTTTGTGAGAGTGCACTAGTTTAGGTGAAAATTATCCAGAAGGAAATAGCTCGATAGTCGTTGTGGTGAACCAAAGGCCCGCCTTCCCCGAGCACAGAGGCAGGGGTCAGGGGACCCATAACCCCGGACTCCCAAAGGGGCCCCCAAAGCAGGGCGCCCAGGAGGGGCCAACACAGGAAATCTGCAAACCCCCCCCCCCCAAGGAAAAAGGAGAGACGACCCCGAGGAAATCCCCCAGCCACCGCAATGTCGACGCCCCCAAGAGCCACGGGGACGAGCCCGTGGGCTCCGCCGGCAGCCAGCCCCGCTGAAGTGGTCCCGGCCATGGGCCCTGAGGGCCAGAGGCCCCAGGGGCACCCCTCCGCCGCGGCGGGGGCCCCGCCACCGGGTATGGGCCGGCACCCGCCCGGGGACCCGCCCCAAACCCGAGGACCGTCAATGCGCCAGAGGGCCAAGGCGCCTGCTAGCGCAGCGGTGGAGGGCAGGACGTGGGGGGATGGGTTCCGTACCTAGCGGAGACTTGAGATGTTCTTGGGAGAGGGAGCGGACCGGACCCATACCTGGAAGAAAAGAAAAAAGAAGGAAAAAAGTCATTCACACCATCCCTCCCTAGTGCCCCACTCACCACACATAGACTTACAAAAAAAAAGACGCTGTACACACATTCCCACATAACACTCGCATCCAACACTCACAAGTGGGGGGGTCACCACAATTCAACTATACGACTGCCTGTGCCCGACCCCCGGCCCCGCCCCC
Source organism: Fundulus diaphanus (assembly GCA_037039145.1). Classification (NCBI taxonomy): domain Eukaryota; kingdom Metazoa; phylum Chordata; class Actinopteri; order Cyprinodontiformes; family Fundulidae; genus Fundulus; species Fundulus diaphanus. Next base: position 10,701,733 of record CM073132.1, read on the forward strand.
GGACCAGACGCCCCCCAGAGAGGGGGTGCCAACACGACCCGTACGGGCCACCCAACCAGAACCCCCCTCACCCCCTAAATACCTAATAAACCCCCTCCCTCCCCCACCTTACCCTAGCCACCCCTGCCCCCCACCCCTTCTGGGGGGAGCAGAGGCGTCAGCCCAAGATCCGGCAAGCCGCTGGCTACCCACATCAGCCCCCTGCCAAGACCCCGGACCCAGCGGCCCGCACCTCCTCCAGGCCCCAGACTCCTTGCCACCATCGGAGATCGGGGTGTGCAAAAGACCCCGATCCTCCCTGCGCCTGCTCAGATGTTGTGTTGTTGCATGTTGTTCTCAAGTGTGTTTAAAACTGGGAGCGCCGAAGAGGGTGCACGGCACAGCCCACCCCCCCTCCGGAAGGAAGCTGGTGCCAGCGTCCCCCCTCTAAGCAACTGCCCAGATCCCTCAATGTCTAAATGCGAGAGGAGGTGAAGGGAGCCGTCCGAGGCGAGGCTCACACAACATAAGCCCCCCCCCCCCAGACGTCTTCCCCCCACCCCCCCATACCATTGCCTACATGAATGTGCGTTGTGAAAATGTTTGGAGTGAAAGTGTCTAAAATGCATGATAAAATTGGGGAGAGGGACGTGGCAACCTCCAGTAACGCCCCCCTCCCCAAGGACCTACATGTGTGGCGGCGTGATGGAGCAGGCAGAGGGAGGATGTCTCACAGACATTTTTAACACCTCACTGGACCAAGCCACAGTGTCTGCATGCTTCAAGTCTGCCTCCATCATTCCGGTGCCAAAGAAACCTCAAGTCACCTGTTTCAACGACTACCGGCCTGTTGCACCGACTCCCATCATGATGATGTGCTTTGAAAGGCTGGTGAAACAACACATCGTCTCCAGTTTTCCCCCAACACTCGACCCGTTCCAGTTTGCCTACTGACGGAACCGCTCCACTGAGGACGCCATCTCTCTGCTCTTCACCTGAGCCTGGCACACCTGGAGGAGAAGAACACGCACATGCGGATACTGTTCCTGGACTTCAGTTCAGCGTTTAACACCATCATCCCACAGCACCTGGTAGGAAAACTAGAACATCTGGGCTTCAGCACACCTCTTCGCAACTGGCTGCTAGACTTCCTCACCAACAGACCTCAGTCAGTCCGGGTCGGACAGAACACCTCTGATGTCATCACCCTCAGCACGGGCTCCCCTCAGGGCTGCGTCCTGAGCCCCCTGCTGTTCACCCTGATGACACACGACTGCGTCCCCAGGTTCACCACCAATCACATTGTGAAGTTTGCAGACGACACAACGGTGGTGGGCCTGATCAGAGACGACAACGACCAGGACTACAGAGAGGAGGTGGATCAACTGATGGGCTGGTGCAGAGACAACAGCCTGATCCTGAACGTAGAGAAGACGAAGGAGATCATCGTCGACTTCAGGAAGAACCGGCCTCACCACGCTCCACTGCTCATCAACAGCTCAGCTGTGGAGGTGGTCAGCAGCACCAAGTTCCTGGGGGTGCACATCACGGACAACCTCACCTGGTCTGTGAACACCACGTCACTGGTGAAGAGGGCACAGAAACGACTGTACTTCCTGCGGAGGATGAGGAGAGCCCACCTGCCCCCGCCCATCCTCACGACCTTCTACAGAAGCACCATAGAGAGCATTCTGACCAGCTGTCTCTCTGTGTGGTGTGGAGGCTGCAATGCCTCCGACTGGAGGAATGTGAGGAGAGTGGTGAGGACAGCAGAAGGGATCATCGGGGCTCCTCTTCCCTCCATCAAGGACATCTCATCTCAGCATTGTGTGTCCCGAGCCCGTAACATCATCAGGGACCCCTCACACCCCCACCATGGACTGTTCTCCCTGCTGCCCTCTGGGAAGAGGTTCCGCAGCATCCGCTGCAGGTCCACCAGGTTCTGCAAAGGTTTTTTCCCTGTTGCCATCAGACTGTTGAACTGCTGAAGCCACAAAATGGACTCTGTAACTGCTGAAGCAACAAAAAATGGACTCTGTACCACATTTGTATATTTGCACATTTGCACATATGCCATCAGACTGTTGAACTGCTGAAGCCACAAAATGGACTCTGAACTGCTGAAGCCACAAAATGGACTCTGTACCACATTCGTATATTTGCACATTTGCACATATGCCATCAGACTGTTGAACTGCTGAATCCACAAAATGGACTCTTTACCACATTCGTATATTTGCACACTTGCATCGTTGCATCCTTATCTAGCATTACAAATGCTGCCGAACTCTCAGTTTCTAAAATGCATTCTTGCACAGATGCCCTTTGCACAATCATTTCTGCACATACAATCGTTTTTTTTAATAATACTCACCTGTACACTGTGATCGCACACTGTCTATTTCTCCTGCATTGTTTACATTGTTTACATTTAAACTGTTTACTATAAATCACTGCTGCACCTTATCCTGTAATTTACTGCAATTTACTGTAATTTTTCAAGCTGTATGCAAATGAAATTTGGTTCTGTACGCACTCTGTGCATACAAAATGACAAATAAAGTCTAAGTCTAAAGTGCCGTGATACAGACGGAGAGACTTTGGTGAAGCTGCTGCAGTCAGCACGCGCGCTGACTGACACTCTGACCATTTTAATGGTCAGTCAGAGTCTCAGTTTTGGGACCCCCCTCTGTCCTGGGCCCGGGACAATTGACCCGTTTGTCCCCCCCGTCGGCGGGCGTGCTAATGACAGTTGTGGATTCTGACAATACAGACATGATAGCACCAGCTACACGTGCGTCCTCCTGCGCTGCCATTTTTATGTTGTTTCGGCGGTGGGCTCGGCAGCTTTTGCTTTCATTACAGCTGTATATCCCGCCTTAAACCATAATAGTGCAACGTATTTGGCCTGACCTCTATTGGTTCGGTCCCGAATGGTTGAGACGGGAACGGAACAAGATGGATTCTCATGTGTTTGTGAATGCACAAATGCCTCGAGAATTCAGCTTGCAAGCAAGGTTACACCATCCCACCCAGGATTTGAATCCACAACCTTCTCACTGCGAGGTAACAATGGTAAAGCACCCATATCATGCTAAATGTACTTTTTTAAGCTTTTAACTATGTTTTTATCCGAATCATCACCAAAGTGGTATTTTGCTTGATTTATGTATGTCTGAATAATTCTTGTGAATTCTGCTCTCCGGGCAACAGCCCCTAGTGCCAAAGGCAATATTTCATATATGTTGACTTTGGAACGCTTTTAAAAAGCTTAATATAGGACCTTTAAAACGCAGTTGAGCAAGCCTAGCAGCCTAGCTGCTGATGAACCAAATAAACACATTTTAGATTGACAAATAAGAGTTTGTCAAGCATGGAAAACAATGATCAATAGAAGTCAGGTATATCAACAGATACTTTACCCTGTCAATGAAAATACAGTTTATTGAGATTGGGGAGATCCTTGCAGTCAACAACTTGATTACTTGAACGAATGAATTAAAACTTTATTAACAGTGTACCATAAAACTGTACAATCGAATTAGGAGCACCTGTCATATAAGGTGCAATAATTTAAAATATGTAAAACTACATCCCATACGCTACTGTATACAAAAATAAATATCAAAGTAGTAGCAGACATTCACTAATTGAACCAAATGAAATGTGATTAAAAAGAACAAGTAAAAACCAAGAGGAAAAGATAAAATGTTCTGTCCAATTACACAGACAGGTAAAAACTATTTAATCAAATGAAATCAATAAAATTAAGTTAATTAGAATAATTGAAATGTGTTCATTTACATTACATAATATGCGATAGGACAAATCTAACCCTATGAACTTTACAGCATTCTCTTATTTCCACCCTCTCACTGTAACTACAGCTTTCATGTGTTTGTCCTAAACCTTACTTTAATGAAAGGATCCCTATAGATATGCCTGAGCTTAGAGAGATTTATTTTTCAGACTTCTGTGAGATCAGTATTTATTGCTTTGGTGAGGAACATAATTGTTTGGCAAGAATTCTTTTAAAAATCACTTTATTTCTATTTTATTTATTTATACAGCACCAATTCACAACATATGTAATCTCAAGGCACTTTACAAAGTCAGTTTGATAAAAATCATCAAGACAGACTGGTTAGAAGAAAACCCAGCAGATTGCATCTAGTCTTTGCATTTACACTTCTTCAAAGAGTGTGGAGCCACGGTGGACAGTCGCCTGGATTGTCGTATACTTTGCAGTGATCCCTCATATCGAGCCTGCATGTTGCGACAGTGGAGAGGAAAATTCTCCTTTAACAGGAAAAAACTTCCAGCAGCACCAGAACCAGGCTCAGTATGAACAGCTATCTGCCATGACAGACCGGAGGTTAGAGAAATGGAGCACACACATGTAAAAAGACATAGAAGTACTGATCCAGGGGTACTTTCTATGCTAGAGGGGGTAATGGCAGACTAGCTCTATAGGTGGCTGTGACTAGGAAAGAAACAGGCAGACAGCCTCTGAGTCAGTTTTTTGGTCAAGAGGATGAAAGACATCACATAGAATCAGTTCCAGCTCAGCTAATGCCTAGGAGAGAAACAGGGTTATTCCAGCAACAATTTTGCTGGAATCATGTGCTTTTGCTCGTTTGACATTTTGCCAGCAATTCATGTGGCCAAGGGGGGCAATGCTCCCTTTGCTTCAATCGGTTCTCCATGCCAACAAGTCACAGTGCTGTGTTAAATGTGGAAAGCTGAACATCGGGGCCAGTTTTCCTGGGTCAGCCAGATCCTCCAGAGATGATGAGAGTTCAGGTAGACCAGGAGCTATAGCTGCATCACTGTCCATTTTGATTTAAAAAAGCTTTGTCTCTGTTGCGCTCCTTCACCGTATGTCACAACAACAGCAACCAGTTCCTGATTGGTTGACATGACGTGATTTCACAGAAAAGTTCAGATTTTTTAACTCCAGCGAAAGTTGTCGCAGGTTCTGCTTCACTCTCGCTTCACCATATTCATGCGATCGCATTGCTCTAAATGCATCCTTCGCATTGCGGGCCACCACATTGCTCCTGAAAGAGCCTTTTGCTTAGGGATAATATGTAAATGATCCACTCAGGTCACCTCATTTACGTTCGGTGTGACCACACCATCACAGACAGGGCCAACTATACTATCTATAAGATGAAGTTGTTTTTGTTTATTTGTTTTTACAAGCCCAGCTTCTCCAATACATTGAGGTGCAATACATTGAGTTAACACGCTTGAAGGTCAGCTGCTTTATTTTGAAGGAATCTGACTGATTGACGTAGGTTTTAGCTTTGCGGTACACTGCCCCCTACGTGCCTGGCATGTTTAAAACAATGGTTAATGTTGAATTTACACAGATTTGTGTGGATAAAAATTATCCTGTGTGTACGGTATTAAAAACAATGTGGGGGAGATATTTGATTTTTATAAATACCTGACTACGTGTGTACAAGGTCTCAGTTGATCTGCCCCCCAGGATGTTGTCAAAGCTAAACAGAACGTCAGGCCTGATGTAGCTACTATCAAGAGAAAAAACAGAGAACATAATGTTAAAAGTTGAAATAACAACAATTAAAGCAAAAAGTTGCAGAATTGTAAGAGAATGTAGCTGAGTGAAGGAAATAGATGTTAATGTCTTTCAGCAGCCTAAGCCTAAAACAGTATAACTGCAGAGAAAGCTCAGGATAACCCTAGCCACTCTAACTATGAGCTTTGTCAAAAAGGAAAGTTTTAAGCCTAGTTGATTCTTAATTACCAATAATCTGACATTTTAATAAACCGATGAGCTATAAAATGTAATGTTTTGGGTTCTTCACTGGACAATGTTAGTCAATACGTATTACTTTGTCCTTAAGTTACTGCATTTAATCTCTCCAAGCAAATGACAAGTTTAATGGGATAAAATGTGAAAATTAGAAAAACTGGTGCCCTTGTGTGTTTTTATGGATTTTTGCAGCTTGTTTTTCTCCGGGTGGGAGCAGATGCCAAACACGCCTGTGGTCAGCTGCCTCCTCCTGTTCTCCTTCTATGTTATTGTCCAGTCTGTATATACTCCACAGGCTGCAGCGGACCAGAAAAGGCCCTCGGTTGGCTTGGACTGAAGGCGCCTCTGTGGGTCAGCTCTGATTCCTGCTCCCTGATCCTTCTTGTACTTCACCACAGTCTTGGGACTGCCCTGATCTCTGCTGCAGATCAGAGCAAGCGCTGGCTGCCAGAGTGAAGCGTGAGAACCAACGGATGGGAACAGCCGGCAGGATGGACTGTTGGTAGGGCAGGTAATAGAATTCATATCTCTGAAGAAAAACTTCATCTAATCCTCTGAGCAGGACAACAGCATCAAAGACTCTGCAAGAGCAGAGAGTTGTGAGAATGTACAATATGACTGGTTTCAGTACTGGAACTGAGAATATATAATTGAATGCTTCAAATGAATGTATTCATGTGTGCCATTGACCATTTAGTAAAATAGTAATATACAATCTTTGTTTTTACATGATGAGCTTAAATGGTCCATAGTTCTCCCTGGCATCATTTAAAGGCATTTTATGAGGTGAGTGGGAACACTCTGTAAACTTAGAGACTTGTGGGACAAATTATAGCTCCTTTTTGCAGATAGGAGTCCCTGAAATTCCCTGTAAGTCTGATCATTTGGTGTGTATCTGTGTGCAGGGAAGTTCAGGCTGTCTAACGTCTGTCTTCCTGGGGATCCATTACGAATAAATCTTCCTTCACTAATATAAAGCAAAGGCTCATGTCTGTCACATTTTATGTTTTGGTGAGAAATGTATTTTATTAGGAGTGAGTCCAGAATGGGTTTACACAGATTTTCAGAAACCATGAACGTTACCTTACACTCAAGCAGGCTTGGCTTTTTCAATAAGATCTAAGGCTCACATCAGCAAGTCCACCTTTGAATGTTTAAAAAGGAAGTTGTTTTTTCAATGACCTAGTCTGGACTTAAATCTGATTGAGATAATGTGGTGCGACCCACACAGTCTGTTTATGCTACAAACCCTCCAATGTGACAAAATTTAAACAACTGTGCAAATAACTGTGGGCCAAAATTTCTCCACAGACAGAAACATATATGCATACAAACCTGAGATTATCCACATCCCTGGCAAATTCTGACTGAAAATTATTTTGATTTAACAAAGCAGTTTGTCTGGAATTAGAAATTAGGTATCTTTCAAGATGATAGAAAATTGTGAAAGTTTCATTTGGAAAGAATATATCTGTTTTCATTTCATTTCTTAAAAGGAATATTGAACATTATTTATCAATAACCAACAGAAAAAGATTTATTGGCATTATTTAATCAAACCATTCTTGTTATTACCAACTAGCTCCAACTCTTTCAGGTTGGAAGCCCTCCTACCCATCACCCTAATCTTTATCTCCATCTATATATTCTCTTTCTGATTTAAGTTAGAAAACAGTTTGAGCCCCTACAAAACATAAGTATTGAGTATTGCCTTATTATCTGAATATCCCGTATTAACTATATTTCTTTTTTTGTCTATCTGATAAGTAAATTATCTTTTGCTTTAGAACATAACTTTAAAGCTTCTTAGTCATACTAATTTAGTGTATAAAACTGTATTGTTGCCATGGTCACACCATCATTTCTCCATTGTGGGACAATAAAGGTATTTGTTGTCTTATCCTATCTCATTTTATCGCAAAAAGATTTCCTTAAACCTAATTCTGCCAGCACTGGACCCTGCATCCATCATGGATTCATGGTTCTGAGCAGGTTCTGTAGAAGTTGCTGTATAATTATGTACTGTTTTAAGTTATTTAATGTTTAATAAATAACTCTCTGTCTGTTAGGTATTGTCCGGTGAATATTATCCCAAACAGCTGATACCAGGACGATAGTTGAAAGGGTGATTCGAGGACTGGCATTCTTTTAACAGCAAACTCTGCACACATATAGAATAAAGGAGTGACAACTTCTCTTCAACTACAAGAATTTGTTAACAGAAATGAATGGCTGTGTTCGTTGTCTGGAGGCTGTAGCATACCCAGCTTTCCTGCAACAGCTGAGAAAAATCACTAGGCTGGTTTTGGTAGAGACGGATTCTTTACTCCGGCGTCTGATTACGCAGAAGATAGGCTACAGACTTAGCATCGATCCGGCCTACATATGTGGCGGTTCTCCCAACTCCAGTCAGATCCTCCGCAATAAGAAGATGAGAGTGTTCTCCCCAATGCTGCTCCAACTTAGCAGCGGGCAAAAGAGTGTGAATGTAGTGTGCCCAGGGGGCTTTATACAGTGCTGGCCTCCTGCTGTGAGACCAGTCACTTGGGAGTGGTGACTGCAACATGGGGCCACATGTTTAGTACTTTCTGTCATATGTCAGTTAATACTTTTGTATTGTTTGTCCTGCAGTGGAAGCCCCAGTTGGTCTGAAAGAGGTACAATAAAGAAACCGACAGACCTAAGCGTTGAACCTGCAGAGACAGTGCAGGGATTGCTTTAAATGAGTTGGAGGTAACTGACTTTATTGTGGACTGAATGCACTTGGAGGCATTTTGTGAATGTGTATTCATCTAGGTGTTGTTGTATATCTTACTTGATCTTTGAATAAATCGGATTATCTTTTGACGTCACAAGTACAAGGTCAGGTTTCTGCATTCACTAGTTGCATTTGAGGTCCAGTCAAAATGACAAATTCATTAATCCGAGTTATTTTATTGCAAGAAAAAAGCTTTACAACTGACTTTGAATATGATTAGACACCGTTTGAGTGTTTTTTAATTAATTAAGAAGTCTGTAAAACTAAGAACATATAAGGCTATGAACTCAATGAAAGCATCCTTAACACTTCCCTTCTTGTCTCTTTTGAAACAAAATCCACCAAAACAACCTGAAAAAGACTTCTTGAACTACTGTTAACCTTAATATATCAATTTATTTAAAATAACTGAATAGAGTAAAAAAAAAAACAATATAAAGAGCAAAACGTGAAGGGCTTTGTTTTAAATAAATTAACTCAAGTTACTCTCCCAAATGGTGTTTTACAGTGTATTATATGAAAATTATTCTAAGTTCATTCTTCATAATGTAATTTTAAGCTCTATATCTCAAACGTAAAAAAAATTTCAACTTTAAAATTATTTTAAACTTTATTCTTCTTTGAGCTGTCTATGTCATATATGGCTGAAAGTGTGGGCTGGTGTTTTCTATGTTTTCAATGTTGAGCTACTTAAATAATGGAATTTCCCTCCTGGGATGAATAAGTTTTATTCTGTTCAACTTTTTTGAGTGAAAATATCTAAAGTTAAACTGTCAAAAACGAAAGTATTTGTCAAATGTTATGCATATTGGGTCATCATAACATCCATTCATGATTGCTCTTCAGAGGAGAAATTACTCCAGGATCCATGCTGCAACACACACTGAAGCAGAGCAGTGATCCAACACCTACAAATAAATGACTTGTGCTGTTCTATATGGCTATGGTCTGATTAGACATTTGGAAGGATGTCTATGGTGATCACACGGCTAGGGGTGTAAATTACAAGCTTTGTTACGATATGATGTTATATCAATTTGTTTGGATGAGGATACAGTATTTGCCGACATGACAAAGTCTGTTACCATTCTGCTCCTCTAACCCTATTTACATTGATAAAAAAACAATAAAATATATATGATTGGACCATTTTATTCCTAAACTCTTACAGGTATCAGGCATTTAATGAAAAAAAGCAGGGGGTCAGGGCCAGAAAAGCCTGAGGTGAGGGGGAATTTTATGTAGAGCTTTGCAAATTTTACCAGGTATCTACTGCCCCCTGTTGGCCACAGAGGGAAAACCAGGTCATCTCCATCATTCTCTGAGAGTTGGGAGGTTTGCGATGCTCTTCTGCTCTTATGAACTCTGAAACACGGAATCCAGCCAGGCATGCTTTGGGAAATGCAAAAAATAAATGCCAATGTGCTTTAATCCCGGAATGTCATTTCAGCTACATATTTAAAACCATCGTAGGAAAGCTTCTCTCTGTTTTTATGCTTGAGATGAAAATCATCCTCCTATGGATTAAACATGCTTTGAAGTTGTGACAAATTTAGCATGCTCATGCTAAATTTACCACAGTCTCCAACGTTAAAAAAAGATCAAGTATACAAATTAATCTGAAAAGGCAATTACAAGTTTTAGATCTTGCTGAGTTGCTACCAGGTCAGTGCATCTGACTGGTTACCTATTTTACTGAATGAGATGCTTTAGAAAGGATGACAGAAAAATGCAAGGCAAGACAACACCAGTCAAAAAGTTGCATCTGAAACTTGAAAAGATAATCCTTCTATACTAATATCCTTACTTATATGCATCTGAAGAAACTCTAAACATGAAATATTATATGACATTTCAGGCTGGGATGAAAGATGAAAGCATGTGTTGCCTTTAAATGGCAGTGGGCTATTATAAGATTCTGATGGTATGAAAGTCTTATGCAAAAATGTCATAAAGTGAACTTTTTACAAGCCAGCTAAAACATTATCAAGTAGATATTAGTTATTATAGTTGTTTCCACTTAATGTAATAACTAACAGTTATAATGGAAAGAGAGAGAACACGGTGCTGTTTGGGTTCCTCTGTTGAAAATCAAATTCAGGTATTTCGTGTTCTCACGAGAGAGATAGTAAATCATGCAGGTATTTTTCAATATCAAGGTTGTAATTCTAGTTTACTAATAATTAATTGATCTGAATGTCAGCTCCAACCAAGAGAGCCAGCAGAGAATGTCAATAGATAATTTCTTTTTTAAAACAAATAAACATTCTGCTGGAGTTAAACAAGATATTGTATATATACCAGCTACATTTAGTGCTAGTTCTAAAGAGTGCTTATCTCACAGAATATAGTGGCTTTTTGTATTCTGCTCCATCTAAATTGACATTAGTAGTCTGAATAGGTGATATTTAGCCGTTGTTTAGCTGGGCTAACTTATCTGGTAGCAAACTTCCAGATAAACTTCCTGTTCATTTTACGTGCTACTTTATGGCCAACATCTGTTTTAAAACAGTGTTACCTTAAAAAGAGCGATGCCTGATGATCTTTTATTATCCAAGCCACAACATTTGGTACATATGTGACACTTTTTTTTTCAAACAGATGAGTTCATCTATTGTCCAGCCAAGGGAAAGTTTGGAAGAACAGAACAAAGCAACAGGACGGTGAGGCTCCATAGTCAGGGTAAATTGTGGCCGATCTGATCACCACAGCAATATCTCTGGCATATTACTAAATGGTATTTAAACAACAGAAACAGTAATGTAAATGGATTATGGCTTTTTGAAATCAAGCTTTAGTTCGATAGTTCGGAAACCAGTCCTTACCTCTGGTCTAGAGGTAGCAGCGTGTCTGGGAGGCAGTTAGCTTAGAGAAATTACCAAAACCTCAAAAAAGCATATAATTGTGTTAAAGGTTTAGTTGCATTTTTTGTGCCGAGTTTCTGTGAAGTTACTGTCAGTAAAAGTTCCCTTACTTATAGTAATAAGGCCCCTGATCTTTTTGAAAAATAAATAAATCTTCACGGTGGTGGCGCTAACAAGCTAATCATATATACGGGCTATCAGTCTGTGCCTCTTCGGCTGATTTGGCACATCAGCTAATAGTGACCATTTGCAAACAACTATGACACCTGGAAATCATATCGTGTTTGAACAGCCAGTTAGACACCTGCAGCTGAAAGTCTCAGCTGATCAGGCGGATTTGTGCAGACAAATTTAACATTACATATGAACACGGACGATATTTGGTTGAAAAAAACAGCACCACCTGTCACCATGTTCTCTTGTGAAATGATGAAAACCTTGCTGATATCTGCTAATTATAGTATCCTGTCCTTATAATAGGAATATTTTAATTTGAGTTGTTTCAAATAGTCAGACAGAGCAGATGTTGGACATCTAACTAGCTTGTTGGATTTCAAAATTTTTAAGAATGATTTACTTTCAACAAGGTCACCATGATGTGACATCTTTCTATCACAGGTAAGGGAACTATTACCACTATAAACGTCAAACAGCCTCACTTCAAAAAAATCCCAACTACTGTTTTAAGCATGTTAGGTTTTAAATTTGCTCATTTCTGGTAGCTGGAGTAAAATAAGTGGAAAATATGATATTAATAAATGAAAATATGAAAAAGGAACACAGACCCGCTCACTTAAAGAATGCTTCTTACATATTCACAGCAAAAAAACAAGGTTGATTCAGTAAAATGTAAATGAAAAATGGGCTTCTGGTGTTTCTGTTCTGCTGACTTCTGATATAAACAGTTAAATATCTCAGCAGAAAGCAAGAACAGGTACATTCATGACCCATAAATGTACTGTCCCGTTGCTGCTTCGTACAGTAGATGCTTCAGAAGATACTTGAGCTGCTGCATTAAGTTGAAACTTGCCGAGCTGTTTCTCCAAGGACCCCCCAAAACTGTAGACAGTTTATGTGATTGCTGGTGGAAATCTGTGGTGTGACTGTGGAATAACAAAGCCTGTAACAAGTCTACGTCTCAGAGAGCACCGCTGCCCTCCATACACATCCACACAAGCAGCTAGAGTTACAGCCACTGACCGCCGCAGCCTCTTATTCAAGCCTCGCTGCTGTAAACACACCGCGTCTCCATGCTTTCATCTCATCCTCCTTGTGATTGTTGTGGAGAGGTGCTCTGGAGAGGACAACGTCAACATACGCAGACACACTCGTTGGTCCCCCTTTTGGGAAGGGCAGTGCATAGATATGCACACTCAGCTCAAATATAAACACTAGACTCAAAAAGGCAGTATAGATGTTTAGATTGTTATAACATGCAACGCAATCAGGGAGGCGTCTGATGTCCAACATTCATTCTGCAGAAAACCCTCAGCCACAGTCATATTGAGTTACATTTAGTTATAGAAGTAAGAGAGAGTCCTGGAAGATCCCCTCTGAAGTAGCGAGAACCTAGTAGACCGAGCCCATATAAACCTCTGGAGTAATCTACCTGTCCAGACTACACACTGGTTATGCTGGTGTTGCTTTAAAGCCAGATATTCCTTTGATTAGGTTCCTCTATAGCTGCAGTAAACAAACTCTAAACATGATTTCATTTCTGTTTTACACATTTGTGGGAGATTAAGGCCCACTTTGTTTTTTGGAAGAAAGTATGTTATGTAGAGATGTAAAACAGGGTTTCATCTCCTGCTTTCTTAAAATAAAAAGAAACAGCAGGCAAAGATTTCTAATAAGGAATTGGGATGTTATAACAATGATTAATACAAATTTAGGGTTTTTGCTGTGAATTCTCTGGTCCTTTATTTAATCGCAGCAATTATTTCAAAATAAATATTATCACAATACTTTTGGTTTCAACCATGCAAAGTTTTGATGCACTTTGTACGAGCTTGGAACACAAATGAAAAGTTGCAAAGATTTGAAAGTATCGAATAGGAGAGTTCATATACAAAATAGCAATATGGATAATAACTATAACAGCTATAATAACTATTTTAGAGTGGGGAAGCCTCTTAAGACAACCAAAGACAAACTGAATTTCTTTCAAGGATATTTAATCGTTTATGTTTATTATGTCACAAATATACTTTTCTTATTAAACATGTGAAAGGGAGGAGCTGCTGACATACTGTGAGCACCTTTAACTCGTTTCAACTACTGCTGGTTTGCCAAACATGAAATTTAACAACATGGTTAAATGTTTTTGAATCAGCTCTGCCTCTGGGTATTTTTTGCGGCCCCAATATTTTCGGATATGTTGAAGGTGCTCTGTGCTGAATGATTTATGCTTAGGAAAGCCATTTCTCACACTCCCACAGAGTTGCTCACTTTAATTCCCTGTTTGACACAAACACGTATTTCATCCAAGCTGCTAAAGTTTGGAAAACAGTCCTGGTCGGACTTTACGGTAAAGTTAGTGTAACAAAACTTTTCGAACAGAAAAGTAGTCGGAGTCACACTTTCCAAACACTGAATCTACTGAAGCAAAAGTATAAAAAAGGAAGAAGAAAACACTGAAAGAACCTATGTACTGTGACAACCTATTTCACAATAATGCATGGTACTGTATGGTGGTGATAATGCTTGATTGCATTGCCTCCAGACCTTTTACCTCCCAAAATATCACTGGAAGAGACTTTGGTTTTTATCCTTATTGTAACATTGATATCATTTAGATAGATTTTTCAGTTTTTTTCCGTGGAGGACCTTAAGTCCACATGCTGAATAATTTGTGATCCACATTGGGTTCCTGAGACCAACTTTGGGAAGCATTTCTATGCTGGTTAGTTTTATTTACATCAAACTATCTTCTTGGATAAGCACAAGTTTGAAAAGAATATATTTTTCTATATGTTATAAGAGTTTTCTACATTTTTCTCACCAATAAAATGAAAACATGAACATAAAAATTTGACTGAAATTCTAAGGAAGGACATACATTTTAAAAAATTCTAACTTAATGAATCCCAAATGCTTATCTAATTATATTATTTATTATTTCATTAGAGCTATTCTTGACTGGATCTTTTGTGATTATAGTATTTTGGGTTTTTTTTAAGGAAGGTATGACACCTGAGCAGGTCTGAGGCTTCCATAACAAGCTTCTGCTGCAGAAGAGAAACGGTGAAGTGAAGCTGGTTGGATGGAGTTTGAGCCGGTCACAGTTTGCAGCCTTCCCTTTGTCACAGTCTCCTTCTTTTTGGTTGTGTGAGAGTCTGTTCGTGCATCCAGTGTCCATATGTACATACAGGGAATGCATATGTCTCTCTGTGCTGACTGGCATAACACAACCTGCACAAGAATGTTGCATATGTTGCTTTACAAATCACTCTGACTTTTCTCAAAATGCATTTTGAACTCCATGGCTTTCTAAACAATAAATACGTAGAATAAAACCGCTGAAGTGACAGAAAGGAGGAGGTAAATATTATCTGCTTTAAGGGAAAAGAGGGGGGGAGAAAGAGGACGAGAGAGAGAGAGTGAGAGAGTGAGAGAGTATGTGTGTGTGTGTGTGCGCGTGTCTGTGTGTTTGCATGCGTGTGTGTGAGTGAGTGAGGTGGACGTAAAAGAAGACATTGAATAAGAGCTATTTAGCAACATGTGTTATTTATTTTCCTCATGTAAACAGTGAGAGAAGGCAGACATAATCAATAGGAAACCCCAGATTGTAAATAGACGGCTCTAATAGCCTAAACACTGGCCGCTATGGTTACACTCACTGACACGCAGATCAGTAGTTACACTACAAATGCAGAGATGATGGACAGACGGATAACAAAGATGTAAGAGACCAAGAGTGCAAAGAGAGAGAGAGCGGGAAGGGGCCGGCTCAATGGAACACCCTTATTTACCAATAAAGAGCCTTAATCAGAAGATAAACACACAGGAGACAGTCTGTGCAGAGGCAGGAAGGCAAAGAGAGCAGAGGCTGGAACTTTTATTCCCAATGATTCCCAGAAAAGAGTGAGAAACTACAAGAAACTGAAATGGTGGAAGAAAACATATCTGAATTATTAAGCCACAGTTTCCTATCTTGCCACTCAAAAACTCTGTTAAAGAGAGCTACAATTAAGGAAATGAAGTATTTTGTGGAACATCTCTACAAAGTATGTATGTAGCTTATGGTGAGCCTTTGAAGGGTGTAGAAATCATACTATACAGCATGGGACAACTGACCATTCGAGGATGAAAGCTCAATCCTCAATGGGTGTCATCCCAAGCGGTCAAACAATTATTAACTGAATTATTAAGAGTACATCTAACTGCAGGTGAAATAAATCTTCATTGGTGCAGACGGAGCTTCTGCATAACATAGAATGAGATTAAGTAACAATAATATGTGTTGAGAGGGAGATGAGCGGCTGAGATCTCGCGAGAGCTGTGAGCTGTGCGTAAGTAAAATGGCGGCATACATGTAGTAGCATTCAAAATTAAATCCACTCAGGTAAGTAATAACCAATAACTGAAAATTAAACAAAGTAAAGTTTAAACATTAACAACTGTCTCATTTTCACGAGGGAGCAAACTGGAAGAAGAGACCTTGACGAGCCTGGAGAGCTACCTGGACTAGTGTTTTGACAACATCGTGATGGGGAAGAAAAAAACTCCCGCAGCCACAAACACACCTTCACTCAAACGAACTCGGTCCAGCTCTACCTGTGCTTCAACTTCCACCTTGTCTCCTGACAGGAGCTACAGCGACGTCCTGAAATCAATCGACAAGAAGCTTACCAGCCTGGACGCTCGCCTCGCCTTGGTAGAGGTGCTCCACAAAGAGTTTCAGGCTCTCAGAGAAGCGGTCGAATTTAGCCAAGCCCAGCTGGCTTCTGTTGCCACGGAGAACGACGCGCTGAGGGGGAAAGTCACGGAGCTTACCGAGGGGTTGACGCGGCTGACCGGCGAAAATAAGAAGATGAAAGAATCCATTCTGGACATACAGTCACGAAGTATGAGAGACAATCTCGTCTTTGCAGGCATCCCGGAGCGCCAAGAAGAAGACCCCGAGTTTGTTATACGTGAGTTTCTCCAGCAGAAGCTGAAAATACCGGCGTATCAGGTAAAAAACATCACCTTCCATCGCGTTCACCGGCTCGGAGGTAAGAAACCCGATAAAATCCGCCCTCGTCCGATTGTAGCCAAATTTGAGCATTATAAACAAAAAGTGTTTGTTAAAAGCTATGGCCGCGAATTGAGAGGAACGGATTTCAGTGTTAATGACCAGTTTCCTAAGGAAATCCTAGATCGTAGGCGAGTGTTATTTCCAATCAGGAAAAAATACATTAATGATGGCGTCAGAGCTAACGTTGCAGTTGACAAACTTTATATTAATGGTCAGTTGTTCAGGGATCAGAAGATCACTTCTTGGCTTTATTAGATGCACAAAGGGTTGATTTATAGCTTGTCACGCTTGAAAAAAAGAAAAAAAAATTTGTATAGTTCGGAACACGGTGATAAAAGAAATAAATGCACAGCTCAAGAGCACGTTGGCACGGTATTGTTGTTAGTCACGGTTGGGTACACGAGGCATGGGTGATGGTTATTTCTCTTTCATCTTTTCTCACTCTTTGCACTTTCTTAATTCTCTGTCTTTCTTTATATTATTCATCTGCTCCTTTCCCAGAAAATCACAAGCACATCAGATGACGCTACCTGGGTCTATGTATAACTATTCTTCTGAGGACATGCACTTTTCAACTTCTCACTTTCACCTATGATGAATGTAAAGTTTGTGTCATGGAATGTGCATGGAGCAGGCACCAGGGAAAAACAGCTAAAGATCTCTAACCAGCTTACAAGATTAAAGGCAGATGTTGTCTTATTGCAAGAAACCCATAAATCAGATACAACTCTATTTCTTAATAAGCAGCTCGCTGCTGTCGGAAGTTTCAGAGGCTATAATTCATCCTATTGCTGTTAGCGATCATGCTCCTGTTACTTTAACCCTAACAAATAAAAAAATAACCCCACAAAACAAGAGCTGGAGATTTAATACATCACTGCTTAAAGATGAAGAATTTAATAAATTTTTCAAAGAAGAGTGGGCTTCATACTTAGAACACAATGATCTGCCAGGCACTTCAGCATCTATACTTTGGGAAGCAGGGAAAGCAGTGATGAGAGGTAAAATAATTTAATTCTCATCTCACAAAAAGAAGTTGGAAAACAAGAAGATTCAGGAATTAGAAGAAAAACTCAAGTTACTAGAAACTTCCCTGGAAGAGGGAAAGTTGGGTAAATTCCGTAAAATAAAACTAGAATTAAACCAGTATATTGAAAAGCAAAATAAATTTCTAATACAAAAACTTCGATTAGAAAATTTTGAACATGGCAATAAGTCAGGAAGCTTCTTAGCTAATCAGTTAAAAATAAACAAAGAGAAAACGACTATATATTTGCAGTTACAGATTCCAATGGGAATACATTACATGATCCAGAATGTATAAATAACATCTTCCGTGATTTCTACAAATCTTTATACACATCACAGATAAATCCATCAGACAATGTCATCAAGCAGTTTCTGGATAAAATTACACTTCCTAAACTATCAGATAACCAAAGAACGACACTGGACTCACCGCTGACAACAGTTGAAGTTCAGCAAGCTCTAACAAGCATGCCCAATAAAAAGGCTCCAGGCCCAGATGGATTCCCTACTGAGTTTTATAAGGAGTTCTGGAATATTCTGGCACCAACGTTTCACAGAATGTTGCAAGAAATTCAGGAAAATGGCAGATTTCCAGCTAATATGAACTCTGCCACCATCAGTTTTCTGCTTAAGCCAGGCAAGGATCCTATGTTGCCCACCAGTTATCGTCCCATAGCCTTAATCAACGTGGATATTAAAATAATATGTAAAGCTTTTGCAAAACGATTAGATAAAGTCACTCCTTTCATAATCCACCCAGACCAAACTGGTTTTATCAGAGGAAGGCAGTCATCCACAAACACACGCAGATTACTTAATTTAATAGATTATTCCTACAGTACAAATAATAAAACTATTATAATGTCTTTAGATGCAGAAAAAGCATTTGATAGAGTAAATTGGAATTTTTTATTCGCTACTCTGCATAAATTTGGTTTTGGCAATTTTTTTATAAATTGGTTAAAAATTTTATACAGCTCTCCTACAGCCTGTGTCAGGACAAATAATCAAACATCTTCCAGCTTTTGTCTCCAGAAGGGCACTAGGCAAGGATGCCCACTTTCCCCCTCACTTTTTGCCATTTTTATTGAACCTCTAGCAGCAACAATTAGACAAACAAAGGTTATTAAAGGTATAAAATGCATGAATATAGAGCATAAGATTAGCCTTTATGCTTATGATGTATTACTCTATCTTCAGCACTCAAACTCTTCCCTTTCTCAAGTAATTAGATTACTAGAATCCTTCTCAAAGGTTTCTGATTACTCTATAAACTGGTCTAAATTTACGGTACTGCCAATTAATTGCTCTTTCCAAAACCCCCTAGATTTACATTTGCGATCAGGAAATATTACATATTTGGGTATCACTGTGTCGTCTAAACTTGCGGATTTAGTAAAATCTAATCACATCCCACTTTTAAAAAAGATAGAAGATGACCTGGATAGATGGAAATCGCTTCCAATTTCACTCATGGGTAGGGTAGCTTCGATTAAAATGATGGTTTTACCTATAATTAATTACTTATTTTCAATGATCCCCAATAAACCATCATCTGACTGGTTTAAATCTCTAGACTCTTCAATCTCTAAATTTCTTTGGAAAGATAAAACACCCCGTATCAGCTTAAAGACGCTACAGAAAACTAAAGACAGAGGTGGACTAGATCTGCCTAACTTCCATAAGTACTACTTGGCAAATAGACTACAATATATCACTAAATGGATAAAGCATAATCCTTTAGACGAGCCCTGGATAGATATAGAACAGAAAATATGCAATAATATCACGATTTCAGATTTGCCGTTTATTAGTTCAAATATAAAACGGCATACATGCTTTAAAATATCAATATCAGCTCTATTCTGACAGCATGGTGGGAGTTTCTTAAAATGACAAAGTCATCACTTATCCCATGCAGTCGTACACCCATCTGGAACAACCCTGACATCCTACAAAATAATAATATGATAAACTTTACATACTGGAAGAATAAAGGTATTGAATATCTGGAACATTTACTTGATGGAACCGAGTTCATCAATTTTTCCAAACTAAATATGCAATATGGCATTAGTAAAAATAAATTTTTGGAATATGAACAACTTAAATCTATAATTAGGAAAAAATTTAAGCATATTAAAGGTGGTTTACAAATTCCAAGTAATATATTAGAGTTCCTAGATTTAAACCCCCCCAAACTACTGTCTAAATCATACAGGACACTGACTAAAATAGATGATTCAGTATCTCTTCCTATTATGAAATGGGAAGAGGATTTATCAGTTAGCTTTGAACAAAACTTCTGGGCTCAGATATGTCTAAGAACTTTCAAATTGACTAGAAACACCAACTTACAACTAATACAATACAAAATCCTTCACAGAGTACACTACACAGGACAAAGATTATTCAAGATGGGGTTGGCACAATCTAATATCTGCCCACACTGCATAGGCAATCATCCTGATAATTATATTCATGCGTTATGGTTATGCACACCAGTCCAGAGATTCTGGACACAGATATGTAAGGACTTATCAAAGTGCTTGAGTTGTAAAATTTCACCTTCCCCATCAGTTTGCTTGCTTGGTAATTTTGAGGAAAGCCCTCTGGGGAATAAAATAGTTTACATGGTTTTCACTGCACTATGTATCGCAAAGAAAACTATCCTCATGAATTGGAAAAGTAAGGAGAATCTCAGTATCAATCAGTATAGAGATATTTTGTTGGATCATATTAATCTTGAGACAGCATCTGCATCCACATCTGATCGATCTCTTTGGGCTCCTTTGATTAGCACCATCACTTAGTGGAATGGGGGGCGGTGGGTTGCTTCCTGCAGGGCGCAGTGGCTGGATGGAGGGGTTCCTGGGGCTTGCGGCGCTCTTGGGGAGCTACGCGGTGACGGACGTGGGTTACTGACCTGGTAGCTGTGCTGTCGCTGGGTGGGTCCTGGGTGGGTTTGGGGGCCTGGGGTCTCTGGGGCGCGCCGCCCTCGGGCGGGGGCCCCGGCGGGGCCTCGGGGGTTCCGGTTCCGGGGGGTGTGCCGCTTGGGGTCTGGGCCGGTGTGCGCCCGGGTGTCTGCCCCTGCATGGGGCCTCTGCTGCGCTGGGGGGCCTCGGGGCCTGTTGAGCTGGTAGGGGGGCATGGTCATTAACATCTCAGGGCAGATGCTCTTCCCCTTCTTTGGGTTGGCACTCTGCTAGTGGGGGGAGGGGGAAGGAGGGGGAGTAGGGACCTACCCAGCCTGGATGTCTACTGTCGAATGTATGGTGAGATGTATGAATGTTAGTGTTGGGGAGTGGTTAAGTCTACGGTTGGGGGGGCGTGGGGGGGGGGGGGGGGGGGGGACGTATTGGTGGGCTTGTATCCGGCCCCCTTTCCCGGTCCTGGTCCGGGTAGTCTCCCGGTGCGGGTTTCGCCTGGGGGGTGGGGTTTGGGATGGCTCGTGCGGGCTGGCTGGCCAGGGTCTCCTATCTTTATTTGTGTATTTATTTTTATTTATATATTATTATTATTACTATTATTATTATAAAAATTTTTTTTGGGGTGGGGTGGGGGGTTAAAGCCAGTAGGCTTGGTGGGTGGGCTGGGGGAGGTGGAGGTGTTGGTCCTGGTGGGTGGTTGGCTGGCGGGCCCTCTTGCACAGGGGTCACCAACATAGTGCCCACAGCCGTCTTTCTGTTTTCAAAAATTAACTTTTAATATCTGTTGTATGCAGACCATGCATAATTATGTCAGATGTGCCCCCAGCCAGTTCTTTTATTTTTTATCATGGACTTCTTTTGTATGGGCCAATCGCAAAATTATTATTTGTAGTTCATGCAAATTAAGAGTACCTTTTGAAAATAAAATACTTTTCATTAAGTTTACATTTATGTGGTAAAAAAAGTTTTCATTGATCTGATGTAGTATTCTGATCTCAAATGTAGTGTTTTCATTGGATGTAAACAGAAAATCACCTTAATTAACAGAAAAAAGTCTTGACAACATCATTCTGTGTGTAATTAGTCCATATACTGTGTTGGTGAGATGATTCACTGAAATAAAGGATTAAAAAAACATTTCAGTGGTTCACTGGAACCACAGTGAAAGCTGGACTTCTAATCTTTAAAGACGTTTTGCCTGAACAACTTTTTACTTTAGTCATGGGTTAGGAGTATTAGGCTTGTAGACTGTAGCCAGATCAGTCATACAAAAAATGTGTTTTTTAAAGCTATAGTAATCCTGTTCAGAAACACTTTTTATTACACTTTTTATTTAGTGTCCTTCCATCCTGAAAGTAGTAAATATTATGTATTCAGCAAAAGGAGGTTAAAAAAATCTATCTCTGTGGGACTGGAAGCAACCATTGTGGACCAGAAAGTAGCAAAGATTAGTAAGGATGAAGGAAGGGATTTGAAAGGATGAAGAGCGGAAAGGCAGTTGGTCCTGATGACATACACATGTGGAGTTATGGAAGTGTCGGGGCAAGACACGAGCTGAGTTTTTTACAAGGCTATTCAATAAGATTGTAGAGAGCAAGAAGATTCCTGAGGAATGGAGGATAAGTATGCTGGTACCTATTTTTAAGAACAAAAATGTACAGAGTTGTGGCAACTACAGAAGAATAATGTGTATGTGTCATACAAGGAAGTTATGGAAAGAGTAGTGAAAGCCAGACTGAGGTCAGAAGCAAGCATGTGTGAGCAGCAGTATGACTTCATGCCAAGAAAAAGTGCTACAGATGCAGTATTTGCTTTGAAGATGTTGATGGATAAGTACAGAGAAGGTCAGAGGAAGCTACACTGTGTTTTCATAGATCTAGATCAAGTCCACTCAGGGATAAAAGCATTCATATGCAGCCATGTGGCCTTTGATCCGCATCTCCTGTCAGTGTCATTATTAGAAAAGCAGTGGAGAAGGAGTGTAATGTCATGTTGCCATGGTATTATCTACAGGCCAAAAGAACAGTTGACTTAAAAAATCTAGTTTTCAATGAGACATGTATATTTATTTTATCCCAGTAAAGCTCAAGGCCCATGTTTCCTGTTTGCTCAGAGACACTTGAGTGATGAAGACTGGAAATGCAAAACACCATAGTGACTCCTGTTATTACTAGAGCAATATCCTCTGAATATTTAGACGAGGAGAAGGAAAACCTATCCAGTTAAAACTTTTTTTTTATCAATTACTTATGGTTTGTTAGGTCCACGACACAACAAGCAAGGGCTATGGAGATCTGTGTGCTGGGAAGAAATAAAACACCTCTTTTTAATGCAGTTATTGTTAAGACCTTTTTAAAAGAAGCGGCAGAAGCTCTGTTTTAGGAAAAGTAGAGAAAGGACAATACAATTCTATTATCAATTACCACTTTAACCAGTATCACCTTGTCTTTGTCTTGTCTTTTTCTGTTACTGAAAAGTGCTTTATAAATAAACTTGCCTCACCTTGCCTTGCCTTAATCAGCAGGACATGGTTGCTTGCTGATGACCTGAAAATGCAGTTGTATAATTAAATGCATTTATCTTATTCATTATTTAATCAAATAACGTTCTGTCAGCAAGCACTGGCACTCTCAAACAGCAGACTCTGCAGACATATTGAATAAATTTACAACAACTTTTCTGCAAAATATAAAATGTGTTAACAGAAATAATTCAACTTCAGGTTAAAGATATTTCAATTTACAACTCTTTATCTTGACTAGCGAAGTTTACTAAAACTACTAAGCAAACTTGTAGTGACTATGTACAAATAAAGGGGCAAATACAAATGCTTGAAAATCCATCACCAATAAAATGATGCAAAGATATCACAGTTCAGTGTGGATGTTTATGTTTGAGAACCAAACTTTATCTTGAAGAATTTGGAATGAGGTCATTAGATTAGCTTACAGCTGACATCTTTTCCGCACAGTCATTCTGATAACCGAGGCTTTGCTACTAAACCAGCATCTTCCAAAGATCGCTGAGCCCCTAAACTCCTCCTCTACACATCAAGGAACATGTCTGTGCTCAGGACCTTCAGATGACTGTGATACACACTGGGCCCCAGTGGTATCTTTATCAAAGCATAAGCTTGGGCCTTTTGTGGGGATACCTGTAAAATATCTGTGATGATACGTGGCAGAAAGAACAAAGATAAAAAGACAATGTCATGGTTTGTGGTGAAGGACCAAAGCGGCAGCAAGACATCGTCAGCCGCATACTGAATATAATAATATTTAATGGAGCCAACTCACGAAATAACAACAGGGAAGGAAAGCAGACGATGCAACAGAGGAACAAAAACCCGGAATTTAAATACAACTGGGAATCAATGGTAAATGCTCAACACAGGTGAGTGGGATTAACCAATTAACACAAACATCTACGCATCATGACATTACCCCCTCAAGGGCGGATTCCAGACGCCCACTAGTGTCCAAACAAAAACAACTCAACAAGGGCAGGTGGAGGGGAACTCAGAAGGAGGGAAAGAGTTCAAAAACCAGAGTTCTGGCGGACGACCTGGAGGTAGCCCCAAGCCGACCCAGTGTTCCGAAGGCCGGTGGCAATGGAGGAACCTTGGAGGCAGACGACGACGGAGACTACTGAGAACCTCCTCTGAAGAAGACTGAAGACCACTGAGAACCTCCTCTGAAGAAGACTGAAGACCACTGAGAACCTCCTCTGAAGAAGACTGGAGACCACTGAGAACCTCCTCTGAAGAAGACTGGAGACCACTGAGAACCTCCTCTGAAGAAGACTGGAGACCACTGAGAACCTCCTCTGAAGAAAACTGGAGCTCACTGGGAACCTTTGAAGAAGACTGGAGACTACTAGAAACCTCTGAAGAAGACTGGAGGCAACTAGAAACCTCTGAAGAAGCATCAAGACCACTGGGAACCTCCTCTGAAGAAGACTGGAGATCACTGGGAACCTCTTAGGAAGACTGGAGACCACGGAGAACCTCTAACAGGAATCCAATAGTGAACCCCAGAAGAAGCCTTGAACCTGTCATGCTGGGGTCCTCTGGGAAACTCGACCACCTGAATAAACTCAGAAACCTTGGGGCTTGGGACCTGAGGCAGCAGCAGTTTGAGATGAGGAGGACGCTTGGTTTGTGGTGAAGAACCAAAGCGGCCGCAAGACATCGGCAGGCACATACTGAAAATAATCATATTCAATGGAGAAAAACTCAGAAAACAACCCAACGTAGCAGCAGGGATGGAAAACAGGAAAGAAAACAGGGAACGAAAACAGCGAGGTAACAAAGGAGGAACAAAAACTCAGAACTTAAATACAACTGGGAATCAACGGAAAACGCTCAACACAGGTGAGTGGGACTAATTAACACAAACATCTACGCATCGTGACAGACAACAAATAGTAATTAAACAATCATACTTAGAAAGGCAGGGCAAGGAAATTTTATTTGTATAGCACATTTCAGTACAAAGACAACGCAAAGTGCTTTACATGATTAAAATATAGGAAAATGAAACAGAATAAAAGCAAGTTGGAATAAAATGTAGAAACAAAATAAAATATGGAAAAATAGAAACTAAAAGCAAATATTAAAACAGTTAGACTACAAAGCTGAACTAATGATGTTTCAGTAAAACAGTTTAACTAGAACAGTCGAAGGCAGTCCTAAACAAATGTGTTTTTAATCTGAATTTAAAAGAACTTTTGATCAAATTTGAACTTTTACAGTTTTCTGGAAGTTTGTTCCAGATAAGTGGAGCATAGGAACTAAATGCTGCTTCTCCGTGTTTGGTTCTGGTTCTAGGTATGCGGAGTAGGCTGGAGCCAGAAGACCTGAGTGATCTGGAGGGTTGATACACTGATAACAAGTCTGTGATGTATTTAGGTGCTAAGCCATTCAGGGATCTATAGACTAACAGAAGTATTTTAAAGTCTATTCTCTGAGATACAGGGAGCCAGTGTAAGGACTTTAGAACTGGGTTCATGTGCTCTATTTTCTTAGTCTTAGTGAGGACGCAGGCAGCAGCGTTCTGGATCAGCTGCAGCTGTCTGATCGACTTTTTAGGCTGTGAAAACACCATTGAAGTAATCAATTATACTAAAAATAAATGCATGGATTAGTTTTAGTAGCCTTAAGTCAGATACAACCAGCCACAGAGACAATATCAACCTTTAAGTCATATAAACTACATTTATTAAACATTAGATCACTGTCAAGAAAATAATTTTTAATTAGGGCTGTCAAAATAACGCGTTAATTTCGATTAATTAATTTAAAAAAAAATAACGGATTAAAAAAAAATAACGCAAATTAATCGTATAGGGTAGTTCACTGCTATTGTTTTCATCCGGGTTTTTCGCGCCTGCGCGCCGGACTGGAAGGCAGAAGGCGAGCACAGCGGCAGATGCAAACAGAGCAAACAACGAGTTCTCGACGTATTTTTCTCGACTACCTCCCGATCAGGAATCGGACGGTGAGTTGAAAATCAAACATGTATGAAATTCAGTGGGCCGTCGTGAGGTTTTCGTGAGCGCATCCTGCTGTTCAAGCAGAGCTACGAGGGAGCGCCCTCCCCTCCTCCTCTCCGTCCGCGGCCGTCTATTTCCCTACGCCTCCGCTAGCGGGGGGGGGGGGGTGGCTGCGGGCCGGGCGGTCTAAGCGGTCTGCTGTGCCGCGCGGCCGCCGGAGCGTCTCGTCTTTCCTCTCTCCCCTCCATTCCCCCCGACGCCCGGTGCCTCCCGTGCGCCGGCGGGTACCCAACTCTCCCCACTCTTCCGGAGGGGGCACGACGTACAGTGTGAGCACTCCGGTCGCATCCGAGCGTCGCGCCGTACAGTGAACACAGATCGTGAGCGGTGAACTTTTAAACCCCGCGGTTCCGTCGCACAGTTTGAGATGTATATAAGTACCACGACTGAAAAACTCGTACAGTGTATGCCCGGCTTTATTCACCCATTTTGTCACGGTGTTTGGCGAGAACAGTCCTGCTTTTGCCAACCGGCGTAACCCGGAAGTAGCGCGGACTTCACTTTACTGTTGTAAAGTGTTGATATTGAGGGGAGTGTTCATTTATTTTCATTGTGTCCCCTACATTACTGTGTGCCACATATGCCACAACGACACGTTAAAACGTCTGAAGGCATGGAATGTGAATAAGAGTTTTTGAACTTTAATGTATCTAATGCTGATTATTCATTGAATCATTTGAATTTAAATATTTAAAATACTTTCACAGCAAAAATTATATGCGATTAATTTAGATTAATTAATTACAGAGTATGTAATTAATTAGATTAATTTTTTTAATCGATTGACAGCCCTATTTTTAATCAATGACTTAATTACTGGGGCTGCAAAGTGGCGCAGTGGGTAGCGCTGTTGTCCTGCCGCAAGGGTTCAAGTTCTACCCTGGGTCTTTCTGCATGGAGTTTGAATGTTCTCCCTGTGCATGCATGGGTTCTCTTCGGGTACTCCGGCTTCCTCCCACAGTCCATAAAACATAACTCTTAGGTTAATTGGCCTCTCTAAATTCTCTTTAGGTGTGAGTGTGTGAGTGAATGGTTGTTTGTCCTGTTTGTGTCTGTGTTGCTGTTGTGCCATGTCACGACGTGACAAACTTGCATTAGTTCGGGACATGACGGACTGCATTTCCCATGATGCAAGGTGGTCAAAATGGCCACCAACTCCCATCATAACGCCTGCCCAGGCACAGCTTTATCACCATAAGGCAAAAAATAAATCAAAGGGGAGAACCCGTTACTTTGAGGTGCCTCGGGGCTGGTCCGGAGCGCTCCGAGTAAGGCGGCTTCCTGGAGGCGTCTTGACGAACGCAGGTGTCCGCAGGCTGCAGCGGGACCGGACTGAGAGAGTTCCTTCGTCTTCCTCTCTCTCTCTGGGCTCCCAGACGCTTGTTCGGCCAAACAACGCGTCGTCCTCTTTCGACCACCGGGAGATGACGGCTCCCAGTCTCTTGATCAGAGGAAATCCAAAAGTACTTTTTAAAGTTGACCTCCTGTGTCCGCACAGGGAATAGTTTTGCTCCGGTAATCTTCGAACCAGCAAAGAGTTATCGAGCATGTGGCGTGGGGGGGTAATCCACGGAGTAACAGACAGTGTGTCTTCTCATGTTGGCGTTGGGCCAGGGAAGAAGGCAGAATGCCGTCTTCGGCCGCAATAAATACCTTTCCCCCTAGTAACATTATCTCTCTGTCCGTCGTTAGGGGCGGCGACCATTTTGGGCCGAGTTGCATGATGGGACTTGGTGGCCATTTTGACCACCTTGCATCATGGGAAATGCAGTCCGTCATGTCCCGAACTAATGCAAGTTTGTCACGTTCTGACATGGCACAACATTTCCCTGTGATGGACTGGCGACCTGTCCAGGGCGTACCCCGCCTCTCGCCCATTGACAGCTGGATATAGGCACCAGCACCCCTCGTGACCCCATGAGGGATAAGCATGATTAAAAATGAATGCATGGATGGACTTCATTACTGACCTTGATGTTATGTTCTTAACAGAAGCATGGTTACATGAATTTAATGAGATACCAACTGTGATAGAGTTGACGCCTCCAAACTGCAAATTTATTTGTCAGAGTAGATAATAAAGGAAGGGTGGAGGAGTGTCAACCTTTCTTAGTGATTCAATAAAGTGTAAAAAGGTGGTTGTGGGAAAATTTGACTCTTTTGAATATTTGGCTCTCCAGGTAAAGAGCCTAGCACGGACTATGTTATGGAATGTTTACAGGCCTCCTAAATCCAAATTAAACAATTTAAATGATTTTAATGACCTCCTGTCTGTAATGTGTTGAGGTGTGAATTGGGGTGTCCACACCATTCCTCCAGTGAGCCAGGCAAACGATGAGCCTATTTTATTTTTTTAACCTTTCTTGGATTAATTCAGAATAACAATTTGGTATGTGTTCAAACCAATTCGCAATGCAAATCAAAGAGGCAGATAAAAATGATTGTGATAACAAAAGATTTTAAGAAATGATTTGCCAAATTAGAATTCTATAACCTCTTGGACATTTGATTCTTGACATTATGCAATCATTCCTCAGAGAATAATAGAATAAGTCACAGAGTCCTCCAAAGCCAATGAGGTGTTGAATAAGAGCAAGGCGAGGCATGGAAAATTTAGAGATAAGGACCTGGTCAAGAACAGGCAAGGTAGGAGAAGAATGCTGGTCATCCACTCATCACAAAGGTTTTCAAACAGGCAGCTGTGGGGACCTGATATATAGAGGATGGTCAGCAGGTGAATAAAAATGAGCTGCCACAGGTGCAACTGCTCATGACAGTCAGCGGAGACAGTGAGTTATGTTATTTGGGCTGTGAGCCAGCCCAAATAACAGAATATAGGGAAAAACAGGAAATCAGGGCAAAATTATGATAATATACCTAGCCATGACAATGAATTTCTGCCTTGGTGGGTGGTTTGTTTTGCCTGAACTACATCCCCGACAGGGAAGGCGCGTTCGGCTTAGCTCTTCGATTCTCTTCTACTATGTCAGGACAGCGACAGGACCGGGTAAATACCTCTAGTTGCACTAAAGTTTTTTAGTCCATCATGATGCACTGAAATCGGGGACATTTCCGGAGACAGCTTCTGCCAGGGACAGGTCATCCAAAACAGGGACTGTCCCCAGAAAACTGGGACGTCTGGTCACTCTACATCACAGGCCCCCTGCTGGACTCCCTGCAGTTTGTTTACTGGGCAAACAGAGCTAAACCCACTAAAGAATGTGAAAATCACAGTGGACTTCAGGAGAACTTCATTCTGCCCCATTTTACTATCCTCAACAACACTGTGTCTTCCCACACATAATATTATATGTAAGAAGGCCAAGCAGAGACTGTACTTCCTGCAGCAACTTAAGAAGTACAGTCTTCCTCAGGAGCTACTGATCATCTTCTACACTGCCATCATTCAGTCTGTATTGTGCTCATCCATCTTCGTGCAATTCAGTTCATCCGCAAAACTTGACAGGTCCAAACTGTGTTGAGTGTTGGAATCTGAAGTCAAATTCCTTATTCGTACCCACAAACTTGGTGAATAAAGTTGATTCTGATTTTATTATTTAAACAGAATTTACTGGTAGAAGAAGCAATGTATCATTGGGAAGTAAATCACAGTTCAATTTTTTTAATTGCTGTTTTCATCTTTATTTTGCCATCAATCATTAAACTTTCCCGGTTGTTAAAAACCTGTATCATACAGTACATGATTATATTTCCTTTTTAATTACACTGCTTTGGCCTGGTATGTTCAGGCATAACTAGTGAGTAAAACGAGACTGGTCTCACTCAGAGCCTCAAATTACTGCTAATTTGGTGATGTGATTAGAGAGAAAACTTCCCGTAAACGCCACCCATAAGTCTCGTGTTGTCCCATTAACTGTTTGTAACACAGCCTAAAATAGCCCTTCACTTGAAATGTTGTTGTCATTTGTAGAGTAAGAACATGGAGCCTGATCCCATTCAGTGAGTCCTGCTGTGTAGTACAGTGTAGGTATATTAGAGCTTATTGTATCAGTTCCAAATACCCTCATGGATGTGGCTCGTGTGTTCATGAAACGAAATCCTTTGTATTTGTGCATGGATATGTGTGTGTGGTTTTGGTTGCTCATGTGGTGTCACAAGTCATCAGGGTGAGGCTGAGCGGCGACCCCATGACCCCCATCGGAGATCAGAAGTAAGGCACTTAGTGGTTGCCCCCCCCCCCTTCCTTCCTCGACGATCCACACAGACAGCCTTCTCTGATTCCACCGCTGTTGCTAATAAAGGCAGCAGGAGACTAATTCAAGTCAACAGTTGAAGGGGAGTCCTTGAGTGGTGAAGTAAAAGTTAATGGCCATGCTGTCACTCAGCTGGCAGCTCTGCCTTCTTTAAACAACTGATATTATACAAAAAGTAAAACAGGAAATTGATTCCAACTGGACTAATGGGGAGCAGATGCTATAATGCAAAGGGGAGGCAACAACAATAAAATATTTTTTTTTTTTCATTTCTACGGTGGCAAATGTTTCTAAGCATTTTAGAAGAGTGAGAGTAAAAAGCCTTTTAATGAGGACATAATCAGCTATTTTTGGCTCTTTAGTCCATTGATTCTCTTTGAAGAAGAGGAATCTGACCAACTCAACGCAACATAACTAAACCAAGTTAACCAAACAAATGGATCTTAATCAAACCAACAGATCTTTAGTCACCAACTCAACTTAGCTTAATAAAGGGTACCTTATCTCCAAATCAACTTTGTTTAGAAAATAAACTGCTAATATTGTTCTCTTATATTTGCCTACTGTCTAGATATCCTCGTCATTATTTTGAAAAATTAGTGTATATTTGTTGAAATCCTGTTTTGTGTCCAAAATCGTCAGTGTGGCGCCCTCCTAGGGTTAAATGGTGATCTTGCATTGAATTTCAAATCCGTATTGCTATTGGTTCAAAGTTTTTTGTGTCGTAATTTGGAGAAACTGACGTTAGCAGCTCTGCCGCTGAAACCTCCGCTTCCACATTGCAAATAAATCATGCATGCACAAAGCTTTCGGTGATCGGCTTTCGGTAAATAAATATGATAAAATATAATTGGACTGTCCTTCAGTGCCTCGGCAGCACCGGCTTCAGGCAGCACTCAGTCAGTGCCTTGAGTCATTGGCTCAAACTGATAAGTCTCTGCCCCGCTGGGCTCCTCAAAGACTCCCTCGACCTCCTGCGATGAGGGGGGTGAAAAATCCTCCACCTCAGAAGACCGAACCATGGCGTAACTACCAGCGTAACTCTGCTCACTCTCTATGAGTCACTATGACATATCAAGCATGCTGCTGTTTGCCCCCCCAACCCGAACACAGCTCCGCTCCCCCTACCCTCTTCCCCCCTTTCCCGCCTATCCCGCCCACTTTGGTGGAATTTTCTAATTTGTCAGGGTATGATATCATGCTTTTACATTGGTGTGAGTTACACTTTAACCAACTTAACCCGGTCAGCTCAACTCAACCAACTTAACAGCAACAACTGAAACACTTGGCTCAACTCAGTTTATTTCAGCTTTATCTAATATCAGCTTTCCAGCAGTGCTGCGCGCAGAAACAGAAAATTCATGGAAGGCTTTGATAATCCGTACATCTTTTCCTGCAAGAAATATCAGACACCTTTGAAAACCTACAAACCTAACCTACAAATAAAAGTCTCAAATCTCACTGGTGCTGTTTTATTATATTTAGAAACATATTTAAACATTCTAGCAAACAATTCCTTACATCTAAATTTGGCACATCTGGTACTGAAGACACTCTTTCCCAATCAGTGGTCATGCTTATGGTGAATTGAGCCTCCACTCTACCCTGAAGAAAGAGCACGAGGGTAGGGGGGGCCTGAATGGGTCAAGGTGCTTGCAATACTTGTAGGTTGGCAGCTAACATTCTTCTATGCTTTTAAAGCAGCGAGTCTACTGTATAAACTATTTTTCCCAGATATGTGGAACATCTCAGATCTAAACTTTACCTGGTCATTAAAAGGACAGAGATAACCATCCTCAACACCAGTTGGCTACTAATAA
Organism: Fundulus diaphanus; assembly: GCA_037039145.1. Classification (NCBI taxonomy): domain Eukaryota; kingdom Metazoa; phylum Chordata; class Actinopteri; order Cyprinodontiformes; family Fundulidae; genus Fundulus; species Fundulus diaphanus. Next base: position 10,733,901 of record CM073132.1, read on the forward strand.
TTCAGGCTGGCATAGAGACATTGCTGAAAAAGTAATCACACTGATCATTTCAGCAAGTCTTGCTGCTGCTTTTGCACCAATAGCTCAGACAGGTGCTGCTTCCATCCCAAGTGCTATTAGATCTTCTAACACCCTCTAACATCTAAAGAATGATACTACTTCATTAATATACTCCAGCAAACTGATATGCATTTTATGTCTTTTTATCTTCTTAGAGTATAAACAAAAAGGTACATAAAGTACTCATTTATTGCTGTAATTTAACCTGTAGGCCTATCTATAAATCCATTTGTCAGTGATAGCACTTAGTAAAAAATTATTGTAATTGTGCATGAAATAACAATGGTTTACAAAAGTATTACTACCATATGAATTTCCTTACATTTTGTCATTAAATAACTAAATTTTTATATATTTTATTATGATTTATGTAATAGACGTACACACTGCAGTGTAAAATTGAGAACTGTGAAGACAATGACGTATTGTATTCAAAATCTCTGAAAAAAGTTTTTTGAATGGTATAGCATCTATTTGTAATAATAATAATAATTGCTCTTGTAATGCTCTTTATATTTATGCAAATCCCACAGTGCTACATGATAAAACAAGTGTTAGAAATAAAAACACATGACCCATTTGTTTTCTGTCCCCTTTGATACCCTTTGGTAAAATCCAGTTACCAGTAACTTTTTTTGTGTGGTCTTTCACAGTACTAATTTAGGATGTATTCACATTTGCCACATTTAGTCCACTTTAGACCAGAGTTTGCCTCCCCCTTGGTCATATGTCTCTTTGGACTTAACAAGCAACCGTAGCAGACAGAACTATAACTGAAGTCATACCTGTTGCTTAGTAACGCTCTATGACACTGTTCCAAAATTGAATGAGTTGCTCTTTTTCCATAACAGTTTCCCTTCATTTCTTTGGTCTGTACTACATCCCACCCTAGTCATTTCTGTCCAACGAGAAGAACAATCGTGACAAAAAGCGAGTTTGTTACAAGTTGTAGTTCACATGCAAAAAATACAATACGAAAGCAAATCGCACCGAACAAAAACAAAACAAGTGGATCAAAGGGTTACCTTGTGTGAATACACTCCAAATGGGACTATCAGACTTCTGTCAGAACGGCTCAAGACTCCAAAGCGACCCACACGCACATATAACAGAAGAAGACGTCACACAGCAGCGCACTGTTTACAGAAGTAATGGCAGATGCTTTTGTTACTAGAAGTAACAATAGAATAATAAAGCTTCAGGCATCTCTGTGTTATTATGATGTTGTTGAGCAATGGGAGCCGACAATACTACACATCATAACAAAAAGAAGAAAGGTCAGAAGAAAACAGCACAACCATTAACAAGGGTCTTTAGTGGCGTCATGGACTCTGCTGTTGTAAAGAAATCTTTGTGGATGTGTAGTGAGAGTCAGGACAGTGACGTAAAAAGCGGCTGGACATCTTGTTAGCGTACTTACAGGTATTGAAACCCAATATAGTGGAAGTTAACTGTGCTCTCAGAGTAACACACAATGTACATTATAGAGTAACAGCCTTGTAATAATGCCGGCAAGCTCTTTTTATACTGCGTGAAGGAAGCTAAGAATGCTGTGAGATGTAGGTACAGTGTGGTGGAGCAGCTGTAAAGCCTGCTGGGAGTTGTAGTCCAATGTTTCCTTGTGCATAGATCCAGCAGCAGGGTGGGAGACTAATTAACTCAGAGGAGCTGAACTAAGACACAAGGAAATACTTGATTAAGGGAGAAGGACAAACACTAACCTAAGTGGATAAACTAGAATATCCAGAAAACAGAGCACAGGGGAAAAAAAACACAAGGAAGTAACTAATATGGCAACCTCTAAAACATACAATTGAGAGATATATGGCAAAACCTTGTTGCACTAAATAAACCACAGGGAGACGATAAGAACACAAACAAATGAACAGTGTTGTATCCACCTTATTTTCGAACGCGGAAGTAACTATGGGTCCAAGTTCCGTTTCTTTGTGCGGCATTTCCGTTTCAGCTCTTGTGTTGTTGCATGTTGTTCTCAAGTGTGTCTAAAACTGGGAGCGGCGAAGGGGGTGCCCGACACAGACCACCCCCCCCCTCCGGGAGGTAGCTGGTGCCGGAGCACCCCCTCCAAGCAACTGCCCAGAACCCTCAATGTCTAAATGCGACAGGGGGTGAAGAGAGCCATCCAAGGCGAGCCATCCGAGGCGAGGCTCACACAACATAAGCCCCCCCCCCCCCCCCCCCCCCATGTCTTCACCCCCACCCCCCCATACAATGGCCTACATGAATGTGTGTTGTGAAAATGTTTGGAGTGAATGTCTAAAATACATGATAAAATTGGGGTGAGGGATCTCATCAGAAAGTGGCAACCTCCAGTAACGCCCCCCTCCCCAAGGTCTTACATGTGTGGCAGTGTGATGGAGCAGGCAGAGGGTGGAGTCCGGGGATGGGGATGTTAATGTCCATGCCCCCCTACCAGCTCAACAGGCCCCGAGGCACACCAGAGGCCCCACGGAGGGGCAGACACCCGGGTGCGCGCCGGCCCAGACCCCAAGCGGCATACCCCCCGGAACCCGAACCCCCGAGGCCCCGCCGGGGCCCCCGCCCGAGGGGCGACACACCCCAGGGACCCCAGGCCCCCAGACCCACCCAGCGGCAGCACAGCTACCAGGTCAGCAACCCACGTCCGTCGCCACAGAACTCCCCAAGAGCACCGCAAGCGGCTGCTGTAGGCCGCCCATAGGCCTCCCAAGCCCCTCCCAGATGGGGGCAACAGACCCCGGAGTCAGACCCACCAGGCGCCCCACTCCGAGTGCCCCCCAGAGCCCCAGGGACCCCCCCCCCCATCCAGCCCTGCAGGAAGCAACTAACTGCCCCCCATTCCACTAAGTGATGGTGCTGATCAAAGGAGCCCAAAGAGATCGATCACATGTGGATGCAGATGCTGTCTCAAGATTAATATGATCCAACAAAAGATCTCTATACTGATTGATACTGAGATTTTCCTTACTTTTCCAATTCATGGGGATAGTTTTCTTTGCGATACATAATGCAGTGAAAACCATGTAAACTATTTTTTTTTCCAGAGGGCTTTCCTCAAAGTTACCCAGTAAGCAAACTGATGGGGAAGGTGAAATTTTACAACTCAGGCACTTTGATAAGTCCTTACATATCTGTGCCCAGAACCTCTGGACTGGTGTGCAGACTCTGACGCCTTCATGAATGTATTTTTTCCTGATTGGAAAATAACACTCGCCTACGATCTAGGATTTCCTTACGAGACTGGTCATTAACACTGAAATCCGTTCCTCTCAACTCTCAGCCCTGACTTTTAACATGCACTTTTGGTTTATAATGCTCAAATTTAGCTACAATCGGACGAGGACGGATTTTATCGGGTTTCTTACCTCCGAGCCGGTGGACCCGATGGACAGTGATGTTTTTTACCTGATCCGCCGGGATTTTCAGCTTCTGCTGGAGAAACTCACGGATTGCCACCTCGGGGTCCTCCTCCTGCTGCTCCGGAATGCCTGCAAAGACGAGGTTATCTCTCATACATAGTGACTGTATGTCCAGAATAGATTCTTTCATCCTCTTATTTTCGCCGGACAGCTACATCATCCCCTCGGTGAGCTCCGTGACTTTCCCCCTCAGCGCATCGTTCTCCGCGGCGATAGAAGCTAGCTGGGCTTGGCTAAATTCCACCGATTCCCTGAGGGCCTGAAACTCTTTATGGAGGACCTCTACCAAAGCAAGGCGAGCGTCCAGGCTGGTAAGCTTCTTGTCGATAGATTCCAGGACGTCACTGTAGCTCCTGTCGGGAGACAAAGTAGAAGTTGACGCACCGGTAGAGCTAGACCGGGTTCGTTTGAGTGAAGGTGTGTTTGTGGCTGCGGGATTTTTAGATCTCCCCATCACGATGTTGTCAAAACATTCGTCCAGGTAGCTCTCCAAGCTCGTCAAGGTCTCTTCGTCCAGTTTGTTCCCTCGTGAAAAATGAGACAATTGTTAATATTTAAACTTTACTTTGTTTAATTTTCAGTTATTGGTTAGTACTTACCTGAGTGGATTTAATTTTGAACTACATGTATGCCGCCATTTTACTTACGCAAAGCTCACAGCTCTCGCGAGATCTCAGCCGCTCATCCTCAGTGCTCCACTCGAGCACTGTAAAGGCCACTTTAAGGCCTTTACATATCTTAAAGTTTAATCTGCTGTTCTTTAATAGTCGTACTAGTATATACCAATAGTATATTAATATGTTCTCATTTGAATGATGAAATGGACAACTACTCATGTAACAACTCAGTCTTGGTGTCACCCGTCTTACTCAAAGTACAGTATTGGGTCCTCCATGCTCCTTATGTATTAAGATTTACTGCACATTTCAACATTGACAACTCACTATTGTTAGGGAAATAATTAGTTGTCTGAGAGGATGTAGGTAAGGAGAAGCTATTATCTACACTTTAGATATATGATGTAAGAAATGTGTTTGGAATATTAAGATAAATTACATCAAATGGGCTACACAGAGCAACTACAACCCAATTGTACATTTGTTGAAATTTGAATTTAATATCTGAAATGCTGTTAGTATCAGTTACACTTCTATTTCCAGTGCAGAGTAAATACAATAAATGTATTTGCAGTCCCTTGAATGTATAATTTTGCTGTGTTTTATGATGCAGACAGAGCATCTTAGATAAAAAAAAATAAATAAGGGTGGGGTTTATCTAATTTTTATCTCATTTATCTGCATTTCTATATCTTCAAAAGAAAATACAGGATAGACAACAGACATATTGTGATTTGGTTTAACAGGCACATATTTGCTGTCTGTCTCTGTTGCTGGTAGTTCAAATGGAAAAAAGTCCAAATTTGACATTCATCAGATCCGGTGATGCTTTAAACATTAACAAACAGCATCTAATGTGTGTCATTGTTATAAAATTTGTATAAATGTAGCAAGAAATACTGCTTTTCAGACGAAACGCGCCCTGACGCTCAAGTCAAGCATCAAAAAATAGGAGCATGCATATTGCGTAGGACCAATGACGTCACACCATGGAAGGTTTGTTTGTAGGTGTCCCTACCAAAGTTCAAATCAAACCCACGCCCGTGCATCTTTGTTTCACGATCAGACCATGATGGGACCACAAATATTTTTAGTTGCTAAAAAAAAGCAGAGCGCAGCTATTTGTGCCATTTGGATCTGTTTCTATTCGAACATTTTACATCTGCAGCTATATTCTTTTCTGCACATATGGCATCTGTGTCCGAAGTGCTTCAGCTGTTCTAATGAATTGTTTCTTAACATGAGCTCAGTAGATGCAGTCGTGGATTCAGAATGCCTGTCTGAAAAGTTAAATCTGAACTGTATGTTTTTTTCCTAATAATGAAACTGTTTCTCTTAATCTGAGCTTTAAAAAAAACAAAGCTCAGTATGCAAATTCTTAAAGGATATGTGAAGGTATTTATTAACTTATTAGCAATTTGCTTGATAGAATATATGGCAGGCTTATGTCTTATATCTAATGGCAAATATAAATATATATATATATATATATACAAACTGCTAGATTTGTCTCTCTTGTAAGCAAAGCAATACGACAATAAGGAAAGTGTAGCAATAGCAACCCTTGTGCATCAGTGCCCTAACTCTAGTTTTGTGTCTTTAGGGCTAGTCTAACTATTGCCGTCATGCAGGTTTTACGAATGCACAAGGTTTTATCGAGTGAAAACATTTCAATCTGTTTGTCACTGCTTTTGGATGGGCCTATATTGAGCTTGTTTGACGAGCTTTAGCTCAAAAGTGTGTCAACTCTAAGAATCTTAGATCTGGACTAAAAATGGAAAGCCTGTTGTTCATGCCAGGAATCACAGTCAACACTGGGGGCTGAGCACCCCTAAAGGTCAGATCCTAGAATCACCCCCGATCGCCACCAACAGGATAAGAAGCTGGTTCAGTAGTAAAGCAGGTTAAATTAACCTTGTGGTATAGGTAGAGCATCTAATAGTAGAGCCGGGAGTCCTAATTTTCTTAACTAAATGATACCTGCAGCAGGTGTATCTACGTATTAGCAGGTTTACCACTTCCTGTAGGTTAACTAAGCCTGGTTTATCACTTAACCATGTTCTTAGTATACACCCCCTTTGCCTGCACTTGGTTGTGTACAATTTTAAAGTGCATAACACTGACCTTACTTGAGGAACGAAAACTGAAAGCTTACAAAAAGGTTGCATTTTCTGTCTAAACTTGGTCTAAATTTCTCCTGCACTTGGTTGTTTATATTATTTTAAGTGAATTTGACTTTCAAAGTTTACCAAAATCTAAAAAATGTCATTCAAACTGCATTTGCTTTGTTTTACTTTTTACATATACTTTTTATTACATTACTTGAGTACTTCTATTTATACAGTAATTTTCATACTTAAGTACAAGACATTTCAGATACTTTAAGACTTTTACTCACGTAACATTTTAGTCAGTGACTTGGACTTTTACCAAAGTCATATTTTGGAGAGGTAACTATACTTTTACTTGACTGCAAGATTTCAGTACTTTATACAACACTGTAAATGAAAAACAAAATTTAAAGGAGGCATTTTATGTAAACACATTTTTTAGCACTTAAATACATATTGTTGTGTACTTGAAGTCTTAAAGAGAGCAGACATTTGTAATTTAGTCTCTCCAGGCACTGGGTAAATATCTTTATATTCTGTTTGGGTCATATTTTTCAATCGGTTCCGTTTGGTCTTTTCCCTATTAGGCGTTTTCAACAATTACATAACAGTATTTTAAAAGGTTTAGTAAAGAGAATTCTCTGAGTCGAAACAGGAAACAGCCGGGATCCCTCTCAGCAAAAACTATATAGGAAACAGATAGTTTAGTGGCTGTGAAGGACTCAGTGAATGTAGGAAATCTTAGAAATAACTCCATTAACCTTCTCAGAACCCAGATGGGGTGGTGGTTCTGATCAGAATTGCCTGGGTTCTCCTTGTGTTCAGAGAGTGACAGTCAAGGAGAAGATGACATCATGACAATGCTGTATCTTGCAGGGCACAAACAGCTTTAAGCTCTGGGCTGACTGAAAGGGCTGAGACTTTAGTGAGAGCCGTAATCCAATCTGGGGTCATACACACCAACGCACAGGCAGGCAGACAGGTTTGAAGACAGGCCTTGAGGCATAGTACGGGGGACAGGCAGGTCAATGTCCAGACATCAGCAGCCAATGAGGTGTCTGACAAGGATAAGGTGAGAAAGGGAAAATTCAAAGAACAAGAAATATGATCACACACTAGTAAGGTAGGCAAGGAACACTGGACATTTACTCACACGATGGCTTTCAAAAATCTGCAGCTAGTGGACTGTGAAAGCCTGTAAAGGACTGTAAAAACTCGCTGTTTGCTCAAGTAAAGAACTTTTGCCTGTTACAAGTTACACCTATATAAGTGAAGCCTGGCATACTACATCATGGCTGGATCATTGTATCACTACAGCTGATGCTCATGCTGCTTTAATATACATTAATATCTTATACAATGTGTCCACTGTTGATCACATCCCCTTCGAGGTATCAATTAGATTTGATCATTTACCCGCTACTGTAAATAAGAACAGTATTCAAGGTCAGACACATATAGACTGGTCTTCTTTATCTACTGAACAAATAGCCCGTTACTATGCCCAAACTGATCAATTGTTATCTACCGTTAACTTATCAAGAGAGGCAGTTACTTGTACAAACTGTAACTGCTCTAATATTGGACATAGAACCAATTTAACTGAATTATATTCAGACATAATTGAAGCGCTATTGGGAGCTAGCCTGCCTTTTAATAAAAGTAAGGTAAAGATTAAAAATAGACCAGGCTGGATTTAGGCACACATGTGGCTAAATTCCATAGTGTAGCCCGCGAAGCCACTACTTCTTGGGCTCTAGCAGGTAAACCTTGGTAGGGCCCCATATTTGAACATGAAAAGTTGTCTAATGCAAAATACAAATACGCACTGCGCTTCATTAGACAGAATGAGCAAACCATGAGGGCTGATTCCTTGGCAAAAAAGCTTATAGGTAAGGATACAAAAACTTTTTGGAAAGAAGTTAAAACTATCAATAGTAGTAAATCCTCCCTCCCTTGCACTGTCGATGGTGTTTCTGGGGCGCATATGATTGTAGATTTTTGGCAACAGCACTACAGCAAGTTATTTACCGGTGTACAGAGTGAACCATTCCAGGCTGACAAGGTTAGTACTGTAGAAACTATCAAAACACATGAAGTCTATCAAGCAATAAAATAACTATCTGCAAATAAATCTATAGGAATGGATCTTATTGCAGCTGAACATCTCAAATTTGCAAGTCCAAGGGTAGTCCCTCTTCTTGCGTTGTGTTTCACTGGTTTTATTATGCATGGTTTTATCCCTAAAACTCTGATGAATGTTCTTCTACTTCCTGTGATTAAAAACAAAGCTGGTAAAATTGGCAGCTCTGATAACTATAGACCTATAAAGAACAGGGAATCTTTTGTATCAGTAGGTAACTATACATCAAAGATGACAAAAATCACATGTGGGGTTCCCCAAGGGTCCATTCTGGGTCCCCTCCTCTCCAATATCTACATGCTCCCTCTTGCTCAGATAATAAAAAACAACAACATCAGCTACCATAACTATGCAGACGACACACAGCTTTACATCACCATGTCACCAGGTGACTATGAACCAGTTCAGGCACTGAGTAAATGCCTAGAAGAAATCAATGCCTGGATGTGCCAAAATTTTCTTCAATTGAATAAAAACAAAACTGAAGTAATAATATTTGGACCAATAGAGGAGAGATCAAAAGTTAGCACACAGCTTCAGTCGCTTCAGCTAGAAACCACTGATCAGGCCTGAAACCTGGGTGTAGTGATGGACTCAGACCTGAACCTCCAAAAGTATCTAAAGACAATTACAAGGTCGGCTTTCTATCACCTGAAGAACATTTCCAGGATTAAAGGATCTGGAAAAACTAATCCATGCATTCATTTTTAGTCGAATTGATTACTGCAACGGTGTTTTCACAGGTCTGCCTAAAAAGTGGATCAGACAGCTGCAGCTGATCCAGAACGCTGCTGCCCGCGTCCTCACTAAGACTAAGAAAGTAGAGCACATAACCCCAGTTCTAAAGTCCTTCCACTGGCTCCCTGTATCTTAGAGAATAGACTTTAAAATACTTCTGTTAGTCTATAAATCCCTGAATGGCTTAGCACCTAAATACATCACAGACTTGTTATCAGTGTGTCAACCCTCCAGAGCACTAAAGTCTTCTGGCTCCAGCCTTCTCTGCATACCTAGAACACAAACTAAACACGGAGAAGCAGCATTTAGTTCCTATGCTCCACTTATCTGGAACAAACTTCCAGAAAACTGTAAAAGTGCGGAAAGCCTGAGTTCTTTTAAATCAAGATTAAAAACACATTTGTTTAGGATTGCCTTTGACTGTTCTACTTAAACTGTTCTACTGAAACATCATTAGTTCAACTTTTTTAGTCCAACTGTTTTTAATATTCTATTTTGTTTCTACATTTTATTCCTACTTGCTTTTATTCTGTTTTATTTTCCTATATTTTAATCATGTATAGCACTTTGCATTGTCTCTGTACTGAATTGTGCTATATAAATAAATTTGCCTTGCCTTGCCTTGCCTATAGCCCTAGCTAGTACGCTGTCTAAAGTCTTTGAACTAATTTTTTGCCAAAATTTGCAAAGATAGTTATGTCTACAGACAATTAATTTGGGTTCAAGTCCAAACATGGCACTGATATGTGTATATATGGCCTAAAAGAATTACTGAATAATTATAACAGCAAAGATTCTACGGTCTTTCTGTGTTTTTTTAGACGCCACTAAGGCTTTTGATCGTGTAAATCATGGAAAACTATTTTTAAAATTGTGCTAAGCTGGTGTGCCCAAATATATAGTAAGATGTCTGTCCTATTGGTATGCTAATCAAACTATGCAGGTCAAATGCGACAACTGTGTGTCTGCATCCTTTCGTGTTGGCAATGGAGTCAGACAAGGAAGCATTTTATCTCCTATGTTGTTTAATTTTTATTTGAATGACCTCTCTAAGCGGTTAAACTTGTGTAGAACTGGCTGCATGGTTGGTGATACTATTATTAATCATTTTACGTATGCTGATGACCTAATGGTTTTAGTCCAAGTTCAGCTTGTCTTCAGAAGCTGCTTAATGTCTGCTCAGCATATGGTGAACTACTTGATGTCAAATTCAACCCATCAAAAAGTATCATCTTGATTTATCGCACTAAGGAGGACAAAAATAGTATATTTCCAAATTTTAAACTGTCTGGGACGTTATTGAATGTCTCAAATGAAGTAAAATATCTTGGCCATATGTGCTGACAGACCGTCTGTCTGATGATGAGGACATTTACCGGGAGGTTCGAATGTTATATGCTCAGGAACATATCCTTGTCGTTCTGTTGACTAATGTTAAATATAGGGCAAAAAATACTCATCTGTACTCTGGAGACATTGGTATGATTGCCTTTTGAACGGCTAGGAGTCTTTTTTTTTATTGTACATTTTATTCTTTTATTCGTTTTTGTAATTTGGACCTTGGGTCTGTAATAAAATCTATCTATCTATAAGTCGCACCGGACTATAGGCATTTATTTAGACATTTATTTTACACAATCCATGACTAAAAACAGCATTTAATCTGGTAACCCAATTTTTTAAATTACACAGCTGCATCCACAACCGACAAATAACATGGAGGATGAATGGGGTAAATTGGCAACTCCAACCGACAAGGTTCTTGCCAGCACATTTCAGAGACGGCCCGTTATGCTGTAAGTTGTCAAAGTTACGCTGAAATTAGACCATGAGCTATGTGCTAAGCTAACAGTTCAACACGGGTGTTTGAGAGCAACATAAAGCTCACATGCATCAGCGAAGTTGTACACCCCCTGGACAACAGACCTGTAAGCTAGCTCTAGCTGCTATTAGCTTCGCTGACAACCCGATTACAGGGTTTTGTCGCAGTCTGGACTCTTTGAGCTGCACCACGCGACGCTCTGCTGCGTGAATGCATACTGAGACAGTGAAACAACATACAAACATGTGGACAGTCTTTGTTGTCTATAAGTTAATGTTTCAATTAATTTTTAAGTGGTACAGGAAAAGGATAGTGTTCACAAGCCTAGCGAGCCCTCTATAGATGGTAATATTTACTCCTTGGTTCATAAAAATTGAATATCTAAGTCACACCTGACTATAAGCTGCAGGATCAGCCAAAGTATGAAAAAAAGTACGACTTATAGTCCAAAAAATACGGTAATGATGCCGCTGGAGACACAGGCACAGCTGTTCACTCTAATTAGAAGAGGCAGTGAGTGAGATGCAGTCAGCCAGCCAGAATAACAACAAAACAAGGTAATGGACTTCCGGCTTACAGATTTCACAAATCCGCCATTTTCATTTCTCGCTGCAATTTTGTAGTTGAAGCTCAAGGATGCCAAAGCACGCTACAAGTGGATAAGTCAAAATGTTTTGTTGTTGGGTGTATTAATCCAGGCAATTCATTACACCATCCCCCTGCAAATTACAAAAATGGCCAAAGTTAAGTGGAATGCTCTGCAACCTGGGGGCAGGGTGTGATCTGACCCATTTGCATTTAAAGAGACCACAACAAAACGAGTTGCTCTCAGACGCTCCTCTGTGCAGGGGTAAAAGAGGAGCTGTGGGGCAACAGTAATGAGGAATTCAGGTCAAAGCACTGCAGTTCCGCTTTATATAGACCACAACTCCCCTTCAAGTTTACTTTCACTGCATAAATATACAAAACTTTGCATTTGTTTATTACATAGAATCCCAATAAAATACATTGATATGTATACTTTAAAGGGGACGAAATGTGGAAAAGTCCAACATGTATGTATACTTTTGCTAGAATCCCAAAAATGAGTCACAGAAAAATTAAGAAACAGGCCACAGTGAAAATGTGCCATGTTCAATGCCCAGAATTAGCCATACATTGTACAGTACTGTAAGAAAAGCCAGTCTCCTTCCTGGAGGTTGTTGTGTGCTATGATTAAGTGTTGCTACTTCATGGGACTGTGAGCGCTGATGTTCATTTCCCTCCACTGGAATGCCGGCTTCATTAAACCAACTGAGCCAGCCCAGTTTTGAGGAGAAAAAGATGATAGTTTAAAAGTGTAATAACAGGTCTCAGGGTGAGCTATGTTTAACAGGGCACCACAATGGCTACCCAGCTCATGATTCTCATGATCCTGGCTACTAGGGACGGTGCTGGCCAGACACAATTAGTGGTCGCAGATACCTAGGTGTGTGTCTTTGCATCTGTGGGTGGGTGAATGCTTGCGTGCCTTGATGGAGGGGTGTGTGTATATATTTGTGTGTGTATTTGTGAGTCCATAAAACCCAAGTTTAACAGTTAAACTGAGTGGGCGTGCACAGGTTTTTTTGTGACTGTTGACAGCTGCAGCTGCAATCATTGTCATCCCAAATAACGTTGAGTATGCTTAGCCACTTGCCGTCTGAGGCTAAGAAATCTTAAAACTAAAATGTGATAGAATAAAATAAATAGCCTTTATTTTAATTGTAAAACAATTCAATTCAGGTTGTTGATATACCAAATAGCCAATGTAGCCAATTAAAAACAAATACTGTCTCAATATTATGCATTACTTTTTCTTATTTTAGAAATGTGTCCTGACTGTACAGTCTTTTATTCTTATTTTTTATATAGGGTGTGTCCCAATTCAGAGGCTGCATCCTTCGTAGGACATGGTCTACTTGGGCCAGGTCATTCGTAGACCCTGAAAAAGAGAAGACCAGAAGAGGTCGACTTGTGAATTGGGACAGTCTAGCCTTGGCTTACCTCAGTGTAACTTCTGTTGCCTAGCAATCGAGAAAAGCAGCTGTGAAGCCAAACAAATGGACCTCAAAAGTTAATCCAGATGTCTCCTCTGTAAATAACTGCCCTCGGTTTTTAATTTCCCCCTTTCATAATTATGATGACTCACAATCCTTTGTTTAAATTTGGTTTTATCATCTTTATTCTAATTAATCAGCCAAATGTTCAAAGTCATTTTATGTTGATACAGAAATATAGGCCTGGCACTACATAGAATTAATTGATGATAAATAGTTTGTGTATTTTATTAGAATTTTTTTACAACTTAAACACTAACCATATAACTATAAGCAAGTTTTAAATCAATTTATTTGAAGAAAATACTAATAATAATGTGCTTACCAAACATTGACCTTTGATATCTGACTGAATAATTTCTGCTTTTAACTCATTGCACAAACCCAGCAGGAGTTTGAAAGCAATGTGCCGGGACATGGGCATTCTCTCTCTGCTGAGCAAGCCGGACAGCTGAAAACTGGGGAGGCAAGCAGACCAGGAACAACAGACATCTCTGAGCATGTCTGAGCATTTTTAAAATGAGGTGATATGTCAACACACCGAGCAGATGTTTAGGATTTCCATAGATGACTTAATAATTTTTTAAAGTCACATTTATGTCATAGAAATCATAATATATCCAACTTTATTTGTAGAATTTCACTCCTCTCTGCCATTGCTGTTTCCCTTTGAACAATTCTCTTGAACCCCAACCCGCAATGAATCATGGGATAGGGTGGGCCATGGAGGATACACCGGACCAGTCTTTCAAATCAGAAGAAAGAAGAAAACTAAGGAAAATTCCCATAATTCAGGCGGGTTCAGTGATGGGACTCAGCCATGAGAACAAAAAGGACTGAAATGTACAAGCAAACAAGAGACTCTAAAAACTCTAAAACTCAGAATGTACAGGATTAACCCGCATCCATGACAGCTTCCAGGAAGAAGTTTCACACCTAGAATCACTGTGATGTCAGAGAGGTATAATGCCATCAGTAGAGCAGCAGCTCGCTGTCAATTTTCACCTAGACATTGACCCCAAATCTCTAGGTGACAATTGGTAAGCCAGGTCTGTTCTTACACATGTCTGGGTGTTCACTTAGATAACTTGTTCAGGCGGGAATTTCATGCGAATATGTAGTGTTCCCGTCTACAGCAGAGACTGTATTTTTTATGCAGACTAAGAGTCTTTGGGGTTAACCAGAAGCTCGTGTTTTTATTCTATCAGTCCGTACTGGAAAGCATCATCAGGTTTGGAATGTCAGCGTGGTACGGCAACCTCTCTGGGCAACTAAAATCTAAACTTAGTCGTATGGTACAAACTGCAATGAAGGTGATAGGAAGGACTGATAACTCCTCCCCGCAGTACATCTATGAACAGTAGCTACTTTTATATGGACAAAAGTGATCAGAATAAAGGGCCAGTCGGAATAAAAAAACATCAGGTAAACAAGCCGATCGGGTTAAACTCAATCGGAATTAAATTATAATCCAAATGAGATGAGTGGTTTATGCCGATTGATAATCCGAACAACGTGCACATAAACACTTGTCAGGTTCAAGTTATTCCAAATTTCGCAAAATGACCCAAGTGCGCATGTGCGGCCGCTGTAAATGTGACGTATTTCCACATTGGTGAGTGATGGAAATACGTCCGGAAGCAAAAGTACCGAGGCTCCCGATACAACCTTTCTGTTAGAAAAGAGCTAAAAAATTATTACTTACTCAGTAACGTTTCAACCGTAATTAGAACCTGGTGCAAGTCCAGCCTGGGCACTCGGAAGACAAACAAACTCGTGTAATGCTGATTTGTTTACTATTTTTTGTTGTTCAGCAAAGACAGAAGTACTTCTTCTGTGTTTTTTTAAGGAGAATTTGATAACTGTGCATGTCATCGTGGTTCTATTCTGAATAAAGCCAGGTGTACATACACGCACATTATGATCGGATTAATTGATTGTATACCCATATAAACGGTACAATCCAATTATTTAATCCGTATACATTTTAATACGATGATGAAATTTTGTGCATGTAAACATAGCTAGTCTGTCCTAAGACTTGCTCAGTGGGTACTGTCTAATCCTGCTCACATCCTCACAATACGAGCTGTTACCATGTGGAAAATGGTTTATATTCCCTGCTTGCAGATTTCACAGCTTTAAATACTCATTTGTTCCTTCATCAGATTGTTGAATAAACCAGGCATATAGTGGCATGCTTCTGATGCTCTGGTCTTATCTGCTGGTCTGATTTCCTGGTTTACATGCTGGACTGTTTGTGTGACTGTGTCAATGTTATTTTATGGATCCACTTTTATCGAGCAATATTGTTTATTCTGTTCAGATTGTCAGGGTTCAGTTTTTGCCCTGTATCACCATGGACAGTTCCAGATCCTTCTACCAGTCACTCAGCCCACTTCCACTCCACTCTAATCACCTCCACCTGCCATCAGTAATCAAGCCAAGCCTCATTCCACCTGTCCAACCTCCTATATAAGTTCACTTCAGTATGCTCTTCCCCGCCGGTTCGTCTTCACCCAAACCTCGTCTGCCAGTCAGAGTTTCCCACGACTGCCAGTCAGAGATTTTCCCACATCTACCTGACGGAGTTTTCCACGTCTGCCAGTCAGAGATTTTCCCACGTCTACCTGACAGAGTTTTCCACATCTACCTGACAGAGTTTTCCACATCTGCCTGACAGAGTTTTCCACGTCTACGCCTGCCTGCCTGCAAGTACTCTCTCTGCTGTGCTGCTGGTTCTGCTGCTACTCCAGCGCTCCAAGAACCCTCTCTGCTGTGCTGCTGGTTCTACTGCAGCCCCTGCGTCCAAGAACTCTCTCTGCTGCGCTGCTGGTTCAACTGCAGCCCCTGCGTCCTAAGAACGGAGTTAATGTCAGCAGTAGCCCCTTTAGTGTACAAGAGAGAAACTATGTGCCAGTTTTAAGGTTTAGCGTGAAAAACTGCATATACAACTTATGACAGCATAAGCTCAGGCTATTTTAAGTTGTCAATGTGTCTACAAGAGAAACAGGATTTAACACTGAAATACAGGTGTGTCATCTATAGTAGTAGAACATCAAGTTGTTGGTAGCTTTAGTTCAGCCTATAGTGCTTGGGAATGTGACGTCACCCGGCAAAAAAACATGCAATGTAGTGATGGAAATCCTGACACGGAAGTATCAGTACAGGCCAGTAGGTGGTGTGATGCGTTTATTATTATTATTATTATTAGTAGTAGTAGTAGTAGTAGTAGTAGTAGTAATCCAGAATGAAAAAAGACTAACTGGTAGGTGCTTACTGTGTAATCAACAGCCACAATTGTTCTCATCACCAGAGGAGTAACAATATTGCAAATGAAATAAGTTTTTTTCAGCTTTCCAGCATGTTCATAAGGCAATGGAGCATGGGTAGCTGATCTAACTAGGAGGCGTCGGTTGGCACAGGTAGCAGCTATAAGACTAAAACCACCTTATCTAATAATTCCCAACACATGAATGTGTGTTTTTAAATCCTACATGACTATTATAACTCTGCACAAGCTACACAACTACACATCTAAGCATGCATGTCTTTCCATTACAGAGAAGCCAGCCTATGAAGAGCCATCCTGACTGGGTACCTTTACATCTTGGCCACACAGAAGTCAAAGCAACAACTCCCTGAGTGATTTAATATAGGAGAGAGACAAAAAAGTAACCAGAGGGGACAGCTCTGCAACTGCAGCCTCTCTGGGTCCACCTGGTCAGATTGTAGACATGGATGAAACTGCGCCCAATTCTTAAAAGATGATGTTATGGTCAGTTATTACACGGGGCTTCCATGTTTGGCTGTTCTGATGGGTATGCTGTCTCAACTTTTCTTTCCTGTTTACCAAAGACTGGTTGAAAACCTTCTCCCTTACAGATGCTCCTCCTAACTCTGATGCTGAATCTTCCCATCAGTCCATTTGGAGAGGGTGATTGGATGTGTACACAAATACACCTTAATGTGAATGAGAATTTACCACTGAGCATGGTGCTGCCATGTGAAGATGAGGACATGGTTTTGACAAAATTGTGGCTGTGTTTTTCTGGCTGTGTGCTGTGACCAATCTGTGCCCCAATGTTGTTTTGAAACTGTAAACCACAAAGTCACTGAGAATAAATTATGGAAACCTTACCTGTTGTTGTCGTATTTATTTAGTGAAGTAATTGGTACAAAGAAACGTGGCAGGGGGAATTAAACATAACAAATAATCAGAATCAGAATCAGACATACTTTAATAATCCCAGAGGGAAATTACTTTTGTTACACGCTCCAGATATACAAATTTTTTTTATATATATATATATATACAACATTCCACACAAAATAATATAAATATAAATATATACATATATAACTCTCTCTCTCTCTCTCTCTCTCTATATATATATATATATATATATATATATATATATATATATATATATATATATATATATATGTATATATATACATATGTATAACTATAGATCCAAATAAAGTGATAGTGACGTTGTGCAAGAACAGTGCAAGGAATGTATAAATGTAAATTACAGAGGGGGGTCTGAATCACTGAGGGAGGCATTGTAAAGATTTATGACCACAGGCAGGAATGATTTCCTGTGGCGCTCTGTGGTGCATCTGGGTAAGAGGAGTCTTCTGCTGAAGGAGCTCCTCTGCTGGGCAAGTGAGTCGTGGAGAGGGTGTGAGACATTGTCTAAGATGGACTGGAGCCTGGACAGCATCCTCCTCTCTGCCACGGTCGTCAGAGTGTCCAGCTCCTCCCCCACAACATCACCAGCCCTCCTGATCAGTTTGATCAGTCTGTTGTTGTCAGCAACCCTCATCCCACTGCCCCAGCATGTGACAGCAAAGAAGATCGTGCTGGCAACAACAGACTCATAAAACATTATCAGCATCGTCCCACAGATGTTAAAGGACCACTGCCTCCTCATGAAAAAAGAGTCGGCTTTGGCCCTTTTTGTAGACCGCCTCTGTGTTTCTGGTCCAGTCCAGCTTATTGTTAAAGTACACTCAGGTACTTGTACTCCTCCACAGTGTCAACAGGGACCCCCTGGATGGAAACAGGGGTCACAGGTGTTTTTGCCCTCCTCAGGTCCACTATTAGCTCCTTAGTCTTTGTTACGTTGAGCTGCAGATGGTTCAGCTCACTCCAAGTGACAAAGTTGCCCACCACAGTCCTATATTCACTCTCATCACCCTTTTCAATGCAGCCAACTATTGCTGAGTCATCAGAAAACTTCTAAAGGTGGCAGGACTCAGTGCAATAGTTGAAGTCTGAGGTGAAAAGGGTGAAAAGGAAGGGGGAGAGGACAGTCCCCTGAGGGGCCCCAGTGTTGCTGACCACCCTGTCAGATACACAGTTATGTAGGCGTACATACTGTGGTCTGCCCGTCAGGTAATCAACAATCCAGGACACCATGGGGGCCTCCACCTGCATCGCAGTCATCTTCTCACCCAGTAGAGCCGGACGGATGGTGTTGAAGGCACTGGAGAAATCAAAGAACATGATTCTCACAGTGCTCGTTGGCTTGTCCAGATGAGTGTAGAATCTGTTCAGCAGGAAGATGATGCTGTCCTCAACTCCCAGGCGGGCCTGGTAGGCGAACTGTAGTGGATCAGTGAAGGGCCTGACCATGGGCCTTAGCTGCTCCAGGACAAGCCTCTCAAAGGTCTTCATGATATGGGACGTCAGTGGCACCGGTCTGTAGTCCTGAGGGCCGCTAGGGTGCGGCGTCTTTGGCACAGGAACGAGGCAGGACGTCTTCCACAGCACGGGGACTCTCCGGAGGTGCAGGCTCAGGCTGAAGACTAGGCTAAGTACTCCACACAGCTGATAGGAACAAGCTTTGAGCACCCTGGGGAATACACCATCAGGGCCTGCAGCTTTGCCGGAGTGGAGTCTGGTTAGCTGTCTTCTCACCAGGTCAGGAGAGAAGGACACTGTAGAGCAGAGGTCACGGATTAGCGGACCGCGGTCCGGATCCGGACCCACCTGCTGGCTAATCCGGACCCAACCTGATTTAAAACATTTATATATTACTGCATGTTGTCCGACGACAGTGTCTAACTCAGGGGTTAAAGTTCTCCGTCGCTGCGACGGATTTCCGTCATTTGGAAATTGAGCGCAAAACATTCCGTCTAGACTTTTTATTCAAGGTTTTAATCTGAAGCTGCTCTCAACCAATTAAACCTGGCAGATCAGGGACATTAGCCAATCAGAAAGAGAGTAGGGCGGGTCTTTCCAAAGCGGACACTGCCAGTCTGAGGTTTATCGGTGGTCAATCATTTTAACTTTTGGGAGAGCATTTTAAACTGGCCACAGATGGTATGAATGAAAGTAGCGGTGGTCAAAGGTTTTCTTTGGATTAATGCAAACCAGCAGGTCAGAAACTTCAGCAGATAGAACAGCTGACAACAACTTCCCTCGGTAAGTGTTTCTGTCGCTATTCCTGCAGTCAATCAATGAATTATTTCCACCTGTTGCCATGTCGTCTGTCAGCATTTATTCCCTCGCTGATAAACGCGGCGATCAACCAAGGATCTCCTCGTGATTCGCTATTATGTTTTATTTAAAACACAAAGAAGAGTAACGCGCTAGCTCAGGCTAATTTAGCATGACTGCATGTGAAACGATGTCCCGCATTTGACTGGGTTCGATTGGGAAAAAGTAAAAAAAAAAAAAAAACTGCGCTGTTCTAAAACAAAGAAGGCAGAGCTGGATCTCCTGTCGGTGTGCAGCAGTGTTCACCTGATGAGCAGCTGCGCTCCAGGACACTAAATAGAATGACAAGGATTTTGATGCTTACAGATTGTTAAGAAAACTACATCAAAAAGATAAAAAAAATAAACTGCAGCTACAACATGGACTGGAGAACGGGTTCTAACTGGGTGAGGCCAGAGAAAGGCGATTCTCAGAGAGTTTTTTTATGAAGTTAAAGTGGAGCGCGGACACAGGGTTCATCCTGGACAGGTCTCCAGTCACTGGGCTAAAATATAACCATTTTATTAAACTTAAAAAAAGGTAAATTGTGCCTTTTTATAAACTGTAATGATTAATTGGTGAACAATAACGGGCAAAGCAGAGACTGATTATTGTCATGTGCAATCTGTGTCAAATTAAAATGTATTATGTCATGATAGTGTTGGTGATGCGTCCTGCATTTCCAAGGCTGTGTTTGGCCTTGTATCATCATAAAATTGGTTTATATTGAATGTGACAGGGAACCAGAGGAGTTGATGTACAGGTGTGAAGTAGATGATGTAATGATGAAGCTGCTGTCTTTGTACTAGCTGGAGTTTCTGGAGGGTTTCTGGAGGACAGGGAGGAAAGGGAGCTGGGATTGTAAAGTGGACTGTGGACCAGTTTGTCAACAGTGTGAAGGAAGAACTTGATGCTGCAGAGATGAAAGTAACCCAGATGATGATGTGGATGTGGAAAGTGATGGAGAGGCTGTCCAGGATGACACAAAGGCTCTAAAGCTGAAAGGTGGCAGAGATACAGGAATTTTCAATGGATATTTTAAAAGTACCAGATTTGGTTGATTTTGCACACTAAGCAAGTGAGCCAACTAATGCGGCATGATGTCCACGGCCCGGGAATATATGGGCTGGTGAGAAAATTTTTTCAGTCAAACATTATTTTTGCTTCAACCCCTGTGCTAACTTCACTTGGCCGCTTCCCTTGTTAATATGGCAAAGCCCTCCGGAGCGTCAGGCACCAGGATGCACGTGATGCAAATTAGCCAATGAGCTGTGTCAGTCAGGGTTGCTGCTGCTGGCTACTTTTTAGAAAAAAAAAAAGCAAACGCAAAAAGCACTTTGGATTTTAAAATAGAAAAACGTTCTATTTTTATGTTATTTTTTTGTTTAAAAAGTCAATGTATAAGGTGGATGCATAAACATTTTATTTCAGTGTTAAATACTGTTTAAAGTAACGGATTGTAATAAAAAATGTGTCCGGACCTTTACTGGTTGTTGATTTTTGTTATTCAGACCCCGCTGATTTTTAATTAGTGACCCCTGCTGTAGAGGTAACGGCTGGGGGAGGGGTGAGGTCCTCAGGTTGTGGAGGACATGACGTGAAGCAGAGGGGAGGAGTGGAGTCGGTGGATGTGGATTGACAACATGAGAATTGTCTGTAGTAAGAAATGTAAACATGAGGAATGCTAATGATGACTTTAATGGTGAGGTTGAAAGGCACCAAGCTATATTGTTCTAATAATTCCAATGCAGTGGAATCAGAACAAGTTAACTGGGACTGTAGACATGAACATCAAAACTAACACGAAAGGCCACATGTGCATGAATTCAAGCAGGAACAACAGCGTTGCTGTGTGAAATACCGAGGCGTAAAGTGAACAGGTAAAAGAAAGTGGCCCTCTTCAGGGTCCTTACAACTCACCACATCAGTAATCTTCAAATAAGAAGTACAATGCAGAAAAAATTCAAATAAACCAATCACTTATTCACACATACATAAACTGACCAATGAGCATACAGGGTGTTAGAACTTGCTGACTCGTTAAACTAGTGCCCAATTAGGCTCTTGCTGAAAACACTTCAGTTTTAAATAGGGCACATAATCCCACACTTGAAACAGTACTTCACTCCCACAAAAATACAAACAAATAAGAGCTATATATCGCAACCACAAACCCACCAAATGTAACAGTATTGTGACAAAAAGTTAATAAAAGCATAAAAATAAATATAGGGTTATTTTTGTTATTTTTATGGTTTTATTATTTTTTTAAATTATACTAATTGGATATTTATATTTTGTAATGGTGTTGTTTTGCCCTGCAACAGACTGGTGACCTGTCCAGGGTGCACCCCGCCTCTCGCCCATTGAAATGCTGGAGATAGGCACCAGCAACCCTCGCGACCCCAACAGGGATAAACGAGTCAGAAAATGGATGGATGGTGTTGTTTCTAAAAAAAAAAAAATTATGGTTTTTATTGGTGTTGCCTATTATTTTTATTTAAAGCCAACTGATGTGGTGATTTGTAATGACCCTGACCAAGGCCACAAGCCGAAACTAAAGTCTGCTCCTGAACCTTCAAGTGTTGCTCAAGTTTTCATCGACCATTTATACTCTTCATGCACCTTGAAAGTTGGTGAAGTAGTGCCAGAAACGTTTGGATCTATGTTGTATTTACCCCAAACCAGATGTCACACATATTTCCTGAGCCTTTTTAAAGAAAACAAATTCCTCCCTTTGAACAGGTTAAGACTGGCAGTTTTTCACTGAGAAATTTAGAACAGTTTTCTTCTATTTCTAGGGTGTATGAAGTGCAGAGGAACATGTATTATATATGCCCTGATTACTCGCTATTGCAGACCATTATGACTCAATTCTGGTTTTGTATTATGATTTCTAGCTGTCTTGAGCTCCCACTGTTTTACATAATCGTAAAAGGAGAACATTTCATCACAAAGGAATATGAAGAGAAATAGAGTTAAATGTGAGCGACAGGGGGTCTTATCTGGCTAATTTTACCCCGCTGGAGACTGAGGGGTGTTGATTTGTTTGGGAGGCGGTGGGGGTTGGACACTTCTAGGAACTTGTATCCGCTCATGTATTTAAGTCCAGTTCTTCCTTTCAGCTGCAACTATCTGCAGATATTAACCTGTGTGTTGTCTTTAACCCATTATCCAGACCTTTTACTTTTTTTAATTCTGAAAAATTAATTGTTATCTTCGCAGAGACTTTAAATAGCAATAATAGTTTGAAAACAAAAAGTGTGCACCATATTTTTATTATAATTTTTAAAAGCTCCATGTCCCACACTTTTAAGAAAGGCAATGGAACATATTAAAGAAAAATATAAAATATGTTTTTTGTTAAATTCCCACTGGTATAGAGTGGAGTCATGCAGGTTGTATACACAGACAGATTGTGTCTACTTAGTCATCATCTTGGCAGATGAGGAGGAGGACGAGACAGTTTTGCAGTTCCCAGGAAGATCTATGGTTAGTATTTGAAAATGAAATCAGGCTATTCCACTATACCCTGGTCTTCTTCATTAATTGAGTCCATGTGGTTTTCTTGCCAAATTTTGTGGAATCCTGTGCAGTGTTTTATAACCACCCCAAGATCTTTCAGCAAACGTACAGAAGCCGAGTGTATACCGCTAAAGAACAAATATGAACAAAAAAACAGACATTAACAAGCAGAGCAGTACTTTGGAAGGACTAGTCGTACTCATTAATACTTCACCCACTAAACTAATTCTCAAACTGAATGCATAGAATGGGGAATTTGGTTTGTTGTAAGGGTAAATATTATCCAGCTTTACCAAAAAAAAATAGCGATAGAAAATGTAAAACTGAATCTGGCAATTTGTTTAGAGAAGGTGAGTAATATGATATGTGATTGATTTAAAAACAGTCAGGCAAGTTTACAAGTCCAACTAACAGGCGTTACAAATCACTACTGGTCCAGCAACTTAGCCCATGGCATCAAAGCATCTACCCTGTGTTAAAATATTGGCAAAAAAGCACAAATGGGAAATTCTCACCAACCGATTTTGAATTTTGCTCTTTGAACCATATTAAGCTCAACATGCACCTCTGGCTTGCCTCACTACTTGGTCACAACCAAGAGGCTCTCTGAGACCTCAGACACACAAACAGCCATAAACACACATACACACACACACACTGCAGTGTATGGCAGTTCTATTGGGGCTCCTCACATTGTCCAGACGGCCCAGTGTCAGGCAGTGAAATGAATGGCTGTTTATATTAGAGAGCTGCTTTAATGAATTAAACCCACAGTGACTCCATGTCCGCGCCAGGCACACAAAGGCCAGACCCTGTCCTTCCCTTGCCCATTACGCAAGGGTGACACCCTGATTGGGTCCTCCGGGACGGGTGAGTCAGGACGCCCAATGGCGCCCCTTTAAGGACTACGCTTATTTACAAAGGGCATCTGGCAGAGCATGTGCCTTCCCTTTCCACACTCACTCCCCTTCTCTCCAACCTCACCCATCACATCTCCCCCATGGTCTCTGATGGGCAGAGGCTGGCCTGTTTATATACATGTGTGGGAGGGAGAGCCAAGCGGGGAGGATCACTGCACAACATGCACAAGTTTGAACAAATATGTATACAGCATGAGGTTTGCCACCCAGCCGTACACATATACAGGCCTCCAATGAGACCCACCAAGGTTTCTGTTTGCTCTGTGTGAGTGGGACCAGCAGAGGAAGAAAAAAAAAAGAAGCTAGAAAAACTGTCGACTTACATCTTCCTCAGGCAAGTGGGAAGAGGAGCATCAGATTGTGCACTCCATGATACACATGGGCTAAAAGGAGAGGTACAAGGACCAAAATCAAAAATCAGTTAACAAAAAGCAAGAGGATGAACTGGGATTTTACCAGACTGTGAGAAAAAGTTAAGGACCAAACCAAAGGAAGGAAGGAAGGAAGGATTGACAAAGGGAAAGTAAACAAGTTAAATATATAATTTCTCCTATGATCAGAACTTCCTTTTCTTCCCTGCTCACTTTCCCTTCAGCAGTGTCCTGACGCCCACTGTTCACACGGCCACGCGCTATCAAATGATTCCATCTCTTCTTCTCTTCACGAAAAAAAAAACGGCAATCATTTTTTTTCCTTTTGCGCTCATCTCTCATTTTCTTTTGTTGTCTCCCGCTCCCTCTCGTCCTCGTTTCTAATTTGCCCAGCGTCCCGTGGTGCTCAGGAGCATCTTAAATTGCTTTTGTCCATTTGCGTATGAGGCCGTGGATGGTGTGTGTGCTGGCGGCTCGCGTGAAAGCGGTCTGCAGCAGCAGGGTGGTGGGTTGAGATTGCTGTAATCATGAAGTGCTACCTGTTCATTAAACACACAGTGGGAACTCTGCTTACAGCGTTTAGGAACCAATTAAAGAGGCACAAGCTATTAACATTAGCAACGTTAGCTGGAGGAGTGAGTGCATGTGTGTGTGTGTCTGCAGTGAGCTACAGAAAGAGTAGCACAATTAAAATGTACGACTTCCACCAGGTCTAAAGAGATGAACGTAAAAGCTCAGCGTCCGGTTCCAACTACAGATACAAGGTGGGATTCTTGTGGCTGTGTTGCACCTGAAGGTTAAAGATCAGACCGTCTCAGAGCCAGAGTAAAGTGTTTCTGTATAAAAGAGGCTGCTACCGGATGAGTCTAGAAGAGCTCCATAAAGTTTAAAATGAAATAAACAGAGTTGGGTAATTCAGGAAGATAATAAGGAGACATAAATTCAAACTTTACCAAGTGGTGAATGGCTGTGATTATAATACAATGACTTTAAAGATGGAGTGTGATTGCTCAGGTAGGGAGGCAGGACTTCCCATCTCCTCAGGAACGAGAGCTCACAGAGGTGCAGCAGCTATTCCGCCGAGTGTAATTATCCACACATTTCTCTGCAACTTACACAATAGACCATGATTTGACGGAGATGAGTCATCTTGACGGGACTCATTGATTATATGCCAAACTCATGGAAATCACTAGGAATGAACCAATTATATCCCTGTTTCACCAAGAGCAGTGCAGGGACGAACGAACCTGCGAAGTAAAAACTACTCTGTTCCCCAGGCTGTTTTAGATGAGTTCCTACTCCTAATGTTTGATGTGAGAAGTGCAGCAAAAACTAGAGTAAGAACATGGAGAACTGTTGATTTAAAAAAACTCAAGTCTTTTTAAAAATAAAACATAAAGATCAGCAATAACTCTAAACTTACTAAAGAAACTCACTAACATACTCTACTCAGTACTGCTCTGATTCTGGAAATCCAGATAGCTGCATTTACTTTATGTGTCTTCATGTTCTCCTTTTGAAACCAAAATACAGTAAAGAAAAATGGGATAAATCATGCTCAGACTCTTGAGCCGGATTTTGTCACCAAAGAATCATATATCCCGTGCTGAGCAAAGCTCTTGGGTCAGCGCTCAGCTGGCAGAGAGAGGAAAATTATATGCAAGCAAGACATAGAAAAGTCAGGATGCAAACCTGCAATTAACAAAACTAATGGGGGGGGTAGTTTCTGGGCTGTTGTTGAAACAGAAATTCTTAAATTATTATAATTCAAAAAGGGTTTTCAAGCAACATATAACAAGGATGTGTGATTAAATGTGCTTGATGGATTTTGGTTCAACATTGTAGATAAGATGTGTTTTGCTAAATGACAATTTGCAAATTAAATTTAGATTTTTTGATTTGATTTATTTATGTTTTGAATCACAAAGCTTGAATGAAGCAGTGCAGGATCTGGGGCAGAACTTTTAAAGATTTTCCAACCATTTATCGCTGCTTCTGTAGTTGTTCTAAAATTCCTCACACAATTGAAAATCGAATTTATTGATGCTTCAACTGAAAAAGAATCGTCAAATGATAGGCAAGGCAAGACAAATTTATTTGTATAGCACATTTTAGTACAAGGACAACTAGAATAAAGGTAAGTTGGAATAAAATGTAGAGAAATTGAAACAAAATAAAACATGGGAAAATGGAAACTAAAAGCAAATATTAATGACTACAAACTTAAACTAATGATGTTTCAGTTAACAGTTTAACTAGAACAGTCAAAGGTGATATTCATGAGATTATCGCAATTGCAAGGGGTTGAACAATCAGAAGGCAACATTCAGGACAGCCAATTAGCATCAGTGACGGGACAGATGAGGGGGATAGATGAGAGCGAGGAGGGAAAATAGCGGAAGACGATAAAGTGTTATTACCTTACACTTAAGATCAAAATTTAAAGCCTTCTATTACTTCCAAATAACTGTCAAGTATTCTGTCAAGTAAAATCACTGGTCTGATGGTGAGGAAATTAAGAGGATTGTTTACAATCAACCATGAAAACCATATGCACTACATTTCATGGCAATCTGTTCAACCTTAGACATTCTTGACTGACTGTAAATGATGGGCCAGATTTGTTTTTATTTTTTTTTAATCTGATGTTCTCCGGTTCCAGCGAAAGAACCAGACTTGGTCGGAATGCATCTTATCATGATGCCATTGTGAACCAAGAAGAAAATATATATAATGTTTTTAAAAGTTCAAACCAGCTAATTTCTTTCAAGCCTAACTTTTCCATCAAAGCTTGAACCTGCATTATCTCCTGGGTGCCATATTTAATATCCAACAATGAACCAGATAATGTCTGAGGTATAATTGTTCACCAGGAGAGGTAGAACCATGTGGTGCCATTGTCTGCCTGCCTTTTGTAGTTAGTTAAAAGGTGGATAAATAAGATGCAATTTAGACACTTTTAAGATGGGATTTTTCCCTCTTGCCTTAATCACTGTGAAATTACCTCTGGGTGAGGGCTGTCATTAAAACAGAAGAGGCACTTGCTTCTTGGATGCTAGAGGTGAGCATGAAGCACTAATAGCAAAGTGGCTCAATGGCGTTAAGGGTTTTAACGGGCTCTGTGTTATCCCGCTGTGTCTGCCTGCGCCTCCCGCTCACACAGGATGTCTTATGATGGCCTATTTGTGGCTGTTTACTGTGATAATTACAGAAAGATGTAAAGGAGAATTACACAGACTTTAAATGTATTGTTCTGATATACTTAGTACCATACAGAAAGAAAACACACCATGACCTATTTAGAAAAGTTTCTTCTCTGACACTTTGTGTTGTCGCTAAGTTCGGTATTATTTCCAACACCATCTTTTTCTCCTTTTCTTCCCCCTAAAGCAGAAGGCAATGCCGTGCAAACACCATGAGTGCTGCTGCTTCCTGTCTCTGGTGCCCATGTTCGGCCCTGGGTGTGTGTCCCTCAGGGGGCCTCGTGGCCCCGGGCAAGAGGACCCTGAAGTGACGTGGCCAACAACCTCCAGATGTTAGCATGCATTAAGGCCTGACAGCTCGTCATGTCGCCGCCTACACTACCACACAGTTCCATCACCTCCCATCTGCTGGCCAACACTTCCTGAGGGAGAGAAGGAGGAGGCAGATACAGTACAGCGAGTGTGCTGCCTGTCCCTCTAAGGACGGCCAGCATCACTAACACTGACAGGTTAGCATGCCCAGGTTGATTAAGGTCCTTTTTCCTATGTTAACTATATGTGCTCACATGCACATGGTTATATTCTCATCTGTTATTAAAAACAAGCAGGTGTATCGGATTGGCCCCTCACAGATTCTGCAGCAGGGCGAAGGGCCCAAAAGTGTAGCCAACAAGTGTTTTTGAAACTTTGGAGCTCTTTAAAAACCGAATGACGGAATGACTCTGAACACTGGCAACAAGGTCACTGATTGGTTTAAGATGTTTGTGTTGGGTTGCTTTTAGTGCAGTAGAACATTTATAGAATCCAAGACTGATAAGTTTTTGTTTTTTTTGGAAGTGACATCCTGTTTCTATTCCCATTTAACCCCTTCAGGGTTGCAGGTTCCAGTCTGGAGACTGGTGATCATCTCAAGTGGTCACCAATCCATCAGAGAGCAACACACTCAAAGTTCTAACACTCACACCTATGGGTAACTCAGAGTGGCCAATAAACTTGTGAAAGGCAGGAGGAGAAAACCGATACATCAGAATTGGCGACAACATGCAAACTACACACAGAACAGCCTCAGCAAGGAATCAAACCCAGAATCTTTTCCCTTCAGAAATGCAGTGCTAAAAACAGTAATATATATATATATATATATATATATATATATATATATATATATATATATATATATATATATATATGTGTGTGTGTGTGTGTGTGTGTGTGTGTGTGTGTGTGTGTGTGTGGGTGTGTGTGTGTGTGTGTGTGTGTGTGTGTGTGTGTGTGTTCATTTATTTTTCTCCCAGCTTCCGTTTTAGTTCGAGTGAACAGGCCTTGGCAGCACATACACAGTCAGATAACCCCTGTGGCTTTTTCTTGCTTGTTACGGGTTTGATAGATCAGATCACAGAGAGACTTTAGGGATATTTTGTACTTCATTCAGAGAACGGCAACAACAGATAATCCTTTTTTCAGGTTTCAAGACCTTTTAGTACCTTAGTGGTCCTTCCACGACCCCTGGCAAAAAACATGGACTCCACGGGTAGATGAACGATCCGATATTTGTGTCAGTTAAACCAGAAAGTATGGTAACATATAATTTTTTTTTTACACCTTACACCTACTCAGCATCCATATGATCCATATAGTGAACATGATGAAATGTCTCCATCTACAGGCTTCCATTGAACATCTACTTTAACAGGGGTCCGACTAACATTTCTAGAAAGGGGTCTTGACCAGAGAAATAATAAATAACACACAGGTAACCTCAAAGGTTTTCATACCTATGACAGATTTAATTCAAAAGGTGATTTTTATTTTATTTTTTTATTGAACCGAGATTTGTTTTTACATGACATATAACAAAATGTAATAGGACAATGTACAAGGGCTATTACTATTTAGAAAAATCTTCTCTTTTTTGTTTTCAATTTAACAAAATTCAAGAAAACAAATATTGAAATTATTTTTGCCTGTCTCAATAATCTGTGGGAAAGCCTTTTTTTGATATTACAGCAATCAAACATTTGCTGGCCAGCTTTTCTCATGCTACCACTGGTGTTTTTAATCTTTCATCTTTTGCAAAAAGCTCCAAGTCTTTGAGGATCACGCTCAAATTAGGACCGTTGCTGGATCACTTCAAGACATTAACATTACTTCCAGCTACAGGAGAAATGTTGATCAAATGAAAAGATTATTTTAGGTGTTTATCTGCCAGGTGTGTAAATAACATCAAGCTTAGCTCTTTAAAAACTTTAATCAGATAATAAATTTAAGTTAAAATCATTTGTTACTTATATGTACACTGAACATGCTTTGGTTTTTCACTTCTATACATTTACAGTTAAAACTGGAACAAATAAAATTGACAAGTATGAAACCACAAATAAACAGCAGACATATTAGCTAATAATACATGTTATGACCGCAGTGGCATCTGCATAATCTGGATTGCAACATGACCTGAGTTTGAATCTCATTTAAGGCCTTACTATGTAGATTTTACATGTTCTACCTACATGCATGGGTTCTGTCCACATAGTCCTTCTTACAGTCCCAAGATATGCTTGTTAGCTTAACGGGTCTTTATAAACCGCTCAAGTGGGAACTCTGATTGATGGCATGTGCATGTTAGTAGATTGGCCAGCTGTGCAGAGTTTACCATGCTTGGAAAGATTTGGCAGGTTAAAAAATTGGACAGATGGATCGACGGACGACGGATGGATGGATGGACGGACGGACGGACGACGAATGGATGGATAAATTAAATATTCTATTTTAAAAGTTCCGATTTAGGCTTCTTGAAGTGATTGCCCATAAGTGAATGACAGTACATGGTCTGTGAGAGGAATTTGACTGATACAATCTCATGATGTTTGGCTCCCCCTCCTGGTGAGACGGGGTTACATCAAGCAGAGTTATTTCCAGGCCTGATGCTGCAAAGTCTCTGATGTACAAATCAACCATAAAACACAGCAGAAAAGACGGAGACCATACACAGTAGTTGCGTCTCCTCTTTGCAAAAGCCAATGTTCTGGTGCGTCAGGACACTTCTGAGGACACAAACTCAGTTACAATATCCTAACGCATGATAGTAAGCTTCTTTTCTGAACACACACTACAATACCTGTTCTTATTTTAATTAGTGAAGCAATTACAATAATTTTTCTTCTTCCCTTTTCTAGTTCAACAGAGTTATCCTGAGCTAAATGTATATTAAAACTGGTGTAGGATGCTGGAGGACACGCCCGCTACTTTTCTCTGCTCTCTTTGCTGTCCGCGTCTCTTTTGGCAATTTTTGCTTCTAGTAACTGCAATGGCTCCCAACAACGTACGCTTCCTGTGTCAGGTTTTTGGAATGTAAAAAAATTAGATCATGACATGTTAAATGTCACAATATAAACACATGCTGTGAAATTTATTGCACACAAATCACAAATGTATTAAAAGTGTTAACAAGACACACACATATATATATATATATATATATATATATATATATATATATATATATATAAAAAATAATCTGCTAGTATTTTCCTTAAACAGACAACTTTTCACAAGTTAGTCTGAATCAGATTTGTTTTTGTAATAACCTTATAATTGGATTGAACTGGATTCTATGTTGTTGAACGACATTTGAATGGTTGCTGTGGCAGAAATAAACTGAATGAATGCAGTTAGATTAGAATGCAAGTTGTTAATTCTTATCCAACAATGACTTTTGATGGTGATCTGGTGCAAAAGTTCTGTGAAAACTATATGACTTACAGATTTTAATCATACTTAAACAGTTGATTTCGTCACATACATTTTGAGATCAAATGACAATTACCTAA
Source organism: Fundulus diaphanus (assembly GCA_037039145.1). Lineage (NCBI taxonomy): Eukaryota > Metazoa > Chordata > Actinopteri > Cyprinodontiformes > Fundulidae > Fundulus > Fundulus diaphanus. Next base: position 10,765,231 of record CM073132.1, read on the forward strand.
ATCAATATAAAAATAAGTTTTCAAACAATTATTCTATTTATAAAAGCAAATAAAAAAAACTGTTTGATTTCATCCTTGCCCTATGTGAAAATTGAATTGCTTGTGTTGTTAAATCATGAGTTAACCACATTTTTCTAGTTCAGTTTTAAAAGCCTTGTCCAGGCCTACTTTTTAACCTGTGGAATCAATAAATCCCTTAAATAGATCATGTCTAACAACGTGAACTAGGTAAAAAAAATCTAAAAAAGCAACATATCTTTACCCGATCTGGAAATTTAATAACAGATGACAAACTCAGTCAATCTATCATGTCTCCGTCTGGAAATGGACACATGGCCATTTCTAAGGCTTTTGGACTCTGGTGAAGCACAGTTATATCCATGATCCACTGATGGAGAAAACATGGAACAGTCATGAACCTCCCCAGGAGGGGATGGCCTACTAAAATCTCTCCAAGAGCACACGGACAACTCATCTAGAAGGTCACAGGAGAAGCTAGAGCAAACTCTAATGCCCTGCAGAACTCATTTGCCTGAGTTAAGGTGTCTGTTCATAATTCAACAAGATGGAACACACTGTGCAAAATGGAGTCAGAGTTTCAAGGCCAAAATCATTACTGACCAAAAAGAACACAAAGGCATCTCTCCCATTATCCAGAAGACGATCCCTATCATCTCAGTTTTTACCAAAAGTGAGATGATAAGGTAGTTTTACACCTGATGTAATGTGACTCACACGTTCCAGAAAGAGTCCACAATCTTTCTGGAACGTGTGAGTCACAATACATCAGGTGTAAAACTAGCCCAGCATTTCAGCGTTTAGCTTTGCTGCTTCAGGACCTGGACAACTTGCTCTAATTGACAAAATTATGAATTCTGTCAATTAGCACAAGGATTTATTAAGTTTAGGAGGCAATTGCTGTGTCACATGGGGCCTGGTGTGTTGCGGTATGTCATCTACATTTGATATGAAAATGTGTTGGATGACCTGAACAAGTTCGGTGTGACAAAGATTTTTGATGATGTTTTTTCTTAGGTGAGAAGGAAGGGAGGCATCATAAAGAGGTAAAAGCTTTTGTAACTTAACGGTGACAACATTGAGAAACAGTCAGGATATGTGAGTATACATTCCAGCAGCAGGATGACAGCAATCAGGACACAAGATGATGTCAGGAAAAAAGAACTTTATTCTTTATTAATCTGAAATAAATACTTTTTATGTATATATATTTGATCATTTTATCCGATAGAAAACACAGTAGTTTCAAAATAAAAACAAGATCTAGTTAACTAATTATATTTATTTATTATTTAAACACACTTCAATAAATAGTTTTGCTCTTTTTTTTCTTTAATGTTACAAAAATTTACTGTGAGGACAGCTAAGGGAACAACACTGGATTAAAGGTCAGCGGAGAGGACACAGGTCAACATATACACCTGCAGAGGCCACAGCGATACAAAAACTAAAACCGTTACAGATTTCCAAGTGTTCAAACACGTTTGTCCACAGCACTATGGCAGCTACACACAACTTTCCAATGGGTCCATTTGAGCACTAGTCTGCACAGAGATGTGTCATCATTGCACTGTACACTGAAGAGCACAATCAGAACGAGCTCCATAAGACACATGGGTGACAGAGAGGCCACAGCACCCCGATCTTTAATTCTCCCAACAAAGGGTGGTTCTGGTTTATTTCATCCTGCTGTGGTTCCCATCTGTGTGTGTATGTTGTATAAACTAGGGGTCAGTTCAACCTTACACTCAGGGAGACAAACAGATGCACAGATCAGCATTTCACAGCACGATGAGAACAGCTTTCTTACAGTGTTATTACATCAGTCCAATTTTTATGGGATAACTTAGCCGACATGCAGTGACCAAACCTCCTAAGGAAGCGTAATATTGATCGAATAATGAAATATTGCTGGAAAAAAGCACAACAGGGTTATTTTTCAATAAATGCACTCCTTTATGATACTACACATTCTTTTTAGTCAGATTTCTAACTATAGCACTGAGAGTGCACCAGTAAAACATTGATGACCAAAATGACATATAGAAGAAATAAGAATAGAAATAACCTTTATTGTCCTTCAGTGGGGAAGTTCTGGTGTACATAATCAGCAACTTAACAGCTGTCTTTGTATCGCTGCATCTTAGAATTGCCTTTAACATGCCTGATCATAAATAGTGTGCTTTTAATTTTAAAAAATTGAGTGAACAAAGATCAGATGTGGGGTTCCTCAGGGTTCCATTCCTGGGCATACTTTTTATCGCTATCTACATACTTCTCCCAGGTTAGATTATGAACTATTACAGTATCTCCATCTATTCTGATGATACAGAGCTTTGTATTTTTGTGTGACCACAGAACCAAAGTCCTTTACAGTAACCTAATAATAAGAATTTCCTCCGGTTTCTTGCAAAAACAGCGTAAGTCCTAAATTTCGGTCCTAAAAGAAAAAGGTTAAGAAAGGTAAATATCAATTTATCTGATCCTTAATTCTGGAACAAATTTCACAAAAACTGGACATAGAAACTGTTTCCGGCTTTCAGTCTATTCAACTGTTTATGAATTCATATGATCAGTTCTTAGATATTTAATTGTTCTATTTTTTATATGCTATGTCTTGAGTTTAATGTAGCTATTTTTAATGTAGTTCCTTGCTTTTGTACTTTGTATTATTTAAGGTATAGACAAGGAAAAGGAAGCCTGAACACTGCACATCATTAATGGGGACACCACAAACCCACTGGCAGGAAACTCACCAGGTTAAAATGAACCTGAATGATCTCACAGCTTTACACTAATCTTCTGATTAGTGTAAAAGTGGGATGAAGCCCACCTCAGAGATCGGGGTATAGATGTGAGTTACAGATGAAACACAGTAATACACTCACTGACCGCTGCAGAAAATTAGTGCACTTCAGCAGCACACCACACTTTTTCCATGAAAAATACTGTAAAGAGAACATCTGACTGACAAAAACGCATGTGTGTGACTGCATGTGCGTTTGTTAAATTTTGGGGGCTAGCATGACAACTACTAAACTCTGCTGCTGTGATGTAATAAGCCTGGATTATTCTGGGCTACTTGCTGCACATTTTGGTACCAACAACCACTTTTTGGGGTTTTAGGGCAAGGAAACAAAATGTCAGCCTGGTAGTTCCATGGTCTTTTTACAGTGTTGAAAAGGAAGAAGTTTGAAGGATTTGTTTTGGTCAAAAGAAGCTAGAAAATGTCTTTGGGCAGATTTTCATACAGTGGCCAGATAAAGATAAATTAATAGCAGTTTGAAAACAATAAATCTTCACCAAGAAATTGGTTGAGGACCAGAATTAGGCGATTTTAAACGTTATTGGCCCTGAATGAGGATTGGTGACAGGCCAATCCAAACTATTTCCGATCAGTGAACACAAGTTCACTATGTACTGCAAGGTAGCTCGAACCTCAAATGTCTTTGCATGGAAACTTCACTGAAAACAATAACCATTTGGCAAATTTCAGTATCAGTGTTTAAACATTATGTCAAGAAGAACTAGAAATATGTCAAAGGTTTTTTTTAAACAAGGAATGTACTTTTCTACAATAGTGTTTTAGAACTGCTACAACAAGGAGCGAGACCTCTATGGGTTCTGGTCATCTTGAAAAGGAGCTGTCTGCCATAGCGTGATAGTTCAGTCTTGGCACAATATTTTGAATAGGGAAAAGCCTGGTGACATCACACTGCAGCGAATTTCTCTGTTAAAAGCTAGGCCAGCTGCAAATATTGTGTAGAACTATGGCAGATCCAAGTGTCAATATAATAAGATTAGTTGTCAGAGATACTAGATTGCTCATTTTTGAGTTTAAGAGTTTAGCATCAGCATTTGCATTGCATTATGTCTTTCTTATTTATTTCTGTATCCACGTGTCATGGATGAAAGAGCCAGATCAGAACACATAAAATGGGGGATTCTGTTTTGAATGTTTGTAGGCAAGCCCAAAAAAATGTAACAAGACTGTAAAAAACAAGCAGAAGCAACTTGAGATGGGTGGAATCTCATATGGATCCAAAACAAAGTTGCTTTGTTTGGAAATGTTGGCAACCTTTTGTCTCAATAGAAAACACAGCCAGAGAGTGCCGTTTGGAATGTAATAGTTGATGTAGGATGAAAAAAAACAGTCTAAAATGTCAACAGTGTGATCAATTTATTTTGGCTTACAACTGATTTACAACTACTGCTATCTCACATGAGTTAAAACTGGTATTAGCATTAGCTTTATGAAAAACAGATCAGAAATCCGCCATTGGTATCTCAATAAAGAAGCATGTTAAACTTTTCTGCTAAGTTTAGCAATGGTTGGAACACGGTGTTCGATATGAAATGAGGAGTGTACATTAGAAACACAGATCTGAATGTTTTTGATCACACAAGGTTTGGTGGCTCTGCTGTCAGGTGCCTCTCACTACTGGATCCCTGAGCTCTCATTTAACATCTTCAGACGTCATTTCGCCTCACTCTCTGTAAAAACTATGAAATGACTCTGAAAATGAGCTCTAATTTAACAGGGAATTTTCTAATTACTGCAACCCAGCTCCAGCTGGGGACAACTCAGTGACCTTCATCTTTCCTGCATCCCCTCAGGCGAAGGTGAATCCCATCACTCAGTCTCTATCCGCAGTCACCTCCAGCAGAATGTGAAAAGCTAGCGCTCCACACGAGCAGCTCCACGTGAGATTAAGAAGTCGCCTATCTTCCTGGAAAGCTGCCGCGTCTTGCCTCTCCGGGGCAGTGGAGATCCTCCAAACACTTGTCTGCTTCAGTGGGTCGAAGAGGAAATAACAACCGGCAGCAACTGCAAGCCCAAAACCCTGACAGACGTGAGCGCAGCTGCACTAACACACATCGCAAGGCCTCCAGTGAGTCAGGATGGTATTAATAGACCAGAACCAGCAGGTGCTGCCACTGTGTCTACTGCTCACAGCCAATTACAAAGCCCTGCAGGTCCACCTGCAGAAGCACACAACGAAGCACAAGTTAATCCAGTGTGAGCTCCGTCACCTTCTTTCCCTCTGTCATCTTTGCTAGTCCTCTATTTTGTGCTTTCTGCTTTAATAAGCCTCTTTTTACACACAAACACACACACACACACACACACACACACACACACACACACACAGTAAGACAGTCAGACACAAATGTTATCGGGTCAGAGTCATGTTGTGGTTGTAAGTCAGCATATCAGCTCAGTCTCTGTCCACTGAAGCCTCGAGACGAGTGGCAGATTTGAGGCGATGAACAAGAGAGCAGCCGTCATACGGATGATACAGTCCAACGGTCCTGGATGCTCATTTAAGCTCGGGGGTTAACAAAACAAGCTCTTTTCACTCTGTCTGCCTCTAAATGCCACCAGCTTCGCTGACATGCCACTGAGCTGCTAGAGCGTCTCACTGCGACCCACCTCCCTGCCTCCCTCAGAGGCCACAGCAAAACATTCGTCCTCGGAACCAAGTCAGCTGCACCACTTCAAACATTTTGCTCTTGCTGTTTTCTTTAAGACTCACTTGTTTTAGCATTTGATGATCATTTGGTCCACAGACAAGAGTTACAGGGTCAAGGACTGAGCAGGTCAGTTTGGTCCTGGGTTTCGTTTAGCCTTAGTCACCTTAGTCAAGTTTGGTTAAAGCACAACAATTAAAGAGTATAAAAGTTACCACATTAAAAAGATGCACACATTTACACATGGAGGCCTGAAGAAACATCAGCTCAGAGAATTCTTGTTCTTTTTTCACGCATAATTTGTATTTCTTTGATTTCCACTGCTTTGCGGATTTGATCTTGACCAATTATTGCTTCAGGAACCGTTTCCTCCTGCATCTAAAAACACAGAAGGAGGTAGCATGATCCCCACAGATACTAGCCTTGCAGTACGCACTAGGCTCTCGCATTACTGCCCCGTATTTTTGGCTTTGCAGCAGTGGGGACAGCTAACTGTGTGAACTGATTTCATGAAGAGTTGGGCTGAAGATACCTTCAGAGCCTGTGAGCTACGTTAAGACTGATTCTTCAAACCTGGTTAATGATTAATGATATGTCACATGAAGCTTAAAACAGGAGATTATATAAAGTGCCTTGCAAATGTATGCATTGCTATTGTTCTTTAGTCCGATACCCCACACTACACATAACCCTGAACACGCCATCCACATGATGAAACATGGCGGTGATAGCGCCATACTGTGGGATCCTCTGCTTTCAATCTGACTGAGCTGGAAGTATTTTGCAAAGAAGAAGATTTTAGTCTAGATGCCCAAAGCTAAAGCTGACGTAACCCCAAAGACTTGCAGGGGAAGTTGATGCCAAATGTGATTCCACAACGAACTGACTCCTGGGGGCTAAAACAATTACATGCCACGCTTTAAAATGTAAAATTACGTATCATTTTCTTTCTACTTCCACTTCACAAACCTGCACTACTTTGTGTAGGTCTGTCACATAAACTCCCAATAAAATACATTGCACTTGGTGGTCGTAACATGAAAAAAACCCTGCAGGGGTATGAATACTTTTGCAAGGCACTGCAACCCTGAAGCGCTTCGCCTAGAATTTTAGAGATATGAACATGTCTGGGTATTCAGATAAACTCTTTTGCTCTTCACGTTAAGCTTTAGCTGCAGTTACGTCTAATGACAAAAGCAGAAGAACAAGGAAACTTGTGGGTGAATGAGTTGAGAAACACTGACAGTCTTCTTTAGTTTGTTCTCTCCCAGGCTCTCTCACATTTACAACACAGTGAGAACATCCAGGTAGGAGCTGAAATGTTGAGGCCGCTCTACATTCACCCCTCTGTTCTGCATCAGTTCAGTGATGGCCCAGACCATATTGTCGGGCTCTTCTCCAATGATGGAAATCCTGCAGAATAAGAGTCTAAGACGAGCCATCACAGTTCAGGGTGTTTTCCTGCTGCAGATGCCTTTCTCCAGGCTGGGCCATCGCCAACACCATAAGCTTTCCGTCTACTACACTTCTTAAAGGGATGCTCTGCCAGAAAATAAAAACCGCGGGCTCATCCCACTTTTTCTTTTTATCGATTTTTTTTTTATCCGGGTGTCAGACACGTCCGTTTCCGTGCGAGCTGCTCCGTCGACCCGACGTGGGGTGGGAAGAGTAGTGGAGCTCGGCTGTGGAGAAGCTGTTAGCGGAGGTGGAGGTGGAGGAGGTGAGTCCACAGGCTTCGCAGGCCAGAGCCAGCTGTCGCAGGGCGTCCAGGGAATCCATCTTAGCGCCACGTAACAGGTCACTCTGCCCCTGAAACAAACACGGATACATGACACAACTCTGTTTGTTAAAACCGATTCAAACGTCTTCAGCTCGCTCAAACGTTTTCACATTGCAACTGTAATGCATTTTATGGGGATGTTATATGATAGACCCACACAAAGTTATGCATATCTGGGAAATGGAAGGAAAATGCTGCATGGTTTTTAGTCAGGCTGGACTGAGGGGTTCTGTCTTATTCAAAATGTTTAAGTCTTGTCACATATTCTGAATTAGACTTGGGTCTGGACCTTGACCAGGCCATTCTATCACACGATGATGCTTTGATGGAAGGGAAATAAAAAAGATAATATCTACTTTGGTGGGCACCAGTTACTTTCTGGTGAGCACCTGAAAGTGTGTGTGCGTGTGTATATATATATATATATATATATATATATATATATATATATATATATATATATATATGTGTGTGTGTAATTTGTATGGATGTAATGTGTAACTAGACCTTAACCAGGCCATTCTATCACATGATGATCCTTTGATTGAAACCATTCCATTTTAGCTCTGGCAGTAAGTTTGTGGCTGTTCCCACAGTCTCAAATGTCTTACAGCCTCAGACAGGTTCTTCTCAGGGACTTCCCTGTGTTTAGGTCCAACCATCTTTAAAGTCCTGTCCTCGCTGAAGAAAAGCATCCAGACAGCATGATGAGCCACGTTTCACTTTAGGGATGGTGTGTTCGGGAATGCCTGCAGTGTTCGTGTTCTGTCAGACTGTGATTTACATGTAGTTCAAAACCTTTGGTCAGACCACTGTCTTCCAGATGTTTGGAGGCTCCCTTACATGCCTTGTAGAAACCTTCAAGCAGGACTTCTCAAGGGTTTGGTTTTAAAGATGAATTACTTCAGACCACATGATAGATCAATCAAGCAGTGGATCTCTGCAGATCTTCAGTGATTAATGTTCTGCTTGTCCACCCTGTAGATGAGCATCTAGGCCTTGGCAGATCCGTAGCTCATCCATCCAGCTGGATGGGCCGCAATGGATCATCCTCTCTCCATGTCCAGATGATGGAATGAACAGAGCTCTGGGAGAGGGTCAAAGCTTGGGAGATTGCTTAACCCTAACCCTGCTTTGAACTTCTCCACAATGTTCTCCCTGACCCATCCACCGGCTTCTATGGCCTCCATAATACTGCTTGTTCACTAAAGTCCTCTAACAAACCTCTGAGGCCAGAAACAGAGCAGTTAGTTTGGTCAGACAACCCAATCATTTTTATTTCTCTTCAGGAATTATGCGTTCATAAAATCTCCAGAAAAGAGATTCAACCTCATAAAATTCAAAGGGTATAATTGTGGCGCTCTTTGTCTTACATTCAGATGTTATATTATCAAGCACTGCCTCACTGTTTCTGCGACCACCTGGGGGCAGCACACCAGTTGTTTCTGAAGCCAAAGGGATGCTCTTTTTCATCCAGCTTGTATCCCCTCCTCTCCCTGAGTGTGACCTGGATATCTGGATCTAAGCTAAATATTTGGATAGGTTTCTCAGTTCCTAAAATGCACGTGGCGGAAGGAGGACTGAGATTACAGGAGGCTCACTGGATGTCCTAAAAACGAGGATATATCAGTGTGCCTCAAACAGCAGTATTTTCAGCATCCACGGCATCTAAAGAGGAACATCACAAATTTAATTTCATGCTTTTCTGAGAGAAATAACCAAACGCAGCTCTTTGCTTCCAAAAGAGGGAAAATCATCAGCAACTGTCACTCTTATCGCTGTTATTTGGATTTCCACCAGCTTCTGAATTCTCAGTCACATACTTCAGTACATTTGTCACTTGCTGTTTTAGCAGGCAGCACAGAGGCGCTAGTTACAGTTCTTTGGAATAGGACTCATAGCCTAAAAAACATTTTATCATTTACTCCTGTTACAACCATCAACTTCATTGTATTCTGGAGAGATTTTTTGGGATAGAGAAGAGCATAACCATGAAGTGGTGAGCATTAATCAGAATAGCAGCCAGAAAGCTCAATTGGTTTTCCCATAGCTCAGGTTGTAGAATTGATAGCTTTACAATTATTTGTGCAATCTACAAATCAGGGCTTTATAGAAAAGCGGTCTGCTGAAAGAAAGCTGTCCTTTTGCAGCTTACCACGAGCCAGAAGGGGCTCTGAACAAGTGAGACCATGATCTAATATTTTTTGTGGGAAATTAATTAACATTGCGAATCAACCTGAACACACCATCCCCTGGTGAAACATAATGAAACCCACAGTGAGTGGGTTCCAAGGGCCCCCTTGAAATTTTTTGCTTGGGGCCACACAAGAGGCGCTGCAAGGGTCTCACGGGGCCCCAAGTAAAAAATTCCAATGGGGGCCTTAGACCAGGTTTCATCACACAAATCGAATCCAACACTGACAAAAATGTAAAATAAAAACTTTTAATTTTAATTATTACAAAGTTTGCATCAGAATTTTTAACATTTCTGTCATTTAAAGGTATGGTGGACGATTTTTACGGATATCAAGGTAAGAAACGCCCAAGTCCCTTTTTGAATAACTGCGCATGCGCAAAACCGTCATACCCGCTCTTCTGCTCCTCAGGGTGATCGTGTGAAAAAAGCTCCCAAATCTACTCTGATCTGATTTCTCTCTTCTGAGGCCTTCCTCTTCCATAAACCGTTTGTTTCTTGCAACTCTCAGCCATTTTCAAAGTATACGGTGAGAGCAGCGGATGCAGTTAGCTTCGGGACTGAAACCGAAGCTAACTGCATACATAAACAGTAGAAGTGTGCATGTGCAGCCAGCAAGCGGAAACTAACAAGGAACGTACACGCACACTGGCGTTACGTGAGCACGTCACAATGATTGGCAAGAGATGAGGTGATAACGCCAGAACTCAAAACAGAACAAATACAGTGTCATCCAGTATACCTTTAATACTATATAACCACGACACCAAAAACAACAACACCTACTACATACAGTCATTTAGTTGCACTAGAAAACATTGCACATTAAGTCAATAATTGACCCCTCTTAGCTTGGCTGTTTGATTCTATACCTTGAGCTACTGGCTACTTGATTGTGGTTCATACGAATTGCATTCTGAGTGACTGAAATGTTTTTTGGCTAGGTAGATATGTGAGCCTTCAATCTTGCATTTAAGAACTTGGCTTGCCATAGGCCATACTTTGAATCTGTTCAAAAGGTGGTCTCAATATAAACCAGTAACAGCTGACAGACTAAAACCAGGTTACTATTGCTTCCTATTAGGCTGGAGGTTGTAGATGTATACCAATGAGTAAAGGTATGGAAAGCAATAGTATAAAATATGAGTAATGAAGCACAGAGGAAGTTTGTGTATTTAGCATGCGTTGAGCCTGTGCACCAAGTATGAAATTGTGAGGTTCTCCTTAACCCAGTTTGTGTTCCGGTACCTTGAGCACAGTTATGTTCCAGGTGAAACTCTCCACGGCCTTGTTCAGCTTCCTTCCCTTCAGTCCCTCCTTGTCACAGAGCCGGGAGAGATCCTCATGGAGGTCCATTCCTGCCAAACATCAACGAGAGATGATGCAGCCATCTTGATAATAGAACTCAACCCTTTATGTCAGCAGCATGTCTGGATGACTGTGTTGTCATAGGAAACGTGGCTAATGTTTTTTTGTATTTACATTGGCCCTCAAAGGTCAGTAGTAATTAACAGTGAGTGGGTTCAAAACTACGTGTGGTGTTGCTGACTAAGTGCTCCAGCTGCTCCAGCTCCAACGGCTGGTTGGTTGATTACTTCAGATAGGATTTACTGCAGCTCTGTCCAACAGAGCAGTTCTAACATTTATGACCTAAAAGTGTTTGGACTGATGTGTGTCAATACATGCAGTGCTTCATCTCTTCAGACCTCACCCTCTCGGTGCACCTGGTCGATCCTCTCCTGGACACCGTCTGCGTTCTCAATCAGCTGTTTCTGGGCGGTGATCATCTGAACAGGAAAACAGAGAGCGAGGCTGAGCTCACATGAACTATTCCAATTGAAATTTAAGGATCTGATCAACGGGAAAGTGAAAAGGATTTTTCTGTTTCTCCTTCACTGAATTGGCAGCTAGCCCAAAAACATCTTTAAAAACATTTCTGCCAGATGTTACAAGCCATGATGCCACCTTAGATGACCAACAACGCACGGGAGTACATTAAACCTTCTATACTGGAAACATTTAAGTAGCAGACAAGTGCTGGTGAAGAAATAAGCTACTCTGCAGCACCTGACCAAGAGCTCAATGTCAAACTCTCCAGGCTTCAGTTAGCATGATACTGTAAACATTAAGACTCGTGACAGTAGAAATAGAAAAAGACTGAACAAGTAGAGCTTGTTTGAAAGGCTCTCAACAAAAGCCTCTTCTTTCTACGAATAACAAAGCACAACTTTGGTTTGTGAAGGTTCATCTGAACCAACCACAGAACTTCTTGAATAATGTCATAGATACATCGATGAGACCAGAGTAGAGAGGCTTGGCTAGGATGATCAGAGCCATGTTTCCCAAACACAGCATATCAACACAAATGCTTCATAGGAAATGTAAAGCACAGTGCTAGAGAGGGGATGATTTGGGCTTGGTTAACTATCAGAGGACATAGCCATGTTACAGTCAGTGAGTTGGCCTTGAACTGCACCTTAAACCAAAGCAGAGTTGTGTCATTTAACAAGACACTTAATAATAATAATAATAATAATAATAATAATAATAATAATAATAATAATAATAATAATAATAATAATAATAATAATAATAATAACTAGGGCTGGGCAACGATTAAAATATTTAATCGTGATTAATCGCATAATTTGCCTGATTAATCATTATTAATCGCATTGTATTTACAAACTCCAAGAATGAATTCAAAAGTAGTGTAAAGAGCACTTTTATTTTAATGTTCTGCTGCCATATGAACAAAAGTGTTGTAACATTTGTAGCACTTATCAGTAACACATATTTAGTGTAAAGCTCAACTTAAACATGTAAAACAACAAAAAATAGCAATAATAATAAATTAAAGCTTATTGCCACTGACAGGAAATTCTCTTTATGGGGAAAAAATCTACCAAAAACAGGCAATTTCTGAGGTAACAGCAGGGAGCAGCATTACCATTTTATGTTCAATACCAAAGTGTGAAGCACAAAAAAAGGCCTACAGTAGTTATCCACTTCGCCATTACATTGGTTAGCTTCTCTGAGTCATTGAATTGTTTGGTGATGTCTACAGTGTGTTTGGCATTTAAGTGATATGTTAAGCTCAAGGTGCTCCGGTGATAAGAAAGTTTAACTTGGCAGTGGTTACAACTAACTTGTTTCTGTCATATTCGTTGCTGGAAGAACTTTAAACTGAAATGCTTGCTAACTCGATATGCTTGCATGCAGGCCAGCTGACAGCTTTGCTAGGGCCCGGAACAACGCAGTCCTTTTGGGCCCCCCCTCTACACCTGCCGCCAAACACACACACACACACACACACACACACACACACACACACACACACACACACACACACACACACACCAAAAAAAGTCAACTTAACTGTGTATACTTCACGCCCTGGAAATCTCTGTATTTTATACTGGATATTTTCAACCCATCTATTGAATTTAGTGCACTAGTTGATCTTTTCTTCATAACAGAACAGCAAGCACTGCAGCCAAAATATGGCCTTTTTTGACCTGCTGTATATTAGCCAGTCCCTAAGCGTGATGTATCATGAAACTGTTGACCTTTCGGGATTTGTGATTTTTATTTTATTATTACAATTAAATAATAATAATAATAATGTTATTATTATCCTCTCTTCTGTTTCTGTCGCTCGACGTTTTCTTGCTCATGGTTTTTCATGTGCTTATATAAAATTGTTGTGTTTCCACTGAATTTAACCGGCCTTTTACAAAACATACAGCTTGATTTCATAAAATAGAGCCAAACGGCGCTTCTGTCCCTCTTCATGTTTTTTTCCGCTCCTGCGGTCTCTCTCTCTCTCCGAGGCTGATCAGCAGTGTATTTTTTTGTGAGAGACAGCTGAGTGGGCGGGCCAGGCTGAGCCTGCGTGCTGACTGGCTGGTACCGCAGAGCCAAGTATGAGAGGGGAAGGGGAGCAGCAGAGTGCCATGACTCAAGTCTGCAATGAGACTGCTGCTGCAGTCAGCGCGCGCTGACTAACACTCTGACTGACCATTTTAGTGGTCAGTCAGAGTGTTAGTTTTGCCCCCCCCCCCTCTGTCCTGGCCCCGGGACAACTGATCTGTTTGTCCCCCCCTGTCAGCGGGCGTGCTTGCATGTTTATTTGACGTTAACGCGCGGTTAACGTCAAATAAACATGACGTTTCTTGCGTGCCCCCCCCCTCCGCACATGCGTTAATGCGCGATAAAATAAATATCGCCGTTAATAGTCTAATGAATTAACGCAAAATTAACGCGTTAACTTGCCCAGCCCTAATAATAACACATTATATTTAAAAGCACCCTTTCAGAACACTAACATTAAAAACTACAGTGACCCAGCAGTCACAGAGAGGGTGCACTTTTGAACAGATGGGTTTGGAGTTTAGATTTGAACTGGTGTTTAATGACATCCATATAAATACAGACTGTGGAAAAACCACAGTGCTGGTTCTGTTGGACCTCAGTGCAGCATTCGATACTGTCGATCACTCCATCCTGTTAGAGCGCTTGGAAAACTGGGTCGGCCTTTCTAGTACAGTTCTCAACTGGTTTAAATTCTACTTAAAGGACAGGGACTTTTTTGTATCAGTAGGTAACTTTACATCCCAGACGACAAAAATTACATGTGGGGTTCCCCAAGGGTCCATCCTGGGTCCCATCCTGTTCAATATCTACATGCTCCCTCTTGCTCAGATAATAAAAAACAACAACATCAGCTACCATAACTATGCAGACGACACACAGCTCTACATCACCATGTCACCAGGTGACTATGAACCCATTCAAGCACTGAGTAAATGCCTAGAAGAAATGAATGCATGGATGTGCTAAAATTTTCTTCAATTGAATAAAAACAAAACTGAAGTAATAATATTTGGACCAATAGAGGAGAGATCAAATGTTAGCACACAGCTTCAGCTGCTTCAGCTAGAAACCACTGATCAGGCCTGAAACCTGGGTGTAGTGATGGACTCAGACCTGAACCTCCAAAAGCATCTAAAGACAGTTACAAGGTCGGCTTTCTATCACCTGAAGAACATTTCCAGGGTTAAAGGACTAATTTCTCAGCAGGATCTGGAAAAATTAATCCATGCGTTTATTTTTAGTCGAATTGATTACTGCAACTGTGTTTTTACAGGTCTGCCTAAAAAGTTGATCAGACAGCTGCAGCTGATCCAGTACGCTGCTGCCTGCGTCCTCACTTAGACTAGGAAAGGAGAGCACATAACCCCAGTTCTAAAGTCCTTCCACTGGCTTCCTGTATCTCAGAGAATAGACTTTAAAATCCTTCTTAGTCTATAAATCACTGAATGGCTTAGCACCTAAATACAAAGCCTTCTCTGCATACCTAGAACACAAACTAAACACGAAGAAGCAGCATTTAGTTCCTATGCTCCACTTATCTGGAACAAACTTCCAGAAAACTGTAAAAGTGCTGAAAGCCTGAGTTCTTTTAAATCAAGATTAAAAACACATTTGTTTAGGATTGCCTTCGACTGTTCTGATTGAACTGTATTACTGAAATATAATTAGGAGGATGTAAGGGTGCAGGAAGGAGTTGTGATGTGACGAAGATCAGAAAGGTAGGGGGAAGCGAGATTGTGGAAGGCCTTGAATGACTACGGAAGGATTTTGAATTCTGTTCTGAATCTAACCGGGAGCCAGTGGAGCTTCTGTAGGACTGGGGTGATTCGATGAAATGAGGAGGTTTTGGTAATAATCTGAGCAGCTGAATTCTGAACCACTTGTAGCTTATGGAGGACGTTTTGAGGAAGGCCAAGGAGAAGAGAGTTACAGTAATCAATGTGGCAGGTGACAAGGCTATGGACAATAATTGATTGAGGGGAAAGGGAGGGATGAAGGCTTTTGAAGATCAGGCCCTAAATGGTCATGTCTTCTTACCAGGTATGTACCATGTAAAGCCATCAGGTCTTCAGAAACCTGCTTACTCAGTGTTTCATGGACCACAATGAAATAAGGTAAGGAAGCATTTCAAATCTATCTGGAACGATCCTCCTAAAAGCCAGTACCCATAAAATCCTAAGACTACAAAGTAGCTCTTAGTGACATCATTTTAGGAAAGATCTTAGAATTTCTTAGAATTTTAACTTGGTAGGATAAAAGTTATTCACAAAGCACCTTAGGCCTTAAGAGAGCTCCTAGAGTGATTAAATGTTAGGAGTGGTGAGGAGGACTGTTAGCGAGCCAAAGAGTGTCTGAAGCAGGGAAGATGGTGGAAACAGAGAGAGCTGATTGGCTGATCCACCACCTAAACAGAGGAGGAAATGAGCACATAAACATCTTTAACAATCATACAATTATCTATATGTAGATAAGATAAAATTTATCATCTCCATAGGGGGAACTTTATTAGTCCCTAACACTAACACTAAATACAAAGTGAGGACGGTGCCTTGACTTCCATTGATTTCCATCCATTTTTAACCCCTTCTATGGTCTTTCTGACCCTGAGTTAAACATTTACATTCAAGTCTTCACTGTTGTGGTAAACTATGAAACACCCACACACACACAGGAGACAGTAAGCTTGTGATGAGTAAACCTCCTGTCTTTTGTGCACTCAGAAAGGGTGAAAGAGGTGTTTTTTAAGACTGCAGGTGACACCATTTGCTGCTTCCTGACACTGACCTTCTGGCTTCACATCCATCACGTCCACACGCTCTGTTAACTGAACAGCTACAGTGTGCTGCTTAAGACGGGGAGCGCTGTGCGTTCTGCCGTGTGTGTGGGTGTGAATAACTGACAGCAGGTGGGAGAGACTCAGCTGCAACAGGAGTAGGAGGAGATGCAGCTGGGCGTGTGGGTGTGAGTAAGAGGAAGTATGTGGGTGGCTGTTACATGCATGTCACCGTAGAGTGTCATTCTCCACGTTTAATGCCTGGGGAAAGTGAAAATGCTTTTGGACATGCATTTGGGCATCACTGCTGCAGGGATCAGTAAAACTAAATCTGAAAACGCTGAAATATAGATATTGCAAATGATCCACTGAGCAACTGTTGCATGATCAAAAGAGATCCCTCTGGATCAAGAAAGTACAAAAACTGAGGAACAATAAAGAAATGCAAGGAAACTTCAACGAACAATCAGATTTGCAGAGAAGATCATCAGGGCTGACATTCCTTGACATGACTTGTACAGGTTTAATGTCAAGGAAAAAGGAAACTAACATCTCTGCAGACCCCAAACATCTTTCACAGCTATCTTCAAGCTACTATAAAACAGCCGCCACAGAGGCAGTTTCTTCCCCCAGGCCGTCTCTCTGAGGAACACTTTACAGTCAGAGTGCAATATCGATATCATGCATATTTGCACTAATTCAAACTTGTCTTCCTCTTCTCTAGAAACATGCATATTATACATATTTGCAAAAATATTTGTAGTTTCTTTTTTTTGTATGTTTGCATGTCTTCACTGAGCGCAAAGTGGAACCAAAGTCAAAACGACTTGTTTGCGTGCACAAACTTGGCACTTAAAGGTGATTCTGACTCTGAATTCCAGCATTCTGCAATAAGGGAATGAGAAAGACTCTGTGAAGTGTTTTTGTAAGTTAAAAAGGCATGATAATGTGATTCATTCAACTTGGTTCCAGCAGAATGTCATACAAAACAAATCCAAGACTGTGATTAACTAAAATGACTCCTTCTAATCAGACTGTTGCTGGAGCTTAAGAAAACAATCACATTGTTGGGTGTTTATCAGAACCCAAAGTAAAGGAAAATTGGGGACTTTACTGGCATTATTGGCATAAATAGCAGTCTGTGGAATTGAATACTTGATTCCATCCTTCTACAGGGTGCATTTTACGCAAGTCTTAAGACTTCTGCTAAAAACGGGAAAAGTGGCTGATGTTTCTGTCTTTGGATCGGCAAATGGTCTCTTATGTGATTAGCTGTTTCGAAAATACATTAAAAGCTCCTTAAAGTGGCATTCCATGAGTTAGATATTAGTCTCCCTTTTACCTCAGAGAACCTGCCTTAATTTTATTTCCTTTAAAAAATTTTGACGGCAGAATAAATGTGTATGTAAATAAATTCCAATGTGTACTGTTTTTTGCGTTACTCATTCAACAAATCTGCATTTCCAAGGTACAGGAATATGAATGCTGTGAACCCATTAAAAACCAAGAAGAGAAAAAGATGAGGCGTGAGGATAACGACTTAAACTTTAAAAAATCTAAACTATGGCTATAAACTAACAATTCTCTGTAGTTGCAACTAAAGAGTTCATTCTGCTTCCATCAACTATTTGTAATTCAATACTTTAGGAGCTACATTTAAAAACCTTGAGGGTCGTGTCAAACTGATTGAACGATCCAGGCTGGGAGCATCCATATTATGTCCTTACTGGAAAATATTGTGCAATTGATTCAAAACTGAACATCTGGGTGGGGGTGACGGAGGTTCTCAGTTAACCGCTTCAAAAATCAAAAACACAGTTCTAACACAATTCCCTTTTAGCAGGCACGGAAAACAGTATTCATAGCTGATGACGATGCTCTACTGAAAGCAGGGCTTTCAGACCAATATAGAGAAAACTGACATAAAATAAATGGCCGGTAGTTTATTCAGTTGTTGTTTGGCAGCTGAAGTACAGCTGCTAAAGAGCTGTAGGACTCAGTACTTGTCAAGGTTTGTTAAAGCACTGGTACATAAGCTATAAAATACGGTATTTGGGCTTGTTCTTTCCTAATAGAACCCCTTATCCTGTCTATTGCACTGTGCAATAAGAGCTAGACCTCACACTGTTGTTGCATTTTACAGACAGCAAGAGCCGGTCAATGTCTGTCCCCATACATCATATGTATGGGGATATATTTTTTAGTTCTTTCTATCTAAAATATTGAAATTTTGCTTATTGCTTCTTTAAATTTTGCTTATTGCTCCTTTAAGGTCACTCAACATGCAGCTTGACTTGACCATTAACTGTGCCCATTAATGGTCTGGTGAAAAAGCTTTCTGATGTTCTTTCCATCAGAAGTGATAACGAAATCTTTGCAAAGCAGATTTCTATCTGGATTAGTGATTTATATGTAGGCACATTCATCTTTACAAAAAAAACTAGATTTGACAGAAAACTACTTACAAGAAACCCAAATCACCAGTTTGAGCTTGTTTGTTTACCATTATGGTGAACTATGAATGGTCAAGTTGTTTTTTTTTTTACCTTGCACTATTCACCATGCAAAGTGAATAAATCAGGCTGAAAATCATTTTAGAGGGTTGGATGTAGTGACATCTTGTGGTACTTATTTTTAAAATAAGACAAAAGTAATTGTTATTACTTAGTAACTACTGTGGTGACAATGGTGCAGAACCAGATATCCAATTTTAGTGAAAATCTAAGGCGTTTCTGTATATTGAAAGTGAGTGAAATGCTACAGACCATATTGTCCACTGCAACTTTGTATTGTCTCTCTGTAAATAATTCCAAAACTGTAACACTATAACAAAAAATGCACACTATCATGTGCGTCGAGTAATTGCTCCCACTGCAGAGCGACTCCATCCAACAGGCTGAATATATTATTGAATTGATCTGAACTGAATTCAGCTCAGTGTCATAGGGAGAAGTCACAAACCACTGGTCATCTCAACTGTGAGATTGACTCTGGCTCCATGGGTAGAGTAGTCGTCTTGCAATTGGAAGGTTCGATTCCAGCTCCCCCCTGTCACATGTAACTTGACCTGGGCAATGCACTTAACCCCAAGTTGCCTACTGATCTGCGTATTGGTGTATGAGCGTGTGCACGTTAGTGAGTGTGATTGGGTGACTGTGGGTATAGTGTAAAGTGCTTTGAGTGTTCATGCTGACCACTCAAAGCACCATTTACCATCTTAGCGCACTTTATAAGACAAACAGTCCAATTCATATCTGTCATTGGCAGACAAACATGTACAGTCCCAGTTTTTGAACTAACGCCTTTCTCATTCCAACCAGTCATTTCTAATAGTATTAATGGGGCATCTCTTTCTTAGGAGTCCAGGTATTATTGAAAACTCTCCATTTTATCATTTTAGAGTGAGTCCATCCTAGATCAAACACAACGGTGCTTCAAATTGTTGCAATCAAAAATGGGAAAACTTAGCAGTAGCTTTCAAAATAATTATAATAATAACCAATTCTGTTACTTGCAACTCACTTTATGGCAGGTATGTTCAAAGTGCGGCCCGGGGACCATTTGTGGCCCCTGCACTGATTTGGGGTGCCCCCCTAAGAAAGATTTAGTCCACCAGCACAGGTGGCTGATGCAGAGGGAAGATTTTAGTTTTTAATTAGGGCAAAATTATTACAGAAAAGTTAAAATCTCACAATATAAAATGTTAAGTACACACAGTATTCCTCTTTTAATAAACAGACTTTTGACATTCTCTTTAATTACTGTGAATGCAGTAGGCATTCACAGTTATTGAGATCCTCTTTCGCCTTTTTACTGTTTAAAGTTTGATTCGCTTCTCCTCCTACAGTTTTTGTCCGATTTCAACCATTCAACTTTTAAACTATTCAGCTTCTTCTGGAATCGATGGCTATATCTTTTTGTACTTATACCTTTTCAACTTTTTAAAATATTTAGCTTTTTCTGCAAATTTTCAGCTTTTTTTTCTCCCATAGGAAATTAATATAATTCACTAAAATTCCGCTCATTTCAGCTGCTTTTTGACAGCTTACTGCTTCAGCCTACTTTCAGCTAGAAACGCCATTCAACTTTTAAAATGTAGTGATATCTTTCAGCTATTATGGTATATTTCAGCTTTTTCATATCTTTTACCATTTTCATATAGTACCTCCTTAAAATAATTTTGGCTTTTCAAGAAATTCAGCAAATAACATGCGTTGCTATGGTCGTCAAGGAGGCAGTTATAGAGTGCGCACTCTAGAATTTCAACAAATTTTTCTTCTCCGAACAATTTCTTCTCACTCGCTCAATTTTCAACCTATCTACATAAATTATACATCAAAACGTAGGAATTTTTGTCTGGATTCAGGAAATGTAACCCTTATTGGTGTAGCGTTTATAGATTTTTCGCAAATCACCTCAGAGCGACACAAACCCGAAACCTCCCCCATTCATTTCCTATGGAGCGGTTTTGAAAAATGACATCTGAAAATCCAAAACATCACACGTTTTCACATCGTCACTACTCCTAAACCGTTTGATGTACAGGCATGAGACTTTGACACATGAATGTCCCAACCCTTCTGGCACTCACATAAAAGGAATTTTGTGGATAACTGTTACGGTTTTGCCGCAGGAACAATTTGTTCAGGAGTAGCGAATGTGCAAAATCCTGAAAATGCTTTAGAGCTGCACTTCTCCACATGATCGACTTTTTTTTTGTTCGGGACCGTTTTTAGAGGATTTTTGAAATTCCTTAAAAATCCCCTTTATATCATCATTTTTTACGCCTTTATTAAAATATTTCCTGCAAAACCCGATAGCAAGTCTTCTTCCCCTATCCATTAAGAAATAAACGCAGAAAAAATTACGTCTCTACCATTTACGGATCAGGAGATATGGAGCGTTGTGCGAGGCAAAGTTCTCCATTATAACCCAATGGGACATATTTTGAGCAAAGTGTCTGCTCTTCTGTAGACTGGCCCGCTGCAGGTGTGTCAGTGAGTTTCCATGACGATGGAACTCTGAGGGCCAGAGGGAGAGGCTCCATTGAGATAGAATGGCAACTTTCGACGCTCACCGCAGTTGCTGTGATTAATGTAGGAATCTGAAATTCGCACAGTCACTTCCTCTTGACATTTTAAAATTTTCAAGTGACTTTCAGCCATGTGTCACTTTTCTGTCCCATTTTGGATTTCACATGCTTTCCTATTGGGCCTTTGCTTCCAACAGGACCTGGCATGATGCCCAGAGACGACCCAATTGGCCAATACAGCACCACCCACCTGTGGGAAATAGCGCTACACGCCATTTTGGTCAAATGTTGAGTTCTGGGCCCAGATGTGGTGAGGCTGAGTTGCTAAAGGAGGCCAATCTGACCCATGACCTTTGGTGACCTTTGGTGACATTAAGTATTGGCACCCTTTTTGAGGCACTTCCCAGTACAGGATTTGGACCAAACTAACAGAGTACAATCACACGGTGATACTGAACACAACCCTGTTAGCGGTTAATGGTTAGCATGTTGCTAACCGGAAGTAGCTCTAGGAAGGTCCTACAAACTTCTGCTTTACAGAGTCTGTACCTCCTTTATACAGAATGCTCCACAATAAATTTGGGCCTCGTCGCGTAAAGCATCTCCAAGTTAGGAGGTGTCAAACATCCAATGCTTTTCAATGGGGGCGAAACCCCTTATACTCCTAGAAAAGCAGGCCCACATATGGCTACAGTATATTCAAGTTTTAAATTCTACTTCTGCTTTGTTAAACGATTAAGTGTTTAGAATGAGTTAGGAAATGTTTGGTGCCATTCCCTCAGTTTTTTCTTCTTCTAATCATTCAGCTATTGTTCTTTCATGTTCAAATTCTTCAACTTTTTCAACTTCTTCAACTTTTTCAACTTTTGCAATGCTTTTCAGCTATTTTTTCTCTTCTTCAAAGATCTTCTGCATCTTCTGCTCAATCATTCAGCTATCTGCATTCACAGTGCATTTTCGCAGGAAATGCAAATTTTTCTAGTTTCATAGTAACATTTATCCAAAGACATTCAATTACTCAAATGCAGACTTTGGTGCATTGAAATCTGCTTTTAATTCAATTATTAAAATTGGCTAATTACAGCAAGTGTTTTCAAAGAACAACAGACCCAAATACTGTTTTTTCTATTGCTAGACCTAAAAGAGCTCAGTTTATTGTTGTTAAAGAGTCAAATTAAGTTATTCAAAATATTTAGCAAACTGGATGACCGTCTTTTAAAACATATTTAATTTTGTATCTACAATGATTTACACATTCATTTCCTACAAAAAAAATCTGACAACAGATTTTGTAAAGCAGGTAAAAATTTAACATAGTTTTTTGTGGTTTGAAGAAGTTGGGTTACACTTTATTTGAAGGGGTCTACATAAGACTGACATTACACTGTCATAAACGTGACATAACACCTGTTATGAACATAAATGACTCTTTATGAATGTTTAAGACTGTTGTCATTAATTGTCATTCGGTAAATTATGACACTATTAAAGCAAAGTTGACATTGTTTTAAATGTCTTTGTTATGACAACTTGACATTAACAGAGACAAGGTTAAGTTTAGGGCTTGATTTGGGATTAGGTTAAATTAAGGGCTTGATTTGGGATTAGGTTAAATTAAGGGCTTGATTTGGTATTTGGTTAAATTAAGGGTTTGATTTGGGATTAGATTAAATTTAGGGCTTGATTTGGGATTAGGTTAAATTTAGGGCTTGATTTGGGATTAGGTTAAATTAAGGTCTTGATTTGGGATTAGGTTAAATTAAGGTCTTGATTGGGGATTTGGTTGAATTAAGGACTTGACTTGGGGTTTTGTTAAGTTAAGGGCTTGTCATAACAAAGACATCTTAAACAATGTCAACTTTGCTTTAATAGTGTCATAATTTACCGAATGACAATTAAAGACAACAGTCCTAAACATTCATAATGAGTCATTTATGTTCATAACAGGTGTTATGTCATGTTTATGACAGTGTAATGTCAGTCTTATGTAGACCCCTTAACTTTTTGGCCATCGAGTTCCTTTGACTTGACAATTTTGGCCCATGTACCAAAAAGTTTGAACACTCCTGCTCTATAGGCACCATTTTAGTTATTTCAACTAAAACAACAGTTTTCCATTCACAAACAAAAATCAGCATTTGGCCTGTCACGGATGAATTCGGACATACTGACCGTGTCGTAGGCAGAGAGCAGTTTGCGTGTCGCTTCCGAGAGGCTGACAAGCGGCTCCAAACAGGGGTAGCCCTCCCTCAGCACCATGGTGGCTCCCATGGCCCCCTCGGGGCTCTGAAGCCTCGTAGCCAGGCTCTGGATGCACTGTTTCAGTTTGGCCACAGTGGGGAGCCCACACTGATCCTTGAAACTGGCTGTGGAGCACTAGGGAGGACGAGAAAAGAAGAATGTTGGGACAGCGCTGCGTAAGTTGTGCTTCTCCTACAGCAGAACTGTGCTGGAGACATTCAAGAAGCTTGGCACACACACTACATACTACAGACATCTGCTGCTTCACTTGCAAATGACATCAGTATCATTCAGTCCGTGAAATCGAACATAACCAAAGTGCATTCATCAACAGAAGAGACAATTTGGCATGATTCATCAAAGACTTTACATATTTTTCATTTCAAGCAGTTAATCAGGACTTAAAGCAGATGTAGAGTAGTTTAGTAATTAGGTAGATTACTCTGCAGTTGTAGGTTAGTTATTTTTGCCCTTTTTAAAATAAGAACCATAGCTTACTGTTAAATCTTTACATCTTCGTTGCAAAGTCAAAACTATGAGACTAAATGTGACACCCTTGGCAGAGCTCTTGACAGATCCGGCTTACATTAGATTGCTATCTATGAATATAACCGGGCCTTTAGCCTGAGCTAATTTTGTTTATTCCATAAGCGTTTCTCCTGCTACAGAAGGGCAAAATGTTAAGCCAGGGAAAGTCCTTCCCAACATGATGGCCAAGCAAATCTGCAAACTTGGGCCATTTCTTAGGATACAACAGAAAAGCTGTCAATTCCCTGAAACAACCACAGATGCAGCACTGATGTGGAAACTTAAAGAAAAACTGTCTTGAGGGGAAGAAAAGCTATGAGCTGTATATCTTTAGTGACTACCAGGTGGGTTCTATTTAGTTAGAACCTGAGTGGACAGAATTCGTTCAGTTCAAAAAGCTTTCAAAATGTTCACAGTTTTTGGTAGCAGCATTCAGTCTCGTTCTGGGAGTTGTTTTTTTTAAGAGACGGCCATGTTTTGTAGTCTGAGGACCCAAATACGGGGCGGAGTCAGGGGATTCAGAGTTGTACCTCCTTTGGTTATTGTTGTGATGGGAGGAGAAAAAAGACAGCAAAAGTGAAAAGTTGGCATTATTGTCTTCTGCTACCGCCACTCTTTAGTTTCAGAACAACCAAGTTACCCACGTTCCAACGATGCCCAGTCAGAATAACTGGGCATTGTTGCCTATCGTTCATCAGGGAAAACACAAACTGGTCTAGTTTTCTTAAGTGTGGTTTGATCTAGGAAGAAGCCAACAAAACTTACCAAAAACAACTCAACAGTCCAAAAAAGACAATAGAAAATCTGTGATTTTTGTGAATTAGCTAAATATAGCAACAAAGTTGTTAAGCTGGCAACACTGTTTTTTTATGTAATTCATTCAAAGCCTTGCTATAGTTAATAGGTATGTATTTTTTTTTAGGTGCGGCTACTTTTCTAAAGTACTCAATTACATAAATAATATACTACTGTTTTCATAATATACTAAATCTATTTAGGCTCAAAATCTAGAAAATATCTCCATTGCTAATTGGACTTTAGCGGTCAGAGCAGGAAAGCTGTGATGGGCAGCAGAATGAATCTTGTACACAGATATATGTGTCACTTCCTGACAAAGTGCAGCAGAGACCTCGTTTCTGTCCAGGAATGGAAATTTTGTGACTAGCCCCCATATTAACCGGCAAAACCTTGTCCTAGAAGTGTCCGTTAGTAGCAGCTGTTCACTCGTACGTAGAACACTGTTTAATGTTATCACAGGGGAACCTGCTCAGTTTAAGGAACCCCTGGAAAGCTCAAAGTTCCTCGTTTAAATGCATTCAGTGCCAATGATGCTTAGGTTAGAGAGCTATTTTTTCAGCAACACTATGTAATATATACTTTCGTATTAGATAAAGGAAGAACAAGCTTTTGAAAAGCTATAAAACGAATGCATGACTGTCTCACAATCGCTGTTTAAGAACATGACAGCTCACATGGCCAGATGAACTGAGGCCACTGCAGCCAGGCGGTGATATTCTCTGTTGGATTTCTGAAGCAACACAGCAAGAGTGAGCCAGAATCGACTGTGAGGTTCAGAAGTGATTTTGGGCAAGATGAGGACCTGGATCGGTTTCAGCTCTGGGATTGTGACCAGTGGACCTTGGCTTGTTCTAAGTATTGGCCTGACCTCCCAGATTTGCATCATTTTGGGTCTAAAAAGGTTTTGGCTACCTGTTGAAGGAGCTGTAAAAGGTTACGGTCAGGCTCTGTGCCAGACTGAAAACCACCAAAATATTTATTGATGGACTTGGTTACAAGCTCAACAGCATCCTAATGCAGACACAGCACAGGTCACAGGTACTCACATACAGTATTGATGGTTTCTGGCACATTTATACAGAATTTAAGAACACATGCAGTCATTCTTTTCACATTGCCCACCAGTAAATGTTAGTATTCAGTGATAGAACTGGTGGGTGCTGCACGGCCAGCCTTCACTTCTACTGGTATTTATAGAAGCTTTATTGTCCTCCTCCACTCCTCTCCCTGACTATTTCTTTTTGTAACGCCTCCTCCTCTCTTATTCGCCCCACAAGCATGTCTCAGGTATAAACACAATGAACACCTCACAGCCTGAGTAGTCAGCTCTGCTGTGAATCAAAGTAAGCATATTCTCAACACCACAACCAGCCTTTCTTTTCTTTGTAAAACAAAAGATATACATGTACATACTATTACTTTTATCCTTCATTAAATTTCCTCTAAAGTTTATATATTTAGATTTAATTTCTGTACCGTGTGAGCATGTGAAACCAAAGTCAAATCCCCTGTTTGTGCACACAGTCCTGTTTAATAAATTGGATTCATGGTCTGAGGTAGAGCCTGACTGCAGCGCTTCTATCTCAGCCGTGTGCACTGTGCTCCTCAAAGTGCAGACAGTACAAAAAAATGTTTATTTGGTAATATAGAATTCCCACAATAAATGTCTTTCTTTATTACTTCATATGCAGTATAAAAATGAAATTTATTGTTTCATCTGGTAAAGTCAATAAAGAAAGAGATCAGTTTTTCTCATTTCACAAACACCATGTCATTTATATATTCACATACATACGGGCTATTTTAAAGGGGAAGTCCGGTCAACAAGGAAAAATCAGGGTATCATTAGCTATAACTAAAACTAATACGTTCGTGGTTATTTAATGAACTTATCTTTAATCAATAAGAAAATAAAAACATAAATTGTCGTCTGAATCACTGTGTATGGGGGCTGACATTACTGCCCATATTTGGGCAGTAAGGGGCGTTTGACATCACATCCTGCGACGTAGAAAAGCGGAAGCGGCGACAGCATTTCTCTCCGCTTTCCATGCAAAGTCAATAGGAGCCGTTCTACACAGCTGCGATCATCAATAATTATTTCGGATTTCCAGAGGACTTCACCGCTGACATTCACAAGAGCTATTGCTGAAGCAACAATGCCCACGTGCATGGCCATCGGATGTTCCAACACAACTGGTAAAAGAGGAAAAAACATTGCTTATTTTAACTTCCTGATTCATGAGCCACCGGGCTCGGCGCTGGATTGCCAACTTGAAGAGCGGATTTGCCATCTAACTTCTGGCCAGAGAGAAAACACGTCATATGCAGTGACCATCTCGAAGAAGAATGTTTTGAACATGACATGAGGGCGAGTCAGTAAGTTATTTTTAAATTTTCAATTTTTAATTTAGAAGTTACGGGGATGGTTACCGACCAGAGGGGCGGAGGGATACAACATGGTATCCCTCCGCCCCAGCATGTGCTGGAATGCTTTTATATTTTAATACTTATACAATAATGACCACCTGCCCTATTTGCTAGGGGGCAAATATATAACTTAAGTCACTTCAGCGCGATCTCTCCTCCGCTGTGTGTGTGTGTGTGTGTGTGTGTGTGTGTGTGTGTGCGCTCTGCTGCAGCGCCGGCAAAGCCGTGCTCCGCCCAGCATGTGCTGGAATGCTTTTATATTTTATTATTTATACAATAATGACCACCAGCCCTATTTACTAGGGGGCAAATATATAACTTAAGTCACTTCAGCGCGATCTCTCCTCCGCTGTGTGTGTGTGTGTGCGCGCGCTCCCCTGCAGCGCCGGCAAAGCCGTGCTGCGCGGAGCGCGCGCACACACACACACACGCGCGTGTATATATATATACTGTAGGACCCGACTGAGTTTGCAATGGAAATAGGTACGCTGGACTCCGTCAAAAGTCCGGTTTCTGTCAAGAAACTCTTCTAAAACATCCATATCGCTATCAGATGATGATGACTCCACAGAACTCTCATCACTGTCACTAAATACTTCATCACTCTCTGCTTCGTACAGAGCACCAGTCGTCGCCATCTTGGAAAATAGTGCGCTGTGACAAACAGAGCGTTGAAACTTGCTCAACAGCGGGTCCGCCGAGTGACGTCAAAAAATGGGAGGTGACAGTACTATTCTTGACCAAGATGGATTCCTCCACATAAACATGATTAAATGAGAATTATTCTTAATTAAAAAAACTTATAATTTTTTGCACAGTATGTAGTAGTTTTATATTTAAAGTATTTTCAGCAGTTTGAATTCTGATTTTGACCGGACTTCTCCTTTAAATTATCTTCATTCAAAGTCAAATATTTTGTTACCAAACAGGAGTTATAACACCCTGACAATCACTTTTGAAAAAAATGAAAGGCTGTCTACATCAAGTTAACAAAAGGAGGAACTGA
This sequence comes from Fundulus diaphanus, assembly GCA_037039145.1. Lineage (NCBI taxonomy): Eukaryota > Metazoa > Chordata > Actinopteri > Cyprinodontiformes > Fundulidae > Fundulus > Fundulus diaphanus. The sequence continues at coordinate 10,793,379 of CM073132.1, forward strand.
AGTTCATAATTGCAGAATAAAAAACACAAGAAAATTTTTTTGAGGTTTTATTTTAAACTTAATGTAAAATAGTAAGATCATTTAGAGGTTGCCCCTTCCATATAAAAGCCTGTTTTTACTGCCTCCTTAGTAGTTAGCAACATCCAACTAAAATACATTTTTTCTTGGTTCAGATTTGAAAATGCTTTATATGTCAGCAAGACAACATACTTTTATAATTTTCTACGATAACCAATAAACATTGATTTGTTACTGTACAAATGTAATAATAATAATAATAATTGATACTTTATTCATCTCCCAATGGAGAAATTCCCTTCTGCATTTAACCCATCCCCTTTGGGGAGCAGTGGGCTGTCACTGTGGGGCGCCCAGGGAGCAATTGGGGGCTAAGGGTCTTAATCTGGGACCCAGAGTGCAGGTAGTTGGGATCGAACCAGGTACTTGCATCCTTCTCAGAGCACAAGCGCACTGCTCTAACCACTAGGCCACCACTAATTTTGTGTAATACAAAAAATATTCCTACACAAGTTTTCCTGTTCAGTAAATAACTTGAGCTTTACAATATCTTGCAAAAGTGTCAATACATCTTAAACCTTTTCATATTTTGTCAAAATCCAACCCCAAACATCAGTGTATTTATTGTGGTTTTATGTTATGGACTAATACGAAGTAGCTCATAAATGGTAAGTTGATCTAAAATGATTCCTAATTTTCAGTCAAACTGCATGGAGATCATCAGCAGAAATTAGTTTTTAAGTATTGCCACAGATTCTTAATCGGCTGTAGGTCTGGACTTTGACTGGGCCATTCTTACACATGGATGTTTTTGATCTGAATCATTCCATTGTAGCTCTGGCTGTATGTTGAGGGTCACTGTCCTGCTGAAAGGTGAACCTCCAACCCAGTTTCAAGTCTTCTGCAGCCTCAAACAGGTTTTCTTCCAGGACTGACCTGTATTTAGTGCCACCCAGCTTCCCATCAACTCTGACCAGCTTCCCTGTCCCTGTTGAAGAAATGCCCACACCTGCCCAGCATGATGATACTACCACTCTGTTTCTGTAATCTGTAGTGTTAAGTGTATCTAGCACACTCGCATTGTGCAGGGAAGCCAAAAGTTGGAATTTGGTCTTTTTTAATGAAAGCATCTTCTCCCACATGTGTGCCGTTTTCCCTTTGTGATTTTATCAAACTGTAAATGAAACATTGTATGGCTTGTATTGTATGCTGTCTTCCTTGGTCTTCATAATGTTGGTTGTTTTCTAATGTCCCCTAACAAACTTCTGAGACCATTTATAATGAGATTAATTTACAGCGTAATTTGTGTAATTAGTTGACTTTTAGGGCAATTTGGTGCACTGGACTTTACTCTGAAAAAGCTAAAGGGATGTGAATACTTTTGCAAGGCGCTGTATTCTTCTGAACTTCTTCAGACAAGCAGAAGAGTCACAGTCTGGATGCATCCAGGTGGAACTTCCATCCATCTGAATAATTTATTAATCTTCATAATTTATTTCATGTTCTTCCTAAACAGAAGATTGGCGCATGCATCACTCTATTAGGAAGACAATGTTCAGTCCTTGGGCTACGAGGGGGATCGGCCATGACTTTTTAAAACCTCTGAAAACACATAAAACCAAAGCTGTCATGAAAACCCCAGCCCGCTTCTTGTCTCACCTGTGCAGCTTCTCGCAGGTCGGTCGCCTCCTTGAGGGGGCCGCTTGCTTGTTTGAAAACCTCGTCCAACGCTTTGATCCCGGTGTGCCTCAGAGAGACGTACTCCCTCCCTCGCCGCCCCACCCTCCTCACCGACAGGCCTCGCCGTTGGGCCTTGCCCCCTCCTCGCCGGTTGGTGATGGCCACGTGAACGAAAAGGCTGGTGTGTGGTAAGGGGTCTCCCGCCAGGCCCAGCAGGGGCACGTTACGGTAGCCCGGCTGAAGGCACTCGAAGGCCACGCTGTACTGGCCGATGAAATCGTCCCCGATGTAGTCATCATCCAGCACGACAAAGCGCAGCAAGGCCAGCTCGGGCATGTTCACCTGCACACAAGACATGAAGCGGGACATGACCCATTTGGACATGATAAAAACAGAACTCTACCCACAATAACACTTCTGTCTGCCTTAACTAGCTCATAGCCTATGAAATGTGGTTCTAACACTACGTGATTTACCTTTATTTAAATAGGAGTTTATGTTGCTATAATTGTGACCATCTCCATCATGCTGCAAGTGTTGTTAACTGATTGCAGGGAATCAGAAATAAAACAGCTCATGACCAGTTGCCGTTCTCTAACTAGTTCAGTAGATTTAGCAGTTGGATTTATCCTTCTGCTGTTACTCTGGAGCTGATTTTCCCACTGCATCCTTTCAGACAGCACTGTTTTCCATTAATCAGACAATATATGAAAGTTTTCATTGTCATGAGTGGTTTTAAGATGCATTTACTGAAACATGTCATGCTGGAATTAGAGGTCCTTTTAGGTTATTCTTTGTCAACATGTGACAAAATTGCAATCTCTTTCCATCCTCTGTGCAAGACAACCAAAAAGTACATGAAAATAGGTCAGGCTGGAAATAACTGAGAAACAAACGGGGGAATATAAAGGCAACAGCAAATCAAAAACAGAATACAGTAACCATCGGAAATACGGAATACCAAAAAAATAAAATCACATTGGCATAAAAACTGTAGATAGCACCTGCTATGATTTCAGAACAACTAAAATCTTCCAGAATGCAGTTTGTAGTCATTTTAGGCAAATTTGAGAGAGAACGCTGGAATAGAAAGCATAGCTGTAGTACTGGTCATTAATTTTCCCAACATTCAACGGTGTATGAACAGTGTATGAACAGCATATCAACTTTATTAAAATATGTGGCAAGATGACTTATTAAAGAGTAATATCTAAACTGATGGTAAACGTTTTAATGCTAATCTGGCAGGGCAGCAAACTTTGCTGCAAACACAGGAAGTATACGACATACTGAAGGATGTAGCTGTATGTATAGAGTCTGAAATTGTAAAGCTATACATTTTTTATTCTTGTCTTTAATCCAAACAAATCAGGCAAATTATCAGGAAGAGAACTCTGTACGCCCAAAAGTCTGGGTTATCCTAGATACAATTTCCTATGCCTGAATGGGTCACATTCATCTGTTCAACCTCAACAATTATATGCAAATTTAAATACCCTGGCAAGGTTCAGGCATCATACGATTCAGGAAGGAGACAGGTTCTGTGCACCAGAGATGAATGTGTTCTGGTTCCAAATATGTGGATCAATCCTAGAACAAAAGCTAACTAGCTGAAGAGGCTAGCTGAATAAAGAAAGTGTCTGTATCCAGAGTGGAATATGTCCCGTACTAACATGGGCTGAAAATCCACTCAGTGAGGAAGGTGCTATTTATCAAAAGTGATTGGCAGACAGTTTGCAATGGGCTTAAGGACAAAGGCCTTAATTTTTTAAGACATATCCTAAAATGAAACTCAAATTCAAACATTAGTCCATCATGTCTATCAATACATTTGGAGGCAAAAGGAGGAAGCCTGCAAACACCATCCCAGCACAAAAGTATGGTGGCAGCAGCATCATGCTATGGGGGTGTTTTACTGTAGGAGGGACCGGTGCATTTCACAAAAAATAATGAATAAAGATGATTTTTTTGGGAACATTTAAAAAACATTTCAAGGCAGCAGCCATAAGGTTAGAAATTGGGCACAAATGGGTCTTCCAAATGACCCTAAGCGTAGCACTGAATCAGCTACTAAGTGGCTTATAGATGATGGAAAGAAAGACAAAACACAAAAAAGGGAATATCTTTCACAGGTGTAAAGAGAAAAACTATCTTAACCCATGATTTCCTACTTAGAGGCCCGTGTGTCCGCTTCTGTGTGCAATATCTAGTGTAGGGTTCACCAGCCTCATGCAGCTCCAGCCTTCCACTTTGACTCTCATGGCAAAAAAAATAGAGAATTAAAGTGCAGCCACCTCATAAAACCTGTTGTAAACAAGTTGCTGGCAGTGAAGAAAGCACTGAACCAGGCCAACCAGGTTTAAAGAGACTTCAAAGAATTTACAAAAAAAAAAACACATTCCAGCTATCTTTACAAGAGCTCAAGAGCGGTGATTGACTTTTAAGAGTCGATAAACAGGGAATTGGTGTGTAATTTAAGGCGATTAGAGAAAAAATATATGTGGGATATAAAGTACCGTTCATCCATCAGTTTTCTATATCAGCTTTTTCCTGTACAGGTTAAATAAAGATGAAGACCATTTGATTAGAATCTTTTCAATCAATTCAACACAGATTCAAAGTGTTCATAAAACGTGGCCCTCACAATGAATTGAAAGGGCTGCAGTGTTTGGTTGGCAGAACTTCATTAAAATGGGGAGGCTTCCTGAACTGGAGTAAAACCGTACCGACTTGAGACCTAGCGGAGGCGCTCTCTGTGCCTCCAAATCCAACCTCAGCCCTTCCCAGTCAGCAGAAGACATCAATAAGTAAAGTTGTTTCATTTTGTTATTTTTCTTCCTAGCTTGGGCAGGATAAAGTAGGTTTTAGAAGTAGGACGGTGCTAAACCATCACTTTGTGCTTGAAGCACTGAACTTTTGCCGGAGACTACGAGCTTAGGTTCATGTAAAGTTTGTGAACATGGATATCACTATGTTTTTTTGTTTGTTTTTTCTTTAGCCAACTGTAGCAGCTAGAGGCTAAACCCCGCCCGTATTCCTCCAAGCGCGCCTGATGTTCCTCCCCCTTTGCTGGAGTTCCCCCAACACCGATCATGAACATTAATTATCACACGAATGTTCAATTTCTATCTATACACAACAAGTTAATCCAAAGATTTGTTCATTTCACAGAAATTGCTGGTTGCACCTGCATTCGCCATGAACCAACTGAGCAGGCGAACTAAAGGCAGTCGAGGTGATGCACTCTGAGATTCAGCAGCAGTTTAAAAGATTTCTTCAGGCCAAGTTGTCAAACTGTAATAACGTTTGATCTTGAAATGCCAACTTCAAAGAAAAGCAGGTCAACGCCAGAAGTTCTGAGCATCTGATGATGATGTGCAAACTGTGTCCACATGATGTAACATAATCTAGTGGGCATGGGCACAGGCTCACACATTTAATGATGCACAGGCCCATGGTTGTGTGAATATTTCTATAAATCAGTGAGGCTACAGCAGTGCATCACAAAAGCATGAACACTCCCACAACATTTTCACATTTTCTCACATCACACCCTAAAAATTCAATGTTTTTTTTTTCAGTTCCAGGAAATTACGTTTATTTCCACAGAACCAACTCACGATAAATTAGACCTCAAGGCACGCAGATTCTATTCATATCCAGTTATGTGTAATGAAATCAATCCAATTCATACCAATATTATACAGTACAGGACTGTCTCAGAAAATTAGAATATTGTGATAAAGTTCTTTATTTTCTGTAATGCAATTAAAAAACATGAAATGTCATACATTCTGGATTCATTACAAATCAACTGAAATATCGCAAGCGTTTTATTGTTTTAATATCGCTGATTATGGCGTACAGCTGAAGAAAACTCAAAAATCCTATCTCAAAATATTAGAATATTTCCTCAGACCAAGTAAAAAAAAAATTATAACAGCAAAACAAAATCAAACATTTGAAAATGTCCATTAATGCACTCAGTACTTGGTTGGGAATCCTTTTGCACAGATTACTGCATCAATGCGGCGTGGCATGGAGGCAATCAGCCTGTGGCATTGCTGAGGTGTTATGGATGCCCAGGATGCTTCAATAGCGGCCTTTAGCTCATTTGCATTGTTGGGTCTGGTGTCTTTCAGCTTCTTCTTCACAATACCCCACAAATTCTCCATGGGATTCAGGTCAGGGGAATTGGCAGGCCAATCAAGGACAGTAATGCCATGGTCAGTACACCAGTTACTGGTGGTTTTGGCACTGTGGGCAGGTGCCAGATCTTGGTTGTGCAGCGTTTCCTGCCACATTTCCCCCTTCCAACACACTTTTTGTGAATGTGCTTTGAAACTGCACTCTGTGAACAGCCTGCTCTTTGAGAAATTTCTTTTTGTGTCTTACCCTCCTGATGGAGGGTGTCAATGATGGTCTTCTGGACAGCAGTCAGATCAGCAGTCTTCCCCATACTTGTGATTTAGTTTACTGAACCAAGCTGAGTGTTTTTCAAGGCTCAGGAAACCCTTGCAGGTGTTTCGAGTTAATTAGACGATTCAAGTGATTAGTTGAATAGCCTACTAGTATACAGTACTTTTTCACGATATTCTAATTTTCTGAGACAGTCCTGTAATAGGGCAACATCGAAAGATGCAGGACAAACAGCCAACCAGACGCATACTCCTAAAGTCAATTTAGAGTGGCCAATTAACCTAACATGCATATTTACTGACTGTGGGTGGAAACAAGAGTACCCAGAGAGATCCCTGAGGCCAGAAACAGAACGGCTGCATTTATACTGCGGTTAAATTATACACAGGAGGACTGTTTTTACTAAGAAGTGACTGCTGAGAGTGACTATTACTGTTTATTTCTGACTAGAATGTACATTACACACTTTTAGAAAACTGAAACAACTTTTACCTTTTCCATTTAACCTTGTAATTAGTTATACTGTTTTGTCCATTTGAAGGTTGGCCTTTCAAACCACCTTTAGGTTTTAAGGGTTTACCAAAGGTTAAAAGCCCCCGCCTTGAACCAGCCCCCAGTACTGGGGGAGGAAAGTAACTTTTAAGCAAAACAAACTATTTCAATCAAATTATTTAAACAATCATATTAATAATTATATTTTTCAGATAATTTGACATTTTGGTAGATTCCACATATGTCTATGTTTAAATGGAGTTTGTAATCGCTGAAGCAAACGTAATTAGATTTAAGCATGTTATTTTGAGCACAAATTCAGGAAAAACACCCTGAGTCCCAGCCCCCACTACTGGGGATGCGTGCGTGCGTACATGTTTGTGTGTGTCTGTGTTTTGTAAAACCCCATTGGACAGGCCAAGGATAAAGTTGTAGAGAAGTTTAAAGTAGAGTTATGTAATAAAACAAATCACTGTTCGACCCATCACCTGTAAATGGAAAAGGACATATCCAAGAGGTCCATGGTAACTCTAGAGGAGCTACGGAAATCCACAGCTCAGGTGGAATAATCTGTTGACAGGACAAATATTAGGCGTGTACATCACAAATCTGGCCTTTCTGGATGAGATGCAAGAACAACGGCATTGTTAAAAGTAACTATTAATAAATTCATTTGTAGTTTGCCACAACCCAAATGGGAGACACCACAAACATTTGGAAGATGAGAGTAAAATTTGAGCTTTTTTGTCAACATGCATGTGTGACAGGAAACAGCTGTCTATCACCCTGAAGATGCCATAATCACTGTGAAACCTGGAGGTAGCAGCATCATGCCGTGTGGTTGCTGTTCAGGAAGAGAAATAGGAAAACTGGTTAGAGTTTATGGGAAGATGGTGCTAAATACAGAGCAATGCTGGGGGGTAGTGATGTTACGTGATGTGCCGAGGCTTCGAGGCGTGTGTCGAGTAATGGAGGGGGCGTTTCCGCAATGCGCGTATCGAGGCTTGCTTCATTTCGGGGAGGAGCCGAAAACGATGACGTCCGAAGCCTCGCTGGCCGGCTGTACCACGTGACTGCTTCGAGAAGTGGTTCAGATTTTGGTGCGGGGTTTGACAGCTTTAGAAACCCCACAGGCTTCATTCAAAATGTGGGTTGTTGTAGGCGAGTTGCGGTCAGTTGAGAGAGTGGATAGAGTTTTGATAGTTTGGATAGCAGAGTTTGGATAGTGGTTATTTAGTTTGAGACAGTTAGTTTGGTGTTTGGAGAGTTTAGGAGAGAGATAGATAGATAGGAGATCAGTGCTCTCAACTATCACGCATTGACCGTCACTGACTTCACACGGTCACACGCAAACATGGCATTTTTCACGCATAAAAATCCCAACGCCCATCTGGGCAGCGGACGATAAAAACTCCGCCTTCTGCTGAGCTGTTTCAGCTTCTTTCACAGCTTGTGGCCATCAGTAATTCCTGCTGCAGTTCATGTTAACAGAGCAGCAGGAAGAGCGATCAGAGTTATGAATAATTTTAGTCTTAACCAGCGGTGAAAGTGAGCCGGTAAGGTCCTGTACTACGTACGCAGGAGGGGAGGGGGTGGGGGAAGAGAGCTGCTGCCAGATATTGCCTTCATTCAGAACCAGTGATGGCTGCACTCTGGATCATAAAACAGTTCTGCTCACCAGATGCAGTTTAAAACGCTACGTCTGGTTATAAGTTGTTTTTATTAATTCTGCATTTTTTAACTACATGCACCGTATTTCTGTGCCTCAGCGCTTGCTCCTCTCCCCCCTCCTTTCCCTCGAACCCAGGGGCTTTTATCACCGTTCACCATTCAAAACGTGAATCACTACGTTTAATGTCCTCACACCCGTAGCAAAGTGTGCCAATTAAAGTCACTAGGAGAGTTATGGCTGTGTTTCATGATCTTTTGTTTTAAACAAAACAGAACCGTGGCGCTTCGGTGCGCTGCTGCCTTGCGCTTTAATTCAGGTGCGCAAAATTACGTTACTTATAATTTGGGTGCGCACTTTTAAGAGTCATTTTAAAGAACTTGTAACATCAGGAGGTTGATCGCAGACCGGTCAGCTCCTATGATCACTGTATAGGAGCCATTTACAGTTTTTATTTATGCATTTCCCCCCTAACCCTCGCACGCAGCGCACCATCGGGTAAAATCCTCCCACCTCACCGCCCAGAGCGCACTGAGGAGAGCAATAGAGATTTGTCTGGTCGACTGAGATGAGAAACCTGTTGCTGTGAAAGGTGATATAGGTTATAAACTGTTACTGTCTAGAATTGCATTGAGCTGAAAAGAGAGGAGACATCAGCAGCTGGATCGTGCGTAAAGACGCAGCGGGAACCTCTGTGTGCTTCAGTGTTGCTGAGGGGAAAATGTGGGACCGTATAGTACTGGGATAATCATTGGTCACAGTACCCCAATCTGTACATACTTGCACTTATTTATTTATGCACCCCGGCATCATCTGTGCCATGTGAGCGTGTCTTTTCAAAGGCTGGAGAAGTAGTATCAAAAAAGAGAAATCATTTGAAACCAAAAACTGTGGAGAAATTGTTGTTTCTTAGTAAAAATGCATGAAATAATCCAAGTTACACAAGCATTAGCCTATTCATTACCCCCTGCCTAGTTCCACAAGCACTTTCATTGTCCCCTGATTAAGCCCATGCCATTTTTCTAGAGTCACAGAAAAACATTATTACACACCATGCCATATCACGTCACTACTATTTTGGGAATAATTACACACAGAGAATACATTCAATGTTTTATTATACACATGTGTATACAAAATTTATGTAGACAAATTATTTCGTCCTACACCTTTTGTGAAGTCATTCCCAAGAGTCATAATAGACAAAAATTCAATGCATCACACGTGTTAAGATACAGCTGGCTGTGATTATACACCTGGCCAGTAGGTGGTGTCGTGTGCACATGAAGCATCAAGAAATGAACCCTTTCTCGAACCAGTTGGCTCAAGTGGTTCAATGCCTCATGAGGCTTCATCTCACTATCACTACTGGGGGGAAAACCTATTAGAGGCAGTGAAAGACTTCAGTGTCATGATCTGGCCTGACTGCTACCTGCATTTTACTACACATACCCTGCTCCATTGTCATCTGCGTTATTCACCGCACCTGTGAGCCTACCTCTCCGCTGCCCCGCATTCAAGCTCTTCTTCTTCTTCTTCTTCTTCTTCTTGTACCCTGTTTAAATTAAAGCCACCCCAAACGAATAACTCTCTGCACTGGCTTTTACAGGAGCCTTTAATCTGTGGGTCCAGGCTGGACGTGTGTGACGGCGCGGGACCAGGGCTGTCGGAGGCGCTGCGCCGAACCAAGACCATAACCGTGAAACAGCTGGTGGAGACTGCAGGACCGTCCCTCTCCAACGTCGAGGCCTTGGGTTCCGTGATGGGGGTACGGTCTGCCAGGCTGGTGCAGCGCTTCCTGGACCTCCTGAGGGGAAAGCTGTCGGCCAAGGAGAGGAGCCTCCTCCATGCCTACTGTGAGGGACAGAGTCAACCAGACCCAACGGACTCCTTTCCTGGCCTGATCCTGGATCCTGGGTTCCCGGAGAGAAGTGGACCTCTGCTCTCCAGCCTGGACCCACAGAAGATGGTTTTATCCACTATGGACCAGAAAACTGTTTATAGAGTCTGCTCTAAAGTGATGAATCAAAGACACCTCGAGAACCGCGCAGTCTGTGTATGGACTGATAGACTTGCTGGTAGAGCACCCCAGTGGAGGACTTTATATAAGCCTCCAATTAAAAAGAGAACTGGTGATCTCCAATGGAGGATTTTACACGGTGCCATCGCCACAAACTCGTTTTTATCGGTTATTAATCGGGCTGTTTTAAATGAGTGTCCTTTCTGCAGTCTGTCTGAGAACGTTTTTCATGTTTTTACGGACTGTAACAGACTAAAGACCATTTTTAGGCTTTTAACAAATGTTTTTAGTCTTTTTGGCACGGTTTTTACTACTTCTTTATTTATTGGAGGAGTGTGTCAAAATAAAAGTAACAAGCCAAAGGCTAGACTTTTAAACTTTTTAATCAGTGAGTCAAAGATGGCCATTTATTTGTCCCGTAGAGACAGACTGCAGGGAGGACCTCACCTTGATGCTGTGGCTCTGTGGAAGTGCAACGTTAAAGCCAGAATTAGGCTGGAGTTTCACTTCCACAGAGCCACGCAGAACATGGAGGATTTTATGCAGTTGTGGGGTTTTAAAAAGATTTTATGTGAAGTGTCTGAAAGAAAAGAACTTCAATTTAACAAGCTTCTTATTTAAGAATTTTATGTAAATGACACTTGGTTTTAACTCAATTGTTTAATTGTTTGGCCTTTTGTAATTAAAGTTTTGTTAAAAGTCAAAAGTCTTCTTCTTCTTCTTCTTCTTCTTCTTGTTTTATGGCAGTTGGCAAGCAACTTAATGATGTGCATTACCGCCATCTACTAGAGCGGAGTGTGGATCGGGATGCTATGTATATATTCTCCCACCAAAAAATAAATATAAATAAATAATAATAATAATAATAATAATAATAATAATAATAATAATAATTACATAAATAAACTTATATCCTTTCTATCAGTTTCGTTTTCTTAAGGTAGTTTATCAAATAACAAAAATACTCAGAAGTAGAAATTTTTCCCAAAATATCTTGTAAATTTAACTGTAATTTATTTTCTTGTAATCGACTTAATAATTCCCTTCTCTCCATAGAATATTTATAACAAAACAACAAAACATGCTCCACCGTCTCCTCTTGATAACAAAAATCACAACCTCCTGTTGGACGTTTTCCCATTTTAAATAAGTTTCCATTTAACCCTGTATGTCTGAAACGTAATCTGGATATAATTGTTTCCTCTTTTCTATTCCTTCCTGTTCTCCTCATTGCACCAACTTTTCTTTGAATACTATAAAGCCACCTTCCATTAATAACTGAATCTCTAATAAAAGGTCTGATCTACTAGTAGAATGATTATTTTTTAATGAATATAATGATGAACTTGAATCAGAACAAATTATACTTCCTCAATCCACTCTAAGGCCAGAATGATTCCCATCATCTCTCCTGTATAAACTGACACTCCATATCGTAATTCTTTTACATTTCTTAATATTAAATTCTGGGACAATGAATGACACCCCATTATTGCTATTTGAGTTTTTTGAAGCATCTGTAAAAATGTGGATATATCCATAATAGTCGCATTCAAGCTCATCCCATACACCTGTTCTTCTCACGATCGCTGCAGGCAGTCAGGCATGCTAGATCATTGAAAGCTTCAGGTGAGTAGATATCCAGCGTTACTTTACATGTCTGCCTCCCTTGTCTCAACCTTCATCACATATCTTGGATTTCCCTGCCTGCCATGCCTCATCTACAAAGCTTCTGTTTTCTGGACTTCAACTTGGACCCTGGACCACGACAACGAGCCTTTCCTAGTCCCTGAATTTGTTTGCCTATCTCTGCTCTGCTGTGCATGACCCAAGCCTGTCCCCTGGACTTTGATACAGCTTCTGCAGTCCTGCCTGTCATCCCTGCGGTGAGTAAACCAGCTATCTTCACTGCCAGATCTCCTGCTTACTCCTGCAGAGGTTTCAAGCCTGCACTAAGTTTCTGGTTTCTATTAATAAAACGTTTTTAAACACAGCACTGTGTCTGGCTCGAATTTCAGATTCCTGCCCTTTCAGGCTCTTGACATTGAGACTGGGGCGGTTATCCTTCCGGCAGGACAGGGACCTTAAATCAAATAGGAATCTGTGGCAATTTTAAAAATAGCAGTTCACAGAGATTCTTCATCCAGTTGGACTGAGTTGGAACTATTTTGCAGAGAAGAGTGGGCAGAAAATGTTGTCTGTAAATGTACAAAGCTGGTAAAGACGTTACTGAACACCAAAAGACTTGCGGTTGTAATCACAATGACAGGTAGTTCTCCTGAGTATTGACTCCATTCCACACTTTTCAGATTTTTATTTACAAAATGTTTGGGAAATCATTTATCATGTTCCTTTCGATTCCCAACTACGCTATTTTGTGTGTTATGACTACATCTGCAAGGTGCTGTACATGAATTCAGTGGAGAGAGAAAAGGCTGAAGGTTCTGGCAAAGGGAATGTCTAACACAGTTCCAGCTGATTGCTAGGAGTGTGTGTAATTGTTGCACTATGCATGTGCTTTTGATTGTCTGTGTGAGAGCATCGGGTGATACTGTTCATTTTGGTTTTAGCTATAGTTGCTGGCTTTCTGGAGCAGCTCTGTGGCAATAAAATTGATAAATGTGGAACTAAATCCAGCATGAAATGAAGACGATACTAGACTGACTATGTTCTTGCTTTATATTCCCATCTGCAGTCAGCTATGAAAAGCTATCTGGTCTTCATTGTTTCTTTCAAAATCCCTTTCTTGTTCTCAACCGTTTCTAATTTAATTCACAATTTGTATACTGAAGTAAAATACCAGAATCTATTACACTAGAACATTGTTTGGTGTTATGGGGTTTACTCCATGAACACTCCAAAAAATAAGATTACACATATCTGCAGCCTTTCATTTCAACAGAAGTGGCCTCAGAGAAAGTTGAACATTTCAATGTGTTCTTACTGAAGCCCTGTGCAGACATCAGAGGTTTGGAAAAAGTAACTTCTCTCTATCCAGACTGCTCCAGACTTTTTTTGCTTTCAAATCTCATGACAGCAGATGTCATTCACATTTGGAGAAAAGGTTAAAGGTTGGATGTGTTTCATTAGAGTTGACTGTGGAGGATTTAAATAAAATCAATATCATTTTACATGTCAGTTTTGAAGTCATGTTTAAAGCCTAAATCATGTATTTTAGAATCATAAAGCATATAAATATTGAAATGATAGAGCATAACCAAGTAATTTTAAAAGCTCTATGGATGTAAAGAGGTAGAGAGAACAGATACCTCCACATCCAAAAACAGCCAAGGTTATTTGCATTGCGCCTTTCAGCAATGAGGCAATTCAAAGTGCTTTACGTGATGAAAATATAAGGTAGACGCATAAAAAAGGACACTGCAGTGACAACAACAAAGGATAGAAAAATTGACTATAGACTGAAATTAATGATGTTTGAGTTAACAGTAAAAAAAAAAGGTCAAAGGCTTCCAGTAACAAACCCAGAAAGCTTGGTTACACCATGAATTGAATGCGGCTGCCATCAGACTTCTGTCTGAGTGGTTCAAGACCCCAAAGCAAGATGCACGTGCATATAACAGAAGACATTACACAGCAGTGCACTGTTTGCACTGAAACAAAAACACGAATACTGGAGTCTCTGTGTTATTATGTACTTGCTGCAATAGGAGCCGACAATATTAAGGCCACATCGTAACAAGAAGAAGAAAGGGAAGAAAGCCAAACTTGGGATAGAGTTACAAGTAAAGAAGAGGGAGAGCTGCTCATCTTTATCTTTTCAAACTCTCTTTAGAAGCAGTTTAACAAATTGCACACAGACTCTCGGGTTCTTTTGTGAAGAGTACCTCAACCTAGCTGCTTGACTGCAAAAGTGATTCAGCAAATTCACTTTCTTATCATGGAGTTTTGAAAGGAGTGTTTTTATGTTGGGTTTCCCACAAACATACTCTCCAATACAGGGTGTGTAACAAGCAAGTACAGTCATGGTAAAAGCAAACAACACCCTCTCTCTAGTCTAATCTTTTAGACACCAGGGCATAAAAATGTCCTCCATTTAAAGGCATACTATGCAACATTTTTCAGTTAATTAATGTGTTCCATACCGTTTTGGATGATTAAATGAGTCATTTCAGGTTGAACAAAGGTTTTCTTGGCCACCCTGGTGGTCTGTGGGGGAAATACCGCACTTGCAATTGCAGGAGCCCTCGGCCCGCGCCCACAGGCTCAGAATCTCGTGCAAGATCACGAGAGTCGGTCTTGCTTTACGGCGAGAACTGCTACACGCCCCCAGTGAAACGCATGCTCGGTGCTAGCGCAGTGGCGATATCTGTGCAGTTATCATGGCGGAACCGGCGATAAAACAGCGAAAGCCCATGTCGAAGCAGGCAAGAAAGAGGAAAAGGGCTCTGGACAGAAAGAGGAGTCCTACACGGGTGAACATCGGGGAAGCTTTTTCCGAATGGCGAGAGCTAAAAGAGAAAGAAGGCTGCAAGGCTGACGCGGACCTCGCGTTTCTGCTGATGCGATTGTAAGTAACATTGGAATGGTTACTCTCTCTCTGTGTGCATGTTCATACTTTCACTGTGTTAAGCCGGGCATACACTGTACGAGTTTTTCAGTCGTGGTACTTATATACATCTCAAACTGTGCGACGGAACCGCAGGGTTTAAAAGTTCACCGCTCATCTGTGTGCTGATCTGTGTTCTCAAACTGTACCGCGCGACGCTCGGACGCGGCTTGGGAGGCACCGGGCGTCGGGGGGAACGGAGGGGAGAGGGAAAAGACGAGACGCCCCGGCGGCCGCGGGGCATACGGAAACAGACGGCCAGCGCGTCGCGCGGACCGGGACCCTCGCCCTCCCCAACCCCCCCGCGAGCCGACGTCCGGGCCCAGCGGGTCCCGGGCCAGGCGGAGGTCGCTTCGGGGACGCCCGCTCCCCTCACTCCACTGGCGGGGACGGAGAGGAGGGGAGGGCGCCCCCTCGTAGCTCTGCTTGAACAGCAGGATGGTGATTCGTTGCGTTCGCCTGTCTGCTAAGCTCAAAACAACCGCACCTGGCTTGACGGAGAAACCATTAGAACAGCTGAGCATCTTTACGACAGTGCACTTTTACTTTCGCCCTCAACCCCGGTTGCATAGTTTACCTTTAACCCTGGCTGTACAAAATCAGAAAATACATCCTTTAATGCAGCGGTTCTGAAACTTTCCGTTGCCAGGGACCCCTTAGCGGTGGTAACATTTTTCAAAGGACCCCTTTAAATTCCTAATGCTGATGGTATTTTTAAACGTGCAAACATTAATACACTGATACACAGATCAGTAGGCAACTTGGGGTTAAGTGCCTTGCCCAGGGGCACATTGACATGTGACAGAGGGAAGGTGGAATCAAACCCACAACGTTCCGATTGCAAGATGACTAACCACTGAGCCATAGTTGCTCAGGGGTGTCCTTAGTTTGTCCAGATATTTTCACCCAGGATTATTTCACAGACAAAGTGCGGAATCTGTTGCGTTGTTTGCAAGGTTAGTCTTTATTGTTACCTGGTAAAAATAAGGTAATTTTTATCCTAGCCGGATGTGTAAAACCCTAAAATCGATATAGAATGTTTTGTTTCGGTTTACTGTTACTTAACAGCAATGGTAGCATTTTACAGATTAGTAAAGCTCTCGGGGCGAATCTAACCTCACTGTAGAGCCACAACAGAGGGGGTGAATACTTCTGTGAGGTTTGAGAGTCAGAATTTGAATGAACTTCAGGTTAAGTAGATTATACTTTTTCCACTAAAAGGGTAACTATGTCAATACTGAAACAAGTACAAGGAGTCAAGTTTTCTTAGCATTTCTGTTAAGCAACGGGCTCTTTGATCCAACTTTCACATTATCCAAAATGAAAAACTTCACCATGATATACGCCACACCTACTAACACACGTGTCTGCGTGCCAACAGCTGAGGCAGCAGCTTTTTTCCAAAGCCCTGGATTTGAGTTCATGTGAGCCTCCACAGCTTGTCTCTGAGCTCGGCCACTGAGGCGGAGCCTCGATGTCAAATGATGAAGACACAGCAGACAGCCGACATGTTAACCAAACAGCACCACCTCACCTCACCTGAGTGTCTGACTGGGAGCTGCAGACACGGTCAAAGCTACAGTTTGTACGGCACGTAAAGTGGTAATCAATTATTATGAAAATGAGCTATCTGTTGATTATAATGTATCAGGCAGCATCCTTAAAGATCATCATGCTATAAGATGAAATAACTGTAGGCAACCAATGTTTTCAACATACCAGAAATCCTGAGCAGAAGCCCTCATTTTCCCCTAAGACATGAATCAGCAACCTTTACAATCTGAATGGCTATTTTGAAGGTTTGGAGGAAATAAAACATGTTTGGAGACGCAAAAATATGACTATCTGTAAAAAAAAAAAAGCTAGCTTCTAAAGTTCTATGCCTGCAATTTTGGTATGTTCAGTATTCAGTATTTTATTTCTGTTTAGAGATCAGAACAAAGAAACTTCCACAAAGAGAGAACGAAAACCTTTTGCTGAATGGAACATATGAAAAAGAGTAAAAAAAAACCTGACAAAACAGTGACTTGATTAGAAACTAGATGATCTCTTCTATCGTTAGCGTCATTATATTGTGCAAATTCGTAGCAATACGACCTAAAGAGCCAGATCTAGTCCTGGAGCCACAGACTGCAGAACCCCGACCTTGACACGTTTGAGAATAATTAAACAGTTTATTTCCACCGTCAGTCGAAAGCTCGGTTTAGCTGGTAGACCCAGTTGCTGCAGTGACAGGTGTGGAGTAGCTGAAGTGTAATTTACCCAAACCAGTATATGATGCTGAAATGCACGGCAAATACACCAATAACTTTATAGGGTAAAAACTTGACATGTGTGCAATTTCTTTTTATGAAGTTATTAATTGTTTTTAATAGAGAGTCAGTTGCATTATAGTGGATGGACATTAATGGGCTGACTGTTCTGTGTACCACAAGACGAAAATAAGACTACCAAGACTCTGGGAGGCAATGAAAAGGAGAAAATGAATAGTCAATGTGGGTCAAAGAAAGGAAAAAAGTATGTGAACAAAACTCCGTGAACTTTGGGGTGATTGGGGATATTGAGGAAGAGTAGTTGTCTCGTAATCCAAAACTTGTGGGTTCGATTCCAGCTTCCTCTTGTCACATGTTGATAGGCCCCTGGGCAAGGCACTTAACCCCAAGTTGCCTACTGATCTGCGTAGACCAGACTGACTGATCTAAGCCACATTCACGTGTGGTTCAAGTGTAAAGCGCATTGAGTGGTTGGTTAGACTAGAAAAGCACTATATAAAGTCAGTCCATTTACGGTACTTATACTGAATAGCAAACTCAGATGGAGTTTTATTTCTGTAGTTCACGCAAGCACATGTATACACATGCATGTGTCTCAGACAGATAAATCACCCATTCAAATCTTACATAAAGCCTGTCTCCTGCCAAAGAGCCGCTCCAATTACTGTCTACTGATTACAGGTATTATTCCAATCTTTTCTGGTCTTTGTGGAGGTACATTATGTCTGCAGGGAGCGACAGACACACACAATGCATACACAGCACACATATGAGTGCTGCTTGTTATTATAGCTCGGCCACACTCACACAGGACTCTGTCAGTACGGGGTGGAAAAAGCTCAATCGGCAAATGATCAAACTTTATCTGTTCTAATGTATTTGCTGCACGTGTCTGTGTTTTCAAAGGTGCGCCTAATTTGGATTTTGATGGTCTTGACCCCCCACCCCTGTTCAATTAACTATTCGGGCTGCTATTTTCATGGATGTGCAACGTAGCAGGATTGTAGACATAAACCTCTCCAAAACTTCATCATCAAGTTGTTGACATTTCTGTTTCTTTACTTGTCTTAAAACAGTGACGCGCGTGCATGTTTAAATGCACAGTGAAATGAACTGTGTTTAAACTGTTGAAGATTCCTCATAATAATGTCAATAGTGTCCTTCAGAATCCTTTTTACACTTAGCAGAAAAATTTCTCAAACATCAACTAAAAGCAGTGTGCAAATGGGATTATAATAAAGAGCTGTTTATAAAAGGAGCTTTAACATTGTACATCTTTTTTCTGCCTTTGCTTTAAGAGCATTATGAGAAAATGTGAACAAATGACCAATATCTTGTCCCCACTGTGTTTCTGGAAGCTCACTAGGTTTTGGAAAGCTGATTTAATGTTCTAACCTCAGTTTGTCTAAAACATGCAAAGCTTCATCAATTATTTCCAAAGACTACCTGAGTGCACACGTGGCAGAGTTTTTGGTAAACACCTACCTTGGTCGGCTGAGGATCTTTACACAGGGAGTGTTTTGGAGAAACTGAACGCCAGTTTCTGCCCTCTCAGGTTTAATGTGACTACAACATGTCCTCTTTTTGGCTCCAATTAACTGTGTGTGGACAAAATTGACCAAGAAAAGCTGTTTTCCTGCTCTGTAAACAAAGTGATTTCCCTTGGACGTTGTAATTATTTATGACAATTATTGCAGCATGTTGCTGTGCTGTCATCGGGGCCCACACAGAACGCTGCAGGTTTTACTTTAGCTGTGTGTGTCCTGAAATAAGCTGTGGGTCTGAACTGACTTGACAGTTCAGTCCAAATCCCATCCTTACATCAGTTCATTTCAGAATGATTTATTTTAAAGTTTAAAATGACAATGCCAAAAAAAGGTTTTGATCTTTCTCCTGAATAAGGCGCTTCTCTACCTGCTTATAACACAGCTAACTGTGGACGTGACAGACTGACACCAGCGACAGACTTCTGTCTGCAGATGGAACTCTTGAAACAATAAGGCAGCTTACCTCAAACTCAAAGGTCTCATCAAACATTGGCTCGTCCTGATTCTGAGCGGCAGTGCGTGTCCGCTGCTCAGCACAGTCAGCCGGGACGCCGTGCAGCTCCAACACAACGTACGGGTCAATGACCTCCCCCTTGGCCCCTGACCCCTGAGGCTTGGGCAGGTTGTGGGCACTGATCACCTGCACAACAAAACGCAGAGCAACTCATGTTAAGTTCATCGGCCAAAGTGTCTGAAGAAAGTTATTCAAACTATCAGGATGACATCTGGTAATAGCATGAGCATTTAA
This sequence comes from Fundulus diaphanus, assembly GCA_037039145.1. Classification (NCBI taxonomy): domain Eukaryota; kingdom Metazoa; phylum Chordata; class Actinopteri; order Cyprinodontiformes; family Fundulidae; genus Fundulus; species Fundulus diaphanus. The sequence continues at coordinate 10,812,812 of CM073132.1, forward strand.
GTGCAAGTACGACAGCAGAAAAGTCAGAGGATGTTTGTATAGCAGGGATTTAAAGTTAAAGGGCAGGCTCCTTAAATATTTGCATTTGCTCAAATTAAATTCAAGTTGACGCATCAAAAAGTAAAGAATGGATAACAACTGGAAAATTTTATATGATACTAAATTGATTGTAAATTATCATTAAAGCAGCACTGTGTAACTTTAGCCACTAGGGGGCACTAGACCTGTAATTTCAGCTTTAGCGCCACTGAAGGCCACTGGCAAAACTGTACTGTTACAAAATTAAATCAGTCTCCCTCAGTGTTTTGGAATCTCACAGCAGACCATTTTGGACCAGCAGACTGAGAACTAATACTCATAAAGACAAGGCCATATTCACCCCTCTAGATTATCCTTAGTCTCCCACTGAAACGGATAGAGAGAAGACTAGGCAGAGCCAGGGAGAGAGGGGGAGGGAGAGGGAGAGGGAGGGGGAGCTCCGTGGAAGAGAAGGACAGGGTAGACAACAGGCTCCATCATCTGATTATGAAAGGCTGCAGGAACTTCAACAGAGGAGAAGGGCTGACATGCAGGTTTGTGAACTATATTTATTGGATTTTGGAATAATAACCATGGCCATGACAAACTTTGACTCGTGGATGAGAAAAGTAGAAGCATGCAAGGTTAGCTATCATGTTTAAGAGCAGCTCAGACTGCTATAAAGTCTCGCTCACATGACCCATTCAGAGCCAGAGCCGCACCTCTCAAGTTATATAAGCGAGTTTTGACGAGGGCAGCCTGCACTGAGCATCAACATGCGCCAAGTGCTGTATATTGAGCTAAAAAATCATTTTATATCTCAAATCAAGCCAATTGGGTCAAAACTTATACGGTACTGCTTTAAGTGTTAGTGTTAAAAAGTTGTCTATTAAAGGCAGAATTGTAGAAAAAAAGAGCAGCTTCTGGACCTTAATGCGCAGAGTCTGAGGTGGGACTCCTGGGACGCAGCCATGGGTGTGGGCACTGAAATATGACACCTCGTCCCTCATCACAGCTGGCCGGAGGACATAACCACACCCTCCGTTCTGTGAGAAGCGGCCTCGATGAAGGTCCAGCATGGCGCCTGGAGTCTGCTGGTTTAAGGCTACTAGCTGGACCCCTCCTTTCCAATAACCTTGGGGGTTGGGGTTGCTGGAGTCCAGACGCACTGAGCTGGGTCGGACCCTGGTTAGAGTGCGCTTGGTGAACATAACCAGGTCCTCAGGGCTTTCGCTTGTCAGTCGACCAGCCTCTCCTTCGCCCAGGGAGCACATTGTCCAGTAAGGTGTCTCTGGAGGAATGGGCGAGCCGGGAGAGGAAGGGCTGCTGGGAGGTGATTGCTGCTGACTCTGCTTGAAACTTCCCCTCTGAGAATAGAAGCTGCGGCTGCTGGTCCGAATAATGGCCACCAGGTCTGACAGCTCTTTGTGGAGACTGAGCTTTCTGGGCTGAGAAGGAGGAGGTACAACTAAGACCACACCGAGTTCCTCCTCTCCAGGAATGGTCATTCTTCTTCCTGCCAAGGGTCCCCCTCCTCCTATCTCCTCATCCTCCTCAGATACCTCCCCATCAGAGCCCTCCTCGTCTGGAGGGAGCTTCTTCCCTACAATAAGGATCCTCCCTTTCAGCTGCTCAGGGGAGGGGAGAGTGGTTGCCCGCCCTCCCAGGCTTACATGAAGGGCCTCAGGTTTGTAAAGCCGGGATCCAAACACCTTCTTTAGGTGGTGTGCCATGGTACGCTGCTGACCCGGTGTGCACCGGTGACACAAGTACAATAAGAGTGGATACTGAGACGTCAGGAAGGCATATTTATTGACCACCTCCAGTGCAGAGCGGATGGTAACGGGTGCATGGTGGTGGTGATGATGGTGATGATGGTGGCGAGAGATATCAGGCCCATAGTCAACTCCAAGCAGAGGCTCGCCCTCAGGGCCATCAGTCACACCCAGCTCCAGGCACCGGCAGCCGGACTGCAGAGCCTTGATCAGCCCCCCGAGGTCTGCTCTGCCGTGGACCTGGTCATCCAGCAGGTAGGAGCGGTATGAAGTACTGGAGGAAAAATACACAACAGGAAGTCAGAAACGGAAGCAAATCATTCCCAGTTTTTAGTGTTAATGATATTTCAAAAATAACTATTGTGGTTTTCTGCAAATTCTCAAATTTTCTGTACACCTCCAAGACCAGATTGTGTGAAAGCAGAGCTCTGACAAAAATGTTTGGTTGTATTGTAGATCCTGTAAAGAGCCGTGGTCTCCATTAAGTGGAAATTAAGCGTGGCACCAGGAGGACCCTCCTTAGATCTAAGTGCCAGACCCAAATGAGTGATCAGGAACAGGGGCCTTGATCAAGGAGGCGACCAAAAATCCAATACTCGTGAGGCAAAGCTCCAATGTTCCCTTGTGGAGACATTAGAACCACTCAGAAGATTAGCTATTGCAAATGTACACCCCAAGCAGGCCTCACTCAAAGGCAGGTCCCAGCCGGGTAGAATTTTGCCAAAAGGCACCTTGGAAATTGTCAGAGTGAGAGCAACAAAATTCCCTGGTCTGATGAAACCAAAACAGATTCCTTTGACTGGAACAGAAAGACAGGCTCATCAACTGGCTCCCACCACATTCACTATAAAATATGGTAGTGTCATCATTGTGCTGTGGGGATGTATTCCTGTGGAAGGCATAGCATGACCAGCCATCACAGAGAGTAAAACAATAGAAGCCAAATATAAAGAGATTCATTCAGAAAACCAGCTCCAGAGCGCTCAGAAGCTTTGCCTAGGGTGGCAAGTCACCATTCAATCAAGGATTGTCTTCAGAAGTTCTGTGAAGCCCCAGACAACTTCTGAATGGATGTCCTTAAAAATGGCTGTCTAATAACTTTGCCCGTTTAACCTGACTGAGCTTTAGAACATCTGCAGAGAACAACAGGAGAAAATATTCCAAAACAGGTACCAATCTTGTTGAGACAAAGCCAAGCTGACTATCAGGGACTGCAGCCAAAACTGCTTCAATTACATTTTAAACCGTGGATGTGAATCCCAAATAATGTACACATTATTTTTTACATTTTTGATATATTTGCGCAAATGCCAATATGGGATATTTTGTTTTATATTTTTTTTAAATAAAACAATACTCAGATCAGTGTTATAATGGGTCTGAAATGTAGCTGGCACTTTATGCCATGTTTCACAGTTTGATGTCACATCAAGTGTGACCGTAACTTCAGACAATGAAAAAGAAAATACTTTCAGAGGGTACAGCCATCTGACATATCAATATAACCACAAGCAGCACATTTTCTCCAACCATGCTGTGTTGATCCCTTCAGTATTTCTTTGCACTTTTCAACTAAAGACAAATCATCAAGAATCTAGGCTGCCTTGCTAAAGTATTCATACCCTTTGAACTTTCCCACCTGTATCACATTACAACTACAAACTTCAATTTATTTTATTGGAATTTTATGTAACAGTCCAATAAAAAGTAGCACTTATATAAAGGGAAATGAGTAAGGCATAAAGTTGTACAATTTTTCCATTGGTAAAAATGTTCTAAGTATTCAGCTCTCCTGAAACTTTGCACCTCTGTGCATGTAAAGGGCGAGTGGAGCCAGTCTGGATCCCTGACCAAGACCCTTAGCCCTAGAACTCCCTGCGCACCACACAGTGTCAGCCCACTGCTCCCTAAGGGATGGGTTCAATGCAGAGGAAAAACATTGTCAGATTGTGCAAAGTTGCAATGGCAAATAAATGATGATTGCTTTGATTATTATAATAAAGACTGACATTTTTGCCCACTCTGCAAAAATCTCTCTGTTTTGGTCAGACTGAATGGAAAGTGCCTGTCAATATTCATTTTTAAGTATTGACCCACATTCTTAATTGGATATGGTCCTTTACGTTGACTGGTCCATTCTAACACATGAATAATCTTTCCTCCAAAGCATCCCATTATAGCTCTGCCCGTATGTTTAGTGTTGCCGTCTTGCAGAAAGGTGGGGACCTGCCCCACTCCCAATTCTTTTGTAGTTTCTAACAGGTTTTCATCCAGGATTACTGTAGAAGGCCTCTCCACAGCCACCCCATGTTTCATTTTGCGGATAATGTGTTGAGGATAATGCACAGAGTTAGCTTTTCTCCATACATAGAGTTTTAAATGTGGTCTAAATATTTCCATTGTCGTTTATTATTATGTGAAGTCAAGTGGTCACACTGGATTATATTTAGGACTACGGTTTTGTTCATGTTTCCTAGGATACACAGGGAAAACAAGTCCTTCAACAGGCTGTCAAGGGTTTTATTTACCAGAAAGGGAACATGTAGCTCCACCACTCCTTGAGCTCCACAGGTTACCTGTGGCTTTATGACTACAAGTTCTCTGGCTCTGCAAACCCTAAACTGTCTGAACCAAGTCAATCTGGTTTACGCTTCTTTTGGATCTCTTTGTTTCTCTCAGGAATATCACCTTGTTTTTTCATCCCGACAAAGACACCATTCTATTCTGGTATTTTGGAAAACAATCCAGTCATACAACACCTGTTCTCTAAACTTCTCTCACAATTTTATTTTACATTTCCCTAAGTGTCCTTCTTGGAGGCTGTCCAGTAAAAAGATTGCACAAATCCAGAGAGTAGTTTTACGGGCCCTTTCACAAGAGAGTGAAAATATTTCCCTTCTTTACCCGACTGTGCTGTGAAGCTTCATCTTTTGCCAGAGTGCTTCACTGATTCAGAAGTGGCTTCAAATGACCTAACATAGCGTGTAATGTAAAACTGGCACAATATGTGCAAGTTAATGTGCATATTGGTTTCAAATGTTGTATTTGGTGGTGGCTTGCACACAGCAGCTAGTAAGCAGAACCATCTGGCTGATATACGTAGCAAGCAGCCACTGAATGAACTCAGCGCAATGTCATGTGGGGAAATTTTGGGGCAGTACATGTGCTAATAATATGTGCTTATGGGATATTATCTTTAATAATAAACTCAAGTACTTAACTTAAAGCATGAGCTTGCCAAATATCTACTGAACCTGAGCTTAATGTAGCATGATGCTCGGCTCTGTGAAATTCCACTCCAAGTGTAACGTGATTCGTAGGAATCAGGTGATCCTTGCATATGCAGATAACAGGGTGAGCACGCTTAGGCTTGTGAAAAGTGAAAACAATTCCATGTGTGGACCAAAAATAGAAAGCCTACACATGCATACATTACTAAACTCCAGCTGTGGTGCGTGCATGTGTTCAGACTGATTGGTGTTTGAACTGCATTGACACCCAAAATTACAAAAAAAATTTACATTTTTTTCTAATTTGTAAACCATGTAATATACACAGCTGCAGAGCTTTTGAGCCTATTTTACTTTCCATCTACACTCACTGGCCACTTACACCTTTTGCCTTCAGGACTGCCTTAATCCTTTGTGGCATAGATTCAACAAGGTACTGGGTACTTCCAAGGTACTTCCTCAGAGAGTTTGGTCCATATTATGATAGCATCACGCGGATGCTGCAGATTTGTCGGCTCCACATCCATGATGAGAATCTCCTGTTTCACCACATCCCAAAGGTGCTCTATTGGATTAAGATCTGGTGACTGTGGAGGCCATTTGAGCACAGTGAACTCATTGTCATGTTCAAGAAACCAGTCTGAGATGATTCGTGCTTTATGACATCGTGACATGGTTATCCTGCTGGAAGTAGCCATCAGAAGATAGGTACACTGTGGTCATGAAGGGATGGACATGGTTAGCAACAATACTCAGGTAGGCTGTGGCGTTGACACAATGATCAATTGGTACTAAGGGGCCCAAAGAGTGCCAAGAAAATATCCCCCACACCATTACACCACCACCACCAGCCTAAACCATTGATACAAGGCAGGATGGATCCATGCTTTCATGTTGTTGACGCCAAATTCTGACCCTACGATCCGAATGTCGCAGCAAAAATCGAGCTGGCAACGTTTTGCCAATCTTCTATTGTCCAACTTTGGTGAGCCTGTGCGAATTGTAGCCTCAGTTTCCTGTTCTTAGCTGACAGGAGTGGCACCCGGTGTGGTCTTCTGCTGCTGTAGCCTATCCGCCCGAAGGTTCAAGGTGTTGTGCGTTCAGAGAGGCTCTTCTGCATACCTTGGTTGTAACAAGTGGTTATTTGAGTTACTGTTGCCTTTCTATCAGATCGAACCAGTCTGGCCATTCTCCTCTGACCTCTGGGGTCAACAAGACATTTGCGCCCACAGAACTGCCCCTCACTGGATATTCTCTCTTTTTTGGACCATTCTCTGTAAACTCTAGAGACGGTTGTGTATGAAAATCCCAGTAGATCAGCAGTTTCTGAAATACTCAGACCAGCCGTCTGGCACCAACAACCCTGCCATGTTCACTTAAATCACCTTTCTTCCCCATTCTGATGCTCGGTTTGAACTGCAGCAGATCGTCTTGACCATTTCAATGACAATGCCTAAATGCATTGAGTTGCTGCCATGTGATTGGCTGATTAGAAATTTGCAATAATGAGCAGTTGGACAGGTGTACCAAATAAAGTGGCTGGTGAGTGTATAGTCATAACAATAATAATCAATCTTTATTTGTCATTACAACTTTGTACATTCCAATGAAACATGTCCTCTGCACAAAACCCATCCCTTAGGGACCGGTGGGCTGCCACTGGGCAGCGCCTGGGGAGCATTCTGGGGCTTAGGGTCTTGCTCAGGGACTCAGAGTGGCAGTCTGCGGGGTTCAAGCCAGGGAACTTGCGTCCTTCCCGGGAAGCAAGTGCCCTGCTCTGACCACTATGCCACAACTTCACCTTTAAAAACTGTCTCAACTTCTGTTCACATACAGGGCCTTGTTTATATAAACAAATATTCCCGTCACTATTAGTGTCAGTCTTTGTGGAAGTGTTATGCACATACTGCTTGTAAACACGTAGGGAAAACTGTTAGTATTTCAAAATTACCTTTACATTTTAAAACATTGGGTAAGTTAATTAGCATTTTGGCCAAAGTTATTAAGAGCCATGTGGGAGGATCTAAAGAACCACATGCCACTCTGGAGCCCTACATTGCTTTGACCTAGACAGTCAGGCCAAACAAGGAGAGCATTAATTAGGAAAGTAGTTAAGAGGTCCATGGTAACTTGGGGGGAGCTGTAGAGATCCACAGCTCAGGCTGGACATTTGGTGACTGTACAGCTATTAGTTTTGCACTCAGCAAATCCTATGATTAACAAGGAATGGGAAGAAAAAAACATTGTTAAAAGACAAACCTAAAATGTACTTTTTAAAGATGGTGGAGACATACCTCAAAACCCTTTCAGCAGTAAATGCAGTGAAAGGGAGTTCTAGCTATTGACTCTGCAAGCTATTGACTCTGGTGAGCAATTGCATACCACAGTTTCCATATCTTGTTTTTTTCTATTTAAACCATTTGTACTTTTCTCTTCAAATTATAATTATGCATAACTTTTCGTTGGTCTATGATATAAAAACGTTGTGAAAAAGGTTCAGGAGGCAGTAACGGTTTTGAAGGGTGCTGCTGTTGGGGGATCAGATGACACAGTAGGCATGTCTGAATAATAACTCCAAACGTTGATTCTGCTTAAGAAATTTAATTATTTAAGGAAAAGGGAACCTTCAAACCTGATGTAGTAGTGGGACAGAGGCAGGTTCATGTCCTGACAAACCCCCAGGTGCTCCGGGTCAAGCAGCTGACACTCAGGCGACTGCAGGTACCGAGCAAATCCATCCAGGCCCAGCAGCCCCCTCTCCCGGCCTTGGGCTGAGGGCTCATAACGCTTCAGGAGCTCCCAGCAGCCCTCGGTTGTAGCCAAAGACAACCCTTGCTCGGTCTCCAAGAACAGGCGGAGGTCCTGGGGGTCCAGACACTCACGGTCCTGGGACAGTTGAACCAGCAGGAAGTAAACATCAGGTCGGGTGCAAAGCTCACAGTAGGCCTCCTGGAACTCCTCCCGCGTCACATGGGAGGTGAGCTTCTCCTTGCTGCGCTGGATCTCCTTAAATCGTAGGCGGACCTGTGGAAAGCAAAGGTAAACTGAATGTCAGAAAAGGAAACTCTGGTATGATTAGAGATAGATGTTTCATTACATCTGCGGTACAGAAAACTCATTTATGTAACTGCTGAACCAACATTGTGCCTTACTTATTCAAAGAAGGAGTAAATGAGGTTTGAGAAAACAATAAGGACATTAAAGAGGGCCATTCTGAATTATGAAACTCAGCCCTTCTACTGTTCCTTGCTTCTCCTGTCTATCATTTAATCTACGGCACTCTGCCTGTGCTTGTAGCAGTTTTCTTCAGATATGATCATGGAAAGGTATGTCCCTGTTATCTCGTCAACTGCCCGAGCCAACACAGATTATATTTGTTCTTGACTATGAGAAAGAAAGTCAGGACAAAGCCTCTGGTCGTGATGGACAAAATGCTCTGTTGTTCGACAAAAGCTTCGCCTAAAATTGCATCTTTCAACCCACTTTGTGTCAGCACTCTGTTTCTGCATATGATCATTTTGGATACAATTTTAAATATGGCCTTGCTGGTCACTGTTGAGCTTTAGCAAAAATGGCCAATATTATAAATTCTAATATTTAAAACTTGCATAGGAAGAATCTGGGGAAACATTGCGGCCAAAAGATTGTTTGGTTTTCGTTTTTTTATTTTTTGTTTGTTTTGCAGAATGCTGTAGCAAATAATCTGACATAATCTAAATAAATGAATCTTTCATGAAGGTAGCCTTATACTAAGGGCAGACCCCTTAGCCATGCAAAGCATGCTTTCTGTTATCTTACACCCTGCAGCCAGATGGGTGACAATGACATAAATTCACTTGAAAGCATTGTATGAAAGACCTAAATGTGAAAAAGAAATCTGACAATGAAAAAAAGATTTCACCTTAATGAAAACAGATTTGAATCTTAAAACCTAAACTCAAAATGAAAATAAAAAATCTCACATAAAATCACACAAAAAATGCAAATCTTGATTCAACCTTAAAGAAGCTTCACTTCTTTTTGATAAATTGAATAATTTGATTTTCAGATTTCATGATTAAAATTCAACACTCGGTTCCTTTACATGTTTTAGTTTCAACTTTTTGTTTGAAATATACAAACATTATAGTCCTTAATAAGCTCCAAGACAAACCAGAAGAACCAGCAGACATGCTAGTGGGCATTTGTGCTTTGAGGTAAAGCTAGCATGCTAGTCAGTCAGGAGATGTAACACTAGTGCTGAGCTATGGCTGAAGAAAAAGAGCGGATCAACTTGCTAACAGACTACAGCACTATTACCCTGTTCGTTAACACCCAGCTAGAAGACGTTACCTTTATCTTACTCAAGTGTTATGGCAAGGCCTGGGTCATCTCTCACCTGGAGATAGTTTGGCTTAAAGAGCGGGGACATCGGACAAATCTAACAAATCTGCCGATGATGTAAGAAGCAGTTATAGTGACAGATGGCACCACATCCAACCAGAAGCAAACCAGTCTAATCTTCTCAAACTGACCAAACCAAAGCATTTTTTGAGATCAGGGCGTCACAACCAAATATCAACCAACTGTTGGTATCGGAAATCAGGAAAAAATATTGAGTTAGAATTTTTTGTCAGTATTGAACACCCCTAATCCAGAACTATCTCAAGCACCCCTCACATATCCTCATTACTCCCAACAGAAATTATAATAATTCAACCATGGATCATTTCAGCTGCTGTATGCTGCTTAGCCTAAATCAACGGCTCCATCAGAATACTCTTAATTATAGCTCCTAGCTCCTGCTCCTAGCTCCTGTTCCTTGACCTTTCATGCAGTCAACAGCAAGAACACTGTTGTGGGGAGTAAAGGAACTTCGGACAGCTTTGCCGATTTCAGACAGCCTTTAACTCCAACGTCATTATGTGACGGAAACGCACATGGATGATGCGAGGTAAATCCAGGCCTACAGCCTTCCGAAATAAAAAAACAAAGTGCCAGCTCTCTTCTTTGCAGCCATTTTTGTCAATTCTGGTGAGGTGGGCTGTGCTTATACATCATGTCACGCAAAGGATTTTGGGATTCCTTATAGCTTCTTAGCACTGGTAAGGGACATCACAAGGTTCCTATGCTAAAATAGCCATGGGAGGAACCATACAAGCTCCTTTTCCTACCTCCTTCCTTACTGACTGCACTTTTTGGACAGCAATATCATGGCAATCACTGACGCATTTCTGCTTTGGCTAAAGAGTCCTTAACCAATACGGGCATTTGGATGGACCCAAGTTGTAGAGGTGACAGGTCCTAAGTGGAACCACATACACCCCCCTCCAATATTCCAAACTCACCTTGTCCTTAAGTAGAAAATAAGGCATTTCTAGGCCATATATACAGATATACTGTCCCTCCAGACAGATGCCTGGAAAACCTCCAAAGGGAAATAGCCAGAAGGATTCCCAATCAGCTTCACAAATCATGAGGATCAGCTGCACTAATCCAAGTTCTCCCCTAGAAAATACAACCCCCTACCCTTTCTCTAAAGCACCCCCAAATCCTGCTGAGAAAGCTCACTTTAGCTCCTGATCTAAAATCCTGTTTCATTGATCCTGATCAATGTCTCATGACAAAAGGTCTTGTTTCGAGCTTTGCCGTTTGACTCTGTTCTTTCTTTACTGCAGCAAAATGCTCAATACAGCCAATTAAGTCCTGATCTTTCAATCCATCTCCTAATTTATTCTATCAGCACTACTGAGCAATACCCAAAAATGCCAGAACTACTTTGCCCTATGCACAGTCTCACCCCAACAAAGACGAATTCACAATTATGGATTTGAGAAATAACTTCTGCTTCCTATTCAAAAATCAATGTGCAATCATGCATATTGCACATTTTTCTCACATTGTTGTGTAAATCGGCTGCTGTCTTTCCTGTTTAACTTTTTTTTTTTTACCTGAATATGCCATATCAGTAACTGTGCAATATTTACGCTGGTGGTATTCTTTTACATTTATTTTCTGACAAGTTCGTTTTCTGCTGCTTTAGAACAAATTTAAGATTAGATTAGCTGTTTTGTCATTGCTGATTCAGTATGTAACCTTGTCTGTGTCTTTGCCACTGTCACACCCAGTTTTCCTATTGTGGGACAAAAAGGGAAATTCTTATCTTAAATTCAGATCCAGAAGGTAAACCGGCTTTAATAAACTGAGACACCACTTTAGTGCTGTAAAATTAACTCTCAGGTACATACAGCAAATTCATAAAACACGCAGGATTTTAACTCCTCTCTTACCTTGGCCTCCTTGATGCCAGGGCAAAGTTTGCAGACTGTAGCGACTGCCACATCCTCTGATACGATTCCATAGCCATCTTCATCAACTTGTGCAAACTCAGCAGCCAGCCATTCGCTCCTCATCTTGCTTCCCAGACTGCCTTCTACCGCTAAACTGCCTCCATCACTCGGCCCTCCTCCTATTCCTCCACATCCTCCTCCAGCCCCTCCAATGATTGAAGGGTGGGCAAGAAGGTATCGCAACCCCGTCACCCAGATGTTGGCCACATCAGCCGACAACGCCACTAGATCTAGAGACTGCCAAAAGTGTTAGAAAAAGTTGGTTGGTTAAACAAAACAAAAAGAAAAGAAAAGATCACTTTTGACAGCATTCCCTTTTCTATAGGGTTGACCTGTTACCTGGTATTCATCACCATGTATGATGGAGAAGGCCGCTTCCTCTGCCAGGTGTTCAAGGAGAGGACCATTATGAAGAAAAGTTTCTGTGCTTTTCCCAGTGCGGACCTCCCTAATGCTGGAGACGTCAAGTCTAGCCCGCTCTGCATCCTTCTTGGACGGTTCCCAACGAAGGCAGCTCAGGTCGGCGTCCAAGGTGTAGAAGCGACAGTAGACCCTGGAGTTGGGTCGGATCTTCTTCAGCTCACACCCACCTTGCATGAAAGCCAAGCAGTCAGCTGCACTGCTCACCTGCAACAAAAGGTCAGACAGATCTTGGACTAAGAGTCAAAGTGGAAACATGCATTGTTTTTTTAGCTTAGTAAAGCTTCTGGTTTGCAAAAGCAAACAGGACGAAGGGACTTAAAAGAGCGGCAGAGGCTTGCTGAAAATCCACCCAAAGTGGATTATTTTTAAATTCAAATAAAATACATATACTTTGCAGGTTCTTGAAAAGAACCTGCAGGAAGCTTGCATTTCTGCCAGAAAGAATGGCCATCATCAGCTCTTGAGTTGAATGTGGCCGGCCTCAGTGGTCTAAACAAACATGTACAATGGCTTCTCTTGAAACAACAAACTCTACAAAGGTTTGAACACTTTGCCTTCTTTCACTGAAAACTGTCGTCAAAATGTGGGGCCGTTACACACATCACCATATCTTTTGAAAGGCTATAAACTTAGCTGAAAGTGTTTCAGTTAAATAAGTATTTGATGTCCAAGCACAACATGACTCAGCACTTGGTGGTGTTAAGGACTATGCGCTCATAGAGGCTGGAGCTGTGAAAGGCAGTTACCAGGGACACGGATAACCCATGAACCCCAAGGTCTTCACTGATGTGGCATGCATAAACAAATGGGCAGTTATCTTGGGGCAGAATGGACACGTAGATAGCCCTGGAGCCAGACTCTTTCAATCTGGCAATGACACGTATCCCGGAAGACAACATGGAATTGACCAATCCTGGAGCAGGCCTTGCTGATCTACAAGCTGATGTAACCGAGAGTTGGACACTCTCTCTCGCATCCGGAAATCTGCCCGTCTCACATTGTTTTGTGTATGAGAGTCCTGTACTGAAGCTGTAACATCCCTCTGCCTTTTTAGATTAAATATGTTAAAGCACAGTTTCTGTATCTTTTTCTCACTACAGAAGTCTACAATAGAGAACACCCCAAACTGGATGCGGTTAGTTGTTATCTAATGGTGTTTCCGTCCAACCTGAGTGGTTGTTTTTATTTTTTATTTTTGACTGATGGGCCACAAGGAGATGACGTCTAGGCAAGCAGCTGCAAAGAAAGGTGAGATTTGATTTTTTAAATCTCTAGAGGCTGTGATATCAGATCCTAGGTGAGCAGATTTTTCAAAATTCAGAGATTCTCTCACTGATTTTAGCCTTAGGTAAAATGAAAAATAACAGGATAGGACATTGCTTGTAACAATGGTGATTCATCACAAACTATTTAAAGGGTCTATTTAAAGGGAGGCATAAAATAGACTTTGAGAAGCAATACATAAGAGGATTAACAGGTTATGAGAAATTAAGAGCAAGGCTCATTGTCTTTAGTTATGATAAATGTATAGAAAAAAACAGTCAAATGAGTGCTTTAACTTTAATCATAAGTGTATGAAATTGAATTGAATATGATGCGCTTTTTTAAGGGAAGCTTTTTGACAGAATTTTTAATACAGCTAAAAGAGGAAAGCTTCAGGGAAACAAAATGCCACGTTAAACATATCATCTATTACATAATAATTTGAAGGTATCTAGTTATGCTAAACTGAGGCGAACCTTGACAAATTTCCAAAGGGTCAGTTACTCTGCTAGGGTCAAAATGATGTGCTAGAACAAATCTGACTATAATGTAAACATTTAAGGAGGTTGCCCGGCTGGGTCAGTGTGTTCTGCTCACTATCTGACTTGATGATTTTCACAAGGGGTAAAAGGAAACTCTTATCAAGAAATATTAAAGGACACCTGGAGTGTCTGCGATCAGATCAATTAAATGTAGCCTGCTCATATACTATGTACACCCATAGATAAAAATACATTTAAAGAAACTTTAATTGGTAAACACAGTGGTAAGTTCCTCACTAGTCTTGCAAATATTCCCAGTTCCTTTTTAGTTTAACTCTAAACATTTTGATTTCTTGATTGCCGCTTGGAAACTCAAAGCTTTAACTTCCTCCACAGATGAGTTCTTCAGCCTCTCCTTTGTTGCCTTGGTGGGATGTTTTGAATTATTGTCATACAGGGAGAAACATCCATGACTCATCTTTAGTGTTTTAGCTAATACAAGAAGGTTCTCCCAAATAAATGTACAGAACATGGTCAAGTTCAATGACCAAGTACTGTAAGTGACGTCATCTTATGTCCCTGAGAAAAAAGCAGCCCAAAGGCGTGACGTTTCGACCGCCGTCTTTAACTTTTGGGACGGTGTTCTATTTCTTCCTATCCAAACAAGTTGATCATATAGGCTTGATTTTGGTCTCATCTAATTACAGCACTTCCTGCCAAACATTCTTTGTATCTTTTAGATGCTTACTAACCAATCTTAAAACTGCCATCCTAAGTGGACCTCATGAGCCACTCTGTCCATTACTGCGTATTGCGTTACTAATAGTGTTTTTGCATACTGGTTGTGCAAATTCTCAGTAATCTGGGTAATCGCAACAGCAAACAGGCTTAAATCGGAGGCAACCGGACTTTCGTTCATTTCTTTCAGAAAACGTTTCAATGTTTTCCAAATAACGTTTCCTGGATAGGCCTTGAAACGTTTTCAGAAAGAACTGAACGAAAGTCCGGTTGGCACCTATTTAAGCCTGTTTGCTGTTCTTGCATATTGGTCCCAAGTGCCTTTAGATACATAACAAGCCCCTCCATGGTAGCTTTGTGCTGAGCTCTCATCTTTTTCATGATTGTGCTCACCCCATGAAGCGATTATATTAAGAAAAAGTGGTGAAGTGGTTGCCTGGTGGTCAGAGCAGGGTACTAGCATCCTGGGAAGGCTGGAATTGCCCTGGCTCCTACAGACTGAGTCCCTGAGCAAGACCCTTAGCCCCAGAATGCTTCCCGGCCGCTGCACAGTGGCAGCCCACTGCTCCCCAAGGGATGGGTTCTATGCAGAAGACACATTTCATTGGAATTTACAACATTATAATGGCATAAAAATGACATACTATATATACACTCACCGGCCATTTTATTAGGTACACCTGTCCAACTGCTTGTTAACACTTAATTTCTAAGCAGCCAATCACATGGCGGCAACTCAGTGCATTTAGGCATGTAGACATGGTCAAGAGAATCTCCTGCAGTTCAAACCGAGCATCAGTATGGGGAAGAAAGGTGATTTGAGTGACTTTGAACGTGGCATGATTGTTGGTGCCAGAAGGGCTGGTCTGAGTATTTCAGAAACTGCTAATCTACTGGGATTTTCACGCACAACCATCTCTAGGGTTTACAGAGAATGGTCCGAAAAAGAAAAAACATCCAGTGAGCGGCAGTTCTGTGGGCGGAAATGCCTTGTTGATGCCAGAGGTCAGAGGAGAATGGCCAGACTGGTTCGAGCTGATAGAAGGGCAACAGTGACTCAAATAACCACCCGTTACAACCAAGGTGGGCAGAAGAGCATCTCTGAACGCACAGTATGTCGAACTTTGAGGCAGATGGGCTACAGCAGCAGAAGACCACATCGGGTGCCACTCCTTTCAGCTAAGAACAGGAAACTGAGGCTACAATTTGCACAAGCTCATCGAAATTGGACAATAGAAGATTGGAAAAACGTTGATGGTCTGATGAGTCTCGATTTCTGCTGCGACAGTCGGATGGTAGGGTCAGAATTTGGCGTCTACAACATGAAAGCATGGATCCATCCTGCCTTGTATCAACGGTTCAGGCTGGTGGTGGTGGTGTCATGGTGTGGGGAATATTTTCTTGGCACTCTTTGGGCCCCTTGGTACCAATTGAGCATTGTTGCAACGCCACAGCCTACCTGAGTATTGTTGCTGACCATGTCCATCCCTTTATGACCACAATGTACCCAACCCATGATGGCTACTTTCAGCAGGATAATGCGCCATGTCATAAAGCTGGAATCATCTCAGACTGGTTTCTTGAACATGACAATGAGTTCGCTGTACTCAAATGGCCTCCACAGTCACCAGATCTCAATCCAATAGAGCATCTTTGGGATGTGGTGGAACGGGAGATTCGCATCATGGATGTGCAGCCGACAAATCTGCGGCAACTGTGTGATGCCATCATGTCAATATGGACCAAACTCCCTGAGGAATGCTTCCAGCACCTTGTTGAATCTATGCCACGAAGAATTGAGGCAGTTCTGAAGGCAAAAGGGGGTCCAACCCGTTACTAGCATGGGGTACCTAATAAACTAGCCGGTGAGTGTATATATATATATAACTCCAGAAGTTAATTTTAGATTTTTTTCCTATTCCTATTGTGAGGACCAGTATTCTTTTGGTAAACCTTTAAACATGATTAAGCGTTTACTGCTTTATGAGAACCTTCAGTAAAAAAAAAAGAACTGCTAAGATTTTTTAATACAACGACAGATACACATTAGTCACTATGTGTCTGAGGGGGTAATCAGTAGAACAAAATACTTTTTTTTTTTCTCTTCATTGTGGTATGCCCCAACCTTACAGTACAGCTCAGCACCCTGCCCGTAACTGTACTCAAAAAAACTGGGTTCTGGTGAGTCGCGAAGGGTTGGTATTGGAAACTAACAGTTGTTAAACTGGTGCTAGTGTTAGCTTAGCCTCCGCGCCAGTTTGTGCTATTTCCATCACTGAAAGCTCAGGATCTGGCAACAAAACACTGCTTCCTTCTCACCCTCCGCTTTGAGCTGGGTCTGAAGAAAGTATTGCTTTCGTTAAGAGTTTGAGGTTGGGCTCTTGGAGACCAACAACCAATCAAAACCTTGTGATAGATCAGTCCATATAGGGCAGCGTCAAAACCCAGCCCTTCAGCTTCAATAAAACATCAGATTAGCAGTGGAACAGCACAGGCTCACTGTCTCTAATGTTCACACAGTTTATTTTGAAATCCACAGTTATCGAGTTTAAGTGGGTCATAGCGGCACATAGAGCATCGCGCACAGCTGATCTTTTCCTCTGAATCCAAAGCCCCTTTTTCCAACACAATTGGCAAACATTGTTTTTTCATATTGCCAGGAAGTGTTAATAAATCCAGCTCTAGATGTGGTGTTTAACTAACGTTTTTCAGCTATTCTAGTCGGCATTGAGAAGTGTGCATAAGCACTCGTTGTTTAACACAGGGTTAGAAATGGGATAAATACTGTGAATTGTGTTGTAAAAGTCTGTCCGTGCACTACAAACGACCACAAAAAGAAAAAAAAAATCTGAGGCAGGATCAACCATTAACTGGATGAGATGTGGCTGTGACTTGGCACTCAGGTTGTGGAAAACATAAAGAACCAGTTAAGAACTGGCTCTAACACCAGCTCTGCTAACATGCTGGACTCTCTTTGGTGAAAAAGCCCCAAATGTAGCGATGAGCAACAGCAAGGAATATTTTTTTAACAATACCAAGAACGGTCTATGCTTCTTGAAGAAGCTCAGACCTTTAAATATTTACTCAATATAGTTGCATATCTTCAATAAAATGAGGTGAAAAGAGTTATTTTTTGGCTCAAAGAAATAAAACAAGCTGATGATGTGTGTTTGGGACTGCTCTGTAGACTGACAGTCATAAAAAGAGTGTTGCACAAGTTGCTGCACATAACATAACACCACACACCCTGTGTATATTATATAAACAGAGTGACTTTAATCAGAGAATCATTCTTCTGCAACTCCCCTGCAATATGAGCTGCTGCAGGGGATCCATCACAATCACCTTACAAAGTGATTTTTTGTGTTACTATAGAGGGGCTGCCTTAGGATAAAATATATGACGTGAAAATCACTACATCTCCAACACTTGTATTTTTTTTATGTTTCCCTTTTTTTAAAAAGACTTTGCAGCTATTTATTTCCACTTTTATTCCTTATATTTTTTGAAAAATCTCTTATTTATTTATTTATTTTTATTTCATTTCTGTGACTTCTCATTTCTATGAATGCCCAGATGGACAGCACTGTGAATCACAGACCCAACACAGAAGGCTGCAAATAAACCAGGATCATGCTTTTCATTTTACACAGTTTTCAGGAGAACAGTCGTGGTCAGATGGTTCTCTACAAACATGTTGTACACATGAATTCCAAATTAGGTTTTGTACACATAAACTCTCAAATACAGTCATAGTCAATAAATTAGAGAATATTCCAATGAGGCTAATTTGTTAGATTAAGAGAACCTTTTGAAAGTTGCAACCTTCAAGCAAGAATTTAACATATTTCCCATTATGCCCACATTTCTATATCATCATAATCAACAGAAATAGCAGCTTGTAAGCTACAGTTTGTGTGGCATTAATCTATACAATGTGTTTCACTTGGTGAAATTACTTACTGAAATAAATTTACTTTTCATTAATGCTTGAATTTATTGAATATAACTGTATATTTAAATATTCCCCGAATTATTTTAATGAGTAGTGTGGATGTCTAGAATGTCCTAACCTGACTAGTTAAAAGCCTGTTAATGTCTTGTTAGTGATCATGATTTGCTGTAGCTGGTAGGCTCTCTTTAGCAGAACAATGAGGCTCTGTTTGACAGAGGGGCTCACTGTGAATAATCGGTAACACTGTTGCCGTGGGGTTGCGAATCCCAGCCAGCAGTCTGTCTGATTATAGTTTGAATATGCTCCCCAAACAGCCATGTCTTCTCTAAGGGTACTCCGACTGCCTCCCATAGTCCAAAGAAAAGACTGTTACGCTAATTGGCCCCTTTAAATCTCCTTTAGGTGTGTGTGTGTTCTCGCAGCTGAGCGAGAACATTTATGCTCATTTTACTAGTAAAGTGAGTACTTTGATGAAAAGGAGGACGTTTTTTGGTCCTCACTTTATATTTCTGCTGTCTCTGGGCTTGTTGAGGACGCGAGGTTGCGTGCAGTAAGAAAAATTGGGTGAAGTACGGAGTAGTAAGGAGATGAGGACCTATTGACCTGCTGTCACTGGTTTAGCGCCATGTCACTACAATCATTAGCTGTATAAGCTAATGAAGATAAATAATACCCTTTCTTGTGGTCGAGCAGCGCTACCTGACCGGAGCTTTCCATAAGTTCACTGCAGGTAGATGATGAGGAGTACCCGAAAAACGGAAAGCCCATGAAGGGGCCTTTAATTTAGCCCTGCCCCCAACGGCAAAACAGTGACAGCTTGTAATGACACCGTAGCTGAAGGAACTCTGCAGTGACAATGAAAACATCTCTCATCGAAAAAAAAGTTGCAGCATAAAATGAGAATATCATCCTGAGTTTTCCCTTTCTAACAATGTTTGACTTTTCAATGTTTGATTTTTCAATGTTTGGCATTTCACTGCAAGCTGTCACTGTTTTAGTTCCATAGTAAGGAGATGTAACGGCATCAGTTTCACATTATCCTCCTGTTTCTCCGGAATCTGGATGAGTGACAGGATATATGGATACAGCTTCTATACATTTGTCTATTTGACCACTATCTTCTTGCTGCCACCCGCTGGACCGGAGTGGTACTGCAGGTTTTCCTCAAAACGTCCCATACATCATTGGGGCTGTTTTACAAAAATGGCCCCTAGCTAGTGGAAACATGAAAACCCAAAAGTCCTAGACTTTGGTTTACCCCGAGAAACCAAAACTCAGGGCTTTAAATCCTGGGGCTTTTAATAGTAAAGGGGCTATTGTCCCCATGTGTTATCATAGTGAAATTTTTTTGAGACAGACATCAGCTCAAGATGCATACCGATTACGTAAAACATGCGGACACAACAAGACATAATATTTATACTCATTTTATTATTTGTTTTTTTTAATAAATGAAATCAGTTGATTACACTGACCAACACAATTTCTGAGAAGTTTAAAGTGTGCAAATAGTCTTTAGGGTCTGATAAAATTTGTATGTGAGTCCAAAAAAGTCTGATATCAATCCCTTTGCGAACAATATGAATTACTGTGTTGCTGCATGAATTAATCACTAAACACTCCCTCAATGATTTGCTCATGCCTGCAGTAAATTCTGTGCAGTAATCTTAAGCCTTCATTTACAGAACTGTGCAATGAGGCATTACCAGCAGTGTGATTGTAGCTTGTAACACAACCTCAATCTTCTTAGCAGGGGGCGATAGCCCTCACAGCATTTGGAAAGAAGCTATTTTTGAGTCTATTGTTTTTTATGTAATGTTTGTGAAGCATTTGCCTGATCAAAGTGGGTCAAAGTGCATCGCCTGGATGGGTGTGATCTGTGGCAATACGTCTGGCCCTTATCTGAAATCTTGTAGTTTACACTGTGCCTAGGTCTTGTAGACACCATCCCACAATCCCCTGTGCTTGTCCTCACCACCCATGCTAAATCCTTCCTCTCCTGCACTATGGGTAAAATGGCCTTTTTTTTATAGTGTAATGGCAACCACAGAGAAAAAGCAAAGAAACTTTGCGAGGAGTTTATTAAAGTCAGAGGTTGAGGGTAGCCATTGTCGCCTGTAGATTATAGCAGAATGCAATATTTGAAATCTAAAGCGTTCCCTCCTGATTCTCCCATCTGCAGAGTCTTCCAGCAGTGCCAATGCATCCACCACACAGCATTACGCACCAGTGGATTTGACTGTTTACAGCAATTAAAGTAATCACCTCACAACTTGTTACAATAATCTGTTAATTTGTGGTACACGCCAGCCTCCCTGGTAAATGTTGTGTGGGCTTTCATTTAAGATTTAAGTTGGTTTATGGGCATTTTTTATTTACATGAAAGGCCCTTTTGTATACTGTATTTTTCGGACTATGAGTCACACTTAAAATCCTTAAATGTTCTCAAAAATTGATGGTGCACCTTATATATGATTAAAGTTGTGCTTATTGACCGATATTATGTGGTACAATGCACTCAACAATCTGTTAAAATGTGTAAGTACGACTTTGGTAAGCAATGAAGCCGTTCCACTCAATGGACATTCAGAGTATTACGGTACACTGTGTCACTACCTGATGGGACCCCTGTGCTGTCTACAAGACTGACTGACTGTAATGTCAGTATGATAAACCTAGTAACTTAATTCAATATAAAAGTTACGTTTATTTCGACCTTATGTTAGAAACAGGGCAGTGTCGTCCAACTACTCTGTCCCCCCAACAGAGACTGGTAGTTCTTCCTCTCAGGAGAGAGTTGTATTAAGGAGGAAACACACCGGAAGCATTGCAAAGCGCAGCAAAGCAGCATACGTGCGTCCTACGCTTAGGTTGGCTTTTCATTTTAATCAGTTAATAAATGTGACAGCTAAATTAGATTGAAGTTCTAATTTCAGACGTGTATACGCTCCTGTTTGGCAGGGAATAAACAGGAAAACATCCAGTTCACTTCAGGAAGTATCCTAAAACAAGAGTCGTCGAAGGTAAAGCGCCATGGATGATGTAGTTGCGACAAGCTAACAAACTAAAATATGTGATGTCTAATCAGATATGGTCAAGACACTGACTTTTAGGTGATCAAAACATAGGATATATTACTGGTAATTTAATACCATAGCCATATATTACTGATAATTTGTCTTTCTTTAATTACTTACCCATGACAAAAGTTCTTCTCTCCTCCGAATCATGCAGCTGTGAAGCGGACTTTGCAGTGTCTGGTGTATATTTACGCTTTTAAAAACATGATCGTAAGCCGCGCCGCTTACATTAAATGGCCAGTGTATTTACCCCTTAAGGTGACCAGATTTTATTTCTCTAATGAAAACTGGGGATTTTGTTCAGCACAGAATCTCTGCCTGGGGTTTGGGTTTGTTTTGTCTGAACTGCAACGCTGACAGCAAGGCAAGGAAGGTGCATTCGGCAAAGCTCTTCTACGTCGGGACAGCGGCAGGACCAGGTAAATACCTCTTGTTGCACTAAACCTTTTTTACTCCATCATGATAGACTGAAATCTGGGACATTTCCGGGGACAGCTTTTGCCGGGGACAGGTCATCCAAAGTGGGTCTGTCCCCGGGGCATCTGGTCACCCTACCGGAGGGACGGAGTGATATTACACACTTAGGAAGATTATGTAATGCGCTTTATAATCCAATGCGTCTTATATGTGGACAAAGACACAAATAGACACCTAAGTTTACTGTGCACCTTATAATCCGTTGCGCCTTATAGTCCAAAAAATACTGTAGTTACGTGTCACCAGCGGAAGCTTCACAAACCGCACTTTTGAATGCTTTTGATAAAGCCGATCTATGATTAAAGACTGATATGGAGTGAAATTAAACGTCTGACAGGAATCATGATACAGTGTGGCTGCAATTCACACCTTTACCATCTGTGCCGCCAATTTCCCCTGTCTCCAAAATGAGTTCATGTATGGGTCATGAGAACCCAGGAGAGGTCAGAGGAGAAGTGAATGCCCAGAAACTTTATGCTGTCCACACGCTCTACCACCTCTCCCTGTATGGAGAAAGGACCATATTTGGCCCTCGTGTTGTCCACTATGACCTCCTTAGTCTTTCTGGTGTTTAGGATGAGGTTATTCCTGGAGCACCCCTTTGTAAGATTGCGGACCTCCTCTCTGTAGTGGGTCTTATCATTGTTGCAAATAGGACCCACCACAGCGGTGTCGTCTGCAAACTTCACAACCATGTTTGTGGGGTGGATAGCAGAGCAGTCGTGTGTGAAGAGAGCAGGGCTGAGGACACAATCCTGCGGCATGCCGGTGTTGAGATTCAGTGGGGTCACCTGGGGCCTGTTGGTCAGGAACAGAGCAGTGGAGATAATTCCAGGCTGTGGAGCTTCAGAAACAGCATGCCTGGGAGCATGGTGTTGAAGGCTGAGCTGAAGTCCACAAATAGCATTCCAGTATGGCTGGATGTTTGACAGATCTTATTGGATAGACAAAAGTCAGAAACATGAGAAATTCTAAGCAATTCAGTAAAGTTGAACAATGGTAGTACTTCTGTTGGGTGAATCTTTGGACATAAGTGGAAACTGTTCGGATATGTCACCACTTCGACAAGGTCTGGATGAAGATCCCAACAGTCACCATTTGTTTTAAGAAATTTGGATCCTTTTAAGAAAAAATCAGGAAACCCCAAGGCTCAAGCCTGCCTTTAACTGGGATCTGCTGGAACACCTGTGTTACTACTAAGACTCAAGCCAGTTTAACGTCGTCAAGTCAAGAATTTGGGATCCCACCAGAACATTTACTCTAAATACACATAAACACTTTTTTTGGAATAGATCAAATTCACATGCCTATAATGAACCTTTTTAAACAAACCATCAATTCTGACAAGAAGAGTGGTCAAATATGCAGCCAGAATTAGGCCAGAAACTTGTTGATGGAAAAACAAACTGAGATCCAGCATGTATATATAAATTGGAGTCTGTTTCCATTGGAGAAAATCTACAATAAATTTAAACTTGTGCACCCAAATGCGTTTTTTAAAAGTTTTTTGCTACGCAATCATTCAACCATAGATAAATATTGGTTCAAGTAAGTCAGTAAAAGCGAAACATGAATTACATCCATGTATGTTCATGATGAGTGCTGACCACAAGTACAATTTTCAAACTATACCTTCTTCTCAGAGGGCATGCTGCTGAAGGACACTGTCTTCTTCCTGCCTCCACCCACTTTCTGTACTGAGGGGTCCTGGAAAGACAAAAAGACATGGCCAACAGTTAAGAAGAGATTTATTGTTATGTTAAAAAGCAGCAGCAACAACAAATCCAAGCAAATGTACGGTAAAAAGGTTAATCCATTGTAACTGAGTTTCCTTTCAGTTTCACTTTCAACATTAAATGCCTAACTCTAAGTAAACACTTAGGCCTGGATCTGGATCTTCTGTTCCAGATTTGTGAAGCATAGAAGCTGAATGCTGCTTCTCCATGTTTGGTTCTGGTTCTGGATTTGTAGAGTAGACAAAAACCAGAAGATCTGAGTGGTCTGGAGGGTTGATACAGCAACAAAAGGTCTTTAATATATTTTGCTAAGCCGTTCAGTGATTTTTAAACTAACAGAAGTATAGAAGTCTATTCTCTGGGCTACAGGGAGCCAGTGTAAGGACTATAGAACTGGGGTGATGTGCTCTATCTTCCTGGTTTTAGTGAGAAGGCGAGCAGCAGCGTTCTGGATCAGCTGCAGTTGTCTGATTGATTTTTTTGGGCAGAACTGCGAAGACACCGTTGCAGTATTCAATGATACTAAAACAAACACATGGATGAGTTTCTCTAGATCTCATTGGGACATCAGTCCTTTAATCCTGGAAATGTTCTTCAGGTGATAGAAGGCTGAATTTGTAACTGTCTTTATGTGTCCTTGAAGGTTCAGGTTCGAGTCCATCACTACACCCAGATCTTGGGCTACCTATTGACACAAAAAAAGTCCCTGTTCTTTAGATAGGATTTGAACCAATTGAGTGCTGTACCAGAGAGTCTGACCCAGCCCTCCAGCTGCTTTAATAATATATCATGGTCAACAGTGTCAAATGCTGCACTGAGGTCTGACAGAACTGGCACTGTGGTTCGTCTACACTCTGGCATTAAACCCTTAGACAAAGGCGGTCTGAGTTCTGTGGTGAGCACAGAAGCCAGACTGAAAAATATCAAAGCGGTTGGTCATTGTAAGGAGGCTGTATAACTATTGAAACACAACTTTTTCAATAACTTTACTGATAAATGGCAGGTTCGAGATTGGCCTGTAATTCTGCAGATGTGATTTGTCCGGATTACTCTTTTTTCTCAGTGGTTTAATGACTGCTGTTTTTAAAGCCTGGGGGGAAACACACGATGAAAGGGATGAATTTACTATTTGGATCAGGTGAGATGCAATGACAGGCCGAACGTTTTTAAGGATTGTTGCAGGTAGGATATCAAGAACGCAGGAGGAGGAGCTTAACTGATTTATAATTATAAGCTTTTATAGTTGAGTGGTTGAAATGTAGTCATTTTCTCTGCATTTATGTTTGAGCATAACATTGGTACTGAATTTTATAAATGTGTAGATTAACCCTCTAGATGTAAGGACTTTAAAAGGACTTTAAACTGTAGGTACCATACACCAGGACATTTTGACGTTATTTTTTAAAGTGACCTTTGCCTTGTTTTACCTTGATACCAGTACCATTCCATACTCTGTGTAGAAAAATAAAATCAAGGATCCAGGCATTTCTAAACATACCGGTATGCTTATGCTGAAAAGTTCCTCTCAAAGAAACAACCGAGCCATTGAAGATCCTAATCAAGATGATAGTTGCCATAGAAGAGAAGGAAGGTAATTAAACATGATTAAAGTTTTGGTGTTGAAATATAGGCATTCACAAAAAAAGGAAGATGCAAGATACCTGTGACTCTTTCAAATAATTTTCTTAGTCATACACATTTCAACTGTTGTTAAATAATTAGCGCATATTTTCCAGAACCAAATAACACTTAAGAGCAGATTACATAAAGCGTCCTGTTTATGTTACAGTACAGTTACTGGAGCAGCCAGCGGTATAGCAACACATCAGTCAGTGTTAGAGAAACACATGGCTTAAATGTTGGTGGCCAGGTTTCTTTATAGAGGTACTATACGTGCAGGCAAATTTTTATAGCACCTTAAATGACATACACCACACTGAACAATTCTGAGCATTTCACAGCGAAAGACATTTGCAGTACCACAGTCAGTCTACCACAAGAAATCAACCAACATTTTTATCTCTCTTTCTTTTGCTGAAATGACTCAAGTTTTAAGGTCGAAGTTAATAAGGTATGTTTGATCTACACTGGAATGTTCCCACTAGAAGTCTTTAACTGAGACCAAGCTTGAGTGTGTTATACAGGATGAAACAGAGACAGAAGCTTTAACAGCAGTAATGAGGGAATTCCTTGTGTTGTGGTGAAGAATTAGCTGAGGTAAATGGCGTAGAATTCCCTTAATGGTCCAACCAAGATCCTGCCCTCACATAAATCATGATGGAAAGAGCAAGCTGTCAGAGAAAAACGGATGAAACAGTGCCATCTCTAGGGCAGCTGAGGAAGGAGCTGAAAGCAGAACCGCTTCTCATCCACATGAGCCCCAATTCCACCGGTTCAGTTTAGCCGGGCATCACTCGGCTCCTCCCGCTTCCGAGTGTTTCAGGAGTGTATTTTTTTTCAAGGCCAGTTTCTCCACGTGTGCTTGACTGTAATTGGCTGTGGGGTAAGGAGAAATTAGGTTTTTCTCGGAGGAAGTCCAGAAAAACTGAAGAGGACCACGATGAACGTAGTGGGTCAAACCGAAATATAATTTTACTATTTACAAACCATGAACCACACCTGATGAAAAAACAAAAGAAAAGAAAAAGGACACTTCAGCTGTCTATACGCAGATGCGCTGTATCAGATATGCGGATTCTACGAGGCTTTCTCTCATTTTACATTCACTGAAAGCTGTTAGATTTTTCTCTGAAATGTTCATACATTCACCTCATGCGGTAGAAGGCAGCCATGGTCTGCCTTTCAGACAGAGAACGGGGTATTACTCTATCCTTAAAAAATATCCAAGACAATGTTGCATTTACAATTCAACAAACATTATTTGTTTTTTCATTCTAACATGTCAATGTCGCAAACAGGGCAGGAGGCGTTTCCCTCTTCCAGGCATTTCTAGGCCGGTCAAAACACAAACCGCGTGAAGATAAATCGAGTAGGGAGGAACAGAGCTGGGCGAGCTAAACATAGTAAGGTTGTGGAACTGTGGCTACGGAAAAGAACTGAATGTCTGTGGTTCAGGGCATCGGATCAGTATATCTTCTGGTTCTGGTGACCATTATTTGGATGTTTTTGTCTGAGATCATCTTCCTAGACAGAGATTTACTGCCAGAATCAGAACTCCATGGAGGGACTTTTTAGACCTTCTGACCTGGGAACACGATGGGGCCTGGGAACTTTGGTGTTCCTTACTGGCTCTTCTGCCTTTGTGACCTGAACTCAGATAAGCAGGATGCATGGATGGAAAGTGTGGGACTGAGATTACAAATTGTAAGTGTAACAAATATGAGGTTATTCTGTCTTGGAATAGAAATGCCTCATGTCTTGTTCAGGAGATATCATTCATATTATGAGTCTGCCGACTCGTTGTGACAACCCAGAGTCATCTGTGCTGACAGAACCCTCTGCTGAGGTAGCTGGTTCCTGCCTCTCATGGAGCAGATACTGAAATCTCAGCCTTATCTGAGCTTTGGGTGCAACAGTGATGTACGGCCAAAGCTCTGTTGCTCAATTATTTCTACAATGCTGCTATAGTATAGTAGTATAGTAGTGTGGAGGGTCCCACAAGAACTGCACTTGTGGGGAGTATATTATCCGGTTTGGCCTGTACCATAATCTTTCAAGTATTTACCCATCAAGTGAAGTTTAAAATTGCTGTTTTGAAATATATATATATATATATATATATATATATATATATATATATATATATATATATATATATATATATATATATATATATATATATATATGCCTCTATGGTTTCTCTATACATGTGTGAGTTCTCTCCAGGTACTTTGGCTTTCTCCTAAAGTCCAAAACTGGACTGTTAAGTTAACAAATTGCCCTTAGGTGTGAATATGTGCGTGCATGGTTGTTTGTCCTGTGTGTCTAAGTGTCACCTGGTGATGAACTGGTGACCTGTTCAGGGTTTACCCCGCCTCTCGCCATCTGACCGCTGGAAATAGGCACCAGCTCCCTGCAACCCTTGGTAAGCCGGTGTAGACAGTGGATGAATGAATGGATTTTAAGTGTTTCTCTTTTTTAAAAGGACCGTGGGCTTCCGTTGCCAAACAACTGGTAGGGTGACTTTGTTTTGGTAGCTCTGTGAGCTGTGTCGCCATTTCTTCAGTGGTCAAAATCATTTTTATGTAAAGGGAGCGTCTGGTGGCCTGCTGGTTTCCAGAAGGCTGATGTGAGAACCTCCTGTCGTTCACAGCAAATCTACTGAGCACAGAAAACCAATAAAGAACATTCACTGTGACGTGCGCCTCAATTTGACAACTTTACCTCCTACACAACAGCAACCCACATAAACACACTGGTAATTAACTCACAAAGCAGCACAGACATTGTCCAACATCCTGTGAGCCGGCAGCAGCATGTTCCTGGGCTGGCCTACATTGAGTCAGAGTTTAAGTTCATTTTCATACTGTAGGTGTTGCAGCAATGTTTTTAAAGCAACCAAAAATTGATTATCTGCAGAGAAACCACATTCATAGAAAAAAGTATCATGACGTTGTTTAGTACTCTACGCTGTCATGTAGGAAGGATGAAAGAAAAGTGGGTTGGATTCTCCTCTTCTTTTTTTGACATTTTCAAGACCCACTGATTATTCATCTGAATGATCTGAATGTGACTCTATGAAGGGAATGATGTCTGGTCACTCAGTGTGAGTCTATGGCTGTTGCCCTTTGGTGGACTGGCAAGCTGTCTGGGGTAGAGCCCACTTCCTGTCTGACAGCAGCAGAGGTCACACTGTGCTGTTATTTTTGCACAACTTTGACTGTGTTGATGCACACTGTGTAACATTGACTGGGTTGTATATGTAGGGGGGAATTTCCATGCCTCAATAATTATTTTCTTTGTGTCTTTCAGATGTGTTCTAAACTAAATAGACTATTCCCCTCTGCATTTTCTTGTGCTACTCACTCCCATTCAAAACATATTTTATGAACACACTGCCATTATATTTTGATTTCTGCTCTCATTTCATTCCCTTGTGTTGAAATAACAAACAGGTCATGTTTTATTGTTTTCAACCGGATGAAAGTATGTTTTATGTACTATACTCATGTGCTATAATGTCCATGGGATGGGACAATAATGAGCTTTTTGACTACTTTTTAACAACCTAAAAAATGGTACATGGCATGCAGTTGCACTTTATCAGATCCTCAGGAGCCCAAAGCCCTTCACTCTACATTCAATCATTCACCCATTCATCCACACGCTGACAGGGGTAAGTTAGCCTGGCCAGCCAGACTGACTTACACTGTGCATATCCAATACATAGCTTGTCAGTCTGGGTAGACTTAGATTCTCCAGCCTAAACTTACCAAACCAATCACAGTGCGAGAGGAGGGAGTTCACAATGCAGCACTTTTAGCGCCAGAGTTACCCATAATGCAGCAACGTTTTTCTGCAACCATAACAGTCAAGATGGCAACCGCAACAGAGCGATGTTTTAATGGTGCCCTTTATTATGTCTTTAATGAGCTGGATATATCTTTACCTCAACAACTGGCTGTTCTAAGGGCTTAGGATTTGTGTCACATCTGTGGTTATCTGATTGGTTCTAACCTGCTTCTGCTGACCCTGGCAGCCTGGAACCTGGAGGTTCACCTGCCAGCAGTACAACCACCCTAAATGTCCAGCCAGACTGCAATCAAACGGTCTATAGCAAAGTATATTCATCTTTTAAAATGTTCAAGGTAAAGACTTACGTTCAAATTACAGGACTAGAAAATTTATGTTCTCAGCTCATAATGGGCAGAAAATGCTGGCCACTGGATGAGCAAAGCATACAAACTGTAGCTGGATTGACTTAGTAGCACCACAAGGGCACTGAACATAAATGCATTCTACAATTTGACTTTTATTTCTGAAATTGGAAAAATCATGCATCCTTTTCAGTTCACAATTGCATTGGTCAATCACATAAAATATACCCATAAAATACATTGATTAAAATAAAATAAAAATATTATGTGAGTGCCTTTTTTTTTTTTTACGTTTTACCAGAAGGAAACTTTCATCAGAAATGCTCTGATTTTAACGCTACTCCAAATGTTCTTCAGAAAAGCAGAAAACCGTACAGGAGGAGGTCTGAGATGATGAGAAAAAAACAAACAGTGATTACTTCTAAGAAAAGAAGCAGAGACAGCTGAAAAAAAAACAGAAACGTTAGACAATCGTTGCCCCTCTGCTTTCACTAAACAAACACAGATTGATTTCCAATTCAATTACTCCCCCACCTCTCACACAACGGACATACAGCGGGGCAAGCAGGGTCGGAGTTTGCTTGTTTTTCTTGATTGACGTAACTGTCCCACCAAATGTCTTTTATATTAAGTTGGTCAGCGATGAAGCCAGACAGATGAGTTTAGAGAAAGCAGGTCAGCGGGTATTTAGGTGGACTCCAGCTCGGACATTTGGGAACACTGACGTTGTTGTGGCTGTCGCAACTAATCCGATGTCAGGCTATTATATTCTAGCATGTTTCTCCTGTTGCCCTGACATCTCGCCACTGCATGCAGGACACCACCCAGGAAACTATAACCATGTAAAGCTCTTAATGTGAAGTTTGGTTTGGACTAAAAATATACTCCATATCCTGCATTAGGCTTGCTGCTTTATTTCTCTTGTTTCTGAGACTGCAAATTCACTCTGTCTGCGAATGTTGCCAGAGGAAGAAAAGCCTTGCACAGATGGAGAGATTGTAAAGAAAGCAACAGCTGCAGGGAAGAGTAGATGCGAGAGGGGCCAGACAGGAAGAATTAAGAGAATGGCTTTGAAAAGAATTTTAGTTTTAAGTGGACAAAGAAGCAAACCAAAGCAAGCCATTGTTAGTGCTCAAAGGAGCTGGTTAAATAAATGAGCAGATAAGAGATGTAGTGTTGACCTAGGGAGCATGGAGAACAAATGGATGCAAAACAATAGTTTATTGCCATGGAAAGACATGGACAACAACAACTTCAGTGGCTCTTCACCTGGTAAACTCTTTTAAGTGCTGCATGACAAGGCTGAAGTAGAACCATGATGGCTTGATGCAAAACACCCAGGAGAGAAACAAACTCCAGTTTAAAGGTTTAGTTCTTCCTGGTCATTGCAGCATCGCACAAATTGCAAAGTACCAGAACTAAACAGAACATACAGGTGCTTTCAGCAGTAGAGGAATTTATTGACACACCTGCTTTATACTATATCTGCCCTGCATTTCAAAGGTGTGGGAAAATCTCCGGGTTGAGTGAATTATGCCCTGACATTGTCTGCCAAAGCATTTGCCACTATAGCACACACAGTCTGATCATCAGCTGAGCCAGGCTGCTATGCAACATTTCCATGGCAGGAGAGTCATAACACTGAGATTGTTGCAATGTGCTCACCAGCCACTATATTAGGTACACCTGTTCACTTGCTCATTTACACAAATCCACCATGGTGCCAATTTAATGCATTCGGTCAAATAAACGTGGTAAAGAAGACCAGCTGAAATTCAAACTGAGCATCAGAAATGTGGAAGACAGGGAATGGTTTGTTGACGCCAGATAGACAAGTCTGAGAATAACCGCTGACCCACCCATCTCTCTGGTTTAAAGTTGTCTGGTTTGAATCTGGTTTGAAGTTGTCTGGATGAATATACAATGTTGAAGTCAGAGGAGAACTGGGAGACTGGTTTGAGAAGAGAGAAAGGCAACAGTCACTCCTCTAACCAGTATCAAATTAAACATTGTTTCCTCAACTTTACTTACTATACACATGCCCCCTCTGCACTGATCAACGTTTACTCACCTCGGCATGTTAAATGCTTAAAGAACCAGCGACAGCAAGGCACCCTGATGGACTGCCTAACTTTTTTCAGCTAAGTATTTGACCACTTTGGGGCACTTATAGACTGTGCATGTGGATTAGAACTTCCCTTTACAGATGATTAAACATGGAAAATTAGTAATAAAATGAGAGAGTGAATGTTCCCTGTTCAGTAACCATTAGAGATTATAAAATCTAAGCGTTTCTTTGGTGTGGAGAAATTTAAATGTTTGCATGTTGATGTGTATAAGAGAGGCAGGAAATCATAAGATCTTGTATCTTCTACCTATACTTTTTTAACAAATTGTATAAAATTGCATGATTGCATTTTCTTTTCTGTTTTTACTTTTTATTGTCTAACAGTGTGGCAGCAGATCATCTGCAATTTTACAAAAATTAACAGTTTGGCAGAGATGGGTAGTAATTAGCATTTACTCAGTTACATTTACTTGAGTAACTTTTTCAACAAAATGTACTTCTAGGAGTAGTTTTACTGCACCGTACTTCTTACTTAAGTAAATATTATGAAGAAATATTGCTACTCTTACTTCAGTAAAATTTCTGGCTACTCTACCCACCTCTGATGTTTGGTATCATCTTTGAGAAAGCAAAAATCCAATTTTCTAATTTTTATCGGAAAATGTAGCTTTCTACAACAAACATCCTGTTTTTTTCTCTGTGAACTGACTAATCCTCATTGTAGACACACAATGTGTGTTATTATAAATTCATAGCCACCATAATATGACATGAAATATTTTCTTAAGACCTCATTTAATCGTCCTCCGGCTGCTGGATTGTTTTCTACTTCTGCCTCCATGTTTTTGTCTCCTGTGAGTAACAATTTCTGTGTATAATTGCCATGTGGAAAATTGCCTATTCTGCAGTCAGGCAATGGCTCTAAACATGCTAGTTCAGGAAAAGAAACTAGTTGATGAAAACCCATCTGATGCAGAGTCTCTGAAGAGAAAAAATTTCTAAGTTCATTTCAGGATTTAGCTGTGCAGTTCAGTCATCTGCACATCTTTGCAGACTGAGCTGGCTGACCATAACAGGGAGCTGGATTCTGAAAGAGAGCAACAGATGTGAGCAGAGAAAGACTGCAGAGGGTTTTAAACTAAACAGAAGAGGTTCAGGAAGACACTTGAGCTGCCAAAGGGAGGAAGCTGGAAGCTGTGCAGATGGTTCTCAACACAGAATAAAGATGGACGGCTAAAACTCGAAGTGAACCTCAAGTTATTCTCTCCAAAACCTCGGTTCTGTCATGAACTTGTGTGTTATTCAATTAATATTTGTTTGGGTGCTCATGTTGAGGCCTATTTGTCCAACCACTAAATTAAAAGGGTAGTAATGAAAAGAGTTTGAGGCTGAAACTCTTACTCACTCATTCAGTGAATATTGAAGACTGAATCACAGTTTATCCTTCTTCCATTTGTACAGTGCTGGATAACATCTGAACTAAGACCATGGACTTCATATTATTCTTGACCTCTAGTGTATTTTTCCAACATACAATTTTAATCTACAGTCATGGCCAAAAGTATTGAGAATGATTCAAATGTTAATATTTACAAAGTCTACTGCTTCAGTTTTTATAACGGCAATTTGCATATACTCCAGAATGTCATAAAGAGTGATCAGCATAACAGCAATTAATTGCAAAGTCAATATTTGCCTAGAAAATGAACTTTATCCCCCAAAACACATTTCAACGTTATTGCAGCCCTGCCTTAAAAGGACCAGCTAATATGGTTTCAGTGATTGCTCCATTAACACAGGTGTGGGTGGTGATGAGGACAGGGCAGGAGATCAATCTGTCATGATTAAGTAAGAATGACACCACTGGACACTTTAAAACGAGGCCTAACAGGAAAGAGAATCGCAGCTAGAAAGATTGCACCTCAGTCAACAATCTATCGCATCATCAAGAACTTCAAGGAGAGAGGTCCCATTGTTGCCAAAAAGGCTCCAGGGCGCCCAAGAAAGACCAGCAAGCGCCAGGACCGTCTCTTAAAAGTGTTTCAGCTGCGGGATCGGGCTACCAGCAGTGCAGAGCTTGCTCAGAAATGGCAGCAGGCAGGTGTGAGTGCATCTGCACGCACTGTGAGGCGGAGACTCTTGGAGCAAGGCCTGGTCTCAAGGAGGGCAGCAAAGAAGCCACTTCTCTCCAGGAAAAACATCAGGGACAGACTGATATTCTGCAAAAGGTACAGGGAGGGGACTGCTGAGGACTGGGGTAAAGTCATTTTCTCTGATGAATCCCCTTTCTGATTGTTTGGGACATCTGGAAAACAGCTTGTTCGGAGAAGACGAGGTGAGTGCTACCACCAGTCTTGTCTCATGCCAACTGTAAAGCATCCTGAAACCATTCATGTGTGGGGTTGCTTCTCAGCCAAGGGAGTCGGCTCCCTCACAGTCTTACCTAAAAACACAGCTATGAATAAAGAATGGTACCAGAGTGTCCTCCGAGAGCAACTTCTCCCAACCGTCCAAGAGCAGTTTGGTGATGAACAATGCCTTTTCCAGCATGATGGAGCACCTTGCCATAAAGCAAAGGTGATATCTAACTGGCTCAGGGAACAAAACATAGAGATTTTGGGTCCGTGGCCTGGAAACTCCCCTGATCTTAATCCCATTGAAAACTTGTGGTCAATCATCAAGAGACGGGTGGAAAAACGAAAACCTAGGAATTCTGACAAAATGCAAGCATTGATTGTGCAAGAATGGACTGCTATCAGTCAGGATTTGGTCCAGAAGTTGATTGAGAGCATGCCAGGGAGAATTGCAGAGGTCCTGAAGAAGAGGGGTCAACACTGCAAATATTGACTTGCTGCATTAACTCATTCTAACTGTCATTAAAAGCTTTTGTTACTCATAATATGATTGCAATTGTATTTCTGTACGTATGTGATGACATCTGACATACACACATGAAAACCAGAGGGCAGCAGATCATGTGAAAATATAATATTTGTGTCATTCTCAATACTTTTGGCCATGACTGTACTTTTAATTATGTCATAAATTGGCACCACCGGGTCTCTGACCACCGTCAGCAGGTATTGTGGGAGAAGTGTCCTGCCCAAGGACACAACGGAGACGGTGGGAGCGGGGGATCGAACCAGCAACCCACCAGTTACGGGACAGGCTCCCTAAGTCTTGCAGCACCGTCGTCCCACATTGCATCCGCTCCGCTCCTCGGATGCAATGTGATTAATCAGATTCACATTGCATTACATAGCATCACATAGAAACCTCTACTATTGTCTTTCAACTCTTTAAGTTTGCTGAAGCTGAAGTTACACCAGGAAAAACACTTCTTAAAGGTGCATAGCCATGTTATTTGACTTTTCTTTCATTTATATATCGGTAGCTGACTCTAGTTGCATACAAAGTTTGCTGGCATATCAGTTATTATTTTGGTGTTTTACGCTTTGTTTGGCTCAATTTTTTAGTAAATAAAGCCTTTTGTGTTTGTTTTTAATAACAGAGGAAGTACAACACTGCGCATGCACAGCAGGGGATAAAACAAGGAAGCAGCTAATGGCTATTTGCATCTCCTAGCGAAACAATGCAGAATGGTCAAATATCCAGTGAAAAAAAACGCAAAAAAATCTATGATTCCAAGAGGGAAAAGAGTGGAATGTCGCTAGGAATACAGTATGAACTTTGGTGTTCACTGAAGCAGACAATAAACCTGCCGAGGCTCAGATGTGACCGTAGAGTTGACTGACATGAGTAAATGTTCTGATATGAGGCTCTTAAGGTTGCTGTAGATCGGTGTATTTAATTAATAACGATAGGTCTTCGATCACACCAAGCTGACGTTTCACTGCGAGGCATTGCCTTTAAAATAAATATGAACATTATGCTAAATTTACCCTACTTTACAAAAGCTGGGTGACCCTTTTTCCCATTACATCCATGAAGCGAGTCACAGCAAAGCAAAACTTGAAGTTATCTGATGTTTCATTTCAAAGTTCTATTGTTCTAGATCAGTGCTTCCCAAACTTTTCGCATTGCGTACCCCTTGGAGCATTTCATCTCCATCCGCGTACCCCCCCCCCCCCAAAAAAAAAGAAACATTCAACATAGGGATCAGAGTTTTATTAACTTGACTGCAGATACTAAATACATCTGCATTATAAAAGGGCATAACATAATAACATGTAACAAACAAGAACAAAGACTATAACGAGCCTGTTCAGAATACAGCCAAAACTGCGGACCTGGAAGCTATTGAAGAAATATCAATTATTTTTATAATAAAAATTCTTTAAAAATAGAAAAAAGCTTAAAATGGGATATAAATGAGTGTGCCCCATCAAGGTAAAATAGTAGAACAATTTTACATAGATTTGGAGTCAGTGGGTCACATAACCTGGAAGCTATTGAAGAAATATCACATTTTGCTATAATAACAATTCTTTAAAAATAGACAAAGCCTTAAAATGGAATAAAAATTAGTGTGCCTTACAGCTGTTATTTATTGGCATGATTTCCTATTAGTTTTGTCTTAGCTAGTCACTAGATAAGGAATTTATTGATTTTTATTTCTCAAGAGTGCTTGGTTCAAAACTTTTTTGACGGTCCCTAACTGCACCACCGCGTGTGGGAGGAGGGAGCAGCTGAGAGACGCTGGCCGAAAACGGAGTCCTTCAACCAGATCAACCGTGAGCTGGATCCCGCTGACTCCGCGGAGCTTGAATGTCCAATGTCCAATATCAAACTAACTTCACCGCAGTCTCTAATGTGAGGGGTGTGCTTGAGAGGACGCGCATAACCCCTGTATGTCTGGCCGAATCGGCGACAGTTTCAGTCTTAAATCGTCTTCCACACATAGTCTGTGTCGGTATTTAGTTTTCAGGCTGGTCAGACATGAAAATCCTCTCTCACATAAATATGTAGTGGCGAATGGCATTAATTTCTTGGACCAGGCTGTGAAGACCGAGGAGGACCTGGAGGGCTGCGCGCAGCTCCTCCGTGCGCTGAGGCGCTCGGCTCCTCTTCACCTCCCGGCCGCATAATGACCTCCGCGGCTACGATGACGGAGCCTCTCCACAGCGGCTGGACCCCGCCGGCTGCGATCAGCGGAGGAACCACACCCCCTCCACCGCCCGCTCATGACGGCACTCCTCTCCCTCTGCGCCAGCAGAAACCCTGCGGCTCCTCCTGTCCTTCTCCGGGGACGTCACAGCTCGCCTCTAACCAACTTTATCAGTGTCAAGCCCGAGCCCTACTCCAGCTCGTGCTATTCATTTAATTTAAGGTTGCTGCTTCGCGTACGAGGCCACTATTGTACGGCATTTGATTTTTTTTTTCCTGCATTTTTATTTTTTTTCCAAAATCTTTTCCCGTACCCCCTGTAATGACGTCGCGTACCCCCTAGCGGTACGCGAACAATAGTAACTGTTCTAGATCTTTAAGGTCTTAGAAAGGTTTCAGGGTTTAATAACAACACAGTGTGTTCCATTTTGTGTGCTAGCAAGAAATGCTGGAGGAATTTGAACATGCACAAAACCCCTTTAACTAGGTCATATTAGTTTATCATGGAGCGAGCATACTGCACTGCCAGGTGTCTTTCTAGCAGTGGCAGTTTATCATTGCTGTTGGGCACTGGCAATGATTGGCTGTGAAGTCTTTGACTGGCCTCATGTCTAGGCTATGGCTATTTCACCCCAGCGCTATGCTAGCAGCTATCCCAATGACATTATAGGGGCGCTCCTTGTAAAGCCATTGATATGAGCATCGCATCCCACTGCCTCTCTAGTTACAATTATTAGTCACACAGTGACTGATAAGAGTCCCCAAAATACAACCTCCTGTCATGAGGAAGTCACAGTTTGAGATAGCAAGCTCTACATCTTGTTCCTCCGTGCCTTTTCCTTCCCTTAAACTGGGCCATCTTAACCTTGCCTGCAAGCTGAATCCTCACAGTATTTGTGCGTTCACAAACACACGAGAATCCATGTTGTACCATTCGGGCTTCAAACGTTGGTGTCCAAGCCAGAAATTATTCGGGCCAATCCCGTTGCAGTATTGAGGTTTAAGGCGGGACATCCCAGTGCGATGAAAGGAAGTGCTGTGGAACCCAACAGCGAAAGCAACATAAACACGGCAGCACAGGAGGATGCACGCGTAGCTGCTGCTATCACAGCTGTTTTGTGAGAATCCACAATTTCTTTTTTGATTGAACAGCAAGAATTGCCTTGATTAGCTTACCTTGTTGGGGTTTCTCATATCGCTTGCTGCTTTCATTTTAATTTGATCACGATTGGCTAAAACCAACCTTTGGTGGGCACTAGGTGTTGCTTTGCACAATCAGCTGAAAGAGTTCTGCTGAAATTCCCTCCTTTCCCCAAACGGATCCAAATGGAGCAGTCCCAGATTAATAATGTGCACAGCTAGAGTGCTACACATTATCAATCTGGCTGGCCAGGTTTGGGCCACATAAGACTCGATCAGAATCAGAATGCTTTACTTGCCAGGTATGTATACACATACGAGGAATTTGACTCTAGATTGTACAATGCTTCTGATATGCTTAATTATATAACAGTACAATACAAGTGTAGCGTATGGACCTTGAATTAGAGCAATAAATCTTAAAGCTTGATTATTTAAGTTAAAGGGATGATCTCAGGCATGAAAATGGTTATGTTATGTTGTAGTGAAGTGTAATGGCAGAAGCCTGGAAGCTGCTTTAAATCAATGCAAGGTCATGGAAACCTCAAGCAGATGTGATTCTTATCGGGTTGCAAGCTTCCTGGGACCTGGTAACATAATAAGGTAGTCTACTGGAATATAAACCTTGGTGATGGCACAAGAAAGTGTGTCAAGGATGTGGAAATTTGTTCAGGAAATCCTTCCACCAAATATTGGCCATCCATGGACATCTTTTTGTGGGGCCATTTCAGGTTTGCAAGTCTTTCTTTAATTTTAGATGAGATGAATGGGTTGAAATCTGGACCTTTTGGGCCATTGGTCTGGTCACAATTTAGTCTAAGCAAAGATGTTGAAAGTCAGGCTTGTTTAGCCTGACAACTTTTCCACCACATATAGACATCAGCAGACACCTTCATGGCAATAGCTCTCCACTTTTCACTTTTCAGTCCCATTTTCAGATATGTAGCTTAGCTGGAAGGCAACTGTGTAATCAACAACCTTTGCTCAGGAAGCATCAAGGCATTATGAGTACCTTCACGCTGAGAGCTTTGCAAATTTGCTTTGACCCAGCCATGTTCTAAAACGTTGTGTAGGCACTGACAAATGTAGCAAACTCTTCAACCACAGAGTAAGAATGTAGCTGCATTGCCAGAACATCCCATAATGTTGAAAACGATCCAGTTTTGTTACACGTTATATTTAAAATGCATATGGTTACTGAAAATCTCAACTTGTGCTTCATTTTTAGTGTGACGGTTTATTTATTGTCCCATTTATATATTTCTGCTTTTACTTAATAATCATGTCAGTTTCGTTCCTCCATACAAGTTGTCAAACATCAAACAAATGTATACCGCATAGGCGTAAAGTGAAGCACACACAAAACAAAAAATGAATCTAAAGTAAATCACCCAACAACAACATCATTGTTCTAAATTAATTCAGGCTGTAAACCCTGGACTGGGACCCGTGACAGCATAAATTATGGAAAACATTCCCAACAGGAGTTTAGAATTAAAGTGGGACACTAAAAGCTGGGCCCTTGGTGAAACAGAGCAGTGGATAACACTCAGCCTTGCAACAGCACAACCCTGTTAAGAAAACTGGAAGCTGTCTCTCGTGGCAGTGACCTTCAGCAGCAACATAATTGTGACAACTGAGACATGCATGTAAAAGTCCATCAACATCACTGCCATGCTGCTCACACTCTGCCATTCATCATGAACTGAGGCCCAACCAACTGCTTCCAAACACTGAAAATTCTCTTAACCTTGTTCGTGTAGCAGCAGGCCAACACCTGGTGTTTACATAAATCCAGCCCAATCTGATCCCATGATCCTGCTAATGATCCCTCAGCACACTGGCAGTAGATTACCCCAATAGATTATAGCGCTGCCGCCCACATCCACAGCGTTACAGCCACTAATCCCCAGCACAGGACAGGCACAATGTGTGTCAGGCAATGATCAAGAGTGGAAACAAATATGCCAAAAACTAGCCTAAAACCAAATATTGACTTCTGGATCTAAATTCTCCAACTTTTTGATCTCTATTCATTTTTCCATTCCATATAAAGGGTTATTGTAAAGATATAGGTTTTGAGTTTTTTGTTGGTGTTTTTTTAAGTGGCTCCACAGTGAGCTGCTGGTAGCAATGCTGCCTTCAATCAAAAAAGTCCTGGGTACAAATCCTGGTCTCACCGCAGACAGTTTTTCATGTACTCCGGCTTCATCCCATAGTCAAAACACCTGACTGTAAGGTTAATTTGTTAATCTAAACTGCACTTAGGTATGCGTTTTTGTGTGCTTTTTGTTTGTCCTGTGTGTTTCTGTGTTGCCCTGTGGTGGACTGGTGACCGGTCTGCGATTTACTGAGAGACTATGGTTTTTTTTATTGGCTGCAAGCCATGATCATCAAAACTAACAGAAATATCCCCCTTGGCATACATTACTCTGTGTGGAACATCTATTAGTTTCATTTCTGAATTAAATAACAATATAAATAATAAAAGGTATTGAGATGTGCATGTATATATCTACTCAGGTTGTAGTGTTATAGATCGGTGCAGCTGTTGCCTACTTTGGTAACAAATAGCTAATGCTGTATAAATGAAGCCTGCATCAACTGTGAGAGTGCTGCGGATGACCTGGAACACGCTTTGTGAATGGAGGCCTTCAAACAACCAAAGTTTCTCTGGAGCCTTTCAACTCTGAGCTCATACTTCTTAAGTACTTTGGTTTAACTTCCCCAGCATGTATGCTGCACAAATAAGGCCTTTTGGCAGAATAAACTGAGTGTAGTGTGGAAGAAAATGGAGTCAGAGAGAGGAAGACAGAAAGGAAGATAAGGGAAATAAATTTGATTAACACTGAGGGAGTAGTGTGAAAGCAGAATGATTAATTGATATCTGCGTCTGTGTGGGAGTATTCGCAGATATGACCGTGCATTCCCAAGAGAGCGCACATAAGTGAGAACAACAAAAGGTGTTTTTTTATTATCTGTTAAACCTTTGACTTCCACAATATATG
Organism: Fundulus diaphanus; assembly: GCA_037039145.1. Lineage (NCBI taxonomy): Eukaryota > Metazoa > Chordata > Actinopteri > Cyprinodontiformes > Fundulidae > Fundulus > Fundulus diaphanus. The sequence continues at coordinate 10,853,378 of CM073132.1, forward strand.
TGTTGTTTGATGCTTTTTGTGCAGCACAAATGCTGTGCTGGACTGCGGAAAATGTTATCGTTCATTCAAATCCTAACGAGCCTAAAAAGACTTAGTTCTCATGTCTTCTATTAACCTAAGGGCTGAGCATAATTCATCTAGTGTGAACCTGGTCATTAGGTTTCAGCTTCTGTGGGTGTGAAATGCTGTCTGTCTTTGGGTTAGACCTCAACTTATGCAAGAGCCTAAAACAAGCTCTCAGAGTAAAGCTGCATAATATATTTATGATCTCAAGTAATGGAAAGCAATCACCCCTTACTAATGCTGCAATGACAGGTTTTTACTTTTGCCTGGCATTAGGATTTAATGAGGGAAATTTGAGGAAGGGAGCATATTTTAGAGTTGAATGTTTTACTCTGGGATGGGAAAGAGAAATTTCTCCGAAAGTGATAGCTCAGGTTTATTTTACCTTCTGTTCTGGCAACAGGTAGTAACCCTCTCACCAGCAGTGTATAACTGCCCAAGCATTTTGACTTTGAAGGATCAATGACTGAGTTTAGAAAAAATGGCTAGTGGGGGTGGAAACCCTCCACTAGTACTCTAGTACTGAGGGTGGTACATAAACCACCCTCATGTTTGCAGTAGACCCAAGGTTCTCAAACTGTGGTACCACTGCCAGTGGTGGTTCTGAACTCTCTCCGGTGGTACTCACCAGAGTAAGACTAAGTTTGTGCTGTAAATAAAAAACAAATTAACCAGGGCATAAAGATAATAAGCATCAACAGCCAAAGATGTTTAGCTGTTTAAATAAATTTATCTTTGCATCATCAGAATAGCATAGAATAGAACGATTCTCTACTGTCCCTGAAAATGTAATGATGTCAACACCAAAGTATCATTAGCGGACAAACTAAAGCAGCGTTAAAAAAAACAATCTATAGTTTGATATGAATGAAAGATGTAGTGGCTCAAGTGAACGGCAGGATCTTTCACATGTGCTTAACACGTTCTATCATGCAGCAGGTGTGATTTCAAAAGGAAAGGTTGGTTTGTTACGGATTGCAACCTGCCACTGTGGTCGTTGCTAATACGCATAGACTTCTATGTAGCAATCTAATGCAAACTTCACACAGTTTGAAGGTTAATAAAACAGGATTTGCAGAGACCGCTTTTGAAATTGGACTTGTTTTGAAATCAGTGGTCAGGATTTTGGACTGTGGGAGGAAGCCGGAGTACCTGTAGAGAACCGATTCATGCACAGGGAGAACAAACCCAGGAATCAAACCCAGGACCTTCTAGCTGCAAGGCAACAGTGCTACCAACAGCTCCACCAAGCAGCCGTCTCGCAAAATATTTTGTCTTCATATTAGGGGTGGTTAAAAATATCGGTTCATCAGTGCATTGCAATAAAGGTTTCCTTAACACAATATCGATTCAGAAAATCCTCTGATTCAATTAGATCCCCTGGTCACTGGGTTCATGGGCGACAGTTTCGAGTGATTCACGTTGTACAGGCGGGACAATGCACAACGCGAATGTAAATAAAGTAAATGAATTTACTGCAGTGTTAATACAGTGGCGGACTGGGACTACAGGGGATTTCCCCGGTGTGCGAGCGGTTAAGCTCATGGAGGTCGTGCCAAGCTCTACCCCTTAGTCACAACACCACATGAGGTGCCTCAAATCCCTTCTCTTCTCTACCTCTCCTCTGCTGCAGCCAGGCTGTGCTCAGCGCCTAGCCACGGAGTGGACCTGTTAACACATAAACGAGCGCTACAAAGTCAACCAGCGGACTGAGCATAGGATATCAGAAAAACTTGTCCAATAAAGCCAGGACATTGAATCGAAAAGTCTCTTCTCTCCCAGTTTGATTTACCAGAGAAGAGCTCTAGCACATCATGTTGTTCCTCCGTGAAGCAATACCTGTCAATCACTGATGCTATGAGCAACATTAAATAGGTCCACATTAGTCGTGAAGTGGCGTAGACGCTGAAACGTTGAGAGGAAAAAAAAGAGAAACCCCTCCAGGAAAGTGCAGCAACACATTTAAACAATTCTGGCTTCTGCTAAAGATGAATATGATAAAATGTTGTAGAGTGAAAAGATTATATAGTTTAGCAGAAAACTGTTTCTGCAGAGGTTACTCATAGAGTGAACAATGTAGGTTCATTAGCTTTCCAGTTCTTTATTTTGTTAGGTTGTTAAGAATTATGCAATCACAGAGGCTGGAGCTGCAAAAAGCAGTTAACGGGGAAACAAGCAGATAACCCACGGATGCCAAGGACTTCGATATTGAATCGAATTAGGATTCAAAAATCGAAAACAAAAAAAAATTTTGATGTTCTTAACAATAGAACAATGGAGCAGTGCTAGCCACATGTTTGTACATACCGCTGTTCCCACATGTGCAGCTGCACTCAGGAATCTCATGTATAAATGTATGTGTAGATTATCTGTGTCATACAATAATATAATAGTAATTTTAGTGAACCCTGTTTTTAGTACAGTGAGATTTTTCTCAAGATTGTGGAAACATTGGCGTCATCATTTATTTGTGGCTCAGTGACTGTTATATTATTCTCTGTTTGTCTTTTTCTTTTTCGTTATCATTTGTTTTTACTATGGACCTCTTTTGTGTCTGAAATAAAGATTGATTGAATACCCAGCCCTACTTCATATTAGGTCGAGTATACTTCATCTCATATTTGTATTTACACCAGTTGAACACCCATTGAGAGTTGTGAACCCCGGTTCAAACATTCACAGATGCAAACAAAAATTTCAGCAAGGCTCTTTTTCTTCTTGGCCAGTTCCCTGCACAGGTGCAGACAAGCTAGCACACAGCCACCTACACACAACTGCAGAAGATTCTGGCTGAAATCATGCATAGGGATGGCTACCGAATTCTGTACTTTTATAGGTACTGACCAAATCCCATCAGCACTATAGAGTACCGATTCACGTAAAATCAAATGGTACCATGTTGCGGTACCTAAACACATAGGCCAGTGGAATATTTGCGAGCAACCTTTTTTTTTTTTTCAAAAGAGCGACTAGCGAAAAATCTAGCGACTTTCTTCTGTGTTATTGGAGACTTCCCATGAAAGCAACAATGGCTGGGGAGTTATTGTCAGGAGGCGGCGAGTGCAGCTGTGAGCCTCTTCACCCTTCTCTTAGCGCTGTCTCACACAGACAGCTGCTGCAGCCTTGTCTTGAAACCCGGCTGCAGTCAGAGGAAAGAGCAGAGAGGAGAGCCTCTTTGTTCCCTCATTTCAAATGTATCCCGCCCTGGATTACAAAGCGGGATAAAATATAATGTTTTCAATATAGGTTTTTTTCTTCTCTGAAACTGTTGCACTGAATAATTCCCTGAATTCAACCCTGTATTCACCTCGTTCACTCTGTGCCTCTGATAACATGAATTCTAGACATGACATCCACCTGCGAAGGGATTGTGGAGCTATGAATTTGGAGGGAAAACACTTGAAGCGAGACAAAAACTTTTGTCCCAAAGATTGTTGCTGAAGGGCAGCTTGAGTTGGCATTACATCTTGAGTTGCGTATTCCCCGCAAAATAAATCTAGTGTTGTTAATAGTACTTTATTTTCATCATTATTATTATTAGTAGTAGTAGTTGTAGTAGTAGTAGTAGTAGTAGTAGTAGTCACTATGGTTTACCTGCGTATTGCTGTTTCTGTGTTGTGAGTGGTGTTGAAACCCATAACAGCAGTCAAAAGGCAGGGTATACCTGCTTGTGAGTATTATCAAATGTTGCAGTGGTTGATGGATGTGACGGCACTAAGGTGCTGCACTAATCTAAAGAGCTATTTCACTGTTTTTCAAGAAATCTGAAGTCTTTGATCATCTCTAGTTCAAAATGTGAAATTCTTGGACTGGTGAGATTTGAGCTGGATTATTCCCCACTCAACAGAGACACTTTAAACAAAGTTTGGGATTCCTGAAACCTCTCTTCTATTTGTAACATCAGCATTAAGATCATTTATGTGCTGGTGAGACTTGGACTGAATTCTTTCTAAAGCGATTGCAGATTCTGCTAAAACTCTGTAGGACAACAACATGCTGAATATCCTTCCCATTCCCATTGTGATGTAGGTACATGTTCATTGCAGCTTAGACATACCCACTGGCTTCTGCATGACAGAGCACATAAATTAAACTATTGTGGCATCAGAGGACAAACCAAACCCACCCAGGGAAACAGACGGGAGGACAACGTCTCCTTCATGTCTAGACCACTTTTCACTTTCACCTCTAAACCTGCCTCATCCTCTCTCTGCCGTTTCTTCCCATCCATCTGTCTGATTTGATTTGATTAGATTTATCTCCATTCTTTCACTTCCCCTTAACTCCCCATGAATCCCACCAGTGGGGCCCCCTACACAGTTGATCGCCCCTCCTTGTTTTATCTCTGTCCTATGTCCTTGCCCTTTTATTCATCACTGCCATTTTTCTCCATTGCTTGACCTTTATCTCTGCCCTCCCGTCCTCTCCCTCCATCCTTCTGTCCAGGCATTAATGCTATTAGGGGAGCCCTGTAAGTGTCTTTAGGCTGCAGCCACAAGGGGCTCTTATCCAAAGCAATGACACACTTTCAAGTCAAGAGGACATTTGTTATGCAACAGCTTAAAGCTTCCCAGCTTCTCTGGTGGGCCTGGCAAGTGACTGAAATCTAGGAGCACGTACACACATGCACAGATAAACACGAACACATAGTGGGAGAAACAGGGAAGGGGGGGTGTATTAGGCTGAGATCAAGCGTAGGGAGAAGTGAAGGTAAAAAAAGGAAACGGGAAGGAGGAGGGAGAGAAGCAGGCCAGACAGCAGGACAAGGAGACAGAGAGAACATGGCAGAAATGGGAAGACAAAGAATGGAAGAAAGTTAAGCTGGTTCAACAAAAAAAGAACAAAAAGCAAGAAGCAATGAGAGATGCCAGAGAAGGGAGAAGAAAAAAATTGAAATAAAGGTGAAAAACAAGGAAAACATGGAAAGAGAAGGCAGTTGGAAGGAAGCCCTGTGAGTCAATGGCTTAATGAATCTTTCAGGCAGAGGGATGAGAAAAAGAACGGGAAGAGAAGTGGAAGCCTCAATTTGAATAATTAAAAGTAAAAGCTGCTTAATGGAGACTCCTCATCTTAAGTGGTTTATTCTTAAACACTGTGTCATGTATAGTGGATGTTAGGTGAAACATGTTGTTTTGTATTTTTAGGTGAAACCATTTTAGCTGAAAAGCATCGTAGTTAGGGTCTCCTTGGATTACAGGGATGCCTCAAGACTAACTTTCAAAGAACCGCTTGAGTGATCAAATGATAAACTTCTCCACTCATCAGACTACACAAGATCTATCCAATAAAATCTGATTATCAGCCACAGATAATTAAAGAGTAAAGTAAGATCTATTTATTGCCCCCTGTAGTTGGGTGCAGTACATATAGTAAACGTCTCTGACTCAGAACTTTGCTAAAGTGATTTCAGTTCTAGGAATTCATAAAACAATAAAAGCACTGACCTTATTTCATGAAATAATCCCAGCAGAAGGGAACTCATCTTTTTAGGAACAACTTTTGTCTGATGGAATGAGCAGAAATTCTAATTTTTTGATTTTTTTTAAGAAGTTTTTCTAAATATCACAAAATGTCATTATCTCCTTAAGCAAAACCTCTATGTCTCTTCATCCTTCACTTCAACTACTGCCAATAAACAAAAAACAAATAAAATTATTGTAAAACCTTTTTGTTTGGTCAACAATAATTTATATTCAATGAAAATCCAGCCAACGCAGAAAACTCGTACAATATGTCCTATATTCTTTAAATTTTAAATTACTTATAAACTAGGCAACTGTCTTATGAAACCTAAACTATTTTGGGCCTTGGCTAAAGCCCTTAACGTTCTAAGACTATAAAAATGCCTCTGATAATTATTGTTAATATAGTACATAGCTCAGCATTCCCTCATGCCATATTAAACAGCAGTTTATTGCTCCTTGTATCTGCTAATCAGCATGTCCCTGTAATGACAATAAAGATGGCCTATCAGAAATAAATACATTGTATAATAAACATGGATAGTAAACAACATGTATCTAGTAGCTTTTTCTTTTTTACACAGAGCCAGTTTCTATCCCCAGGCTGTGTCACTGATGAACACCTTATAGTCAAGGTAGTCAGCTACTCTGATGAGAAAAAAGTAAAAACATACAGTAGCTATATAAACATTGCAGAAGGCACAAAAAACTTTCTCATTGCTTTCCTTAATTACCAAGACAGAGATCGGTGATTTTATCTAAGTCAGAATTTATCATCTTCTCAGGAGAAGGAGAACAGCATGGGACACATGTCCAAGAGAGGATCTGGTCTGGTCTATCCTGCTCCATTCTGCTCTAACAAGACAAAACGAATCCCTCCTTTTGCAGTGTGATGTATGTGAGATGTCTCACCACAGTTACTGAAAAAAAGGTCCACAGAGACCAAACTAGACCTTCAACCTCGGGGAGATTTCCATCCTACTGTCTCCTCAAAGCACTCCCCAGGGTCCAGCAAATTGAAATACAAAGAGCAAACATATATATTAAGCTCTGCAGCTGCAACAGGGAAATGAATACCTTTTGTTTTCCTTCAATAACACACATATGTATGTATGGAACAAACTACAAAAACAGCAAACTACAAAAGATTGTAGTTTGAAAATCTGCTTTCTGTTACTTGTCTGCCTGTCTTTACGTGATGTGAGCGTTGGAATCCACAAACTTGGCGAATACAGTTGATTCTGATTCTAAGAATAAGTGACTATCCATCTTTGTAATAAACTAATCTAGCTTTATTATATACTATATTTTTTAATTAAAATAAAATAAAATATTACACTAATGTGTTTGAAACAAAACGTGGCTTGTATCATTTCATTGTCATTAGGTTCAATTAATGCACTGCAAGGTTTTTTAAAGACACAGAACAAAGTATTGTCTTTGGTATTCATTCTGCATACAGTTTTCACCGCAGCGTGAAAATGAAGAAGTCAAACAGTAAATTGTAAATCTTCCTACAGTGGAACTGATCCTGTCTTCAGGATTTTTTTTTTTTTCAAATAACCTTTTATTTAAATTAATTGTCAATATTGTGTTTAACTGTTTGGGTCACTTTTTAAAAATTCAGAAAACAAACATTATAATTGTAGATAGTTCCAAAAGGTGCCTCACATGCCAAGTTTAATAAATAATGCCATTTTGTGATGCGACAGAAAGACAATAATGGCTCATGGGAGACAGGTGAGACTGAATGCATGGATTTAAGTTTTAAAATCCATGATGACACTTTTTCCACTGCTCCTATGTCTTTATCCTGCACTGATATGATTGACCGAATTAGATTAGAGTTGGATTAAACTGGTCTGTGTTTAAGTGTTTTATATTGGATGAGTTAAATTTAGTTGGATTGTGGGGATAAGACCTGGATTCCAGAGGAGTCATTAAATTAGTTTTGATTTAACTGGAACTCAGTGTTACTTTTTTTCTATTTTTTTTCTTTGTTTGTTTGTTTTTTTTGGTCAGGTTACTCTGATTTCGTTAGGAATGCGGCCCATCCAGAAAAAAAACACAGCAGAAATTATTGCTGCAGGTAAAGTAGTGTTAATCCAAGAGAATCCCTTCACTTTTACGGAGCTACACTAAATTAATGTAAGGTTAAATTTATAGTTAGTAACCTTGTTACTCTTTTGTTAATGTTCACATCTCATGCCAGTCCACTAGGGGGCTCTAGAGGATAGCCTACGTCAGTGTGCGATTTGCAAAAAAAACAGAGGGGGGGATAATTTCAAAAGTTGTATTAATGAATAAAAGTTTTATTAATAATGGTTAGCTAGCAGGTGCTCTTTCAGGTAGCTAGCTAGATCCAGTAGGTTAGACTATTGTTTTTAAACTTGCGCCATCTACTGTCGGGACGCAGGAGTGGGTATTAATTTACTTTAACCGCTTTGAGCAGAAAATGTAATAATACTCTTTAAATACAAACAACAAAATTAATTTACTAATGTGAAGGACACAAGACATGTATTAATATCAATTTTGAAAAATCCATCACATTCAGGGGTTAAAGCAAAAACAATCAATTTCACTGAAAACATTTTCTAGTCAGCCCATATATTCCTGGGCCGTGGACGTCATGCCACCTTAGTAACCTCATTTGCTTATTGTAACAAGTCCACTTTAACCAAATCTGACAGTTCCATTGACAATTCCTGTATCTCTCCCACCTTCCAGCTTCAGAGCCTTTGCACCATCAAGGACAGCCCTCTCCATAATCTCCTTCACTTTCCACATCCATAACATCACCTGGTTAACTTTCATATTTGCACTTTTGCCAAACTGGTCCACAGTCCACTCACCTTTCCACTTTACAATTTCAAAACCCTCCATAAACTGCAGCTAATTCAAAAGACAGCAGCTTGCATCATTACATCATCTTCTTCACACCTGTACATTAACTCTACTGTAACATTCAATATAAATCAATCCTATATACTCTGTGTCCCCACCTCTCGCTCATTGACTGCTGGAGATGGTCAACAGCCCCTCCACGACCTTCTTTGTTACAGAAAAGCGCAGGTGGAATAATATTTATGATTTTTTTTTTACTTTTTCCGAATCAGACCCAGTCAAACCGGGACATCGTTCCACATTCCGACCCTCCTTCTTCTTCTTAAAAAAAAAAGCGCGTCATGCTAAATTAGCCGAGCTACAGCGTTACTGTTTCAGCTTTAAATAAAACATAACAGCGACAGACACACTTACTGAGGGAAGTTGTTGTCAGCTGTTTTATGCACTGAACTTTCTGACCTGCTGGTTTACATAAATCCAAAGAAAACCTTTGACTACCACTACTTTCATTCATGCATCTGTGGTCAGTTTGAGATTTTCTTTTAAAAGATAAAATGATTGAACACCGATAAACCTCAGACTGGTAGATTTCCGCTTTGCAAAGACCCGCCCTACTCTCCTTCTGATTGGCTAATGTCCTAGCTCTGCCAGATTTCATTGGTTAAGCGCAGCTTCTGTTTAAAATCTTGAAAAAAAAGTCTACACGGAGCATTTTGCGGTCATTTTCCAAATGACGAAAGTCCCTCACAGCGACGGAGAACATTAAACCCCTGATAATATTACTTATTCAGATCAGAAGGGGGAGGAATGTATCCCCCCCAGGGATAAAACACGAATGACGTCACAACCAGAGGGGGGGAAAATCCCCCCCATCCCCCCAGCAAATCGCACCCTGGCCTACGTTATATGTCAGTAAAAATGGCGATGGTGGATGTACCAGTGTTTATGCAGAAGATGGAATAAACGTTTTCTTGAACAAAGTGGAGTTATCTTTGAGTTAACACTGGTGGCAGAGGATGGTTAGTAACTACAGAGTTCTGCCAACATTTGAAGAAGGAAAGCATTAAGAAAGCTGGTTGAGAGATACCAACCTGAAGAAAGAAAAACAAGCTTTCGCTATCCAGGGGGGTTGCAGGACATGGAGATGGAAATTCCGTGGACAGTTTAAATAAAGACACTGGAATGGTTACATTGTTGAATAAGTTGGATAATTTGTTCCTAGAAGAAGAGATGGACATGAACTACGAAGCGTACTCAGTTTGATCGGATCCAAAAAGACGCGAGCACATCCATGGTGGATTTTACTATCGACTTTGAATAGCGTTACTCGCGAATGAAAAAATACAACATGGAGCTACTCGATGCAGTTCTGGCATTTAAGCTTTTGGATACTTCATGCTTGGATGTTACAGAAAGGCAGTTAGCTTTAACAGCATGCTCAGATGTGACATTTGCTTCAATGAAATCCGCCTTGAAGCGAATATTTGGTGATAAGAAAGGAGGTGGATCAACAGAGAGCGTCAACCAGGAGTCAGTGTTTGCAACAGAGCAACGAAGACAAAAAGGCAGGACTTGGCAGCACAATGCACGGCAAAAAACTCCACAGCCCGGAACCAACCCACTGGACAGGTATGGGATACGATCTAAATGTGCTGGGTGTCAAACTACATATCACTGCGCAAAAGATTGTCCACATATAGCAGACACTGTCAATATCACAGAAGATAGCACAGATGTGGAAGAGTGCAATATTGTTCTGTACACTAAAGAATCACCAACAGATGCAGCAATATTCATAACAGAATATTTTGGCTCAGCAATAATAGACACTGCTTTCACTAGAACAGTTTGTGGACAAGAGTGGCTGGATAACTACAGTACTATGTTGCAGCAAAAAGGTGTTAAGACTATGAAAGAAACACAAACGCAAAGCCACGGGCCCTTCAAGTTCGTAGATGGATAAATAGTTTACTCCAACAAAAGGGTAAAGATACGAGCCAAGATTGGCAACACAATGTGTAATATCGAAACTGAAATGGTACCTGCTAACATCCCACTGCTTTTGAGTAAAATGTCATTAAAGAAGGCAAGAACAGTTCTGGATATGAAAAGGGAGAGAGCCGTGATGTTTAATCAGCCTGTCAAACTGGACTTCACCAGCTCTGGGCACTACTCTGTGATCACTGTGGACAATAAAAATTAAAGACCTGCTCACTATGATTGCATATTAGCTACTACAGAGGAATAAAAACTGGCTGTAACAGATAAAATGAACACAAGTGAGAAGATTAAACTTCTGGAGAAACTTCATAAGCACTTTGGACATGCCTCTGCTGATAAAGTGTAATGGCTTTTGAACAACTCTGGCAACAAAGACACAGAATGTAGCAGTCTCCAGCAAAACATCACAAAATCAGTGGGAAGTGTATCAGAAATATTTCAAGACCAAACCTAAGCCTGTTGTCGGCCTGCCACTAGCATCGACATATAATGAGACTGTAGCTGGGGATCTACATGACCTTGAAGTGTGGTATCTACACATTATTGACCAGTTTACCCGTTTCAGTGCTGGTAGTGCTTTTACAGAAGCAGATTATTCAGAGCTCTAAAGAAACAGCTGCGGCCCACAGACGAACGATACAAAACACATGGACTGTCCAGAATGAAAAGGACCAGGAATGGTTATTGGGCGAGATGGTGCAGTTGTTGTTGTTAGGCATGGAGGCACCTGTGTCAGAGTGCACCGACTAAGGTTAAGAAAGGTTACTCATGAGCATGAAGAACCTCAGATTACTTGTGATGACAACAATCAAGGGCTACATACAATGGACGTTAATGAAGAAGAGACAGAAGCAAATCCTGGACACACAAAGCAACCGGAAAATACAAGAACTGGTATAACCTGGAACTACTTGAGCCTGCAAAGGGGGCTGGTAACAGTAAAGCTGCTCTATGATGGTTGGAAGACCTTTGTGTTCAGCCTAATGTTCCCAAAATGGATACAAATAAGGATGTTTTTCTGAGCAAAGACATTTCATTTGATGAAGTAAAGGAAGATGAAATAAAAAGGTGGAAGCCAAACCAAGTGTTTGACAAAGGTCAAAAATGCGTCTCCACTCGTTGGGTGTGCACTATGAAAGAAAGTTAAAATGGATTAGTACCAAAAGCAAGGCTTGTTGCACAAGGATTTCGGGTAGTAAAAGTTTCTGACTTACAAAAGGACTCACCTACCTGTGGTTCAGAGTCACTGAGACTCCTAGTGGCAAAAACAATGGAAACTTCACTCCATGGATATGAAATCTGCTTTCCTACAAGAAATGAAACTGTCCAGAAACATTTTCATCAATCCATCTCCAGAGGCTAATAGCACAGGCGTGCTTTAGAAACTGAGAAAATGTGTGTATGGTCTGGCAGATGCTTCACTGTATTGGTACACCAGAGTAAAGAGCATCATGTTAGAAGCAGGAGGTATTGTGTCTAAGGTTGACCCTGCAGTTTTCTACTGGCTTGATGAGAGCATGAATGTAACTGGTGTGCTTGCTTATGTTCATGATTTTATATGAGATGGATCACATTTCTGTCAGAGACAGTCATACCTCACCTTAGATCACAGTTTAATGTCAGTCATGAAGCTCACAATACCTTTTCCTATATAGGTGTGGACCTTTTTACATAGGGCACCAAGGTACAAATACACTAACAGACATACATTTGACACCTGCAGGCCATACATCTCTCACCCTCTAGAGCAGCAGAGTCAGCTTCACCCCTCTCTGAGGAGGAAAGAGAGCAGCTCAGGTCAAAGATAGGCCAACTATTGTGGGTGGCGAGACATAGCAGGCCTGATATCATGTTTGATGGAAATAATTTGGCATCTAGTCTCAAACAGGTCACAGAACAGACCATCTGTGAAGCAAACAGAGTTGTATGAAAACTCAAAGCCAAGTCAGTTCGACTGAATTTTCAGCATCTTTGGGAAAACAGTAACTTAAGTATGGTTAGGTTTACTGATGCATCTTTTGGGAACCTTTCAGATTGAGGTACTCAGGGTGGGCACCTCATTGTTTTGATGGGTGACAATGGGCGATTCTCTCCCATTTCGTGGCAGTCAGAGAGGATTAAGAGAATTGTCAGAAGAACACTTGCAGGTGAAAGGCTGGCTATGTCAGAGGGGATTGATAATGCTATTTTTTTTTTATCTCCACGCTCATTTCTGAACTCAGTGCTGGTAATACTGCACATCCTTTGCCAATAACATGTCACTGAAAACTTCTCCCTTGTTGATGCCCTTAAGTCAACTAAGTTTGTTGCTGAGAAAAGGCTATGCCCAGAAATCAGTTCTATTAAAGAACAGGTCCAAACTAAGGCTACGTTCACACTGCAGGCCTTGATGCTCAATTCTGATTCTTTTGTGAAATCGGATTTTTTGCGTGTCCGTTCACATTTCCAAATATATGCGACTTGTATGTGATCTCCTGTGTGAACTGCATTCATACACCTAAGTGTCCCGCATGCGCAGTAGAGGATGCGATGACGTCATACGTAGCAAGCGTGCTCATTGTTTGCAGAAATAAACATGGATCGTAATGCTGCAGCGTATCTTGCGTTCTTTACGTTATTCTCCAACTGGAGCCAGCACATTACCAAGGCAATCTTTTTAAGAAGATCGAAAAGAAAGAGAGCCAAATTTTAGCGATGTGAGCGGCTTTACTGATACGGACTTCATTCATAATTTTCGAATGAGAAAGGCAACCTTTATGTGCATCTGAACGGATCTCTTTAGCGCTCTCACGTAAAAACACACATCTTCGGTGGCCAGAGCAGCGAGTAAACGCGTTGCCGTGGGGCTGTATTGACTTGCAATAGGTGCTTGTTACCGCACAATAGCCAACCTCTTTTTTTTTTTAGCCAACCTCTTTGGCATAGCCAGGTCCACCGTTAGTGATGTTTGTCAAGTATCAATGACGTGTAGGTCGGATGAATGCGACCTGGCCGTACAGACACAGGTCGCATTTGAAAAGATCAGATACGTATCGGATTCAGGACCACATATCCAAATGGCCTGGGTCGCATTTGAAAAAATCTGATCTGTGTCGTTCAGACTGTCATGAAAAGATCAGATACAGGTCGCATATGGGCAAAAAAATCGGAATTGGGTCACTTCAAGCTGCAGTGGGAACGTAGCCTAAGAGTCCATCAGGTCTTGTGATCACAAACGAAAGACCAACTTGCTGAGTGTTTGACAAGGAAGAGGGCATCCACAACCTTGCTATTTAAGGCTCTTTATGAAGGATGTTGGACTGTACCATAAATTTAGTAATAAGTTATGTCACCCACCTATGTTGTTAAAAGGGAAAAAAGTGTTCTAACAATATCGTTTAACAGCTGTGGTTTGCCATGTATTGTTTTCATGCTTACATTCTGTTCTTTAATTCATTTAATTTAGTTATTTATTTTAAGAAGAGAGGAAGATTGCTACTCTTTTATTAATGTTCACATCTCATGCCAGTCTGCTAGGGGCTCTAGAGGATAGCCTACATGATATGTCAGTTAAGATTGCGATGGTGGATGTACAAGTGTTCATGCAGAAGAGGGAATAAACATTTCCTTGAACTCATGACAAAGTGGAGTTATCTTTGAGTTAACAATCCAGTTCAAAAACTCTTTGTTATACAGGATGAAATGGTCCTTCCATTCTGAGAGTAGTCAGTTCAATTCAATTCAATTTTATTTATATAGCACCAATTCACAACACGTCATCTCAAGGCACTTTACAAAGTCAAATTCAATCAAATAATCCCAGAAAGATTGGTCAAAAAGTTTCCTATTTAAGGAAACCCAGTAATCGCATCAAGTCTTGACAAGCAGCATTCACTCCTTCTGAGTGTGAATGCTGCTTGTAGAGTGTAGAGCCACAGGGACCGTTGTCTGCATTGTCAATGGCTTTGCAGCAATCCCTCATACTGAGCTGGAGAGGAAAACTCCCCTTTAACAGGGAGGAAAACCTCCAGCTGAACCAGAACCACGCTCAGTGTGAACGGTCATCTGCCTCGATCGACTGGGGGTTTAAGAAGACAGAGCAGAGAGACAAAAAAGCACAGAAGCACACATTGATATAGGAATCCTTTCTATGTTAGAGGATAATAGCAGATAATGTGCCTCCCTGGATGATGTCACAGTTAACAGAATGCCAGACTAGGTGTACCTAAAGAAAAAAATTTAAAGTTGTAAATAACAACAAACGATGCAAAATTGGGGAACAGTAGAAGAAAAATAGATTTTTATGTCCTCCAGCAGCCTAAGCCTATAGCAGCATAACTAAAAAGATAGCTTAGGATAACCTAAGCCACTATATTGTGAAAAAGGAAAGTTTTAAGCCTAGTCTTAAAAGTAGACAGGGTGTCTGCCTCACGGACCAAAACTGGGAGTTGGTTCCACAGGAGAGGAGCCTGATAGCTAAAGGATCTGCCTCCCATTCTACTTTTAGAGACTCTAGGAACCACCAGCAGAACTGCAGTCTGACAGCGAATTGCTCTTAGGAACAACAGAGCACTTCCGCTGTAGTATTTTTCTGAATACATTTTGCATTCAGAAATAGGAAGTTAAAAAAATCAGAACTCTGTGAAAGCTGCAGGCCTGTAGAGACTCTGACCAATCCGGTCATTCAGTCCGAATAGAAAGAACGAATGAGATGCCTTCATGTCTCATTCTGCCCTCACCCCCATTTGTCTCACCCCCATAGCTCAGGGGGTATCACCTTAAGATTGGTTGTCCAACATACCAATTATTCACATAATGTCAATGTGCGTGCATGTTTCGTGTTAGTTTCCTCTTTCGCTGCACATGCGCACTTCTAGTGTTTATGTATCCACAGACCTCTCAATTTTTATCAAAAGTTAAGAGTGAGATTATGCTAATTTAGGGGGCGGGGCTTGTTTGGGGCGGGGCTAACCGGACCCTGGAAGAGCAGGTGGAGTCAACTCCATCTCATTTTTATCCCACCAGACATTGAAGTAGACATGTATAATACACAATTGTTCAAATAATACTGAATAAAATTAAGTAGTTTTAAGTTATTGACCGAATTATTACACTGTTACACATTCATCTATGGGTTTGTTTATCATTGTAGATCTATAACCTGATTGGTGGATCAGGCTGCGTTTCATCAAGCCTTTATGGTCAACATTTTCCCCTCAGCAGCAACACTGAAGCACACAGAGGTTCCCGCTGCGTCTTTACGCACAATCCTGCTGCTGATGTCTCCCTCTTTTCAGCTCAATGCACTTCTAGACTGTTACAGTTTATAACCATTATCATCACCTTTCATAGCGACAGGTTTCTCATCTCAGTCGCTGCGCTGCAGGTCAAATCTCTATTGCTCTCGTCAGTGCGCTCTGGGCGGTCAGGTGGGCGGATTTTACCCCCGTGCGCTGCGTGCGAGGGATAAACAGTGGGGAAAATGCATAACTAAAGACTGTAAAGGGCTCCTATAAAGGGAACGGGGGTACTGACAGATCTGAGATGAAGCCCCTGATGTTACAAGTTCTTTAAAATGACCCTTAAAAGTGCGCACCTAAATTAAAGCGCAAGGCAGCACGCCCACCGAAGCGCCACCGGTTCTATGTTGTTAAAAACAAGAGCATGAAACACAGCTACTAACTCTCCCATTGACTTTAACTGGCACACGTTGCTACCGATGTGAGGACATTAAACGTAGTGATTCACGTTTTGAATGGTGTACGGTGATAAAAGCACCTGGTCCGAGGGAAAAGGCGCTGAGGCACAGAAATACGGTGCATGTAGTTAAAAAATGCAGAATTAATAAAAACGAAACTTATAAACAGACTAAGTGGCTTTTTAAACTGCATCTGGATAGCAGAACTGTTTTATGATCCTGCGTGCAGCAAGCAAGCAGCTCCACCCCCTCCTCTCCCCTCCTGCGTACGCTGTACAGGACCTTACCGGTTTAATTTCACCACTGGTTAAGACTAAAATTATTCATAACTCTGATCACTCTTCCTGCTGCTCTGTTAACACGAACTGCAGCAGGAATTACTGATGGCCACAAGTTGTGAAAGAAGCCGAAACAGCTCAGCAGAAGGCGGAGTTTTGTCGTCCGCAGCCCAGATGGGCTTTGTGATTTTTATGCGTGAGAAATGCCATGTTTGCATGTGAAATGCCATGTGTTGCGTGTGAGCGTGTGAAGTCAGTGAAATGCGTGTGTCACACGGTCAATGGGTGAAAGTTGAGAGCCCTGTATCCAGGTAGCTTAGCGGTTAGCTTCGGTGTTAGCCGTTCATTGTAGCTCCGCTGCTCACACTGTATACTTTGAACATGGCTGAGAGATGCACGAAGCAAACTGCTTACAAGTTTATGAGAAGAAGAGGAAGTAGAAAGAAAAATGACCAGAGTGGATTTGGGCAATTTTTTCATGAGATCCCCCTGAGGAGCGGAAGAGCAGGTAAGAAGACGGTCTTGTGCATGTGCAATTATTCAAAAAGGGACTTACGTTTCTTACTTGCATTTCCGGAAAAATTGACTCTACCTTTAACACTCTAAGGGAGTTCTCATTAACCTGTCCTTAATTTCTCAGATATATATCCCACCTTTAGAGGGTAGATAGAAAATATAAAAATTCCCTAAATAGCTCTGCTCTGTCAGATTAACACTAATTAGAAATCTAGTTTTCTCTGTGTTGTCCACTATAACAAAGGTTCAAAAAATCCAAACAATTAGGATTCAACTACATGAATTGTTGCCCTCACAGAAAGTCAAGTGTAAGTCCATAAAACGTGTGTGCTCGAGGAAACTCAGCAGAAATGTCTCTACAAGGCTGAGCAGCAGACACTCAAACAATACTCTGACAGACAAGCTGAGCGCTGGGTGAGACAGCCATTACGCAACGCTGCCCAAAACACACGCGGTCAGGGCACCGCCTGGCCTGTAAACACACACTGCTCAAAATCCAATGTTGCCGTCACGCTTCTATTTAAAATATGATGTCAGCTGCTGCCTAGCAACGGCAGGTGAAGGGCACCAGATGGGATAATGAAAATAATTGGTCTCAATCTTCTTCTTTTTTTCCCCCTGAACAAACAGAAAGAGGAGAGCAGAATTTGTGTTTGCTACCACAAATGAGTGTCTCAGCTGTTCGGCATCACACCCATTTCCTGTGCGAGCGCCAGAGCTTGGACGGATTTCCGCAACCAAACATGTGCAACTGTGCCCCTTTAATTTGTGCACCAAAAGAAAAGAAAACTGAAAAAGACACACGTGCTCTGACCACCCTGGCTCTTGTCATCTTCATGTATTGCTGTGTCTCTTTTTTTAAAAGCCGTTTCTGGCTCAACACTCTGTACAGCTGTTTATATCCAAAGATAGTATACATTTTTTGTGTGTTAAGTATGTCTTTAGTTCAGCCATACACACTAGTCTTGTAAATACAGTTATTGCATTGTACTTGCATTACATAAAGAAACAATCCCAGATGAAGAAAACTCCAAACAACCAGCCAATACATTCATGGGTGGATAAAAAATAATTATATTTTGTACAATCACTCAATGTTTATGGATTTCTTTTTCACGGCTTAGAGCTCCACAATATATCCAATCCAAATTATCAGTGCTAATATATGAGCACAATAGTCCAAATGCAATATTGCCACAATGGGAAGAACACTGAGTGCCCTCGGGACCCATCTGCACCAGATGCCCAGAGTGCCTTCTATCCACTTGAAGCCTCCGGCCACTCTGACCCCACCACACAATCCAGGATCACTGTTTCAATGTGTAAGATGCCACTCAGTGTGTCTGTAGATCATGTGAGGAGTGCTCTGCAATGGGTTAACCCTCACAAGCCAGCAGGACCAGACAACATCCCCAGCAGGGTTCTGAAAGACTGCGTAAGATGGGAGGTGGAGCAACTGGTTGGCTGGTGCAGAAGTAACGATCTCTGCATCTACAGGAGAACAAGGAGATGACCATGGACCTCAGGAGAAAGGATTTGCATGAACTGCATAAATCTACCTGATAAAATCGCCTTAGAAGTTAAGTGTGCAATTAGTCTTTAACAAAGATTGAAATGTTCCAGTTATATTAGCATGTGAAAGACAGTGTAAATAATTCTTTATCAGATCAAGAACCCATGGAACCAGTAGTATGCCTTTAAACATGTAAACAATCTATGATGGTTTATTTAGGGTAGGAAAGTTTGTGATTTTTTTCCATTTATTAAAATTATTTTTCAGTGTCGTTATATCTTCTTATAGGAAAACAGGACCTTGTTAAAACTTAATAAATCAAAACTCAGCCACAAAATGCTGACCAGCAGAGTCTTAGGGTTATTGTTCTGATCAGTGTTTAGACATCAGTAGACCTCTTTAGGTAAATGTATTTTCACCTTTCACTTGTAAGCTATATTTTCCCTTTGTTTAGATGGAAGACAACCTTATCTTTTCTATGTTTATTCAGTAAAATCTGCTCTGGTTGCTGTGGTTCAGTTATTGTGCTTTAAAGATTCAATGGCAATGTCTGTTCAGAACTTTACCATGCATGCTCCTGGAAATTGTCAAACTGAAGTAAACTAATGAAAATTAAAGTATGTAATGCTTTATTGACACTTTGTTAATGGCATATGACGTGGTAAAGAGGACAAACTTCCAGTAAAAGCAATGTTCTCCTGAAAGATTCTTGCAGAATGTGCCTGAGATAAAAGCCTCTCAAGAGAAGGACAATACATTTGGAAGGAATAAACAAGGGCTGCTGCTCACATTACTTTTATAGCCCTTAATTGGTCAATCTGTGGTACACGTTAAAAGTTACAAAAACAATCAGTGACTGCAATCCTCCTTCAATCTTTGGACTAAATCCAAACTACTGATGCGACAGTGGAAGCCGTATCCTTGGCAAAGGGCAGCTTCTGATCTGACCAGTGATATAGTAACACTGGAAACTGATTAGCTGGCAGAGGGAAATGAGAAGTAGAGTCATTTCACCTGGGTGGCAACTCATGTATTTAACTCAGAAATTCCTACATTATGCACAGATTAATCACTGCATTTTCCATAAGTTCCATATTATTATTATTATTATTATTATTATTATTATTATTATTATTATTATTATTATTATTATTATTATTATTATTATTATTATTATGCTGAATTGACAGATCTCCAGCAGACATCTACTGGCAACCTCCAAAAGATAGGCAAGCCACCTAAGGTCATGACTAAAGAAGCTGGTGCTGAATCCAAGCATATTTGTATAAAGTTTAGTGGAATGAAAATGTGTGGCATGAAAGGTACACCAGCAAACTGGAATAACCGCAGCCTTGAGAGGATTGTCACGCAGACTCTTTTTATTATGGTTTAGAGTTGGGATGAAAGCAAGAGTTACCAAGCCCACAGTCCAACCAACATACACATGGCAGCGCAGAAGCACACACACGTAGCTGCTGCTATCACATCTGTTTTGTCAGAATCCAGAATTTCATCTTTGAAAGAACGACAAGAGTGCCTTGACTAGCTTAGCTTGTAGTGGTTTCTCATGACTCCTGCTGCTTACAGTTTTATTTGATACCGTGATTGGCTAAAACCAAACTTTGGCACTAGATGTTCAGAAGATTATGCTGAATGTCTCACCTTTCCCCAAAATGGATTGAATAGGAGCAGTCACAGAGTCATAATGTGCAGAACGTAGAGTGCTAAATATTATCAACCTGTGGTTCTCATATGTTTTCTGTGGAGAGGGAAAAATTTTCAGACCCCCCCCCCCCCACCCCCATCCCCCCTATCCCAACAAAATGGGTCAAAAATGTATGTGACTTTCTGTGATGATCTCGGCACTGGTGCTGGTCTAGTTACTCACTCAGCACACCTGCTCAGCTCCACCCCTCATGCAATCATCTTTCATCAGTTCCACCTGTTTCCACCTCCATATAATCTGCCATCAGACCAGCCTCCAGTGTCAGATCGTCTCAAGCCAACCGGTGAGAACTTTCCAGCCATTCTGTTTGTGAACCTGTCTGCCTGTCTGTTACCCGACCTGTATCTGCCTTCTGTTTCCGAGCCTGCCCGACCCTGTTCTGACTCTGTCTGCCTGCCTGAGACCAGCTCTGTTGGCTTTTGGACCCTGGAACCTGTACGACCTGGATTGCCCCTCTGAACCCCTGAATCAGTCTGTCTGTGAGTACTGGATCCCTACTAACTCCTGTAACTCTCTGAGCGCGCCAGTTACCAAACCCGGACTGGACCTGGACCCGACTGTCAGATCTCCTCTCTGTACTGCCGCTGGATCTCTGCCTCTTGCTACCGAACTCGGACCTCCCCTGGATAACGCTCTTGGAAAGCCCGCGAACAAACCGCCTGCCTGCCTTTCTGTCAGCCTCTCAACGGCTTCAGCCCCGCCAGCCCTCAGACGGACCTCCGCCCCCGGACCCTATCGCCAGTCACAAGTCAGCTCTCAGCATCCTGGTTCTCCCTCAGTCAGGTTAGTGATCCAGCTCTTCTCACAGTTTCTCGCCTGCCATCGCTGGTCACTAACCTGTCTTTCTGCCTCCAGACCGAGCGCGAGTGACGCGCCCCGAGAGCCTGCGCTTGCTTTCCCCCTTTAAATAAAGTTTTTGAAACGTCACTGACCTGTTGTGGCTGAATCTTGGGTCCGGTTCCTGTACATTACACTTTCTGAGCAATTTTTGGTAAAAAGTTGGTTGAATTATTCAATTCAGGGTTTAGATTTTTAACTAGAGATGATCAAATATCAGAAAATGCTTAAATACCTCTTTAGTTTAGCACTATTTTGAAGCATCGTATCTTATCTGTCACAATTTCATTTTTCTATTTAGTGCTCTAAATGATGGCATGTAAATTACTTAAAAGTAGCAGTAGGTTCTTCAGAGCTTTTGTAACCAAGTGTTGTGGGCCAAGGTAGAAAGCACCCTTTATCAGTTGATTCTGTCAACAGAATGGAGCAATTCAACAAATTATTTTCTTACTTCAAAATAATATTTTCAGTTAGAGTTGCAGTGCATCAAGCCTACAACACACAGCTTTATGTCCAGTGCTCATAAATTATCTAACACCTGCATTACAGTATGACATTGACAGTCTTCTAAGACGGACTACACTGGTAACAAAAGACAGATCTGTCCAATTCAGGAGGGGTTTTTGGATCCTCTGGAGTGAGACTGACATTCCAGGACAGACATGGTGGGAGCCATTGTAAAATGGCTTTGTGAATAAGTGCTGCTGCTCCCTTCTTTCATAAAGAGAGACTTCTCAGCCCAGCCTGTGGATTAACCAGTGTATTTTGTCTGGAACTGGCCATAGCTGGAACAGCTATCCACTGTGTTAAAACCCTTCAGGACCAAAAACGGCATTTGTTGGACTCGCCATGGGGTTCAGCACTCAACCCTCCGCTCCTCAAAGGAGTTTTGTGAAGTACAACCCAAAGCAGGTGAGGTTTTCAAAAAATGAGTGGATAACCAGCTATATATATTACAGCTGTAACACTGGAGAGCTGCAGTGCTGTGAGCTTTGATGATTCATATGTCTTGTGCTACAACCAACAACAGCACTAGCCCTGATAATGAGGAAGAGAAATATAGGACGGCATATTTGTAATGAGACAATATGAGCGTGGGCTTTGAGAGGGAGCTCTGTATCCACGTTGATGGGCAACTTTCAGCTCATTTGTGAGCAGGTGGACAGATATCTTCTGTTTATTGGCTGAATAAGTATAAAACACATCACACCGCGGGCAGAATTCAACCGGATTCAAGTTCCACCATGACACAATGCAAAGCTTTTACAGCGTTGCTCTCTAATTGCTCAGCACAGCACAAAACAGTTGCTACGAACCACATGTGATACAAATGAATGGCTTTTAGAGCACAGTGCTGGCATTGCTGTCCCTCCCCTATGAGATAAAAACGATAGTCACCAGTACTGCTTCATTATTGTTAGGATAGGAAATTGCATGGGGAAGTATACAGCCTTTACCCCACCACATTGGTCAGTCCATAGGTTTGTTTGATATTGATAAATAATTATATCATGTTAGAGTAAGAATGCTCATTTGTACAACCTATGTGACAAAATGTGGCTATCTTTTTACTGTTTTTGAAAAGTGAGAGAAATAGTTGATACTGCAATCTCCCTTGATGTTTCTGTTATTTATTGCACTTTCTTATCAGTCAGTTACCAGATTTTCTTCCTACAGTAGTTTTGTCTGCTTTCCTGGCCTGTCTCAACACAAGACAACTTCTGTTTTGAGATCATCTATTGATTAAAATACATAAGAAAATAACAGTCCTAACAATACTTCCTTTAAAAAAAAAGTTCACTGTGTGTTTCACAGGCATGGCATGAGCAGCTCATCAAAACACAATGAAGGCAAAAAGAAAAACAAGAGAAAAAAGACACAAGGTCAAACACAGAGCAAGCTGTACTCACTCCTCAGAGGCAGCTCCACCAAAAGGTTTCAGTCCTGCACTGAAAAAAGTTGCAAGATGGTTGCAAACACATATTGAACCGCATTGTGAAGACAAATTAAAGCAACACTGAGTAAATCAAAGTAAAGCCAATGGGGAAAACCTATTCAATAAAGGTCAATGCATTAAACCAAATAAACTAGGGTTCAGATCGTTAGTGTCTCTTCCAAAGCCAACATTTTAGGAATGACAAGATATTTGCTTCTCCATGCTTCCTAAAAAAATATCAAACTGAATGAAAAACAGTGTGAGTGTGGAAGGGTATAGTGGATAATGGACAAGAGAGCAATTTTGCTGCTTATAATGTGAGCAAGAAAAAAATGGCCTTGAGTTGTTGAGCAGAAACTGGCAAAACAGGGAGCAGCTGTGCTGCTGAAACAGGCAAGAGGAAACAAGGACAGACTCTTTCTACGCCACCAGTACGGCAATATGGAAAGATGAAGGTGCAGTTTTTCTTCTGAGCTACACAATGAAGATGCGGTAGGACAGAAAGAATTATGAGACTATAAAAAAAATTTCACTTTAATGTTCCAAAGATAGTCTTTAAGCCTCATCAATCAGCTACAACAGCAACTCAACTCAGATGATCCGATGGCTCCGATTTGCTTCCATTAATTCCTTATAAAAGCTGCTGGAGACCAACATCAGCTTCCACCAAATAGCAAAAACACAAAAACTGAACTGGAACTATTCAAGAGTTTGTATCTGAACCAAGTAGCACAGATTTTATGGGTCCATGAACTCTGATGCTGAGGCCTAACAGGCAGAATGTGCTCATATTTGGAGAGCTTAAGAGAACATAATAAACCGAAGGCAAATTACAGCCTGGACCACTATTTACAAATGTGGACGAGCAGAGGAAGAAAACTCATCTACGTAATGATTTCAAAGAAATGATCCATCAACTGCACTGTTAAAATGAGTCAGCCAAGAAAAAGAGCAGTGTACTAGAAATCATTTAATAAACACATGATTTTAATAAAAGTTGTGGATTAGACACAATGTATAGTAATGAAAAGTTTTCATATATTCACCATGTAGACGAAAGTCACAT
Organism: Fundulus diaphanus; assembly: GCA_037039145.1. Lineage (NCBI taxonomy): Eukaryota > Metazoa > Chordata > Actinopteri > Cyprinodontiformes > Fundulidae > Fundulus > Fundulus diaphanus. The sequence continues at coordinate 10,877,300 of CM073132.1, forward strand.
TCATATTGAGCCCTTTTAAATGCTTTTTTTATTGCTCCTTTTTCAGGGTGGGATCATTACATAATAAACTGTGACAAATTCTCAACAGAAATTTTATATGAAGGCACCGATCTAAAAGAGAAAAATGTCTCTGAAAGAGCTGCTCTATAAACACCTGCTTTTTGTAGCCAATAACTGAAGCTTGCAGCTACTGATAAACGGACAAGCAAAATGCCTTCTAGAGAAATATGTTGTGGTCAGAGGAGACCCAAATTTAACTTTATGGCCACACAGATTCTACGACTGAAGACAAGGCTTCTAGGCTGAAGAGCATGGTGCCAGATGTTCAGCATGGTGGTAGCATCCTGCTGTGGAGAAGTTTAGTTAGCAGAGGTGCTGGTGAGTAAAATCTACTTTGGATTCTGCATCATGGCCTATTCAGCAAATTGCAACATAGCAGTCTTTGTTTTTAAAAGACATTTTTTGACATTTTTTAAATAGAAGTAAAAAAGAAAAGCAATACAGGTAAAAGTAAATTGAAAGTGGGAACAGAGAAGTCTACAGCTGGGTACAGAACGATGAATCCGAGCTTCTGCTTTGTTTCACTAGAAATATACACTAGAAATATATCTGCCAGGTTACGAGCTTGCAGGCCAGATTCATTTAGACCAGGATGACAGTATAACATATGTTTTGTAAAGTAAGGGAACTATGAAGACTTCCTGGGAGCTGTGCACTCAGTTCTTGTGATGTATGAAATCTTCTGGCCAAGAACTTTGCTGTTGTTCTTACTAGCTGGAGAAAAAGAGCAAATTTCTCTGTTTTTGCAGACTATGTACAAGCCTTAAGTTGTTGCAACATTAATAATAGTGGCCTGAGATGTATTACCCGATAGACCAACAGATAATAGTAATGCATTAAAGGTGCTTATTCACGTTAATTGACAATTTTTTAATTTATACACCAGTAAGTCACTCTGGTTCCATTCATCGTTTTTCTGAAAGATTATCATGTTCTGCTGGTGTAGTATTTGTTATTCTTTTAATTTTTGTGTTATGTTTTCAAGCTTTATTTTTGCTCATTTTGTTAGTAAATGTAGCCTTTTCTGTGTATATTTACCATTACAACATCATGTGACCAGGGTTACGTCCCTGTGCATGCGTACAATTGGTCAACAAGCCAAAGCAATGGAGGCAAGCGAGTGTGGAACTCCCAGCGTAGTTGCAACAAAAAAGAAAAGTCCAAAATCAAGTGTAAAAAGGCGCAAGAAGATGTTTCTGCCAGTTTCCCATGAGGCATTACAGCACGGTCGGCTCGATTGGGACTTATTTAGTAGCTGCGTCAATGGCGACCATCAATAGTTCTGCGGTACTGCTGATAGATGCCGCCACGTCTATTTATGTCAGCTCATCACACCAGTTGCTGGGGTTCTATTTAGGTTCAAAAATCAAAACACTATCTGGACGGACCCTTGGAGTATATATATATATATCAACGGGATTTTGGTCTTTTTGGTATAGGCATATAACTTGGCTATATACCTTTAAGGTTAAGTGGAAGGAAAACAATTCATTCATTTAATTTTGCTTTACAGAAAATAAAATCAGACAAAAAAACTGCTTGTGTAATCAGATTTAGAAAAGTCGTACCATTTTCATTTCATTTGGAGCTATGCACCACACTGCAATGTTCTACCACAAGAAATCTAATTAAAACACATTCTAGTCTGTGGCTGCTAAGAGAGAAAAATGTATAACAGTTCAAGGCATATGGATACTTCAGCAAGCCACTGTATCTGCAAGGGATTTCTGTTCTATCAGCTGTTTTCAGGGAGAAAACGGGGAAAAAAATTATTAATATTAGATGTTTTACAGTTGTGACATCTCCATTCATCTTAGGGGGCTGCAGAGCATGAAGAGAAACCTAGAGGCCAGAAAACTTTTTACTCTCATGCAGCAAGGGAGCAGATTTCATCCATCTGACTGATTGGCTTCTTTGGCATCTGGTATCTGGCTGTCATCAACACATGTACTGGAAGTCTCTAACTCAGCACCTCCTACACAACCAGCAGTAAGTTTATCAGGGGGAGGACTTTTATTCCTGTTTAATTTTATTGCTGCAAAGCCACACAACAATATGTTTTACATGTATAGCATAGCCTGTTTATGTCACAGCTACACAGTAAGTCAAAAATCTCAGTCAGTGAGAGCGAATCAGATGGGGTTATTCCAGCCCTGAGAGCGAACCGTATGCTTCAGAGAGGACTGAACTGCAGTGTCCCCCCGCAGGTTTTCAGTGGGAGGTGTCCACTGCCGGTCCACACTGAGGCTAACATGCTCCCAGAGGAGGAACATGCTGTAATTGTGACCCACTGTGATCTGTCCCCTGGAGACAGCCGAATCAGAAACTGTGTGCAAACGACGTGTCATCATCGAGACTGAGCACAGTCAGCTTCAAGAGCGGGCAACCCTCTGTGTCATTACTTACCTTCTACAGATCTGCGTATGTTTGTGGATATGAAAAGGGCACACGCGCCTGTTAAAATGCTAATTTCTGTGACCATTTCAAAACCTTCTCCGCCATTAATGTAACCTATAGTTTGCACATTCCAATAAAAACAAGTTTGAATCTTTTAGAGGGTGAAATGCAAAAAAAGTTAAACTCCCGAACCCCTAATTAAACTGCTAAACTAATACTTAGTAGAAGCGACTATTATTCAAGCCCTCAGTCTTTTTGGCTCGGAGTCTATCAATAGTGGCTCATCCTGACTCTGCACTATTTGCCCTCTCTTCTTGGTAAAAAACAAACCTGTCAGATTGCGAGGCTGTCTCCTCTGCACAGCCATCTTCACATCCGCCCACACGTTACCCATCAGACTCAGGTCTTGGCTCTGGTAGGCCAAATCAAAACGCTAATTGGCAAGTGAAGACATTCTTGTTTATTTCGATGTATGATTTGGGATGTTCCTCAACAACAATCACGACATCTTGAATGTGAATAAAACAAAGGAGATGATAGTGGACTTCAGGAGAAACAGAAATAGATCCAACACTATTTCCACCATGGGAGAAGATGTGGAGGTGGTGGAAGAGTATAAATACCTCGGGGTTCACCTGGACAACAAACTGGACTGGAGACGCAACTGTGAAGCTGTCTACAAGAAGGGATAGAGCAGACAATGCAGCAGATCTTCTATAAGTCTGTTGTGGAGAGTGTGATCTCCTCTGCCGTCCTCTGTTGGGGTAGCAGTTTAATAGCAACTGACCTAAAAAAAACTCAACAAGCTTATAAAGAAGGCTGGCTCTGTTCTGGTGACCCTTCTGCAACCTCTGGAGATGACTTGGCAAAGAAAGATTCTTCATAAATTGAAGACTCCAGACAACCCTGAGCATCCTCTTCATCAAACTGTTGTACAACAACAGAGTGCCTTCAGTCAGAGGTTTCTCCAGATCTGCTGTCAGGCAGACCTCTACAGGAGATCCTTCCTGTCTGCAGCCAACACCATCTACAACTCTTTGAAGAAACCTTCATAATAGAAGGTTAGAATATTATATATCCCTTTGGGATTATTTTATTGAATTGAATCTTCAATTTTCTAGCAGAGGCCTGTAGGTTTTTGTGCCAACAACGACTGGCATTTGGAACTAATGACAATTATCTCTACCTTGATAAGTTCTAGCTGAAGAAAAAAAAAAAGCCTCAAAGCACGATACTGCCACCAACATGCTTCACTTCCATCTTATCACTCTACCCCAGTGCCAAGGCAGAAAGAATAAAAGGACGCTACCAGAAATAACAGGCTTTAATCCTGCCGTAGCCCTACTGGCACTTTCCTTCTCGTCTTGTCATCAATTTTGGAGATACAGCAAGTTCTTCGTAACATCATCGTCTCATCATATCTTCTTCACTTGATGTATTCCCTCTGTTCCACGACATATCTAATGACTTACAAAATTGTTTTGTACTCTACTCCTGAATGATACCTTTTGACTAAGGGAAAAGGATGTCAGTCAGGAGAAGGCCTTTTCCCTTTTGCATAAGCAAAAGGCACCAGTTCCTCTGATGCCCTGAAAGCTCTCTGTAGACCTTGGCTTTTGCTCTGTGATGTGATTAAAAATGGCCAGGAAACGCCTACGACAACAGGATAGCTTTATTTCAGGCACTTTATTCAGAGACACTCGAAATGATGGCACGTTTATACTGACACGTATTAAGTATGAGTTTGAATTCTGAATACTGCCATGTTCCCACTTATAAGAGTGCACACTTTATCTGCTTTTTTGTTGTCGTTTTTTTCTTAACATCTACCTTTTATTTCTGGCCTTAAAGTTTTCAATTGAGTTGCACAGGTTATAGGTCACATTAAAGGTGGAACGCGCAGTAAAAGGATTTACCTTTGTCTCGTATTTGCCAATATCAAAAGCTTGGGATTTAACATGACTGTGTAGTCGTTTCAGATCCACACTGTGTGTGGGAATTAGTCTAACTCAACCATGTTCCCATGTTGCTCTGCAAGGCAACGTAAACACACAGAGACATCCGGTGGACTGCTGGGGTCTCCACATCTGTGTGTGTGTGTGTGTGTGTGTGTGTGTGTGTGTGTGTGTGTGTGTGTGTGTGTGTGTGTGTGTGTGTGTGTGTGTGTGTGCGTGTGTGTGTGTGTGTGTGTGTGTGTGTGTGTGGAAATGACAGAACTGAGTGCTGGTGCAGTCGGTGTTTGGAGCGCTGCACATAGCAGAGCAGCTGTTTGTTTTTGATTCGTCTTAGTGCGCGCAGCGTGGCTTTAAACGACCTTGCAGCCTGCATTTGTCTTAACAGCCGTGTCCGTGTGTGTATGCATGCTTTCATGTGGTGTCCTCAGCATGTTACATAAGGAGATAAGGTTATATAATGTTTGAATTTTTTTTTGTTGTTCTTTTTTTCATGGAAAGCAAACAACGTGCAGCATTTCACGGTGTGCATTCGCTCAGTAAAGACTACAGCTGGCTAACTCCTAGCATCCTCTCACAACCCCTGGCTGTTTCTTTGTTTTGTGAAAGCTTCTGTCTCCCAGACTGCACACATGCACACACACTCATGCACACACACTTTGTCCTGCAGTTAGCACATGCTAGGAGCAGGGTGAGGCGGGCACAGCTGGGCACTTCAGCTGTCCTCCTCTCCTCTACTTACAATTTTTCTTTCTACTTGTCTATTTTAATCCCAGCCATACTTTGTCGAACACACATCAGTACACATTCTTTACACTTCCTCTTTTCACTCATTTCCATCTCAGCCGTCTTAACTGCTCTATGCTACATTGCATGTCTTCAGAGGGGTGTGTAGCAACAGATGTCATGACAGATTAAGTCTTTATTCCCCCAATTTTATTTTTGTTGCCAGACTTAGTTTCACTGACTTTAAAAAACTGATAAACACCTATCCTGCTTTACAGGGAGCACATCTTTCAGCTGAAACCCCTAATTCCATTTACTTTGTAGACATTTATCTGGATGTATCCACCGTCCTGTATAAAATATTTATTAACATATGTAGTTTAATAATCAATATTAATTAATAAATGCTCACATATCCATGTCTACGTCTGTTTTTGTTATCTTTGGAATTGAAAGTGATTTAATCACAGGTGTACACCCAAAATGAACCTAGTTTTACTCATTTAAAATAAATGAGTAAAAAATGTATTTCTAGCTTGAGGAAAAACTTAAGACAACCTACCTCCTAACAGCTGGTGTTACTCTCTCTGGCTAAAATAACTTCAGTCCCATCTTCAAGTCTCTGACATCAGTCTGAGGAACCTTTTCTCCACTTCTCACTTTCAGCTGTGAGATGTTTGAGGGATCCTTGCATGTTAGGCCTATTTCAAGTCACCCCACAGCATCTCAATGAGATCCAGATCTGGGCTTGGACCCAGCCCAGAGCAATCCATTTCAGACTTACTGGTATGTTTTGGGTCACTGTCATGTTACCGCATCCAGATCTGGTTCCACTTGTTTGAGATAATCAGGCCATTCACTCAAACACCCTCAGATGTGAAGCAGCATTCGTGGTGGATTCTGTGATGGGGAGCTGACTAGGTCCTGCTATAGCAAAGCAACCCTAAACCATGACACTACCAGCCCTAGGCATCACAATTAGCAGGAGATCTTTTCCTGGAATGCTAGGTTGGGTTTATTCCAAACATGCCCTGGTCCTCCTTCCACAACTCAAATCAAAGTTAAACAGTATAAAAAGAACGTGCCAGAGGTCTTGTGATGATATTTTAGATTTTCTTTAAAGACTTCTTTTTGCATCTTGCAGTCTGCTGAGTGTCAACTTTCTTGGAAGGCCTAACCTGGGCACGTTGGCTGTTGTTTTGAATGTCATCCACATGAATACAATTTTCCAAACAGTAAAATGGAAGATTTCAAATTCTTTAGCGACCTTTTTAAATCCCTTGCCAGACACTACTCATAATTTACTTCTATGTACTTTCTTTCTGAAGGCTTCAGATAGTTTTCCATCATGGTGTTACCATGGTGTTCACCATACTTAATGTCTGAGATTTAAATAGGGAAAACTTCCTTCAAAGTGCTGAGCAACAACGTTCTGATGTGCGTCTGAGGCCTAGGTAATTCATTAATACACCTCCTTTCAAAGAAAATTATAAAATATCTTGTTTTCTATTGTTATTGCTTATTTTCATTGTTTAAATTAATATTACATATCCATATGTTCAAAATAGGCTTTAACACAGTGTTCTATTTTGTTTCACCTAACAGTATGTATAGTAGTGATGTAACAACAAATCCAGCTCAACAGATAAGCTGATATTGGGCTCATGAGGACGAGACAAGTCAAGATTTTATTACCAAAAAATATTATTGTTGCAGTTTCATATGATTGGCTCAGGAACCAGGAAGTAAACACGGGCTACACACTGCACCGAAGTAGTTCCACACCGTACCTCTAGGTTTGAAAGGAGAAAACCTTGACTTAGACATTGTTGAAGTGTAGAACTGATTTGGAACGTTACTTTCATCCCGGGTGAAAAATGTGATTAATTTTGGTTAATTTTACAGCAAATTTCTTACTTATCGCTCCTTTAAAGGATTCACCTTCCTATTTGGGGCTAAGAGTAATAAAGTAAAACAGCAACAGGATAACATTTTGCAAGAACAAACATTATCATGGCATTTTAATACACCCCCCCCCCGATATACCATCATGATCAAAAGAGAGTATTGTACATGTTTGTTTAGTTGTAGGGTTTTTCATATCATGATATAATTTTAACAAAGGACAATGTCTGGTGTCAGTGTGACAGTTCAGACTACCTGCTGAGGAAACACAACACACTGACCAGGCTGACTGTGGACCTCAGGAATAGCAGTATCTCTAAAATAGCAGTGTCACTGTGTGTATGTGTTTTAAGTGTTTCATGACACACTTCTGGACTTACCGCTCTACTAACCTCAAGCATACCTCCTCCTAGTCAGCCACTCAGTTTCTCTGCCTCTGTCTGGCCGTTCTTGCTGCCGTTGTCCTACATTCTATTGATGCAATGTTAGAATGATTTTTATCTTAATTTGTGTCGTACTTATTGGATCCCTTCCTACTAATCTCTTTTCAGTTTTACTTTTCTGTTTTTCACCACCTTCTTCCCTGATTCCTGAAGCATAAAACTATCCATCTATCCAACCATCCAGCTGATTTCTGTCTATCGTCTTTTTTGGGGGGTTTTGCCCGGTACTGTGGTGGTTTAAAATAGTTTGGTGTGTGCAGATCGTGCAGCTGTTATCTGGGGAGATTAAATGAAAAGATGATTAACTCGTCTCAGTGTGATTAGCTCCGCTTCTTTTTAATGAAATCCAGCAGAGCACATATTGTACTGCCATGCTTAAAATCCTAGAGACATATATCCACAGGGCTTTAGAAATATAGTACAAACCAGAACTATTCCGTTAACATGTTGTCCCAGAAAGATTTTTCTGGCACCATAACTATGACTGTATAGTGGAACAAATATTTACCTGAGGATTTTCTGTTCTGGAAAATGTCTTAGCTGGAATTCACAGTACAGTAGTAAAAGCCTTGCACAATTTAAGTTCTCAATGCATCCACAACACTATGAGGGAAGCCTTGGTCTACTCTAAACCAATACTATGAGCAACGTCCAACAAGACGCTTCACATAAAGTCTAGGGAAACAATTTCCTTTTTTTAAACCAGACAGCATGTAAGTATAAAATCCTCGAAGACCAAAGGCAATAGCGTTCTGACTTTTGTTCTGTTTCTGTTAACATGTTTACACGGAAAGTACAATCTTCCATTTACACAGCGGCAATAGAAACTTGAATGGTGTAATTCCCACGCCGCGCCACTTGTGGTGCTGTTCATTGAAACTCAACTGTCTAAAAGATGCAGCAACTAATAAACTTGGAGATGGCGGAGAATAAAGTTTTCCTACGGATAGGGGACAGATCGGGGATGTACTGGTCTCCTGCGCCACTGTCGCCCCATGCCATGAATCCAGTAATATGGGTGCAGTTGGAGAACTTAAACTGTGCATGATGAAAAATATTTGTCCTCAGAAAAACATCACTTCTATTGTTTCTTTTAGTGGACATTTAAACGAGGTTAAAACTGGATTAAAAACATCAGAGAGCTGCAGCTAGAACACTCAGGGATTACACACCGCTATGAATAAATCACACACAAACAGATGTTTCTATCATTAAAAAAAATTAACATTTCTGAGCGTGTGGTTCTCCCTAAGCCGGCCAAAAGAAAAGCCAATCCTGACTTTTAAACTTCTTTGTTTCTCTGACGCTACAAACACATTTTAACTTGACTCTCAAGTTAAAAACATGTTTATAGCATCAGGGAAACAAAACAAAAGGAAAAACTGTGAACTACACAGGAGCTGAGCAGAATCACACCTCCCTTCTAGATCTAATCCACTTAAACCAGGCCACTTTTAGTTTCTGTTCACGTACAAGAAGGTTTTAGGAATATTAAGCAAGAGTAGGTATTATTATTATGATTGCTGAAATCAACCAATCAAATTATTTGGGTGGCGGCTTAAGAAGAATGCATTGACGTTAACATTTTCTCTCCAGTTTCTATTCTACAGTATTAAAAAAGTAATATGAATCTGTGTGTTTGTTTTCCTGCTTTCACAATCAGGCTGCTGTTCCAGCTGATAAGAATCCAGACGTGCCAACACGAGGATCTCTAAACAAACTCAGGTATGCAGGCGCTTGACTCCAGAGCTGTCAAGAAGCGAGAGACTGCTTCTCAGGATGACCTACATATCCTCCAAGATCAGCGTTATTTTTCACAAAGGCTTCCCATCAGCTTGGAGCTTGTTAGCTGCACGTATGGCAGATTTAGATCTAGATTTATTCATACCACCAAATTAGGTTTAAAGTCATTTCCATTCAATCAAGGTGTGATTGAATGGAAATGAGTGGGGATGAGACATCTCTCAAAAGATGATAAAACTTTTTAAAAAGAACATTGATTAAAAAACATTTTTAAAATAATTCATCTGTTGTAAAAAGAATGACCAGTCAGAGATTATTCATGAACCTGGTGTGTGAGATCTTCCACTGAACAGGATCTCTGCTGAACAGCGTGGCTGGCCTGCTGCAGGCTGCACACCTGTCTGCAGCTCAGACGACCACTTGGCCGTATGATCACCCTTCTTGGTAGAGTCCAGCCCCATGAGCTTCTCCTCGCGACATCTCCCAGAGTATTCTGCTTCTTCTGTGGAAAGTTATTTTATTTTGACTTGCTTATCTCTGCTCAGCTTGCTCGTGTTCTCTGTGCCTCCCAGGTTGAAGCTTTTTTTGGTTTCCACACCAACCCCGGATCCTCCCAGCCAACCTCTACATGACCGCCCAGCCTGGGAAGTTCACCAGCTCCACGGCTGTCCACTGCAGCTCCGTTTTCTCCTGTCATCGCTGCTTCTAATTGCTGACCAGCTTTCTGCAGGTTTTCACTGATGATCTGTCAATTTCTTTATTTTTAATCCACCTTTATCTTTATTGTGACAAGCTCAGTCTCTTTAAGGTAGGAAGGCCTAATTACCATCCCCCTCATCTTGAGCTCCCTCCACAGATTCTCCATTAGGTTTAAATCAGGACTCTGGCTGGGTCACTCCAAAATGTTAGTATTACTTCCTGTAAGAAGAAAGATGTTACAAAAAATAAAATATGCCATCAAATCTAAATCTAACAGGGGGTTGAATCAATGGGGCTTAACTGTACAACCTTCTGTGTGCAGCACATACTAAAACTGACTTCCACCTTGGTTCCTGCTCAGGCACTAAGCTCCAGCTACATATGGGAAACTATGTTGCACTTCCCCTATAGCAGCCCCACTCTAACAGGAAAGGCCTATCAGATTAACTTGATGCTTTTCTGAAACACTTGCAAACACTCAGTATTCAGATAGCAATAACCTGATTTAATGTGAAGACTGCAGGCCCCTGGGTGGATCTAATCTGGCAGCATGCAGATTGAATTTATCAGTATATCTATAGGTTGAAAGTTGTTATATTACCATCTCCACAGAGACCAAAAGTACCTTCTTCCCATTATTGCATTCATCAGCACGGAGCTGATAAAATGTGTTAAGAAAAATAATTTCTTGACTTTCTTGATTCTTTACCCAGACTGGGTGGACCCTTGGATTATTGTTCTTTTTCTGCTGTATGGAGATGTTCCCAACTGGCTCCATTCTGTGAACCGCAACAGACAGACTCATAAATGCAGCTGACCATGACTGCAAGCTTTATGGGAGTAAGGTTGTAGTTTTTTTAAAGATAACAGATTTGACAAAAAGTGTGAAGAAATGTGGACTTGGTGTGGACAGGTGATAAACGTTAGAGAGCCAGTGCAGGGGTAGATAGATGGAGCTTCTTTAAACGGCTGCCTCCACAAAGCCGCGGGCATCTGCAGTGAAACAGGTGGTTGGCGTACAGCAAGCGTAATACCAATCCTTAGAAAGTTTCATGATTATTTTACTTCTATATTTCAATACATTATAACCCAAAAGAGGCATCTGCAGTAGCACAATGTTGTGGTAAATATAAAGAAACCAACTCTAACTACCAACTGGCGTACGTTGCATCTTGCCCGTTAACACAGCCCTGAATAGGATGAGACTGCTATAAAAATGGATAAATGGAAGAATACATGAATGAATGAAGATCTTTCAGTATTGAATTTGGGCAAGTATTCAACCCAAACACAATCTGAATTAAGAGGTGCATCCAAAAACACATTTTTAATGGATCTAAAAAATTAAGAGATGAAACACATTTTGTGAAAGGATGTGTATTGCCCATGAAGCACCCCGGTTTTATAAATAATGTTTCAGTGGCACTAGGGGTGTATAATTTACAGTACACTACTGTGTAAGGACCAGATAATGTTACATTTGCTTTGGCGTCACGTCTCTTTTTTTCTACACTAATATTTGTTTGAACGTCTGAATGTGAAAGTCCAAAACTCATTGTATTAGTGTCCCCTAGTGGAAATATAATCTTTAGCAAATTTTTCATAAAATAGGTCTGACTGACATCAGATGGTAACCTGACTCTCGCCAGATGGATGGCGTTCCGCCGAGCTCCACACGGCTCCACATCCATCTGGAATCGCTACCATTGGTGATGTATTTCAGAAGGAGGGGCCTTATCAAAAATCCTTGCATATGATTGGAAAAACTACTTGTCTGTCGTCTTTACTGATGTGCTACTTCAACCACTCACATCGAAACCAAAACCATCGTTTCCACTAACAAAAGCCTTCAAAGGCGTACTCTGGTGTTCTTTTAAAGAAATTATATTCGGTAGATTGGACAACACAGATGAAATAGAAGCATCAATGTTACCGCTTGCTTACTCGCTGCGAGCTGCCATTGTTGTCTGAATCAAAACAGTCGCTTCTCTGATACATCACATCTATGAGAATCCCGCCATTTGATGTGATATTAAAATCTCTCCCAATGGCAAGAGTCAGGTTAATCAGATGGAGCCACTTCAAGCATTTAGCATGTCGAGATGAGTTAATCTTTCTCATTCCAGACACAGAGCTTGCATAGCATTGTATGACATTATGCACTGTTGTTGACAGATCAGGATTTTAAATAATTTCTTTAGAAGTGGTGTATCTGTAAGGTGTATATGGCACATCGGAGTCCATATTGGCAAATCACCTCCTTCAACCAAGCGCTCCAAACCAGGGGAGCCACATCTTTAGCTTTTTGTAGAAGGTTCACACCTTTTATCTTGGTTTAGGTTGCATTTCTGAGTCAGCGTTACAATGCCACACACAGGTCTGGCATGGGTAGTGTTTTAAGAATTTCTCAGTAGGGATGGGTACCGAATCCCGTCTATACTACAGGGTACCGATTCACATAAAATCAAACGGTATCATGTTTCAGTAACAAACGCATCACTGTGACACTGAGATATCTGAAGAGTGGCGATTTTCCATGCCGAACATGAACACAGCATTGCACAATCAAGAGTGTGATAATGTCATTAGCCGCTGTTCCAGTAAGCAGAGCATGGCTCCACTTTCCAAAATGCGCTGCAGATTACACTCGCTGCATTATTTGTGAGGAAAAATACTAAGCCAGCGGCGGGAATACTTATAATCTGAGGAAGCACCTGGTCACTGCTGCCAATTTAGCAAATTTTGCGCTATATTTAGCCACTTTTCAAACCCATCCAGTGACCTTTTTTTTCAAAAAAGCGGCTAGCGAAAAATCTAGCAACTTTCTTCTGTTATCGGTGAGTTTTAGTGAAAGCACTAATCGTATTGTCTTGGGGAAACGACGAGTGCTGCTGTTAGCCTCTTCCCAACTTCTCCAGGCCCAGTCTCAGACAGACCGAAAGACAGCTGGCTGCTCCAGCCTTGTCCTGTAACTTGCCTGTAGTCAGACCAAAGAGAGCATCGAGGAAAGCTTCTGTTCCATCGTTGAAATTTTTTTTTCTCTAAAACTTGCATTGAAATAATTTCCAGAATTTTATTCACACACAGTTTCAATCTTCTTTTCAGTTCGTTCACTGTGTGCCTCTAACAACTGTTAAAGGGGAAGTCCGGTCAACAAGGAAAAATCAGGGTATCATTAGCTATAACTAAAACTAATACATTTGTGGTTATTTAATGAACTTATCTTTAATCAATAAGAAAATAAAAACATAAATTGTCGTCTGAATCACTGTGTATGGGGGCTGACATGACTGCCCAAATATGGGCAGTAAGGGGCGTTTGACATCACATCCTGCGACGTGGAAAAGCGGAAGCGGCGACAGTATTTCTCTCCGCTTTCCATGCAAAGTCAATAGGAGCCGTTCTACACAGCTGCGATCATCAATAATTATTTCGGATTTCCAGAGGACTTCACCGCTGACATTCCCAAGAGCTATTGCTGAAGCAACAATGCCCACGTGCATGGCCATCGGATGTTCCAACACAACTGGTAAAAGAGGAAAAAACATTGCTTATTTCAACACAGTCACTTCAGCGATCTCTCCTCCGCTGTGTGTGTGTGTGTGTGTGTGTGTGTGTGTGTGTGTGTGTGTGTGTGTGTGTGTGTGTGTGTGTGTGTGTGTGTGTGTGTGTGTGTGTGCGCGCGCTCAGCTGCAGCGCCGGTGCAAAGCCGTGCTCAGCCCAGCATGTGCTGGAATGCTCTTATATTTTAATACTTATACTATAATAATCAGCTAACTTAAGTCACTTCAGCGATCTCTCCTCCGCTGTGTGTGTGTGTGTGTGTGCGCCCCCCGCGCAGCAGCTTTGCCGTGCTGCGCGGGGGGCGCACACACACACACACACACACACACGCGTGTATAGATATATACTGTAGGACCCGACTGAGTTTGATCTTGGAAAATAGTGCGCCGTGACAAACAGAGCGTTGAAACTTGCTCAACAGCGGGTCCACCGAGTGACGTCAAAAAATGGGAGGTGACAATACTATTCTTGACCAAGATGGATTCCTCCACATAAACATGATTAAATGAGAATTATTATTAATTAAAAAAACTTATAATTTTTTGCACAGTATGTAGTAGTTTTATATTTAAAGTACTTTGAGCAGTTTGAATTCTGATTTTGACCAGACTTCTCCTTTAAAAAATAATTTATGTGCTGTGGATTCTGGTAATGTATTAAAATTCATATATGTAGATCCAAAGGTTTATATGTTGAGAAATAAATATGTTAAATTGAAAAACACAGCGCAGTGGGTAGCGCTATTGCCATGCAGCAAGAAGGTCCTTCAAGTCCTACCCTTGCCCTGGGTATTTCTGCATGGAGTTTGCATGTTCTCCCTGTGCATGCGTGGGTTCTCTCCGGGTACTCCGGCTTCCTCCCACAGTCCAAAAACATGACTGCTTGGTTAATTGGCCTCTCTAAATTCTCCTTAGGTGTGAGTGTGTTGAGAATGGTTGTTTGGCGACCTGTACCCCGCCTCTCACCCATTGACAGCTGGACATAGGCACCAGCAGCCCTTGAGACCCCACAAGGGATAGACGCGTTAGAAAACGGATGAATGGATGAAAAATTTAGAGATTTTATTAATAAACTAACATTTATAACTACATAAACAGACAAAACAACCAAAAATAGGTATTGATTCCCAGGTACTGGGTATTGTACCGTATCGGTTCAAATGTGAAAGGTACGCATCCCTATTTCTCAGTTTTTTATTTTCATTTTGTTTTTTGTGGATGAAGAAATGTCTATGATGCCATATTTAAGAGAAACTTTTAGAAAGTAATCATTCTCATGAGGAGGTGAGTGCTCCAAACACCCCTTTTGGGCCTTAATGAATCAAGAATGGTGGCCTTCAGTGTGAGAGGCATGTTGTTCATTTAAATCCCCTTTTCAGGTGTGGATGTGCAAGATTTTTGTTTTAGAAACATTTAATAAAAAATGTTAAGGAAAAACTCCCTTAACTCACCGTAAACTACAACACAGTAATGATCATTTTAGTATGGCTTAATCTCTTCCCACAGAAAGCGATAAACACATCAGCAAAAGATGGCAAAAAGTTATGGGAGAAACAGATATTCTTAAAGTTAACAATTCATCATTTCCAAATCCAGAAAGATTACTGAATGTAATTCTTAAATAAATGAATTTTAAAATAAATCCACTCAAAGCTCTGTTCTTATCGACCAGTTTTGAAATCACAACAAATCCACAGTGAAAAATGAAGGCAAACATAAATTTAGCTGATTGAAAATATAATTATGTGCAGACTTACATAAAATATTTTTATGAAGTAAGCACATCATGAAATTCATTGGAATGTCTGCCAGACAGCCAAAACGAGTACTGCTAATTTTAAAAATGTCAAAACAGAAGAAAAGAAATTAAACCAAACCACAAACGAGAGAGACATCTGAATTATTCAGGATTTAATAGTAATCCTCTGGAAGCTTAGCATGACACACACAATATCCCACTTTTAGTCGCACTATGCTGCTGCTGTTACACCAGTGTTGTGAGCACTAATAACTGTGAGCATCTGGCAGTGTGCAGGTGTTTTCTCAGAATTTGCCATCAGATTTTATGCCCTGATGCAATACGTGTGCATGGTACATTTACAGAAGGGCAGACCATGCTTCATCTAAAAACTGAGACTGGAAATGAAATAAACCAGGAAAATAAAGCCTTTGTTCTTGGCTAGTTCTCCTCAATCTTTAATTTAAAAACTTTGGGATAGTCCCATATTTTAATTCCACAGGGCTGCAAGCAATCAGTTCAGAAAGCACTTCTTTAAGAACTACAGAAGATTACAGGATGGTTAGGATGGGTTTACTACTTCTGAAATGAATCCGGCACCATCCATCCAGATGTTTTCTAACACGTCTATCCCTTGTGGGGTTGCGAGGTGTGCTGGTGCCTATCTCCAACGTTCACCGGGCGAGAGGCGGGGTACACCCTGGACAGGTCGCCAGTCCATCGCAAGGCAACATAGAGACAAACAGGAAAAACAACCATTCTCGCACACACTCACACCTAAGGAGAATTTAGAGAGGCCAATTAACCAAGCAGTCATGTTTTTGGACTGTGGGAGGAAGCCGGAGTACCCGGAGAGAACCCACGCATGCACAGGGAGAACATGCAAACTCCATGCAGAAAGACCCAGGGCAAGGGTAGGACTTGAACCCAGGACGAATCCGGCACCATTAAATCCCAAATAATGAACTTCCCTTCATTACAAAATGTTTGTAGAAGTTAGCTACATCAATACAGTGACGGGCAGCCATGTGCCCACGATGAAGAAGTTTCCACAAGACCAAAGCTCTCAAAAGACTATAATAATGATTATTTTTATAGCAAATCTTACTTAAGTCTGTTTACTTCAAAACAAGTTGGGAATCAAATGTTTCCTAGCCTTGTTTCCATCATTCTTCTATGTACATTTTGAAGTATTGCATTAGAAAAGGTTGATGGAAATAGCAATTTGAAATAACTTCCTCAATTTACATTAACTTTATTACATTCATTTGAGGTGAGTTTTGGCTTTTCCATAAAATAGTTAGGCGGGAGATGGAAACACACTTGGTGCATATATTCTCTGACGTAGCGAACATTTACCTCAAATGACTGATCAGCTGCTTCCACTATCTGTGTATTGCCGGATACTGCAATGACGCGCAACACTGTCACTGCTAGGAGATACACTCACTAATTTTTATTTATATATATATATATATTTATATATATATATATATATATATATATATATATATATATATATATATGAAAATTAGTAAGAAATAAGTATGAAATTAACTTAATCTATCTATCCTTCCCTCCACTTGTCTACACCCACTTATCCATGCAGAGTTAGAAATGGGCTGGCTGGAACTTTTTCTAAAAGGAGCTTTGCTGTCTAAAATCTCTAAAGACTTTAGAGCATTAGAGTTGACTTGCTGCCTTAGTTGCTCCTTTGTGCCTCTGACAAAAAAACACTAAATGCCTGTTGTTGTAACACAGCTTAAATACTTTTGTTGAGAAGATTGCAGCTTGGTGTTCTTCTAAGGAAGTTGTGGTTAATAAAATGGATAGAAAAACCATATGGTGGTTCTTAGAGAGTTTTGTGTCAGTCCTCATTCTGACTCAGTATGAAAGCAGCAGTAACAGAGTCTTCATCTCTGAACTTCTATCGGTCTCTTCACTGTCATGTAGGGGTTTCTCAAGAGATACCCTCCAGCAGTCTTTCCATAACTGTCGCTCTTTTTGTTTTCTTTCGCTCCACTTTACACTGAAATTCTTCTCTTGAAAGCTGTTCACTTCTACAACACCCTCGGCGCTGTCGCCTCGCCCTGCATCACCCCCTCTTCTCTCTCAGCTGGAGAGGACACACACAGGGCAGTAATGAGCGCACACAAGGATGTCTACAGGAGGCAGACTTTCAAAGGCCATCCTGCATCACTGTAACCATGGAAATAAGTGCCACTGTGATGACACACACATTCAGCAAATATGGCAGGCTCTTGACTCCTCAGACAACCAATCAATGGAGTCGAAAGAATCTTTACTTTGTGCAGTTTGTCACCAAAACAGCTCTGCAGGGTTAGAGTGGACCCCTCATGCCTTCCGGGACAGTGAACAAGCATTGGTCAAACAGTATTCATCTTTAAAGAATATGTAATTTGCAGTTTAAGTCCGGTTTTGTTGAAATATTTGATTTACAAGGTTTACACAACCATAAAAACTCCTGTCCTCCGTAGTTCTTAAAACAATACAAAATAAACTGAACTTAGTGCTTTTCCAGTCACACTAACCACTAAAAGAGATTTTACACCAGAACGCTGATGGATAGGCAACATGGGGTAAAGTGCCTTGCCTAGGAGCGGCTAAATATGTGGTAGGGTGGAATCAAACCAACAACTTTGGAGTCACAAGATGATAATGCGTCGCAGTGAGCCACCACCACTTGGATCCTGGATGAGAAGCCAATCTGTAACATACTTCCCTGGGTCATCATTGTGTTTTTAACACAATAGCCACATGGTGACATTTTCTGCCCTTTCACTCAATTCATTCAGTGCTATTTGAAGAGCTCCAGAAATTACAGGCGGATGGCACCGTAATCACCTGAATTATTGACACACACGCAGCATGTTCTGGGACTGAATGGTTGTGTGTCTCAGAGGGAGGTTTGCACCTCAGAGAGACAGCAGGCGAACAAATCATCACTTTGTATACAGTCATGGGAAAAAATTAGGACACCCTCTGAACACATTTGGACATATGGATATCAACTTCAACGATGTTGAACATTTCAACATATATAGCCAAACAATTAAGGCTGAAACTGGATCTTGTGAATCTTTTAGTGAAATGTTTGATTTGTGAAATTAATTAGGACCCACAACATTTACCCACCACAGCAGGTGCACAGGATGATTACATGTTACTCAACATGTTTTGAAGCCTGCCCTGTGTACTCCTGACTGCTGAAGCTAAAATGAACACCGTGATGAAAGTTGTCTGTAAGAGAGAGATCAACAGGAGAGATCAGAACAGAGGCCGTAGAATATTTAAAGAGGATTTTAAATCATTTTAAATCGTCTATTCCACTCTGGTGTAATGAATGATGCTGGTGAACCCAATATTCAGCTGGACACAGAGTTACGTTTCTTTAAAAGGTTTATTGTGAGGGATGAATAGTGGCAGGTGAGGCAGACAAGCAGAACCAGACTTGAACAGATGAGTTATGGCAGATGGTGCAGGCAGGCAGGGATGAGCAGGAGAACAGAAGATGCAGGTAGAGAACAGACCAGAACAGGCAACGTGGACCGGGGAACCACCAGAACGGCCAGAGCAAGTGGCTGGCACTCCCAGGGAAACAGGCAGGACTGCAGCATGCAGACACAGGCAACTTTTAATAGATGAGTCCATCTGGCTGAGCACATTGGAACTGGTAGAGGCAGATGAGACAAGAAGAGAAGAGACGTTCTGGCCGGGATGAGTTGGCTGATGCAGGTATATGTAGACAGGTGCACAGGTGAGCAGAGTTGACTAGAGCAGAGTGGTGGCTGGAGGAAGACAGCTGATTGGATGATGACTGGTGGCTGAGAGGTGACAGGCTGATAGGAAAAGTCCAGAAAAAGTCCAAAGCAATGTAAACAAAAACCTAAATCATGATGTCTGGAGAATATTCTTCAATTGGAAGACATGAAAAACAAGTGCCATCATACCCACAATATTAGGTCTGACTGTGGACTTGTGGAGGAATAGATAGGAGCCAAGCAGAAATACCATCATGGAATGGAAGGAGGGGGTGAAGGGGTCCAGATCCAAAATGTTCACTTGTTTAACAAGAGAAGACTTTAAATGTAACACTAAGACAGTCCACAAGAAGGCAAACATTGCTTCCTGAAGAAGCTCAGTTCCATCAGTGTTCGCAGCTACAGCTTTCATATTCTACTGAAACCGACCTGCTGAAAAACAAGGCTGCTGGGCCTGGCTTTGGGTCTCTTAAAGTTTAGAGTAGGAGGAGGGTTGTTGAACAAGTAGCCAAACTGCACACCCTCTGAAAAAAAATAATCTAGAATCTCCAGTCAGACACATCTGTAATAGAGACCTGCAAAGGGATCCTACTGATCCATCACCATATCACAATAACCTGATACGGTGATCCTCTGGGCCGAGACAGAGAGGTGTTTTAGGGTGAACCGTGCAGCCTCCTACACACTTATGGGCATCCCTGGTCAAGATGCGTAAACAGCCTTATAATTTTCATTCTCGAGGCAGAATTTATCAGGGACATAATAAAAAAAAACACAACTTTTAATATCATAACATTTATCCAGTGGGGGAAACTGTAACTGAAGCATGTTATTATTTTTTACGTGACTTTTTTAGGTTGATCAGTGTTGAGGAACTTTACATTAGTACTCATGCACTTTCTGCTACTTTGGGATATGAATAGAATGGCTTATTTGTTAAACCCCAATTTAGAACCAGAAAGACAGGCAAGCATGCCACTAGATTGTTTCCGTTTGAAACTAATGCAACACGCAAAATCAAACAAAAGCTGGAAGGTTTTCAAAAATGTCATAGGTAAGATTTAGCTGCCACCATACAAGTAACATTTATTTTAAAGCGAATATGTGTGAAAAGCACAGTTTTTATCACCTGGTTGTTTTAGGTCGTGTTCAGTCTGACAGCAAAGAAAAAAGATGCCATAAGATGCTAAAAGCAGGTCAGCCAGCTCGCTGGGTTTCTCCCTGACCTACATTCTCTTCTGCTAATGTTGATAAAAACGCTGTTAAGGTGATGCTGTGAATCTGCTGCAAAGGAAATTCAGCTACAAGGTGAGCCACTGCTAGCTTTTTATTCAGCTTTTGGGTCATAAATGCGACAAATACCAGCAGGATTGGATGTGTTTCAAACATTTTAACTAACTAACAAATATGGCCAATGACAACATTTGACCAATTCAAGCAGGAAACACAAACGATCCTGCGAGTTTTCATGAGCTGTAAACTTCTCTCCCGAGTGAGAGGGAAAAACCTTTCACAAAACAACGACCCATTTAATTATATTAATGATATTACGTCCATCACGCAAATAAAACCCCCAGCAGAAATCTGTGCGCAGCTCAATTACAGTCAGCACGCTGCAGCCGTCGTAGAGAAGAAACGAGGTTGAAGCTCACCGCTGCAAAGCTAATGGCGATGTCGTGGGTCACGCTGTTCCGAATTTCAATTACACTCTGTGGGAACAAAACCGAGAACACGCACTCCATCTGCCTCACACAGCTCTCAGGTGAGCAGTGAGACTAATTCCATTCAGGCCAGTTTCATGCATCACCGGTGGCTGCTAAAACAGTTCTTAGATAAGGCTCTGCTTTGCCCGCCGGTCATTACTCAAAACTGATTAAAAAGACGTCCGTTTGCTCACGGTAGTGTCCGAAAGTTGGCTCAGACCCTACACAAACAGATCAAAGAGTAAAAGGTGGCTTTAAGCACCCCCTCTACTCGACAGTATTAGAGCGTGACCGAAAGAATTACAACAACAGAGACGAAGAAAGGTATGGAAGCAGGAAACTCATCAAGTGTCAGCGTATTTGCACCTGTGAAGTGAGCTTTGGGAGTTTCTGGTATATAAAAACATCTTTAGACATATTTAGCTCTGTCTGATTTATCATGTTTGTTATTGGAATACCATTCCTTAATAGTAGATGACATTAAAGGGACAATTCATGGCTTTGAAGGGAGCATCTGTGAAAAGGTTAAAAGCAGTTAACAGAGATGGCAAATTCAGTTCATTTCATGTATTTGAGTCACTGTGAGTGATTCAATAAAATGATCCACTTTATTTGAGTCAGTGTTCCTCGAGAGATAAATTATCCAAATGGGAAGCAGATCTCCCTATGAGATCAAGAATCATAGGCTGCAATCGAAATGTTCTAATTATAGCTATACTCATACTTCATTACACGACGGAAGCGCACATGGATGATTCTATTCAAATCTGGGCCTACAGCCTTCCTAAAAAGAACTACAAAGTGCGCGCTCTCTTCTCTCTGGACATTTTAATTAATTTCCATGAGGTGGGCTGTGCTTATACGTCATGTCACACAAAGCATTGTGGGATTCCTTACAGCTCCTAAGTGCTCGCAAGATAGGAAGCATACAGGCTCCTTTTCCTCCCTCCTTCCTTACTGACTGCACTATTTGGAGAGCACTTATCATGGGTGGGTGTGGGTGTTAATTTTGGTGAACGGTTAATAGGGGGGAAAAAAACGTTTCTCTATCACCTTGCAATAGGTTACACGACATTGTCTCACTGGGAAAACTTTTAAATTAAAACTCAAGCATCTAAACATTAGCTGGAGCAGTATGTAAAAGACTTGAAGCCTCAACCATTTGCTTTTAACATTAGATTCAAATTAGACATGTTAGGCAGTTTGTGCATGACTTTTTAAAATGAGGTAACAGCACTTGCCTATTTATAAAATCCAAAAGACCTCATAAATGATTTAACTTTAAACAAAAGCTGACTGAGCTGCTGATTATTCTCAACAGCCTCAGAGTCCATCTTGCCCAGGTATAAAACCATACAGAGGAAAACATGCAACAGTGAGTTCCTACAGCTCTGGAATGTACAATGGACAGAGGCTGCAGATAAGATCGGGTTCTGAGGGTATAGGAGGGAGGTTGGACACAATGGGATGAAGACAGGCAGAGAGACGAGAAAGACGCTGTTGTTTCCATGTGTGTCGGTCCACTTGGACCATGCTGGAAGATGCTTCTCTGAAGCCAGGAGCAGCATTAGACGAGCACAGTAATGGAGAGGACGCCGTTGTCCTAAGACAGGCACACGGTGGTACTAAATAAATCAGCCAGCCCTAGAAATAAGTGTAAGAGAAGTGCTTACAATACAGTGGCATAATAAAGATGATGATAAAGATGTTACACCCAATGTTTTTAGTGAAATGATTCCAGTGACACATCCATATGTGAGGTGTCATGACTGTGTCCCTTTCCTTTCAAAATAAAACACATATAACTGAATGAGAAATCATTTGGTAACACCGATGAGAAGTATCTGGTTGGACCACTAGGCGGACCATCTGTCTTGTGTAGGCTCCACCTCATTTTCTGCATTAATTAGGATTCTGACTACAGTAAGATTTTTTTTAAAAAAAATTCCTCAATTTGAAAAATATATTTCCATTCCCAAAACAGCACAAAAGACAACAAACCGTGAAACAAATAATAGCTAAAATCAAAAAGCCCATTTTTGACAATGTCCCCAGTTTCCCCTCAGTCCTTCACTTTCTTAGCACATTGTTGAAGGTTAATGGGGAAAGAGTCGGGACTAGGCCAGATAGATCTGAAAAGCATGAGAAAAGCAGCTGAGTTTCTTACTATAATCCTCCGCTTCTCTCATACTTGGTTTTCCCTATGGTTGAGAGGTGCAAGCATAAAAGAGAAGAATAGCTAGGGTTTTGTCTGTCAATGCCACTGTCATAATGGCAAGGTAGACATATCAGAAATGGAAAAAAATTGGAAAAAAGGAAATAAGCAGAATAGGAGATTTGGACAAACCGTCACAGAGTTGGAATTGGATCCTTTGGACTCCATGAAGTGGTAAGAGCACAATGTGTCAATCTTGTTAATTTAATGCATTAAAGAAACCAGCAGAAACACTAGCTCAAAGGAGAAATTCAGGGAAAAAAAGCTTTTACTCCAAACCCCAGCAGGGGATCGAACCCAGGTCATCCACAAGACAGGGAGCAACATCCACCACTGCACAATCAAGCCATACGTAAGACCGGTTCTGCCCACGTACCATTTAAATAAGAACCTTTTCAAAGCTGGGGTTTGGTAACATTTACATTTCTACATTAATCCACATTAAACAATGCAAATCCGATGATTTTTCTGTTCTGCACTTGCTCTAATGCTTTGCGTTGAATGGGATCAGCCAAGGATGTGTAAAACAGTAGCTGCTAACAGCCAGCTTCAAGGAGACCCCGGATGATTAGTTTTTTCATGCCATGTGATCAACATAAAGGGAACTCTGATCCATAACATGACATATCTCACTTTGTTTGCCAAGGGTGCAAACCTTCTGCAAACATATAAACAGTGGATCTCTCACAGGAAGAATGTGGCAGGGGGGCACTGACAGAAGCGGAGAGGGGAGCCGAGACTGTCTGATCTGCTCCAAAGTTGGCCTTACGCAGTTCACATTTAGGGGTTTATGAAGAGGTTTTTGCCTCAGCCATGGCGAGAATGACGATAAGGACTTGAAAACGCAAAACAGCGGACCTTTGGCTCTGGATATTGCTGCTGCGCTGATTCAGTGGAGTGTTCTTTGGGTTAGATCCTGCTGCCCTGTTTCAGACAGTCTGCAGTGGGGGCAGCTGCTCTCTGCCTTCTCCCTCCTCCGCACACGGTGGTTCGATCAGCAGCCGTGAACATCTTTTTGAACCAAACACTCTTTAGAGACAAAACCTGACAGCTTTCAGTGTGTGTGAAATGAGAGAAAGCCTCCCTGAGCCACAGATCTGACCTAGATTACTAAAAACAGTGTGCCCATCTACAAACAGAAAGCTGAACAGTCCTTTTTCTTTTCTTTTGTTTCCTTCGGGCGTGGTTTATGGGTTGTCAATAGTTACCTGCCAGGTAAGAAAAAAAAGCAATTGAAATGCTTGCAAAGTGGCCGGAGCCAAATTGAGCCCAGCAAAGAGCCCGTGGAAAAGGGGCATTAGAGTTTTCCTTCACTCCTTGAATTCTCACTCAGCTGCCACTAACCTGTTTCTTCACCCTGCGGTGGATCCCGACTGTTCCTTCGGCTGTTTCCTGTTTCCTACCAGCGACACTTTTAAAATAAACCTTTTAAAACGCTCTGTGTCTGGCTGAAATTTCGGGTCCTCTCATACATTTCAGTGTGGGAACTAATTATGAACCTTGGATCATGTTCTGTGTGCAGTCTTGGTTTGATTTGAGTACTGTACACCCTGTCTGCTTGGTGATCAGTCTTGGCAGTTTTGGCCAATGATGCGGTTGTTTTGTAACTCCCAGCAGGTACTAACAAAGACATAATCCATGGACACATTGATCAGATCATTGTTGTCTTTTTTAACGATACAAGGATCTAAATGAATTCAGATTTTGAGTTTATAAAGCTGCTGTTACATTCTACTCTAAAAAACAGCTGTGTTGGTGTATGTAAGCAACGGAGTGTGGTTTTATGAGTTCTAGTTGCTCTTGTACATCATAAGGTTTCACCAATCAGGAGTGTAAAAAAAAAAAATAAGATCTGGGTGAAAAACCTTCACGGAAGCAGTTTGGTCAGATTTGACCATTGAACAGTGAAGGCCAGCGACTACACATTATCACTCCTTAGATCAAGATCAATCCATCTACCCCACTGGGACATTCTTTATTCAAACCTCTTTAGTGGAGGCGTAGACTGAGATGCAGCGTGAGTGGACTGTCCTTGAGAAGGGAGGTGCACACAACCACAGGAGCTGGATAACTATCACTAATTGGTGACAGGATGTCCCTAAGAGTTGTGTTTAATCTATAAATAGTGACCTTAGCTGCGGCTGTGTCATCAAGTTAAATTTCCTTTAATTAGTATCTCTTTTACACAACCGTGTCGGCTTTAATGATGTTACAGTACAAGCAGGTAAAACAACACTGGAGTTCATTAGGCTTTGACCTTTCAGGAAACTCTAAGCTTCTGGCTGTTGATGCCTATAAAATGCAGCAGAGTGATAAAACCATACGTATTCAACTTTAGGATGTGGAAATTACTCGCTTCACCTGCAGCTTTTACACATGATTTTGTATCATTCTTCGCCTTGTATTCTTGGCCTTGTAGGCAACGATAAAGGCCAGGTACGGTGCATTAATGCTAAACTTGTACAGGGCATTAGGCACCAGTAGGATTTCATGGCTCACAGGAGGATTTAGATTTTAATCCCAATATCAGACTATTACTTTTGGTTAGTAGGAAAAATCTCATGCACATGTATACCTACATGTTAAAACCAGAGTGTAATTTATATCAGTTAATCTTTTCATTCATAGTGTGGTGGCTGCCTTTTTGCCTGTGTGTGACCGTTTTGCAGTTACAGAGTGAACTTTTAGATATTTCTCAAATTTTAAAAAATTTACCTAAAGAGGGGTAAAAGTCATCACAGAGGGAGGAAAAATACAATCTCTTCTGCTCTTTGTTTTTTCGTGGGTGACGGAGGACCCGGTCTATGTGGTCTGGGTCCTCCGAAGGACGCAGCACATGAATTCGGACACACTCCAAGTGTTTTTGCTCAGCAGTAGTTCTTTGTTCTTCCACCTCCAGAAGCTGTGGCTCCAGCACTGGTGGTACCTTAGTAGGGTTTTCAAAAATATCGGTACTCTGAAAAGTATCGAAAAGCTGTATCTGGATACTAATTTGGCATGGTATCGATACTAAATATTTTAGCATATGAGACAAACGAAGAAGAGAAACCTAAAGATCTTGACAAGCCTGTGTGCATTAAAGTGTTGGCAACAAAGTCAAGCAAAATAATTTAATACATTTAAGGTATTACTGATGTTATGACGACTGGTGATCCACAATGTTGTGTGATTAGCTGTTGCTAGCATGCTACAAGGCATGTGTTATATTTGGGTTACTTACTTTGCACACTTATCTAACTGGAATTTGTGATTCTGTTAAGAAAACATGTTTCATGTTGAGATTGAAAAAGGTAAATTTTTCATGTTAATAAAATATTTTTTATGCCGTTAATTATTTGTCTTTTTTTTATCCCATGGTATCAAAAATGGTATTGAGTATCGAATATTTTCCTGGGTATTGATATCGAGTTTGAAATTTTAGTATCGTGACAACCCTTTACCTTAGGAACCAACTCTTTACTGGATCAGAGTCCAAAAACTGGTGGGATGTAAACGAACAACTTATTACAATACTGTGACGTCTACGTTTAAATAAATCAGGTGAGTTTTGCTGAAATTCTCTTTCAGTCATGACAGAACCAAACAAGCACTGAACTTTAAACATGAATAAGACTGAAGCCTCAGACCTTCCCACTGTTTGTTTGAATACCGCCCATGAAGCAACAGGACCAGCGGATCCACTGCAGATATTGCCCTGTGATTTTCTAGTCTACACAATTTCAGAAACGAGGATCAAACATTTCATTTAAAATACAGCTTGACTTACATCAACTAATAATGTGCCGATGGTATTGATTTTCAGGCTGTTTTTTTTATTTAATCAGTTAAGCTCCAGTTCTGGTCCAATGCTGGGACCTATTTTATTTAAAATAAATGCCTAACAGAATTACATCTCGTTTGGAATCTTTTTGTTTTGCAGTGTAGTTCTTGGGCTTCAGTGCCACATTGAGTACGTGAACATTTTTAACAGGTCACACTGAGGATGCTGTCTTAAGTTTCTAGGATCAAACTTTAAATTCAACAGTGTTTTTAAAAGAAAAGACCTGCACAAACTTAGCGGCAGTACGAGATAAAGCATAGCCTTGATAATCCTGTCAACAGGGGTTGCGGAACATCTTCTCCCCGTGAAAGATCATCACTCCTGAGGTGGAGCGGCTGCGAGGGAAAGAAGACTAATAGGATTGTGTTCTCAGACTTTGGCTGTCAGTGTCACATTAACAGGCCTTCACAGCAGGAAGACTTCACACATGTCGAGAAAATCAGAACGCAGCAATGGCAAGAAACATTTCTGACATTTTCTTCAATCTTCTGACTGAACAGGAGATTGACTGATGGACGAGCCGTGCTGCTGTCACTGAGCCACAAGCTCTTTTCATCGGCGGTGTAGCGAGCAGTGGAGGAGTGCTGTTCCTTCAGGTGTACCTGAACAATCTGTCATGCTAAACAGCACAAAGCGTGATGCAGAGGCTGATATAAAAAGAATGAGAGCAATTTGGGCTGCCTGCTGTAGCTGCCTTCTTTATTCACCCATATAACACGTTTCTATACACCCAGACTCGGTAAATGGTTCCTAAACTTGCTTTACTTTCGTATGGATACTTTTGATAAGAACGACATCATTTTAAAACACTATAAATCATAGAACCATAAAAATTAAACAAATGGAGAAGCTATGCTTTTGCTCTGATCACTCCCACATTTCTAAATCCTTACAAGCATTATTAAACTCAAAAGTGAATAAAAAATATTGGAAATAACAGCCAGAGTCTCCCTCTCCTTCCCCTCTGGGTTTGGTTTGGGACGACTTACCCAGCGCACGCCACTTTGTTTGGAAGTAAAAGTCATTTCATCTCTTTTCTCCATGACAGTACACTGTCATGGATAAAAGGTCAAAAGAACAGAATCAGCTTTTATGAGAGGAGAAACAGTGGTGGACTTCTCTCCCTCGCTCACCATTCATCAAACAAAATAGAGGAGAAAACCTGTGAATTCAGCATGGACACACAAGCACTGTTTGTTCCAATAGATGCTCCACACCACTTGCAGAAACTGCATCACAGCAGCTATTTCTGAGCTACACCTCTCCTTACCTTGGCTGATTAAATTATTGGGCAGCTCAGACAGCAAGAACTGCCACGACCTCACCAGGGATCCAAATCAGGTTCTCATGCAGTAAATAACAGTGTGCTATCCCTTTAAGCTATTATTACGACATGTATACGTACGTGTGCTGTGATTAGAGAAATTGGGCTGGAGAAGTTCAGCAACCTGAAGTCGAGTGGCTTTTTGGGCCATTAGTAGTTGTTCTAAATAACCTTGCCAAAACACTCAATCTTTTTATTATAGAAACATAACAAATGCAAGCTAGCTTTATTTTTTCCCTACAGAAAGAAACCAAGCATCAGGTAGAAATTTTCATCTGGCTGCAGACAATATGCATTATTTATTTATTATTTTCACAGAAAAATGAATCAGTTGGAAGGGGGATTATTTTTGTCCTTTAGCCAAAAAACTTGTTGTAAGGGGTCTAATAAGGTGAAGTTTCTTGATGCCATGACTTCACAAAGATTAAAAAAACACACAACCATGGTTAAAATGAAGCATAACAGGGGTGTGTTCAGAGTTTTTAGGGGTTTTTTTTACATAAATCGGGCATCCATGGCACAATGATATACAAAGCAAGAAAAAATTCCTTTCAAATAAAAGATTTAAAAAAATTCAGCGATGGTTAATTTTATTTTGACTCTTGCTGTTTTGCTAAAAGAAAATTAAAAATTGTCCTAAAACTGGGAGTAGTATAGCTGGCTGAAAAAAAATGCAAGTTAGTTGCTAAATTGAGTCGGGTAATGGGAAAGGAATATATCTATGTACTCTTCTACCTGCTCCTTTTTGAACATGGAAGGAACATGTAGGAAGTGTAATGAACTAGTGTAATAAGCTCAATTTTATCTTAACAAATGACGCTGTGAGATGTTAGTATTATGAATTTATGAACATGTTTTAAATAACTAAATAAAAAACCACCAACAGCTGTT
Source organism: Fundulus diaphanus (assembly GCA_037039145.1). Lineage (NCBI taxonomy): Eukaryota > Metazoa > Chordata > Actinopteri > Cyprinodontiformes > Fundulidae > Fundulus > Fundulus diaphanus. The sequence continues at coordinate 10,906,261 of CM073132.1, forward strand.
CAGCTAGATAAATAACTGAATGAAAAGTGCACAGCAGAGCTTTTAGAATTGTAAAAACTGAACCAATCTCTCTATGAGTGGATGTATTTTGTAGCGCTGTCGGGAAAAGATAAATTTTCACCTTGAGGAAAAGATGACAGATCATTTGTAAAACAAAGGTAGAAGAGATGGCCATAGGCAAAGTTTGCAGCTACAACAAACAAGGACAAAAAATGAGAGACAGCAGAGAAAACAGACTCCAAATGATGCTCCCATTCCTGCAACAGCAACAAAAACCTGCAGAGGGTTGAAGTGGCGGTGGTGGTGGGGGTAAGGGTGGTGGAGGGGGGGGGGGCAGCAATTATTTTAATCAGCCCTTTTTATCATCTCAATATAGCTTTAAAACTGAGCTTTGCTTTTCCACCTTGAATTGATGCACCAGGCCCAAAAACAAAGTAGCTGCTCAGAATCCTTTAACCAGACCCAGAAGACTCCAGGAGTTACCATCCACTTCCGTTTTCTTTTAAAGCATTACACCAAAGATTTGCAAAGGAAGAAGATGTGGGAAATGTAATTAATTAACATTTTCAGGACTATCATCCTTTCAATGGATACAAACCTCTTTGTGTGTGTTGTGTTTTTGGTTGTCAGGATGTCCTTTTTGAAAGGCCACGTTCGTCAGGAATCACTCTGAGTATGTCCTTTTTGTCTCATTTTTATTTCCAATGTTGTTTCATTCTGGAGATTTTTAGACAGTTGTTTTTGCAAAGCTCTCTTCAGGTCACACCATCTGCATCAGATTCAGACTTGGAGTTTGGCTGGGCCATGGCAGCATTCTTTTCTCACAAGTTTGAAATAAATGTTGCATTTGACCAAATGTAACAGGCTTCAGCTAATGGCATCATATTTAAAATACAGACAGAATGACAGACCTCAACAGATAAAATGGAATTGAGTGTAAAATATAAGATATGATGGAGTTTATGCTGTGGATGTGATCCAATAAATCTGGATTTTCCCTAGCAATCTAGGTGTGTTTACGTGTTGCATCAAAATTCCCATTCGAAGAAGACGGGTAAAACAATACAGCCAGAAAAAAAATCTATTTATAACTAATTTTTTATTTTAATTATTTCCACTGTTTTTAATGCGAACAACAACATGGAAACTGCCTGGTGACCCATTACAGATTAAAAAAAATTCATTTGTATATATACATCTCCATATAAAAACAGCCAGCGACAGGAGGATTTTTTTTTCCTGTTGGTATCGAAGGAAACAAAGGGTGGCCTAAGGTTGTAGGTCATGGGTGACATACAGGAAATGCGTGCTGGACAGAAAGATATGACGTCGGTACATCAGATCCAGCAGAGGAGAGCCAAGCTGTCTGAATGAGAAGGACTTCGTGGAGCATGTGAGCTGAGTCAACTCCAGCCAGCATGTCTGGGAGCTCTATGACCTCAGCATAAGCCCACATAGGGGTATATGCAGCAGCGAGACGTAGAAACCAATGATACAGTTCGCACACAGCTGAGGAGGGAGCTCGGTTTGCTTGTTGATCTGCTGTTGTTGACAGGGAATTAATGGTTTGTTAGAACAACAACTGAAAAGAAACCTGAGTCCTTAGTTATGTAATGAGTGATGCTTGTATGCTGCATGTTTCTTCCCTACTCAACATGTGACAGCACACAGGGAAAAAGTCAAAGTGACAGCCATTTACACTTTTAAACGGTGTTTACTCGTCCAATGTTCATATAGCGATAGGGTGAAGCCCAGACCAATGGAGGCAAATCCAAATCACCCACCTTAGGTTGCTGACAACAGTCAATTCCTGTTGGTCGACTGCCTGATGCTTTAGGTTTGCCGCATTCTAATACTTACCCCTACTCTACCCTGACCCTAGCAAGTTGTGATGGAACCATAGTGCTAGCCATCCGTGCAGACAGAACCTGCACAGGGGCTTTTCATGTGATAAAGAACCATTGAGTCTTTTTAAATGTAGGTATAATACATAACAAAAGCAGGTTTTAGCAGTAATTCCGTTTTTTTGCTTAAATAAATAATTGCTTTGAATTTCCACAAAAGAATAACACTTCCTTTAGATCTAATTTTTTCATTAGGTTGTAAACTAAGTGCTTTTGTTAACATCATTTTCCACAAATACCATCATCCCATATAAGAAAATATGTCCATCCTATATTTGCAAAAAAAAAAGTCTTTATTTTACAACCTATAAATAGAAATATAATGGTAGTTATTTTAAAAGGACAACTAACATGTCTTTAGTAGACAGTTGTCCTTTTTCTAAAGGTCATGTAACGTTAGACTTTTAGTGAGTTGGACTGAGGGCAAAAACTGCTCTTTGGATGGTGAAAGTTGCAGACCCCTGGTCTAATGTTACTCAGGGGCAGGGGCCTTGGGGTCTGGGTCTAACTCCAGAAGTCATCAAGCGGGAGGCAGTACCCACCCTGGACTGTTCACCAGTTCATCACAGGTCATAATATTTTATATGATAGATTACTTCAGTGAAACTTTGCTTACAAATGGAGAATTAGGTTTTATCTTTAAGGGATACTGGCAATACTAAGGGCAGATTAATCATATACATTTAAGAATTTGGTTTATGGTTGAAATCTGTGCGATAAAGCAACACAATACTCTCAAAGTAGAGAAAAAATCTACAAACTGTGACGCAAATTAGAAAACTGCTCGAAAGGTGTTTTGTATTCAAGTGCTGCCAAAATTATTTTCACAAAAACTTGACATTAGCATCTCGTTGAAATTTTTGAGAGTGTTTGTTACGAGGATAGAATCTGTGCAAGATTTTAAAAAAACATTTATTTTAGCTTATTGTCAGCCACACCTTATGCCAACAAACATTTTCTGTAAAGTGGAACCAACTGGTGAACAATGATCTCTCCATGAAAACAGCCCTGCATTGTCCAATGCTTCCTTACAGAGGATGAGAGAAAACAAATTCCTCACATTTCACAGGGGGGATAGTCATTATCCAAGTAGAATCGCTATTTATTAAGGGGACCCTTAAACTAGTGCACTTCTTTTAAAAAGTGAAAGAAAGTTGTTCTGTCTGGACAGGCTGCTAATGGTACACAAGTTATTATTCAAGATGGCGCCACAAATTGCTGCCTAGGTACTATACTCGCTCGTACATTGTATTTTTCATGTGCGTTTCCAGTGTAGCAATGTTTTCTCGCAGCAAGAAGGTCCTGGGTTCAAACGCCAGCCTGAAGTCTTTCTGCATGGTGTTTGCATGTTCTCCATGTGCATGTGTGGGTTCTCTCTGGGTACTCCGGATTCCTCCCAGAGTGCAAAAAGATGACTGTTAGGTTCATTTGTCTCTCTAAATTGCCCTTAGGCATAAGTGCTTGTTTTGTGTGTGACTCTGTTGCCCTCTGATGAACCGCTCCAGGATGTACCCTGACTCTCGCCCAATGACCACTAGACTGCTCTCCGGTTTTCATCGATCCAGAAAGTTTTTTCTTAGCTCCTATTTGGAAACACAACAGTTCTCTGTTGGTTTTCCAGAGACACAGAAGGGGAAAACGAACCAACGTGTTTGTCAAGCGTGGACTGATTGCTCTACTCCTATCTGTCCACCTGGCTAATTTTCACTGAGAACATATAGGACAAGAGATGCCGGCTTCCAGCTGTTTCGATTGGACCACAGACTTTAGCTCTCAGGGAAAAAGAGAAAAGATGGAACGGGTGCACATCGCATTTGCACATGCATGGGTCAAACGAGTTAAAACATTTTGGCTACCAAACAAACCCCGCCAACACTGCAATTTGTGTGGAGTTCAGGTAGTTGGACGTGAACATAAGGCTCATGGATGTTGGTTTTTAAGGCTTTGAAAGCCTTAATATACCTGCCGTTTAATAATCGGTGCACTTTGTACCATTTTTAATTGCTCTAATATGGACTGTACGTGCTTAAATGGTGGTGGAAAAACACACTTGCAAGGCTCCACCAAGTTCACCCAAAGACGGAAGGAAGAAATGCGGTTGTAAACCTCCGTTCACTCTTCACAATTTCCCGACAGAAAAGAAAGATCCAGAAGGACAAAAACGTTTTCAGTGACGTACTCAGGAAGGTGTATTTTTGTTTTCAGCAACCTCTAGACATGTGCGACATGTACAAATGACCATGGAGCCATTTTGTTGAGAATGTATATTGAGCGTTATTGTTCATATAAATTGAGTTTACGCAAACGTGATCATCCTGAAATTAGCCAAATGTTCACAGTATGTTCAAATGATCACCTGCGATACCTCGTGAGGACAATAAATGTTTCCTTTTCTGCTGGAACCTACTAACTGCATGATGAAGTAATGACACTAATCTTTCACTTTTTCACAAATGTAAGACATCACTACTTCCACGTCTTGTTGGTTGGAAGTGAGCCGCAGTCAACTGAATTTGCTCAGTACTCCAGAATCTGTGGAAGCCTTTAGTGCCATCCTCAGCAATTGGGTGCATTTTAGAAACATTTAAAGTGTCCTGCCAAAAGCCAATAAAAAATATGACAACTGCTCATGAACTGTTCAAATTCCTACAATTTCAAATATTCAAAAGCAATGGCAATCAATTATTAATACTGGCTGCTTCCTTAACCTCCTAAAATTCTTTCATCAACTCTTTGATGATCACTTTGAACAACTTTAAAAAAGAAAACATGTATTTTTACCTGTATATCACAAACATTTAGCTTCAAACTCAATAAATTATGTCAAAAAGGGCATTGTGTAAAAAGGACATTTCCCCATTTGTATGTTTGTTTTGTTGTCGGTATTTTTCACAAATATCTGTAGGTTGGATGGAAGCAGAGAAATCCTCAAAGGGATCAATTATATCCTGCTGTCTGGTTCTTAAGACATGCAGAAGAGAACTTCTGCGTTAGCTTTGCCCTGAACCTCTGAGTTTGAATATCTGACCTTCTACCACAGAGGCATTCTGGGTTGGGCAGTGTGTGGTCCAGGAGCGTCCCAGCTACTGCACTGAGGCTTATCTGGTTATGTACACAGCTGCATAACATGTGGAGGTTGTATTTACTTTATAAGGAGTTCAGCTGAGGTTTTAGTAAGAGGTTTAATATAGAAGTTATAAATTATGCAAAACACGCTTGAGCAGAAACGGCAAACAGGGATGCCACAGGTATTAAAGACAGAACATCTGAGTAATGGATTACCAATCACTTATCCGCCAATTAAACAACAGGGATTGAAGTAAACAAAAGGAAAAAAAGGAAAAAATAAAACAAGGCTTAAAATGCATGTGAGATAAAATAAGTCAGTAAAATTGTATGTGAATATTCAAAAATTGGATTAATTATCTACAAAGGTGAATAATTTGCAAGGACAAAACAAATAAAACATTTACCCTGTGTAAAATTCCTTATTTCCAACACCAACTCACCCATTTAACAAAATAAATACTCAAAAGTTGTATTGATTTTAAAAAATGATGTAAAAGTAACGAGAAAACAAATTAAAACTTAAAAAGAAATATTTACCATTTGTAAATTAAAGAGAATGGTAATTACAATTTAACAGACCTGATTTTTAACAATTATTTACTTAAAACTGAAACTTAAAAATAATATATCCTGTAAAATCATTTCGGAGTGTAAATAATGCAAATGAACTGAGATTTTATACAAAGACATAGCCGCTTGTCTTGCACATCCCCCCATTGCTTTCTGGACGAGAAACCATAACAACAATACAGACCTTTTTACGGGGTTTTCCATATTTGTTTGAATTTATCGCTACATACGTTAGCACACCGTTTCAGTTACTTCATCTAATAACAACTTATCAGGCCCAATCTAGGTGTAGTGATGGACTCTGACCAGAACCTTCAGAGTCACATAAAGTCAATTACAAAGTGGGCCTTCTATCACCTGAAGAACATTTCCAGAATTAAAGGACTAATGTCTCAGCAGGATATGGAAAAACTAATCCATGCGTTTATCTTTAGTCAAATTGATTACTGCAACTGTGTCTTCACAGCCGGTGGCACGGGGGTATCACGCTGAGCCCATGTATGGAGGCCTTAGTCCTCGACATGGCTGACCCAGGTTTGACCCCAGCCTGCGACTGGTCATTGAAACCCATTCTATTACGTTCTCTACACACTGTTCTTGAGCTAATCTGAGGCCAGAGGATCAGAGCTCTGCAGCTATTGACTCTTCAGAAAGTTGCTGACCTCTGTGCTCTCTGCAGCTCAAGACCTCCTGACTTTGGAACTTTACTTGGCCTACCCCTTCATGACGGGCTTGATGCCATTCCCAAACCCTTCCTCTTTGTTATAACATCACTAACTGTGCAAAATCTAGCAGTGAAAAAAATGTCATGACTGGCTTATTTGAAATAGTTGCATTGTATCACTTTACCTCCTGAGAGATCCCATTTGGTTTGTAGAACCAGTCTTCGTGAATAGATGCTGAATTTTATGCACCTGTGGCCAAGGAGTGGATTGGAACCTAAACACTTAAACTCAGTGATTTGGAAGGGGTCTGTAAAGTTTGGTAACATTGCTTAAAAAAGCAATAAACAATTTTCACAACTAGGTGGGGCTTGAGCAGCGTCCGCAGACCAAAACAGAATGTGTATCAAGCAGCGCCTCTCTCTACCTACTATTTGGCCACAACCTGGCACCCTTTCCCCCTCCACTTGTCACCCGTCACCTTGTATGCGCATATTTGCAAAGGATAAATACACAGTGAAACAGCATGGAGGAACGTGTCTAGTGAAAAAGTAATTTATAACTTTATAAGGCTGTTAGCAAAAGAACATTTTGATCCACTGGGCATGCTGTCTGCCATCTTATGCTACGCTACACTGCTCTGGTGGTGGCCTTTTAGGGCGGGGAGGGGTTAAGCCCTGAGTGGCAGCTGTTCACATGCGCGTACATGCACGCACGGCCGGCCCGGCTATGTAAACAAGAGACTGAAGAACAACACAGAGAGATGGTGAGTCACGTCATTCCATAGTTCATCTAAAAAGATACCTTCAGTTCTTCACAAAACCTTTTTTTAGTTCTTACTATCTAAAATAATGAAATTTTTCTTTTTGTGTGACCTAAGACCATTGAAAATAACTGTCCATCAGCATTGCCATGATTTTCTCTCCTGGAAAAATAAAACCATCCCCATTAACTGTGTGTCAAAATGTATCAGGACTCTGATTTCTCATCAAGATATTGCATGAGCAAGAAGGGAAAAAAACAATGGCAATCAAATCAGTGCATTTGCAATGTAAAAGGTAAATTAAGAATATTCTTACTCTGGGTTTAACAGGTTTTCTGCATCATCAGAATGTTATTTTATCTTGGAATACATTAAAGCAGTATGCCCTTAAAGCTCCAGGCTGCTTCTCGTCCCACTACTCCCACATGGTGATTAAGACTCATTTATGACTTGGAATGCACCTGACTGTCCTCTTCACTTGTTCAGTGCTCACTCTAAATCTGCCACCCTTCTTGTCATTACCATACTCATTTCTGCTCAATTCTACATGATCCCACATGTCGTTTTAAAAGGCTTAAAGCTGACAAAAACCTGTAATGACACCAGTAAATATGAGGAGGGAATAAGACAGGGAAAGTAATGTTCTTCCACGGATCTGTTGGAATATTCACAACTTAAAATATTTAAAAATGAAGCCTTGATCAATAATAAGATAAACTATTGATTATGAGTTTTGTTTTTAGAAACAATTTAAACACACATCTCCTCTTAGTCTGCAGACATAAAAATATCAGGTTTTCCGTTGATGGAGGCTTTACCATCTATAAACCATCTCCACGTTCAGAAAATAAATACATCTACAAAATCCTGAAACCAACGACGTGAACATGACAAAATCTAAATTTAAATGCTGTAGGATGTACCAGCCTTGCCCAGGAAATAGACTGCAAAATTCAAGACTGGCATGGACTGTGGACTGTAGAAAGATGCTATTCAGGAGCAGATCCAAAACGTCTTTCTGTTCAAGATCAGAGACGTTAGGAAACAAGCAATACATTATTTCAATTAAATAATGTGTTGTCCGCCCAAAAAACACAGCCCAAAAAAGTACACTGGTACTTCTGCCTGATCAAAAGTGCAAACCAGAGAACAAATGGCAGCATTAAGCATCACTGACATTTCTGACAGACAACTCATGTGTAAATGTTTAAACACATCTATGCTGGCCAAAATAGTATAAGTCCCATCTTATTATTCCATGGCCATGGTGATCAAAATGTCATGGGGAGATAAGCACATCTCCACCCCATGATGTCTTCTGCTTGTCAGGAAGTTATGACAGAGAAAAGGAATGAGTTTTTAATCCATCTGACAACATCCTCGGCTCTTCTAAACCTGAAAATGTTTATTAGCATTTTGTTTGTTTTGGATGATCACTATATTTTAATTTGTACAGAGAAATTACATTATCCCACAAAACCCAAAGCAGGGTCTATATTATTTATTTATTTGTTTATATTTATTTTTTTAGCAGGGTCCAGATTAATGCCCTTGAAAAACTGGGGCAACGCCGAAGCCACTAGAAATAGGGCCTTAATCGTATCGTTTTATCGTTATCTTAAAAGATTACTTATTGTGATAAGAATTTGGATTTGTCTTGACAATGATAAAATCCACTTAGTGGTGTCTGAAAAAAACCCAAACCGCCTGTATTGCCAGGATTGTTATTTTTGCTATTTTCTCCACTGTTGGTTTATGATGAGTTTTATTGTTATCACAACATTACCACAAGATATTGTGATAAAATTTAAAGTCCATATCGCTCACCCCTATTTTGAAAATGGTCACAATTCTCAGCTCAAATGAAATCACCCCTTGTTACAAGGCTCTCTGATAAACTCAGATCAGTTTCATGAGTGTAGAGCTGAATCATCTAACATCTCAGGGCTCTATTCATACAGAACAGCACCATCCTCTCTATTATATTCATTCTAATATTCACTTAAGGAGTAATCATACCTGCCCACTCAGGACTTGTGGGCTCATGGCTGGTACTTGGTGCTGTATCTTACTTCTGTCTCTGAGGGGCTACAAGACGGTCAGCTCTGACAGAGATATGAAGTCATGGCATTTCTGGATTTTGTTCGCTTTCCAGTTGAACTGCTTATAGTTTTAACTACGTTCGTAGAAGTGGTTTATAGGAGCATTTATCCAAGATTCCAACATTTCTGTGGATACATACGTCTATGTTTTATTATGGGGACTTACAGTAATCAAAGGAGATTTCTTTTTAAATTATGAAATTCCTCCCCTGGTAATTGGAAGTTAATATTTTTCCGAATAAAAGATTTTTGAAAATAAAATGCTCTACTAACTGCAGTTAAAAGGAGAACCTTGACAGACTAGTAAAGTCGCCGTAATCCGCAAGGGACTGAGAGAAAAGCCACATGCGGCTGGTAAACTGCTCTTTAGCCACTCCTCCCCTCGCCAATGTCTCACCCCAACCCCACACACACAGTTCAAATGCTTCTGACGCCACTGCCGCAAACGTCCGTAAGACACAAGACCAACCTGAAGAACAGATGCTGAAAGGAGGTAAACTTAGTTTAAACCCTAAAGAACACACACACAAAGATGATTACTGCAGTAATCTAATAGGATTGAATCTATCAAGATTCTAAGGAAGTGTCTGAGAAGGAAGGGTTCATATTCTAATAATGGAATTTTGAGAACATTTATCTGTTCGTGCATTATCTTCTTATCCAAAAACATGGGGGTCCAGTATTGAAATACTAATACACCCCCCCCCCCCCCCCCCCCACTACTTCCCAGGCCAGTCCCTTCAACCAATCACTTCTGCCATGGAATCCCCTTCAAGGGGGGAAGGCCCAAAAACATGGATGATGGAGTTCCTCTCTTAATCTCTATGGCTGACCACATCCACCCTGCGGATCAAGATCAGTTTACCCCCTTCGCATCCAGGTTCTCATTCTTTGACAAAGATCCATATCTCTGAACCGGAGGTAAGGGTCGGCCCAATAGAATGAGAGCTCTGCTTTCTGACTCAAGTCTCTCTTTACTAGGACAGAATGGAGCTGGTTTCCACACTGCCCCAAATGGCCGCAGGTCATCTGTCCATCGCTGGCTCGACGAACAAGAGCAGGGAGAAATCCACCCTTTCCAGCACAGAAACTGTGGCATAGTTGAGAACTTAGTAGCACTTCTCAATAACCCAACCATCTTTTACTTTTATGGGGTTTCATCAACTTTCAAACGTGAAACCAAATATGCAGTGTGCCTCGAATTTATATATATCCACAATATGAGTACTACATGTTCACACACACAGTTTGGGGAACGGAATGAGAAGGAGGAGGTGAATTGGGATTAGGCTGAGTTTTGTCCTGCATATGGGTTGCCATAGCAGCAAGTAAATGTGTGATGCCAGGAATCTCTACTGGCCCCACAGCCACAGAAAATTCCTCCTTTGTAAAGAACTCAAATATATTCCCCCCACACACACATTTCTACAGACACACACACGCATGCACACCTGAAATCAGCTTATTCTAAAAGACCGTGACAACAGTTTATATGTCCATCCTGCCAAATTCAACAAAACTTAACTTTCTGGTAAGTCAAGGCACACCCACTGGCTTTGTAACACAACGTGCCAGCTGGAGTGAAAACACAGTGTTAATAATGCTGAAAAGATTATGATGAGAGTAGGAGCGGCCCTATGATTGAACTGCGACAATGGACTCAACACTTCTTCCCTTCAGCTGAGCCAATGTGAATAAGAGGGTCTGTAATCAGTTCAGCTGTGGCTGAAAAAAATAAAGTTCATGACCATGCATAATGACAGCATCATTAGAGCTGGTCCTGCCTGCTCTGCTAGACCAAGAAAACAATTTTGTCAAGCAACAACAATGACCTTTATTAGCAGGTCAGGTTTTTCAGGCCGGCGTATCAGACTTTTTAGGGACCTCTTTAAAAATAATGGTGTTGCTTCCATGGTGGTTTTGCTGTTTTTAACAAACTGTGGTAAACTAGCGACCTTTCCAGAGATAGCCTCCAGCCTCCCCACGACACTGCATGGAAAAGCAGATGTAGAAAATGAATGGATGGATTTTTTTAGTGTGAAAATAATCAACTCTTTTTCTTTTAGAAATAATTTCCTTATTTAAGAATTGCTTCATTAGTTAAATGTCAGAGTGATAAGTAGTCACCACACAAAGTAGGAGTACCCGTCTAAATCAGAGTTTACCCGTTCAGTCTGTCTAGGAATATCTGGTCCACTTTCTCAACATCAGACTAGAGAGAATGTGAATGTTTTTGTGCAAAAGAGTAGTATTTGAGAGTCCACAATAGAGATAAAAACAATTTTATTGATTACCATAAAATAATTAATATGGCTATTACCATTTTGAAATTAAATTATACTTAAATCCTAATTTGACTATCTTCCAGCCATTGGGTTCCTCCTTTTGATGAGACACAGATATCTCATGCATTGGGGTGTCCCACTGCATTCTACGCAGCAGTTCCAGTGACTTATGGCTGCCCTCTCAGTGGGACATACCTGGAGATCCTCCGACAGGGGAGCATATAGGAGCCATCCTCTAATCAGATGCCCAAACCACCTCAACTGACTTGTTTGAGCTCCACAGCTTAACTATAAGCTTCCGCCCGATGACTGAAAATCTCACCTTATGTCAAGTACAGACCTTGGCCAACGTTTAGCGGAAGCTAATTTTAGTCACCTGTGTTGAGGATCTTCTCGTGGTCGAGTTCTGTATTGTATCACCAGAGGTGAGGTTGGAACCTTAATCGGCCAGTAAATGAAGAGCTTCACCTTTTGGTCCGTTTCTTTCTTAACCCAAACAGACAAGATCAATGCAGTCGTTACTGCAGACAAAGGTCTGATCTGTCTACCCATCTCCCGCTCCATCCTGCCATCACTCAATAACAAGACACCAAGACACTTGAACTCCTCTGCTTGAGCCAGAGACTAACCTCCACCCAGCAGAAGCAGTCCACTTTACTGCCAATGGAAACCGTGCTAAGTTTATCTTTTCTTACTGCACGATTAAAAAGTCTGGGTAAGCTTTTTGTTGTAAAACAGATGCAGTATCCCCGACAAATAAATCAGCCTGTGAAAGCGTGTCAGACATTTCTCCTTGAACAACACGCAGGAAAGTCGAAGTGATGAGGAAAACACAGAACAAATGAGTCGCGTTTGTCTGTGGGTAGCTTACAGCGAATGCAAAGTGAGTTAGCCATTTCCTGGTGTGCAATGAGTTGCCTTGTTTGTACAACTTGTTACTGTCATATCCTTTTAATAGAGAAGGATTGTGTGTTTGCATAAACTCACAGAAACGGAATAACAGAATGCTTTTTGCTTTATCCATCCACCCTCATTTAGAATACGTTAAGGACCAATAACAGCAGAGGAACTGACACACAACCTGCTTTAGACATTTTGCAATTGAATTTATATATACACCACCAATTCACAACGAAAAATTCTCAAGACACTTTACACAAAAAAAGCAATTCAATCAATCCTATAGACAGATCCAAAATTAAATACAGATATTCTAATTGGATCTTGAATTGAAGATTTTAGAAAACAGAGCATACCGACAAAATTTAAAATATACAGATTAACTGATTCAGGACTACTTTCTATTTTTAAAGATGCCATGTCATCACTGTATAAACCATTTTAAGTAGTTGATATTGCTGCATATGTAAATTCTCCAAAGAATTTAATGTAAAAAAATAACATCAGCTTGTTGTTTTGTCAGGCCAAATGTCTCTCCTCAACAAAAGGGTTGGGTACGGTAATGATATGCGGCTCTATCTAGTTTGACTTCATTCTGATTGGCGACAACCATATTTGGAAAAACGGTCAATCTGATCTGGGGCTGCTGCTCCTCTGCCTTCCTCCTCTCAAGTGGAGTAGTCAGACATGCTATCGCAACTTACGGCCGGTGCATCAGCTGGGGGGAGGCCGTTTGCCTGATGGTATGCTCTGATTGGAGAATATGAATTACGTAGAAACATAACATTACACATTTTCTGATCTGACTGTTTTTGAGCAAAGCAACAAAGCTGACCGCCCCTGGACAGGTCCTTTGGTAATAATAGTAATAGTAATATCATCTTTATTGTCATTGAAGCATACATTACAACGAAATTTGTTCTCTGCTTTTAACCCATCACCCTCGGGGAGCAGTGGGCTGCCATGTGTGGCGCCCGGGGAGCAATCAGGGGTTAAGGGTCTTGCTCAGGGACCCAGAGTACAGGCGCTGGGGATCTAACCGGGTACTTGCATCCTTCTCTGAGTGCAAGCGCACGGCTCTAACCACTAGGCCAACACTCCCCTAATTACTATTATTACGATATTACTAAAAGAACAGCACAGTCATTAACTGCTTGGTTTGTTTGTCCTGCTGATTGTAACCAGCTGGTCATAGATTTGTTTATTTGACGTTGACGGTCCTCGGGTTTGGGGCGGGTTCCCGGGTGGGTGCCGGCCCATTCCCGGCGGTGGCTTCGCGGGGCCTGGCCCCCCGGGGGGCGGCCGGGGCCCCTGCCGCGGGGGCGGGGCGCCCCTGGGGCCTCTGGCCCCCAGGGCTCATGGCCGGGACCACTTCAGCGGGGCCGGCTGCCGGCGGAGCCCACGGGCTCGTCCCCGCGGCTCTTGGGGGCGTCGGCATTGCGGTGGCTGGGGGATTTCCTCGGGGTCGTCTCTCCTCTTTCCTCGGGGGGGGGGGTTGTACATTTCCTGTGAAGGCCCCTCTCGGGCGCACTGCTTTGGGGGCCCCTTTGGGAGTCCGGGGTTATGGGTCCCCTGACCCCTGCCTCTGTGCTCGGGGAAGGTGGGTCTTCGGTTCTCCACAATCACTATCAAGCCATTTCCTTCTGGATAATTTTCACCTAAACTAGTGCACTCTCACAATCTCCCACAGGTGCTGGGTCCCAGGTATTAAATGTTCACTTATATACAGAAAGGCTATAATTTATTTACTTTCTTTTACCTTTTTTTTTTTTTTTTAGGTATCACATTACACATGTCAGCTTAAATAATAATACATATGATTTAGCAATGGTATCAAGGTGTTACACGATTGTATCTGTTGCTTTATGTCTGTTGGTTGTGCTGTTCTTTTTGTGTCTCTTTCCAGGTGATGGAGCAGACAGAGGAAGTTTTATCATTCTCTTCCTTCTATCTCTTCTTTCTTTCACCCTTTTCTTTCTCTTTTTTTTCTCTTCTTTTTCTTTTACTCTCCTACTTTCCCATTGTAGTGTCCATATAATTTGAAATTCTCCCTGCAGGAATCACAATAAAGCTATTTACACGCACAAATCAAGCGGAGCATTATGGCGAAAGCTGTTTGCTCCACTTGTGAAAGTAAAATCTGTCGAGCTCTATTTGGCATTAAGATATCAATTTTTATTGCCACATTGCTAGACAGGACACTGGGGAAAGAAAAAAAAAAAAAAGATTTGTTTATTTTTTTAAAAAATAGTATGGGTTGAACTCATAAAAGTTTTCAAACAGTAAATATGGTGATGATTTGAATAGATCAAAATATGAATATTACTACTACAGCTGCAACTAGAAGCGGCTGCTTAGTTTGTGAGATTTAATATTCCAATAGTTACAGGGCTAATCAGATCTGGCAATTTTAACTCCCCAAAAATATGTTTTATCAAAGTGAGCTTTGTCTTGTGAACATCCACTTGCTGTGAGCATGACACGAGAGCTGGTGAAATAGGAGTCGTCTGTCATTCTGAACCCCCATTTGAAGGTGAGTGCCCAAGCTTGAGAACCTGTAGCTTTATTTGAGCTTCTTATTTTGAAGGAAGAAAAGAAGTCAGTCAGAAGTTGCTAGTTGTCAAAAATTCAAAATCTAAAAATAATTAATAGTGAACAATCCTGAACTTGATCATTCTCTAAGCTTCAGATTCATGAAACATTAATTTTGTTCATGAAAACTCAATGATCTTCAATGCTTTCATGGCATCAGGACCACCATAAGATTATAGAAGCATGACAAAAAATCCTAAACATGAACTAATCAACTTAAATATTCTACCCTCATTACAATCTATTCACAACACAATGTGTTATTCATGAAGCCTTTATCATATTTAAAAGTATTTTGCTGAAATCCCATCTTCCCTATTTGTTCTGAACTCTATATTGTTTCATTTCGTGAGCTGCTTGTATCAACCCTAAGTAAAAGTGGATTTTTTTCCATTTTGCAAAGGTTTTATAAAAACACTGTAAATGTATTAACCGTCGTAAATGTGGGAACAAAAATGTTGCTTCAATATAGAAAAATAAAAACCATAATACTGAGGACCAACACAGTTTAAACTTGTTGAATCCTCCAAATCATTACCAGGTAGTATAGTACCAATACAACATTGTATGCTACTTTGTTATCTGGGGCAAGCCGCTATTCTTTTCCCTCCAAAAGTAGCAGATCAGAACACAAGAAACTAAAAAATAGTTTAAAAAGGAAAAAGAGAAATAAATAGAGATTTATTTTCCAACCTGTTTCTAAACCAGCAAAGTATAAATATTGTTCTGTACTCTGTATTATGCTCCGCACATAAAACTGTTTAAAAGTTAAAACCACAAAGACTAAAGGAATTCATGCTTGCAGTTCACAACTTCAACATTCTGAGCTAAATGTACCTACAAACCACTTCCAACATAAGCTGGTTCTTTCAACACATTTTTATCTTTTAGTGTTACAAACTTAATTCTTCCTAAATACATTTGGCAATGTTGATGCATGACATAGTTTGCCAGTCAGCATTTTCAGCACTGCATCAAATGGTACTTATATTTAAGTTCCACTAAGAGCACGTCAACCAGGCACATTCAAAACACTATGAGCTGCTTTAATAAAATCCGGATTTTATTAAAGCACGGGGTCAACTTACAAAAGCTCCACTTACATAATATGAAGTCAGGGTCTGCTTTGTTGCAGTGGTTACCTGTTTATTTCAGTTTAAAAGTAGAAACATCAAACAAATGTTGCACGAAGACACTAATACTTTTCAAAAATGATGCACTAGATTTCCCTTCCCTGTTGCTGGATCCAGATTTAGTACAGCTTCAACACTTCTGAGCAGGGTTTTCACAAGGTTTAGAAGTGTATTTAAGGACGCTTTGACCATTCTTCCAGAAGTACATTTTTCAGGTCAGGCACTAATGCTGGAGGAACGGCCCTGGCTTGCAGTCTCTGCTCTTATTCGTTTCAAAGGTTTTTTGTCTGAAAGAGGCCATACTGTCTGGTATGCTGAAACATCAAAAAGTTCCTTTCGCTGGAACTAAGGGGCCGAGCCCAAAGTCCAAAGAACACGCCTGCACTGCTCTAGAGTCCAGTGAGGGTATTCTTTGCACACGTTGCACTTGGTGATCTACAACTTTGGCGCTGCTGATCAGACATGGTAACTATGCTAAGACGTTTTCTTTGCCGTGTTCATGAGCTACTCTGAAGACCTCATGAAGTGTGGAGGTCTGTAGCTATTGATTCTTCAGAAGGTTGGTGACCTGTGTGCACTCTGCACCTCAGAATCTGCTGACCACACACAAACCAAAAGTACATGAATTTCACTAACTTACATTAATTTTACAAGAATTTCTTATTTTTTTCTTGCATTGTTTTATACAGTAAATAGAATCACAGACATCCAGCCGCCTTTACCCAAGAGCTGATTTGAGCGCCCCTACTTATTAAACTTGGCTGAATACACCAAGTATTTTTGGAGAAAGAGTGACCCATATCTGTTCTGGTAGTTGAGAAAGACAAAAAAAACTGTTCTAGACCAAGAACGCGGAAAACAGCTGACATTCATGTACATCATCTACAATGATTACAAATCTTTTTTTCTATTCATTTCTATGTCATTAAAATATTGAGTTTAGCTTATGGTTGAGCAGGTATAAAGTAAAAATGTTCCCACTAAAATAAATTTTTGCTTTTATTATTTGGAAAAAAAAAACAATAGATTTTTTGTTTCGTGGCATGCGAGTACTTTCATCTTGACGCTTTTGTTCCACCAGGCAAAACATTTGGACACTACTGTCCTGGGGTGTACAGAAACTCACCTGGTGAGTCTACACAGGTAGTTTCAATCGGACCATTATCCAGCCACATGCAACAAGCAGCTGTTTTACGTGGCCTAAGAAGTTGCATTTGAACAGAGGCGTCACATCTTTGGGGTGGGATCCAAACAGACACTGGCAGCCTCCCCTGCCCTGTTCCCTGTGCGTTGTGTTGGTGGTGTGTTGTTCCTGTGTGTCTGTGATACCCTTTAGGCTGAAACCCAACACAGCAAAGCAAGCTGACATGCAGTCTCTAGAGTTTTCCCCGATGAGTACGCCCGGAGCCAACACCACGCGCTGCTGCGCCGACACACTGCAAACTGCATCTGCCTAGATGAATGTTTTCCCAGCTCTACACTTTTTTTTTAGCATTTACTTTTCATGTTCAGCACTTGGCACTTTGCTTTCTACAAATGGCTGAACTGCGCTGAGCATTTCACTTTATCTGCCGGCATCTCCTTACGCCCTGAAGAGTGTTCTTCTCTCTTCCTGGCATTTCATATCTTTCCTGTATTTTTTTTTTCCAGCTGAAAACTGAAAGAGGGTAGACAGTGAAAGTCAGGCAAGACAGCTGACAGATCTGTTTATGCGTGTGGACTCAAGCAGAGCAGTTCAAAATTGGCTGTGGTTTGGAGAGTTGGAGATTTGAATGGCTCTCCACTGTCCTTGGCAACAGTCTAGCTTTTAACTAGTTTGTGTTTAAATCGCTTATTCAAACGTAAAAGCCTCTGTGTGCACTGGAGACTTTGCCTGCACTGAAGTGAAGGTCACTTCAAATCCCACATTGTTCGCATTAACTCCAATAACAGACATGAGCGCTCACACATGTCTTCCAGTGACGACTTCTTTTCTGATCAGCCTCCTCCTGGACATGCAAGCCTTGCAGAAACGGTCATCTCATCATCTGGTAAAACCGTTATAATCCATCTAAGATTAAAGTGCAGATTTTATTCCCCAGAAGCATGAAAGACAAACTGATTTTCACTTACTATCCATGATATTTTGATTTTTTTCTTAAACTGTTACATTTTATTGTTTTTTATTATTAGTTAGTAGTTAAATATGCAGTGCATGGCAGTTTTAGTCGGGATTTGATGAGGATTCAGCACAGAACTCCAACAAGAGGAAAATGTTTCTTTTCACCCATTTCAACTGAATAAAACATATGTTTATATATAAACCTTTTAAAATTACCATTGAGTTTGAACTAGACAGTACCCTAGAGGTTATTCTTTAAACAAAAGGCATAAATGAGTCCAAAACTAAAAAAGGTAGCTCAGCTTTTAGAAAAATACAAATACAATCATCAGGGAGTATTTGTCTAAAATACTTTAGCCTTGCCCTCGCCTAAGAGAGGTGACACAGAACAGAATAACCTTTCCCAACTTAAACACTTTGTACAGCTGTGTGATACATTTACAGTGCTTTGTAAAAGTATTCACCCCCCTTGGCATTTTACATGTTTTTTTGCCTCTCAACCTGGAATTAAAATGGATTGTTTGAGAGTTTGCTTGAGAACAAAATAGCTAAAAAGCCAAGGGGGTGAATACTTTTGCAAAGCCCTGTACTTGTCTTGATGCAGATAAAGCAGGGTAATATTACATGTTTGGATTGGTCTTCCCAAACTCCAGACCTCAAATTGAAATGCTGTAAATTATGCATGCCAGGAAATCTATCAGCTTTTATGAAGTAGACAGCTGTCCAACTCAAAATAGTTTTAGAGCCTGTTAATGGCTGTAACAATTATCTGGATGAGGCACAACTTGCTAGGTGGGTTGTATGAATATATCTGAATATATATGTGTAATTTCGACTTGTGTGGCATAAAGAAAATGTAGAAACTAACTGGTATGGGGTGTAACAAATCTAGTGGCACGCAATCTTGTGACATTAAATTCCCCCCCAAGAAATGAGATGGTCCTTTGAAGCTTTTCTAACTTCCTGTCTGCACGGGGTTCCATCTGGTGAAGCAGGTTTGAGCTATGATGATGCTGAGTCCCTCAAAATTGATGTCCTGTTGATGTTTTTGTTAGAGCCCTTGTATTTAAGTAAGGGGGGAAGTTGTTGAAGATGTCCTGCTGTGCTAAGAGTCTCGACACAAACTGCTTACCTGGCTAAAAACACTCGATTCAAAAAGTATTAAAAGAGTCCCCTCCATGTCTGAATTGTTTGTGTGGCAGCTTTTTGGGTACCAAGAAGAAAGAAGAAAGAAGCAACAACAGCGTGACAGAGAAGATACGAGTGATTTATTAGCACGGGGAGAATATCACGACTCTAACCATTAGCCACTAACAATGGCAAAGTTAGCATCAGCATTCGAATTATTGGCTGCTTCACAGCTTATGACGGATGCACTTTCACACCCGTACTACCTTGTGCTGACTGTTCCAAAACAGACATTCAGAAAGCTTTTGATCTTTCTTTGCCTTTCTCTGAACTTTTCTAGTGTTCTTTGAATTTAATGTAAATTTCATTCATTTATTTTCTAATTACAGTGACAGATGGGCAGTAAAGTACATTTCAAATAAAATAAAAGTTGCACTTAACAAATGTAAGGAACCTTGGACTTGGGTGATGTTAAGAAGAGATTTCTAACAAACTTTTCATTTAGTGAGAAAATTAAAGGTGTAGTCTTAGGACAGCTTTAGTATTTTGAACCAAACGGAATGATTTTGGAGAGCCAAATAACAGATCTTGTTTCCCATATGCCTATGACACACATGGATAGCTCAAGAGATGAGAAAACCAATAAAGTATATTAGACAGGAAATGAATCATCCATTAAGACTCGTAATAAGTGATGTCACGAATGACTTGTTTAAGTACCTTATATGCATTTTCACACACAGTTTTTTAAAAGACCAGACACCAAATGTTACGAAACAACGGCCCAAAATACTGAATCATCACCTTTTATTATTTAGCACAAAATGTCAGTCAGTCCTATGAGGGGAGGTGTCGTTTTCAGCACCTCTCTTCTTTTTTTAACAAGGGACAGAGACAAAATCTTCCTGAGAAACGTTGGCTTTGTCTATTCTGCTCACACAAACTCATGACCGGCATGTGTAATGAGGTCTGTTCCAGGGGAGACGCGGCACCAGCGGCAGAGTGATACTGGTGGACAGAGGGCCCTCAGAAACCAAGGTGCACCATCACAGCAGACGTATTGTCCTTCCACTTGACCCGTTTCCAGGAGTACGCTGCAAACAAACCGCTGTTCGCTTCTCGGCACAGCGCGATGAGAACAGAGAACAGAGCGAGAACAATGCAGAAAGGAACACGGGAGAACACTGAAGCGTGGCTGAATAAAGGAGTGAACCTGGGGTTGGAAAGTTGCAGTTCAGATAGGAAAGAAGACGCAGGGAAAGTGGGAGAGGAGTCCACACGGTACTCTGTCTGAGAAGGACAAAAATAAACTCCTATCAGACATAAATAAGCTTCTAACTATGGCCTTCATATTAAAGTCCGTGACTTTTCCATGACTTCCAGTACTGGATCACAGGCACATTTGTGCACTTTGCATTTTTTACTCTTAGTTTCCCAGCTCATAATTATTTTTAAGGAATCTTTTTTTTTAGAAATGTAACTGATAGCAGGCTTTAGTCTATAAATTATTTGCTTATTTTTCAGTGTCAGTCACCACTTTGATTAAAATATCTAATCAGCTCCTGGAAAAAGAAATTGTGGACACAAAACTGCCTTTATTCCAACATCACAAGCTGGGAAAAACATGCAACACTGAAAAGATAAGATAAGAAATACCTTCATTGTCCCACCATAGGGAAGATGGGCGTGGCAGTGGCAAAAACACATAGAATTTCACCAGATTAGTATTGAGTAACAAGCTAATTTAAAGTTACTTTGTTTTTTGTTTTTTACTTTTTTTGGAATTTAAAGTTACGTTCTAAAGCAAAAGAGAATGAACTTATCATAAAGGCAAATAAGGAAAATATTGCACAATTATTGGTAATGAATAAATAAACTGACAAATCCTTAAAATGTTGTTAATCAAAATATTTTCTTTTTTTATTTGGATCCTGATGTTAATGCAGTCCTGACATCCTCGCTCTATGCACAATCTCTGACATCGCCTGTGGAACTCCAGAGGGATTTGGGATCTTACTTCGAGCACAAGTTAAGACTTTGGTATGCTTAGTCAGCTGCTTTCACGTGTAAACAACTCTACCACCGATTTTGTTAGTCATCATAACCAACGTTAGAAACGTTAGGTGAAAATTACAAACGCAGCCATAAATAAATCCAATTAAACCCTAAATTTTAAAAAAATTGCAGCTGGTTGCTACTAATGACACTTCACTGAAGTAGTGGATGGCAACACATCTTGTGATAACATATACACCAGGCATGGGTTAGTTAACATTTTATGGTTAAGTAAACTCAGGGTATAAAACTTGCTAAGATGTTCAATGTTACCATTTGATCCTAGTGTGGAGTTTTATCCATGTGTAGGATGTTTTAAGCAGCGCTCCAGTTCACCATTTGTTGCTATGTATATCTATATTTCTTATATCTAATCTCAACATGTCTAAATCATTTTCTATAAATATAAATCAGTGCAACATTTGGTGCTCCACCCTTGCTTGATGTACTGTTTGACAGCTGACATGTTTGCCTTACTTTTGGTCATCGATGTTGGTGTTATTTTACATTAAGTTATGATGACTAAGCGTCACAGAAGTTGAGATTCCTAAACACATTTTGTGAGTGGTCATCAAATACTGTTTATGCAGTGTATATACATGCCTGTACATAAATACACACATATCTACACAGACACACCCATATATCCATATATATTCTGCATTTTTGGCATCTTTCACATCCCTGCATTTCTTAAAGCAGCCTGTTCACATAAAAGTATTTGAACCGACACAAACATTACCTGAGATTAAAGAATGAACTAAAACTTTAACTCCATTTTCAGCATGGTGTTCCCAGGCTTGCGAACTTCCCCCATTTTCCTCCCAATCTAACAATGACCACTATGGAAAAAAAACCATCAACTTCTTTCTCACTGAGTGGACTTTCAGTCCACGTTAGTACAGGACTAGTTTCACTGCAGATAATGTCTTACCAGCTTCAGCAGGCAAATTCAAAAGGTTCCTTCATGCCCCTGGAAATTAGAACCAACCAGAACCAGACTTCAAACAATTATTGCAAACATAATCCTCCTCCTGATATCTTAGCGCGTATTGTTTGATTTTTCTGTGATGTTAGAAGCTTACTGCATGACTTCATAATCTGGGCTTTCCCAAATTCTTTAAAGGCATAGTAATCTTAGTGTATTTAAATTTCAGGAAAAAGGAAATCATTCTTGCAGGTCCTGGACTCTTCTTACTGGGGTTCAGGTTTGGCTTCTGATCTACTTATACAGTTTGTTTACTTTCTTTATTCTGATATAAAGAACTGCCTTTGAAGTATGTCTTTTTTCTCTCTCCATAAAATCCATCAGAAAAGTTGTCCACTCAAAGTTAGGAACACCGTAGGCCTACATGTAATTTGTCAAGCATCGGTTGGTTGATTTAAAAATAAAAACTGTTTGTCTGAAAGACAAAGTGAACCACACTTTTGTATCTGCTTGTGCCCAGATCAGAAAACTAAAGGACAAGAGTGAACACCACCCTTAGTAACAAACCCGAAATAGGAAGTTAGCTGGTGCACAGCAGCATTCGCACAAGAGGGGTGGACTCCATTCACAACACACTATAATTCGTTATATTCCATTTTTACCTCAATTTGCAAATCATTATGGCTTTACAACACAGATTCAACTTCAATAATGACAAACAATATAAAACTCCACATTCCATATGCAAAACAGCTTTTCATGCATGCTTTGTAGATTTTTTTTCTTTTTTGCTACTGCAAATGGTCTTTAAATCATATGTCAGCAAAAGGAGCAGATTCAAGCACTTAAAGTCTGAAGCTGTTATATTGAAACAACGGGAGGGTCCAAACAGCCTAAAGAAATTCAGTGATCAGCTAAGTTGTACAGTAGTTCCACACAATATAAGGAAATCATGTGAATGTGATTTTAGTGTTGAATATTCCAACATCAGCCACATAAAGCCACACTTTCTGTACTCGTCTAGTTTTTATCTGTCATTATGATGTTTCCAACACTGTGATCTTTAGCATCTTGGCCTCTATAATCTTTGACAGCTGGGAGGCATCTAATGCTTTCATCCAATAAACTGAATATTTTTGACATGCATTAAGTAAGCCTTAATTTAAGACACTTGGAATACAATAGTCAACACATATTACATGCAAGCCAGTCCTTTGCGGTTGCTAATGAGTAGTCTTTAGCACCCTATAGTAGCTATAGGCATAAGCATGACTAGTTTAGTTAGCAAAATGTAAACATCCACCCATTTTCTATATCCGTTTATCCATGCAGGGTCACGGGGGGCTGGTGCCTATCTCCAGCAGTCAACGGGGGAGAGGCGGGGTCCACCCTGAACAGCTCACCAGTCTATCACAGGTCAACACAGAGACATACAGAGCAAACAACCGTGTGCACACACACACCTAAGGGCAATTTAGAGTAACCATTTAACCTCACAGTCTGGGTGCGATTTGCTGGGGGGGGGGGGGGGGGGGAGTTAACCCCCCTCTGTTTGTGATGTCCCCCCCTCTGGTCATTCATGTTTTATCCCTGAGGGGGATACATTCCTCCCCCCTCTGATCTGAATAAGTAATATCATCAGGGGTTAAAGTTCTCCGTTGCTGCGACGGATTTCCGTCATTTGGAAAATGAGCGCAAAATGTTCCGTGTAGACTTTTTATTCAACATTTTAAACAGAAGCTGTGCTCAACCAATGAAATCTGGCAGAGCCAGGACATTAGCCAATCAGAAGGAGAGTAGGGCGGGTCTTTGCAAAGCGGAGATCTGCCAGTTTGAGGTTTATCGGTGTTCAATCATTTTAACATTTGGAAGAACATCTCAAACTGACCACAGATGGTGTGTATGAAAGTAGTGGTGGGCAAAGGTTTTCTTTGGATTTATGCAAACCAGCAGGTCAGAAAGTTCAGCGGATAGAACAGCTGACAACAACTTCCCTCTGTAAGTGTGTCTGTCGCTGCTCTTGCACCTAATTAATGAGTTATTTCCACCTGTGGCCACGTCACCTGTCAGTGTTTATTCCCTCGCTTCCAGTAATTTAGCTGATAAACGCAGCGACTAACCAGGGATCTCCCCATGATTCACTGTTATGTTTTACTTAAAACTGAAAGAGTAATGCTCTAGCTCGGCTAATTTAGCATGACGCACTTTTTTTTTTTAAGAAGAAGGGTCGGAATGTGGAACGATGTCCCGGTTTGACTGGGTCTGATTCGGAAAAAGTAAAAAAAAATCATAAATATTATTCCACCTGCGCTTTTCTGTAACAAAGAAGGCAGAGCTGCAGTCAGAGCGGCTGTCAGTCAATATGCAGCAGCTTCCACCTCATGAGCAGCTGAACCAGGACACTCGTTAAATAAAATGACAAGGATTTTGATGCATACAGATTATTAAGGTAACTACATCAAAAATAAAACAAACTGCAGCTACAACATGGACTGGAGAACGGGTTCTAACTGTGTGAGACCAGAGAAAGGCGATTCTCAGAGAGTTTTTGCAGTTATTTGTTACTTTTACACGGAGTGGAGCGCGATGTGCAGCGACACTAGAAGCGAGTCGCACCAGAAACATGTGAAAAAGCATCCTGTGGAACTATGGACTCATTTTACTCCAACCCAAAAACACCTGCCAGACAAACAAGCTAAACCAGCCAAGATTACCTTAAACAAATATTTAACTTAACGCAGACGTTTAATAACATTTTTCTAATGAAAAATGTTCATGTTTAAAAGCAAGCTAAATTTTTTTCTGATATACTTTAAGCAATTTTACTAAAATATAACCTCCCATCCATGGATTTTCTATACCTGCTTTTCCGTACAGGTGTTACGTCATGCCGTATCTGATTGGAAAACGCGGCTTGACGTAACACAGGGTCGCGGAGGAGCTGTTGACCATCTCCAACAGTCAATGAGCGAGAGGTGGGGACACAGAGTCCATCCTGGACATGTCACTGGGCTAAAATATAACTGTTTTTATAAACTTAAAAAAAAAAGCCTTTTTATAAACTCATGAGTTGTGATAATGAATTGGTGAGCAATAACGGGCAAAGCAGAGACTGATTATTGTAATGTGCGATCTGTGTCAAATTAAAAAGTATGATCTCATGATAGTGTTGGTAATGTGTCCCTCTTTGTCCATGGCTGTTGTTGGCCTTGTATGATCATAGGATTGATTTATATCCAATGTGACAGTGGAGTTAATGTACAGGTGTGAAGAAGATGATGTAATGATGCAAGCTGCTGTCTTTTGAATTAGCTGCAGTTTATGGAGGGTTTTGAAATTGTAAAGTGGAAAGGTGAGTGGACTGTGGACCAGTTTGGCAAAAGTGCGAAGGAAGAACTTGCTTGATGCTGCAAATATGAAAGTTAACCAGGTGATGTTATGAATGTGGAAAGTGAAGGAGATTATGGAGAGGGCTGTCCAGGATTGCGCCAAGGCTCTGAAGCTGAAAGGTGGGAGAGATACAGGAATTGTCAATGGAACTACCAGATTTGGTTAAAGTGGACTTTGCACAATAAGCAAATGAGGTGACTAAGGTGGCATGACGTCCACGGCCCCGGGAATATATAACCTGACTCTTGCCAGATGTATGTCGCTCCGCCTAGTTTCACTCACATACATCTGGGACATCTCCCATAGAGAGTGATTTCTCCAACCAATTTTATGGTCTGGCCAATCAGGACGAAGGGCGGGAGTTTCATGGATGTGACATAGTGGAGACGCGACCGTGAGATTCCAACAACAATGGCGGCTCGCATCGAGGAAGCAAGCGTTAACATTGATGCTGCTATTTCTTCCGTGTTGTCCAATCTACCTAATATTGTTTCATTAAAAGAACATCAGAGAACGGCTCTGAAGGCTTTTGTTGGTGGAAACGATGTTTTCGCCCTTGGCAAGTTTTGTTTTCCGGGGCGCGTCCGCGTCTGCCGCGGACGCGCCCCGGAGCGGTTAGCGGTTAGCGCGAACCATGTTAGGAGGCCTTTAGTCCTCAACGCGGTCGGCCCGGGATCGACTCCGACCCGCAGCGCTTTGCCGCCTGTCTTCCCCCCTCTTCCTGTCAGCTCACTGTCAATAAAACGCATGCCACTAGAGCCGCAAACACATTAAAAAAAAAGTTTCGTTTTTTCCTGCGTCGCTCTCACAGCGTCACGGGTTAGCTTCGGTGTGAGTGGTTGAAATAGCACGTCGATAAAGATGACAGACAAGTGGCTTATCCAATCATATGCAAGGATTTTTGATAAGGCCCAGCCTTCAATAAAGGCAATTCCTATGGAGAAGTCCCAGATGTATGTGAGTGAGGCTAGGCGGAGACACATACATCTGGCAGAGTCAGGTTTGGGAATATATGGGCTGACTAGAAAAAAATTTCAGTCAAATTGATTCTTTTTGCTTTAGCCCCTGAATATTATGGATTTTTCAAAATTTATATTAATACATGTCTTGTGTCCTTCACATTTGTAAATTACAATTTTTGTTTGTGTTTAAAGAGTATTATTACGTTTTTTGTTCAAAGCGGTTAAAGTAAACTAATACCCACTCCCGAGTCCCGACAGTAGATGGCGCAAGTTTAAAAACAATAGTCTAACCTACTGGATCTAGCTAGCTACCTGAAAGAGCACCTGCTAGCTAACCATTATTAATAAAACTTTTATTCATTAATAACATTTTGCAAATTTTTTGCAAATAACACACTGCTCACAGTCATGTTTTTGGACCGTGGGAGGAAGCCAGGGTACCCAAAGAGAACCCCCACAAGGAGGAAGAACATGCAAACTCCATGCAGAAAGACCCTGGAGGACACCGAGTTCTAACCCAGACTATGATGGCTTATGGGCATTTATTATTTATTTGAAAGGTTGTTAAGTGTATCGTTGTCACTAGTACAAGCATGAATGACACAGCGGTTTTGAATCCTTATGATCAAGTCGATCTATGATTAAATTCTAATATGGAGTGAAACAGAACGTCTGAGAGGAATCATCATGCAGTTTGGCTGCAGTTTACCACTTTAACATCTGCGTCGCCAATTTCCCCAGTCTCCTAAATGAGTGTACGCATGGGTCAGAGCTGCCGTGAGGACCGCACATTATCCCGTCAAGTTTCTTTATACACACAACTTTTGTCTGGAAAGGGACGTACATGTGTTTCACGCCCCATTTTGTGCTTACGCAAGCTTTAGAATTGAGGCCCTAGGGGGGCAAAAGTAAAAGAAAAGAAAAAGCAGTGAAATTACCAGCAACCACTAAAGTCCAGCTCCCTGTTGTGTAGCCATCATGTCTCCATAGAAAACAGGAGGGGAGGGGGGGGGGTTCTAGGAGCTTCTTACAGCTTTTGTGTTCCCTCTAACTTGATCTTTAAACACCTCACACTGTCATGTACTGTAATTAGATAACTGACTATTTTCCCTCAGTAATACGTTACCCACTGAAGTGTTGTGGTTTACTCCACTTTTTAACACTTAAGGCTTCAAGAAAAAGTATGAGTTTGAGTTTTCTGCTGTCATCGGTCAGCTAAAAATCAGAGGACTCCGATCCCAGGCTGACTTCTCTGTGCATCTCAAAAATTGACTGGAGTACAGGCAACGTTTCTCTGACAGTCACATTGGTAAGAGAGATTTATATAAGCCAGCATCATGTCAAGAAATGACTTCTCCAACCTCAGTGACACAGAGGAAGCCCACAGAGATACTCAACACTAAGTCAGTTTGTGGAGATGGACAAAGACAGCATCCGTCAGCGCTCAGCCAACACATCGGCTTGTCAGGGAGACCTCCCCTGAGCCCCATCCTGGAAAGCGTGTGTGTGTGTGTGTGTGTACTGGTACTTGCAGCTGAGTGAGAAAATATTTTCTATATTACCACCAAGGTGAGGACTTTGATGTAAAATGAGGACCTTTCTGGGCTAGGGTGGGTTTAGGAATAAGTTATCTATTAGGTTTAGGTTAGGGTTGGGGTTAGGTATATACTGGTAAAGGTTAGGTTTAGGCCACAGAAAGGGTTGAAAATGAATGCCATTCCATGGAAGTGACGCAAGGTCCTCACTCTGTATTTAAAACAAGTATATGCGTGTGTGTGTGTGTGTGTGTGTGTGTGTGTGTGTGTGTGTGTGTGTGTGTGTGTGTGTGTGTGTGCGTGCGTGCGTGCGTGCGTGCGTGCGTGCGTGCGTGTGTGTGTGTGTGTGTGTATTTTCATTCACCAATAATCCCACACGGCTCTCCCTAGTCTCATGTCTACCACAGCGTGTTTATTTGCCTTGTGGCCTGTCACACTGTAAAGCTGTGAGCTAGATGCAAATGGGATGCTGGGGGAAAATTAATACAACAGCCCGAGCCTAACTCTACTGAGATTAACATCCCTGTAAGTGACTCTTTAAATGTGATAAAGCAGCAGCTGGTAGAGTCGACATTCTAGCCCTGCTGACAGAGACACAATTGACAAAACATGAAAGAGCGAAATCAAGCCTTAATCTGACAGTTACAGACTTTGAAACAGTTTCCGTGTATTTTGGGGATTCAAGCTGTTGCTCAAATCCTCACTTAGTGATCAAGACATCCAGTGTGTACAATGTACTGTCGACAGATTTTGTATTTTATATAGAGACAATAAAAAAGTGTCGAAATTTACTTTTCTATTGCTCCGCTCCTTTTTAGTCTTATGCAGCCTAAAGTAGGGCTGGGCGATAATTCAATAACAATATATAGCGATCGATAGACGTGTGGCGCGATAGGGAAAAATAGGGTCGATAAAAACTTCGATAGACAGTTTTACTTCCTTGCTACAGTCGGCACGCCGTCACAAAGCGCCGCCCTCTCAAACCACAACACAGAGCACGTGAATATGTCGCAAGGAGTGGCGGAGGAAACGGTCCCAAAACGGGGTTTTACTAGTTTGCCAGCCTGATAGAAATAAACCACAGTGATTTGTAAAACTTGCAAGGAACCGGTAAAAGCAGAGTCTGGTAACGCAACCCACCAGTATTCATCACGTAAGCCGCTCACACCCGCAGCAGCGAGCTGTGCGGCTCCGCGTCGTCATCGTCGGAACTTTCTGGAACTTCTTCCAAAACAAAGCAGGTATAGCAGCTAAACTGGGCTCCCTTCTTTGTGATAAAATGACAAAGAGTCCAAGCGGCATGAGGACATAACGCATGCAGTAACGTGCTTCATAGTGATGGATATGTCTGCTGTTCTCTGCAGCTGAAAAACCTGCCACTCTTGATCCGCGATATAAAGTTAAGTTATTTTTCTTAAAAAAAATTCTGTTATGGTTAAAAAAGTTGGTTAAATAAAGATTTAATTGGAATTCTGTGTTTGTGTTCTTTATTTAAATCAAATCATTTAGCAATATCATAAAATGTCCAGACAGAGCTGCACATAAAATATGGTTTTAAATATTTTCAATAATTATCGATATCGATCAATATGCATTTTTTTTTATCGATAAGCCCCTGTCAGCCCTAGCCTAAAGCACAGACAGGGGGCTTATCTCTGAGGCTCTGCACATACAATTATTTCCTTCTTATTAAACTACACTGAGGGGAAGTTATTTTTGGCATCATGGGTCAAGAGGTGACTGACTGCTGGATTATTTTCAGGGCTTAATGGACACAAATCATTCCCTGCTGAATCATGAGAACAAAAGATGATCAAATGCACTAAACAAAATATAATTTGCCCCACCAGCATACCTCAATCATTTAAAAAATGATCAAGACTGAGAAGAACGCTTGTTTTAAGGTATTTCAATCTGAAAAACTCACACAGAAAGAAGAGGCAATTAGAAGAATTTATTGATACAATATTTTAAGAGTTTGGCGCTCAGACCTCGGCAGGAACATTCACGCTGAATTATACTTCAATATGCGTAAGCAGGTGTATGAGAATAGGAATGATCCCCCCAGGCCTGAAACTGGTGGTGGAGTGGAGATAGAAGAAGTTTGTTCAGTCCATGTGATGATCTGTTTGCTAGATGTCCAATTTGATAAACACGGGTTTGCATGACTGTCCATGATGAGCAAGCTTGAAGCGACTGTGGAGAGGAAAAACTCCCCTTTGGGAAGAAACCTCTGGCAGAACCAGGCTCAGCATGGCGGTCTCTGCCGGACCGATTGAGATATGACAGGGAATTCTGTAGAGTCCAGGAGGAATTACACTCTAATAGGAACAAGGTTGTAGGAGCACATAGGAAAGCCAGATGGAGCTGCTATGATGGTGGAGAAGGGGATGGAGGTGGGTTGAATCCGGTCATCAGAGTCCAGATCAGACATCGCACAGCGACTGCTTGCTTGCTGGGTAGAAGTTGCGCTGGATTTAAAGTTCTTTTAAGACGGATCCAGGACACTGATTGGCTTCGAGGAGGAGCAGTTCAAAGCTGATTGGCTTGCGTCGGAGGCGAATGAGTCCCTGATTGATGGAGGTAAGCAATGAGTTTCTTCAGTCTGAATTTCCGCATTTAGCTCCATTTTAATGCAACCACGCCCCTGATAATGTTTAAACGTGTCTTAAAAAGCTCAAGGTTCCCCACAGATGGGTAATTCCTGACAAATTCATTTCAAAAGATCATTTTTATTTTATTACAAAAGTGAAACCATTCATAATTAAACCACTACCTCTTTAGACTGATTGTAAATGAAGCTGCACCAAAAAGGTCTTAATGAACCTGAAGAGTTTAACTGCAATTTCCAGACTGCCTGTGGCCCAGCAGATACTATCGCTGCATCCGTGCAAACGCTCAAACTCTGCAGATTTGAACAAGGATTGATTTAATCGCCTGCATGCGGGATTGTTGTGGTAATTTGAGCTGTAGGCAGCCTCGCCCATACTTTATTTTAACATGTTAAGGCCAGATCTGCTCTAAAAACGAGTAGATTTGTGCCTGTGTTTTATCAGGTCTAAAACGGCAGCAATGAATAGGTAAACCCTGCTTTTCAGTTCAAACACAGTCACCGGGGTTTTGTGACCTGGGAAAAAGAAAATGATAGGTCCAGGAAAAAGAGAGACAATATTGAAACTCATTAATTGCCAAAAACAGAGAGCCCTCTGTACTTTTTTACTTTAAGGACCAATAAACAAGAATCTAAATGAAAGAACAGCTGGGTTTGGTCAAAAGTGCAGAGCTCGGCATGTATTAGTTTTTGTGTTTTAAAATTTCAACAGCAAATTTCATCATGATTTGGAGCTTGAACCCTAATCTCCCATTGGGCTGTCTGCAGGAGACTTAATTGTGTTTTTTGTGGGTGCTGGTAACTTTGCTCCCTCCTTAATGAATGATATTTGTGGAGGCTTGATGTTGTTAGGACGTTTCTTTCTTTTTCTCCTTCTGCCAGTAAATTATTATGGTGCCATCTATACCTAACCTGACTCCGCCAGATGTATTTCGCTCCGCCTAGCTCCACTCACATACATCTGGGACTCCGCCATAGAAATTGCATTTACAGAAGGCTGGGCCTTATCAAAAATTCTTGCATATGATTGGATAAGCCACTTGTCTGTCATCTTTATTGACGTGCTATTTCAACCACTCACACCGAAGCTAACCCGTGACGCTAATGATAGCGACGCAGGAAAAAAATAAATAATAATAATAATAATGTGTTTGGGGCTCTAGTGGCACGCGTTTTATTGACAGTGAGCTGACAGGAAGAGGGGGGAAGACAGGCGGCAAAGCGCCGCGGGTCGGAGTCGATTCCGGGCCGACCGCGTTGAGGACTAAAGGCCTCCTAACATGGTTAGCGCTAACCGCTAACCGCTCCGGGGCGCGTCCGCGTCTGCGCGTCCGCTGGTCCCGGAAAACAAAACTTGCCAAATCCGGTCGGGAGAAGGGCGAAAACATGGTTTCCACCAACAAAAGCCTTCAGAGGCGTTCTCTGATGTTCTTTTAATGAAACAATATTAGGTAGATTGGACAACACGGTAGAAATAGCAGCATCAATGCTAACGCTTGCTTCCTCGACGAGCCGCCATTGCTATCAAAACAGTCTCACGTCATGGTCGCGTCTCCACTACGTCACATATATGAAACTCCAGCCCTGCGTCCTGATTGGCCAGACCATAAAATTGGTTGGAGAAATCATTCTCTATCGGCGGTGTCCCAGATGTATGTGAGTGGAGCTAGGCGGAGCGAAATACATCTGGCGGAGTCAGGTTAACCTATACCTACCCTGGGACAGGGCAGTCTTATGTCCTGTCGAGATGTGTGTCATGGTTCCATTTTACCCACAGAGCTCACATGTTGGATCATCGCCCATGCCCCATCTATGCAGATTCACAGGCATTGGAAGGGTATCATAGACAGCCATCAACAGGAAGGAGATCCGGAACGGCTCAAGTCTCCAAAATTATGCTCATGTAAGCCTTGAATCCCTAAAGGTCATAACAACCCTGCATTTTGCTGCTCAAAACTCTTCCACCAAGGATGAGAGGGGTAGTTGTAACGCCCCTGATCTGATGTACAGTCCAACAGATGTGACACTTGGAGGAATCTCCAACCACATCCTGAGATAGGAGTTAATCTTGTGCTCCTTGCGTTCAGCTACAGTTAGTGGGAGTTCATACACAGTTATCGTCCACAACAATCTGTAAAGAAGACCATGTTGGTAAGACGATGCTTTGAATTTTCCTAGGAGACCAGATTTTTCAATTTTCTTCAACCAGATCTCTGCTTGTCTCTCAGTGCTGCAGACATTATTGTGGTCTACCAATGACCCACCAAACAACTTTCCAAGGTACCTTATGGGATTATCCTTTATCGATGGAATTGTCTCACCTTGGATAAGTAGATTGTATCTGTTGGTGACCTTGCCTTTCTGAAGACTCAAACTCCATGATTTCATGGGTTTAAATTTAATTTTGTCCCAGTTGCAACCTTTTCTAGCTTTGTTAGGACTCATCATGCCTGTTCATGGTTTGACATTGTTATTGTCAAATCCTCCATGTAGCCCCTAATTGCTGATTGGTGGATCCCTTCTAGGTAGCTGCTGCTGATTTTTTTGATGTGATCTGGGATATGATAGTGTTTCAATGCTATCATGATTAAATCATGGGAAATGGAACCATAGACATTAGGCAGGTCCAGACATACAACAGTCAAGTCATTCTTCTTCAACCAAGCTTTGTGCATCATCTGGCTTAAAACTCCAGTGTGCTCAAAACATCCTGCAAATCCTGGAATCCTCGCCTTTTGGATTGAGGTGTTGACATATTTTCAGCACTTCTTCTTTGCCAGCTTGGTGGTACAGAGCTTTTTTTCTAGATTGACCGAAAAAGCTTCCAAAGCCACGAGAGAAGCTTTGGGCATTTCTTACACACCCTGTAAGGTATGCTGCTGGGGCTGAACCTGCTGGAGACTTTTTAACTACTTCCTGGACTTCCTTCCAGGTTGGTTCATTAGCGTTAAGTGTAGTGTTAATGTAGATTCAAGGATGTTATCCAGGTCAGTATCAAACCAGGCCTACTGTGGCAACGCTCCATTGGGTTGTGGGTAACACAGGTGCTAAGAAATCTCCTGTACTGTGGGGTGCCTCTTGACTGGAGTTTTCCATCATCTCACCAGACATCCTGTCTGTGTGCTGCTTCTGTGTTTCCCTCTTCCCACACCTGATCTTGGCCTGATGTGTTTTAATGCCCCTCGAGTTCATGGCGGATTTTACCACCGGAACAACTTACCTATAGTATCTATCCAGTTATAGATGTTTGGCCAAAACCGTCAAATCCATCCTATTGAGTCTCTCTTCCTATAACTCTTTCTATAACTATTGTTTGCAACAAGCCAAACACAATTGAAAGGTAATTGTAAAAATAATACCTATAGATCCATTAAAAGAAATAAATGCACATAAATAAACAACTTTGTCCTTTTGTAAATAAACCTGACATCTGATCGTAGGATCTGGGTCTGGGGCTGAATTAAATTGTTTAAGCCAAACAGGCTTCGAGCTGCGAGGGTAAAAATAGGTTAATCATCAGATAAAGTCAAGCATCATAAATCCTGCTTGAATAACCAGCAGTCTCCCCACACCCAGTCTCTGAGGCATCAATAACAGACCATTCACACGACTGCCGATGGCAATTAACAAACGACCCCCTCGAGCCCCACCTCACATCACTGCCATCTGGTCAGAGATACAGAAGCTGTTTCTGTATCTCTGGTTCTTAAGGCTCCCTCTTTGGTCCATTCGTATCCCTTTGTGGTCAGTCTGTTTTCGTAAGTTTGTTAGGCTTTGTTTGTGACATAAAAGATTAAATGTTTAGTTATTTCAAACTTGCAAAACAGATCTGGCTCAGGGTATCACTAACTAATTGGACCCCTGGTGGGCAGACTGTTCCAAAAATGAAAAACAAAACCTCCTAATACACTCGTGTTGTTGTTGTTACGTCCCCTACTACCTCTGTTAACAGTATTGTGGTATTAAATATGCTCAGATTAACAAGAGGTGTAATTCTCTTCTTATGTTAAACTTGAGCACTAAAAATCTTACATAAGATGCATCTTTAACAACTTTTACTTCTATAAGCAACATGTCATAGATATTTCTAAGGCCATTTTTGTGGAGAAAAAAGTTTGGTGTTTTGCTTGTAGGTGAATACCAACTATGCATTCAGTAACAGAACGTGAAGTTAGAATTTTCAACTTCCAGTTAAAAAAAAAACACAATGCTGACAAATTGCCAAATTTCCTGCATCACCCTAATTAGCATTCTGTACAATCAGTTCACTGTATGCCAATGGCATCCCCTGTCACCAGATCACAATCCAACAGAGCAGCCATCATCTGAAAGCTATTTCTGCCATTAAAGAATTAAGACAGTTCTCAATGTGAAAGGGGGTCCAACCATATTTTGTTTAGAATCATTTTCAATTCTTCTAAAACAAGCAAAATGAAAAAAAGAAAAAAGTAGGTTTCCTTACTTTAAATTCTATGCTCCCAAAAACACAACAAAACACTAATGTCTAGATGTCTTACGGTTGGCCGTTTATTTCTGTCCTTCAATAAGCTAATAACACATGCTGACATCTAACACACGGCTGACACCTGTTTACACTATGTACGGTAGACCTGTACAATATTAGGAAAACTGATAATAAAAATGGGTTTCCTGGATAATTCATAACACTCAGCTGAAGTGACATAAACAGTTACCTACAAATTTGAAGGTCTAACACATGTATGATATTTTGTCACATTAATTCTATTAAACATGAAAAATTAAAAGGACATTTGGTCTGAGAAAGCCTTTTCTTTTGTGTTTAGTTTTATTTATGACTTTTATTTAAAAAAAATAAACTCTGTTTAAAAGTACTCAGCACTACCTGAGAAATCTCAGATTACAAATCTTGAGCCAGAGACAATTTTAGATTCCTGCAGCTGCGATGTGACCTAATTTCAGCTAATTGGTACCCTTCGTCATTGTTTGACAATTAATGATGCACTTACGTGTTGCCATTGATTCCTAGAGCCTCTACTATGATGGTTATTATACCGACTGTCACCGCCATCCCTCTTCATCTGCCGGTCCTTCCATCTACTTCCTCCCGAGCAGTAAAAGGACTCTGTGTTCAGCTGGCTCCTGCAGATGGGGCTGACTGTCAGCCCCTGAGAACATGGCATGGACACGAGCCCATTCAAACCTGCCACCTTCCTCTGTGACTTTACTGCTCAGAAAGTGAAATATAGAGGCGGGCCTGATGGCGTCAGGTGAGTAAAAGGCCGGAAGGTCGTAAACATAGGTCACAGCATCAATCTGCTCCCCGGTTAGTGGTGTTTAAGGCAACAAAAACCTCATCTGGCACATTTTAATTAGAAGTCTTAGTGGAAAATAAATATGAGAATATTATGTCCACTCTTCCACCATGCAGTCATGCCAGACATTAGAAGCTGTGAGACAGCAGCTCATGTGGCAAGGCAGGACCATGTCTGATGAATAGAATGTGTAAACTGAGCAGGTAACTACTACAATTATTAAACATCCAAAAGGAGCCATTACCTTGGATCTCGTTCCCTTTTAGTAACATTACAGCTACAAATGTCAGCCAGTGTATTTTATTAAGATCTTTTGTGACAGACCCGCAAACATCAATGCATAATTGTGAAAGGCAAATATTTTGCTCCCTTTGCTCTGGCACCGCTAAATATGGCCGTTAAAACACAACAAACAAGTAAATGCAATCCCTGTTTTAATAATTTGATGGCACCTTAAGTACAGCTACCCTGTGAAAGCCTTACAGGGGAAGAGGTGGAAAGAAAGTCCTGTTTCCAATTTGCCACAAGTTATGTAGCGTAAACAGCAAATGCATGGAAATAGATGACACCAAACTGTAACTATTTGGCCGACGCGCAACAAACTATGTGCTGCAGAAAACTAGTTTTGCACATCACCCTGAACACACCATTTCCACAGCGAAGCATGGTGGTGGCAGCATCCTGTTGTGGGGATGCTTCCACAAGGACAGAGAAGATGGCTAGAGTTGACTGGAGAATGCATGGAAGATACCACAGCGAAATTCCAGCAGAAACACTTATAGTGGCTGCAAAAGACTTGAGACTGGGGCAGAGGTTCACCTTCCAGTAGCACAATCCTTAGAAGCTGGAGCTACAATGTGATGGTTTAGATCAAAGCACATCAATGTGTTTAAATGTCCCAGTCAATGTGTTGACACGAATAAATGTGACAATCTTTGGCAAGACTTGACGACCGATGCTTAAAAAGACTACCCGTCCAATCTGACGGCACGAGCTATTTGGAAAAGAAGAATAGGCAAAAACAAAGGAGTCTCAAGGTGTGAAAAGCTAGTAGTGATATGCTTCTAAACAGTTGCAGGTGTTATAATGTAAGGTAGTTCTGCAAAGTATTGAGTCAGTGCAGGTGTTTTAAATGTGAATGCCACACTTTTAAGATTTGTATTAGTAAAATGTATAGAAATCATGCATCATGCGCTATACAAATAAAATTGAATCGATAAAAATTGAATGTATTAATGTTATTTAACCTCAAAATTGTGCACAATTTTAAGTCGATCTGTCAGATGAAATCCTAATGAAACACGCTGAATTTTGGCATTGTAACATGACAACAATTTTTAAAAAGTCCTAAACTCTTCAACAAGACAGCTGATGACGTATGACCATGTCTTCTTAATTGTCTTTCTTTGCCTTGATGAAACAGGTCAGGTAAAAGTGACAAATATGCCACACCTTCGGTCTTATATGGCCTCTGCCCCTCCCAGCACCTCTGATTCAGCTCAGGTGAAAAGCAGCCTATATCAATTGCATGCATACATGCTACATTCCAGCACTTCAGTGACACATGAGACGCATCACCTGAGGTGGAGAGACTTCTATGGAGCGGATATGTTAGACATGAAAGGTAAAGAACTCCCAAACATGATCCACTCCTGTGCACGGCCCAGTGACCTGCAACCTGAGCACAGGTGAGGCCGGGGGAGCATGATGACACTGTGATGTCAGACAGTCAGAAAGCAGGTCAGGGGTTCCAAACAGGCAAATCAATGGCCAGTTACAATTTAGTGAGGTCTGATCTGAACTCATGAAACTCTTGGAAAACTGACTGACTTCCAGAATAAATGTGAACCTTAAAGAAAAGGGAAAGTAAAGGCTTTAAATGAGTTTGGATGCAAGTTACTACGTCTGCTTCTTCTGTGCTCGGCAATTGACTAAGAATGTGGTCAGACGGCTCTGACATTCCAATTAGAAAAGAAACCCAAAGTGATGATGGAAGGTAAAATTATGCACCTCTTACGCGCCTAAAAAGGTTATTTGATCAGAAGTGTGACAGGAGATGCGCATCACCTGAAAGGCTGCGCGTCACATGAGTACGAAAGGTGGCTTGGCATCGCCTTACCAGTTTTCTTCGAATATCACTTGTTGAAACATTTTGATATAAAACTACAGAACCTCGCGTACTAAAGGAATGTTTGGGTACCTTGATGATGCTGCTGCGGCGCGGTGCTGCCTTCATGGACTCCAGCAGGATAGTGTCAGAGTCCGGGCCGCCGCCTCCACCGCCGGGGAGGATGACACCGCTGCGCCGGCCGCGGGACACTCTCGGCGGGATGAAATCTGGCGCTCCGTCGCTGCATAGCCCATCTCCACATCCATCACGCTCAGACATGTCGGCGGTCAGAAGGTACGGGCTCAGTTCACAACAAGGAAGCTGGGAAGAATGTAAGCAATTCACGGGATCAGACCTGAATAAAGTTTGATGCTCTTGTGCGGGGATGCCATTGAAAAGAGGGGCGGCTTTGGCGCAAACTGGTACCCTCAATTTGTCTATTTATGAGCAGGATTTATAGTTCTCGGAAGACTGTCCGCGCTGACTTCAGGTTGTTTGTGTTAGCGCTCCACGGTACATCTAAAACCCCTGCAACCCGAGCATCACAGGCAGGTTCAGACTTGGGATGAAAGCAGGACCGGTGCGCTCCCCGGAAGACGCGCAACAAGTCCTCAGTGTCTCCAGTCTGGCTCTCTGGAAGCTGTCAAGGCATCCAGGCGTGCGTAAAGCCTCCTTGCGCGTTAAACGCGAGCAGCTCTTGCAGAAAGGGAAATCTTCGAATCCAGCGTCGTCTACGAGGTTACCAGGGCTACCCGAAGTCGCGCCGCTCTGTGCCCCGGATCACGTCGGTGTCAGAGTGCACAGGGGACCGGACTCTGGTCGCGGCGGCAGTGCGGTGTGGGAGCCGGATGAAGCGAGTCGTTCATGCGTTGCCGCGGACAGCCGCGGGGTTCTTCTGATTTCAGTCCCAGCAATAACAACCGCCGACTTTTGACGAGGACGACAACACAACTGACAGACAGTCGCGCCGCCTCTCGGGCGCCACTCCTCTTTCCACCCACTCCGCCCAGCTCCTCCCACACCAGCCGACTGACGCGCGAAGCGGCCAATGCGCGCCGCCGCCGGGAGATGAGTGAGGAAGCCCGAGCTTCCGATAGGTGGAGGTTGGATTTGCCTGGGACGGAGGGAGCCTTCAGTGTGGGTCGAGGGTACCACATATAGTTGAAATTATGTGGAGACTGACTTTGGTCATTGTGGAGAGAAGCTCAGGTTTTTTTTTTTAGATTGCAGTGTATTTTTTAACCACTATCAGGGTCAGTCACATACGTAAGGATATGGGGAAAAGATCAGGATGCAGCAGCAGAACACAAATGATACTGATTTTTCTTTCGGCTCTAATCACCATGATTTTGAACTATGACCAAAATACGTCACATGATAATTTTTACCATTGTTTAAAGAGCAATAATTGGACATATAGAGCAGGCAAGATGATTTAAAGAAACATACAGTGGGGTGAAAAGGCGTTTCCCCTGCCTACTTTTCTGCATATTTTTCACACTCAAGTGTTTCAGAATATAAAACAAATTAAAATATTGATCAAAGACAACATAAGTAAACCTATAAGGCAGTTTTTGAATGAAGGTTTTTCATTATTAAGGGGAAAAATCCAAACCTACATGTTATCATCCCCCAACACATAACTGTGGTTTATCACACCTGAGTTCAGCTTCTCTAGCCACATTCAGGCCTGAATACTGCCACACCTGTATACCAAACGATCTTCAAACGCTAAACTTCATGCCAAGATCTAAAGAAATTCAGGAACAAATGAGGAAGAAATTAAAAGATCTATCAGTCTTGAAAGGGTTACAAAGCTTTTTGTAAAGCTTTGGGACTCCAGCGAACCACGGTGAGAGCAATGATCCTCAGATGGTGAAAACATGGAACAGCGGTGAACCTTCCTAGTAAAATCACCCTGAGAACGACTCATCCAAGAGGTCACGAAAGATCCCACAACATCCACAGAACTGCAGGCCTCACTTGCCTCCGTTAAGATATCACAAACTCTTGATTGTAGTTGTTGCTTTCTTCTCCTTAAATAATAAAAACAATCATTTAAAAACTACATCTTGTGTAACAATCATTTAAAAACTACTTGTGTTGTCTTTGACTAATTAAATTGTTGATGTTCTGAAACACTAAAGTGTGAAAAACATGCAAAAAATAAGAAATCAAGAAGGAGGCTAATGTACGTGGTTGCTTCAAATACATTCTTGGGAGTAGCAGGAATAGCGAGACCAGCACATCCCTCATTCCGGAGGTCATTCTGCAGGATTCCAAAGTTTTCCCAGGCCAGAAGGAAAGTACAGCTCCTGCAGCATAACCTGGGTCTGACCCACTTTCTCCTAGCGCAGGAGTCCTCAATTCCAGTCCTGGAAGTCCATTGTCCTGAAACCTTTAGATATGTCACTGGTCCAACTCACTTGAATCAAGTGGCAGAATTAGCTCCTCAGTATGCAGTCAAGTTCTCCAGAGTCCTGCTAATGACTTGATTATTTGAGTCGGGTGTGTTGAAGCAGAGACTCATGTAAAAGTTACAGGACAACGGAGCTCAATCTTTTTTTCTATCGATAATTTAACTTTAGTTAAAGTTTAATGCTAACACTGGAAGCGCTCCACTCAGCTGCAGTACCTAGAGATGCCCCAAGAAGCGTGTGCAGATTGCACAGTAAAAGGTAGTCATAAATGCGGTAGTGGTACCAAAACAACTCTTTCTGTGGAAGATAAGACAGTGAAAACTGCTTCATTTTTTGTTTTGTTGTTTACATGCAGACATTTTTATAGCTTTATTTGTTGCTTTGTTTGGGGCATTTAATGTTTAATCGTTAGATTTTGGTCACCTAAGTTGATTTCTGTAGCCCATATATATATAACTTATCTAATTTATATAATGAGAGAGGGAGAGAGAGAATATTTATTAATATAGCAGGGCTTTCATGAAAATCTAGTCTGTCTTTAGTGAATTATTTTGAAAATATGAATGTTGTGATCCTTCAGTTTGTTGTTGGCGTGGCCTGATCTGTGCATATTGACTCCGTCCAGGCTGTTGTGTCTGACAAAAATGGAATTGTCGAATTTTATCGAATGACTGTCTGCACGTTGCCGTCCTACGCTGCCGTCCTGTGTCACCTGTGTGAATGCTCTCGTTGATTATAATGTGTAAATTATGGGTTAAACTTATGCTTGGCTGAAGTATCTTTTGCCTGACTTTGTCATAATTTGAGGAAGCTTCCTGACCCACATGCAGAAGCATGCACGTAACTGGAATGTTCTCAATGAAAAGAGTTTTTTTAGAGAAAAGAAAGATAACAACTGGTGCAACTTGGAGGCTTGGGGTGTAACAGCTGCAGCGACGTCTGGAGGAAGATGGGCAGTTGGATCACAGGTGTAGCAGGACAGGTCTGGATTCATACAGTCAGAAGGTGAATGGCTTTCTGTATTGTTGTCAAAGAATGACTTGGGGAGGGGGGGGGGGTAAGCCAGGATCCTGGTGGATGTCTTGGAACAAGGTTGGCTTTTTGTGTGGGTTTGAGTTCTAGAGTGGGGTCTAGTGTGAATTGAGCGGGTGGATCTCTGAGATCTGAACAACATTAACATGAGGTTGTAGGAGAGCGGGCAGGCAGGTGACCGCTGAGGACACTGGAGCTGCTCACAGTCAAGCATCAGGTTCATAACATCATTACAGGATTCTGTGTTTTTTTGGTATAAATCCATTAGACTGGATCTGCTCACTCTACCTGGACATCTCTTGTTCACAGTCCTGATCTGGATGTATGCTTAGACTCACCGTGATGCTGCAAAAAAAAAAAAAAAAAGCCGACACCTGAAGAGTTGGGGACCACCTTGACAAAAACACCTGAAGAAAAGTAACCCAGAGCCTGAGACTACCTCGTGCTACCACCAAGTTTCCCTGTGGACAATGTCTTGTTTGTGTGATCCACAGTGTTGTCTTTTTGCGAAATTAACCTTTTGGAATTGGTGCACAAATGTTCAAGTGTGGTTCCTTCAGACAATAACAGTTTCCCACAAGGTTATGGGGAATTTTAGGTTGGATTAAAGAAAAAATTGCTTCTGTCTTGGTGCCCTCACCCAGAATCCCTGAACACTGTCAAATTTTCATCAGTGTTTCACTGGCCATTTCTTTTTTGATCATCATATATACACATTTAAAACTCTTTGCAAACTGTGGCATTAGGTCAAAGATACAAGTAAGCAAAAATCCTATGCAGACAGCTGAACTTTATTTCAGTTTCATCACATTCACTATAACTGATGGCAGGAGCAGACTAGAAGGACTGGATGATGAAACTCAAGCAAAACGTGCTTCAAGCATCAGAACAGCTTAGTTGTGTGCACATCTATGCAAGCAGGTTACTGTGGCTCTTTTATTTTGTTTTCCATTAGGTATGTTAGGTTTTTGTTGGGTCTTTTTGGACTGTTAAATATATAGTTCACATTAAAGGTGGAAAACGTTTTTTAGAAATCTATTATTAATTTTTTGACACCACAAAAACCTGTGAAACCACAACAACTGTTCTAACAGAGGTGGACATGCTTTTATTTCTATTCTAACTGACAGGACTAGAATTTAATTGATTATAAGCTGGCTTTTGTAGAAATAAAAATAAATGTAAAAAAAAAAAAAAAAAAACTGACAAAAGTAAAGAATGAATGAAACCCGGGCTGAACCCACAGTACGGGTCAGGTCTACTCTGCTCTGTTCTTTCAAATACTATTTTTAAGAATAGCTCCAAACCTTTCAGGGACGTCCAATCTGTGAATCTCAGAACCCCTACCATTGTTTAG
Organism: Fundulus diaphanus; assembly: GCA_037039145.1. Lineage (NCBI taxonomy): Eukaryota > Metazoa > Chordata > Actinopteri > Cyprinodontiformes > Fundulidae > Fundulus > Fundulus diaphanus. The sequence continues at coordinate 10,949,164 of CM073132.1, forward strand.
TCTTCTTCTATCTGAGAAGTGAGACATGTGAGCGGCAAGCCCGGGCCCCTGACCTCTCAATATCCTCCAGGCGGTCTGGGTTCAGGGCAACAGCCAGGCTGGTAACAATCTGTGCAGAGCTGCAATAAAGGACTGGTGCATTATTCATCGGAGTGGCAGCAGAATCACTGTTTTTCTTTTCTCCTCTGGTGGAGAGGTCAGAGATCAGGGTGAGGGAGGAAGCGGCACCTGAGTGCTGGCAGGGATTTCGTTTTTTTGCTCTTGAAGACTCTCAGCAGGGTGGACTGATGCGCACGTACCAAGCCTGCTGGCATTTACAACCTACAGGCTTCAATTACAGGAGGTTTTCTGTGGCTCTTGGGAGGTGTGTGGAAATATTGTTAGTTGAATTACAAGAAAATATAAAACAAGCATCTGAGAAAAACATACAGTCACATCAGAAAGTAGTTTAGAAGTGTGCCCTTTTGCATGATTTAGCATGTGCAAAAAAAATTTATGTTTTCCCTCTCAATATTACCAAATGGTAAAGAGTGAAACAATTAAAGAAATTAAAACAGAAGCATAGGGTTTTGTGGCAAAAATCTAAATGCAAGAAAACAGAATGTTGATCCAAAGCCAAGATGTCCACAAAGGAAACTCCTCTATTGGAAATTAATGGAAAAATCGGGACAATCCTATTGTTGTCCACACATTTCACAGAAGATGTGTGTATGAACCTCCTAGTTATTCTGGAGCAAAAGTGAAGAGATCATTCCTGGTCATTCGCTCCTTTCTAACAGGAACATTAACTAAAAATCAGATCAATGTGAAACTACTTTGATTTTTTTTAAACTGGTGACAAAATCAAAGAAAGGAGACGACTTTCCTCCAGGTTGAATCTAATGAACTAGATTTTATTGTATTTTATTTTTATTTATTTTTATTTATTTATAAATAATTGAAAATTATTTAACGATTTCCTGCATTTCAAATGGTTATGGGATTGCAGAAGAAGGGCCTCTTCCAGGCCACCCTTCATGGAAAAACCACCACTGCTTCAAACCGTGGGCTTTTTACAGAAGGTTATCATAATGGGGAAAATCCCGGCCCATGCTTAACTGAGGTATCATGTCAGCACAGCTAAATGCAAAGCTCTTCATGGAGTCGTGCAAAGATCAAGAGATCATCAAACTTCATAGGGTTTATACTATGGTTAACGTGAACACAAATATAAGATTTCATAACTGAGAGGTCAAATAAATTTTCTTTTTAATCTTTTACCCAAAACCAAAGATATGTCTCCTGTAGGTGTATAATTCTTTTGAAGCATAATTCCAGATAAAAGAAATATATCTGGATTATTCTGAACGTTTCTATGATTCATCTGCTTGGACGTGTGAATTTATGTAAAGGATTATTATGGTGATCAGCCCCACAGCTGTGGTTGAGCCCTAATCCTGAAAAAATGCGGTCCTGTACGAAAGACCGTGTCGAAAAACAATCCACTGCAAATCCATTTATTCTGATAGCCGTTGATCCTTCTGATTGACTGCTGCTAACAATGACATCACAGAGCTGTGAGCCAATGGGGAGCCAGCGCATACCATTTTATAGAATATCCTGGAGTTTATGATCAAATCTTGGTTGGGGGGGGGAATATTTCTGTCCTAAAATAATAAAGTTTTATTCTGTAAATCTGAGACTAAAGTATCCTTAATCTCATCTGAACTCTGGCCACTCTTCTCATACGGATGAAATACTTTAAAGGTAGTCGAGATTCGTCTCAGACCCTCTGAATCCCCCTTAGTTATTATTTGATGGTGTTCCCAGCTGAATAGAAATTAAAGTATGTGAATCTGTTTGTGTGTGTGAATGTACCTTTGGACCTTGAGCCACACAGCTGTGGAATGTAGCCGGCTGGTGAAGCCTATTAGCACATGGGGCCCTCCAGTCACACATCCCTGATAGTATGTGTGGAACCAGCCCACATTTGTACAGAGAAGGAATTTCCCATATTTGTGCTTTATTCCTTGTGACAGAAAAGACTGAGAATATTGTAGCAATATATGATGAACGTGTTGCTGTTAAGACGACAGACAATGGGTTGGCGGATCAAACCCCAGCCCTGTCTGAGAGTGTCCTTAGGTAAGACGTTAAATCCCTACATTCCACTGAATATGATCGCTGTAAGATTAAAAATAAGAAAACGATGGATGTTAGGATGAAAATATATAAAATATATAACACTATATATTAGTCCAGACAATTTCAAATTTAGCTCAGTAATAATTTTCTACAAAATAAAGTTAGGGATTCCCCAATCCAATAGGATCAGGGTCTCTTATCAAGGATTTTTTTTAATTATTACTATCAGGGTCCCTGACTAAACTCAACTCTCAATACCTGTTATATTTCTTGTTTTATGTTTTCTTTTTTTCTTCTTTTTTAGACAAAGCCAAATCAAGCCAAACAGCTTTGATCTCTGTAGAAATGTTTAAATATCAAGGTCATGTGCACTCCGTTAAAAAAAAAAATTGTTCAGGGGCTCTAGCAAGTCTAGGTTAGGGACCACGGTAGAGTGAGACTGTATTGGCTGCTGAAGTCATGTGACCTGGCCTGCTGCTTCAAAGCCTACTCGTTAGATTTTAAGACATTGTAAGCATTGTGCCAAGTTTGTAGAAGAGAAAAATCTTTTCTGTAAGTTTTGTTACACTGGAACTGCTTTGAGGTTACAGGCTGAACTATCAAAAAGTCATAAAACAGAGAAATGTTACGTTAGCCTAGCCCTTCAGCAGACTGGCTGTCATGAAAACATTGTCAACAGGAGCACAACCTGAGTTTATGCATGGGGTTAATGCCACTAACAGAAAAATTGCAACTTCCCACTGGGCCAGCCCACACTCTCCCTTGCCCATGTCAGCTCACATGCTTTTTTGTCTGCTTCCATTGATGGAGTTATTCCCCTTCCTGTCAAGAACACCTGCTAAAGGAAGCTGTGGCTTCCAGATTGTCCAAATAACACTGCTCAGACACTCTGATCATCAAAACCATGGATGTTTCTTCAACTGTTTATTGTCTACTCCATGGCGCACTATCAAGAGACCCATGGTCTGGTACCGGTCCAGGTCCCGGTGATTGGAAACCTCTGAACTTTGTAATATGAATAAAAGATTGTGTCATATTTTGTTGGACTTAAGCAAATTCATTTTGTAACAAAATACAAAAATGCCACAATATTCATTGTGCAAGAAAAGTGTGCCTCTTGAAGTGTTGTTGGGAAAAATAACTCCAAGCTGTCACTGAGTTCCCTGGACATGAGGGTGATTGCTTTGACCTTTACATTATATATCTATGTTTTACTCTCTTATTCTGAAGTAAGAAAAAAAGCAGTTCTAGAGATGTTAGAGTTTTTTATAATGAATTCAAGTTATAAAAACATTTTACTGAGAAGACCCAGATACATTAGGATTTTTAAAAGTCCTTCCCACTTTGAGATCATTTGTGTGACATTATTTTGTGTACCCTGACAGACAAGCTACAAATGATTTGTTAAAAAAAACATATTGGCCAACTATTACTTAATAATGATGCTAAAGTTGGATCTACTTCCTATCTCCTAAATAGGAAGAAGTTATCCCACAGTTTGTAGCTGTCTGCATTGTATGTGATCATATTTGTTTGCACATCTGAAGTATTTAGACTGGACAAGCATGACGTGAAACATTCTACTCTCAGCAGAGATTCTTTCAACCCAATTTTACATCAGCGAAACATTTATTCTGCTTGTGAAAACCAGACAAAGGAGGACGTAACATTATGAGCATCTAGGCAAACCTGGACTGGATTATTTTACAGATTACAGACTACATAAAACAAGAGTTCGAGTGACTTTACTTTTTTTGGGACAGCTATATGGATTTTCTTTATTTTCCTATAAAATATTGGTAAAATGCATCTTTGTCTTATTCTAGTGAACCCAGAGTCAAATATCACCTGGTCTCATGAGCAAAATGCAAGGGTACACTCCTAAGGCATATACAGTACATGACATTTATTTTAACGAAGCATTAGACTGGCCCTAGAAATCGGTTAATCTTATAAAACTCAGAACGCCACTGGGGACAATACAATCTGATGGGGACATTTTGGAATAAATCCATCATGGAATAGCTAAAACTGTAACGGTCCTGCTCAGTGGGTGTGTACCTGTTCATGTGTGAGCTCCTCCCTTCATGAAGTTCTCTGTGGAAGGTGAGGCCTCCATCCTGGATGATTCTGCATGTGGGTCAGGAGTATACCTCGAACCATGTCAAAAACAGAAGCAAACAGAAGCAAGAGTTGGAAGTTTGCACAAAGAAGGAAAAAATGCAGTACAATAACTCAGAGGATTGTCTTTGTCGTCATTTCATGCCTTTGTCTTTTTCTATTCTCTTTATTTTATTTAGTAGGCGTCCAATGTCAACACCAAAAGCGCCTGGTGGCTTTCACTTCCTCATTCTGATGCTAATGAAGTTCAAGTTCTGCATTAACACCTGTCAAGAGATAATTTGATCTAAATGTATTCAGTATGGAATGTGGGACTGGAAATCCCACCTTAAAATAACACACCTTGCCTTTGGTGTTTGAATTGCAACAGTTTTGGCAATCAAATAACAAATCAGAATACTGTTACATCAGACATATCCCTGATTTCCAACAAGCAAAAACAGAGTTTTAAAAGAGGTGTAAAAAAGTGTTTGCCCTCTTAAGGTATGTACAAACGTACCAAACAACAAGACAAATGTTTTGCGATGGTCGCATGACATTTCGCCTCTATCTCGCAAAATATCCACACTGACATTGCATTGACAACGCAACCATCCCCCCCCCCTACACACACACACATACACACACCTCACTTCACCACGTCACCAAATAGCAAATAGGAGCAGCGTCTATCCGCTTGCCGGTGCCTCTTCTGTTCAGCACACTGTGGCGGACATGGATTTTACCGAGCGCCTCACGGTGCTGTATGTAATGTGGAAAGCCGAACAACGGTGTCGGGACCCTTGGGTCCACCACATTCTCCATAGACACACCCAGTTCAAGTACACCTAATACTATATTCAAGGAGACCTGATAGTTAAAAATGATGAACTGATGGCCAAATATTTAGGATTTTTAGCATTATGTGGCATTATGTAGCATTATGTTATCAGTTTGAGTGTAATTCAACTCCTGAACCAGACCATCACATTACCACCATGTTTGATTGCCGAGATGTGTGTGTGTGTGTGTGTGTGTGTGTGTGTGTGTGTGTGTGTGTGTGTGTGTGTGTGTGTGTGTGTGTGTGTGTGTGTGTGTGTGTGTGTGTGTGTGTGTGTGTTGTTGTTGTTTTGGCAAATGTGAGATCAACCTTTGTGTTTAATTTGGTCAGTGATTTTGGCTCTGGAACACTCCCATGAATGGCATCTTTGTTCACTCTCTTATTGTTGAATCATGAACATGGACCTTAACCGAGGCGAGCGGGGCCTGCAGAGCTTTAGATGTTGTCCTGGGTTCTCCTGTGACCTCCCAGATGATTCATTCTCAGAATAATTTTGGTAAGCTGCCTCTTCCTTTCTCCTGGGAAGGTTCACCACAGTTCGATGTTTTGGACAACGGCTCATTGGTTCTCTAGATTCCCAAAGCCTTAGTAAAAGCTTTGTAATCCTTTCTAGATTGATAGATGTCAAGCACTTTATTTCTCATCTATTCTGATTTTTTTTTTTTATTGGGGCATGATGTGTTGCTTTTTTGATCCTTTGGTCTACTTCCTGGCCAACAATGCAATTTTATTCAGCTGAATGTCTGTTTTACCTGAGAAAACACTGGACAGTTTTGTCCTGGTTGATGGAGAGATGCATGATAAGCTGTCCTGCCAAGTCAAACGAACCCTCTGAGTTTCGGATCCAGTTACCATATCACTTTTTAAATCATTCTATAGATTCTCTGAGCAAGGCATGTTAAACATTGTTAATTGCTCTCTTCTGATGTGTGTCTTACTTGCTGCCGCAGCAGTGGTGGAACCCCTTCTAAAGAAGTGCAATCTAGCTCCCAGTGCTTCTAATAATTACAGATGTATGATTCTAAGGCAAGCTATTATAAAAGCTTGCTTTTACCTCAGGTAAATATAGTTTTAAAATGACACTGTCATGATTGGTTGGGAAAATACTCAAATGTGGAGTAGTGTTTACCCAGCTCACTGCCCTCCACCTGTTAGTGGATAACCAGCTACTTGACTGACCGCCAGTAGCAGGTGAGGCTGAGGAGAATCATCTCCCACTTGAAAGCAATCAACACTGGCGCCCCCCAGGCGTGCGCCCATTCCCCGCTCCTCTTCTCTCTGTGCACTAATGACTGCACATCTGCGGACACCACTGTCATCACTCTGATCCAGGACAATCCACTGCCTATGATCCAACTCGGTGGTAAGATTATTCAGACTTTCACCTCTAGGTCGGCGCTACAGAGCAATGATGGCTAAAACGAGCTGACACAGAGCTAGTTTCTATCTCCAGGTGGTGACTCTGATTGAAAATTCTACAGTCAGACTAGCCAACTATTCTGCTGTGGGGGGAAACAAATCTGTGAACACTGCCCCTGTTATTTAACCTGGTTAGTCAGATTGATAATGTGTAGCACTCTACTTTCTGCACATTATCAATCTGGTCCCGCTTCCATGAAATTCCTTTGGGCAATTTCAGCTAAACTTATCAAGCTGAATGGGCAAAGCGACACCTAGTGCCCAAGTTATTGCTTTCCTCACAGATGGCATGTATATAAACTATAATACTGCAATGTGACTGGCTCGAACTATTTTTGGTTCGGTCACAAATGGTTGAAGCCGGAGTGGTACAAGATGGATTCTCGTGTGTTTGTGAACGCACAAATACCACGAGAATTCGGCTGGCAGGTAAGGTTACTTTTTCTTACCTTTTTTCCCTGAATCAGGGGAGTGGTAGCTTAGTGGTTAGAGCAGTTCGCTTGCGCTTTGAGAAGGTTGCAAGTACCCGGTTCAATCCCCGTAGACTGCCGCTGTGGGTCCCTGAGCAAGGCCCTTAGCCCGAGATTGCTCCCTGGGTGCATTAATAGCTGCCCACTGCTTCCTAAGGAATGGGTTAAATGCAGAAGACAAATTTAGTTGGAATGGGTCTTGGGGCTCTGGAGGGGCTCTGGAGTGGGTCTGTGGCCCCCGCAGTGGTGGGGCTTGGGGGGCCTCGGGGCGCTCGCTTGCAATGCTCTTGGGCGGTTCTGCTCTAGCAGACGTGGTTTACTGGCCAGGTAGCGGTGCTGCTCCTGGGTGGGTCTGGGGCTTTAGGTTCCTAAGGTGTGTCATCCCCAGGCAGGTGGCGGGGCTTGGGTTCTGTGGAGTATGTCGCTTGGACCGGTGTATGCCCAGGTGTCTAGTTATCCCATAAGGATTATGCCGAAAGTGCACACACGCAATACATACTCATACGGGGCCTCTCGTGCGCTGGAGGGCCTTGGGGCCTGTTGAGCTGTGAGGGGGGTATGGACATTAACATCTCATGGCAGATGCTCTCTCCTTCAGGGGGTGCATTCTGCCAGTGGGGACATGGGAGGGGGTGGGGTGAACCCAACCTGGGTGTCTATTGGGGGTTTTCACTGACGTCACTGGCCAACTTCCGGTCCGCCATATTGGGTGTCACACTTCCTTATCTCTAGTTGTCGTACACGTATTTTCGTATCGCGAATGGATAAGTACGCCAGCACGCTAGAGTGACCAGATAAGGACGTATATCTGAGGAAATGTTCCGTGATCGACCATATGGACCCCTATGCCCTCCACGGTGCCTTGTTTAGCCGTAATCCAGATGATTGGCCAAATGTAGAGCACGGCGACATAGTGCATTACCTGGTGTTCAGTGAAAACCCTCTGCACACTCTTGAGGAAATGAGAGCTTACAAGGGTCTAGAGGCTCACAACCAGTTCACATCTGGTTGGGTACGAGATGTCGAAGTTATGTACATCAAGGAAATCGCCATCATACGTGGACGGGTGAGTTTTAATAAGATGGTAAAAATGTAAACAATCCGACGCAAATGCGTCGCATGCTTCTGCGGTGGCTGACGGCCGGCGGTGCGCGAAGGCGCTTGGCTGCAGGGCCGCTCGACGCCGCTCGCGGCTTTAATTATTTAAGCAGAACAATGACCAGTGCAAAATTAAATTGTATTTACCGTATTTACGCCGGCAAAAGCCTACCGGCGTAACCCGGAAGTAGCGCGGACGTCATTTTCCATATCGGACGTCTTCGGCTACCTTGTTTGTGGTGTGAGCGCCTATACTTCAGAACAGTTCTGAAGCTACAAGTCCTTGGAGTCTCATGTGCAGTTTACGAATGGATGGGTTCAGGAGCTGCAGATCATAAAGCCAGCAAACAGTGGGAACACAGCAACTCGTTCAAAGGTAAGCTGCGCTCAGACGGGCTCTGGCACATGCTAACTGTTAGTGCTAACAACCACTCACGCATGCAATGTACTTTTAACTAGCTGCTATGTGTTTCAAACGTTTAGAACACACTCTCATTGACATCGGGATACTGTGGAAAGTTATGTTCGGTCGTCTTACAGCCGCGATCCAAGCGAGCCGACGACTCTTTGTTATCTCTAACAGTTGTTCTCCGTAGTTGCGCCTCCAGGCAGGAAAGCGGTGGATAATTAACCCGTTTCTATGTTTTTCCCATGGCGATCATGTGTTGCGCTGTTACAGCCCACAATACAGCAACGGTTTACATGTTTTAAATACTTAACAGTTAATTACCTGTGACAAAGTGAGCACCGCAGACTCTGGCGTATTCCAGCTTAACACCGTCCAAATCGGACCTGGATATCCGTGTCAGCCATAGGTGACGGCGTTGTTCAGAGAGCTGTTTTGTTTTTTCACATTGATTCACTATTACGGCTGGTAGGCGATAGAGCGTTGATCTCCTCCTCCACGGGCCGTGCAACCAACCATTAAACACATTTTCCCCATTGTTCACTTCCAATACTGCCTAAGGCGTCATACAATGCAGGTCAACGGTGCGAAACGACTGACACCCAATATGGCGGACGCGTAGAGTAGTCACGTGAGCGTGACGTCACCTGAAAACCCCCAATTGTCGTATGTGGTGTCACATGTGGTTGTTTGAATGTTAGTGTTGGGTGGGTTTAATAAAATTATTCTTTTCTCAGTGGGGGGGATGCTTGGAGGACTCCGTGTCTGGCGGCTCTCTGTGCTGGTTCTATCCGGGGAACAGGGGTCTGCATTGTTCAGGCGGGCTGGCTGACTAGAGTGTTTTTTTTTTCCTTTTCTTCCCCCCAGACGGTCTGGAGGGTGGGCAGGTGGATTGGGGGTAGTGGTCTTGGTCTCAGTTTACGGGTGGCACTCAGACTCTGCTGAAGGAGGCCCTGCTAGCGGTGCGGCTAGCGGGGCCTCCTTCTCCAGGTGGGTTTTCAGAGAACGGGGGTTCCTATTGATGTCAGTGGGGGAGCTGGCTTCCTGGGAGGGCATGTTGCTCCCCAGTTATTCCTCCCCATTCACGGACACCTCCCTCTCCCTGCTCCATCACGCTGCCACACATGTAATACCTTGGGGGGTGGGGGCATCGTTGGGGAGCGGGGGGGATTTCCCAGCCCCGCTGTCTGGTGATGTCCTTGACCCCAGTTTTATAATTAATCTTAGACACTTTTATTAACAACATTCTCACAATACACATATATGAAGGGCATTAATTGGGGGAGTGGGGCTGAGACATCTGGGGGGGGGGGGGGGGGGGTATTGTGTAGGCCTCACCCCTGGTGGCTTCCACTGCCCCCAATCATATTTAGACATTGGTTTCTGGGTAGGTTGCATGGGGGTACGTTGGCACCTTCTACCTTCCGAAGGGGGTGGGCTGTGCTGGGGACCCCCCTTTATGGCCCTCTCAGTTTTAAACGCAGTTGAGAACAACATGCAACAACATGACATTTGAGCAGGCGGACGCAGGCTCAGGGTCTTTCTCACACCTCTGTTCTTTGATTGCCAACCGGAGTCCAGGGCCTGGTGGAGGGGCGGGCCACCTGGTTGAGGTCTTGGCTGGGGGTTGACGTTGGGTTCCAGGGATCGGCTGGGGCTGGGGCTTTTGCTCTCGCCTAGAATGTTGTGGGGGAGGGGGGGTAACTCAGGTATGGAGGGCAGGGTGTGGGGGAGGTAGCATCTCAGGGTTTGTGGGGTGGGCTCTGGTTGGTCGGCCCGTTCAGTTCATGTTGGCCCCATCTCCAGGGGGATGGGTCTGTTGGTCATCTGATCTGGGATTGGGGTCAGGGGTTAGGACCGGAATATGGACCGGATAGGTCGGGTTGTGGTGGGGGTTCCCCTCCCCTGTGTGACTCTGTATGTGGTTTTCTGTTTGTCTATTTGTCAGGTTGGGTCCCAGTATAAAATCTAATAAAGCTTCTTGCTTTATTAGCAAGAAGCTACTAAATATGATTAGCTAATATTACAGTATTAAATTAAACGGAGCACTGTGGCAAAAGCAGTGAGGCTAAACATCTTAAAGTAAAATCTTTTGAGCTCTTTTTGGCATTAGGACAACAATTCTTATTGCCAAATTGCCAGACAGGGCACAAAAACAATTAATGAATTGGGCCTTGAAGAAAAAAAGAGCCCAGCAGACCATCACAAAAACAAATGATGTAGTGTACAACACAGTCATATCTAAACACACCAATTAAAGTGTAATTTTTAAAAACAAATATCATGGAAAGTAAATGAATTTTAGGAGTAATGTAAATAAATTGAAGACAACCCTTTATTAGTAATGAAACAAGTCTTCAGTATGTAAGACTATAAATGTTAATGACCCAGTTTAATAAGACTGGTCACAAGATTAAAACCTATAACACTGGAACGAAAACAGCAGAAACAAACAGTTTCACTCACTATTGTTTTTCACTCAAGCACAAAATCCATTCTTTTGACCTTTAAGCTGAATATGTCGATAACCTGAGTACAGATTTCATTGTGATCACTATAATAAAATGACCTTCTGCATTACAGTGTTATTGTTCAGCTTTAGTTAAAAAGTTTTAAATTTTCAATTCCACTCAGGCTTCTTGGTCCAAACTACTTTGTTGCCACAACCAGATCCTCCTGACCTAAAGTGGGTCTGTGAATCAAGTATGCTTGCAGTTCTGAACCAAAAAACTACTTGCAAATTAGCATTTAAAAAAGATCTAGGAGTCATTTTAAGAACTGTTTTGAAAATTTTCTTCTTTTTGTTGTATGGTTGTTTTGAACACAGCATTGCAAATTAGGTCAGCATTTTCGGATCTGTCTTTGTGTATAAATTCTCATCAGATCAACATTGTTCCAATTTTTTCTAAAGCTCTGTTTAAAATCTGATAAAATTGTGTGATTGCAATCTATAATTGCATAATCCGGGTTCAGTCAGCCCTGGAACAGGAACCTCTTCTTCACAAAGGCATGAGCTCCATCTGTCCAGAATCCAGACAGAGTTCTGATTACTTTGTCTTGCCTCCAGACTCTGGACCCTGTACTTCAGCTCTAAAAAGGAAAAGGGGTTGTTTTGTATTTTTGGAGTGAGTCTTTGATAAAAAGTAATAAGGAGTTAACATCCTACCTGCACTGAATAACTCTCCTGGCATCTTCAGTTAGTATATCCAGAAAGACTATGTAAAGTTTTCCAAGTCAAATCAAATATATGCTATAAAGTAAAGCAGAGTGAAAAGATAAGATATGAAAGCGGTTCAAGTGAAAGCTACTTTTTGATTTTTACACTATTTTCCTTCTCTTTTAAAAAGTTACTCTGACCAGAAATACTTCACCTGTTCTGTCCTCAGTACACATTTCATACAGAAAGTTTATTGGTGGTATATGTCTTCTTGCCTCCATATAAATATATCAGACTTCTGTGTAAATAACTACCCAATGCAAATATGACACAAGTTTATGTAGAATGTAAATAATCCCCCAATATACTTTTTGAGATTGGAGTTCTTTTAAGATGAAATACGCCCCTTTGGTCTTACACCTGTTTGGACTTGATGCTAGCTTCAGCCTACCTCTACTGCAGGTAAGATATTTACTGCTTATCCCATGAAATATTCCATTTAATTTTTCACTTGTGGAAAAAACATGTGAACTTGAGTAGAGTATCTTATCTCTCCCTCTAAAAGCAGCCGGTAAGAAAATGTGTGTCATGGTAGTTGCTTAAGGCAGGACCCCAGCACAGAGATGACCTGTCAGCAGAGTTCTTAAAATAATTGTATAATAACAATAATTTAAAAAAAACAAATGCACAGTTGGCGGAACGCAATGTGAATGATGCATACAAGACAGGAGACAAAACAGTGGAACAGAGACAGAAGGATCCAGCGATGAGGAGATTGAAACCAAGGAGTTTAAATACTGAAGCAAGTGCAAAGAAAGACATTGAGCGAAGGTGGGAGAAATCCGGTGAAAATGTTGAACATCTGAGGCAGAAGGAAGGTAGAGGATGTAATGGAGGTAGATGGGGGAGGGGACTGGAGAAGTAAAGAAATTTTACAGAAATAATTCAAAATGAACAAAAAACACAATAGACTAAGAGAGTAATATACAAGGAATGAACTAAAATAGCAACATCTAACAGAAAATGGTCAGACACAACTAAACAAGGAAATGGTGACAACTCAGCACGAATAAACACCAAAACCAAACACCCAAGGATTATAACAAGAGTTGTGAAGACTTGCTAGAGAAGACTGCAGCTGAACTATAATCATATTGTATTTTGACCAAACCATGGCAGATATTTTGTTGGGAGTAACAGCACATGATATTGTCTGAGAAAATTGGTCGCTAGAAAATAGAACACTGCCTGAAAACAACGTAGCTGCCTGAACATTCAGCAAACTGATTAAATGCGCTGACTGACTGAAGTACAAAGTATAGAGTAGTGACCTTGTTATGAAGACTGAGGACCGTTAAGTACTGTCAATATTGAGTGAAAAAATGGATTGTGTTGATTTCCTCGTGAGACAACTCCTGATTTCTTTCTCCATTAACTTAAGCACTTACAAGTGTTTTGAAGCAAATGTGTCTGATGTTTCAAGATTTCTCTGCAGATCCTTTTTAATTAACCTTTACATGTAGTTCACTAAAAGCAACCCAAGTCCTTTCAGATATATTCATTATGTGTTATGATCATTAAGTGTTTGAGTTTTTTATGTCTCTGTTTTCTTCATTTCCCTGTTGTTCATATTCTCTTTGTTGTAAATTTAGTTCAGTCCTTGTGTAGGAGCGTCTTAGTCTAGTCTTGTGTTCTGGTTCATTTTTAGTTACCTCTGTAATATCTCAGTAAGATTTTTCCCAACATGTATGTATGTATGTATGTATGTATGTATGTATGTATGTATGTATGTATGTATGTATGTATGTATGTATGTATGTATGTATGTATGTATGTATGTATGTATGTTGTCTGTGTGAATTAGTCTTCCTCCCTCAGCTCCACTGCCTTCCTCCTGTCAGTGTTTTACATGATTGCTCCCACCTGCACTCGATGGTTTCCTTCACACTTCCTGCAGTATTTAAACTGTTTGGTTCAAAATACTAACCACTGGATTCTTCATTATGCAGTTTAAACAAACGGAAATTCAATAACTGGTGAAACTGGTGAAAGTTTATGTCATGGTTGTACCGAATCTGAGAAACCAAAGATCCAAACAGCCTTGGAGAGGGAGAGGCTTTTAGTAAATCACAACAAAGTAAAAAAAAAAAAAAATAATAATAATAATAATTAACAACCTGGAAGACATCAGACAAAGCAAAAAAAGAATTAAAAACTGAGACTATGATAAATCATTCCAGACATTTGTCACATATAATGTGATAAAAGAAGAATGAAAAAAATATACATTTGCTTGCTTGTACAAGTGTTTGCACCCTTAAAATAATACTTTGCTGACAGCCATTTTTATTCAATTTTAGCTTTCCACCTTTTTTGGCAGGAGTCTGTCAACTCCAGATCCACCAAGTTGTACCCACAGTTCTCTTCAGGTGAGCCCACATCGTTTTTTGTCAGATGTTGTTCCGAACTATGGCTCTGTCATTAAAAAGCTTGATTTTTCTCTCCTGAAGTTGTTCTTTTATTCCTTTAGATGTATACTGAAACACATTGTGATGCTGAAACATACTTTAAAATCCCTATTCATCTTCAGTTTTCTGGGAGACGTATTAATACTTTGGGCCAAAATGGGTTTTTTCACCTTGACAAAAAGTCTAGTGCAGGGTTGCCAAACCCCAGTCCTGGAGAGCTATCGCCCTGCAACTTTTGAAAGCTTCACTTCTCTGTCACACATCAATGAAATAGCTGAATTCCCTCATCAGCATTCAGTCATTTCAGCTCTCCAGAGGCCTGGTTACAGGCCCTTCATTTATTTCAGGTGTGCTGAAGAAAGGATTCAATTCAATTTCAATTCAATTTATTTATATAGCGCCAAATCATGAAACATGTCATCTCAAGGCACTTTACAAAATCAAGTTCAATCATATTATACAGATTGGGTCAAAATGTCCTATATAAGGAAACCAGTTGATTGCATCAAAGTCCCGACAGGCAGCATTCACTCCTGGGGAACCGTAGAGCCACAGGGAGAGTCGTCTGCATTGTACATGGCTTTGCTGCAATCCCTCATACTGAGCAAGCATGAAGCGACAGTGGGAAGAAAAACCACCCATTAACGGGAAAAAAAAAACCTCCGGCAGAACCGGGCTCAGTATGAACGGTCATCTGCCTCGACCGACTGGGGTTACAGAAGACAGAGCAGAGACACAACAAGAGAGACAAAAAAGCACAGAAGCACACATTGATCTAGTAATCTGTTCTACATTAGATGGTAATAGTCGGTGATCTGTCCTCCCTGGATGATTTCACAGTCAACAGAACGTCAGACCAGGTGTACCTACTATGAAGAAAAAAGAGAGAACAAAAAGTTAAAAGCTGAAATGACAACAGTCATTTCAATGTAATGCAATGCAAATCTGGAGAACAGTAGACTGGAGAACAGTAGAAATCAGTAGAGTGAGAAAAATAGGCCCTGATGTCCTCCAGTAGCCTAAGCCTATAGCAGCAAAACTATAAAGGTAGCTCAGAGTAACATGAGCCACTCTAGTTATAAGCTTTGTCAAAAAGGAAGGTTTTAAGATTAGTCTTAAAAGTAGACAGGGTGTCTGCTTCACGGAACAAAACTGGGAGTTGGTTCCACAGGAGAGGAGCCTGATAGCTAAAGGATCTGCCTCCCATTCTACTTTTAGAGACTCTAGGAACCACCAGCAGACCTGCAGTCTGAGAGCGAAGTGCTCTGTTAGGAACATACGGAGTAATCAGAGCTCTGATATATGATGGAGCTTGATTATTAAGGGCTTTATACGTTAGAAGAAGAATTTTAAATTCTATTCTTGATTTAACAGGAGCCAATGAAGGGAAGCTAAAATTGGAGAAATATGATCCCTCTTGTTGATTTTCATCAGAACTCTTGCTGCAGCATTTTGGATCAGCTGAAGACTTTGAATTGCATTTTGTGGACTTCCTGATAGTAAAGAATTACAATAGTCCAGCCTTGAAGTAACAAATGCATGGACTAGTTTTTCAGCATCACTCCTGGACAGAATGTTTCTAATTTTGGCGATATTCCGGAGGTGAAAAAAGGAAACTCTGGAAACCTGTTTAATATGGGATTTAAATGACATGTCTTGGTCAAAAATAACACCAAGGTTTTTTACTTTATTACCAGAGGCCAAGTTAATGCCATCCAGATTAAGTGATTGGTTAAGAAGTTTATTTTTTGAGGACTCTGGCCCAAAGATTACAACTTCGGTCTTGTCAGAATTTAGATGCAGGAAATTTAAAGTCATCCAGCTTTTGATGTCATCAAGACATGACTGCAGTCGTAGTAATTGATTGGATTCATCAGGATTTATGGATAGATATAGCTGAGTGTCATCAGCATAACAGTGGAAATTAATCCCATGCTGTCTGATAATTTTGCCGATCGGAAGCATATATATAGTAAAGAGAATTGGTCCAAGGACTGAACCCTGTGGTACTCCACAGGTGACCCTAGAGTTTGAGGAAGATTTATTATTAACATGAACAAACTGGAATCTGTCCGACAGATAAGATTTAAACCAGCCTAATGCTTTCCCCTTAATCCCTACAGTATGTTCAAGTCTTTGTAGGAGAATATTGTGATCAACTGTATCAAATGCAGCACTAAGATCTAACAGGACAAGTACAGACACAAGTCCATTATCTGAGGCCATGAGAATATCATTAGTGACCTTCACCAGAGCCGTTTCAGTGCTATGATGAGCTCTGAAGCCTGACTGAAACTCCTCAAGTAGGTCATTGCTTTGTAAATGTTCACAAAGTTGATTAGCAACTACTTTCTCAAGAATTTTAGATAAGAAAAGAAGATTAGATATAGGTCTGTAGTTTACTAGCTCATCTTGATCAAGAGAAGGTTTCTTAAGTAAAGGTTTAATAACAGCTACTTTAAAAACCTGTGGTACATATCCATTTACTAAGGATAGATTAATCATGTCTAAAATAGGACCACTGATCAAAGGGAATACCTCCTTAAACAACTTGGTTGGGATTGGGTCTAACATACAGGTAGAAGGTTTAGATGAAGCTAAGATTTTAGATAGCTCAGAAAGCTCTACTGCTTCTAAACAGTTCAGACACAGCACAGGTTCTAAAGATTCCTCCAATGCTGCCTTACTTACTGGGGATGAGGTAATCATGTTTGGGAGGATGCCAATTATTTTATTTTTAATGGCATCAATTTTATTTATGAAGAATCCCATAAAATCATTACTACTAAGAGCTAAGGGAATGGATGGATCAACAGAGCTGCAGCTCTGAGTAAGTTTGGAAACTGTACTAAAGAGAAATCTAGGATTATTTTTGTTCTCTTCAATTAATGATGAAAAATATGCTGCTCTAACTCTGCGAAGGGTCTTGTTATACAACAATAGACTGTCCCTCCAGATTAAGTAGGATTCCTCTTGGTGTGTAGAGCGCCATTTTCTCTCCAATTTCCTAACATTGTGCTTTAGGATGCATCTAAAGGTTGCAGTATCATAATAAGGAATATCCTACCAGGACAGTTCAACTTTATTTCTGGTTTGTCAGATTCAGCGAAGTAGACAAGGTTTATCAGTGTGCATATATATTTTATCTGCTGGATATCCAGAAAAGTCCAAATGGAGGTGTGAAAGGATGAGAAGCGTTAAGCTAGGTGAGAACAAAAAACAACACTTGTGAGGAACAGCTGTCCAAGATTTAATATGAAAGGCAATAAAACTCCTTGAAGATGGCTACAAGGTCCCGAGACAGCAACATAGTAAGTACCACTAACCACAGTGTTCTACTTTGTCGGAGTCTTGTCAATGCCTGAGGCATCAGCATTCCTGATGGGCTGCTTATCAGATGAGTTGGCGTTCATGTGGAAAACATCAGGAGTGGAAAGAAATCTGATGGAAGCCATCTGCAGAAACCTTTCCAAGTTTTCTAAAATGTCCTTTCTTCTAAAACATATTATGTTTTATTCAAACAGAATTATCAATTGTGAAAATAAAATTAGATGAAGCATAACATTGTTCCACTTTGACACTTACATCCCTCCCTCCAAGGTGATCTGAGCACTCCTGGATGGCACTAAAAACAGGTTTAAATGCACAAAAATGTTGTGAGGGCTTCTCTCAGACGATCAAGCTTAGTTTAGAGTGCTGAATGTCATTCAGATGAGTTCAGTACAATTTATTAATTTAGCATCATGTCCCAAGACAGTGGTTTAATTAAGTCAAACTGATCCTGTTCAAACCAATACATCATCCAATCCAGCTCAAATCATCCTAGTTTATTATTGCCCAATCTAGTCAAACGATCAGATCTATAATCAGTCGCATACACCCTAATTCAATCCAAATTAGAAAACAATTTAAAGTCAGCCAATCCTCCATCTATCAATTTCCCATGCCTACTTAACTGGTAAACATTTTATATATATATCTAAGGAAACCCAGCTGGAATCACTGACTTTGCAGCAATTCTTCATCCTGAGCAAGCACATGGTGACAGTGAAGAGGAACAGCTCCTTTTTAACTGAAAGAAACCTCCAGCAGACCAAGGGTGAAAATGAGCAGCCATCTCCTTCAACCAGCTCTAGGTTGAGAGGACAGAAAGGAGACACAGAAAAACACAGAAGAACTGGTCCAGGAGAGTTTTTTGCGCTCCAGCAACACCCTCATCCTAAAAACCAACAAGACCAAGTAGGCCATAGTGGACTACAGGAGGTCCAGGAAGACTGAACACGCTCCTCCCTGCATACAGGGGCAGGTGGTGGAGTGTAGGGACAGCATAATGTTCCTGGGAATTCACATCTCCTCTGACCTCTCCTGGACTGTGAACACCTCCCACCTGGTGAAGAAGGCCCATCCACAGCTCTTCTTCCTCAGGAAACTAAAACAGACTGGACTTTCAACTCAGCTGCTCAGAAAACTTTATAGAGCTACAATTGAAAGCATTCTGTGCCTCAGCGTGACAGTGTGGTATGAAAGCTGCACGGCACAGGAAAAGGACGATTTCGCACAGGTGGTGAGGTCAGCACAGGGGATTGTGGGATGTTGTCTACAAGATCTAGACACATGCTACAAGAGTCCGGAAAAGGGCCAGGCGTATTGCCACCGATCCCACCCACCCAGGCACTGTTTGACCCACTTCCATTAGAGAAACGTTTCAGGAACTGATAAGTCTTTCTCGTCTGCTGTACAACCTAATTTTCAATTCATTTTTTGGGGTGTGTTACATTATTTTATGAGGCTAAATGTGATTCTAATTCTTTGTACTGATTTAAACCATAAAAGCTTAAACTCATTAAAAACACGGGGTTTGATGCTTTTGAGTTAAATACAAGTGAATGGAGTTATATTTCAGTTTATTTGGGTGGGTTTTAGTACTTTGTTCTTGCCTATTGTGTGTTAATGATGTACAAGTTTGTGCATGATGCCCAAGGTGTGAACAATCATGCTTAAAAACAAACTATCCACTTGTAACTAAAGGAGCCAGAGCGAAAAGTTAAAGGGATTATTTGACATTCTTAAATGAGATTGTGTTAATTTATTAGCATTACCTGTAGTTTAGAAGTAAAGTTTGTAAAAAGAAAAATGGTATATGCTACATTTTTAAGTGCATTGAAAAAAAGATGAATAACGATGTATTCCGTATAGTTGATACACACTAATGTGTGTTACCCTTTTTTATTTTGGGTTTTCTTTACCTGTAAGCCATAATGATCTAAATTAAAAGACAATAAACACTTTATATCTTTCACTCTATGTATGATTAGTCTGTATAACATGTGAGTTTCATTTTCTGAAATTAGGACAAAAATACTGAACTTTTTCACAACATTTACATTTTTGGAGTTGTACTTGTCCACAAAATAGAGTCTACATGAAAACTAGTCACTTACAGCCTTCTGCTGTTTACAGATTGGAGGCCCACCACTGCGCTATTCTCCTAGATTGTGATTTAAACATATGGAAGATGCAACACCAGGCTAATATTGCTCAATCAGTAATTAACTGTGGAGATAAGTGCATGATGAGCAATAAGGCGAATGAAGAGACCATAGTTCTACTGTATAATGAAAGAAATCCTAACGTTTAGTCACCTGAGAAAGTAAGATCCTAAGACAAAGAAACCAGCTCCACGGCTCATGCAAACATCCTTCAAAGTCCTATTTTCAACTGCCTGACGTTTTCAGTAGATGGATCCAAAGCCAGAAATCCAACCACTTCACAAATCTGCAACGTTTAGGTCAGTGAAATGCCTCTGCAGTTCACACAGCGTGCTGTGTAGCACAACACATCAGGTTCTCGTTATTATGTGTTTAAGCTGTAAACAGGTGATGAACAAAGAAAATGTTGTAGTTTGATCATTTGTACCATATGAGACTGAGAGATTGTCTGTTTCTTGTTTTTATAAACATTTGCACTTTTACCTTGAAAACCTCCTGTTGCTCTCTCCATTGCCAATAAAACACAAACAAGATAAAATTATGAGTAACCCTAAAAATTCCTTTAAGGATATTTTATTTTTGCTTTACTTATTTAACTTTAGCAGAGTTTCTGGGAACCTTCAAATAATATCCCACGACTTCTTGTTTTCCCTCGGGTATAACTATGATGTCATATAGAGGTCTGGTTAATTAAAAACTGTACGAAAGGAGAAACAACAGAATATACCATTGAGTTAAGGCAAATATATTCTGATCTTCACTCAGGAAATGGCTACAAAAAACAACTGACCTAAACTTGCCCATATTTATGTTATTTAATATTTAATCAAATAACCGTTGGTCTATCAAGCACCATCCTGTGAGTATCAAACCAATTTGCCCATGATACTGTATTAGGATAATATATGAAAGACATGATTGGCAGTCTGGCATTCTCTAACAGCAAACTCTGCACACACATGGAATAAATTCATGACTTCTCTTCAAAATATTAGATTAACAGAAAAAATTAAACTTTAAGTCAAACATACTTCAATCAACAACTCTTTGACTCTTGTAAAACTACTACTAAGCTAATTAAAGAAAAGAATAATGAACACAAGATAGTGTGTTCATTATTCTTTTTTAAATAATGGTTTCAGTGGGTAGCATTGTTGCCTTGCAGCAAGAAGGTCCAGGGTTAAAATCTTACCCTTGCCCTGGGTCTTTCTGCATGGAGTTTGCATGTTCTCCCTGTGCATGCGTGGGTTCTGTCCGGGTACTCTGGCTTCCTCCCACAGTCCAAAAACATGACTGTTAGGTTAATTGGTCTCTCTAAATTCTCTCTAAATTCTCCTTAAGTGTGAGTGTGTGTGTGAATGGTTGTTTATCCTGTTTGCCCTGCGGTAGACCTGTCCACACTGCAAAAAGAGAACTAAAAATAAGTAACTTCTTCTTGAAATGAATGTATTTGCCCTTGATTTGAACAGGTAAATAAGATAATTTGCCAACGGAATGAGTATTTTTACCCCTAAAATAAGATAATTACGTATACTGCACTTGAAATAAGATGATGGATGAATTTTTCCTATTTTAAGTGCAAAAATCTTATTCCACTGGCTAATAGTCTTATTTACCTGCTCAAATCAAGGGCAAATACATTCATTTCAAGAATATTTTACTTATTTTTAGTTCTATTTTTGCAGTGCAGGGTGTACCTGCCTCTCGCCCATTGATACCAGCCCCCCTCACGACCCCACAAGGGATAAGCGTGCTAGAAAATGGATGGAAATAATGAACTATGTACACATGAAAGAACAAATAAAAATGGTTGAAAACCATTATCCATAACATGATGCTTTAAACTAATTCAGAACAACAGTGAGGAGGAGAAATTTCAGGAAATGACACTGTAATCTATGACGAGTTCTTCAAGTACGTTTTACTCATCAACTGAGAGGGCGAGGATCCAGGGAAGGAGCTGAGGACATCCAGAGGAAGTTTGAGTTTGACAGGTTGAATTTGTGTGGAGGTGATTCAGGTGATGTTTATTTTTTCATTTCTGGAGTAACTGGGGACACTGTGGTGGACTGGTGGATCGTTGGAGGGGAGACACTGGCAGGTAAGTGATGGCTGGTTCATAGTGGGACCTGGGAAGCAGATCCAGGAGGGAGCAACCAGAGAAGCGGAAAGGAGACTTTGCGGAGGGATTCCAGTGAAGAGACCACAACTGGGTTCCAGCAAGCAGTGAACTGGAAGCCTGAGGGCATTTTACAGACTGGAACTGAGATTTGTCCTGGAAGGTGAACACAGAGGAAGAAAGGGAGGGATCATAATTCAACATTGAAATAAAACCCTTTTGCTATCTGGGATATGTTTACCTTAGTTAGGAGGTGTGGTTGACCCCGTTGCTAGGTGTGACGCTGTCTTTTAAGAGCTGTGATTTGTTGATAGTACAAAAAAATACACAAATGAGCTCCTGTTAATCAAAGGAGAGAAATTAACCAAGTATGATTAAATAGTTATATAATGAACTTAGGAGAGGCCTGCAGAGCTTTAGATGCTGTTCTGGGTTGGTTTGTGACCTCCTGGTTGAACTGTCCATCTGTTCTTGGAGCAATTTTGGTTGATCAGGTTCACCAAAGCTGTACCTTTCCTCCAGATTTGTATTTTGGCTCTGCAGGTCAAGTAATAATCAGGCTTGGGTTTGGCTTATGATATTTAGCTCAGATTTCTAAGTCATTTTGTTTAATCGGAGTTAATTTATGATTTAACAAGAGGGGCATTGCTTTTTCCCAGGAGGCTGGGTTGGTTTGGAAACCTTTTTTCCCTTAATGAATGAAATCATCATTTGAAAAAAGCCTTTTCTACTTTTCAGGCTATCTTTATTCAATCTTAAAATTAGTTTGACGATCTGAAACATTTAAGTGTGACCAAAAAAAAAAAGAAAACGTAAAAAAAAAATCTGTAATCAGTAAGGGGGGAAAAATTGTCTTTCGAAGCCCTATAAGTGAAAGTCTACTTTAGAACTTCAGTGCTCTTGGTGGGTGGCTGCCCATCTGAAAATCAGCAGAGAGCAGTAGTGTTTCATTAGTGCTGAAATTCATGCCTTCATGCTACACTGCCACGGCTGTGAAAGAAAGTCTGAGTGAAACAAATTGGTAAAAGCATAAAACGTGGGTTCCTGCTGTTCTCGCCTGTCTGCTCGTCTCATCGGGACAGTGAAAGACAAACTCCTAATGGAGAGGAACAGCTTCAGACACATTCACAAGCTAAATGTTTCTTTGGTCTTTTGTTGAATTTAGTCAAACATTTTGTCATCAATTTGTTTACTCCACCATCACACATACAGACAGCTGGAATAAAACTTTCAGCTGGTAGACAGGCTGCACTAAACCACCACCTGGGTGGCCAATCAGCATTTATCCCTTTGTCTTGTGCATGTTTGCACCAATTTAGAAAGTGTCAGGACAAACGTCAGCATGCTTGTAATCTTAAAATGTGTCCACCCTTTTTGCAGCGCAGCGCCTCTGAAATCAACAGCAGATGTTCTCAAAATGAGGAGAGGGATCAGTTTAGCCACAAGCAACGGATTTCAGATGTTTGATTGAAATGGGAAATTTTACTGAGCTTTGAGCTGTTTTGGTGGAAAACTGCAACTGTGAAATACTTTTTGTCTGATTTTAGAAGCAGACTACCAGGGCAATAAAATGTCTTATCGACTTGTCAAAAATAAGCCTCAAGCCTTGGAATCAGGAAACTGCTGTTTTGGTGCTTTTAAACCTGAATGCAGCTGTTGTGCAATTTTACCTATTTGATCATGAATATTATTAACAATTTTAATCAAAGGTAAGGAACAACAGAAAATGTTTCAAATGTTTGTATTTAAGGGCTGCTGGCCTTCATTGATTATAACTAGCAATTGGGTTTAATAATTAACAATTATTAACCTTGTTTATCATTAAAAGGTGGATGTTTGAACCATTTGTGAACCTGAGTTGTATTAGCCCCCTGAAAATGTTAATAACTTTTATTTATAATTGCAATTGGGATTATCAATCACTAATCATTATACCATAGTCTGGGAAAATACTCGGTTCTGATTGGCTGCAGGGTGTCCATTAATAAGTTTAGGACACTTATAAATAAGTTCCGGTCAAATAGCCTATTTAGACTGTTCTAAATTATTACACTGGCTCAAACGGCAAGACGGTTGATTTTAGCCCGATTTCCGCCCCAATCTCTCACCTTCCCAGAGGCGCTGATTATCTTAAAATAATCTTAAGAGATAATCCGGTCGTGTGTGGTGTGTTAAGAGCAATTGGGTCCGCTTGGAAGGACGTCGGGACCTCTCCGACCTCAAATCGGTATATTCAACATGTTGGATTGTCTTGCCCCGATATCCTAGCGTCTGTGGTGTTCCCCGAGGACAAACGAGCAGGTAGCCTATTGAATGTGACGTGTAGTACCAACGCCTTTTCTTTTTGTTATGTTTTTTTCTCCATTAAAATCAGTCCACAAACTATGGCCATTATTCTTCCTGCTCGTCCATGTTTATTTACTCTGAACTCACGTTTTGATCTTGAGATATTCGCAAGATTTCCCATCTGACAGCTAAGCCTACGTGCACACTGCAGTGTGAATGGCCCAATTCTGATCTTTTCACACCCCAAAAAAATTTGTTTTGTACCACTTCCATATGTGGTGCTAATTTGGATACATGTCGGATTTTTTTCAAAGCGTCTGCTGTCTGATCGCTAATGACGCATTTTATCCGTCTGTTACGTCACTCTCCTGTCTCTCACTAAACGTCCACACACAGTAGTAGCAGTTAGCGCTCCACAAAAGACCATTGTTGATAGCTGTGCTGCTTTCTTCCTACCTTACGATGTGGTTTTAATATTGTCAGCTCCCACTGCTCAACAGCTTTCGAATAATAACAAACAGAGATGCCAGCAGGTACCTTTGGGTTTTTTCCGAGTTTTTTTTTAAACAAAACTTTATTGATCACTTCTAGAAACAATTACATTCACCATTACTTCCACAAACAGTGCACGGCTGTGTGACTAGGGTTGCCAACTGTCCCGTTTTAGCCGGGACATCCCGTATTTTGAGCCAAATTTAAGTGAATTTATTTATTTCGTGACCATTGTATAAGAGGGATAATGCCCTTTGAGGTGTCCATTATCAGAAATTAATAGACTTTGTGGAAGCAACCGTCCGACACGAAATGAACGATTCAAACTCCAGATAGATTAATAGATAGAACATGGATGGATGGGATCTTAAGCTTTAAAAAAGTTTAGTAAAATCGTCCTTAGTTTTTAGAAAAAAACGCTGCTAGCTTTTAAAGATAAACCCTTTTTAAAGCTTATTAGACACGTGTTTTAAAGGCTTCTGAACCTTTTGTGTCTGAAAGGTAGTTTTGGCTTCAGTGTTGCTTTACATCGCGCTCTTCTCCATGGGAAACTGCAAAATAACTTTGGTAAACTTTGTAAAAAGCTCTCTGAGAATCCCCTTTCTCTGGCCTCACCCATTTAGAAACCATTCCCCAGTCTTTGTAGCAGCATTTTCTTTACTTTGACAAAAAAAAGATTTTAGTTTACTAGCATCCTGGCACGCAGCTGCTCATGAGGTGAGCAGCTGCATATTGATTGACAGCCGACACAGCTTTTATTGACGAGGACTGCAGCTCTGCCTTCTATATTTCACAAAAGCGCCTGTCCAATAAGTTTTTGACTTTACTGAATCTGACCCAGTCAAATGCATGGCATTGTTTCAGTTTGTGGGACACCGGGATTAGAGTGACTCTATCCTCACCATAAAATATTTGTTAAGTATAGCTACTTTTTTCCTCACCTAAGACTCCACCCTCCGGTCCTTCTGTTGCTCAACCCAACTAGACTCTGCTGCCGTGTCAGTAAAGGTGAATTGGTTTCACCACATTATTATTCAGACGTGCTATCATCTCTGGAAGTCTTGATAATTTTACCCAGCGATCCTCACAGTGACCTATTCAATTACTCCTTTTTCTATTTTCTCACAACTACTGGAGATTCATGCTTGCAAAATCGGTCAAGTTCTCCTGCAGCTGACATGTTGGCTTCCGCCATCTTTCTTCCTCGGGGAGGCGTATGGACATGGCAATCATGGATATATCACCGATAGCAACAATAAAAACCCACTAAATTTGTCAGATTTTGTTTTTACATTTTTTGTGTCCTTGACAGAGACAGACACAACCATATATAACAAATGTATTTATTTAGAACAATGAAAAAAAAACTGTAGGCGCAAGGCCCCCTAGTATTGCGAGGCTCTGTGCAGTTGCACAGTTCACACAGCCTAAGCCACGGCTCTGTACGTGGTGTTCCACAGGGGTTAATTCTAGGTCTTGTTCTCTTTTTATTAAATGAGTTATCTTTGGTTTCCATGCTATTAAAGCCAATGTGTGGGTATCAAATATGATTTTCTGACACAGTTTAATCTGTAATTGACAGGCAAATGCTTTTTAATCCACACTATTAAATATTTGTCAGATGCAACTAAACTTACATGTGGACTTTCTCAATGATCCATTCTCAGCTGTTCTCTTTTCATCGCACACATTGCCTTTGGGATCCATTTTTCTAAAATAAAATGTCCTTTCTCAATTTTTTATCTCTAAATGTTATGTTACCACTTGCCCACAAAGAACATCTGATCCCTTACAAGTTTAAATAGATCTAAAAGCAATCGATTTATAGATGAATTTTAATAGTTCTCCATCTTAAAGAAAGCAATGCTGCAATGATCTTCAGACTTTATGGATGATGCTCATATAATTTCATATTATTTTGTTTACATGTACATCCCACTAATTGCCTTTGTCTCCATTAAATGTTGAAAATATTTAGTTTGAGTAAAATAAAGACATTTACATAAGATGTAACGTATGTTTAGTTATTTTTTTTATTAACTAAAACATACTGTAAAGTAAATGTCTTTTGGAAATGCCGTAAAAACAAGAGAAGGTGCCTGCCGTCAGAGGAGGACTTTTAAAACAAGTAATCCCAATAAGGGTCAGAAAAATGGTGGCTGAAAGAACAGATAGTTTGGGACACATTTACCCAAGTCTATCACACATCATTCGTTGAAATGAAGACAACTCTGTTTTTGGTAAACCTAAAGGACTCTCAGGTAAAACTAATTATTTTAGTTGCCAGTTTGTTCATTACAATTAGATTTAGAGAGCTTCTGCTAATCAATGATGAGGGTCAGAGAAGACAAGGTGCTAAATGCTTCCCTCACTAGATTCTCCCTGGAGGCACAGAGAGCTCTGTGACTAACCCTGATTTGACAAACCACTTTGAAAGCAAATGAAGACGCTTCACACTTACTCTTCATGTTTGACACAGAAGTCATGATAGAAAATATCTGTCTGCACATTTGTGGTTTGGTTTGCACTGTTCTTTCACAGTAAGACAGCCTCAGGTTCCAGGTAACCGAACTTCAACTCCAGCAGCCTAAAACATGTATATTAGATTAACTTGTCATTCTAAATTGGCCTCAAGTGAGATTGTCAGCATGCATAATCATATGAATGTGCATGTGTGTGTGCACACAGAGAATCCTGCTACTACCGGCAGGGATCTTGTCCAGAAATATCAATACCAAGACCATTGTATGACTTCCTGCAGAACCAGTCCTAGTCAATGTGGCACACTAGCTGAAATTCTATATGCTTACAAAAGAAATGGAGTAGAATTGCTTTTACAGAGCCTCTTAGGCCCCGTCTAGACTAAATTGGGTTCACAAATTGAATCCAAGTGTGAACGAAATTGGGTTCGCGAAATAGGATTCTAATTTATGTCAATAAATCTCTCTAATTGCCTCTTTTTGTCTGAGTCTCTCCAGATTGAACTAAGTGACAGTAATTGGACATTGCTTTATATTTGAATCCAGGTTAGCTTGTCCATTTTAGGAGTTAATAGTAATAACTTGTTTTGATGTAATTATACTGAAGGTGATTTTTTTTCCAGATTGTGATTCGGCTGTTTTCTGCTTCTCAAAACACATCTAGGCTTTAAATGCAGACCAAACCCACTGCCACATAGCCATGGTTAGACCTGGGCATTCAGGGCTGAAGCTCAAATGGAATTTTAAATATTCCTGAATCTTGTGAATTAAGACATTCACAGACATGTATTCATTCAAGACTTGCATTAACCCTAAAGAATGCTATTAGAATTCCAGATGTTTGGCTATTTCCTAAAATCAATGTCCTTTTCGCAATGCCAGGTACTAAATATTGTCTGTGTGAAAAACAAAAAATCTTTCCACATGCAACGCCACAGCAGCATAGTAAAGTGGGTCTGTGGCTGATGATTATTCAGTGATTCAGCTCACTAATCAAATGGTCAAGCTAAGTTTTTTATTATTACAGCTGTCTGAGAAGTGGGGCTGAGGAGTGTGACCAGTACGGTTGGAGAAAAGAAAGTTTCCTTCTATTGCTGCTGTAAGGAAACTGAGCTGAAGCGGATCGGAACCGCTTTTGGCATTATTTATGAAAGGAAGTGAATTTTTAGGTGTGTTAGACGAGATAAGAGATAATTAATGAATACAAAGTCCTTCTACACATAAAATATCTAAAAAAATATGACAAAGGCAAAAAGAGTAAAGCTTCATCATACTATGTTTCTGGTTCAGTTTGTAACTCTAGATATGAATTGCAAACACGTCTCTTCAAAATGAAGTGAGTAGACATTGATCCATTATCTAGACACAACATAGTAGGTGCTGCCAGGTCACGCTGACAGCAACACTCTTCTATATGGGAGTTACTTCTGAGGGAAAAATCAGTGCAGTGTTTCAATCAGAACTTAGAGGGTTAGGGAGATAGATGTTGTCATGATTCAGGTTTTTGTTTGTTTTGCTTTGGACTTTTCTGGACTTTTTCCTATTAGCCTGTCACCCCTCAGCCACTATCCAATCAGCTCAGTCACCAGTCAATTAGCCCAGCTGTTCACCAGTCTACTTATACCTGCTTCAGCCAACTCTTCCCTGACAGAACGTCTCTTCTCTTCTGGTGTGATGTGCCCTGCCTCAACCGGATCCTGTGTGCTAAGCCAGCTGGACTTGTCTGTTAAAAGTTGCCTGTGTCTGTATGCTGCAGTTCTGCCTGTTTTGCCCATGAGTCCCAGCGGCTTGCTCTGCCCATTCTGGTGGTTTCCCGGTCTAAATTGTCTGTTCTGGTCTTTCTCTACCTACATCCTCTGGTATCCTACTCATCCCTGCCTGCCTGCACCTTCAGCCAAAATTCATCTGCCTGGTCTGGTTCTGTTTGCCTGCCTCACCTTCCATTACTCATCATCTTCACAATAAACCTTTTAAACGTAACTCTGTGTCCGGCTGAATATCTGGTTCACCAGCAGTAATCATTACAGGTGTAATAAGATATGTCTGCGGCTTTTTCCGAATGCCAGAGAGCGAGGGAGTTGGCGGAAAACGAACAGCCCAGATGGGCAAGGCAAGTTTATTTGTGTAGCACACTTCAGTAACAAGACAATTCAAAGTGCTGAACATGAACAGAACAAAAGAAAACATTTCAGAGGAAAGTACATTGCAGTGGAATAGTAGCAGCAGGTCAAGATATAAGAGAAGTTGGACTATAAACTTTAACTTTAACTTTAACAAAGGCAACTCCTAACAAAAAGGTTTTTAATCTCGATTTACAGGAACTCGGGGTTTCAGCACTTTTACAGTCATGTGGAAGTTTGTTCCAGATAGCTGGAGCATAAGAACTAATTGTTGCTTCTCCATGTTTGGTTCTGGTTCTGGGAATGCAGAGTAGACTAGAACCAGAATATCTGAGTGTTGTTTAGGGTTGATACATTGATAGCCTATTTTATCCTATTGGGATTTCAACCTCTGGAATTCAACATGTTGCATGTAGAAAAGTTGGGAGCCTTAATGAAAACTCAGGGTTAGGGTAAGAATTTCCTTTCTCTAAAATAGGCACACGAAGCAGGCTTCTCTTTTTTTTTTTTTTTTTTTTTTTACACGCTTGGTATCCGAACCACAATGTTTACTAGTACATGTTCATACTAGTTCAAATTGTCAACTCCATTGTAACTCTGTTTTAATGTAATTGCTCTGTCACACACAGTGTGACCTCCCTCCTGTTCCTATTATGTGTTGGACTCCATCGCACCAATGAAAATTAAGATGCCAAAAGCTAAATCTGAGCTTTGGCTAAACCACCAGACACGGACACTCAGGCGTGAGTGCCGTCAAGCTGAGCGCAGATGGAAAAAGTGAAGGTTTCATTTCTGATATTAAAGGATCATTGGCAAAAGTATCAAATAGCTGTGAGAAATGCTAAGAGAAAGCATTTCTCAGATATCTTAGCAAACCGTCACAACCCTCGTGTCTTGTTTAGGACTATTGATCACGTTTTAAAAGCTTCCCAGAAAAATGTGATTGATGCATCTCTTGCTGTTTGTGAAAATTTTCTTAATTTTTTTATTGAAAAGATCACAACAACTAGAGCTTCTATTTCACATTCTGGTTCTGACCCATCAACCCCTGTTACTTGCTCTGCTGTTTTTAATCAGTTTGAGCCTGTGACTCTGGCTTTTTTTAAATAAGGTTGTTAGGGGTTTAAAGCCTGCTGGCTCTCAATATGATGCTGTTCCTCCTCGATTTTTCAAGGAGGTCTTACCAACCCTGGGCCACTCTGTTCTTGCTATTGTTAACAGCAGTCTGTCTTTAGGTGTAGTTCCTGTAAATTTAAAACACGCTATGGTTCAACCCTTACTTAAAAAACCTGCTCTTGATCCCACAATTCTTTCAAACTATAGGCCGATTTCTAAGCTTCCCTCTATCTCAAAACTTACTGAGAAAGTGGTTTATGATCAACTGATGGCCTTTTTGGAAGAGCATGATATTTTAGAAGTTTTTGAGTCTGGTTTTAAAACGTTACACAGCACTGAATCAGCTCTTTTTGTCATGATTTTGTCTTGGATGAACCCGGACACAGCACGCACACACAGAGCTAGTTCTTAAAAGTGAGTTTATTGAACAATGAGGATGATGGATGACGAGAGGAACCAGAGTCTTTACCAGACGGAGATGTAGGGTGTAGAAGCTGGCCGACAGGAGTACTGTGGAGAGTCTGACCAGGAAGGAACACTGGAGCCGAAGACTTGAGACCAGGACGAAACACAGGAGCCGAGAACAGGAGTTGAGAACTTGAGACCAGGACGGAACCCAGCAGCCGAGAACTAGGAACCAGAACGGAGCACAGGAGCCGAAGACAGAGACCACAGCGGAACACCGGAGCCGGCGAACCCTAAACTGCAGGCTGAGTAGAAACGGAGTTCGGCTGTGACTTAGCTGGAACAGTGTTTCTGGCTGTGACTTAGCTGGAACAGTGTTTCTGGCTGAGGCTGGGCTGGAACCGAGTCTCTGGCTGTGACTTAGCTGGAACAGAGTCTTGGGCTGAAGCTGGGCTGGCCGAGGGTGAGCTGGAACAGAGCTGAAGCAGAGTCTCTGGCAGTGACAGAACAAAATAAAGCTGAATAAAAGTCTTCTGGCTGACTAAACAAAAACAGAGCTGACACAGGATTTCTGGCTGAGACTGAGCAAGATTTGAACACTACGAACCGGCAACGAGAACAGAATGAGGTGTGTATATATAGAGGTGACAACAGGTGGAAACAAATCAGTAATAATTGCAGCCTGACAGGTGGAACCAATCAGGCTGCGCAGGGAAGAGAGAGAGGAAGGGAGGCTCAGCATGCAGCCTACAAGCTGCATCCTGACACTTTTAAGGGTTTTTAATAGTGCTGTCAGTTAAACGCGTTATTAACGGCGTTAACATAAACCCATTTTAACGCCGACAATTTTTTTGTCGCCGTTAATCGCGCGTCAAAACACACACACCGTTCCCTAATGTTTTTCCCCCTGCCGCGCTCTCCGGACTGAGTTTCTTTTACCCTCGGCGCTTTCCGTAGTTTCAAGAGTGCTAGAAAACTGTAGCAAAACAGACCCGCGCTCACTGTTGCCAACCAGGGCTTTGAACCGATTTTTTTTCCCAATCGGTTCGTTCCGAACAGAAACGGAATTATAACGTTTCCGGTTATGAGTTCCACCAATAAATTGACGTTCCCAAATCGGTTAGAACAAAAAACTACTGTTCCCGGAACGGTTAATTTCGTTCCTGTCAGCTGTTTAATGCTATAGAATTATGTCACATCTTTCTCGTCCAGCTTAAACGAATAAAAGAATAGCTAGCCATCTGTGTATTAGGCAAACAGAGGTGTTGGCGCCATTTAGCAGTGTTTCCCACAGGAATTTGTTTAGGCGAGGCGGTGAGTAGTTGGCCGGACAACTGACTGACGGGGAGGGGGGGGGTGGGGGGGGTTTGCGCGGACGACTCGCGAAGCGGAGGGGCTTCCCTGCCAATCAAGCAACAACAAACAACCACGTTTGTTGTTGAGCTGCTGCTGCTATCTGTTTTTTTTTTTCTTTTTTGGAATGTTAGCGAGGCGGTAGCGTGAGTTTGGCGAGGCTGCCGCCTCGCAAAGATAGCGCTGCGGGAAACACTGCATTTAGCCAAATGTTCGCTAGTCCATCATTAACGTGGATTTGACAAATATAGCTATTGATATTGTGTTTGGAATGAGCGTTTTACTTAACGATGGATCGTAATTTACCTCTTATTTAAGATGTGTAGCTCTAGTGGGGACACCGCTCTCTCTCCATTCAGTCAGCGAATGTGTGATGTGATGTCACACAGGAAGTGAACCTCAGCCGTCACGTAACGTGCGCAGGAAAATAATAACTTTTTTTTTTAGTTAATTAGGCAACGAAAACTTTGAGGAACGAAATAAAACCGGTATTAACCGGTTACCATTATTTTTAAATAAGTGTTCCAGTTCCAGAACATAAAAAATAATAACGTTTCCGGTTTTGTTTCTGTTCCCTGTAAAATACAAAAAGTTCCCGGTTTTCGTTTTCGTTCCTTGAACCGGTTCAAAGCCCTGTTGCCAACAGTTTCTTTTACCCTCGGACACATGCGACTTTGGGCTTCTTTTTTCTAAAAGCGCTTCTAAATTTCATGAGTCACGGGTTGCGGTTTTTTTGGGCAGGTTTCTGAAAGTGAAATCGCTTATTTGGGCTCTAAAATAAGTGACGAAATAGGGGTTATTATGAGACCTGCCTGCACTACATTTGAGTGTATCCAGCTTAAATATCCCTCCGCCATAGGAAGTAAAGGCAGACAGAGCAACTCTTCACGTATTTTCTGCAGTTTACGGTGCAATAACCGGTGGTAACTGCTGAAAGTAGATTACATGGTGCAAATCACCATTTTAAGCAGATATTGGTTCTGAAGATGAGCTTTTACACGTTGATAACATTGCAGAAACCCCAACCCATAAACCGTACTTTAATGCTTATTAATTTGTTGTCTCTGTATTTGACAAACCAAGGATGAATCACGTTGCCAAACAAAGTACCTGGAGTTACTAATCAGTTCCTAAACAGTCTCTTTCAAGGGTATTAAGCTCCTGGCCCAGTTGCAAGCAAAGTGTAAGAATGGAATGACCTGGAAATTTAAAACCTTTTTCCAGGCTTAAACTCTATGAATATGGATAGAAACAGCAAGCAAAAATATTCAAAGAAATTATTGTTGTTGGTGTGAAAGCTCAGAATTAGATGTGTGTGTGAGAGAGAGAGAGAAGAAATGAACAAAACTTATGACTTTATTAAAATGTACAATTTTTATTAATTTATATGTTTATGCATAATACCATTTCTATCTTTGTTTAAGAGGCAAAAAATATATATCGGCATGAAAACAGGTATTTATTTACACATTTGTTTACACACTGTGTAAACATCAGGGCGTCATGATTAGTCATTTAGCCATTATAGTCCAGAGTTTAACATTTGGCACCAGGATGTTTTCATTCCAATTCTGAAAAGTGCTTGAAAAATAACAAAATAAAAATATTTTTTGTACAAGCATGTATTTTATTAGTGTAATTTATTGCAAAATTGCATATTAAAATGCCCAAACAGGCTATTACACTTTCAGAAATAAAAGGATAAAATATGCGATTAATTTGCGATTAATCTCGAGTTAACTATCGACATTATGCGATTAATCGCGATTAAAATTTTTAATCGTTTGACAGCACTAGTTTTTAATGATATTTTCTTAGCTACAGATTCTGGTGACTGTGTGATTCTTGTACTTCTGGACTTAACTGCTGCTTTTGATACAGTAGACCACAAAATTTTACTTTCTCGTCTGGCACAGTGGGTTGGCATCAGGGATACGCCAATGGATTGGTTTAAATCATATTTAGAAAACCGAACTTTCTGTGTCTCTCTTAGCGATTATAAGTCTTCCTCTGCTACCCTATTGTGTGGGGTGCCACAGGGCTCAGTATAGACCAGTTCATTGTTATTGTTTTGATGCGGGTTTTTCGCGCATGCGCGCCGGACTGGTAGGCAAAAGGCGAACACAATGGAGGACGCAAACAGAGAAACTGACGAGTTCTCCACGTATTTTTCTTCTTAAGATAACGTATCACAAAATCGTTTTAAGAGTAAGTTGATGGTTGATGGTATCAGATTGCCAGATCCACACAGCAAAAGCCTGAAGGGACGGAGCGAGTCTGTGAAATGCTGGCCAAGTGTTCCGTATACAGCTGCCTTATAAACACGCAGGCCAGTACAGACGAGAGAGCATGAAAGCATGAAACCACTGGACGGCTACAATTATTTTCGGGAAATAGACAGCAGCCCCCGCGACCCCATGAGGGATTAAGCGGATCAGAAAATGGATGGATGGATGTTCAGACATGTTTGTGTAACATACGAAGCGGAGTCGGACACACAGCGCCTCAGCAGAGAGGAAGACCCGCCCGGTAGGTTAAAAAACATTATTCACTACGGATTATTTTGGTGTTTTTGTCTTATTAAAATGGGTGGGGGTGTCGGCGACGTTGCAGCGTAAACAGGGGCGTAATGCAGCCGCTGTCTGGAGCACATTATTGTACACTGATTGCACGAAGAAAACTAGAATGATGCGGCGTGCTGCTGCTGCAGCGCATCGACTCCGCTTCTCCCGGCCCCGTCTTATCTTTCTGAGTTGCTGCACCTTCATGCACCCTCCCGTTCACTCAGGTCAGCCGATCAGCTGCTTCTTGAGGTGCCAAAAACTAAACGGAAGCTTAGGGGTGATTGTGCTTTCTCTGTGGCAGCTCCAAAAATGTGGAACGACCTTCCATTGCAAATTAAATTGTCTACTTCTTCTTTGTCTGATTTTAAATCGCTCTTAAAAACTCATCTCTTTACATTGACTTTCTAAACTGTGTGAGATGTTGATTTTAGTCTGTGATACATTATTTTAAATTTGTTTTATTTTTATCCTATTATAGATTTTATAGTTCTGATTTTAATTTTGTCTTTTATGCTTGTATTGTTTTTTGAGTCTGTGTAATGGTGTTATGTTGTTTCACTGTACAGCACTTTGGTCCTTCGAGAAATTTTAAAGTGCTTTATAAAGTAAAGTGTTTTATAAAGTAAATCATTATCTCTCACTAAAGGAAGGCTAGAACGAAAAGCAGTTTCAAAGTCGTTTTCAAATCTTATTTTATCATAATTCTGATGCCAAAAACAGAATTGCTAAAACTGGTACTAAAAAAAAGGCTAAATTTTACCAAAATTGAAGATCAAAAATTTGCCACAAAATCAAAATTGCCGCATCTATAGCTTTAGGTAAATTAAAAAAAAAAAACAGGCGTTGAGATTAAAAATCATGTAAAGGGAAAGAAGAAAGCAAAGTCATGTAAAATAAAGCTGGGCTTTGACTATAAAGCAGTAAGCAGCATTGTGGTACTAAGTGCTAAACCTGAAGTCAGCTTACAGTTTTTATAGATTGCTTTGACGCAGCAGTCAACTCAAAACCCACATTTTTCAAAACAGTTAACGCAGAGGCCTAAACAGTGGCAACAATGGTCAAAATTACACATTTTGTTTGCAAAAGGCTCCAACTCTGCCAAAACATTTAAAATATGAACCAAAAGCTAATTTTGCCCTCAAACAACACAACCTGCTCACAAATGTTGGAGCCCTTCTAATCATTCATTACACAAGGGGCAACAAAATACAAAATACCTCATTCAATGTGAATCAGTGCAGCATTGCTGGTCATTGTAGCCAAAGACTGTACGCAGCTTACATGTCAGTGTCATTTGGAGTCAAATATGCCTTCTTGCAAAAAACGGATCCAGAATCAGATATGCTGTGATCCAAATTTTATTGATTATTCATTCTTTTTTTTTTTTTTACAGTTTTTATTGATTGCTTTGACCTGTTTGAAGAAACTGGCAACCTCTCAGTTTTCATCATCACCACCTCAGCAGAGCAAAAGACACCTCTTGCAAATGAGTTAACCCATTCTCATTGGTTTGACACATTTTCTCCACCCTTTTGCAAAACAGTTAACGCAGATATCATTCATGCAGTCCAAACTCCATTGCTTTAGCTGTGGTAGCAAAACAGAAACCATTTATTCCAAGCTCTTAGAAACTTCTTGATCAGTATGAAATCACTGAAGCACCTGATTGACACTTCTTTCCACAATTTTTCAATTTGCAATCAGTTTGAAGGCTTTACGGAAAAGGTGCCATGTTGTGTGTTGTTCTTTGCAAGCATGGATGGTCTAAGGCAGATGAGAGTCAGAGCATGAGGGAGATGGCTCAGGGGAAGAGGAATCCGTGTGCGAGGTGGTGGTGTAGCTGGAAGGGCTCAAGTTACCTTTGAAATTCAGGCAACTATGATTCATGTGGTAAATCATGGCCTTTCACTTAGAGGGGCGGGACAAAGAGTCCAACCTGTTCTCAATAGAAACACGGTTGCATCCAATGTAAGAGTTTTTCGACGGGAGAGCAGGTATTGCTGCTATACAGTATTTACATCTCTATCTATTCCTATAAAGGAATTCTTCAGTGCATGGAGATGGAAGGTATATGATCACTGCCCCTATGAGCAGATGCCCTTGCTCAATGCAATGACTGCTGCTGCCCATGATATAGATGCAGAGGCATGTCAAGGATGGATCAGGCATTGCAAGAAGATTTTCCCTAGGTGCATTGCAAGGGAAAAATTGTGTGTCATGAAGCTGAGGCCATGTGGCCTATTCATCAACAGAGAAGAGACTAGAAGAGACAGACAGCTCTAGTATCTTCTGTTGGAATATTTCATTTGTAGCCACAATCTGAAAAGAAAGAATGAATAATCAATAAAATTTGGATGACAGCATATCTGATTCTGGATCTATTTTTTGCAAGAAGGCAAATTTGACAACAAATGACACTGACATGTAAGCTGCGTACAGTCTTTGGCTTCAATGACCAGCAATGCTGCACTGATTCACATTGAGTGTGGTATTTTAATAATAATAATTGAACTTGATTGATCTCACAATGGAGAAATTCACTCTGCATCTTAACCCATCCCCTCGGGGAGCAGTGGGCTGTCACTGTGCCATGCCTGGGGAGCAATCAGGGGTTAAGGGTCTTGCTCAGGGACCCAGAATGGCAGCTTGTGGGAGTTGAACTCAGAAGATCTGGGACCCAAGCTCTATGCTCTAACCACTAGGCCACCACTCCCCCTGTTTTGTTGCCCCTTGTGTAATGAATGATTGGAAGGGCTCAAACATTTGTGTGCAGGTTGTGTTGTTTGAGGGCACAATTTGCTTTTGGTTCACATTTTAAATGTTTTGGCAGAGTTGGAGCCTTTTTGCAAACAAAATGTGTAATTTTGACCATTGTTGCCACTGTTTAGGCCTCTGCGTTACAGTTTTTATAGATTGCTTTGACCTGTTTGAAGAAGCTCGCAACCTCTCAGTTTTCAGCATCATCATCTCTGCAGAGCAAAAGACACTTCTTGCAAATGAGTTAACCCATTTTCATTGGTTTGACTCATTTTCCCCACCCTTTTGCAAAACAGTTAACGCACATGTCATTCAAGCAGTCCAAACTCCATTGCTTTAGCTGTGGTAGCAAAACAGAAACCATATTTCCCAAGCTCTTAGAAACTTCTTGCTCAGAATGAAATCACTGAAGCACCTGATTGACACTTCTTTACACAATTTTTCAATTTGCAGTCAGTTTGCAGGCTTTATGGAAAAGGTGCCATGTTGTGTGTTGTTCTTTGCAAGCATGGATGGTCAACGTAAGGCAGATGAGAGTCAGAGTAAGAGGTAGATGGGTCAGGGGAAGAAGATTATGAGGAAGAGGAATCCATGTGCGAAGTGGCGGTGTAGCTGGAAGGGCTGAAGTTACAGATGAAATTTAGGTAACTACGATTGATCGTGTGGTAAATCATGGGTTTCACTTAGAGGTGCTGGACAAAGAGTCCAACCTGTTCTCAATAGAAACAAGGTTGGATCCATGGTAAGAGTTTTTCGATGGGAGAGCAGGTGTTGCTGCTATACAGTATATACATCTCTTTATCTATTCCTATAGTGGAATTCTTCAGTGCATGGAGATGGAAGGTATATGATCACTGCCCCTATGAGCAGATGCCCTTGCTCAATGCAATGACTGCTGCTGCCCATGATATAGATGCAGAGGCATGTCAAGGATGGATCAGGCATGGAAGAAGATTTTTCCCTAGGTGCAAGGGAAAATATTGAATGTGATGTAGATGAGGCCATGTGGCCTATTCGTCAGGACAAAATGGACTAGAAGGAACAAACAAAATAGTATTTTCTGTTGGAATCTTTCATTTTTTGGAATATTTCATTTG
The DNA here is from genome assembly GCA_037039145.1 of Fundulus diaphanus. Lineage (NCBI taxonomy): Eukaryota > Metazoa > Chordata > Actinopteri > Cyprinodontiformes > Fundulidae > Fundulus > Fundulus diaphanus. The sequence goes on from CM073132.1 coordinate 10,987,525, forward strand.
TTTATCTAGAAAAAAAGAATGAAGAATCAATAAAATTTGCATCACAACATATTTGCTTCTGGATCCATTTTTTGCAACGAGGCAAATTTGACTACAAATGACACTGCCATGTAAGCTGCGTACAGTCTTTGGCTACAATGACCAGCAATGCTGCATTGATTCACATTGAGGGCGGTGTTTTGTATTTTGTTGCCCCTTGTGTAACAAATGATTGGAAGGGCTCAAACATTTGTGTGCAAGTTGTGTTGTTTGAGGGCAAAATGTGCTTTTGGATCATATGTTAAATGTTTTGGCAGAGTTGGAGCCTTTTGCAAAAAAAATGTTTAATTTTGACCATTGGTGCCACTGTTTAGACCTCTGCGTTAACTGTTTTGAAAAATGTGGGTTTTGAGTTGACTGCTGTGTCAAAGAATTCTATAAAAACTGTAATTGTGGCTACAAATGAAATATTCCAACAGAAGATACTAGAGCTGTCTGTCTCTTGTAGTCTGTTCTCTGTTGATGAATAGACCACATGGCCCCATTTTCATCACACTCAATATTTTCCCTTGCGATGCACCTAGGGAAAAATCTTCTTGCATGCCTGATCCATCCTTGACATGCCTCTGCATCTATATCATGGGCAGCAGCAGTCATTGCATTGAGCAAGGGCATCTGCTCATAGGGGCAGTGATCATATACCTTCCATCTCCATGCACTGAAGAATTCCTCTAATGCAGAGGTCACGGATTAGCGGACCAGGGTCCGGATCCGGACCCACCTGCTGGCTAATCCGGACCCAACCTGATTTAAAACATTTATATATTACTGCATGTTGTCCAACGACAGTGTCTAACTCAGGGGTTAAAGTTCTCCGTCGCTGCAACGGATTTCCGTCATTTGGAAATTGAGCGCAAAAAGTCCCGTCTAGACTTTTTATTCAAGGTTTTGCACTGAAGCTGCTCTCAACCAATCAAACCTGGCAGAGCCGGGACATTAGCCAATCAGAAAGAGAGCAGGGCGGGTCTTTGCAAAGCGGACATTGCCAGTCGTAGGTTTATCTGTGTTCATCATTTTAACTTTTGGAAGAACATCTCAAGCTGACCACAGATGGCATGAATGAAAGTAGCGGTGGTCAAAGGTTTTCTTTGGATTTATGCAAACCAGCAGGTCAGAAAGTTCAGCAGAGAGAACAGCTGACAACAACTTCCCTCGGTAAGCGTCAATCTGCTCCTGCAGTTAATTAATGAGTTATTTCCACCTGTGGCCAAGTCGTCTGTCAGAGTTTATTCCCTCGCTGATAAACGCGGCGACCAACCAGGGATCTCCTCGTGATTCGCTGTTATGTTTTATTTAAAACACAAAGAAGAGTAACGTGCTAGCTCAGGCTAATTTTGCATGACCCTTGAAGTCGGCATTTGACTGGGTTCGATTGGGAAAAAGTAAAAAAAAAAAAAAAAACTGCGCTGTTCTGAAACAAAGATGCAGCAGTGTTCACCTGATGAGCAGCTGCGCTCCAGGACACTAAATAGAATGACAAGGATTTTGATGCTTACAGATTGTTAAGAAAACTACATCAAAAAGATAAAACAAATAAACTGCAGCTACAACATGGACTGGAGAACGGGTTCTAACTGGGTGAGGCCAGAGAAAGGCGATTCTCAGAGAGTTTTTTTATGAAGTTAAAGTGGAGCGCGGACACAGGGTTCATCCTGGACAGGTCTCCAGTCACTGGGCTAAAATATAACAATTTTATTAAACTACCTTTTTTTATAAACTGTAATGATTAATTGGTGAACAATAACAGGCAAAGCAGAGACTGATTATTGTCATGTGCAATCTGTATCAAATTAAAATGTATTATGTCATGATAGTGTTGGTGATGTTTCCTGCATTGTCCAAGGCTGTGGTTGGCCTTGTATGATCATAATATTGGTTTATATTGAATGTGACAGGGAGCACCTTGATATTTGTTGCCAATCAAACTCGGGTTTAAAATCCTTGCAGGGCAGCCTAAAGCTCACTTCTCTCATTAAACCATAAAAATGAAATTAAAAAAAGTTCAGGTGTTTTATAAAAGATGTGAAAGTCAGGAAATTGTCTATATACCAAACTGTGAAAGATTGTGGTTCTCTATTTCAAAAAGCACTTTGGATTTTAAAATAGAAAAACGTTCTATTTTTATGTTATTTTTTTGTGGATGCATAAACATTTTATTTCAGTGTTAAATACTGTTTGAAGTAACGGATTGTAATTACAAATGTGTCCGGACCTTTACTGGTTGTTGATTTTCTTTATTCGGACTCCGCTGATTTTTAATTAGTGACCCCTGGTCTATAGGAATAGATATATCTGTATATACTGTATAGCAGCAATACCTGCTCTCCCATTGAAAAACTCTTACAATGGATGCAACCGTGTTTCTATTGAGAACAGGTTGGACTCTTTGTCCCGCCCCTTCTAAGTGAAAGGCCATGATTTACCACATGATCAATCATAGTTGCCTGAATTTCATCTGTAACTTGAGCCCTTCCAGCTACATCGCCACGGATTCCTCTTCCTCATAATCTTCTTCCCCTGACCCATCTCCCTCTTACTCTGACTCTCATCTGCCTTAAACCATCCATGCTTGCAAAGAACAACACACAACATGGCACCTTTTCCATAAAGCCTGCAAACTGATTGCAAAATTAAAAATTGTGGAAAGAAGTGTCAATCAGGTGCTTCAGTGATTTCATACTGATCAAGAAGTTTCTAAGAGCTTGGAATAAATGGTTTCTGTTTTGCTACCACAGCTAAAGCAATGGAGTTTGGACTGCATGAATGATATCTGCGTTAACTGTTTTGCAAAAGGGTGGGGAAAATGTGTCAAACCAATGAGAATGGGTTAACTCATTTGCAAGAGGTGTCTTTTGCTCTGCTGAGGTGGTGATGATGAAAACTGAGAGGTTGCCAGTTTCTTCAAACAGGTCAAAGCAATCAATAAAAACTGTAATTAGGAACATATCTTGCTTCTCAGAACAGCCCCCAGAAAACAAAGAAAATAGAACATGAACAAGGAGCATAAGACCCGAGCAACAACACGAACATTACAATCATGGCTTATTGTACATTATATTTGATTGTGTTTTTTAACTGTCTGTTTTTATTGTTCTTTCCTTGTTTTATGTTTTAAATTTTACATGAGCAGCACTTTAAAGTGCTTAAGAAATAAAGTAAGTATATCTAATTGAATTTCTGCTGCAGAAAGTGACATTTTTTTTCTCCTCTCTCTTATACTGGAAAGAGCTTTGAAAAAGAGTAGTAGGCAGTAGCTATAATTCATGGTTGTGTATCATTTTAGTTGTACTGTATCTGTGTGACACCCAGGAAGAAACGGTTTAGCCGTAGCTGAAGCAGATCCTGGGTTTACTTCTGCTTTTGCTTCTGCTCAGTGTCAGCTAGGACAGATTCCAGGGACAACCAATCTGAACATGCTAACAAGCCGGGAAAAATGGACAGAGGCTGAACTGTGAATGAACTCTCACCAGGTGTGTGCAGGAGGTTCTGTTTTATTGTGCTCAGGATGCTAGTGAAGAGTGTTGTGAACGTTATCCTACTATGATTTCTATCTCTGCTTGTGTCCTGGGTCAGCATGACCAAGGTCTGTCACACCTGTGTTTAAACCACTGTGTGTTCACTTATGTGTCAGTCAGCAGAATCACTAATGCTGCCCTGCTTTGTCCTTATTATCCACAATTCTACATATCCTATGAAAGTCAGAGTGAAACTGCCAACCGTCCTGATAAATTAAGCCAAGGGCAATGTAAGTGATGCGAAACCTATCGAATATGAAGTTATGCTGAAACTAAAGAAGAGAGTAAAAACCCAATAACTAGAAGTGTGAAGAATTTCTATTTGTCTCGCTAATTTTCTAAAAGCTGAAATTATACCATACGTAAGATACACTTTTGTTACATTAGAAACATTCACTGGTGATCCTAAATTTTCTTTTACCTAATATTACATTTGATGCCTGATATTTTTACAAGATAAACATGTAAAAGTTAGTCAGGGAGTACCACAAGGTTCAGTGCTTAGGCCAATTTTTACAGCTGTCTCAGCCGTCCAGACTAAATTGGGTTCACATATTGAACCCACGTGTGAACGAAATTGGGTTCACGACATTGGGTGACATAGCGTGTCACCCAATTATTAGGCAGCAAATGAAAAAGGAACATTATTATGGTGATGGTCCTCAATGAAGCCAGGCAAACTGAATTCATAAACTATAGGCATGTCTTTAGTGATAAAGGCCAGGACCCGTGTTCACAAAGAATCACTGAGTCCTCTCAGAGAGCTCCTATCTTAGCCTAAAAATTCCTGCCTGGGAGTCTTATCATCAAAATGATTCAGATCGCTGCTGAGATCGACTCTGAGGAAGGAGACAACAGAAATGTTTATCTCAGTGAGGAGGTGAGGTCGACCCTGTTGCTGGGTGTAACGCTGTCTTTAAGAGCTGTGATTGGTTAATAGTACAAGAAAAGAAAACACACACACACACAAATGTGCTCCTAGAGATAAATGGAGAATTAACCAATTAGACTGGATTAGGAAATGTGACATGATGATGAAATTTAGGCAAAATTAAGTAATTGTCACACAGCATCAAAATGTTTGAATGCAACTTAATTACATCCTCATCATAATTTTAATTTGCTTGTGATGTTCACTCCCCATACTGGTCATTTTACTTCTTCGTCTGTTTGATATTAATGTGCTCTCTACTGTCAGCATTTTACTGTGATTGCCTGCTGGTACAAAGCTGTTGGATTTGGCAAAACAACTGACATGAAATGAAATGTAGGACTAAGAGCAGCACCTCTGTCCGCATAGCTGTGAGAGGAGAATAGAGGAGTGTGGAAAGGTCAATTGGTCCCTGGATCACAGTGCAAATAGGCCGACTTTTAAGCATTGATCAATGCAACTTTTTCTCCGCTTTTATGCAGCAGCCTGGAAAGTGAGAAGCAATCCGTGCAGCAATCAAAAGCCAGAGAGGAGATGGCATCACACAAACAAACTTCATATGACTAGGCTACTAACAACATCATGTACTGCACAGAAAAAACTTTCTCACCTCTTTTTTCTTGTGTTAGGGTATTTATGTATATATTTTTCTGCAACTTATTCCATTTATTCTAAAACGTTTTATTGAGAGCATTTCTGTAAAATAATATAAACATTCCTCTGCATTATATTCTTTGTACATTTCTCCAATTTGTATTCATGATTAATCAATATTTTTCCTATTATTTATCCCAATAAAATTACATTAGTAGAGCCACTGAAATTAATGAATTTCCTTCTCTGGAGAAGATAAAGTTTATAATACACTAACTGGACAACAAAAAGTTGCCACCTGGATTTAACTAAGCAAATAGCTACAAGCCTCCCATTGAATAATTACTGCATGATTCAGATGGCAACAAGTTATTTAACCCCAACTGGTGCAATGAGTTGCTTCTCATTTCTTAAACAACCATGTCAAAGGACACATCCCATGGTCGTGGAAAAGATTTCGATCTTTATCACTGGCATGCATCAAGCAGGAACCAAAATTGGGTTAAGAACTGTCTAATGTATTATTGAAAACTGGAAGAATAGTGGGTACCCATTGTCTTCGAGGAAAAAAATGAAGCCGGAAAAAAATCCTGAATGATCGTGATCGGCGATCACCCAAATGTTTGGTGAAATCAAATTGAAGAAAAACAACAGCAACTCTTGTGAAAGAGTGGTTCAGGGAGCATGAGACATAATTTTCACACATGGATTGGCCACCAAAGAGTCCAGACTTTAACACCATTGAGAATCTTTGGGATGTGCTGTAGAAGGCTTTGCACAGCAGGCGGACTCTACCATCATCAATGCAAGATCTTGGTGAAAAATTAATGCAACACTGGGTGGAAATATTTATATAGCACCAGTTCACAATGCATGTCATCTCAAGGCACTTTACAAAGTAAAATTCAATCAAAACATACAGACAGATTGGTCAAAACATTTCCAATTTAAGGAAACCCAGTTGATTGCATCAAGTCTTGACAAGCAGCATTCACTCCTCTTGAAAGAGCATAGAGCCACAGGGAGAGTCGTCTGCATTGTTGATGGCTTTGCAGCAATCCCTCATACTGAGCATGCATGAAGTGAAGGTGGAGAGAAAAACTCTCCTTTAACAGGGAGGAGAACCTCCAGTAAAACCAGGCTCAGTGTGAACGGTCATCTGCCTCGACCGACTGGAGGTTAGAGAAGACAGAGCAGAGACAAAAAAAAAGCACAGAAGCACACATTGATCCAGGACTCTTTCTATCTTGGTAATGCAGATGATTTGTCTTCCCTGGATGATGTCACAGCTAACAGAACACCAGACTAAGTGTACCTACTATGAAGAAAAAAAAGACAGAGAGAACAAAAAGTTCAAAGTTGAAATAACAACAAGCAATGCAAATTGGAGAACAGTAGAACTCAGCAGAGTGAGAAAAATAGGCCCTGATGTCCTCCAGTAGCCTAAGCCTATAGCAGCATAACTATAGAGATAGCTCAGGGTAACATGAGCCACTCTAACTATAAGCTTTGTCAAAAAGGAAAGTTTTAAGATTAGTCTTAAAAGTAGACAGGGTGTCTGGCTCACGGACCAAAACTGGGAGTTGGTTCCACAGGAGAGGAGCCTGATAGCTAAAGGATCTGCCTCCCATTCTACTTTTAGAGACTCTAGGAACCACCAGCAGACCTGCAGTCTGAGAGCGAAGTGCTCTGTTAGGAACATACGGGGTAATCAGAGCTCTGATATATGATGGAGCTTGATTATTAAGGGCTTTATACGTTAGAAGAAGAATTTTTAATTATATTCTTGATTTAACAGGAAGCCAATGAAGGGAAGCTAAAATTGGAGAAATATGATCCCGCTTGTTGATTTTCATCAGAACTCTTGCTGCAGCATTTGGATCAGTTGAACACTTTGAACTGCATTTTGTGGACGTCCTGATAGTAAAGAATTACAATAAATGCATGGACTAGTTATTCAGCGTCACTCCTGGACAGAATATTTCTAATGTTGGCAATAATCCAGAGGTGAAAAAATGAAACCCTGGAAACCTGTTTAATATATCATTTAAATGACATGTCTTGGTCAAAATAACAAAGATTTTTTACTTTATTACCAGAGGTCCAGATTAAATGATTGTTCAATGCCACAGCGAATGAACGTCGTAATCACAGCTAAAGGTGGCCCTACAAAATATTAAAGTGTGTGACCTTTTTGGTGGCAACTTTTTTTGCCCAGGTAGTGCAGATTCCCATACAGAGCCTCTTTCTGGTTCTGATGAAGGTTTCTCCTTGTTAAAGGAGACGTTCCTTTCTGCCGTCACCCTGTACTTACTCGGGATGAGGGATTAGATCAAAGTGAAGATCTGATGTAATCTATTGGTATTTCTTAGCCAACCTTTCACTTACTGCCACTGTGATCAACTTAATCAGTATTAGATTATAACCGAATGGAACTGAAATGTGTGCAGGTGGAGATGAATCTGGCTGTATTGGACTCAAAGGTATTAGAACAAGTTGGATTGAACTGAGGTAGTTTAGGTGGAGGGAAAGTGAAGCTTTGTGGGGTGAAGAGCCTTGGGATGACCTTTATTGTAAATTAGTGTTATAGATTACAGTGAATTAAGCTAAAAAGGAAGCACTTAAAAATAGATTGTTCCATTTTGGCCCTGATGCCAACGTTAAACACTGTGTGTGCAAACAGAGCATCAGGCAGCATCATCAGCACTTTATTAGTAGAGCATTTCCAGCACTAGATGTCACCATTGCAACAAGAATCAGCAGCATCCAGCTTTTGGGACAGCTGCAGTTTTAAATCAGTCCATTTTTTTCAAGCCAAGTAGCACCAAAGTAAACACTGAGGACTGAGTGCCCTCAAAACCAGGGTGTGAATTTGAACAATATCACAAGACCAATGAATTTAATGTCATTTAGAAATGTGAGTTCAGCCAGGAACAATGTCAAAAGTCTGGAAAGAGGCTTGATATCCTTAGTGTCTGAAATGAATACATACAAAAGTTCTGGGTTAGTCAATGGAGAGACATTAGATGTGGTTCAACAATTTAAATACCTTAGAGTTGTTTTTGATTAAATTTTAAACAGCATGTAAAGAGACTTTCACTTTTAATTAAACTCAATCTGTCAAACTTTTGAGAAATAAGGCCTTCTCTGACGACAGAATCAGCAAAGGCTTATATGCATGCTATGATATACAATCATACTGTCCAACTGTTACACTACATGGTCTCGCACTTCAGAGCCTTCAGAGCCCCTAAAGTCTCTTTTTAAGAGACTTAACAGTATCATTAATGTAACGTCGTACATAAGTTCAACCTTTTGGATTTTGTTATCAGACTTTTATGGATGCCTGCCTTGTTTTTAAAGTTTTTAAATGGATTTACTCCTCCTCCTTTAATGTATTTTATAAGGAAAAAAACAAGTAATGCAGTAAACACAAGAGCGTCGACCAGAAGAGACTGTCATGTACAGCGGTGCAGGACTAAATTTGGCCAGATGGTGGCGTCCATCAGAGGCATGCAGTCGTAGAAACACTGCCAGCTTCTATCAGGATCTGTGGCACCAACTCCAGCTTTAAAAACTATTTAAAACATTGGCTGAAAATTACCCAGAGGCTCACTCATAAGTAGATTACTTTGTCTTCTTGTTAGGGTATCCTATCTTTATTGTAACTTCATGTTTTTTGTGCTTTGTGTTATATAGGTGGCGTTTGTATTTTTCTCTCCTCTTTGTTTAGTGGGATGCTTTTTGTTCTTACCTGCCTTAGGACAAGTACAACACATAAGAATTATCAGTTGTGCTACCTCTGGCATATTTACATTGATCATTACTGCTGACATTTTGATTACTATGCATTGTCCTAATTTGAGTAAATAAATGAAATGAAACATTTATACCTGGGTTACCAAGCATAAAACTGTCAATATTAGAATTAATAATTTGCTTGTGATTCATTCTTTTGTGCACATTTTTATTTATATATAAGATGAATTTGAAAATGCTATAAAATAACTTATACATAAGAAACTTTAAAGATCAAATGATTGTCAAAAAAGTTCTGAAGGCTTTAATTGCTGCCCCCATCAGACAGTTAAATACAGGACTGTCTCAGAAAATTAGAATATCGTGAAAAAGTATACTAGTAGGCTATTCAACTAATCACTTGAATCGTCTAATTAACTCGAAACACCTGCAAGGGTTTCCTGAGCCTTGAAAAACACTCAGCTTGGTTCAGTAAACTAAATCACAAGTATGGGGAAGACTGCTGATCTGACTGCTGTCCAGAAGACCATCATTGACACCCTCCATCAGGAGGGTAAGACACAAAAAGAAATTTCTCAAAGAGCAGGCTGTTCACAGAGTGCAGTTTCAAAGCACATTCACAAAAAGTGTGTTGGAAGGGGGAAATGTGGCAGGAAACGCTGCACAACCAAGATCTGACACCTGCCCACAGTGCCAAAACCACCAGTAACTGGTGTACTGACCATGGCATTACTGTCCTTGATTGGCCTGCCAATTCCCCTGACCTGAACCCCATGGAGAATTTGTGGGGTATTGTGAAGAAGAAGCTGAAAGACACCAGACCCAACAATGCAAATGAGCTAAAGGCCGCTATTGAAGCATCCTGGGCATCCATAACACCTCAGCAATGCCACAGGCTGATTGCCTCCATGCCACGCTGCATTGATGCAGTAATCTGTGCAAAAGGATTCCCAACCAAGTACTGAGTGCATTAATGGACATTTTCAAATGTTTGATTTTGTTTTGCTGTTATAATTTTTTTTTTTACTTGGTCTGAGGAAATATTCTAATATTTTGAGATAGAATTTTTGAGTTTTCTTCAGCTGTACGCCATAATCAGCGATATTAAAAAATTAAAAGGCTTGCGATATTTCAGTTGATTTGTAATGAATTCAGAATGTATGACATTTCATGTTTTTTAATTGCATTACAGAAAATAAAGAACTTTATCACAATATTCTAATTTTCTGAGACAGTCCTGTATATGTCAACTTTACATATGGTGGAAAACAATCAAATAAAGGTTATTCTATCCCCAATTATGTCCTAAATGTGTCTTTGGAGGAAGACCTGGGTGATATAAGTGTTTAATGTGCTGCTTCATAGACTGCTCTCTTCCTTCCTCTCCTGTGGGCTGTGTTTAGCAGAGGGGGCCCTGAATTTCCTTCCCAGAGAGCTCCAGCTGGGTGGAGCTCCTGACAGGCAGTGGTTTCCTGCTACAAGCTGAGGCCAGTTTAAACCATGAGGAGCTATTCTTGTAGCGCTGCTCCATAATAAATAAGCATGTCTCCAGATTGGGTTCTGCTTTGCTGTTTTTCAGATTCCTTTTTATTTCCTTTGTAATATATTTTTTTTATCAGAGTCATCTTGTGTGAATCATCTGTAAAATTGTTTCCACTGATGGGTCAGAACAGGGTTCGTGCCGGGTCAATATTAGTGTTTACAACAGTGAAACATGCTAAATTACGTTGCTGCCCAGATACATTTCTTCAAATTGGAGGGAGGTTTGTCGAGTTTAAAAATTACAAATATGAGAAACATTTTTATATTTTGTTGTTGAGATTAAATATGGTTAGTTGACTATTCTGTTATATATTTGATAAATAAATAAGCCAATTCTTTGTAGGAAAAAACTGCCCTTGATGCACCAACTCTGCTGGGTCTTTTTTTAACCCAGTGAGTACGATCTAAATATTTAAAATTGCTATCTTTGTCAAGTCTGTCATCTGTCTCATACATTTGGATATTTCCTTCCTGTGTCTCCTTCCTCTTATTCTTCCAGGCCAAACAATTATTGACAGTTTAAATGAGTCGAGGCCCCACCCAGAACAAGCTGCGCATCACATTCTAATGCCAACAATAGATAAACGCATCCAGCGATCTGTGTCCAACTATTTGCCACCTAAAAGCATTTGTTTAAATGAATTGAAGCAAATGATTGGATAAAGGTTAATTTAGCGAAAGCTAAATTAGTACAGTTGCAGTTGTCTCAATGCGCTTGTATTTTTAGCGTTTCTGATCAAGCTCATCCTCTGCTGCTTTAGTACCAACTTTAGATGAGATCGGCTTGTTTTTTCGTTACTATTAACTATGTGTACGTCTGTCCGTGTCTTCGCCTCTGTCACGGCCAAATTTCCCCAATGTGGGACAATAAAGGAATTTCTTATCTTAGGATTTACACTTTCAGTTTATTGATATCTGTATAGCTGTATATTTTTAGTTGGTAGAGTTTGAGATTCAAAGTATCTACAGGTATGATGCTGCAGTGGTGTTATGTTTGGGAGATGCTGAGAGCTGCCATCAAAGCTAACAAGGCAGCCAAGGAACTGGATCCCATGTCAGTAGCTCATTTAAGGCTCATACGTCAACCCTGACTTCCACTTTATGTTAGAAGAAAATAGATCTTACCACAAGCAATTTAAGTCATGAACACAATTAGAGTAAAAAAATAGTCATATAGCATAGTAACAGATTGTTTTGTGAATGCTGATTTATTTTTGACATGCATTCAAATCATATGGTTTCATGCTTTATTAGTGTGGGGTTTGTTTGTTTGTTGGGGTGGGTGGGTGTCAGTTTGGATTTATTTTATGTTGGTCAATTTGTTTTGTATTACTTGAGTCGATCCCGGCTGTAGTTTTAGGTTCATTTAAATTTTATATCATGACCACGTTGCGGTCATGTTACACTGTCTTGTGTATGTCTAAGTGACAACAAAGTATATCTATCAACCTGTTAGAAGCTGCAGAACACATGAGACTGGAAGTGAGGTTGGACGCCTTCTGGCACAGCGGTAACCGTACAGACAGCTGCAGCGGAACCAAAGCCTGTGTTAGAATGGCTCAGTGAAAGTCCAGACCTAAGTCCTAAGCGAAATCTGTTGGAAGACTTATCCATTAACGTGTTTATGAACACATGTTCTCTGTCCCATCTGAGTGACCTTGAACTATTTTGCAAAGAATAATAAGCACCAGCTTCAGAAGTGCAAAGCTTGTAGAGACATACCCCTAATGACCTGTGGCTAGAATTATAGCGAGAGGCGCTTCTACAAAGTTTGGACTCAGAGTGGCTGATTACAAATTCATGCCACATCATTGATTTCGCATGATACATCCAAAACAATGAATCTTTTTCTTCCCCTTTACAATTATGCACTACTTTGTGTTGGGCGTTCGAATTTGTAATGCAACAAAATTTGGAAAGGTTAAAGCAGTATGGATTATTTTGCAAGCCACTGTTACTTCTGAGATTATTATTTATTCTACAGAAAAGAAGAAAACACAGCGATTAGCCACAAACACGTTCTTGTTGTCGTTGTTATGGAAGTGATCATTTTGCGGACAAAACAGCTCAGATACATTAAAGCAACCAAGGAATGTTGCTGGAGGTTTCATGAGGTCTGGCAGCAAACCTTTGGGTCCTCTGGGGTGTCTTTTCAGGGTCCTGTTATTCATGTGGAGGCAAGATCAACAGCCTTGGTCCTTTCTTCTTCTTAGCACATCCTGCAGTCCGACAGAGTGTGAAAATAATTAGCAGGGTGTCAGAAAAGCTCTGGATCCTAACAAAGTCAGAGATGTGGGTAAAGATTTGGGATCAACATTAAAACAGTAGCTTTAGATCAGTAGTTCAAACACCGGGAAACAAATTCTGCTCCTTATTGTCACATCTGAAGGACTTTTTATGACTTTTGTTTTCTGCTTGGCTTCCTTCTCAGATGCTTGGCCATCTGCTCCTCTTCTGTCATTGCCACAATACCCAAGAAGTCATTTAGCCAATCAGTGCATGTCTAACACTGAGCTTCACGGCTCAGAGCTGCAACTCAAACCCTGACTGCTGCTGTTCCACATAGAAGTGCTGAGTAACAACATCCACAACAGCTTGTGCTAATGAGGGGACGGGGGGCGCCTCCTGTAGACACTGAGGTTGACAGAGGTACGGCTGACCTCTGACCTTTGCCACTCTCAAGTTTCCACAGAAGCCCATTGAAGCACAAACAGCAGACATTCGCCTAGATGCTCTTTATTTTATTTTCTATCTTTAAAAATATTCAGCTCCTCATGTACTAGTTTGTTGTCCAACTTGTCTTATATCTTGACCTGATGCTACTATTACACTTTATCGTGCTTTCCTCTGTAATGTGTTGTCCTCGTCATGTACTGCACTTTGAATCGTCTTGTTACTGAAAAGAGCTTTATGAATAAACTTACCTTTCCTCACTAAGGAGTCCGACAAACACCACAACAGAGAGAAACAGTGCAAATGATCCTTAGAAGCTTCTCTCCGATTTATTCAAAGGAATTACTCTACTTAGTTTAAGTGCCATTTTACTGTATAATAGTAAAGCAATTGCAAGACATTAACATTATGTTAAAAAAAAAAACAATATACTTGGTTAAATTGACCATTGTCGATACACACTGTTGTGTGAAAAAGGATGTGTCAGGACATCAAACAAATTTAAATATTAAATCAAAGATGACACAAGTAAACACAAGTTGACCTACATGGCCCTGTGTGAAAAGTGATTACACAAAACATAACTAAACTGTGGTTTATCACACCTGAGTTCACCTTCTCTAGGCAACCCAGGCCTGATTAGTGACGTTCTCAACCTGTTCTCAATCAAAAATTCATTTAAATAGGACATTCCCGACGTTCTTTTGATGTTCTGATATACGCCGAAATATCCTCTAAAGCTAGACATCATGCTGAGAGCCAAAAAAATGCAAAAACAAATGAGAACGAAGGAGAAGAAAATTGAGATCTACCTGTCTGGGAAGGATTACAAAGCAATTTCTAAAGGTTTGGGACTCCAGCGAACCACAGTGAGAGCCGTTATCTGCAAAAGGTGAAAACATGGAGGAGTGGTGAACCTTCTAAGGAGTGGCCAGCCGAGCAAAATCACCCCAAGAGTGCAGCGAAGACTCGTCCAAGAGGTCACAAAAGACCCATAACAACATCCAAAGATCTGCAGGCCTCACTGTCTAAGTTAAGGTCAGAGTTCATGTCTCCACCATCAGAAAGAGACTGGACTAAAATGGCCTGCATTTTAGAGGTCCAAGACCAAAACCACTGCTGAGCAAAAAGAACATTAAGGCCCATGTCAATTTTTTCCAGAACACATCTTGATGATTCCCCAGACTTTTAGGAAAATATTTAGTGAACTGATGAGACAAAAGTTGAACTTTTCACAAGGTGTGTGTCCTGTTACATATGCTGTAAAAGTAACACTGCATTTCTGAAAAAGAACATCATAGTAACAGTAAAACATGGTGGTGGTAGTGTGATGGTCCGGGCTGTTTTGCTGCTGCAGGACCTGGAAGACTTGAACCATGAATTCTGCTGTCTAACAAAAAGTCCTGAAGGAGAAAGTCCGGCCATCTGTTTGTGACCTCAAGCTGAAACCAACTTGGGCTCTACAGCAGGACAATGATCCACCTCTGATTGGCTGAAGAAAAACAATATGAAGACTTTGGAGTGGCCTAGTCAAAGTCCTAACCTGAATCCTATAGAAGTGCTGTGGCATAACCTTAAAAAGGCTGTTTGTGCATAAAAACTCTCCAATGTGGCTGAATTACAACAATTCTGCAAAGATATGCATTGCTGCCATGTGATTGTCTTTTTTCTTTCTTTCTTTTTGCTATTGTACCCATGAAGGATTATTTAGCTTACTTGGAGGAAAAAAATAGTGAATGCTTATTATTTTTTCCCCATTACAAAATAAGGTTAAAATGTCAATAAATTCAAAATGTTTAGACCAGGAGTGTCCAAAGTGCGGCCCGGGGGCCATCTGTGGCCCTCTGAATGATTTTGGGCGACCCTCAATCACAGCTCAAGAATGGCTTAAATTTGGTTTTGCCAGCTCAGATGGTTGAGGCAATACACTTTTAAAAAGTAGGGTATTTTTCACTAATACAAGGCCTTGAAAAAAATTACAAATTAAAATCTTAATTGGGAAAATGTAAGGTGCAACAACATTATCTTTTATCAGACATATTTTTTACTTTTAATTTAAGTTAATAGTAAATAAGACCACAACCTTTTTACCAAAAGCCAGACTAGGGTGCACCCATTTATTTAACTCGACAAAATAAAGCAAGAGTGAGCCAAATCCTGCTCTTGTTTCTGAATAGATACAAAAATATATATATGAAAAGATGTTCGACCCAAATTATTAAGGATATTGTTTGCTGGAATATTTAGTGTGTTTAGTTTATTATTGAGAAGGCAAAAATAAAAAGTCTTTGCCATTTTGATAAAAAAAAAAAAAAAAGGTCCCAGTTTTGTGGCCCCTGAGTACTTTCTACATGACATTATTGGCCACCATGGCAAAAAGTTTTGACACCCCTGGTTTAGACAGACTAAATATTAAGGCATGGCTGCCGCTAGTATCTTCTGTTGGTTTGGTTGAAGTGCTTTAATCTTGACATAAAAATATGCTCAATATTTTTTAATTTGTGGTTGATAAGCTTTCATCTTAAAACAGTTAAGCTCAGTTTTATTTTCTCCAAGCTTCACTCATACTCATTTGTACCTAATAAATTGGCCAGTGAGTGTGTTGGGTTTTTCTCTCTCTCCGGTTAAAGCACATGTAAAAGCTCTTACTGTCATGTTTCATGGAGTTGGTGGACCAAAGTGCAGACAGGAGCTCAGCATGGTGAGTTGAGAGATTTAAGGATCAAATAAAACAACAAACTTACAGCAGGTGAAATGGCAGGAAGCAAAAACAACTGAGACAAAGGAGCATAAGGCAGTAATCCATGGAGGGAACCAGAGGAACCAGCGAGGAGAACCAGGGAATATATATGCAAAGGCGGAGAGGGAAGTGAGATAAGTTACTGTGAGATAAGTTACTGTGTATGACCATGTATGCAGTATCTGAGAAAGTATTCTTGTTTTTCTGCAGGAGAAAATCTTTGTTTGTACATAAATGGAGAAGTTAAAAAAATACCAGAACAAACCTTACATTATTATTAGGCCAAAATAACTAATGTGTTCTCAAAAAAATACATTAAGTAGTAACAGCCTTTGCCATGACCCTCAAAATCAAGATCATTGTTTTGATCCTTGTCCAACTAGATTAGAGTCCACCTGGTAAATAGAGTTTTTGAACATAATTTGGGATGTAAACCCTCATCTAGGTAAGGTCTCACAGTTGACAGTAGTGATCAGCAGAAACCAAGTAACACAGTCGAAGGAAAGGTGTACACCTCCAAGCCTGGGTCTCCCAAACAAACTTAGTGATCAGGACAGAAGGACCTTGGCCAGATAGGTATTGGTATCCCAGAACCCAATAGGTAATAAGGAAGAGCTCCAGTGTTCCCTTGTAGAAATAGAACCACCCAGAAGATCACCGTTCCATCGTGTCTGCAGGAACACAGGCACTGCTCATCACCTGCCTAACGCCATTCCTACTGTGAAGCATGGTGGAAGCAGCATCCTGCTGTGGATGTTTTTTCCTGCATCAAGAACTGGGTGACCAGTCAGCATGGAGGGCAAAAGGACAATTACTAAAAAAGAGCTTCTCGAATAGAAGGTGCTGCAAAGTGACCTGGACCTCAGACCTCATTGCAGGCCACAATTTATCTAAGATGAGCCAAGATGGCACAAGAGGGTCTTCAGGAGCAGACTGAGAACGTCCTGACGGGCCTAGCCAAGCCCTGGACTCAGATCCAATCAAACATCCCTGCTAACACTGGTCTAGTGGCTCTGCCCTTCCAACCTGTCTGAGTTTAGGTGGATCTGTAGAAAATAAGGAGAATATTTGCCAAACATGTGAGCCACACTTGTAGAAATAGCTGACCAGAAAACTGTCCAAAGATCCTCAGAGAAGTATTGAGTACAAACACATGTGATATATTATTTATTCCAAAAAAATGTCTTTTAATTCCTCTTTGTTTAGTGTATTTTGTGTGGAATATTGAGGGAAGAAAATAGTTTAATCCATTTTTGGAACAAAACTGTTAACAACAACAATGCGGAAACAAATGAAGCGGTATGAATACTTTCCGTGTGCCACATCAGGCAGCTGTCGATTAGTTTTAGCACCATTATCCACTTATCTTTCTCTCCTAAATACTTTCGATTCTGCAGGTGATTTGGATTGTTTCTGGTTTTATTCTGAAGTTTTCTGGCGGAAGTGAGCTTGTTAATGGGTCGGAAAGTTTTCTCCAGGAGAAGCGCGCTCACTCCTTCCGCGCTCCCCGCCAGCATCCTCCTCTGCCCGGGACACTTTCAAAGTTAGACCCGCTGCAACAAGTCATCCGCTGCGCTGGATTTAACCAGGACAGCGCGCCGTTTCTTCTCTGTTATTGTTAATGTTATCATTATCCGCGCGTTGTAATCTTGTTGGGATTATTCGGTCCGATGGAGGAGGGATGGAACGGTCCCGTTAGAAGCTGAAGTCCAGCGTGTCGGCGGCGGCTCCTGAGTTAGTCCCACCCCGCTGAGAGAGCGCCTCTCCCCGCCTTAGCCAACATGGGCTGCGGCTTGAGGAAGCTGGAGGACCCGGAGGACAGCAGTCCCGGCAAAATCTACTCCACCCTGAAGAGACCGCAGGTGGAGACCAAGACAGACACCGGCTATGATTACGTGCTGCTGGACTTCAGTTTGGAAGGTAGATCTGAACTCTTTGATTTTAGGCCACTCAATGTTGTTGTTGTCCTTTTGCAAGCAAATGTTTCTCTTCCTTTGGCCAAATGTTTCATTTTATAGTCCCGTAACAGTTATGGACAGATCATGGGGATTAATAGAAACAAAACACATGTAACCTAATTAGCTCCTGTTATCATAAAATATTTTTTTTCTTTCATATCTTGGACTAATGAATGGAGGCTGGTGTCTGAGTCCATATGACTGTCCAAATAATCAGTCAGTAATGCATGTTGATGCTTTAGACATCTGATCTACAGTCATATAAAATAAGTTTTTATTTTTTTTTGTTTTTTGGCATTGAACAACATATCGTAATCAAATATATAAAGTAACTTGTGGAATAAGCAGTAGGATGAAAGTTGTTTGTTGCAGATGTAGCCTTATTTTAATACATTTTTAGTTTATAATACTACTTGTTTTTTATATTCATCTATACCGACTTTTGTTAAAAAAAATAAAGGGTTTAGGACAAGCGGGGAAATTTAGATTAAGGTTAGGGTTAGGTATGCACTGGTAATGGTTCAGGGTTTAGCGTTATTGTCAGGTTTAGGGCATAGAAAGGGCTGAAAATGACTGAAAATCAATTGGTCAACACATGGTCCACTACATATAGGTGTGTGTGTGTGTGTGTGTGTGTGTGTGTGTGTGTGTGTGTGTGTGTGTGTGTGTGTGTGTGTGTGTGTGTGTGTATGTGTGTGTGAGTGTGTGTTGGCCCATTCCTTAACTGAGATGAATTATCCGCTGGCTTAATGAGCATCAGTGACATGTAAACTACATTACCTCGCCTGCTTGGGGATATAAAACACAGAATTGATCATAACATGCAGATTGACTTACTTGAATGCACTATTTATGAGAGCATTTTTATGTGGGAAGATAAATCGGTTTAAGCTACATTGTGAGGGGGCATTTGCTATCGCCACTGGAACTGAGACGTCAGAGGCTCTGCTCGCAGGCTGGCAAATGATGTGGATGTTGTGTTTCACCCAGGGTCCAACCTTTTATAAGAGGCCCGATTTTCAAAACTAGCCCCACATTTACGTATGTATGGAGAGAATGACTTTCAGAGATGTTAAACGGCTTTCTCTGAAGTAAGGGTAAGTGTTTTCCTTTAAGTTTTTGGATACAGTTAAACTTGTTAAAGAAAATTATCCAGATTCACTGAATGTTTCCCTTTTAGATATGAAAATAAGATAAGATAAGATAAGATAAGCTTTATTGATCTCACAGTGGAGAAATTCACTTGTCCCATCGGCTCAATAGTCAAAAAGTCAGAAGAAGGTGTCAAAGTAGGTAAGTAGAATCAGTTAGATACAGTTATACAGCTATATACAATATACAATTCTGTACACTCCTATGTATAAATATGTTATTGCACATATGTTATTATACAGTTTATACAGGACTATTGCACAGGCTTATTGCACAGTTTATACAGTTTATACAGGATTATTGCACAGGCTTAATGCACGGATTGTAGCACCTTGTTTAAATAGCTTATTGCGCATAAGTTAAAATGTGGGCTAGCCATTTAGTCTGTGTTGTGGTGGATAAGGGAAGGATGGATTCTATCAAGTCATCCTCAGGATAACTTCCATTCAAATCTGGAAGTAGGAACTTGGAAGGTCCCTTTGGAATTTTTCTCTAAAACAGGGGTGAAAAATAAATTTTCCAAAAAGTCCACATAAGCAGCTATTACTGTTATCGATGAGCTGATCTGCTGAATATCATGTTTTCAGGTATATATCTGATAATAAAATAAAATAACTTCTTTTCTTTGGATAACAGCCCACATTGACACTGAGCAATACCATGTGAACTACCATACCTCTAACTGTGGCTTTCTAGTTATTATTGAGTAATTCCTAAACAATTATCTTTTATGGAAACAAATTAGCCAGGTCCTGTATGTCACTGTCCAGTTTTTCCCTAAATGCACTACTTTAACATTAGCTGTACATAAATACTGATGCCCAAAGAACTATATTCTATATATCCTGTTTATTTTATTGGCATAAGCAGAAGTGTTGTTTAAGATAAATCCAAAGGGTCAGGTGGTTCAACTAAAATTATGAAAAATTAGTCACAGTTGCTACCCATTGGTTTTTTGTTTTTTTTTTTTTTTTCCTTTGTTTTTTGGGGGTTTGTGTTGTGTGTATACCATCTCATTACTCTTAGTGTGTACTCTTAGTTACCCAGGCTGGATTCTTAAAAATAAAAATGAGCCAGGGCTTTAAATGGTTCTTTGAAAGCAGGGGATCCAGGAGAGCTGCTTTCTATCAGCAAGCCATAAACCCAATCTCTCCTGCAGGAGGACTGTACAACATAACTACCGAAATCAGGAAACAGAGGACAGTTGGATTAAAATGTAAAAAAAAAAAAAAAACACAAAAATCTAAGTAAATACTTCTTTTTTAAATACAGCTGCAGAATGAATCCTTTATTGATATTTGATTTCCGGTTTCCATGTGGTCAAGTCCAGAGCATGTGAAGCGACGTGGAGGTGACTTGGATGTCCCTTTTGCCAAATCATCAAGTCTGAAGTGTTTGCGAGTCACTTTTTTTCACTAAAAAACCCAAAAATGGTATCCTTTTTTTATCTACCCAACAATAAACAAAGCATGCAATATTTTAGTCAAACAAAAAGTAGTTTGTGGAATAGCACTTTAATTTATTTTAGCTCCAAAGCATAAAAAGGTTTTATTTTTCAGTGGCAGGATTTTGGTTGCTATCTTTGAAAAGGTTTGCCATACTTTGCCAAGTTTAATGAATCAATTAAAGCAGGGTTTCTCAAACGTTTCGTGGCCAGGGACCCCTGCCACTTACATTGAGCCAAAACTCGATGTAACTGTTGCCATACTTCCTAATTTTAGCTGATTTGGCTTTTAACTTGAAGTGGACGGAGTTAAATATGTGTCCATTGAATTACTTAGCTCAACACCAACACATCTTCACCAGTGCCTCCTCAGGCCCGACAACATGCGGTTCATGGACCCCAGTTTGAGGACCGCTGAATTAAAGGTATAATGGACAATCTTATTTCGGCTTCACGTTCTGGGGGATCCCCTTATCTATTGGTTGTCCCACCTGCCAATCATTGTGATGTGCTCACGTAACCCCAATGTGCGTGGTCGTTGCTTGCTAGTGCTGCGCACTTCTAGTGTTTATGCACCCAGTGAGCTTCGGTTCATTGTAGCTCTGCTGCCCTCACCGTATACTTTGAAAATGGCTGAGAGTCACAGGAAGTGAACTGTCTTATAAGTTTATGAGAAGAAGAGGAAGGCCTCAGAAGAAACGAATAAGACCAGAGTGTATTTGGGAGATTCTTTCACTCAATCCCCCTAAAGAGTAGAAGAGCAGGTAGGATGGTTTTGCACATGTGCAGTTATTCAAAAAGGGACTTGGGCATTTTCTTACCTACATTACCTGAAAAACTGTCCACTATACTGTTTTGAATGTAGATTTCAGGGCACAGTGTTTCCCTGCCTCCACACACCTGACCTAAAACAATGGGTGACGTATCCACCTGCCCTTAATGGCTGCTGGTGGACCAGAGACACAACTAAAACATGCAGGACAGTTGATCCTGAGGACCAGGGTTAAAGACCCTGGTCTAGGGCTGGGCAATAAATCAATGTCATCGATTAATTTGAATTTGCAATTTATCAAGATTTTAATTTGAAAAAAAATCACGATTTTTTTTTTTTGCCATTGCACTCCTTGTGCTTCCAAGAAACTTTGTGTTATGTCAGTGCAAAAAGGGGGAAATTATTTTGATAATAGGTTGCAATGTTGAATGTATGTTTAAGAAAAATATATTGTGAAGTCTAGCTCGTGTAATATCACACGCAGCAAACTGTCGTGCTATTATGTACTGTTTTAAGTTATTTAATGTTTAATAAATAACTCTGTTAGGTCTGGTAGGTATTGTCCGGTGAATATCAGCTCAAACAGCTGATATCAAGACAATAGTTGAAAGGGTGATTTGAGCACTGCCGTTCTTCTAACAGCAAACTCTGCACACATATAGAATAAAGTGACAACTTCTCTTCAGGTTCAATAATTTATTAACAGAAATAAATGAATATCCAGAGAACATCACTATAGAATGCTGTTTATCTGAATTATAACTGTATTTCAGTCAACAAATCCTTTCTACCAGGCTAGTGAAACTTAACTAAAACTACGAAGCAAAACGAAGATAAAAAGAAGCTAAGGAGCTATGTCTACACAAAGAAAACCAGAGGACAAATAAAATATTTGAAAAACATCATCAGAATGATTCAGTGAATCCTGGTTCACAGCAGATCTAAGTTAAAGAACCAAAGTTCATCTTAAAGAAATTAGTATACGTGGCCCCAAAAATGTGGACTGTCTCACTGCTGTGCTTACATGAAAAGGACTGGCCCCTGGAATCTGACGGCATCATTTCTACCAAGATCTCCAGGCAGAAACTGTTTATCTGCCTCTTAAATTTAGTCTCAAGGAAATTATTTTCACTACAGCTAAAACATTACATAAATCTGCTCATGTTCCATGTTGAACAGGGCCCTGTTTGTTCTGGCGTGTGACTGAAACCTGCCTGCTTATTTGCCCCTAAAGTAGGCAGATATTTTAATGCTAGTTTTTTTTTATCATCCTCATTAGGTACAATAAATATAACATTATAGAAAGACAGAGTGAAATTAGGATCCGCATTGCTATATTAAACTACCAACTGAGCGTGAGGTTCAGCAGACCTTTCCTGGCAACAGGGACGTTCATTCAGCCTGTTAAAAAATAGGTCACCAATGAGTGTATTCTCTTTCTTCTAGTGGCCCACTCCCTCCGAGCACGCAAGGACACACACACACACACCTTCGTATGCTGCTAAATGAAACTCCGCACCCCAGATGTAAAAACCACCTGCTGGGAAATGGAGTCTAATTTGAACAGCATTGCTGGTTCGCTAAGGATAATCCCTTCATCTGGGTCTCCAACTGGCGGCTTTCACCATGACCTATTTGGAAGGAAACGGTGATTAAGTTGTGAATGGGAGCTGGGGCTGTAAACAGCAGGCTGGGGAAAACAGTGAGTCACAGAGGGAAGAGCTGCTTTCAAAGTCAGGAATCATGGAGGCTAAGCAGTGGTGTGGTCCACTTTGGATTGAGCCGTGATTTTGCATGGAGATGGACAAGTGTCCTGATTGAGCAGCCACCCATTGATCGTCGTGGAACTACTGCAGTACTGATGTTAGGAACATTTTAGACTTCATACACTGTAGTATTAAATAGCTCAGAATGTTTTTCTATCAGCATCTGCTTATCTCCATGCAATGCTGAACCTTCACGTGTAGTAAATGGATGATTGTTCACTCTTCACTATTCAAAGCCCTTTTACCCCGAAAATAACATTCACCTATTCACACACATGTTCAAAAAACTCCCAGTTCGCACAGCCAAGACCAACAAAGGGCTATAGTTTTGTTTAAGGATGCTTCAACTTGCTGCAAGGGATTGCTTTTCCTCCCCTAACCACAGCCAATCCACTTATTTGTAAATACTTCTTCACATCTGATAACTTATGAGAATAGTCTCTTATCATGCATGCAGTCTAGAACACCTGATTCTGAGATCACGTAGTTATTTTATGTAGTTCCTTCTTCATTTTTTTATCAGGTGACTTCCTCCGTCACACACGGAAATGCACTGATCCAAATAGAGCCGTTTACTTGTTGAGAAAGTGCTGTATTGAGCGATATTGTTTCCAAGAATCCAGTTTAAACAGACGTGATCATCATCATATTCGTATCAGGCAAACATTCTCGGTACATGCAAGTAATCATGTGTGGTATTACGTGAAATCAACAAATGTGTGCTGTTCTGTTGTAACGCACTATAACAGAAAAGGATGGATTTACCCCGTAGTATCCCGCACTCCCGACTCAAGCGACACAAATTCCTTCAGGGATAACTACTGGGTCATTTGAGCATTTATTGCTTTAATGCCCGCTCCATTACCCACCCTCAGAACAGACTCTGCTGACGTCTGCACGTCTAGTAGACACTCAGTGCTCCATAAATAAAGATTCCGTCGTTACTTATGAATTTTCCCCTAAAACTGTACCCTGATAGTCTTTTAAAGCAAAGGCATTCATTGTTCAAGCATGTTTCATACAAGTCCACTCTCCCTATCACCACTCTGTGTATGATCAGTTGGTATTCGAGTCAACAAGCTCAGCTCATTGACTTGTGATTCATGGTGACAAACTGCCCTAAAAAGATTGCAGTAGGACTCAAAAGGTTCAGAGCTGGACTCAGAATCGATCAATTCAATCACATCTATGGTTAAATGATCTCTCTGCTTCTCCTTGAAACTATGAAGCATTTCTGGGACACATAGATTGATCTTCATGTACTCACCATTCCACCATTCCACCCACCATGCTCGTCTCCACCCCACCCCCACCCCCCAGAGCTTCCAGGAAGCTTGGCCTCATTTCCCTTTGACTGCAAGGAGACCTGATGAGAGTCTGATGAATCTCTTTAAAGTATCTCATGGCTGTCCTGAATACTGCCTTCCCAGGAATAGTGTATATAGAATAAATTATGTGCATATTCTATCTCTGTCAGAAGGTGAATGTATCAGGACTCCAGCAGGACACGTAAAGCTATTGATCCTTGATTGCAAACTGCTGACTGTGGGCCTCAGCTCAGTAGCCACCAGGATTATTCTGCTTTTCTCCACGGTAACACATCGTTTCCCACCAGAAAATGGAGCTCTGTGAAAAAGGATTTGAGAGTGATCAATCTGTCTGGGTCTTAAAGGATTACATTTTTTCCAGCTAGGTTGTTTACCATTTAAGTGCCTACATTAGCTGTTTCCTCACACATTTGCTCTCAGTCTGAAATGCTCTTTAGTTTTCCTGATCCAGTTGCTATACTGAGTCTATTTCAGGCGTGTTCTCCATTTTAGCTTTCTGTAGTCTGATTGTGTGTGGCAGCTTTTCAACTGACATGCTTGAAAGCAGATATTTACATGCACTATATTAAAACCTTTCTCCTTTACAAGCTGACATTAAAGTCTAACATTAGAGTCTAAAGGTTGTCCAGCTTTAGCTAAGTTTGGATCACCAAAATTATTTGTATTTGGAAAACTTCAGAATAACGTGAGAATTTTTAGGGATTTTCTTTTTTCCTTTAGTACAATTCAGAAATGTTATGCGTAGATTTTGTTGCATCCAAAACTTTCTAATTACAGCTCCTAGGTCCTGTTCCTTGAGTTTTCATGAGGTCAACAGTAAGAACTCTATCATGGGGAGGAAAGGAGCTTCGGAGCTGTGCCGATTCTGGACAGTAACTCATACATCATTACGTGAAAACACACATGGAGGATACGAGTCAAATCCGGGCCTACGGCTTTTCAAAAAAGAACTACAAAGTGCACGTTCTCTTCTCTCCGGACACTTTCGTTAATTTCTGTAAGGTAGGCTGTGCTTATGCGTCATGTCACGCAAAGGATTATGGGATTCCTTATAGCTCCTTAGCGCCGGTAAGGAACATTACGAGTTTCCTATGCTAAAGGAGGTGTGAGAGGAAGCATATAGGCTCCTTTTCCCACCTCCTTTCTTACTGACTGTACTATTTGGACCACACTTATCATGGCGAACGCTGATGTGCTTCTGCTTTGGCTGAAGAGTCCTTACCAGTTAGACATTTTAGGACGCAGCCATCAATAGCCTTCCTCATTTGGCATACAACTAAACCTCTCACCTAGAACAAAATTGTTCTTTGAGGTATAACGTTGTTAGCACCACTTTCCTTCCATGTAAAGCCATTATAAGGTCCACAGTGCTCCTCTAGTTCCTCATAGTTTTAAACCCAGAAACATCATAATCAATCAGTAGGAGTTGTCAGGTGCCCTAAAGTAAATCTTAAAAGGGATAAACTCCCTGCTCACATCCCTACTTTTAATTACCATAGCTGATCAGGCCCTTTTCAGACATAATCACTAAATTATACATATAATATAATTAGATTCCTCATTATTTATACATAATATTTGCATGTCTTAAAATTACAATTTCACTGGATTATCTGAAAGAAATTATTCATTCTTTCATTGAAATTTGTTCCAGTCGAAAACAGTTGAAGAATCAAACCAAAGCTGTTGGAATGGAGTAACAATAATCTGCTGCTGTCCCTTCTGTGTTGTGCTTACGTTGTCTTATTCCAACAACAACAAAAAAAAGAATCTGATGAGCATGTGCCACACTTGCCACACTTGGCTGCTTTTCTTATTGGTGGTCTTAATGACTGATTCATTCCTACACACAAGGAGCAAATGATAAAAAATGCACATTGGCTGACAGGAAAACTAAGCAGAAACTGTGTTACCAACAAGTCCACATGAGTTAAAGCAATAACCTTTTGGTTGTTTTGGCACATAGCGGACAAATAATATGAACAGAACATTAATCAGGTTATTAAAACCAATTATTCCTCCTTAGCCCGTTTAACATTTAGCCGGTAAACGCTGCTCAAACATCAGTTGACAGAAGGAACCTGCGTCTGAAGTTAGCATCTCATTTAGCTTTATTTTCTATAGATAAATCAGGAAGCAACAGTCCTTCAAACAGGAGCTACACGCAGTTTGCGGACTTCATTTCATAAGAACAGAACCTCCCAAATGTCATTTAACTATATTATAACATAAAGAAAATGTTGTAAAAAGTTACCCATTTTATCCTCAGGCCCTCTGCAAATATAATTACAAAACATGGGGCCATTTTTGGGTGGGAGTAACTAGCAGCAGCAGCAGGTTAAAGTGACAACAGCTTCCACTTTAAAGGGCCAAGAAATCCTAACACAACTTTCTTCCATACTGATTTTTAGTACACTGTAAGCAGAATGGATCATGGAAATGATGTATACCCCCAACCTGTTATCTCTACCTCTTAATACCTTAATTGCACCTCTGTAGGTTGCCCTGTGGCGTTAACTGATCATTCAGGCTGTAAATACAGTGTTTTTGGGCGTTTGCCGATGCTGGTGAGGGTGTTATTTGTATCCACACTGTGACACGGGAAGGCCTTTCTGCAGTAAATCCCCTCAGATTGTCACTTACAGTTAGCTCTTTGCTGAGCTGTATGAGCTCTCTGGATAAACAGAGCATGCATCCTCAAGTATGATCCATCTCCTATCTTTAAAGAAATCAATGAATGCGTGCACATTACCCCTGGCCAGGAGTGGTCCTCGAAGGCTCAGCCGTCATGTTCCTCTCGGCACAGCCCATCATACAAGTACTCTAATTGGAGTCGGGGGTTAACAGCTGACATGAAGGGCGTAGACTATAGCAAGCAAGGACTGTAGGGGGAGTTGGGAGGGAGGGAGGCAGTATGGAGGGATTTACAGTGGTGGTATGGTTTAACCTGTCGTTGAGGTGTTTTCTAATCTTCTTCTGAAAGGTGGTCAGACCTGCTGTGCCTTGGGCCATTCCGTCTGCCTGTAATCTCTGTCTGATCTCAGGATCCGGTGCTGGATTATTTCAGATTAAAGTCAGTTTTCCACACAATAAATTTAGAGCAGCTTTCAAGGACATGGAGAGGTTATTCAGGGCTGGTTTCATTGTGTGCATGACTTCGGAGGAGACGTGAATGACACACAGAAATGAGGCTGTAGTTAAAGCTGCAATAGGTAACTTTTGTATAAATGTCTTTTTTACATTTTTGTTAAAGATGTCACTATGTCCTGACTGTAAAATATGAGACAGATCATCTGCTGCTGGAATGTCACCCACCGGCTCTCCACATGGGTGTGTTTTACCTCCGCATTACATTCTCTATACAAATGACTGTAGGAGCAACCACAAGCACAGGATGTTGACCCAGTTTTAATCGGTCTGCTCCAGGAAAACGAGGTTGATCATGGACCAGCTTTGGTTGACTTTTTAAAGTATTGTGACAATGATTTTCTGAAATTCAATGTTCTTAAAACTAAAGATGTGACAGTCGACTTTAGAAGGAGAACCTCTCTCATTCTTGTTCCCTTATTGACATCAAGGCCTCACAAGTGGAAGCAGTAGAGAGCTAAAAACAAATGGGTAGAGTGAGTCATTGACAAGAGTTTGAGCCATGACCTCAACCTCTGGCATCTGCAAAAAAGGCCTTATTTTCTGCACAGACTTAACCCTTTTTTTTATAGATTCTTTTTCTGTTTTTTTGTAGCACTGGTGGCTTGTTTTTTCAAAGTAGGCTGACAGGAAAGGGGGAAGAGATGAAGCAAAGGACCACAGGCCAGGTCAGCCGCGTGGAGGACTACGGCCTCCGTACATGGGTCGTGATCACTACCCCTGCACCATCAGAGCACGCCCTGACTGAACACTTTTAATGTAGACAAAACACTAATGGGTTTATTCTGCATGTCCTTTATTGACTCAATCTTAACCTTTTGTATTGCTTCATGTAGGTAACCCTACAGCGCAGAACAAAAAAAGAATGTCAGACATTGTCGAAGCAGCCAGTAATTGTCGCAAAGCAACTCTCTGTCTAATATTTATGATGGTCAGGTCTTGCAAAAAGCCACAGGCATGTTGAGCCAGCCCTCATCCTGCACTCTCAGTGGTGTCGGGCTACTCCCCGCTGGGCGTGTATTCAGGCTCCTGAGGGTCAAAAGTAATAGGTATATATTTTTCTTTATACCTACAGCAATTAGAATGATCAACCTGCACTTGGTACCTAACTGATGATAATCATTTATTGTTTGCGTTGACTAAAGAATTTCTTTTACTCATTTTATTGATGGCCGATATTGTTGTGATTGTTGTATAAGTATGCATTTTGCCTGCCTTCCTACATTGGGAAACTAACAATAAAAAGGACTCGTGACTCTGACTTCACATATTACAAATGTTATCAAAAGGAAGGGTCAAGACTAGAAACCTCGACTCTTTGCATAAAATGGATGCATTTGCTGATAAAAGGCTTTGAAATGCACAGTTCTTATTGTTTTCACCACAAAAGCAAAAACAAATTGTGATGCCACAGGAACCAACATATTTGTGTCAGGAAGGCTTTGTCCTCGGCTGTACATAATTGAACATAGCCAGAGACTCCATAGAGTCTCGGTAAAGCGCTGCAGAAGTGCTCTTAGGCCCGTGTCGTCATTTCCATGACACACAGACTTGTGTCTGTCTTTGACGCAGCGCTGCCTTTCAGCCTCGTCATCAGCGCTGAGATTTCTCTGACTGAGAGTTACAGGATGTTTGTGGCCGAGTCAAATCAAACAGAGGTCCTGAGTCAAGTTAGTGTCTCCTGTTTCGAGCTGCAGTTATGTCCCACATTTGTGGGACGGTGTCCACATAAACTCGGCGGGGCAGAGTTTATCCTCCCAAAGAAGCACTTTTTGTTGTTATTGTTGTTTTCTTTGCTGCTCGTTGCCAGGCAGTGGCCTCTTTTTCTCGCCTCCGCAGACGTGTTCATAAACTGCTGCCCTCTGCTCTAAAGCTTTCTCCCTTATTCAGCTCCATCACCCCTCTCCGTGCCCTCCCGATTCTCTACTCCCCTTAAACTGCCTTCTTCTTCTTTAGCCCCCTCCCCTCTTCTTCCTATCCTCCTCCTCCCGACTTTTCTCCCACGCAGCTCTGAACAGAGGACTCAGTGTGCCAGTCGAGGGGTCTGGCGGCAGCAGGGGGAGAGGGGGTGTGGGGCCTGAATCCAGGGAAGGAGGAAGCAAAATGCTGCTATAAAAGCCTTGTTTTGAGGTGTTTTGGTGTACCACAGAGGTTCTCTTGGAAGGGTTTAACAGCAGCAACCCGAGATGCTCCTGGGTGATAAATAAGATATTCACAGTCCTCAAATGTCTGAAAAGTAATGAAATGTTTTGAACCTGTTTTTAAAGATAAGTATGGAAAACAAAAATACTTGCGACAACTTTTTGCATTATTTTACTTTAAGCTTCTCCGTTGATTTTTATGATGATCTTAATCTTTCCATCTTTCTCTGGTTTCATGATCTACATGTCTTCTTGACATCTCACAATCAACCGAAAGGTCCCGATACGGGATGGGGGTTGAAGTCAACCAACCAATATAACGCTCCGATCCACCTTGGGAGGTAGTGATGCCTAACCCACTGTGATGTGTAAGGAGTTATCCACGGTTGTGGAATGGGTGTGATGTCATGTCATGACACAAAGCAAAGAGCAGCAGAACAAGTCCACAGTTTTCCACAGAGCACAGGCACCACATGATCTTAGTGTGTCTTATCCAAAACTGTGCAGACCAGCGGAATCTGATGCATGTTACATCTGTTACATGTTACAAACACACTACTGGTTACACAGGTTTCTAAAATGATGAAAAGCATTTATACCTTCTCTGACTCGCTAATGAGTATTCACACACTTCAATCTCCCAGCGTCTGTCTGATTAGACATCCATGGAAATTGTACAATTCTGCAACTGAATGTTTTTAGTTTTTATAGACTGCTATCTGTCTGACTTGAAAATAAGTCCATCAGCTGCTAAGGATCATATGCACGCTTTAGCCCCTCAGCGAGTGTTGTT
The DNA here is from genome assembly GCA_037039145.1 of Fundulus diaphanus. NCBI lineage: Eukaryota > Metazoa > Chordata > Actinopteri > Cyprinodontiformes > Fundulidae > Fundulus > Fundulus diaphanus. The sequence continues at coordinate 11,017,819 of CM073132.1, forward strand.
GTCGGCCAGCACAATCAACAGTTTTAAAAAAATAAAAAAATGGAAAGATCGTATCTTGTTGTGTATGTGTGTTATGTGCATTTATGGGCATTCAGAACCAGTGTCTGCCTCACTGAATTTTCATTGGGGTAACACATAATGAGAAATAAAGATTCTTGATTCTTTTGTTTGCCACGTCACAATTTCGAACAAATAAAAAGTGAACAATTCTACTGCTTTTGTTTAGCTTGTAAATATTTTTAGTTCTGGGTTTTAAATTGGACCCAAGCTTCTTGAGCTGGGTTTGGTTGAGGTGCCAAACAAAGCATTGAAATTTCTACATTTTAGATCTGATCCAACTTTTCCATAAAAAAAACTACATTTGAGATAGCCTCCTACCAGTTTACTTAAACAAATACGGATTTTCAGCACTGTGATCAATTATTATTTGTTGGGAGGGAAATGGATGCTAAAACCCAACTGTTTGTGCTAAATTACCTATGTCAGAAAAACTGACGAAAACTCGTCACGAAACAGGAGAAAGATCTAAAGATTACGGTCATCATACAAACGAATGTAGAAGCTGAAAGATAGAGCGGACAATTTTTCCAGAAATGTAGGCCAGAAACATTCAAGTCCCTTTTTGAATAAAGACCATCCTACCTGCTCTCCTGCTCCTCAGGGGGATGGTGTGAAAGAATCTCCCAAATAATTTGAAATTTTTATTAAGGATCCCCATTAGCTGTTGCCATGGCAAACAGCTAGTCTTCCTGGGGTTCACATTAAAAACATACAATAAAAAGCACAGTCACAAATATTATCAGAGAATGCACAAAAGAACAAGTAAAATAAAACAGCCAATAAAACAAAAACACTTCGGGGCATCAAATGGAGTCTCAGATTCTTTTTAAAAGAAAATTTACTATGAGTGCAGCTGATGTACTGAGGTAGATTATTCCAAAGCTGCAATGATCTATATGTAAAAGATCTCTTTAGAGCATTGGTTTTTGGACCTGGTAAAACAAGCTGCCCATTACTGGAACCTCTAGTGTTGTAATCATGAACAGAATTACTAAATACAATCTGGCGCTACGTGAGCATGTCAGAATGACTGGCATGTGGGACAACCACTAGATAAGGTGAGACCCCCAGAACTTGAGGGACAGAGGGGGGCCTGGGCAGGACAATTTCCTGCCATTTGGACCGAACGGCAGGGATTGGTCAGTTTTATGCAGGCCTGCAGCTCTCAGAGATTAGATTTTTTTTTGTTACTTTTTTTGAATACATAATCTATTGACTACTCTCAGGATGGAAGGACCATTTCACCCAGTATAACAAAAAGTGTTTCTGAACATGATAACCAACTATAGCTTTAAAGTTAAAAAAAATTTGAAACTGGTAGCAAATATTTTGTTTGCCATACTTATCTTACATTAAAGGAGCAATGAGCAAAATCTTACCACTAGGTGGGGCTTGAGCACTGTCTGTAAACCAAAACAGGGGCCGTTTCTCAATTCACGAGTCCAGTCTTGGTGAGAACACAGGAAGATCGGACTTGACAAGAACGCGAGCACGCAGCACGTATGGTGTATTGGAACAGAAGCGTACTTGTGACGTCATGAGACGCACAGTTCTTTAGCATTTCTTTAACATTCAAAACTATTTATATACTACACCACAATAAATCTTATTGAAAATTTTTTTAAAACAACATTTTTAATTTCTAAAAAGCCTAAAAATGATCTTGCCGCGGTGCATTCTGGGCAAGCGGTCAGTCTGAAGAACGCACAAGTCTGCTCTGATACATGCTCGATAAAGAGGGCGGGCGAGAACAACATCCGGGGAATTCGGCGCGTTCTCGGCAATCGGAACAGTGCTCGGGCTGAGGCTGATGACGTGTCACGAGCACACGAGAACGCTCAAGAACGCATATTGAGAAACGGCCTCGATGTGTGAGAAGCCACGCCTTTCTCTACCTCCACTCCAGCTGCAATCTGCATAGACATCATATACGTAGTTCTGCCTATGCTGGGGATGCGTCAGAGCGTCCGCCATGTTGAATGTGGCAAATCTGCAGTTAGTCTGAGTCACTTAAACAGTATCAGAGGGAGTTTAATCTCAGAACATACTTTATATTCGTATTTTTGTAATATTACGAGTTTATTTTCGTATCCCTTTGGCTTCATTCTCCTGACTTTATACTCTTAAAGAATAAAAAGAATTAAAAGAATCTAACCCGGCCCTATTACTCCAGGACTGAAATAGTTCTGAGAACTGTGACTATTCTGGAAATGTCCTCCCTTAATTCTCATAATATGGCGTTTTTCTCATAATATTACAAATTTTGTCTTTTTTTTTTTACTTTATTGTCCTAGGACTTTTTTTTCCCTCATATTAGTAACTTTCTCTTTAATACTCCCCAAAAACGTTTGTTCCTAATCTGTAACTATACCAGAACTTAAAAGGTTCACATGTGACACGGTGTTATGAAATAATGAAGACCACAATGTTTAGATTTAACCAAATGACTTTTATATTCATAACACATACACACACACATACATACATACATACATACATACATACATATATACATACATATATACATACATATATACATATATATATATATATATATATATATATATATATATATATATATATATATATATATATATATACATACATACATTTCCATGCAGCACAGGAATGAGGCATCTTCTCTGATCGACATCCACTACAACAGAACTTAACTTCTTTCTGCCACATACAATATGGCGGTGACGTTAACGTACGGTACGAACCCGCGCCCAACGAGGCGTCTACGTATATGATGTCTATGACAATCTGCCCCCCTTTTCCCTCCCCTTCTTGCCCATCGCCTCCTATGCGCATATTTGCAAGGATAAATACACAGAAAACAGCATCACCTTTCGTAGGAACATGTCTTGTGAAGAAATAAGTAACTCATAACTATAATGGCGTGAGCAAGAAAAGGTTTTGATCCGCTGGACATACTCTCCACCATTTTGCTGCTACGCTACACTGCTCTGACGGTGGCATTTATAGACAGGGAGGGGCTAAAACTCAGAGATGGTGTGTAATGTCATACCATATTTCATCTAAAAAGATAACTGTAGATCTTCACATCAATATTTTCTAATTCTTTCTATCTAAAATAATGAGATTTCACTTATTGCTGCTTTAAGGAACCTTGGATATTGGCTGTATCAGACTGTTGAACTCTAAACTGAATTTCGTTTTGTATGCACAGAGTGCATACAAAATGACAAAGTTTGTCTAAGTCGCAGTCTAAACTTTGAAAAAAAATGTTTTCTTATTTTTCCAAATTGGAGGTCATCTAAGGGGTCTTGGTTCCTCCAGGTCCGTACAAATTGCAGCGGGTCTAAAAATGTCCGTGACCAATGCGGCATACGGAACTTGAATGTACCTCAAGCTTTGAAGCTGTTGTAAAGCCCACAGAAATGCCAGTAAAATGCAGTAGTGTTTGCCCAGATCCAGCTTTACGGTGCAGTCTGATAATGGGCACCAGTGAGACGGCCCATTCAGAGGCCGCGCTGATGTCAGCGGTGCGCAGGACTTCCAGATCCCTGGGTGCTTGTTGGTTAGAGAGTGGGGTGGGGGTGTTGTTGTTTGGAAAGCTCCCACTCCCAAAAACACACACACACACTTTACTGACTTTATGTTGGCTTAACCCCATTTTCTGGAGCTTTTGCTTTCATATTGGTGAGGCAGGCAATCCCCTAAAATGTTAAAACTAATGGCTTTCAATCACTTTGGAGGGCATTACAATGACTCCAAACATGTTTCTGCCTGAAATGAGCCATATAGGGACTCATAAAGAGGTCTTTCCCAAACATTTCCGCAGCAGTTGTAAACCACATACTTAAATAAAGAGCAGTAATTGCTACTTTAATGCATTGGAAAATAGAACATTTAAACCTTTAGATGCATTAAAGGAGACTTGGTAAGAAGAGATCATAATTGCATGCTGTGTTTCTGTACAGCTTTGGCCACTTTTAATATCTTTAAGATTTATAATATAAGAGACGCTATAAGAACAGCATTTAGATTTTTTTTTTGTAGCCCACCTAGTTAATTAGTAGCAGCGGCGACATGATGCAGTGTGTGAGAGCATTCACTGTCAAACTGGGCTGTACTATTTTAAAGCAACAGAAATGATTAGAGTTGACGTTTTACAACTGACTTTAGCATCCTCTAGTTGTGATTAGCACTATTAGTAGTGTTTAAACAGCAGTCACATTTTGCATTCAATAGAACAGTGTTTCCCAGCTCAAGCCCATGAAAGCTACTATGTTGCATCCCTTCTCCACCAAACCTGAATAAAATGAATAGCTCATCACCAGATGTCTGCAGAGCTAAATGATTGAATGCTGAAGAGGCAACTCAGGTGTGGTGGAGCAGGGTTGCATCTAATGGTTGCTGGGCAGTAGTTTGGCACCCCTGCTCTAGAGAAGATGGATCCTTACCTTAACTGTGAGATTTCCTGAAGGTTGTCAACATCACCAAATCTAGCATACTCCATGAACTATAATAATAATAATAATAATAATAAACAACCTAGAAATGATCACAAAACACAAAAGAAAACTCAGGGATCCCTGGGTCTTTACAATAACATGCTTTGTTCAACAATCCCATAAAGAAATAGTAAATATTCATTTCCTACTAGTTACAGAAAGGCCATGGGTCATCTAAGGTGAACTTGTCCTGGGTCAAGGCTGTCAGCTGGCCTGTTTATTGGCATTATTAAAATGATTCTGTTAGTCCAACCAACAGCGCTGATGTAAAGAAGCAAGATGATGAATGGTGACTCGGGCTTTGTGCATGAGACAAACAGCTCCCTTCAACCTTTACAACCCCTCTGTCCTTACAGGTAGCCGTCCTACGGTCCAGTATGTGTCCACCTTGTCTGAGTTGCCTCAGGCCCTGCAGTCCTACTACACACAAGGCTACGTCCTGGCTGCACTGCACCCCATCATTCTGTCCCTGGGCCGGAGCCGCTCGCTGCCCTTCAGCCTGCTCTACCGCGCTATCCTGGCCCGTCCCAGACCCAGGTACGCCAGACCTATCCCTACGCCCGGGCTCATTGATGAACTTCCTCCAGTCACGGCCATGCTGTCGAGTAAGAAGATTAAAGATAGATGAGGTCAGCTGCATATTTAATAGGAAGTCTCAGATGGAGGTCAGACTGGAGGAGGGGAGGAAATGTTTGGTTCAATTTGCAATTGCTTCAGATTCTATTGGCTAGAAAGTCACTCAACAACAGGGGTTTTCGGTAGCCAATAAGGAAGAAGAATGTCTGAACTCTGATAGTCGATTGGTTGTAATGTTGTAACTGTCATGAATTTGTTGTAAGCAAGACAAAGGTGTATGGAAGAAACATGTCTGCTGGCGCAAAGGTCCAGAGCTGCTGTCTTGGGAAAATGAAACTGAAGAGTGACAACATAGTTGTCCTTAATATTAAGGACCAATACGAACGGGGTGGGTGAAACCGAAATATCTGTCTAATACATACAAACCATAAAGCATACCTTGAGGAAACAAAAGAACAGAAAAAGGACACTTCAGCTTTCTCTACCCAGATGACTGCGCTGTATTTAAAAACCTAAATCAGATCTGCAGATTTAACGAGGCTTTCTCTCATTTCACACACCTTGGAAGCTGTTAAGTTGTGTCTCTGAAGAGTGTTTGGTTCAAAAAGTTGTTCATAGCTGCTGTGTGCGGAGCAGGGAGAAGGCAGAGCAGCTGCCCGCCGCTGCAGACTGGCTGTAACGGCTCTAACCCAAAGAACACTGAATCACGCCGAATCAGTGCAGCGCAAATATCCTACCTTTAAAAATAATTTTAGTTTGTGTTTTAAAGTCCTTATGGTCCTTCTCGCCTTGGCTGAGGTAAAATCCTCCATCTTAACTCTGTGAGGCAAACTTTGGAGCAGATCAGATACGCTCATCTATCTGTGCCGGCAGAGAGAAGCTGGGCCTTATTTATTAATATCAAGATATTTATCCCAGTGGATTATGGTATCCTTAAAACATATTGAAGACATTCTTGCATATACAATCTTCCAAACATTATTTTCATTATTAGTTTTTTATTCATATCGATTTATTCACTTGTTTATTCCTTACTGTTTCTCGCAGATTTCTTTAGTGTTAATGTCGCACAGTGATGCTTCACAGCTGCAGAGTGCAAAATGCTGACGGCTGGAGGCGGGTCGTCATCCTGCTGGAGGGCGTACAAGTAAACAAGACCCTAGACCCCTTCCCTGAGAGTTGCTGCATTCAGAGAATTGGTGTAGCCCAGGGTTCCAATGCCCACACTTTCATTAGAGGGGAATTTGTGGTGGATTCTCGCTGTGCAGGTTTTCTTGTGCTCCAAATGCGTATTTTGACATGTTTGCACTCAGTGTGTCTGGATATGTCCATGCTGCCACTTGCTGTTCTCTTCACCTGTGCAGAACTGCTGGGATGGCAGCTGGAAGTCCTCCCCTGCTGGTCCTTGTAAATTATTTATTTGCAGCCGTCTGCAGCTGTTTGACAGCAGCGGCCCGTCTCAGTTTAGTTGGATTAGAACAGAATAATCCTTTAATTGTCCCGCAGTGGGGGAGTTCAGGTGTATCAGTGGTAAGGAAGGGAAACGGTCCACAGCAGAATGAAAACATACTGTGCGGTGTGTTGGTTTGATGTTAGAGCTGATTCGGCTGGGCGCGTCTCACTGCCTGTTGTTTTTGTGCTTCCAGCAACCAGATGGCGTCCACGTGTCACAGCGCGCCTGTGTTGAGGGTGGAGGACTGGCCTTTACCAGGAGACTCGCTGACCAGCGACACTGTGCGGGCGCTAATTGACAGGGTCAGCTAGCTTCAGCTAAACCAGTCTGAGCCCCGTAAAAGCTTCGACTCCCTTAAACTCCTTGCAACAAACCTCTGAATATTCAGCCTCATTTAAGCCCAAGCATTGTATCTAATTTAGCTTGCGTCTGCCACGCGTCCTGCAGGTGAACAGCAGCGCACGTGGAGGCGTTCAGTTCGTTGGCTCTGTACTGCAGCAGGTGAGCGGCATCACCAACGGCCGCGTGCACAGTCCAAAAAGGAGCTGCCGGTCCCCGCCACGTACTCCCCCCCAAACACCGCCTGGAGACAGAGAGCTGGAGGACAACACCTACAGTCCTGGTAAGACCCTCCCTGAGTATTCTGATACTGGATGTTTACTCTCAGAGCCGGCGATCAGGAAGAATCTAAAAATGCTTGCCAATAGCAGCAGGATATTGGAGCTGAAAGGAAATATTGCAGGAATATTCTAAATAAAGAGACACGGATGCATTAAAAACAAGTAGTTATGTGAAAGATTCATCATTTTAAGTCTGGTTTTTATCTGGTCAGTGTATTGCATATGAGCTTAAAGCACTTATTTCTCCTCATAAATCCATGTTTCTCTGTCTGCTCCACAAGACTTGAGGCTGCTGGTGTTCTTCCATTCCTGGCCCCCAGGCTGTGCTCCCCTAGACTCGCTGGGCTGTCAGTACCACCAGGGGGCGCTCTCCATGAGGGTTTCCAGAAAGGGCCAAGTAGTCAGTGCACTGGAGGCCGACTGGCTGGAGCTGACTGCTGCTTACTACCGCAAAGGCTGGTCGCTGGTTGACTCCTTTGTGTACTGGGACACACCTAAAGGTTGGTCTGATGGCTTGTCTGAAGCTGCGCTGAGTGGGGTAACAGCTCCTTTAATACCACACCGTCACGTAGAATCTGAAGCCTGTTTCTGAGGAAACCTTCAGGAAAACCCACAAAAACAAAATCACACACTCGCACAAAACTCGAAACGTTCCATTTAATCTGAAAGTCCAGGTTTTTCAGTATTACAGATTTTAACTATGAATTGTGTGGAAAAAAATGAAATAGAAATTGAAAAAGAAACATTGTATGGCAAGGTAAGTTTATGTATACAGTACTTTCAGTAACAAAACGATTCAAAGTTCTAGGAACCCTGGGTTCCTTCCTCGGTGTCTTAGAGGGACAGATTTACATGATCTCTATGAACAGGTGCAGCACCGGAGAGATGTGAGACTAAGCGATGCTAAGCGAGGCCACAGAGGCAATTCTAGTGACCCAAAATGCGCGATTTTGACGATTAAAGCAAAGCCAGAGCGACGCGAAACCTGCAATGGATGCGAAGCGACAGTTGTTGGAGTTAAAAAAATCTGAACTTTTGTGTCTTGTGGCGTCGCAAAAACCAATCAGGAACTAGATGTGGCTGTGACATGGGGTGAAGGACTGTGGTGGAGACGAAGCAGCCAACATGGAACAAAAACTGATAGTGGTGGTCTGCGGTGGGCCTCAGTTGTATGACTCAACCCATTATTACTACTGAGACGAGTCCAGAAAGGACCAAGCCTGGAGAGTTAGGAGACTGGAGTGGCAGTTATTTGAAAGTGTCACTAGATAATGCCATTGTCCTGCTTTATTTCTGGCTTGTCGCCCGCTGTGCAATTGCTCTCGCCTGCTGTGCAAACGGCCAGTGATGACGTCAGGCGAGCGAATATGGCGACATTGTGGTGCCATTCGTGCTCAATGTGAATGCACCTTCAGACGCTGAGGAAGGTGGTGATAGGCAAGGAAGAGTACATGTGTAGGTATGAAGTGAAGGTGATGTTGGTGCCCTTCATTACAGCTGCTTCTATAAAGTCAAGATTCTACCCCCAGTTTCCCAGCACAAGTCCAGTACCACGAGCCTACCTAATACTAGGTCTATCACCCTAAAATCAAGTGAGAAATCTTAGTATTATTACATTTTTTAAAAGTATATATCATCCAAAACCAGGTCTAAAGCCATCATTCCAGAGATCATACTGCTTAATCATATGAACTTTTTCTAGCCAACTGTGTTAGCATACTGGAAGCTTTGATCGCTGCTTTGGGAATGTTTGCTGTGGTGCTACTGTTGTGGTCAGACTGGCTCATCGTTAACCCAGCAGCTGCAGAGGTTTTCCTCAGGTTGTGCTGCCTGAATGAGACGGGACAGTGGGAAGGAACAGAGCGAAGTATGCCCAGCATCTGCAGCTGCCTTCACTCTGCTCCTCTGCTTACCTGAACTCGGCTCGAACAGAACAGTTCAGGACATTATTTATTTGTTGACATTAAAGCAGTGAGCGTTGGATCTAGTATTTGATGTAAATGTCAGCTGTTTCGCACAGAAACGGGAAGTGAGGTTATTGAGGTCGGGAGGACCCTCCAAATTTAGATCCAGAAGGAGACAAAACAGGAAGTGGCTGATTTTTGGGTGTAGGAATCTGTGAGGAATGGGAAAAGAAGAACGAGCAACGGGTCGAGGGAACTTCCTGAGTCTCAGTTTGCTCACACACAAAAACAATCAAGTCTGCCTGAAAGGCTAACTATATTCATTCAGTTTTTGTAAACCTGTGGTACAATTTAAACAATCCTGTTTTAACTTCGTTAGATAATTGCAGGGGACAAATGTAAGAATTCAGATTGCCTAATTTATAGACAGGCAGCAGCAGCAGCCTCCTCGCTCTCTCTGAGTAGAACACAGGGGAGCCACTAACCTACAATTTCTAATAACTGGGTCATTATAACTCCAGTGACACTCATGAAATGTGCCTGAGGGCTGCAGCCACACTCGCTTGCAGTACTCCTGAGGCGTCTTGTGTTTATTGCTGTTAGAGCTCCCCCTGGTGGGGAAATCATTCAAACGTGTCATTAAAATCCCAACGTTAAGATGTGTTCGTGTGTTGCAGGCGAGCCTGTTCCCAGATCTCTGGAGGGACTGTTTGTGTACGAGGAAAGTAGCACGTCTCCTCCTCCCAACGACACCATCGTGGTGGAGCAGTGGACTGTCATCGAGGTGGGTAGAGGTAGCCCATCCTAGCTTGTCTGCCAGCGCCATCCTGAGGCCCTCCATGGTGTTGCTTAGTCTGACCACAGACACTCTAAAGGCCATGATTTCTCTCTAAAATTGGATCTTTAAGGGTTCCTAGAGTGTGTTTTGAGCGAAGTGGATCCTTTACTGGAAACACAAGAACCAGCTGGAACACTTTTTTTTCTTATTTCTTTAAAAAGATATGCCGTACATGTATATTCACCCCCTTTAAAATACAGTGCAGCAAATTGCCTTGAGACGTCACCTAATTAGTAAATAGAGTCCCTCTGGTTAAAATTTAATCTCAGTACAAATGCAGCTGTTCTGTTTCTGGCCTCAGAGGTTTCATTGGCCCCTTACTGCAAGCAAATTTTTGGGGGGTCAAGTGAGTGGGTCAGGCTTTTTAAAACAAGCGGGATCGCTCAGAAATGGCCAATATCTGATTTGGGCCACTTATATAGGCGGTCTTGAACCTGACTCATACCTGATCTTTGAATGGAATGTGACTCCAGTGGGAACAACCAAGATGTATTTGGTGCGACTTTGACGTCACTTTCCATTGACATTTGTCACAACTTTGTGCCGGCGGCCGCTGGAAGTGAAAGCAGTTAGCATTAGCAAGATAGATGGCAACTGCGTGCCACAGCAGTGCTCAGTGAAGGAACAGCAAGATGTTGGACCTCATTAATACCATATGCAGCTGAACGGGACGGCTTGTACAGGAACCGTTTGGACGAGGAATGTGGCGCATTGCCGTGCAAAAATCCTGCACACGGAGGACCTTGTAATGCCGAAGAGGTATTCACTCGTTGCAATCCATTGTATCGGCGTCCAGCGGGGACAGCTTGTCATAATGTGCCCCCGTTGCAAAGCGATACAAAGGAGTGTCCTGCCTTTGGAGTCAAAAGTAAAGGCACTAACACATAATTTAAGCTTGCCCTCGATTTCCTACAGCTCTAAATGAACTCAGCCTCTGTGAAGTTGTTGACATCCCTGCCCTACATTCCTGGCTGCGTCCCCACATCCAAACAGACATCTGTGCTAAATTGGCAGCCAAAGCTGTGTAAAATGCAGAATATGGAGTTTCATTGTTTTTTTTTATTCGTGCATTTTCCACCCTTAGCATACGCGGACACAATATATGCTGTCCATTGGAAACTTTAAACTATTACACCTATATTTTCCATATTTCCTGGACCAAAGTGTGCTGCTTGGTGTCATTGTTGTTCTTTTGTGCATGCAGGTCAGTTTGGACCTGCAAACAGTTCACACTGGAGTCAGATATAGGTGGCATTTTGATAGTAATGTGAACGACCTCACTAAAAATTGGAACTGAGCATTAAGACATCGTTATGAAGACCAGGAAACCCAGCAGTGAGGTCAAGGAGGAAGTGGTGGATAAGTTTAAAGCACGGTTAGGTTTTAAAAAAAATATCCCAAGCTTTGAAAATCTCCCAGAGCTCTGTTCAGTCCATCATCTGAACATGGAAAGAGGATGGAGCACCTGCAGACCTACCAAGAACTTGACATCCACTTAAAGAATTCATTCTAGAATTGCCCTGCTCATGGTGGCTGCATTTCGGAGTAGCTCTGTTTTCATTCTTTTTAAAGTACTTCAATTCCTCCTTTTGTGGATCCAAGTTGTTTTTTGGATGATTTTCTCAACTGGTGTTTGATGCTGTGCAGCTGGAACGATTTTTGGTTTTGGTTTTTCATTTTTGGGACATTTGTTATAATGCAACTCACTGGGTTTGTACAACTGGGAGAAGCTAATTAACATCTCAAAACCTGAAATAATCATCAATTTGCAGATGAGCTGAAAAGGAGGTGCCAAGGATGCAGGAGAGAAGGAGGAAATTTAAGCCATCTCCTCCACTGATTATAATGGGCAATGCGAGATCTTTGGGAAACAAGTTGGATGAACTCCAAGCCTTAACAAGGACCCAGCCAGAATACTGGGAATGCAGTATTATGTGTTTACCTGAAACATGGCGGCAGGATTATAAAAACCCCGACTCCAGTGTCTCTCTGCTAGGCTTTCTGACCATATGAGCAGACAGAGATTTAAAGAAGAGAAGCAAGAGCAAAGGTGATGTCTAAACAAGAAAACACAGCCTTCATGAGGGGAAACAGTGGATTTCTCAGGAGTATACAGATAAGAGACAGCAAGGAGGTGTACAGGACGAAGCTGTAAAGCAAGCTCCAGCAGAACGACATAAGATATCTGTGGTCAGGGATGAAGAAGATCACAGGCTTCAAGCAGAAGGAGGATCGGACATCTGATGTGATCTCCTCTGCCACCCTCTGTTGGGGTAGCACCATCAGAGCAATTGACCTAAAGAAACTCAACAAGCTGATAAAGAAGGACGTTCTGGTGATCCTTCTAGAACCTCTGGAAATTACTTTGCAAAGAACGATTTCTTCATAAAATGAAGAACATTATGGACAACCATGAGCATCCTCTTCATCAGACAACAACAGAGTATCTTCAGTATTGAAGAAACCTGCATAATATGTATTACAATAACATTTAATTTCCCTTTGGTATTGATAAAGTACTTTTGAATTGAATTCTAAATTAAATAAACTGATGAGTCAAACAATGAGAGTGTTAATCAAGGAAGCAGCCAAGGGTCTCATGGTAACCCTGGAGGAGATGCAGAGATCCACAGCCCAGGCTTTTCCACGAATCTGAGGTCTCATTTACAAAGCTTGCGTACGCACAAAACATGGCCTGAAACCTGCGTGCGTCACCTTCCACGTAAAAGTTAGGATCTGTTAAAAAAAAATTTGACAGGATAATGTGCAGTCCTCACGCCAACTCTGACCCAGGCGTACGCTCATTTGGAGTCGGGGGAAATTGACGACGCGGATGGTAAAGTAGTGAATTGCAGCCAGACTACATCATGATTCCTCCCAGACGATCAGTTTCCCTCCATAACAGACTTTAATCAAAGGTCATCTTTATATTAAGCATTCAAAACCACTGTTATTCATGCTTGTACTGGTGACATATAACTAGGCATAACAACCTTTCAAATAAATAAAAGAAATGCCCATAAACCAGTTTAAATCTGTGTGGGAGAAGGTGTCTCCCTCCCTCCCTCCTCAGATTGTCGATCTGAACGCAAAGACGGAAGAATTTCAGCATGGTGTGAGGCTGTCATCCAACGTTTAACACCGCAATCAAGTTTACTTTTTTAACAATTATTTTAATGTGGGCAATATCTGTGCTTTTACCTCTGATTTACACATTTAATAAACTCCTCTCTGAAATTTGTTTCTGTTTCTTAGCTTTTTCTCCGTGGTTGCCATTTCACCATATAAAATAAAACCATCCATTTTAATACACAACCATTCATGAGAGGCTTTGCTTTGATAATTTATGGTTGAATCTGGGCGCGTTGAGAGCAGAACATGAGGCGGAACCTGGGAACCGTTCAGGTACAGCTGTGATCTATGAAGGGAAATTGCGTGTTGGTGTGCCTGCGCATGGTTTTATAATCAGAATTTTTTTGCTATACACCGTTTTCCCTTTCTGGCCGTACGTACTTTAGTACGGATTCTACTAAAAAATTTATGAGACTCCAGGCCAACAAACAATCCAGGGGACACATCAAGCGTGTGGACAAAAGTGATCGGCTCACATGAAATCAAAATGGAACTTTTTAGCCTATATGCAAAACGCTATGCAGAGGAGAAAAAAAACAGAACACATCACTCTGAGGCCACCATCCCCATGATGAAACATGATAGCAGCATCATGCAGCAGGGATGCTTTCCTAGGGGAGCTGGTCATATACTCTAATGGACAGTTAATATGAGCAGGTGGTCCTGATAGAAAACATGTTAGAGGCTGCAAAACACTTGCAGAGGGCAGAGGTTCACCTTCCAGCAGGATAATGACCCTAAGCATACAGCCAGAGCTAAAATGGAATGGTTTATATTAAAACAAGGTCATATCTAAGAATGGTCTAGTTAAAGTCTGTGCAAAGCTAGTAGAAACATACCCCCAAAAGACCTGCTGCTGTAAATGCATCAAAACGGGGTTCTTCAAGGAATTGTCTCAAAGAGACTAACTACAAATGCATGCCACACTTTTCAGTTTTCCTCCCACTTTACAAATATGCACTACTTTGTGTTGGTCTATTGCATGAAATCCCAGTAAAATATGTATGCAGTATTCAGCGACAGATTACACCTGTAAGTGTTGGATATGTCGTTTGTGCAGGGCTCCAATGTCAAAACGGACTACGGGCCCCTGCTTCACACTCTGGCCGAGTTTGGCTGGCTGCTCACGTGTGTGCTCCCCACCCCCATCATTCGGCATGACAGGTATGTGCCAAGTCGTTTATGAAGTTGTCTAAGGGACCTCATTTTGTTAACATTTTGTTGTTGTTATCCTGGCCCTGCTGCTGTGATGTGAGCAGTGATGGGAATCTGGCCACAAAGCAGGTGGTGTTCCTGCAGAGGCCGGTCAGAAGTTCCGCATCCGGACATCCGAGGAGCCAGGTGAGATGAGACAAAGGTCCTTCACGTTCTCAGTCATAAAAAATCTGGCTTCTACGGGTCCTGACTCGCAGGTCTTTTATTTCAGTAATTACTGCTTCCATTAAACAGACCAGCCAAGACTGACATGTTAAACTGGACATATCCTGCTTTTTAATGTCTTCATTTTCACATTGAAGTCATTTAGTCATGGTCTATATAAAGTGCGACTGAAAAGCTTTGGCCTGAATTCCTCGTTATTGTTGCCCCACAGCCCCTCTTCTACCCCTGTTCTGAGGAGTGTCTGAGAGCAACTCGTTTTGGCGCTGTCTCTTTAAATCTTCACACCCCACCCTCCTCCAGGTCACAGAGCGTTCCACTCCACCCTGTTTGGCCATTTTTGCACTGTGCCGGGGGACGGCGCGATGAATTATGTGGGGTTATACACCCAACGACAGAACAATTTCACCTATCCACTTGTAGTGTGGTTATCTTTGAGCTTGGACTACAAAATTGGGTCGAAAAAATGTTTAAATGGCGGATTTGCAAAACTGGTCACCCGGAAGCCCATGACCTTGTTTAGCTGCTGTGCAGCAAATACTGTGACGTTATTGTTCAAAAAAACTTAATAGAAAACAGAGAACCCTGAGCGGCTTGGAAAATATGACCCAAGTAGCATATAAATCATCAGCTAAATCATCAATAACCATTTTAATACAGATGGCACTCCGTGAAAGTTGGTACATGAGTGTATGTGGCTGCGCTGCACCCCTTAAGCTGTGACCATGAAGAAGAACAATTAATAAGGACATTCTCCAGCTGATGAGCTGACAGATGGTCAAGATTTGTTCTATGGAAAATATAAAGGTGTAAATTATGCCTAATATCAATAAACTTGAATATTTCCACAATTGCCACAGAAGCCGATCAAAGTGACAACTAGATCTACTGTATTTAACACCGTTTAGGCTGATGTCAGCACATGGCATGGACTACACCATGCCATTGTGTAGTCTGATCTTTATTTTATTCAACACAGAAGAAACTATGAGAGGAATGAGTTGTTTGCTTGTCAGTTTGTTTCATGGTGGCTGCCTTCTGCTCGTCTCTACAGACAGCGGCGGCACACAGCGACGTGTCGAGTCGCTCCGTGAGTCGTGTGGTCAGCGGCTCCGCCCACACAGGGGACATCTCCCCGACCGCGGGGGGCATCGGGGGATTCCCGGTGTTCGGAGGCGGCTACTCCAGCTCCCTGTCCCACCTGGAGGAAGGGGGCTTTGAGCAGGAGGAGGGAAAGGCAGAGGTCACCTGCATGTGAGCAGGAAGCAGGAAGCAGAGCTCTGGAGGGACGGAAGAAAACTCAGGACCTTTTTGGACTGATTTTAATAAAGCCATAAGAAGGAGTGAGGAGCTGCATCACTTTTTGCTCTTTAGTTTTGATCTGATGATCAGGAAGGGAAAGCTGCACCACTGTTCTGACTCCTGACAGGTCTGAGCTGGACTTCTTCAACAACCACAGACATTTCATCTCCATCTTTACCGTTCAGTATTTTCCACAGAGATCCTTCAGTCTGATGACGTTTGGTGTGTGAAAATCAAACCGTTGTACAGATGGCAGCACTTCTTAGTAAAAAGGTATTAACTTCACGAACATAGAAGATTTTACATGGTACCGCTGATATGCTGCAGTACAACTTCTTTTTAAAAAATGTAAAGGTAATATTGTAAAGAACGCATCGGTTTTATATCTTAAGGGCAACTTCTCCAGGGCTGTAATGCATTTGTTATTGTGATCCACTTGAGAATTATTGTGAGAAATGTTGCTGCAAAAAACAATTCAAAAATCCTTCTTGTTGTTGCAGAAATTCCTGAAATATTTGTGCTGATGTTAAGCTTGGCGTTGATGTTTATATCTCAGTTGTTGCCTCCCTGTTTCTCTCTCTGTGCATCCTTACAGTGCCTTGCACAAGTATTCCTGCCACTGCGACGTTTCACACTTTCACAAAGGCAGAGTTCGATGTGTTTGATTGGGATGTGGCAGACCAACACGGGCTAGTGTGCACAAACAGAACAATAATAGATGGTTCCCCACCTTAATTTTTCAAATAAAAATCGTAAAAATAGGATGTGGGTTTATATTCAGTCCCTCTGCATCAACACTTTTTAGAACCACCTCTCACTGCATTTACAGCTGCGAGGCCTTTGGTGTGTGTATCCACCAGCTTTGTGCATCTATAGAGAGCATCTCTGAACATTGGCTTGCAAGTCTTGCCTCAGATTCTTAATTGGATTTGCACTGGGACTTTGACTAGGCCATTCTAACACATGAATATGCTTTGAGCTAGACCATTTCACTATAACTCTGGCTGTATGTTGCGGGTCGTCGTTGTGCTGGAAGGAAGGTAAACCTCCAGAGCAGTCTCATGATCTCTGACCGGCTTCCCCGTTCCGGCCGAAGAACACCATCGTCATTGCATCATGCTGCCTCCACCATATTTCACAGCGGGGATCGTTCGTTCAGGGCAGGATCTCAGCAGCTCTTCCGGGGTAATTGTGGCCTCTTTCTTTGATGCTTCTCTGATACGCGCTCTTCCTGATGAAGCCTGGGCCTGTCAGGATAGCCTAACCCTGCTCTAATCCTTCCCTGATCTGCCTGCTTTCTTACTTGGTCTGGATGATGCTGATTGTTCACCAATGTTCTCCAGCAAACATCAGAAAAGCTGGATTTATGCTGACGTGGAGTTACACAGTAGAGGACATTATTTTTACATTAGGTGACTTCTGCAGGCAGCTGGTTGACCTGGATTTTATTTAGGGGTATGACAGTACATGAGGCTGAATAAAAGCACATGCCAGATGTTTCCGTTTATTTGGGGGGAAAGCACATATATTTCCTTCTGCTTCACAATGATGCACTATTTTGTGTTGTTCTATCACACAAAAGCCCAATAGAATACATCAGTACCTTACCTTCTAGTACTATATTAAAACAAGGTTTGTAGTAATAACATGAAATGTGAAAACCTTCATGGGGTGAGAATACTTTTGCGAGGCACTTGGTGCTGAATTAAATAAGGATGCATCCAACCCAGAAACATGCAAAGGGACCAGCTCTGAAGCTTCCTCTGCTCTCCATGAGCTTCCCGAAACCCAGAAACCTGTTTCCAGCTGCCAGGATGGAGGAGACAGATGACGATGAGTAACTTGGACATGTGGGAAGAAGCATAATCACTTTAAATAATAGGCAGTGTGCACCGTCCAGGGTTAGGGTTGGGGTTGTGATTTCCACATGGTGTCGAAAATTTTCTAAATGTCAGTATTGTGTTCCAGATTTCCTTTGAAAAAGTTGCATAATTCACTTCTCTCACTATTGATGTTTTCAAACCTCCATATCCTGTTTGTGCATTTCTTTATTTCCTTTGATTTTTTTCTGTTTTAATTTTATGTACTTGTGCACTCTTAAAATTGAAAAAAAAAAAAAAAACATGTTTTTATTATATTAGATGCTCATCCCTCGACTTGGAGTGACAGGCTCTACAACATGGATGACAAAGGTCACTAACCAGAAATAAAACTGAGGGATACAAACTAAAGAGCAGTTAAGATGTTTTACATTTTCATCTGCGGTATTACATGTTTGTGTTTTTTTTACTGAAGAGATAAGACTTCACAAGTTACAAAAGCTTATTATTAGACGCCATATTAAAATGCATTGGAGTCAGTATTTACAATCATGAGGCTTCCTGCAGTTCTCTCTGAAATATTGGGCATCCACTTCTGGACCAAATCCTACCTTTTTATTGCGCGTGGAGCTGCTTGGAGTTGTTGAGCTCACTCCTTTGGATGAGATAATAGAACTCTGCAGCGGTCCTCGGCTGTCCACCGTTGCACTTCCTGCAGTTTCCGCCGGTCCTTGCCGGTTCTCTTGGCCAGAAATTCCTTCTTTGTAGCCGCTGTCGTCACAGGGCCGTTGCCCTAAGGTTTTACACCTCTGTTCATGCTTGTGCACTCACTCACCCGCTGCCAGTGTTAAGCAAGCTCTGCACTGGTGGTTACATATTTATGTCAACAAATTCTTGTTAAAAAAATAATAATGATCTGCCGCTTGCTAAAAGATCCTGATGTCCTGAAGCCTTTATATTTAAACTTCACCCATTTCTTTGCAATCTACCAAAAAAAGCGGAGGTATATCCAAGCCTCTTTTCCAGCAATAACAACCCTGCCAATTAGATTGTTTAGAGGTTTCATCATATGCTAATTATCGGACTATTATGAAGTGCTTTGTAACAAACATTCCGGGTAAATATTACCATTAAAATGCAGCTCCAAAGTTTGCAAAGCATTTGTGACGATGCCAAAACCTTTGGCTGTGACTGGAAAAAAGATTAGTCAAGCACAAGATGAGAGAAATGTTCCCCTCTGAGTGTCAGAGTCCGTTGCAGAGTTGGTACAATACTTCTCTACCCCAGACAGGAGAGATCCCAGATATTTAAATCATCTTTTTACTAAGATTTTTCTGAGAAAAGACTCCATCTTTCTCCTCTGCAGCTGCCAGAATCCAGCTCTAGAACAAGACCCGCAGAGAGCAGAACCCCTTCTGGCCCAGTCTCATGAGCATAGGACGACACAGGCAGGACCCACAGGTTTAGTCATAAGATAATGGAAGGCAAAGTTCTGCCCACACAGGAGACATCTGCACATTTAGCCTCTTCTCATATGGGTTCTGGCTAAGTTTATTCTCTGCATTCTGAAAGGGCTCGTCTTGCGTTGTTCCTGCTGGGACCAAGTGACAACCTGTAAGAAGTAAAAATGTCCGTTTGTTCATTCTTTGCTCCCTCCATCGATTTAAGGCTTTTCTTTTTCCCATTTTTTCTTCATGAGAAATACTTTGCCAGCGACGATTCGGTGTTCTGGAGTCCTGGCTAAAAAAAAATTGCCGTTATTTTGCTTTGACAAAACTTTTTAAAAGGTGTGACTGGGCAGAAAACAAACCTGTTGGAAGGGTTTTAAAGGCAGAGAATTAAACTTCCTGTAAATCCCTGAAAAGTGCTTCTCAGACTGACCTACTGTAGTTACTTTATGGGCTTAAAATCAATTTCTGGTTCGTTATTCACTAAAAAAAACACCTTGAAAACAAGGATTTCAATATCTGGCTAAAACTGACCCAGGAAGCTTTGTAACCAGGATAAAACCCAACTTTATGCTGTGCTCGAAGGTCTTGAAGCTAGGGGGCTTCGAGGAGTCACCCGCCAGAGCACCAATTTAAAATGTGCAATTCACATCAGTCTGTTTTATATCATGAAGGTTTTAAGTGACTAATTTAACCCCTGACCATCTTATCACTCATGTGACATCTCCACCTTCATTATCATCACATTTAGCATGAGCAAAGGTTCCAGCTGCACCACCTGTCACTTTTCCTCCCCCCAGCCTACAGACGGCTCATATTCTGATCTGGCCTGAGGATGCAGGATGCTTCGACTGATCTAATTTGAAAAGAAACAGTCTAAAGATTACTGCAGGAGGAAAATAGAGGGACCCTTCAGAAAGGGGGACCCAGCCGTAAATGTCTCACAGGGGGCAAACAAAAGAGTCAGAGTACAACAAGAGGAAGACAGGAGAAAAGAGCACTGAAAAAGATAATTCTGCCATTTATTCATAATTTCACCAGGCTTTCACTGGAGGAAAGAAAAGTGGACAAAGGGACTTGGACCAGACCAACCAGATTTAAAATATCCAGCGACTGTTGATGAATTTAGGTTTTGGAATAATTTTCAATTAAATACTTTTTTTTATCTCCAACCTCCATTTTTTATTTTTTTTTTTATCACCAGCCACCACTGGTTACAACTCCTTACTTCCCCCCAGTTTAGGGCTAGTTAGTTTTCACGTAGAGCCAACAGGTGATGCCATCCACACAGCCCTTCACACCGTGCCATCTGCAACAGCCTGCTTCCTGAACAAGGATGCCGGTTGTGGACTTCGCCTCCGCCTCCAACACAATCCTTCCTGGCAGAACGGTGTCCAAACGTCACGGCCATCACACTCTCAGGTAGATCAAACCCTTCTGACCGGAGTCCCATCATCAGCCAGGCGTTTTAGATTTTTAAAGCATCTTTTTCCAACTTCACTTAAACTTAGAAACTGATGACATACCTGAGATGGCATAGTGCACCTTGCTGCACCTCATCTGTACCTTTTTTTTTTTTACTTTTTAAGCTTCCCTATATTTTATTCTCATTGTTTAATGGTTTTAAATGAGTTACAGGGTATGTATTGATTTTCATTGTGCAAACGTACGACAATAAAACCTTTGAACTGAAATTTATCAAGAGCAGTTTTTAGACTGAATTTTGATGTTTTTATCCAAACTTTGATATCAAGCTTCTGACTGTCAAAAAAAAAAAAAGTCCCATTTCCCCCCTGAGGCTGTTGGTCTTTATGATTGCAGCTCAGAAAAAGTTAATTTAAAGCGACATGTAGAAATGTTTTGTGATGCACGTGTGATGTTTGCAGAAGCCTGTGGTGCGTCAGTGATCAGCCTCCACACAACAGTATGAATAATAGGTCTTTTATTAACAGACATCATGAAAATGTCGACAGTAACAAAATCTTTTGTTCATTTAAAAAACAAACAGTGGGCTGGACTGGAGAGACTCCTCCCACACAATAACTTAAAGAGGAAGAGTGCTAAAGAAGGCAGGAAGTGGGTTGTGCTCTGACGCCTCATGTTGCCAATACTCCCTCCTTCAGCACGGTGCTCATGTTGACCCGCTTAAAACGGGCCCGCTGCTCCTGCTCCTGTCCTGCTCACGGCCATCAGCCACATGGTGCACAGTATTAAAGGGAGGGCGGGATGGGGGTCCGACAAGAAGCCCTTCTAAAGAACTTCCCACTGCTAGATCACAGACGGCTAAAGGTGAAGGTTACAACCACACAAGCGTCACACCTACGTTTTATTTCAACGGCAGGGAAATCTACTGCTCCGCCCAATGGGTCACCCCCACAAGCGAAGAGGAGCAGGCGGGACAATGTGACGGGGAGTTCAGACGTGTGTGTGAGTGAGGAGGGGGGGAGGGGGGTATATACAAAGGAAGGAGGGTCATTAATGCAAATCCAGCTGTTTAAAGAAAAGAATAACCTGTTGCGTCCACAGCTGGCGACGGATCAGGGCCGCCGACTGTGCATGCACGGGTTTCTGTGGAACCGGCTGTTTTTAGCAGCTAAAATCAGGGGTTAAAACTGGAGGAACACTCCTGCGCTGCTGGAAGCTAAACCAAAATGCAGCGTGTAAAGGGTCCCGGAGGGGACGGGGACGGGGGTCTGGATGAGGCGGCTGCTGTGGACGAAGGGGGTCGGAAACATGAGGAGCGCGAGCAGCAGTGAACATGTGAGCCTCTGAATGCGGCCTGAACATATGGATGTCACCCTGCAGGCCCGCTCCTGCTAGCTTTACTTCCTTTGAGACAGACAGAGAAGAGTGGGGGCGAGGGACGGGGACAGTGTCTGCAGACAAGGAGTCTCAATACACTGTAGTGTGTCTATACATATATTCAGATATATTTATGCAGAATGAGTGCGTCTCCTCCGTACTGTATAGATAGAGTGGCTCCCTTATGGCCGCCGCCGTTAAGCCTCGCTCTCGCCGGCCGCTGAGGTGTTCTGGACTTCCTCCTCCAGGATGGGCACTATCAGGTTGTCCTTGGACATCAGGTTGTACTTCATCACGAAGCGTGTGAACCGGTGACACAGGAACGTCTCATTCTGCACACAAACACACCCCGGCTGTTAGACCAGTTGTTCTGCCCTCGGGAAGCGGTTGGAAACACGTTTACACGCCCTATTAAATAAAAAAAGAAAAAACGCTCCCATTAAAGCAGAGTAAACCGGTATAAAGTCGGTTCGGACCACCGGCGTGATTTCTGTTTTCCAAATGCAGGAATAATGAGAGCCTTTTTTGTTTTCTTTAGAATCCATTTCCTCAGTTCTGAGTGGATCTGTCCTTCTAACCCAACTGTGTCGCTGGGGTCAAGATTATCATGATGGCTCGCTGGACCTCTGGCCCGTTTCTCCAGCTGCTGGTGCAGCTTGCTCTCGCACGCTTTCACCACACTGAGATGAGTGGCCCCTCCAAAACATCATCTAAGGTTACGTTCACGCTGCAGTGGCACTGTGAACGACCCAATTCTGATCTTTTCACCCCCCCAAAAAAATCTGATATGTGCCACTTCCATATGTAGTGCTAATTCCAACACGTATCAGATATTTTTAAAGCGTCCGCAGTCTTAACGTCATCCCACATTTTATCCGTCTTTCACATCACTCTCCTGTCTCTCACTACATCCACACCCAGTAGCAGCAGCTAGCGCTCCATGGAAGACCATTGATAGCTGTGCTGCTTTCTTCTTACCTTACTTAGTCTCCCTACGATGTGGTCTTAATATTGTCAGCTCCTATTGCTCAGCACCAGTCTCTCCTGCAGCAACATGAAGCTGCCTCCTCTGTGTTTCAGGACGGAGGCTCTTCTGCAGGCTTCCAGCTTCTTTCATCCGAACGTAAAGACGGCCCGCGCGGCCGAGCTCTACTGGCTTGTTAATTACCAGGAGTCTGTGTAGTCCGTCTCTAAGGAATAAGACTACCACACTAGAGTCTAAGGTTTAATCAACCCGTTTAAATCAACTACCCGACATACCAGCGTGACGCCGCCTCTGCTCCTAACAGAAGCACTTCTGACCACTCACAGCAGGAGGACGGGAGAAAAAGTCAATTCTTTTTACGTTATATCGTTCTTAAAGGGAAATTTGAATGAGCTAAAATCAGTAGCCCCTTCCGCAAAACCTTCAAGGCACCTTTGCTTTGGCTTGATGCAGTTTGAGAAAGGACTGAGGAGGCAAGGGGGGGCTGAAGTCAGCCTGCTGCCTCATCAGCTGACTTGTTCACAGGTTGAGGAGGGATGCAGGGAAGACTGACCAACCAGCAGCAGGGTTTAAACACCTAAACTAGACTCAGGAACCATCTCCAATCAGAGGAGCAAGGAGCTTAGATAAATCGGTTCAACTGGAAGCATCTGCTCGGCCAACAACAGAATCAGTAGACGGGGTCGGGCCGACAGCTTTTATGTGTGCGGCTCAACACCACAGGACGCCTCCTGTTCTTCCTCGCTGCCTTCGCCTAAAAGCTGCGCGCCGTGCCGCACATCGCCGTGTCCCTTGGTGATTCCTGCCCGGCCTTTGTGGGTTTATGATGGAAACGATCTCTGACAGATTAGTAATCGGCCAGTTAAGGTTTTAAAAACGACATTGGAAACCAGATGTGTATTTTTTTTTCTCACACAGGATTTATGAAGTGGACAATATGTAGAAGAATCCTCCCGTTTGTGTGGAAATAAGTTTCTTCTGAGCAAAGCAGATGACATTTCTCTTAATTAGTGTCAGAAAAAGCTGAGAATGTCAGTGTCAGAGTCTAATAGCCTCAAAGGTGTGTTTGCCGTGATAACAGTGGTGTGTCGCTGTCTGACCAGACCTGGATTGGACAGGGCCCAGAGCGCGCTGCAGCAAAACACTTTAAACTCCTAATCCTAGTCCACACCAATCCTTTCAGGCAGGGATTATTAGTCTGAAGCAGGATTAGACCTGATCACAATCATCTACCCCTGAGCTTCCTCAGGAGAAAATCCACTCCCTGACAAACGGTTGCCAGCTTTATGTTTCAGGAGAAAGAATAGCAGCATTTTTTTTTTCTGGTGCCCGTCATTGGTTCAATATCCATCCTCTGCCTTCTGGCTGCTTGCCTTAAAGTGGCCGTGAGAAAGTTCTTCAGCAATAATCTCTGGCGGTAAAGCATCTGCACGGCACCAAGGCGTCCATAGATTACATGTCTGAAAGACGTAGGTCAAAAAAGGAGAAGGATTATTCTTTCATTATACTTTCCGGTAAATTTGACAGATTTTATATCATCAGCTTCCATTTCCAGCCATCTGTAGGGAGAGGGGGAGTACATCCTTTTTTCCTGTGTATCATTAACAGCTTTCTAAGAGGCGAGGCCCTGATGCTGCGAGTGGGTGAAGCACCCTGGGAAGGCGTCATGGTTCAGGGTGTGAAATATGTGGGGAAGTCACCCAGGTCCTCTGACGTTCAGTGTTTAGAATCGTTTCTCAAAGTAAACCACCACCGGTTTATGACTAGATCTCCAGGTTTTAACCCCGACCAGAGCCTCAGAAGCAACAGAGGGCCGCTCCGGCAAAAGCCCTTAAAGAGAACCATAGTATTTACAACACCGCTCCGTGTCGGCTGACCTGATGGTCCTGATGCCCGAAATGCTCTCAGAGAAGGAGAACAGACAAAAAACCTCCAGGGTCAGAGAAAGGAGGATAGCAAGACAATCGTCTGATGAGCCACCGTGTTGCATTACAGCGTCTACAATAAAAGCCAGAAAATGTATTCTACTGAAATGACAGCAGACCGAGTCATCCGCACTCACCTCATACTTGTCAAATATCTGACGATGGTGGAAGTAGGCATGGGAGAATATCCTATAGATGCGGCGACAGACAGAGCCCAGCTTGGCCACTGACGACTCCTTGATGCTCACCCTGCAACACGAAGCAGAGCTGCTGAAAACCTTCACACCCCACCCAATGGGGTTCAGGTTTAGTTTAACGTCACTAAAGGGGCTAAACTCAATTTAAAACCAGCGCGTCATTAGTCGTCCACCTTATTCATTCCCGCAGACATTTTTTTTAGTGTAGCTGTTTTCTATTTTATTCGTTTCATATTTCAAACTAAGGCCTTTTGTTTGATTATCCCCCTCAGGCCAGAGGCTTAAAATCAAAAGATGATTATTACATGCCATAAATGCTGCTAGAAACGGCTTCTCCTGGTTACAGGCAGCTTTAGAGGTGTTCTGGAAACCACCTGGCTCTTTCCTGGTGTAGAATAGTGTCAAAACAAGCCGATAAGAGTGGCTGTGGCACTTATTAGTGAAACCAATAACTGAAAGCAAGTCATTAACCTGTTTAAAGCCAGAAACCCAGCCCCAGGTACTGAGATGTAAACAGCCTGAAAATAAACTCATTTTATACCGCAGTAGTCCACACCCCACCCTGAAAACTGCAGAAAACCGTTACAATAAATAGGTTACCAGAGACACAATTACTGAAAGATTTTTTAAAATACTATTTTGGATTGTTTTAGATGACTCGAGTTTCTACAAACTTCTAATTATGAGTCCATGTCTTCCTTTCTCTCCTGGGGTATAAATATGACATGACAGACGAGGGCTGGGCGATGAATCCATATTCAGAAAGATTATTTTTAATCAATCTGGGTGCCAATAAAATTGATAATATAAAAAACATGTATAAAAGTAGCTTGGACTCAGGTAAAATATTATTTAATACTTGAACTTATTTAATAGTTTTTATTTTTTTATTTTTG
Source organism: Fundulus diaphanus (assembly GCA_037039145.1). NCBI lineage: Eukaryota > Metazoa > Chordata > Actinopteri > Cyprinodontiformes > Fundulidae > Fundulus > Fundulus diaphanus. The sequence continues at coordinate 11,043,635 of CM073132.1, forward strand.
AGCATATTTAGACTGTTTTTAATTGTTTTCAGTGTCAATATTTCTCTCTCCTACAATATACTTTTTATTCAAGACAGTGTTTTAGTCTTTTGTTTATAAATAGTTATTTATAGAATGTTTTTATTGCTCCATTTCTATTAAAAAAAAACATGCATTTAGTACTTTTGTATGATTTTGTACCAATTGTTTAAAGAATAAACCAGTGAGCGATCATCATTAGTTATTTTGCCCTCTTGCCCTTTTTTTTTTTAAGGCTTTTCATCGTTACTGAGGGGGCTAATGTGGCCCGCTATAGAGTCGACTGTAACACTGAATACGAAGATGGAAAGAGCTTCCTGGGAGCAGTTTTCTACGTAGGTCACTGACCTGCTGGGAAAATATTTGTTGCTATTGAGAAGACAGGCAGCTCCGTCCAGCGTGTGCCTGGTGTAATCGATGGCGGGGCACTGTGATGGCAGCGACACAGACACAACATCCGTCAATGAGAGCTACTTCAGCACGCCGGCCATTCAGCGGCCCCGTCCAGCACTCACCTCTTTGGGCGTCTTGTGGGCGGCGCATAAGAAGATCCACTGCTCTGTGGCCGTCATCTGAGTGCAGGTGTCGGGGTGACACTCGCTCTGTGGGCAAAGACACAAGCGGCACGGCCACACAGACGTTTACAGCAGATTACAGCAGAGCTCGTCTTTCTACGGCTGCAGCATGGCTGAGGAGGATTTCCAACCTGCTACTGGGAGAGTTTCATTTTTTTAGGATTTGCTCCACCCTCATGAGTTAATCATCCTAATCTACTCCCAGAAAAGCTCAGAGCCCTGATGTCTGGGAGACTTTCTGACAAGAACGGCATGTCAGTTTTTATTGCATAGTTAGAAAGTTTTCATTCCTGTGTTCTGGTTACTGATCTTGCACCACTTGTTTAAAAAGAAATCTTCCTTTTTTTAATATGATACACAAAACCCGGCCTCTGGGAGTTTTCTTTGCCCGTAGCTAAGCCTCCTTCTTTTAAACATACGTCTCTGGTTCCTGAGCGAGTAAACAATAAAAGGCTTGTGCTGACGTCTTAGGGTGATTTAGCTAACTCCGGCCCAAAGTCAGAGCGCAGGCCCGCCTATAGAGGAGCCAGTCTGGGATCCTGGGATAAACTGCAGACACAGAGCTCCCCTAGCTTCTGCTAGTATCACCTGCTCTCACGCTTCCTCTTTTTCTTCTCACCTTTCATATATCAGAGGCTCTAAGCCTTAGAGTGGCCGTTGGTAATGAAAAACCTCGGGACCCAGCTAGCGTGTGTAGAGGCAGGATTAACCACGGCACTCGCTGGTTAAAGTGGTTAACGGGGAACAGCCTTGGGTGGATTTAACAGCAAGACAAACTCACCTGCAGTTTAACAGCAAGTCCATTAAGCTCCAGACAGAACTGCCTGCAGACCAGGAAACAAAAGCAAACACTTAAAATCTTGTGGACATTTCTGGTTCAGGGTGTTAAAACAGGAAAATATGAAAACAGCCGATTTGAAAGTCCTGTTCCTTCATGACACGTGTGCAAAATAAGAAAGTCCACCACACAGAAAATGAGCCGAAAAGCTAAAGCTATTTGAATAAAAACATACATTTAACTGCTACTGCAGCTACACACAGTGATTATTTACTTATTTAAAAACATCTGTTGGACTATTCAAGGTTTTGAACCTGGAAATAAATTACCTTGAACAAAAACAATATCTGACAACCTTTTTATTGATAGACCACATCTGTAACAATGCCCCGCCCACCAAGAACAATCATGTTAGCTGCTGCTAGAGGCTGGAAAGGCCTTAAAACTGCAACTACATCCGTTACTCCTCTGCTGAGTAGGAGAGGAAGTAGCAGCTGATGTGGATCATAAAAAAAAAAAACATTTCAACGTCAACGGTGAACCCAGGCAGCAGAAACTAGTAAGAACCCGTTCAACCTACCCTGCTGACTCTAGTTAATCAGCAAACACATTATGATGCAAATTCACTACGAGCATCAAAGATAACCAGAAGCGCTGAATACATCGGCATGGACCGGATCCTGGTTTACATCGCGGGAGAGGAATCTGTTTTCCGACGGGTTAGGATTGGTGCATCGAAGGGATTAAAAGCAGTTTCCTGACTGTTTACCTTCTTTTCCTCTCACAACGTCGCCACCGCTCTGTGTGGATGAAGTTTGTCGTCTCAGCCACTAGAAATATCTCGCGTGGAACTGAGGGCAGTAAAGGCCATTCACCAGATCCATAACCGACCTGCAGGACACTTGAACTACAGCATCCTACCAAATACTGAATCCAAGCAGTCCTGCAACCGCAGTGCAGAACGTGCTGATACGGCGACAGAACGTGCGGCTCCAATAATAATGCAGCAGAACGTCTGCGTGGTGGTTTGGAAGGGACCCGACGGCATAAAACGCTCGTTTCTTCCAGGAGCTCATTACATTCAAATATACACCGCTCAGAAAAAATAAAGGGAACACTTAAACAACACAGCGTAACTCCAAGCGCTCCCTTTTTGAGCAGTATATATAAATTTACATAGCAGCCCGTTTTAAAAATGAGAAGGAAAAGGGGAAAAAAAAAAAAAAAAAAAAAAAAAAGGCACTGGACCAAGGCAGGGATGGTCTCCGTTACCTGAGGTGCTCATACTTCCAGACCCCTTCATCCTGCCCCTCAGGAGGTTCCAGGATTTTGTCGATGTTGGAGCAGTCGGACCTGATGTTCTGCTGGATGTACTGGAAAAAAAAGACGCGTTGTTTTTATTGGCTGCTGCTTCGGTTTAAACACCCGAGTAACGAAAGCCAAGCGTTCTAGTTTTAACCCAGCTCCAAAAACGGATGGAGTTATGCCTCATTAGTAAGAAAAAGGCACCAACAGCATTTATGCTGCTTTTCATCATACAATCCACGTCTTTCATAGTAGATTTTTGAGCACTGGTAGCCTAAAGTCAGAAATATTACTGTGTTGTTAAGAGTTTGGTAATCATGGCTTAAAGAGGGTTCTGCTGCAGTGTTACTGCTACCATCCATCAGTACCAACAGAGCAAACTGAGACAGAGACATCCGAGCACTGACATGATGCCACAGTCCGTGTAGGAGTTAAAACTGAGTTACAGGAGCAGCAGCCATCCCTACACAGTCATGCATACCTGTCCCCGTTCACGGCCATGTTACCGTGCTACCTGAGGCCTGGGGAATCACAGATGGAGCCCCGAGCCTCGTCCCCGTTTTCTGCTGAACTTGCAGAAACACCCACTGCTGGAATGTTTTCCATCTATCTAGAGCAAGAACACTGCAGACCGATGGGCTCTTTTTAGAGGGGAGGTGGCTTCAGGGCTGGAGATACAGCTCCTATAGAGCTGCCACCCCCGCTCTGCGCTGTTTCTAAGTTATGATGCTACTGAACGGAGAAGACTCAAGGTTAGCTAACAGTAGCGTTTGGTGTTTTAAAGGAAATCAGAGGAAGCACAGCAGTATAAGGAGCCATTTGAAACGTAACCAGTTTTTCTGGATTTATCGATGCTCAACCTGCTGCAAACGTGTGAGACTTTCCAACTGATAACAGGAAGGCTGGACGGAGGGGAGCAACCATGCCGTTTAATTCTTCTGCCGGTCATGGAACATGTTTGATTTGGAAACTTTGGCAGCTCTCTGGAGATCTAAGGGAATACAAACATGGTTCCAGCATTGCAGGCTGACCTGATCAGCAATTTTAAAAATGTCAACTCTATAACTATAAATAGTAAAACCATGCTTTACGGAAGCTACTTTGTCACAGAGGCGTGGCGCCCATTCCCGCATATAAAGGCCGATTAGACGCTCATGGCTGGACTGCTATAGAAAACAATGATCTGAGTGAATAACCCTTCCCAGGTTGATGAGCAGCAGCAGAGCGTTTCCCTAAGGTCGCTGCCACAACAGCTACGTTTACACGGACAAAAGTAATCGGAATAAAGGGCCGATCGGAATATTGGGGTCGGATTCAGCTCAATAGGAATGAAATTGTAGTCCGAATGAGAGGGGGGTTTATGCAGATTGATAATCTGATCAACATGCCTGTAAACGCTTGTCAGGGTCAAATTATTCTGAATGTGGCAAACCGACCCGAGTGCGCATGTGCGCCCGACATAAACGTGAATTATTTCCTTGTTATTGAGTGGCGGAAATGCGTCAGGAAGCACAACTTTCTGTGCTCCCGATACAACCGGTTTAAAACATTAAAAGAGCGTAGATGCATCATTTACTCAGCAAGGTTTCAACCAGAAAGTGAATTTAAATTAAGTGAATTTCTCCAAAGTGAGATCAATAAAGCCTATCTTATCTTAAATACTAGAAACCGGCTGAACGCCACCGGTTTTGGTTTGCTTTCTTCATTTCCATCTCAAACACTTACACCGCCGTGCAGTCATGCGGCGTTCACATCGGTCTGTCCCGCTTGTTGACAGGCGGGTTGAGGACACATTGCTTCAGGTCTGACACTGAAACCCCACGCCCAGGTGATCTTATCTGTGCGCCTCTAAGTAGAACAGACTGTCCCGGACTCCCCGCATCTCACCGGTGAAGAACAGCCGACAGCCATTAGGACCCACCTGCTGAACAGCTAGCGTGCTGTCCATCTCCTCAAATGACTCATCCGGCCAGTTGTAGAAATCCTGCAGGAGAGAGGAGGACACATCCCCGGGTTAACAGCTAGCAGTGTGGCACAAGCTAACAAATCACAGCGCTGCTTTCCCCCGGGCTAGCTAGCTGGCTACAGGAGCTAACTGTGCTCTTGGGGATCATCCGAGAATTGAACCCTAACCAAGAGGAGACGTTTCACCCACAGCTAGCCGCCAGAGTCCCCCCTCTCCCTCTTCCTCGAAGCTTCAAGGCTGCCTAGCTAGTTTACCTGCCAAAGTAAACAAGGACGAGACTACTTCCTGTAAAGGTAAAATGAAAGTCACGGCTGTGTTTTCAGGGACGGGCTGCAAATGTCCTTTAGCACACAGCATCGACGTCTACGTAAAGCGGCGAGCCTCCATTCCGATTCCAGGCAAGCGGAGCGGAGTAGGAACTCTTTAACACAGACGTCCGCCCCAGCAATTAGACGGTGGAAAGTGCTAACTACAGCTAGCCGTGCGCTCCGGTGACAAGCCCCTCGCAGGCGGCGTTCTGGGCCGAGCCGTCGAAACAAAGAGGCGCAAAGGAACCGCGCGGCCGCCCGGGCACAACTCGGTCCGGTCGCTGCGGTCACGCTGGAGCCGGAACCAACCTTAGCCTTGGTTCCAGGCCGATTCCTCCTGAGAACTGCAGCACCCTCCGCCATGACCATCTCGACAGAATACCCGGATGTTCGTCAGCGGCGACGTTGTAGAGGAAAGCGGAAACGATTTGTGTCGAAGGCGGCGGCGTGATGGCGCTGCACGCTTAGAAACTAGGAGAGCGTTAAAGCTGATTTATTAACAGCGAAAAGGGTGATAGAAGGGGTCAGGATACTGTTTACCTTTAAATTATTACACTGGAATAGATAGATAGATAGATAAATAGATAGATAGATAGATAGATAGATAGATAGATAGATAGATAGATAGATAGATAGATAGATAGATAGATAGATAGATAGATAGATAGATAGATAGATAACAACCAATCATCTATAAATATAGGTAATCTACCCAGGAAATCATTTGTTTTTATATCACATCTAAATGATACATCTTCTCAAAAAAAGGGAATGTGAATTCCACAAGGAACCATTTCAGGTCCCAAGCTTTTTAGTTTCCATAATAACAAGCTTCCGTGTGTGTGTCCCATCACATCTGTCCTGATGAGCCAGTGGTCCACATTGTATTTTCGAGAAAGTGTCAGCAGGGCTGGATGCCTTGAGCTCCCAGCTGGGGGGCATCCTGTTTATGTGCCCGGCCCACCTCAACGAGTTCCTCTTGATGAGGAGAAGCAGCAGCTCTGCTTTGAGCTCCTCACCCTATCTCCAAGGCTGAGCCCAGCCACCCTCTGGAAGAAGCTCATTTCGGCCGCTTGTATGCGGGATCTCATTGTTTCGGTCATGATTCAGACCTCATGAACAAAGGTGAGGGGCCAAAATGTGGACTAACCAAAAAATCCAGAGCTTTGCTTTTTTGCTCAGCTCTTTCTTGACCAGAACAAGGGTTCACATTACTGCAGAAGAGGCCCCAATCCATCTGTCCACCCCGTTCCATCCAACCATCACTTGTAAACAAGATCCAAGATATTTTCATATTTAAGCATTCTAATTATTTAAAGTGTTTTGAAATTTCTGATTGGACCGGCACCGCCACTTCTCAGTGATTACCTTAGGAAATTACAGATCTGCATCCAAATATATTTTTTTTTATAACGTTCTTGACGCAGTTGCGGTTTAGTTTAAAAGTAAATGTTTTTTTATCTTTAGTGAAAGTCTCAGGTGCCAGCTAGGTGGAGGTGGGAGCAGGGACGTAAAGGTTAGGACTATTCTAAGGGCCCCTGGCTGACAGGTGCCCCAAAAAAGAAAATTTATATAAATATATGAGCTTTGGGGATGACTTAGATTTTTTTTTTGTCACAGGGCCCAAAATTCCTGGCAGCACCCCTGGGTGGGAGGCATCCAGTCCTGCTGTCTACAATATGTAGAAAATGCTGCAGCAAGGCTGCCGACTAAAACAAACAGAAGGGCCCATATTAGTCTTGTTCTGACCTCTCTGTGTGGGTCGCCTGTGCACGTTAGGATGCATTTTAAAATGCTGGTTTTAACTTTCAGAGCAATCCACAGTCTAAATATATACAGGCTCTTTTGAAACCTCTTTGTCTGCCTAGAACTTTAAGGTCATCCACTCAAATCTTGTGGCTGTGAGACTTTGGAACGCTCTCCTGCTGTCTCTTTGCTGCACAGAATCCACTGTCACAACATCTAAAGACATTTTTATTTACACAGGCATTTGCTTAAGCTTTTGTTTTGTGTTTTTACTCCTGTGAAGCACTTTGTGACATCTATGTCTGTGAAAGGTTTACTGATTTACTGGGCTGGTATTAGGAAAGATGACCTGGCTGATTTTTTTGGGGGATTGAAGACGGATCTAAAATCAACTCTCAAACTCACTGCAAGTTTTTAAAAGACACTTTCTTTCAGCAGTGGCACAGGAGAAAATCTGCATCTTTCAAGGAGACCATGTTTTTTTGCTGTGGACAGCTCCATCACATGTATGGAAGTAATGCACCGCATGGCTCGCCCGTGAAGATGACCACAGGACGACACGACCCCTCTCGACTGATGTAAACCTCATCATGAAGTTGTAGATCTTTCTAAAAACCAGAGTCAAGGTGATGGAGAACATACCACCTCTCTGTGGTTGCTGACCGTCATCAGATCAAGTAACGGCTAGAAGAAATTTGACAATTATGACGTTTGACAGCTAGAAATACACGTAATGACTTCCCCAAAATACACTGAAGCCTGTTAAAATAACCAATTAAAAGGATTTGAGCTGATGCAGGGCGGGTCAAAAGCGAAGGTGGCTTTACGAGTTCTTAGTATTCCCACAGGTTCTGGCACTTTGACAGGTCATGGAGGAATCACCAACCCGAAGATTAAAAGTGCATGAGGAATCGTATACCGTATGAGACACACACCAATCAAGGTTTTGTTTCAATGCTCATGCTGATCTGTGTCCCCCCCCCTCCCACTGTCAATCAGCTCTACACCTTGTGTGCACCATAGACTGGCTTGCAAAAGTATTCAGACCTTGAACTTTTTCACTTTGTCACATTACACCTCTACGTATTTTACTGGGATTTTATGTGATAGAAAGTAGGGTACGATTGTATAAACAAACAAGATATAGTTTTATTTCCAAATAAATGCCCCTGATAACTTTAGTGTTTTCCTGCTGGAAGGTGAACCTCTGCCCCAGGCTGGTCTTTTACAGCCTCTACAGGTTTTCTTCCTGGAGTTTTTATTTAGCACCATTGTGTACAATCTGACCAGCTCCACTGTTCCTGCTAAAGGAAAGTACCCAAGCATGTTGCTGCCACCACCATGTCTTATAGTTATTCAATAGTTAATTCCAGCTGATCAATAGTGGAGGTTGATTGGATAGAGAACTACCTGCATTTTATTCTAATTGGTATAAAAGATCAAAGGGGGTTAAAACAAATACCTGCCGCACTTTTCAGATTACTTTTGAACATTTTTGTGAACCATTAAATGTAGCAGATTTAGAATTGCGTAGTAAATTTTTAATCTCAATACATTTTTTACCCATGTCGGAAATCTATGAAAATAATGGGTTTAGTTTGATAGAAACTTCTGTATATTGACTCTATCCTCTACAATCAAGAGGCGACAGCAGGAAAATGTTTCCATCCATTAATGTCTGCTGTGTTATTGAAAGCGTTGCCATGTCAAGGCTAGCAGCAGTTATATTTACCATTTCAGTGAGGCTGGGTTTCTCCCAGACACACGATTCATGCCTCCAAACGCTTTCAACCAGAACTACAGTTTATTTAAAAATCTAAAAATTAACTTTAGTAAGATTGAAATGTGCAAAAAAGAACCAGAACAAATAAAAAGTAACACAATGAAATAACAGTTGAGTGAGTTTATTATTGTAACAAAATGTTATTAGAATTATTTACAATTTACGGCACATAAAAAAGAAAAACAGACGTGAAAGAAATGAATCCTTCTGTGCAGCGATGACAGACTCTACACAAGCTGACAAAGAACAAGACTTAGTCGACGTATTTGCCGAGGATGTCTCCGTCACGGAAAAGGAAATAGTCCTGTTGGAGAAAAATCCAGGACAAGATGTTAAAACGAGAAGGTCACTACATATCCACCATGTCTGACAGTGAAACGGCGCTTCACCTTTTCCTCTAGAACAACTTTGGTTCCTCCGTATTCTGGTAGCAGCACTTTCTCTCCAACCTTCACGCTAACTGGTTGCAAGTGGCCTTTCTGAGGACAGACAAGAAATGCTGGCAGTTAGAAAAGTCCCAGCAGCCAAACTCTAAGTTAAATATTCAACCACTTTACGTGATCAGAGGGGCTGTTGGATTTCTTCCCAGATTATCTCTGAAAATCTATTAAAACAAAACGGTCCGACCTGTTCCTCTAAAATCTATGAGAAAGGTACCAACACTATGCGTCGTAGGAATAGCGTGAGATATAGGAATAGGAGAATTGATGTATTCCTGCCACTATGTCTCTGGTGAAAGAGTAGACAGGCTAGACCACTGTGCTCCGGTGTGAAGATTTATTTATTTTTACAAGCGGCAGAAACCATGAGGACATTCTGAGGTCCGGGCCGTGGCTGCTAAAGGCCCCATAGAGCAGTTGTTAGGATAACATGGTAAACCAGTAGTCACATGGCAGGCCACGTGTTTGCAGTTTGCTCTAAGCCTTAAGATTACAGTCGGTACCAGTGCTGGGTTCTGGTTTAAAGGATGCCAGAGGACCGCACTTTAAATCCCCAGTCTAAATGTTACATTGTCAAACACGGAGGACAGGCCCCTTTACAGGCCTGGTAACAGTGTAGAGCTCCTGGAGAGACTACCGAAATAAACGGAATATTGCTGTACATGTTACCTAGCTCACATTGTGGGTCCAACATTGATACAAATCATAAAAACAGCTCAGTGCTCCCAGCAAGCTGTACAAATCGGAGCTTGTGGACCAACACAGCCTGCAGAACACGGCATAATGTGTTGCTTCCAGTACATCTAAAAGTAATGATTCATTTCCATGACGAAATACATACGAGTTGCACACTTTTGCTTTTAGGATAGGCCGCCTATGACACGAATCAGAGCAAAAAGAAAAGCGATAGATGACCTGGGTAAGTGAGCCCGGGCCGACCGCCACCACCGTGGCCTGCAGCACTTTGCCCTGGGACTTCTCCGGCAGCATGATGCCTCCCTTGGTCACCGTCTCTGCTGTCAGACGCTCCACCAGCACCCGGTCGAACAGAGGGAGGAACTTCCTGAAGGCCTGCAAAGGATCATGGACTCTGGGTTAGGGTGGGCCACATGGACTTCAACTGTTTTGTCTCCGTTTATTACGCTCAAGATAAAAAGGTATTTTAAATGCGAGCAGGTTTTTACTATAAATCAATCTATCATGTGTGGGCTTTGCAAACATCATCTGTAAGAGTTTACTTTCATCTTCTCAGGGTCAGCTATTCTAATTACGCTCGTATTCCCCTAACAGATGGATAAATATCATCATTGTTCACTTCTGCTCCCGATAAAGATCCACGTGTGACAAATAAATACCCGACGTCTAAAAACAATGTTCTTTGAATTCAGGAATTTGTAACAGAGTTGCTCAACTACATTCAAGATGCCTGTGTGCGGAATTATTTTATTACTAAGTGCACCAGAAAAAAAAAAAAAAAAAAAAAAGAGGAAAATATTGATGTTTAACATTTTATTAGATCAAGATTGACTTAGAAAAACTTTCATTGGACACCGTCTACTGCGGGGAGAGCAGACGACCACATGAGTCAGGTACTGGGTAACTCAAGTCCCGTTTGCTTGCATTTGGTCTGATTTTAGGGAACGCCCTGCAGCCATGAGGAAGGATCATAGATAGTGGCTTCTGATAACAGCAGATGGCCCGGTGACCTTGGGCCGAGGCCTTCTGTGGAGGACTGGTCCCAGTTAGATGACTGGGTGGAGCAGGAGGAGGGGTTCCACAACGGCGCTTAGCAGGGCAAGGACGGCCAACCCGCTGATAAAACACCTGAAAAACCAACACAGGCTGGCTGAACTGTCCCCAGCACAGGGCGGTTCTCAAGGTGAGTTCAACCCCTGAGCTGCTGAGGCTGGTTCTGCTGCCTTCCCATTTGATCAGCTGCAGGAACTGCCAGATCCCACAGTTAGGATGTCAAAGAATATAGCATCTGAAAGACAGAACTTTCTGCATCATTTCAGACTCTGCTTTAATGCTTAACATTCATCACACAACTTTACTTTGAGGGACGGTCCGCTCCACATCTGGGAGGTGAAGAAACCACGTCAACATGATTACATGGGAACAACTAAAAAGCAGGATGGCTTCTGCCTCTACTGCTAGTTTCACTAAAACTAAAGTCGTAATATCGCTCACTAGGGCTGGGCGATACGCCATTTATCTCAATATGTTGTTCTTTTCATAAAGTAAAGGCATCCATGAATCAAAGCTTCATCCCAAATGTCTCACGGAATACATAAATGTATAACAAAGGCCATCTCAATATAAACGATATCAATCTCATCTTATATGTCTTTTTAAAAAAATCTCAATATTTTGTTAATCTCGATATATTGCCCAGCCCTATTTCTCACCAGTCATCTGTGGGATAATTGGTGGTTGCTCAATTATTTTGAAAATTAGAAAAGATACATGAATATAAGCCAGGACTCCAACCCTGACGCACACCACAGGCTCAAGCTGAGTGCTGGGTATCAGGTTTTTAAAATGCTCCAAACATTTGGTAGGATACCGTTTTTAGGGCTTAAATTCCTTTTCCCTAAGATGCCAGAGAAGGTGCCGGACCTTTTCTCTGGCCGTTTCCTACATTATGCAGGTTTTGTTCTAAATAACAGATTGTTACTACCGTGATGATCTACGTTTCATTCGTCAAAGCATCAGTAGGAGAAAGTCTTTCTTCTTTATTTTAAAGAAAAGCAATTAGATTATAAATAACTTCTGTTTAAAATCCTAACCAGATTTGCTGTGCATTGTTCCACTGAAACGTGACTTTAAGCTCACTACTTGTTTTGCAATGGCGCAGAATGCTGAACGTCAAATGTCAGCCAGAGCCCCACATGTGCTTTGAGGTAGACTCCAACTGCTCTGCTTTATAGGGATCAGCTCCACCAACCCGAAGGTCGCGGGTTCGATCCCTACAACTTCACCTGCACATGTCTAGATGAAAGGCGTGCACGATTCTTATCGTTTCTTCTAGCAGCGGCTGCCGGTCTTTAATAATCGCGGAGTTGTTGCAGTTATTTCCTCCTACCTTCCTTTCCACTAACATCGGTAAGGTAAACGTGTGGCTGAGCCCCCCTCACGCTGCTCTCCTCAGCAGCGTGACCTTGTGAATGGATGTTAGCTTACACAACGTTAGCTGACAGCTCGATGAAGAGAAAATAAAAAGCCTTACAGTGTTTAACCGGCTCCCCGCCACTTAGTCTAACCTCTGGGCACCCAGCAGCAACTAACTCCAGCAACCAGACGGTGTTTCTTACCATTTTTTAGTGTGAACGCTGTCGGAAAGCCTGTCTGGTGCAACACCGCAGTCAGCGAGCGTGGAACTGAGAGCCTCCTATACTACGTCCACGTGAGGAACTCCCCGGAAGGCGCATGCGCACTGCCTGTCCCAAGGTTGACGCGTCTGAGAGAACCTTCTAGTACACCCTAGAAAGATTTTTTTTTTAAATATGTTTTGTTGAAAAACTCTTTTTATTTCTTTTTATTTAACTTAAAATGCGCATTGGTGATTAGAAAAACGTGTTAACTTAATTTATGTCAAAGATCTACGTTTGGATCTCGCGCAAGATTGCGCAATGTCAACTTTGACCTTTGTTTCCTCCTCCAATGGCACGCAGGAAAATTCTGGAAGCAACCCCGCCCGGGAACGAGCATGGATTTGTGGGTTTAGGGTTAATATGTCTTAAACCATCAAATAACTCCTCAAAACCTCCGATAGGTTTTTCATAATCTTTCTACCAAAGAAAAGTGAGGCATATTTAGTGAAAACAAGACAATAAAACGGTTAGGTGAGACGGATTTGCTGTATACGGAGTCCGGGGCGGAGCGATACATAACCCGGATGCAGAAGCCCATGTGCAGTCCTGTCTTCACGCAGCTCCACTCGGCTGTCCTCTCCTCCAGTCTTGTCGCTCCCTGTGGTGTGCTCGCAGCGTTTAAGCAAGCTTTTACCTCGCAGGTAAGCGCGTAAACCTCACATGTGTTACCACAGGCGGCCCCGGTGTGCATGCTTTCAGGACTGACTTTACTTCGGCCGGCGTGGAAGTAGCTGTTTTAATCCTAGCAGCACAGACCTTCCTAATTCCTCATCCTCTGAAGAAGAACAAGGACGTGCGCGTTAAAAATGGCACGAGGGGCTCTGGTGATCGTTCCCCGGAACGCGGCGCTCGGTTTCAGCCATATTGCTGGTACTGCACAGCGGTCTGGTGAAAGGAAGCGGTTCGTTTGCTTCGGTGTCACGTTGGCGTCAGCTCGGACACAGCGGCTTTAGCGGCAGGTCTTCCATAAGAGCTGGGGCGCGCAGGCGGCACTGGGAGGCAGCTCCGCACGTGTTGCTTTACGGTTCCTCCAGTTTGACCTTGTGACGTACGACCTCCGGGAGCCCACGTGGGAGCTCGTGCTGCTTGCAGTTTTCTGGTTATATTTCAGTAACGGCTTTAAAGAAACAAAACCGGGCATTTTAAAGCATTGCGGCATCAATTTGACCTTTTTAAGCAAAAGTTACTGAATGAAACTTCAATTAAGACTAATATTCTATCTGTGTGAAAGAGGTTTGTAAAGGGGGAGGATCGAGATGAAACTAAATGGTACAGAAAAATAATCTCATAGTTTCCTAGGATTAAAAAAAAGATTCCTTTTCATTAGTGTCACACATATTCATTCATTTATTCTATATATTGGGCTGTGCTGTTCAGATCTGCACGGCTGGAAATGGAATCCATGAAATTTTAGTCATTTCGGATTAAGTATTATGGATTCATAAAATGTTATTTGGGTTCATGCCGTCTGATTAGTGTCATGGGCAAGATGCTGAAACCATCAGGACCATTGTATGCATGGGCCGGTTACTGCTGTCACGGTATACCTGGGTTTTAAACTTTCCTGTTTCAAAGCATTTTAAATTGTTTTAAACAGGACGCCTGGATAAAATGGCACTGTGTTCTGGTTTTCTGCCTGCTGCACACTGCTGGTCAGCTGGCTGAACAAAGGGTCTTATTCTTTTTTGCTCACTTGTAGCCAGTAAAAACCAATTAAGCTGCTTGGAAATATTTCCTGTATGATCCCTGAACTGTATGGATGTGAAAAGTGACGGTGAAGGAAAATGATGATCAAGATGTTTGAATTTGGCAGCTATAGGAATATTTTTTTAGATAAGAGTATTTTGATCATGTTCAATATTTCTGTTTTATGTTTTTTGTGGTGGGTATCAGACTAAGAATCTCATACTGGCCCATGCCTGAGGAGCCAGAATTGGGGTGGGGGGGAATAAAACACAGATGATTTGTGGAGTTTGGCTCATGGCTGAACCCAGGCTGTGGTAATCTTGTGGCAGAAGGTGTCCTTGGCTGAAATTGTACTTCCTGACCCGCTAAATGAATACCTAAAGTTTCAGATGGTTTGGTTGTTGTCTACTCTAGAAGAATCTTGACCCAGAGAAGAAGTCGTTTTGTGAAACTTTGCTCGCTGGCTTGTGAGGGCATTTTAAAGCCAGTTCTGAACGGTCCAGACTTGATGGTAAGCTGGGTTATTAATGCCACATGATTCGTGTCATGGGGAAGAGGCTGGAGCCATCAGGATCTGTGACTCTTAATGCTCGGTAACTTGGCCGCAGCCTAGTTTTTTTTATTGACTAAAAGAAGAAATTCGGTATAGGGTGAGGAGGTTATGTGGGCATAATGATTTGTCAGTTTCATAAAAACATTATTATAAAGCCAGACCCAGTTTTTATCCTATGTGGGGGTCTGCTTAGGGTCAGTGCTCCAGTGTTTGTGTCCAAGTGTTAACCTGCCTACTGATGTCTAGAGGTGCTTCAGAATTTCAGCCTCTCCATCATGAAGGGGTCCTGGACAGAGAGAAAGGTGGAGAAAACCCACAATGGTGAATCATTAGCTCACCATCTTGGTTTACGTTGGTGCTTTTGTAACCTGGTTATGTATTCATCAGTGTGGTGTCATACCACTTGCTGTCCCTAGGGGGTGGTGTTAACCCCCATGTTGACCTGCTGCTGTGCCACTGTGACTGTGGTTTCGCTCCTAACTACAGCCTCTGGGGTTCTGTTCCTAGACACTGTTGTTCTGAGATGCGTTTTGTTCTTTTCCCCAGAAATGTTTCGTCTACCCGCCGTCATGAAGCAGGTGAGGCCCGTGTGCCGGGCGCTGGCTCCTCACCTCACAAGAGCGTACGCCAAGGATGTGAAGTTCGGGGCGGACGCCCGCGCCCTCATGCTGCAGGGCGTGGACCTGCTGGCCGACGCCGTGGCCGTCACCATGGGGCCAAAGGTAACGCCCGTCTCCGGGGACGCCTCCGATGACCGGCGTTGTCGGAGCTTCCCCTCACCAGTTTCTCGCTGATTCTCAGGGTCGCACCGTCATCATCGAGCAGAGCTGGGGCAGTCCCAAGGTCACCAAGGACGGCGTGACCGTGGCTAAAAGCATCGAGCTGAAGGACAGATACAAGAACATCGGAGCCAAGCTGGTGCAGGACGTGGCCAACAACACCAACGAGGAGGCCGGCGACGGCACGACCACAGCCACGGTGCTGGCGCGCGCCATCGCCAAGGAGGGCTTCGACAACATCAGCAAAGGTGCCAATCCCGTGGAGATCCGCCGCGGAGTCATGATGGCCGTGGAGACGGTCATCAAGGAGCTGAAGGAGCTCTCGAAGCCCGTCACAACCCCAGAGGAGATTGCACAGGTACGAAAACGGCTGGGTTTCATGGGCCCCGCCCCCAAGTGTCAGGAAGAAACCATTTAAAGCCAGCAATGTCATTTTAGGTCGCTACCATCTCAGCCAATGGAGACGTGGAAATCGGCAACATCATATCCAACGCCATGAAGAGAGTTGGTCGCAAGGGAGTCATCACAGTGAAGGTTGGTGTCTGTTCTGGCTCTACTTTAAATCAAGCGTCTCGTGGTGCGTCGAGGTGAAAGCACTCAGCTTCCTACCCTCGGCTCATAAGAACTGAGACTTCCTTCCCCAGAGGAAGTGTCACGCTGACAGCAGCAGCACTGAGCTTCACCAGATGAATCATGGTAATGTCCTGCCGCTCTGACCCTGGGCAGTGCTTCACATGTGGCCTCCTCTGCTCGTCTAACAGGATGGGAAGACATTGCAGGACGAGCTGGAGATCATCGAGGGGATGAAGTTTGACCGTGGTTACATCTCCCCGTATTTCATCAACACCGCTAAAGGTAACGTCCCGCATTGAACCAACACAAGCAGACGGGTGACCTTTGGCTCCTCAACGTCGACTTTCTTTGGCTTTCAGGCCAGAAGTGTGAGTTCCAGGATGCCTACCTGCTGCTGAGCGAGAAGAAGATCTCCAGCGTCCAGAGCATTGTGCCGGCCCTGGAAATCGCCAACCAGCACCGCAAACCTCTGGTCATCGTGGCTGAGGATGTGGATGGAGAGGCGCTGAGCACCCTGGTTCTGAACAGGTACGGTCCCTCTGCCACAGAAGCAGGAGAAGTTCTGTATCGCGTTTGAACAAAAGCTCTATAATGGCTGCTATACCTTGTAGGTTGAAGGTTGGACTTCAGGTGGTTGCTGTCAAAGCTCCAGGTTTCGGAGACAACAGGAAGAACCAGCTGAAGGACATGGCCGTCGCCACCGGCGGAACGGTTCGTTGACTTCTGAATCCCGTCTTGCTTTTGTGGACCTGGACTTGAGGTCTGATCCCTGCGGCTGGGTTTCTGCTTTCCCTCTGCAGGTGTTTGGTGACGAGGCTCTGAGCCTGGCTCTGGAGGACATCCAAGCTCACGACTTCGGCAGAGTGGGCGAGGTGCAGATCACTAAAGACGACACCCTGCTGCTGAAGGGCGGAGGCAGCGCCGCCGACGTCGAGAAGCGGGCAGCAGAGATCGTGGAGCAGCTGGAGAACACCACCAGCGACTACGAGAAGGAGAAGCTCAACGAGAGGCTGGCCAAGCTGTCCGACGGCGTGGCCGTTCTGAAGGTGGGACCCTCCTCTGCTCGCTGGCGGCCAGCCAGGCGCTGAGAGGACACAAAGCGCTGACACCGCTGCTGATTTTCAGGTGGGGGGAACCAGCGACGTGGAAGTGAACGAGAAGAAGGACCGTGTGACGGATGCCCTGAACGCCACCCGGGCGGCTGTAGAGGAAGGGATCGTCCCCGGTGGAGGATGTGCCCTGCTGCGCTGCATCCCTGCCCTGGACGCCCTGAAGACGGCCAACAGTGACCAGAAGATCGGTGAGCGCAGCGCGGCCTCGCCTGCTTCAGCGTGGGCGGCCCGCGAGCCGAGCTCATCATCTCTGCTCTTCTCCCTCAGGCGTGGACATCATCAGGCGGTCGCTCCGTATTCCTGCCATGACCATCGCCAAGAACGCTGGCGTGGAGGGCTCCCTGGTGGTGGAGAAGATCCTGCAGGGACCTCCTGAAATGGGCTACGACGCCATGCAGGGAGAGTACGTCAACATGGTGGAGAAGGGCATCATCGACCCCACCAAGGTACGGTCCAGTTGGACCTTTCTTCTGTTCTTGCTAAGCTCAGCACACCCAGTCGGTACGGGGAAGGTACGACCCGCTGGTGAAACGGCTGTTTGGTGGCTCTAGTGTGAAGTCAATTTGGATCCCTCCACATTTAGCCAGTGCTCAGACATCTTTGTCTTTTTCCATTCTATAAATTATTACACATTCTTATTACTTAAAGTTCCTGTCCTGTTTTACATATTGACTAGAAAACTGCAGTTTGACAAAAGTACTGTGATCCTATTTCTAGATTAGAAAATCAAAGCAGGGTTAAACATTTTAGCTTCTTTAATATTTTTCCTGAAGAACATTAATAATCAGCTCAAACCCTCCCTGCCTAATTCAGCCAATGGATCTTTAACAGAATGTCTGGCAAACATGCACGTAATTATGTATAATTCTAATAAAATTATAACTCTTCACGTTCTGTCAATTTTGAACCACAGACTTCAAAGCCTTATTATGAAGGGTTTATGGCTTCAAGACATTTTAACCCTTGGTGCTGCAAAAGGACCTTTGTGAGGGCTTATCAGTTCGTAATAGCTGTCAACTCTAAATACATTTTTTAAAAGTTTTATAATAAAGACTGAACTTACAGAAATTGAAAGAACACATTTTCTTCAATTGTACAATAATGGAAAATATTAAAGCAAACAAAGTTGTTGCACTGTTAGTGTGGCTTTGTTATGGTTATTCTATGCTGACAAAGCATAAAAATAATGAAAGTGGAAGGAAAGCAACGTGCAGGTTTCAAACATTTAAACTAAAGACTTAGTTCACACTGCAGGGAAATGCTACCCATAGCTGTCTCTTTCAGTCTTTTCACCCAAAAACATCCCAAGTTGTATGGCTTCCATATGTGGTACTAAATCCAATACTAATGTCTGATATTTAATTTTTTTCAAATTGTCTTCAGTCTGAACGGTCATGTCACATTTCATCCATTTTATGTGAGTAGCTACGTTTATATGGCCAAAGGTAATCGGAATAAAGGGTCGATCAGAATAAAAATGCATCATGGAAACAAGCCAATCACAATATTGTGATCAGATTAAGATAAATTAGAATGAAATGTAATGAGGGGGGTGGATTTATGCTAATTGATAATCCGATCAATGTGTATGTAAATGTTTGTCAGGATGAAGTTATTCTGAATGTGGCAAACTGACCCGAGAGTGCATGTGCGCCCGACGTAAACCTGACGTAATTCTGCGTTATTTAGTGGCGGAAATGCGTCGGGGAAACAAAACTGTCGGGACTCCAGATACAAGCTTTCTGTCCAAAACATAAAAAAATTATTTATTTATTAACATTTGAACCGTAATTAGAACATCGTGCAAGTCCCACCTGGGCACTTGGAAAAGATAATTTAACCGGTATAACACTGCTTTGTTTTTTGTTTCTTTGTTCAGCAAAGTCGGAAGTTGTTTTTTTTTTTTTTTCTTAGGAAAATTAAATTCACTTTTATTTATATAGTGCCAATTCATGACACATGTCATCTCAAGGCACTTTCCAAAGTCAAATTCAATCAAATTATACAGATTGGGTCAGATTATACAGATTGGTCAAAAAGTTTTCTACCTAAAGGCCCGTTTACACTACACTTTTTTAACCGAGCCGAGACCAGTCCGAGCTCGGTAACCGAGATAACTCTTGTGTGTAAACGGTCAGCAGACTGAACCAGACCGCGCTAAACCTAACCGGACCGCGCTAACTGCAGACCAGCTCTTGGGTAGGTCTCGGCCTGGTTCTATTTTATCCCGGTTTCTGATAACGAAGAGCGCATGAGCAGACCGCGTCATCCCCTTACAGTCAGCTGACTGTCAGCGGGTTTTCCGGCGTGTCTGGCTGCACGTCCCGATTCACACTCCATTCAGACAAATTTCAGACATTCATAATAATACTAGCTTCCTTACCGTGCCACACGGTTTCCAGAGATGATTCTGCTTAGCAGCGCAATGAACCTCAGCGTCTGTCATTGTTTCCGGCGTCTGTAAATCCTTATTAGACGTTCGTTTGTCTCATCCACTTCCCAAAAAGCCAACTTTCTCAAGTAAATTCACCAATGGTTGCCTTCTTCCCCTGACTCTCTGCAAACACCGAAATATCACAATATCAAGCATAACTTCCTGAATGTTACGGGCGCAGCTGTGTGTGTTTCGCTGCTTCCGCCTTCAATCCCAGAGAGCGGTAGTACCGCAGATCGCCACTAGGGGGCGAGGAGCAACCAAGGAACCGAGATAGCGTTGTGTGTAAACGGTCGTCAGAAACGAGGCTCGGCCTGGTAACTGGACCAAGCTCGGACTGGTCTCGGCATGGCTCGGTTTTTTAGGTGTAGTGTAAACGGGCCATAAGGAAACCCGGCAGATTGCATCAAAGTGTTGACAAGCAGCATTCACTCCTCATGAAGGAGCGTAGCGCCACAGGGGGAGTCGTCTGCATTTTCCATGGATTTGCAGCAATCCCTCATACTGAGCAAGCATGAAGCGACAGTGGAAAGGAAAACTCCCCTTCAACAGGGAGGAAACATTGTGGAGACGTTTCAAGCAGTGTTGGGTTCTAAAACAATTTCCCAGGCTTTGAACAGCTCCCAGAGCAGGGTTTCCGCAGGGCATTCAAAGTCATTAAATGGAATTTTTTTAAATTAAGGCCTTAATTGGCATTAAAAGTCATTAAATGTGATTATCTGTGGCATTAAAATGGTTTATTTTTTTTTCTTAAAAAATACGGTCATAAAAACAGTTTCGTCAGATATATTATCAGATATAACTGATTCCGCGTGTTTGCGCAGACCTGCTTCCGGTTGATCGTAAAGCCGTTTGTTTTTACAATGTTCGAAAAGAAGCTCGAGGCGAAGAAAGAGCTAGAGAATGGGGAAAATGCAAATTTCAACAAAAGTGGGTGGAAAACAAGGAATTGGGTACATGGCTGTAGCCTGTCGACGGTAAAGATGACGAAGGATTTTGCCGTGTTTGTATAAAAAAATTAAGCTTTGCGCAATGGGTCTCAATGCTTCACGGTCTCACATGAAGTCGGACAGTGTAGTCCAGGGTGTACGCGGGTATACGGCGTTTACCCACTTATTTTTCAGTCAGCATTGCCTATACCCACTTCTGGAGCGATATTTGTGTCTTTTGTTTGAGCGCGCAGTGAGACAGGTATTCAGCGTTTAAACATCACGCGCGCGCTCAAAACTGATAAACTTTCTCAATCCACTTTGCTCGCCTTCGGTTCCGTGTCTGCCCGTGACCTGCTGCTTCCACGCTCAACACCAGCTGTGCGCGGCTCGGCTGTTTCTCCCATAGACATAATATATATTGTCTATGGTTTCTCCGTTCGCTCCAATCTGTGCGTTCGTGACTTCAAAAACTGTCCACCTCACCAGCCAATCACAGACAGGTTTCTTTCCATCCAATCAGAGTAGGGCTTGCAAATACTGCATTCAGATGGATTAAATGAAAATGCTGCAGCTTTTGGCAGAAATTACTAAACATAACGGTGGGATTGAAGAAAAAACAACAACCAATAAACAGTTTAATATTTCAGCCTAAAATATTTAGTTTAAAATTCCTTGAGTTACTAAGTGAGGTGTGAAAAGTCTTTTTGTTTCTTTCTAGCTTCTGGGTGATGATGCAAAAGTTTCTTGTGATCATAATCATCATCATTGTCATCATTATTTAAAGAGCACTTTAACATGAGGTACAACAAAATAACATCTAATAAAATGACTTGAGTAAAGAATCAACAGTTTAAAACAATAATAATAATAAACTGTTTAAATCCTTAAAAACAAACAGAAGTTCTTTAAACTGAACTCTAAGATAAACAGGCAACCAGTGAAGGGAGGCCAGGATGGGCTAATGTGCTTTATTTTATGTTTTTCCATTAAAAGGTGTGCAGCAGCGTTTAAACCAGCTGCAGACTTCTGAGTGAGGACTGACCGATTCAGAGATAAAGAGAATTACACTAATCCAGCCATGATGAAATGTAGGCTTAGAGTAGTGTTTCCATGTTTTTGCCTTGAAAGAATAGGTTTTACCTTTGCTTTGTTCTTTACATGATTAAAAATGACTAAACTGAGGTCCCTTTTTGACTGTCGAGTTTAAAATCACCGTCCATTTTAAAATCGAGGGGCTAAACATTCGTTGTCAGAGTGTCTAAATCAACAGGATCAACAGTTCTTTGGGTGTTTCAACTGGTAAACTTGACAATTCATGATTTGCGAAGACAAAGATTTCAGTTTTGATGTTCTCCTCATCATTAACTTTATCTCTTTCTATAGATTCTCTTTCTCATTCAATTTAGGACTTTCCATATGCCTTATCATCTACGTCTATATAGAAAAACCTACAGTAAAGTAATGAAATGTTGATTCTGGATGTAGTGTAGGAATTCCTTCAATATAAACCAAAGAAAATTTTACCTGCCAGAAGCTGGATAAAATCTTTGAAAAAGAGACAACAGTATTTTCACACCTCACGTAGTAGCTCAAGGAAATATTTTTTTTAATCTAAATGTTTTAGGCTAAATATTTTAGGCTAAAATGAGTAAACTCTAGTGATGGATTTTTGGGTAAACAGAGAAGTGTTACATGTCATTGTTTCTGAAACAGCATTTTTCTGAGCTGCGTCTAAAAGGGCAAACAGAGAGTATACCCACTTCTCCAGGGACCACTACACCACTGCAGACAGCCACAGATCAGCTGCAAGGGGCAGACATTAAAAAGCATTAAATTAGGGTTACTCATTCCTGTATAAAGGAATGAGTAGAGCTCTACGCAGTCCATCATCTACACATGGAGAGAGAATGGAGCAGCTGCCAGGTGGACGTCCACCTGAACTTATCAGGCTGGGCGAGAAGAGCATTGATCAGAGCAGCAGCCAGGACCGCAACCCTAAACATAAAGGTGGACTGCTTCAGATCAGATCAGAGCAGGTTCATGTTAGAATGACCCAGTCAAAGTACCCACCAGTAAATATCAATTTTTAGAAAAGTAAATTTTTTTATTGAAACCATTGATAATTTTTCTCTACATAGCTAAGCAGTACTTTGTGTTGGGTGTTTCCTCTATGAAGGATGTAACAGGGGGCACTTTCTGACTTTTTACATTGAAGTTACATGAGCCTCCTGCTCTAGCATGTGGGGGAAAAGAAGCAGCAGTTTGAAACACCGACACTTTCCAGGAGGCAGCCCTGTCCTGCCGGCTGCTAATAAGCTGGAATCTGTTCTCCTTCCCCTGCAGGTGGTCCGGACGGCGCTGATGGATGCTGCGGGAGTTGCCTCTCTACTTTCCACCGCCGAGGCCGTCGTCACGGAGTTACCCAAGGAGGAAAAGGAGATGCCAGGAGGCATGGGAGGAATGGGTGGCATGGGAGGAATGGGAGGAATGGGGGGCGGCATGGGTTTCTGAGCCAGGCCTCCAGACCTTGTACAGACTGAATCATCAGATTTGAGCTGGAGGTGGAGGACGGACTCCTCTGCCCAAATTGGTTACGATTCTTTTGGAGCTCCGAATGGTTCGACGGCTCAGTGGACTTGGAGCTAACAGCCCATCTGGTGCACCAGAGCCCTCCTTAATATTCCACACTGGCACAAAACTCATCATGTGACTTGCTCAGAGGGAAGCGCTAACACAGGTTCATTAAAGGGATGGTTGGACTTTGTTTCAGCCTGGCGGGGCTAATTTGACCCGCCCCAAAGCGTCTGTAGAGAAAGAAGTTCTGAATCAGTATGCGTTTGTTGCACGGGATTCAATGATCAGACTTTTTGCTCTAAAGTTCTGATTTCTAATTTTCCAAACTAATCTGGTTGCGTTGCCTCTGGTCTGAGGGTTGAGGAGCGGGTTCCAGCAGGCTGAAACAAACCAGAACCATTCTTTAGTGGACCACAGAGAAAGCAGGCCTTCAGTGCTGATGTCTGGATTTTTATTTTCTAGTAGTGTTCCTCTAATTCCTGTTTTGTTTTTGTAATATACATGTATGTCATCATTGATCTGAATTAAAGCAGTTTTCTTACAGACTGACCGTTTTGTTACGTCTTGACTCTGCGTGCCTAAAAAGGCCCGACATAAGGATGTCTACAGAGGAGCAGCTCTGGCTTCTTTCCAGAGGTGTGCAGATGAAACTATTTGGTCCTGTTCTGATGTGCAGGAAGCAGCCAGTAGGTGGCGTCTGTGTTCCAGAAAGTGGTCATCAGCTCACCTCTGTTAGGTCCACATCATTTTGTTGTATCTAATAAATCGTCTCTACATCCAGTTTGATTTTAGTGCTTCCTTTATGGGTTCATTTAAATAAATTCACTGTTATAAGTGAACAGATGCCAGCAAAAGTAAAAAAAAGTTGAGTCATCACAAGAAATCAGTTTACTTCAGCTTAGATTGTTATTCACGCTGGCGGTAATGACACCCGGTCACGCCGATCAGAGGTCACCAAAGTTGGTGTTGCTTCGGTGTGTGAGTTTGCTAAAACAATATCGGACTCTGTAATTTTCTCTGGTCCCCTGCCTGATCTGACCAGTGATGACAAGTTTAGCCGCATGTCATCATTCAACCGCTGGTTGTCTAGGTGGTGTCCAGAAAACGACGTGGGCTACATTGATAACTGGCAAACTTTCTGGGGAAAACCTGGTCTGATCAGGAGAGACGGCATTCATCCCACTTTGGATGGTGCAGCTCTTTCTAGGAATCTGGCCGGATTTATTAGTTCTCCTAAATGCTGACAACCCAGGGTCCAGACCAGGAAGCAGAGCCGTAGTATAACACACCTCTCTGCAGCTTCTGTACTGTTACCCACCCATTACCCTATTGAGACGGTGTCTTTCCCACGGCCAAAACTTAACAGATCAAAAACTGATCTAAAGGGAACAAATCATAAAATCTAATAAAAATCCATACGGATCACTTTGAACCAAAAAATAAAAGAATTAAATGTGGTCTATTAAATATAAGGTCTCTCCCTCCAAAGACTTTGTTAGTTAATGAATTGATTTCTGATAATCAGATTGATTTATTTTGTCTCACAGAAACCTGGCTACAAGAGGACTACGTTAGTATAAATGAGTCAACTCCCTCCAGTTATTCAAATTTCCACATTCCCAGATCTGTGGGAAGAGGAGGAGGAGTGGCAACCATCTTTCAGTCTGATTTATTAATTAGTCCCAGGCCAATTAATAATTACAGTTCTTTTGAACATTTAACCCTCAGTTTCCCTCATCCAAACTGCAAAGCAATAAAACCTCTTCTGTTTATTGTTTTGTATCGTCCACCAGGCCCTTACACTCAGTTTTTGGATCAACTGTCAGACTTCTTATCTGATTTGGTGTTAAATACTGACAAGGTTATTATAGTGGGTGATTTTAACATCCATGTTGACACTGAATGTGATAACCTTAGTGTAGCCTTTAAAACTATCCTAGATTCAATTGGTTTTGCTCAAAATGTGCATAAGCCAACGCACTCTCGGCTCCATACTTTGGACCTTGTGCTGACATATGGCATTGATTGTGAAGAACTAACAGTATTCTCTCACAACCCTGTCCTATCTGATCATTTTTTAATAACATTTGAGTTTAATCTAACCGATTTCTCCACCCCCAAAAGAGGGTTCCATTATAGTAGATCTTTATTGGATAATGCTGTATCAAAACTTAAAGAGTCTGTCCCCCTCTTAATATCCTCAGTATTGCAGAAATGCCCTGTAGATGGCAGCAATGCTGTTTCTTCCCATTCACAAATAGATACATTTGCTAACAGTGTGACTTCCTCATTGCGTTCTGCATTAGATAATGTAGCTCCCTTGAAAAAGAAGGTGATAACTCACAGGAAGCTGGCTCCCTGGTTTAATTCAGAGCTGCGTTCCTTGAAGCACAATGTTAGGAAATTGGAGAGAAAATGGCGCTCTACACACCAAGAGGAATCCTACTTAATCTGGAGGGACAGTCTATTGTTGTATAACAAGACCCTTCGCAGAGTTAGAGCAGCATATTTTTCATCATTAATTGAAGAGAATAAAAATAATCCTAGATTTCTCTTTAGTACAGTTGCCAAACTTACTCAGAGCTGCAGCTCTGTTGATCCATCCATTCCCTTAGCTCTTAGTAGTAATGATTTTATGGGATTCTTCATAAATAAAATTTATGCCATTAAAAATAAAATAATTGGCATCCTCCCAAACATGATTACCTCATCCCCAGTAAGTAAGGCAGCATTGGAGGAATCTTTAGAACCTGCGCTGTGTCTGAACTGTTTAGAAGCAGTAGAGCTTTCTGAGCTGTCTAAAATCTTAGCTTCATCTAAACCTTCTACCTGTATGTTAGACCCAATCCCAACCAAGTTGTTTAAGGAGGTATTCCCTTTGATCAGTGGTCCTATTTTAGACATGATTAATCTATCCTTAGTAAATGGATATGTACCACAGGTTTTTAAAGTAGCTGTTATTAAACCTTTACTTAAGAAACCTTCTCTTGATCAAGATGAGCTAGTAAACTACAGACCTATATCTAATCTTCTTTTCTTATCTAAAATTCTTGAGAAAGTAGTTGCTAATCAACTTTGTGAACATTTACAAAGCAATGACCTACTTGAGGAGTTTCAGTCAGGCTTCAGAGCTCATCATAGCACTGAAACGGCTCTGGTGAAGGTCACTAATGATATTCTCATGGCCTCAGATAATGGACTTGTGTCTGTACTTGTCCTGTTAGATCTTAGTGCTGCATTTGATACAGTTGATCACAATATTCTCCTACAAAGACTTGAACATACTGTAGGGATTAAGGGGAAAGCATTAGGCTGGTTTAAATCTTATCTGTCTGACAGATTCCAGTTTGTTCATGTTAATAATAAATCTTCCTCAAACTCTAGGGTCACCTGTGGAGTACCACAGGGTTCAGTCCTTGGACCAATTCTCTTTACTATATATATGCTTCCGATCGGCAAAATGATCAGACAGCATGGGATTAATTTCCACTGTTATGCTGATGACACTCAGCTATATCTATCCATAAATCCTGATGAATCCAATCAATTACTTCGACTGCAGTCATGTCTTGATGAAATCAAAAGCTGGATGACTTTAAATTTCCTGCATCTAAATTCTGACAAGACCGAAGTTGTAATCTTTGGGCCAGAGTCCTCAAAAAATAAACTTCTTAACCAATCACTTAATCTGGATGGCATTAACTTGGCCTCTGGTAATAAAGTAAAAAACCTTGGTGTTATTTTTGACCAAGACATGTCATTTAAATCCCATATTAAACAGGTTTCCAAAGTTTCCTTTTTTCACCTCCGGAATATCGCCAAAATTAGAAACATTCTGTCCAGGAGTGATGCTGAAAAACTAGTCCATGCATTTGTTACTTCAAGGCTGGACTATTGTAATTCTTTACTATCAGGAAGTCCACAAAATGCAATTCAAAGTCTTCAGCTGATCCAAAATGCTGCAGCAAGAGTTCTGATGAAAATCAACAAGAGGGATCATATTTCTCCAATTTTAGCTTCCCTTCATTGGCTTCCTGTTAAATCAAGAATAGAATTTAAAATTCTTCTTCTAACGTATAAAGCCCTTAATAATCAAGCTCCATCATATATCAGAGCTCTGATTACTCCGTATGTTCCTAACAGAGCACTTCGCTCTCAGACTGCAGGTCTGCTGGTGGTTCCTAGAGTCTCTAAAAGTAGAATGGGAGGCAGATCCTTTAGTTATCAGGCTCCTCTCCTGTGGAACCAACTCCCAGTTTTGGTCCGTGAAGCAGACACCCTGTCTACTTTTAAGACTAATCTTAAAACCTTCCTTTTTGACAAAGCTTATAACTAGAGTGGCTCATGTTACTCTGGGCTACCTTTATAGTTTTGCTGCTATAGGCTTAGGCTACTGGAGGACATCAGGGCCTATTTTTCTCACTCTACTGATTTTTACTGTTCTCCAGTCTACTGTTCTCCAGATTTGCATTGCATTACATTGAAATGACTGTTGTCATTTCAGCTTTTAACTTTTTTTTCTTCATAGTAGGTACACCTGGTCTGACGTTCTGTTGACTGTGAAATCATCCAGGGAGGACAGATCACCGACTATTACCATCTAATGTAGAACAGATTACTAGATCAATGTGTGCTTCTGTGCGTTTTTGTCTCTCTTGTTGTGTCTCTGCTCTGTCTTCTGTAACCCCAGTCGGTCGAGGCAGATGACCGTTCATACTGAGCCCGGTTCTGCCGGAGGTTTTTTTTTCCCGTTAATGGGTGGTTTTTCTTCCCACTGTCGCTTCATGCTTGCTCAGTATGAGGGATTGCAGCAAAGCCATGTACAATGCAGACGACTCTCCCTGTGGCTCTACGGTTCCCCAGGAGTGAATGCTGCTTGTCGGGACTTTGATGCAATCAACTGGTTTCCTTATATAGGACATTTTGACCAATCTGTATAATCTGACCCAATCTGTATAATATGATTGAACTTGATTTTGTAAAGTGCCTTGAGATGACATGTTTCATGATTTGGCGCTATATAAATAAAATTGAATTGAATTGAATACAAAAAGTAATTTTGAACCATGGGGAGAACTGCTGACTTGACAGTTATCCACAACAGGTCACTTCAGAAGAGGCTGGTTCAGAGAGATGCGTCTGAGCACATTAATGGAAGATAAGCCCAGGAAAAGTTGGATAAGCAGCAGCTGCAGCCTTGAGATGTTTGGGAGAGGTCTGTAAGGTGTGGACAGCAGTTGGAGACGATGATCTAGACATCTTACAGCCATGTCCAGAACTCTGGCTACAACTGTAGCGCTCTGTGTCAAGCTACTGCTGAACCATCAGGAGCATCTCGTGGTGGTCTAAAGAAAATATGGATTGGACTGTTGCTCTGTCGTCCAAGTCTTTTTTTTTCGGATTAAAGCACTTTTTTTTTCATTTTAATTATAAATTGCATAGCCTGGTGCAAGCCTGGAAAGGCACAGAACCCGTGTTATTTGGGCTCCAGAGGGTGGCTTCCTCAGTGATGATCTGGGTTAACTGCGTTTTATCAAGTCAAGAGTGCAAAAACGGTGCCCAAAAGGTCCCAGGTAACGCTGGAGGAGATGCAGGGATTCAAGGAGCTAGTTGTGATTGAACGTGACGTGTATGAGAGTGGCAGGAGGTAAGCTGTTGTTGAAAGAGGATCATCAGAGGCCCCGTTGGTTTGCCACAAGCAGGGACGTTCATGTGTGAATGGGGTTCTTTTCAGACCAGACCAAAATTCGACGTTCTGGCCTCCGTGCTAAACGCTGCGCATCATCCTGGATTCTCAGGACTCACTAATGACGGGATTATTTCACTCAGATGTGTTGGCCCAGTCAAAGTCTGGACCTAAATGCAATTGAGGTTGTGCCACTGAAAGTCGAAGTCCTCTGTCCAACCTGACTGAGCATGTGCAAAGACCTGGAGCCCAACTTTAGCGACAGCTGCTCCGACACAGTTGGACTCAAGGGGCCTGAATACAAATGGATGGCACACATTTCAGGGGAACCTCTTTAGAAAAATTATGAAACGATGACCACGCATCATTTTTCAACTACTTTCACCTAAGTTTATGCACTACTTCGTGTTGGGTTTTCTTGTGAAATGCATTGAAGTTTTTGAGGCAAGAGTGTGCATGGATCTGCAAGACTGCCCCTTTCTAAAACGTTTTGACCTCATGTTTCCCAGGGTTACAGCTCTGACAAAAGAACCGCAAGTCTCTTATCTGCATCGCCACTTTGTGTTTAACATGAGATAATCAACCAAATTATGGTGTCATGAGATTCTGCAGAATACAGCATTAGACTCATCAGGCCTCTATTCAACCTATTCACAGCTAACCACAATATCCTGAGAAACTCACTGTTTGAATGTGCGGACGTGTCCTGGATTAGTTTTCTTCATCCACATCCGGTAGGAGCTTCAGTGTTCTTTGCAAATCAGATCAAATCTGTGGAGTTCCCCAGGGTTCAGTTTTGGGATCTATACTTTTAACAGCAGAGTGGTGTTTCCTTACTTCCTGTTTGCTGCTCATATTTAGCTGTATTGCTACCTGAGTAGCATTTATCGGACAAAACTGAAACTTTAATGACTGCAGTAGCACCGCCGACGTCCCGTTGTAGCGGTTATGGTGTAACTTTTGATGAACTCGTTTCCCCGAATCAACACTAAGAAACACTTCTGGTTGCTGGCCTCAGCAGATGAACCTCACATTTGGACAATTCTGTCCCCAGACTTTAGAAATCAAACTATCATAAGATACAAAACCTGTCAGAACCATGTGACGGTCCCTTCAAGGCTTGAGGAGGCCGGTGTCTCCAAACAAGACTTTGGACCCAGTCAATATTCTTAAAAAGCATCTGAAGGCATTTTTATCCCAGGAAGCTTTTACTCAGACTTGGGTTTGAGAAGAAGAAACCACAGCAAATCTTTTGTTTTTCCTTTTTTAGAAAAAATACTTTATACATCATGCAGTTGGTACATCGTCTGAAGTCTTTTAACACGTACATGGTTTTCACACAAACGTCTTTCCACACACCAGAAAAAAAAAAACACCTGACACACACAACAGCCTCCATCCTCTGTAACAGCAGGGCGCAGCTCTCCGAGATGAGATGTTAAAACTAATATTTACACCCTAACGCCTGGAGCTGCTTGAGTTGACGTTTACAATCTGACACAATGGAACTGAATGAAAAGATGGAGGGGAGAAAAAAAAACTGAAACCCGATGATGAAGACGGGATGGTAACGTTGGTGTGTAAAACGAGCCTTCGATGCTGAAACGCTTGCGTGGTGCTGGTGAACGTTAACTATCAGCTACAGATAAGAGGTGAACGCTTCTACTTAAAACTACAAAAATAAATACAATATAATGAGAATGACGTTCCTTTACAAGTGGAGATAAATACGCTGCCAGCAGGCCTGGAGGCACAGAGGGGGTGGGCCAGTCCAGACTGTGACGCCGCCCGCTCGTCATGGAAACGTACACATGACCGCCTGTCGCAGCGATTGGGCCAACCATGTGTCAAACTGCCAAACAGAACGGGTTAGCTCTCTAACCCACTTTTAGATCATTACCATCGCCCTGACCTTTGACCTTTTCATCACTGGATGCGTGCTGTTAGAGCAGTTCCGCTCTGTTATTTCTCTCACACCTGCTGAGCAGACATTGCCTTCCCTCCCTTCCTTCCTCACATCATTTCATCCCTTTTAATGTCTTGGAGGCAGCGTCACACAAGCTGTCCCACTAATGCACATGATACGACAGGCGTCTCCTGACTTCATTATCTTACACATGGTTTGTCCGTCTGATCTGACGGTCGTTCGTGGATGCTTCGCCCAGAGTCGGACCTTTTACAGACGACATCAGTGGAAGCATATCGTTGCAGAGAAACATCTCTTGCCTTTTTCGGGGATAATTTGAGATTCGGTTCAATGGCAGCAACTAGCTGCAGTGGGCAGAGGTTCATACTGTCTACCTTGGTACGTTGGATGAAAGGCCCTCTCTGATTGGTGCGTGGATGCTGAACAACCCACGGCCACCAGGAAGTTGCTTCAGGGACATCCTGCCAAACATCAGGGTTCACTGGTCTGAGCTGGGTGCCGGGACCTAACGTGGCCCGTGTTTGTGGACTTCAAGGCTGGGTCTACACTCAGTCCAGGTCCTCCTTGTGTCCGTTCTGAACTTTGACCCAGGAGCAACTGGGCCATCACATGCATCAGAGATGCACCAATCCAACCAGGAGCAGGATTGGCAAATTAATGGTCAGATAGTGAAAAATGCACTGAAAAACTAGTTGAAGCTGAATATATACCAAACATTTATACTCAAGCAGGAAGTTCTCAATCAATCCCTCGTCTCCTTGCTTCTTTCAGATCTGATCCGTTTAGCTTGTATTGGTCTTTTGCGACAGGTGTGACGCAGAAACCCGGCACTTTTCTGAAACTGCTTCCTGTTAGAAGTGTGATAAACACGGGGGTTGATTCAACACATATAGGTCAAACTGCCTGCCTGGCTGCACTTTACATGCTACTGACATTTTACTGCTGCTGTTGCACAATCTACAAGTTTCTCTATCCACACCAACAAAGACGAGAGGACGGTGGGGACCGCACAGCAGACGGGAACATAAAGCGGGATAACCGTTGAGCACCGTCTAAATGGCGTGCATGGATCTGCGCGTACAGTACATCGGTCTGCCGTCACGTTCCAACTTCTAGCTCACAATCGGTGAACGTTCTGTGACCCGTCGGCCTGACTTGCATCAGACTGAGGAAGCAAAGCTTTGTTTTTGGGGTCCCAGGGCAGCGTACGGGTTTCTGCTGCGCCTGAACGCCACCTGGACCCTGCCGATGGGCGCTCCCTTTCAGCTGCATGCAGATCGTTGGACAGACTCTGCTTCTCTCGCCGACCTTTCCAAGTATCAGTACCAACTGTCATGTCTCCTGTAAGGAGAGATCCTTCTTCTACATAGCTTCTAAATTATGCTAGCTTACTATATTAGGATTTACATTTATCATTTTACGTTATATCTCTTAAATTTAGCTTTTTAATGTTTTAACGCTTCTCCTTGCCTTTGTGTTCAGATATAAATAAAAGTCAGAGGTTAGAAAATGCTGAGCTAAATAAAAACTGCTACAACTTCCCTAAAACAAATGTATCAAATCTATCCAAATGCCCTGCAAGCTTCCCTCAGTGCAACTTCTTCCAGCGAGCGGATTTAGTCGGACACTTTTACAATCAGATTTGACAAAGACAAGCAACAAATCCTCCCATTTGACGAGCTGGAACCGGTAAATGTTCACCTGAACCTCCCCCCCCCCCATAGAAAGGTCACTTCATGTAGAAAAGGGTTGAGCGACGGCTGACCGTCAGTAGGAAGTTTTAGGAAATGCTACGGCTAAAAAGTTGCTCCGCGGTTCCAGCTGGATTCTGTGATGTGCTTTGTCAGATGTGACAAATAGTTTAGATAGATGTCAGTGTCTTTGTGCAAATATTCTAAGTATTTCAAGCGTGCACACTGTTGGTCAGCAATGCTCCGTCTCGTGTTTTCCGAGCTGGCTGACGCCGCGACGGCGGAGGTGGGCTGCACGCCCAGGCCTGACTCTGAGCTCGGCGCCGAGGGGACGATCAGCCGGCGGATGCGGGTGGGCTCGAAACACTGAGACGGACAATGGGCTCACTGTTGTAGGAAAGGCACTGCAGTTTTCACTCGGAGCACAGGGACTGCCCTCTGTCTCTTTGGCATGGCGTCTGCTTGTGGGACTGCGTTTGTGGAGCCGGGCCGGCTGGCGCTACGTGTGGTGGACCTCGTGGAACATCAGCTCACGAGGGATGGGCGTCTCGGCGCCGTGTATGGTGGAGGCCCGGCGCTCGAACGCCGACACCATCTGCTTCACCACCTCGTCGAAGAAGACGTTGGCGAGCTGAGAGTGGAGGAGGGAGCGGAACTCGAAGGAGATCTGAGGGAGAGGAGAGGAGTTGGAGTTAGCGGCGGAGCGGAGCGCCGCACAGTGGCGTCACACGGTGTCTCCGTGGCCCAGCGCCACGCTTACTCACAGCAAAGTCCACAGTGCAGGTGCGAGGGTAGCCGGGGAGGCCCGGGCTGAAGCGCCAAACCGTCTCCAGGTGGTTGAAGAGCTTCCCGTCTGAACAGGACGCCTGAGGAGCAGCAGACACACACAGATGGAACAAAGTCATCTTCTGCTACGTGAGGAGGACAACCCATCTGAAGCCATCAGATGCACTTTGTCCCAAAAGCCGACCTTTGACCTAAGGTCTCTGGCATCTAGTTTTTTTGTTACGCTAGTGGCTGTTACGTGGTGACCAGGGATGTGGGCAGAGACACGCAGTACAGAGACGAGGCCAGGAGAGCGTCCCCTGAACACGGTCCGCCTGCTTGGCCAGTTAACCACACATGTTCCTCCAGATTTGAGAAAATTCAGTGTCATTTTATACCCATTTATACGTAGGAGGCTCCACTTGCCTACACCATTAGCATTGCCGTGCTGTGGAGATGCACCGATCAGCCGTTTCCTGGTCAACATGGATGGTCTTTGAGTCCTGAACCAGTCATTATAATTGTGGCGATTCTTTTTATTCAAAGGAAGAGAACCTAAAGTGTACATAAATGGACCAGTTTAGTAGCAATGGAATATTCTCTCCCTTTATGTATCAAAATACATGTTCCTGATTATTATCGGATTTTTTCCACCACAAAACTTCTTTGTTAATTAACATAATTGATAGGAGGGAGCGGTGGCTACTGGTCAGAGAGCCGGGCGTTTGTGTCTTGGAGAGGCCATAAAGGTCGCTGGTTCAAAACTCTGGACCACAGATTGCTCCCCGTGTGCCACCCAGGTTTGCAGCACACAGCTCCCTAAAAGAGGCGATAAACGCAGAGACAAATTTCCCATCTGAGGAAAAACTGATTATTATTTATTTAGAAAAAAAAGGATGAGATGTTTCAGTATCTGACCTGCCGATCAAGGGAAAACTAGTCGAGCTGATCTACTACTCTGTCTGGAATCACTGATCTGGACATTATTAGCATGCAGCTATTAAAATGAACCAAGCCAAGGTTTGGTGAAAATGTCACTATGAAGCTGCACACGTTTTTATTGGTCAGTACAGACTGCAGTAGAAATGATCAACAAATGTTAACCATCAGCTTTGTTATTATCTGTGACAGGTGGGCGGCAAAAAAAAACCAAAAAAAACAAAAAACCCTAAACCAATGAATGAACCTCCAGTTTGGAGAGTTTTGCCACAGCTAATAATGCGCATATTTCAGAGAACGATCACGAGCAGGTTTGTAGCTACAGGTCCTATAGCTCTGCATTGAGAACATTCCTTTTTGCTCCTGAGCTTTCTCCGCAGACAGCTCCTGAAGCTGCACGTTTGCCCTTACATTTACCTCGCTGAGTCATCCTGACTGAGAGAAATCAAGTCTGTGCCTGTGTGGGATGGTTTGGGTTTTCATAGGACCAGACGTGAAGAGCTCCACAGAGGGAGGAAGAAAATAGAAGAGCTGTCTGTAAAGGTTTAAAACGCTCTAAATGTCCGTGTTTAAAGTTCACACATCGTGGCAACGGTCTCCATCACAGCCCCACCTGCTCAGAGAGTAACAACTAACCAGCTGCTGCTTCCAGCGTCAGACTGCAGCAGAGCTTAAACCCGGGTGACCTCTGACCTCTGGCACGGCGTGGCACCTTTAAGCAGCACGTCTCAACAACAGTTTTCTGGTGAATTCCTGCCACCGGACAACAGCTCACACTCAGCTGCTGCCATCTTTGTGGATTTTATCCCACTGGTTTGATAACTTTGTGTCTGGTGGGTTTTTTCCTCACATTGTGGGAAAGGTT
The DNA here is from genome assembly GCA_037039145.1 of Fundulus diaphanus. Classification (NCBI taxonomy): domain Eukaryota; kingdom Metazoa; phylum Chordata; class Actinopteri; order Cyprinodontiformes; family Fundulidae; genus Fundulus; species Fundulus diaphanus. The sequence continues at coordinate 11,078,444 of CM073132.1, forward strand.
TGATTTAAACCACAAAAAATACCCTCTCAAATCATCTATAATCATTTATTTACATGCTCAGAAATACAGGCAAAAGTATTCATACCCCTTAAAGTTCTGCAAGTCTCCTTGAGGCCCGTTGTTCTGAGCCCAGAAACAGACGGACCTAAAATGACTTTATTTACTGACTGACTGACTTCTGCTGACGGCTGGTTGCTCTGGATTCAATTTAGGGACATCAGAGCAAAGTGGTGCCTGCCACACTTTTCAGATGCCGGCTGGCTGTTTGTCCAGCACCATCAGTGCCTTACCTTGACCAGGTGAGGTCGTACTGTTGTGATGAGGGAGGTGTAGTTCTCCACCACGGGGGGGAAGCCCACCATCAGCTTGGCCTTGCAGAAGCCGGAGCGCCGGAACACCACGTCGGACTTCTTACACCAGGGAACGAAGTGGCGGTAGTTTTCCACCTGGGCCACCACGTCGTAGATCTCCTGCATGGAGTACCTGCGGAGCAGAGAGGGGAGGTCAGGGCCCGGCTGACGGGTGGCGGCGCGCCGAACCGGACGGCACGACGCGGGACTCGTGACTCACACGGCGGAGGTGAGAGAGGAGCGGGGGTCGCAGAACCGGGCCGGGTCAAACAAGGAGAACACCAGGGCTGCCATTCTGGGAGAAAGCTCTAAAAGAGAGCGGGGACGTGTAGGATGAGGGTCCGACAGAGACAAGGTCCAGCTGTCAGCTTCTGTGTCTATTTATACCTGCAGATTTAGTGATTACAGCCTGCGTGTGGAACACTGTGCGTCACCCAGACATGTGTACAGAGGTATTGCCGGGACTCGTTATGAAACTTTGACCCGTGAAGGACGGAGGCCAAAGGACAAAAGACTTCCATATCAGCTCCAGGTGAACATCTAACTCTCCCTTCAGCCTCAAACTCGTCTCCCAATAAAAACTCGGTTTTGTTGCTAATTGTACATTTTACTGGTGTGAGACACAAAGGGAGGCTTGTTTTCTGAAGCCTACCCTCAGCGGCTGCCTCATGTTACTCTGAGGAAGCGGCGCTGTGTCAGCATCAGGACAACAATGGATTCTCTAACAAGAGGCTTTGAGCCCAAAGGGACGTACGCCTGGCCTTAAAAGCGCTGCCGGCCCTTTATAAGCCCAGTTTTACGCCGAGGTTAACCCCGCTCATTAAAAAACACAAAGAGCTCCTGGATGAATGCGAGGCAGCAAAGTTTCTGTTTACTGAGAGCACATGTTTTTCAGGTTTTTCTGTAGAATCTGCTTGAGAATGAAAGCAGCAGTGAGTGGAAATCTTTCCCTGCGTGTGTTTTCAGCAGAGGCCTTCATGACCGGACACTCGCTGGGATTTCACTGGACTACGTTCTAAAGAACCTCGGCAGCGCCGTTTCTAGGTAAAAGGTGATTCTGACGCTTCCTCTTTACATTCCTCCCTCTCACACAGAGCACTCAACCCCCACTTCTCCCGGTGCCTTTGTCAGCGACCAGCAGAGCTCCACATCCCCTAATGACCCAGTTGTTTTCCCTGTCAGAAGAGCAACCAGCTGCCAAATAAAGGCATGCGCTGCACCAACCACGGCTGAATCCTTCTGATTCCACCTCCTTCCTGAAACCGACTGCTCAGCGACGCTTTAAAAGATGATGTGGAGTCTGGAGAAGGACGCTGTAGTGTGACCTAGAATCAACGGCGACTGAAACCCAGAAGCAGCTTAAGGGGTCCATAAGGAAGCTCTCTGAGAATCCTCCCAAAGTTAACTCTACTCGCTCCAATCTATTAGGTTCATCACATCCTTCTGATGCTCTAAACAGAACAAATTTGAAAGAATAAGTAGGAAGTGTGTGCTCAAGACTAGGGCTGGGTATCCATTCAAATTTCAAGAATCGATTCAATTCCGATTCTCAACTTTTGGAATCGGTTCTTTTCGAGGCCATCCGATCTCAAACTGGATCGCTGGTACTAAAAACATTTTGTTCACTGTCACCTGAATTACATGCAGGGCTGTAGGATTCTACCAAAAATCTTACTGCGATAAATTTCAACCATAATTGTGATTTGAATTGGACTTTTCTCTTGTCTATTGCCTATTTAAGACAAGAAATGTCTCTGTTTTTATTAATCAGAATATTATTATTCAAGAGAATAACTTGTTGAGTTGGACATCAATCCTTGTTGAACATAAAGTGCAACCAACACACAAGTCTATTTATTAAACAATTTGACCGCTATTTGATGCTATAGTGAGATTCCTGAAGGCTTCTGGTAAAAAAAGTATAATTCTATAAACTCTAAAAGAAATAATAAATTTACATTATCTCACAGCTGCAGCTCTTTTGCCTTTTATGTGGAGGCTAACCCACTTTCAACATATTACTGACACGTAAAGGTCCATTAATTGCTACATAGGCAAAAACTGCAGACCTCTGCGATTTGGAAATTGGGTTATTTTTAAATTGCAATTATATTGCAGATGCGATTAATTGTCCAGCCCTACTAACAGGACTGTGTAGTTACACAACATATTGATACTAGTACTATTTTAATATTTAACTGCAAATTAATAACGTAATGGTAGCTAATGGCGGCTGTGAGGACCAAAGCCTCTCCCTGAATGTTGAGGCAATCGTTTTCACAAAAATGCTGCGATCCAGGGTAGAAAACAGGACGCCAGAGATGGCTACAGCTGCTATTTGGACACTAACCTGGTGCATTATAAAAATATGACTACGAATTCACCTCATGGAGTGGAGCGGGAGCCGGAAATGCATTTAAAAAAAATCTAAATCATATCAGGAATTGATATGAGAATCGATTCCGAATTGGAAAATGGATTTTTTTTAACACAGCCCTACTCAAGACAAGGTTTAAAGTGATCGGCTCACGCTGATCGCCTTAAAGCATAACCTTCTATAAAGGAGACTGACGGACTAACACATGATGTGGCTCACATTGAGAAAGTGAACGTGAGCCACAGTGCAGCCAGCAGCTAACCTACCCGATGATGCGTCTCTCCGAGTACTCCTTCCTCTTGGAAAAGGAGTCGGTGAGGTTGAAGAAGCTGCGCGCCGGCAGCACGCAGGCACGAGCTGGCATGGCGGCCCCCAGCAGCGGCGGCACGCGCATCATCAGGATCCCGCACGAGGACAGGTATCTGGTCAGCAAACACACACGCGGAGGACAGAGGGTTAGGCCGGAGATAAGGGACAGCACCATGCAGACACTTTCAGGCTGGAGACCTGCTGTCCCCCAGCACAACCTCGGGTCAATCAATTCCTGTCAGCAGAAACGAGCAGTAGACAGCAAACTTTCATTCCAGCACAGATTCCACCGTTACGCAACCACAGCTTACAGAGAAACACCACTGATTGCTGAGCGTGGCTTTTTGGGCCCGTTTGGACTCACTTCTACATTACCCCTCGCCGTCTGTCATGGGACACAGCAGCCGCGCTATAATCTAACAGTCAGAGGGCCTGTTGGACACTAGCCTGTGCTTCTGGACTTTGACTCCATGAGGTGGACAAACATTGCCTGACCTGGACGCTAAATCATTTCGCTCCACAGAGTGAACAGCAGCAGCCGTTTCTGTGACGCCGTCGGCTCCTCGAATCAGGTTCCTCCGCCGATGCTGGAAGAGCTGAAGCTCAGCTTTCACCCCAGAGATGAGCTGAAAGTGGCTCAGGTCAGAGAGCATCACCAGCAGCCTGTGTGTGTAATTTAGTCAGGACATATTTCTCTACCTGAGCCAACACTTTGATGAACTGAGCAGCCAGCATCAGCTTGTTACACCAGCAGCACCCCCCCCCCACCCCTTTTCTACAGATGTTAATGGAAACGCTGTGATGTACGGTAACCATGGCGTTTTCACTCCGTTATCATACGCTGAGAGCCTCGTGCACGCTGGTCATCCTTACTTCTACGCTGCAGCGCACATGAGGACAAACCTGCGCTGAACACAGGTGGGCGCACGGCCGCAGGGTCCCGATGGAGACCTCGACAGCCTCAACGCTCGGTGCCGGGGGTTAAAGACAGCTGTCATACGAGATCAGGTGGACCTCCGGCTGCAGAGGATGTGTTCGAGGAAGCCGGCCTGTCTCCATAAACAAACCTCGGCCAGGAAGTGAATGCATCACAGGAAGAGCTGTCCCGCTGACCTGGACTGTTGGTGTTTCCACATGAACGCGTCCTGCGCCTACAGGCTGTTTGTTCTTGCACATAAGGAGGGAACGGCACACAAACACAGTCCTGTGGAAAAGGAGGACGCCCTCATCAGAGTGTCTGTTTGTAGCAACACGGACCACGGACATTTATTTTCTATTCGAACCATAACTATAATGATGGTTAAATCGATTAAATCTCCATCTTATAAACATGATTGCTTCTGGTTAAAACAGAAAAGCAACAATGACTAGATATTCTGTGCAATCCACATCTTTATTTAAATGCTTAGACTCCATTTAGTAGGCGCTTGTTAGACGTTAAGCATTAGTCTTCCAACACCGGGTACAGATCTTTGATTAAAAGTGTAATAAGCGAGAAAAACGACCTACACTTTTTAGCTCACACTAACTTAACCTTATTGGAGGAGTTTTGACTGAAGTGGGCCTGACCTCTGGCTGGAGATGCTCTCAGCTGTGCTCTCACTGACAACAAAAAGAACTCATACGCAAAACTATTAGAACTGCAACACAACGCAGGAATAATGGAAGAGTTGCTCTTTTCCCCCCCAATTTTTTTTTTAAAGAACAAAATTCTTGCACGAACAGGCCATGCAAGACTACAGGCCGCCTGAAGGGGGCGACAACCAGATTAAAGACAATTGACCATAGAGCAGAAGCATTTCTGAGTAAATTAAAGAATTAGACTTAAATGAAAAGCAAAGAGAAATAGGGGATATAAAACTACCAGAAAAAGGTGCGTAAATGAACACTAAACCCCATCCCGGACCTGCCTTCTCTGACCCCTGTGCTTCTTTGTTTTTAAACAAATCCCATCACGTTACACATGTACTGTGTCAACGTCAGGAAACGGGTACATTCACCCAAGGTTATCACGGTGTGAAAGCCTCAGAAGTGCAGGCGTCACTCTGCAGGAGCCCAAGTAAAAATCAAGCCGTTTCTGGTCTCCTTCATGTTGAAGCGTCTAACGTTCAGCCGGTCGGAAGCAGAAACGGCTGTAACGCACCAAGGCCAAGGGCACACGCGCTCCAATGAGCTTCATGAGACCTGCATGACTATGCAGCTTAACATTTCCATCCACTTACAATAATCTCTGCTTTCCCTGAGGGCAGAGGTTCACTATCGGGGTGATAGGTATGCCTCAGCGGGAATACAAGCATGGAAGAGAGGAGAAGCGACTGCAGCTCGTTCCAAAAGAATTACGTTACCAAGTTTTTACCAACAGACCTGGCTCAAAAAAAACAAAACAAAAAAAGCACTGAATACGGAGCGGTGCGCGGCAGAGTGGGCGCCTCATATCCACAGGTCCTCCATGCCGCCTTCCTGGGCCTGATTCCTGATTTTGGGATCTTTGCTCCCCCCCTTACAGCCTAACTATGGTGACGAAAGAGAAAGGTAAACATGGAAAGTTTTAGCTTAGACGCCAAGTGTCCCCTGTAGGGTGTTCTGTTATAAATCTGACCCCAGTGATCTGACTGAAGGCCCGGCGTGGTGCCGAAGTGAAAGGCGACTAATAATTAAGTAAACTGCACTACGTGATGACGCAAGGCACTATCATGGCTTAAAGTCATCACAGGTTGCGACCTGTTTAAAGCCGTCTAGCTGGGGTCCTTCTGGGATTAGATGATAACCATGTTTGAGACCAACTGTGCTTTGTTCAATACCTGATTTGGTGAATAAAGGACGACTGATTAACAAGCATTTTAATCACTGGCTAATCTAATGCAGACAGGTTCAGGACCTGGCCCTATGGATCCGCTGCAGTCTTGCAGACGGTTCTAGATGCACGGACAGGCTGAGGGTCCCACGCAGTGAAGCCGGCCCCTCCACCTGCCCCAGTCACCACCATCAGCTGCACTGGGATTCAAAGGCCCGTCCCAAATCACCGTGTCGCCGTATGAAATCAGTGTCGTCCTGTTTTACGGCAAGCGCTCCCTCGGCCCTAGGTTCTGAAGTCTCCTCTTAGAAACTGCTTACGGCTGGATTGCGGCCCGCCATGAACGAGGGTGGTCCTGCCTGGAGAAGAAAGGGGATTCGGCTCTGATTCTGCAACCGTTTAGATTTAAAATAGTGGCTCCTGCAGTCTTACATGGCTGGAGATGCGAGATATTCAATGAACTCAATTTAAACTGCGCAGAACCTGATGGAAACTCAGACGTGACCAACCGGTTATCACAACAGAGCCCCTGGGATGCGGTGGAAAGGACCCAAACCCTTCCTGAAGACCTGAATGGGCCGTGAGCCTGTACCTTAAATGAGCTCCTGCCAGCACGACAGCAGTGGCCTGTGGGGCCGCTGTGATTGGCCACTGCTGAGGGATGTGCCCGGTGCTTTTATTGGCTCGACATGCCCACCAGTCGATCCCATGACCACTTGTGGCCCCCCCGCTCCCCGTTGTTTCTGAGCCCCGCACAGAGGGCTCCTGCCCGCCTGGCTTTGAATTATTCCACAAACAGGCGTCCCTGAACCGAATAAAATGACAGCAAACAGAAAAGTGTGTGTAAGGTTTTATCAGAATGGTGAGAAAAAAAAAACATCAAGAAAGCGTCCTGCAGAGACTCATCATGAATTATTGACATCAGGAGAAAGAGTCACTGCTGTATGGAAAACAGGAGTTTTAAATGGTCTTTAGCGTCTTATATAAGCAGTTAGCCTGGCTACCATGACAACAACAGGCCCATCTATGCATTTACTCAAGTAGGTAGATCCTTATTCTACCGCTGCTGTTTCCTAAAGGCGGCCAACTTTTTCAAACTGAGTGTGTTTTTGAAAGATAGAGGATGAGAGCTCATAGGGATCAAACTGTAATACACTTAACCTTCCTGTTTCTGCTGACACCCTGGCTCTCTCACAGCTAACATTGACCAAATTATGTTACAAATAACACTTTCCTTTTAAATTGGCTTCTTACATCTCAGCGCAGGCACTGGCGTTTTCTTTTAACAAACCTCACCGATACAAAAAACATCTAACCGGGTTTTTCTTCCGCGACAAATGTCTTTAAGCTGAGGGTATTATTTTTAATCTTTGGACAGGGTGGTCACGGGTCGGGCTGACAACGGTCTGACTCCGGTCACCAGCCCATCGCTCGGCACGTTCAGTATGATCTGAAACAAAGTAAATATGAAAGCATGGAAACCGACCACAAAACCAGACAACTGTTGCACAGCCCGAAATGTGTACAAAGACTATCAAATTACTAAAAATAAAATACAAAAACCAGGAAAACAGAATGAACGCAGAGGAAAGGGGAAACTAAAAGACTTAAACCCCAGAAAAATCACAGGAATACAAAACCCACAAAACTACCGCTGTAATTCGAAACCACCATGACCTCCAGTCCTCGGGGCTTTAAAAGGTAGGAACATAATCCGTGGCAATTCTATCCTATAGAGCTTCACACCCGTGCACATAGCTCTTACATAACTTTATAAGAAGACATAACATTATAAAGCTGCTTGTTCATCATGATGGCCAGCGCGGTCCTGCTCCTGGTGCTGACCTTCAACAGGAGCCAGTTCACCAGGACCTGGAACACGATACAACTGACACTTTGTTCTGACCCCACAGCGCTGAACTCATGCAGGTGTTCCACAGGAGAAACGCTCAACTGGGACAAGCACTCAATTCCCGACGAGCCGCAGAGACTGGGCTCCGATAACTGATTCTAAACGCAGCTCTTTACTTTCCAGCCGTACCTGGGAGCCGTAGTCCCGGCTGTCTGTGGTCCATCGACACAAGGAATAGCAGCAATCACACAGGAGGGATGATATTCATGGTAATCTACATGTATCTGTGTAGATTAAGTGTTCATGGTTTCCGTGACATTTGAAAAAATAACCCTTTCATCCGGTTGCGGGACACAGGGAGGTCAGACGAACTGACTTCCAAACGTCTTGGAAATAATAAGGGGGCTGCTCTAGTTTAGGAGACTAAAGCAAACACTAAATTCACTTATAATATAAGCATAAAAATGACTGCTAGTTAATTAGCCATATTGGGTCTTGTTTCTAGGGTTACAAGATGGAAACACAGTCAGGATGCTTTAAAAGGTATATAGTCACATTATATGCTTAAAAAAAAGACCTTTTTGTGTATAAACATAGCCCCATCATCGGGCGACGACATCTGGTGAACTATCATAATGCTGGTTTGCTTAATTAATAAATCACTTGTAAATAATGCCGGACCGAGCCTGACCCTCTGCAATGCCTCGCAGTGAAACGGCAGCTCGGTGTGATGGAAGACCTACCGTTATTAATTAAATACACCCATCTACAGCAACCTTATCAGAACATTTACTCACGACAGTCAACTCTGCGGTCACATCTGAGCCTCAGCAGGTTTAGCGTCCGCTTCAGTGAACACCAATGTTCATACTGTATTCCCAGCGACATTCCAGTCTTTTCCCTCTTGAAATCATAGATTTTTGCATTTTTTTTCTCCACTGGATCTTGGACCATTCTTCATTGTTTCGCAGGGAGATGCTGTTAGCCATTAGACGCTTCCTTGTTTTAACCCGTGATGTGCATACGCATTACGTACTTTACATATCTATCTATATCTATCTATCTATATATCTATATCTATATATATATATATGAGAGAGAGAGAGATAGATAGATATAGATATAGCTAGATATAGATATATATCTATATCCAGATAGATAGATAGATAGATAGATAGATAGATTTCTGATACAAATTAGCCACGTTCAACATTGCAGACGCTCTGACTCATCCGCAGCATAGGTAGACTCCACCCAATGAGGCATCTACGTATATAATGTCTATGGGTTAATATTACAGTCATTACATCCTCCCAACCAATCACAACACAGACCCAGGAAACGCTCCGTCATCAAGCTCCGCCCCCTTCAAAGAGTTGAGAGCCCACTTGTTCTTTTTTCTTTTTTAAAACCTGCAGTTTTGGTAAAGAGATGATTGAATCAAGGGATGAGTTTGAATTCAGTCTTTGTGTGTTCTGTATCTAATAAAAGGTTGCTAAGCAACAGCATAAAATGGCCAGGGCAGCACTTAAAATATATGTTTTGAATTTGTTGATAATTATCGATATCGATCCAATATGATTTCTATTTTATCGATATGCTGTTTTTCTATATGGTCCAGCCCTATTTTGTTATTTGAACAAACAAATGCTCTGTTTTTCTGTAGTTAACCAAAATCCTGCAATTCTTTACATTTGTTGACAGCACGGCATGTTTTAAACAAATGTTGTCGTTTAACCTGTTTTTAACATGAAATCTTCTGTGGAGACCAAGTAGTGTATGTCGCTACACACGTTTATAAACCAGGAACAAGTCCATGTCATTTGCTGTGCACACTTTACAGCACAGCTTGATTTTAAGTTGCTTAAAATAGGGTCAGCTGGAAACATCAATGTGGATGAGCCTTTCAGCTGTTAGTTCATACAGTTTATTTCTTGGTTGATTTCACTACAAACTGAAATCAGACCACTTGATATCACAAATACTTAAAGGTAAACCTTTATAAACTTTGCGTATGGTAAAAGAAAGTAAGGTTATTAACGTTAGGGATATTTTGTGATCTAAGTTATTATTAACAGTGCATTCTAGATCAGATCGAGCTTAAAATCACATCTGAACCTTGTAAACATTTGGGTGTTATTAGTAGACTAAAATAAATGAACTCATTAAGGACACATATTTCAGCTTTTTTTCCCCTGACAGATTTTGGTTTCGGTGTTAACAGCAGCAGAGTGAAAGAGTGGTAAAATGCGCTGCACAAAGCAACGAGTTCATATCCGTGCCAGTGAGACACATACGGGAAGCATCAGCCTAAACGTCGCCGACAGCGACATCCCCAGTGACTGATCGGCATATTTGTAGACCCCAGCCCCAATCGGCTTTACCCCTAGCGACGCCCCTGATGTTTCAACGTGTAAAAAACGAGTTTCTTCTTTTCTTATGAGGCCAGTTAACGTTAAATGTCAGAAACGGCGTGACTGTCTAATTCCTAGTGTATTCAGCTATCTATGAACCGCGCTTTTTGTTCTCTTTAACATTAGCGGAATAACTTCGCTGAGGCTCCGGTTACCGTCTGTGTGTGCTGGAGGCTTTGGGTGTTTCTCCCCAACAACCTCGGGGTTCTGTCGACAGTAAAGTGGCTAGTTCTTTACCTGACATTATTCCTGGTCTGGATTTCCCGGCTCGCTGTGCTCGGTAACTGCTTCAGGTACTCCGCTACCCTCCGTAAGCTGCGGCCGCCCCTCGCCATCTTCTTTCTTTGACGGTTTCTTCTTTCGCCTGCTGCGACAAGTTCACAAGCATACAACGGTGGTATGCTAGCCACGTTGACGTCACCTCCCCTCCCCTTTGCTATTGGCCAACCGGTGTCCGTCGGGGCATTTCTATTGGTCAGTCGAACCTGTCGTCAGAGGAGAGTAATGACGTTTGAGCACGCGCTCATGCGCGCGCACGAGAGTCACGAGATGCTGGCTCTGGTTTCGGCGTCTTCGCACGCAGATTCACTGTTTTCGGTTAAACACGCGCATACGCAACAGTTTTGCCCCACTTCCAACCTGAAAAACTTCTCCCACCACCGTGTCTGCTCTGTAATTTCCATTGCGGATCCATTACTACCACTGAGCTGCCTGTGGTGTCAACGGTTTTGTTTTCAAGTATCACTTCAGCAAGTTGTATCGCTGTAATAACGAAATCTGTCGTTCTTAGTGCTGCTGTGACACTGATCACCTGCTCCATTAACTAAATATGATGCCCCTGCGTCATAACATTAAAACCAGGCAAACATTGGCAGTTTTGCTAAATATTAACTATAATACAATCATGTCTTCCTCTTTTCAATTCAGTTCAAAATCAAAAATATTTTGTTAGTCCCAAAGGGAAATTGCATTAAAACACTTACAAAAAACTAAACTGTCTTATTTCCTGTTATATTAGGATGTCTTTATTAATTAGGGCAAAGTGAATGAAAACTGAATCAAACAACTTTGCACCGTGCGGGGTTTTTAACCATTTCGTGAGTATGGTTTCCTTTAGGTTGGGGAGGTCCAAGAAAAACTAAAAAAAAAGAAAATAACAAAAATAAACCAATTCTAGGAAGGAAGAAAAAATGCCTCTCTGCATCATGTACATATCAAAACCATCAAGTTCATTAAGGCAACACAACAAAACTCTGGATCCCTTTGTCTTTAAAAATACCGGAAGAAACCAAGGCATTAGAACACATCAAACGCCACATTGCATCGTTTTTGTGTTTTATTTCTTGCCATATCACTAAAAATAACATGCTCATAGTTGTTGTGGTGGTAAAAAAAAAAATCTAAAATGGTTTGTTTTTGTTAATTTTACTGTCAATTAACAATATACAGCTAAAGCCCATTTCACATATTTGAACCCTTGAAACTAAACATTCCACACGTTCTTGTGTGCAATGTGATAAATGAGACAACAGTCACACTTGTGAATGTTTACCCGTTCATTTCCAAGCCCGTATATATGATATGACCCCATGCCATTTTAGCTCAGGCTGTATGTTTGGGTTTGTGAAGTGAAACAAATGTAACCTTGTTTAGGTTATATTTTTTAGAAATAAAAATCTGAAAAGCATGACATGCATTTGTACCCAGTTGCCCCAAGTCAATACATTGTACAACCACCATACACACAGCTGTGAGTGTTTTGGCATGACTCTGCATGTCTAAGAGGCTGATATTTTTGCCCATTCTTCCTTGCAGAATTCCTGAAGTTTATTCAGATTTGAAGGAGAGTATCTGTGACCTTTAATTTTCAAGACCCCCACCACCTCTTTATGGCTGCAGAAGAAAAGCATCTCTACCTGCGACATGACGTTGCCACTATCGAAGGTTCAGTTCAGAATCAGAATAATTTTAATTTGAACATGATTGTGTGGATAATCAAGGAATTCTACTTCTGTTAGAGCACTGGAATATGTGTGCAGTGTTAGCTGACCTTAGTGTTTTCCGTTTATTCTGCTGCTGCTCTTCGGTATTGTTATGTTTTTTTACTCTTCCACTGCTGGTCAGTTTTCTGTTGTTTTTAATCAGAACTGCAGCCTTCCTGAACCCTGATGTGGCACAAAGAGTTCAGCTCATTTGAAATATGAAAATACAACTGGAGGTCTTATCGCAAAACTGTTGAAGAAAACACGTTTCTGCTTCTATTCAGGCAAATTGTCACAAACCTCGTGTTTTATTTCAAACTGCTGGTTCTACTGGCTGTCTGTGTTGAGCACTCTCAGGAAACTTGTGAAAAAATGTCTACATTTCTTTGTGGGAAAATGAACATCTCTGAAAGCTCAGATCCCCCTTTCTGTTCATGACTCCTGTACCCCTGCCCTCTGCTCCGCTGTCTTGGACAGCTTTGAGCCAGTTTCACATCTTTCTCTACAGGAGATTGTTGCTCCGCTGAAGCCCCCAGGTTCTCCATATGATGCTCTCCTTCCTCGATTTTTTTAAAGAGGTTTTCCTCACTGTTCCACCAGTTCTACATTTGATTATAAATAGTAGCCTGTCCTCTGGTGTTGTTCCTTTTAATCTTAAACAGCTAGTAGTTCACCCTCTTTTGAAGAAACCTGCTCTTGATCCTGACACTTTTGAATATTACAGGCCTATATCCAAACTGCCCTTTATCTCAAAAAATCTTCAAAAGGTGGTTTACAAGCAACTAATGGCGTCTTTTTGCAGAACGTGGTATTTTAGAGATTTTTTTAGTCTGGTTTTAAAGCTTTACACCGTACCAAATCTGCCCTTTTAAGAGTTTTTAACGATGGGCTTTTAGAAACTGACTCAGGGGGGTTGTGTTATCATTGTGCTTCTAGATTTAATTGCTGCTTTTGACACAGTTGATCATAAAATTTTAATTTCTCGTTTGGAGCAGTGTGTTTGTGTCAGGGCTACTGCAGTGGAGTAGTTCACGTCTTATTTGGCAGAGCAAGCTTTCTTGGTCAAACTTGGGGACTTTGTGTCGTCTGCTGTTGGGGTCACCGATAGCCCTCTTGCTTTTCTTCTTGCAGCTACTTCCCCTTGGTTCTATCGCTAGGAAACATGGGGTTTCCTTCCACTGTCATGTGGCTGACTTACAGGTTTATCTCCCTCTTAAAAAAACCAAGGGCTTCTGATTAGATTCATTGTTCAAATGTCTCAATGACATAAAGTCTTGGATGACTTCAAACTTTTTACATTTGAACGAGCAAAAAACAGAGGTGATGGTTTTTGGTGGCACATCTGACATCTCCAACATAGATCTGGGTTCTGTGGCACGGGAGTTAAGATAGATGCAGATCTTAAAGTTGAAAGCCAGGTTAGGGCCGTTGTAAAATCTAGCTTTTTTCATCTGAGGCAGTTCAGCAAAATAAAGCCACTTATATGAAAGCATCTTTTTGAAACAGTGATTCTTGCATTTGTTACATCTAGGCTGGATTACTGTAATTCCCTTTATCTTGGGGTTAGTGATGCATTCATCAGATGTCTGCAGGTTGTGCAAAATGCTGCAGCACAACTTTCAACCGGAACAAGAAGGTCTGAGCTCTGAATTCTCTTCATTAGTTGCCTGTACCTTTTAGTGTCCATTTTAAAGTTCTCCTATTTGCTTTTAAATCTCTTAATTGTTTGGCGTTAAGAGATTTAAAAGCTCCAAAGTTGTGGAATGATCTGCCATTGCAGGTCAGGCAGGTCTCCTCTCTTTCAAGGTTTACGACCCTTCTTAAAACACACCTATTTGCATTTTTTATTGCCATTTTTAACTATTATAACTATTTAATTTATCTATTTTAGTTTGTCTGTGTTTTACTTGTCTGTCTGTTTTGATTTTACCGTCATTTTCAGTTGTTTATTCACAGCACTTTGTTGACCTTGGTTCTTATAAAGTGCATGAAGTAAATGAAGGTTGTATGGTACGGTATGGCAAAAAGTCCAGTTTTGGCCTAATCTGACCAGAGAACCTTCTGACACCGTTGCTGTGTCTCCTACATGGCTTGTTGTAAACTTTAAACAGGACAACTTATGGTTTTATTACCTTCATGAAAGCCAGAGTTTTGGAGTGGAAAAGCAGTGGTCATCCAGAGTCTCTGAGATGAGCTGTTGTTCTCTGCAGCTCCTCCAGATTCACCGTGGCCCCTCTTTGCTGCTTTTCTGATGAATCCTCTTTTTGCTCGGCCTGTCAGTTTAGGTTGACAGTTGTTTCTTTGTAGGTTTGCAGTTTTGCCATGCTCGTTACATTTTTAAATGATGGATTCAACAGAAGATGTTCCAAGCTTGGAATATTGTTCACAATAAACTCTGCTTTAAACTTCAGCACAACTGTCTGCTGTGTTCTTTGGTCATCATTGTGCTATTTGATCACTCAAGGCCGTCATAGAGCAGCTGAATTTAGACTTACACCAGGTTACATATGTGTGACACTATTTACTTGTTAGGTGACTTTTGACAACAATAGGAAGCACTGGGTTTGGTTTCTTTAAATTTGTACTGGAGTAAATAGGATTAAATCCAAATTCTTTATTGTGCAGATTTTTTTAAATTTGAAACGGAATAATTCACTTTCATTTTACGATTATCCACTACTGTAATTAAGTTTAGTGTCTTAATATATATATATATATATATATATATATATATATATATATATATATATATATATATATATATATATATATATATATACACATTATATATTCTAAAACACAACAACCGCCCCTGTAATCTGCAGTTTTACATTACGGACGTTGCAACCCCCGCAGGAAGGAGACGGAAATAAGAAACAACACATTTCCGGTCTCAGTCTCGAGCCACCACCACCAAAATGGCGAAGATCGCCAAAACACACGAAGGTAGGTTTTTATTGAAATATTACTTATATTCATTGCATTCACGGTGTTGTTCGGGTTGTTTTGCAGGGGGGTAAAATATCGGTGGTAATTCTGGTAGCAGCGCGTATTTTCTTCCTCGCCTGATGTTTTAAAGCGGATAAAGCGGAGGGCCTGTTACGTCGCAACGCGGACGGGTTTATATAATGGCGCTGGATGCTAATGCTAACCATTTAGCTTAGACTCGCCAATCTTCTTGCGCTTTTTTCTTTCATACGAAAGGAGACGTCTTTATCTTGTTTTATATGCTTAAGTTAGGAATAGCTGCGCTGTCTTTGAAGCTTTGAATTTTTTGTTTTGCAGGTTTTTTTAAAGAACAATTTATAGCCGTTGTCTGACATAATAAGGCTAAAGCATTTAGCATGACCCCCATGTCACAAACACAGACAGGCTGTTTGAAGAAACAGGCCTGCAGCCTACACAGAAACTCTTTTATTTAGATAAAGCTAAAATAAATGCTATTTAGACACGGAATGCCCGATGTGACTGTCTCTTTGGTTTAAATAATCCACTGTAGTCATTAGTCTGTGTTAAACCCGACCGTTCACAATGTAGTAATGATAAAAAGAATAGATCTTATTTGTAATGCACTTTACATTTCCACCAAATCTCAGTGCTGCAGTCAATAGGAGAAAAAACCCTGATAAATTAAGTGTTTTAGTTTATCAGAGCCTAACGGGGTTACTCACTCAGTTGAATAACATGCGACATAAAAACCTAAATGTGTCATTTGTTTTGCTTCCATAAACATATTTTGATTTAACCTGTTTTAAAATGTTTGGCTTGACCTGGGGAAGTTGTAGGTAGCCTATTTAATGACAACTAGCGGAAAAGGGGTTGCACACACGTTTTTTCCTCCATAAGAACTTTGTCCATGGCTTTGGGGTTGTAGCTAGAAAGACAAAGAGGGTTATACCTACAAGGGAGGGTGAATACTTTGGATATTGAATGTTAAATATGAAGCTGCCAGGGATATTAAAAAAGGGGAAGCCTTAAGATGTAATTAAAGGTACTATTTTGTTGTAAATGTGGAGGACGCTAGGCACAATCCCTCCCTTTCTACCAAAACAGCCCTGGCTGATGGTAACAAACTCCAGTGAACCGCGGTTGTGTGCTGTGGACTCTGGCACCAATCTGTCAGATGACTAAATGGGTCAAAGCGAGGAGCACACCTTCCCACCCGCCGGGGAAGGCTTTACAGCAATGGATGAGATCAGCGTGTGGGTTCTGGCCTGTTTTTGATTTTTGGGTCTTATTTTTGTCTTCAATGTAGATATAGAAGCCCAGATCCTGGAGATCCAGGGGATGAAGGCCTCCCTGCAGGAGGAGAATGGTGAGCAGGGAGTCGGCCTGGTCTCCACTGGCTTTTTTGACCAGGAGATCTATGGAGGCACTGACCACCGTTTCGACGGCTACGTCACTTCGATTGCAGCCAATGAACAGGAGGATGTAAGTGCTCTGTTGCTTGATTGTTTGGGTTTTCTCCTGCGTCAGTCTTGGCCTGTGGAGCTTGATTGCTCCCGATGTATGTGTTCTGTATACGAGCTAGGAGAATCTTGCCAGCTTGGTGAGATTTGACTAGACTCTTGCGTCTCCTTCTTCCCCAGGATGATGAAGACGATACGTCTACAAGCTTATTGGGACCAAAGAAACCCGGCTACCACGCACCAGTGGCAATACTATATCCCACCGCTCAGTCAGATGAGCAGGTATGTCCACATTTGTGTCACATTCATCCCTTTTTTTGTATTTTTTCCCCCCCCCTAGAAAACGTGTTTGAGTGGGATATAATTGTAAAATATTATTTTTTTTTGGTCGCAGTATGACCCGTTCGCAGAACACCGTGCACCGAAGATCGCGGATCGGGAGGACGAATACAAAGGCCGCCGCAGACAGATGATCATCTCGCCCGAGCGTCTTGACCCGTTTGCTGACGGTAATTTTTTGTCATTTTTATTTTCATCACATCGACACTCCCTGTCTTTTTATTTCCCCCCACTGCTCACATTTGTGATTTTCCCCTTCATGAACTGCAGTAGCTTAGTTTTACTGTTCAACCCTTCGACCACATTGCACTAGCTTGCTTCCCAGACTCCGTGCCTTCCCTGTGGTCAATCCTGTGCGAAAACCATTCGACCGTTTTCTAATTTTACACCAAATATAACTGCAGGCTCATCATTTGGGTGAGGAGAGAGAGTTGCTATTCTGATATAAGCTTTTCTTTCCCTGATTTGTGCATCAAACATTGTAGGGTTAACCATGTGTTGAGGGGGAGAGGTGGTTAGGTGTGTTCTAACAAACATGGGTCGCAGATGGGCCGTGTGTGTGTCGAAGGGTTAACGATGGCCAAACAGAGCATGTGAAGACCTGGGTTAGGTTTGGAACAACTGACCTGCCGATGCACTGTGCTTTTCCATACTGGGCGCAGTCATGTAGATCCTCAGGCAGTCAGATGAGGGAAGACATCAGAGTTGTGCTGCCAGTGTAGAGTCAAAGAACACTTCATTTCTTTCTGCCAAAGGCCATGACAAAGCTAAAAGATGCTTCCATTTCTTATTTTCTTTGAGTTCTAATTTAAGAGGATTCTGCTACCTTAAGTGCATCAACTGGCTTTTTAATTTACAAAGAGATTTAAATATTGGGCCTCTGGATTAAGCTTCAAAATAACTTTTGGCATCTTTATGTCTAGAATTATTTTAAGCTAAACATCAGCTCTTCATCATTTTCTGCTCTAACCAAATCAAAGCAACTCTTAGGAAGCTCATTTACTTTTGAGAAGAGCTTAAATAGCCTGAGTGTTTCAGGTTTGGTTTTAGTATCTCTGAAGCCTGCATGTAGAGAGAGCTCTTTGTATAAAGTTGTTGTGTAAATATATTTTTATTTTACAGCTCTCTCCCTGTAAAATAGAAATATGTTGCCAAGAAAAGTTGTGTGCGAAAATACCACAGGCCCATACTAACTGTCCTTAATTTCTCTCCTACAGCAGTACTGCTTTGCCAGTCCTGTACTGCACTCTGTAAAGGGTGCAGCAACTCATCCTGTGTAGGTTATGGGGAAGACAGTGCACTTGTCAGTTTGCTCAGGGTCCACTGGCCGCTTGTTTGGGAGGCTGTGAGGGGAATGAGATGCAGCGCAGCTACTTCAAACCTCAGCCCCTGAGCGCCTCCTTTATTTGGCCTCTCCTAAATCCAACAAGCCGAGATAAAAGTTCTCCTGTTTAACTCATTGGCTTCGTATCTTTCCATTCAGCCAGACATGGAGGCCGAGCTCTAACGGAGCCATTTAAATAACAGCTGTGCTGTCAGAAATCAGGGGGGCCACTGAGTTCCACAAGTTTCTCTCTAGTTGTAATTTATTCTTATTCTCTCATAGATTTGTTCTTTGCCAAATTTACCCTGAAATTTTTTGACTTAGTTCTTTAGTGTAAGTAATGACAGCGTGGAGCACAGTGTCAGAATCACTTATCTGTAGTTTGGTGGGTATGCCCCGAGAAGATGGATTGTTCTGTGAATGCCTTAAATCATTGCAACACAGGTGGTATACTGTTGTGTGTGACTTCAAACCCTTTTCCAAAGTGTTACTAATGGTAAAGAGAAATTTTCTAGGCTTCTTTTCTGCCGGTTGAAGTCTGACTGCAGAAGGACCCTTGGCACTGAAAGTGTACGTATTCTGAGGAGCACAGCCCAGGAGCCCTGCATCAGTGATGACTATACTTCTTAATCCACTTAAAGAAATCATCACGACCTCAGCTTTTTCATGTATCTGTTTGTTTGTTCTTTCTTTAAAATGCTATGACTCAATGTAAGAACCCTGTAAATTTGCCTAGAATTCAGTAGAAGTTTTTGTTAATCAGCTGTTAAGCAGAGCAGGAACATAAGTAAATCTGTTGGTAAAGAGACAGGGTTAGCTGGTTGTTTGTACTTACTGTGTTTGGGATAGCTTATCTTTCAGTAACCTGACAAGTCTCCTTTGTTCTGTTGGTGCTCTTTCGCGCAGGGGGCAAAACACCGGACCCTAAGCTGCAGGTCAGGTCATATGTGGACGTGATGATGGAACAGAACCTGTCCAAAGAGGAGGTGAGATTCTCTACTGTCTTTTTTTTTTTTTTTTTTTTTTTTAGATGTTCCCAGAAGGACAATTCAATCTTAAACTATGGCTTTCCACACAGATGATGATGATGGTGAATGTAAAAGTACAAAATAGCCTTTCCTCACATTCACCACCTGCCTGTTCATGTCATTCCACCTTAACAGTATTTATTCACAGATCCAGTCTTAAGTTTTGCACTGGTGTGCCTAACATTCCCAGTTGCTGTGCACAGATTTTTCACAGCTCTTTAATGGCTACAGTATTATGTCTTTCATACGCTGTCTTGAAAATATGGAATTAGATTTTTATCAGTTTCCAAATCTGATTAAGTTTAAGTGAAAATTGAGTTTTTAGACTTAAGCTCCTTTTCCATTATTCTAAAAGCTAAAAATCAGAATTTTAGGGAAATAACTTTCTTTTTTTCCTGGAATTATCTATATTTAGATGATTATCTTTAATTTTGTTCTGGCACACCACAACTTTAAACTTTTGTCCAACTCCTTGATCAACCTGGTCTATTTGACTAACAAACATGTGGTCATTTAGAAAATGAAACAGCTATTTGGATTTAACTGGTTTTACCTCTTAGTATAAAATTGGAGCCACGGTTGTTGAGTTGGGCTCTCGAGCACTGAAATCTCATAGTTTGGGAGTCTTGTGAAATCAACGCGTCATCACAAACTTTGTTTGGAATGATTTTTGCGTTTAATGTAGGATAATCCAACCCAGTATTATACATTTGTAACGGATTTTTGTCCAGTCACCAAAAGAATAGGGAAATGGCTCTTTACCACACTACCAAAACCAGACGCCACTTTTATCATTTGAGAGGGGGAATAATCTAGAGAGTGGAGTCCAGTGCAGACGAGTTACCAGAAGTCCAAAATGCTGGTAAACGACTGAGATGTCTGCCATCCGTATGCAGCGTATTGCTCCGGATGAGCCCGACTTCTTGTTTCTAGGTTTTACTTTTTACATGAGCCATTCAAGAACGTTAACGTGTGACTTTTTTCAGTAAAGATGGAGACTGCAGCATGAACATACAGTCCACTGACCTATTGGTACAGGTCAGTGTTTCCCGCAGGAATTTGGTTATGCGAGGCGGGGGGTTGTTGGACGACACGTTGCCCACGGACCGACTCGCGGAGCGGGGGGGGGTTGGGGGGGGGCAACGACGACACGTTGTCCGCGGACCGACTCGCGGAGCGGGGGGGGGGGTTGTTGGACGACACGTTGCCCGCGGACCGAATCGCGGGGGGGGGGGGGGGGAGGAGAGACGACGACACGTTGTCCGCGGAGCGGGGGGTATCCATGTGTTTTTTCCCTGCCATTCACGCACGCGCGAAAGCAACAACAACAAACCCCGTGTTAACGTCACTTTTTTTTTTTTTTTTTTTTTTTTGGGAATGTTGGCGAGGCGGTAGCGTGAGTTTGGCGAGGCGGCCGCCTCGCCAAGATAGCGCTGCGGGAAACCCTGGTACAGGTGATTCTCTAGGCTGTTGTACATTAATGTAACATGTTAAGTATGGAGCACATGTCTTAGGGCGTCTAAAGCTTTATCAGAAGTTTTCTCAGTTAATTTGCTTGTGACAATAGGCCAACAGTCATAATCCTAGCCAAAAGCTTTGTTTGTTAAAGCGGGCATATTATGAAAAATTCATTTTTTTTAAACTATTTGTACTTCCATTTGAGTCTCTACTGCTCCAAAAAACCAAACAGGTTTGTTTTTTGGCAATGAATAAATGTTTTTTTTTTTGTTTTTTTTGTTTTGGTATCTGTAAGATGAGCCGTTTCCAAAATGTCTTGAATGTTATGCCGTGATTGGTAGGCACTGCCCATCACCTGCAGACATGTGGCTTTCAGCATAGGAACTCTCTAGTGCCTGGGACACGCTGCGATTTTGGACCGACTCAGACGAAAGGTGTTTGGTCGTGGCTCTAAAGCTGCGATCTTACGTCGCAGCACCAGACCGCTTCTAGGACAGCCGTTGATGGCGTCTTGCGACCAAAGTTAACCATCAGTTAATATCTGACAGTGTCAGATATTTAGCGTTAATATCTCAGTGTGGCAGCTGCTGTGACCTACATCCACTAATCACAGCTTATGATATGAGAGGCTCCAGCTTCCAAATGCTGCTGCCTCGTAAATACACAAAGGGGCGAATCTGTTTTGGATTTCTGAATCGATTCCTGTCAGGAATAAAATGTCCCGTTTGCTCTGATCAGACAAACTTGTCTGCAGCTTGTTTGCATAAAAGTGACAAAAAGGAGCTCATAAAAGGTGAAATCCCATTATCTGAGAATGATTTTGTGCCAAAAAATGTAGTGAACATGTTTTGTCTGGCCCATAGCCCCTTTAAAAAAAAAGAAAAAAAAATGCCCATAAGCCATCTCAAATCTTAATGTTCAACATTTCTCTGGGTTTTCTACCACCA
Source organism: Fundulus diaphanus (assembly GCA_037039145.1). Taxonomy (NCBI): domain Eukaryota; kingdom Metazoa; phylum Chordata; class Actinopteri; order Cyprinodontiformes; family Fundulidae; genus Fundulus; species Fundulus diaphanus. The sequence goes on from CM073132.1 coordinate 11,100,027, forward strand.
CATTCCTTTCCCCGATGATCACCTGGGTGACGTGTAACAAAGATGAACAGATCATTGTGACAAGGTGTGTGGCGATCACTTTAACTGCTGTAAACAGTCAAATCCACTCGTGCATAAAGCTGCTCAGTGGATGCATTGGCACCGTAGGAAGACCTGCAGATGAGAGAATTGAGGAAATGTGGTTTCCTGACCGATGACTGGCTAACACGCAGCTTTAGACTACAAGCATTGCATTGTGCTATCTACAGAGAGGATGCGCTTTAATACCGCTCAGCTGTCGAGCGTCTCGTCAGCTTCCTAAAATGCTTTTTGCAGTGGGGGGGGGCTTTAATCCTCTTGATCTCTCGTCCTCAGGAAGCACAGCCTCAGGAGTTTGAACACGGGGCACATCTCTGTGAGGCTTTCCTCCGTCATAAAACTGCAATCAGCTTCACTTTGTAACGAGTTCTTTTACTGTGGACAACATCTGTGCTTTTACCTCCGATTTACACCTTTAATAAACTCCCTGAAATTTTTTTCAGTTTCTCTGTGGTTGCCATTACACTATTTGAAAAAAAAAATCAGCTGGCCCATATGACTCCAGGGTAAGGTTGATGAGGTGCTTTGCTTTGACCATTTCTGGTTGAATCTGGCCAGGTAGGGGGCAGAACCAGGTACACAAACATTCAGGTATATGAAGGAACATTTTGTGCTGGTGTGCGTGGTTTTATAAATCCGAATTTATATTTGCCGTACGTACACTTAGCATGGATTCCACGCAGAGTTTTCTAAATGAGGCCCCAGCTCAGTCTGCAATGTGGAGGCTGAGGAGTAAGCTGTTTTTTTTTTCTTCTTCTGTTGTGCCGGCAAATGCTGGCCACCTAGAAACCGTTTCTGTTCTCGTGTAGCACTCTCACCATCTCTTGGCTTCTTCAAACTCAGCCCTGCTAGGTGAAGCTGAGGACAACCTGGTTTTTCCAGCGCTCCCAAGTTTGCATCTGGAATGTGTTGAGGTGTATGTGTTGCTTGGTGGCCACCGAGCATGGCTGCAGCGTTGATCCTGACCACTGTCTGTTGTCTGTAGAGGGAGATTCGTCTGCAGCTGGCAGAGAAGGCCAAGTCGGGGGATCTGAAGGCTGTCAATGGCTCTGCTGCCTCCCAAGCCGCTGCCAAACGCAAGCGTCGCTGGGACCAGACAGCCGACCAAACGCCGTCCAACGCCACGCCCAAAAAACTGTCCAGCTGGGACCAGGCTGATGCCGGCGGCGAGGTGAGCCGGTCGGACTTGGCCAGCAGATTCTGCTCCGGTCCTGAATGACGGCTGTCCTCACCTGATTGTCCCTCTGGTTGTTTCAGACCCCGGGACACACTCCTGCACACACGCCCTCCAACAGCCGCTGGGATGAAACTCCCGGTCGCCCCAAAGGCAGCGAGACCCCAGGGGCCACCCCGAGCTCCCGTATGTGGGACCCTACTCCCAGCCACACCCCGGCCGGCGCCGCCACCCCCGGCAGGGACACGCCGGGCCACGCCACGCCCGGCCACGGCGGAGCCACGGGAAGCGTCCGCAAGAACCGCTGGGACGAAACCCCAAAGACGGAGCGGGAAACACCGGGACACGGGAGCGGCTGGGCTGAGACGCCGCGAACAGACAGGGGGGAGGAGTCTGTGGGGGAGACCCCGACGCCAGGAGCCAGTAAGAGGAAGTCCCGCTGGGATGAGACGCCTGCCAGTCAGATGGGATCCTCCACGCCGTTGCTGACCCCAGGAAAAACTCCACTGGGAACGCCGGCCATGAACATGGCCACGCCTACACCTGGTAAACCCCGTTGCCTTTTATTTAGTCCACGAAAACCTAGAACTACGGTTTCTGCTGTTCAGCTGCATGGATTCAACTTGTTTTTCTCAGGACACCTGATGAGCATGACCCCAGAGCAGCTCCAGGCTTGGAGATGGGAGAGGGAGATCGATGAGAGGAACCGGCCTCTTACAGATGAAGAGCTCGACGCCATGTTCCCAGAAGGCTACAAGGTCCATTTCTCTTCTTTTCTTCTTGATGTTTCTTTGTCCAGCAGCAACAGGCTGTCAACTATTCACAAGTTGCCCCAGCACTTAATTTCTCCGTTCTGCCTGCAGGTTCTGCCTCCTCCAGCAGGCTACGTACCGATCCGTACCCCGGCCCGGAAACTGTCAGCGACTCCCACCCCTATCGGCGGCATGACGGGTTTCCACATGCAGGTTGAGGACCGCACCACCAAGCAGATGAATGACCAGCCGTCAGGAAACCTCCCCTTCCTCAAACCTGATGACATTCAGTACTTTGACAAACTGCTGGTGAGGACCAGTACTCTATTCTGCTGGATTTAGTAGTAATTAATAGTTCACATAAGAGCGGGTTAGTCCTGGCACCACGGCATGCCTTGTTAACTCTGTTTGTTTTAGGTGGAGGTGGATGAATCAACTCTGAGCCCAGAGGAACAGAAAGAAAGGAAGATCATGAAGCTGCTGCTGAAGATTAAAAATGGAACGCCACCCATGAGAAAGGTTCGTTTTTATTTGTTCAGTCTCTTTAAGCTTCTGCTGCTGCAGAGACTTTACTAAGCATAAACTGTCCTGCTGCAAGATCAACACGCAGCGCTGAGCCTGGATGTGCCTGCAGCGGCAATGTTTGCTCCTGTCGGTGCAGACTGCTGGGAGCAGTGGACATAAACCACCGAGGCCTGTACTGCGAGCAGAGCCGCCCTCACACGCTTTGTGCAGATCAAAGAGGAATCCTACAGATGCCACGTTTTGCTGTGTTCTCATTGGGGCTGTAGGATTTTGCCAAAAATCTAAATTTATATATTTCAAGCATAATTGCGATTATGGTTTAAATGAAATGTTAGTAAACACGGACTATTTAAAACAAGAAAATGTAACTGTTTTTTTATTAATCAGAATATTATTCACAAAAGCAGACTTTTGATTGAGTTTGGCATCAATCCTTGTTGAACATAAAGTGCAGCCAACAAACAAGTATGTGTTAAACAATTTGACCGCTACTTGATGCTGTGGTGAGATTCCTGAAAGTTTCTGGTTAAAGTATAATTCTATAAACTCTAAAACAAATAATAAAATTAGATTATCTCACAGCTGCAGCTCTCTTCCATGTGGAGGCTAACCCACTTTAAACATTTTGCAGACACCTAAAGGACGCGTCTGAGCCATTAATTATTACGTAGCCAAAAACTGCAGCCCTCTTCGATTTGGAAATTGGGTTTTTGAAAATTGCGATTATATTGCAGATGCCATTAATTGCCCAGCCCTAGTTGTCATGCATGGAGGCACGATAACTAGCTAGCAGTTGCGGTGATGTTGAGTGTGTTGCATGGTTTTATTTAAGGGGAGACCATTACATGTACATGGAAACTCAGATGTGTATTCTTCTAATTTTACAGATGCAAAACCTGGATTTTAAAAATGTAGACCCAGGCTGCTTTTTCCTCCAGCAGGAACATTTTTTCTTATTAGATATTTTGCTAAGTTCCGGTAGAAAAGGCTAACATTCCAGATGTAGCACCAGCTGTGAATCTGTGTGGTGCCAGCACTTTGTCCACAGTTATGAAATGATCCCATTTAGTTTTCGAATGGAGGCGTGAGGACATGAGCATAAAACGGTTTGGATCCTCTTCGATGACTGAAGTGTCGGTGCTGACCCGTGTTCTCTTTCTGTCAGGCTGCCCTGCGCCAGATAACCGACAAAGCTCGAGAATTTGGAGCAGGTCCACTGTTCAACCAGATTCTGCCGCTGCTCATGTCCCCCACCCTGGAAGACCAGGAGCGCCATCTGCTGGTCAAAGTCATCGACCGCATCCTCTACAAATTGGACGACCTGGTCCGGCCATACGTACACAAGGTGGGCTCAGAAAGACGTGCGCTCGCTCCGCAGCGTTCCCGTTGCACCTCCTCTCTCCTCAAACCTCCCCTCTTTGTGTCCAGATCCTGGTGGTGATCGAGCCGCTGCTGATCGATGAAGACTATTATGCCAGAGTTGAAGGCAGAGAAATCATCTCTAACTTGGCAAAGGTATTGTACACTTCTCTGTCAGTCTGACAAACGAACCTGAGCTTTACGCGACCCATTCTCGCCGGTTCAACCAGTCCGTGGTGAGAACGGGGCTAGTCGGTCGCCAGATTGATCCCAACATGAGAGCACGCAGACCTGCCGTTTACTCGTCTGTTCTCACCCTGCACCCGTTGGTCACAAGTCCTGGACACACTTGATGTTTTGCTTATTCTGTGATCACAGTTCCTTTTGTCTGACGTATCGTTTGATTTGTTCTGGCGTGTGAAAATTGATTTAATGAAGGTTTATTCTCTCGTCCAGCAGCTTTGTATTTATCATTTGTGGCTCATCTCCAGTCAATTGCACATGTGTGCAAATTGTATGTAAAGTTGGGCTTTTGCACCTTTACGTTTCTCAGGCCGCCGGGTTGGCCACAATGATCTCCACAATGCGACCCGACATCGACAACATGGACGAGTACGTCAGAAACACAACAGCGCGAGCCTTCGCGGTGGTGGCCTCTGCTCTCGGCATTCCCTCGCTCCTCCCCTTCCTCAAAGCCGTGTGCAAAAGCAAGAAGTCCTGGCAGGCGAGGCACACGGGCATCAAGATCGTACAGCAGATCGCCATCCTGATGGGCTGCGCCATCCTGCCTCACCTGCGCAGCTTGGTGGAGATCATCGAACACGGTCAGTAAAATGCTCACCTGGAAGCTTTTTCAGTTGCAGAATCAAAGTGTCTTCATCTGGCACGAGAGACGCTGCTCGTTTAAACAGACCATATCCAAACAAATCTCAATGTTTTGTTCTGCCCTGAGCAGGCGACCGTGGTGTAAACAAAAAAACATCAGAGCTCAGCTGATTATTAAAGCCTTGTCATTGTGTTGGTTGTTGCAGGTCTGGTGGATGAGCAGCAGAAGGTGAGGACCATCAGTGCCCTGGCCATAGCCGCCCTGGCCGAAGCCGCTACCCCCTACGGTATCGAGTCCTTTGACTCTGTGCTCAAGCCGCTGTGGAAGGGTATCAGGCAGCACAGAGGAAAGGTGAGCGTTTTCACTTCGCTAAGAGTCTTATTGCAAGATCAGCACTGAGCCTGTGTGTGGCTGCAGTGTGAATATTTGCTTGCTAAATTGTCTCCTTTGAGGAGCTGCTGCTGCCATCAGAGGTCTAGTGACCGGCGGCTAATGCTCTGCTGGGAGCAGTAGACAAAATAATGCACCTTGATGTCTAGAAGTAAAAAATCTACAAGGATGTTTGAACTCATATCCTGTCTTGATGTCGCCAGGGTCTGGCTGCTTTCCTCAAAGCTATTGGTTACCTGATCCCCCTGATGGATGCTGAATACGCCAACTACTACACCAGAGAGGTGATGCTGATTCTCATCAGAGAGTTCCAGTCTCCTGATGAGGAGATGAAGAAGATTGTGCTCAAGGTAAGCAGCAGCAGTTAGAGGGAACCTTAGAGCTGCTACCGGAAACGTCTTTGCGGCTCATTCTCGCCTGTTCAGCCGCCACATGGCTGCAGCAGGGCTAGTAGTCCGCTAGAGAAACGCCAACATGAGAATCAGCAGGAAGATCAGCTGTTCTTTCTGTTCTCACCCTGCACCCGTTGGTTACAGTCTCACACTGGGCGACTGAACTGTCTACATAAATGTAACGAAGCCAAAGGGTGTGGAAACCAGCAACACATTTCTGTTCTTCTGTTTGGTCTCTTAGGTGGTGAAGCAGTGTTGTGGCACCGACGGCGTGGAAGCAAACTACATCAAAACGGAGATCCTGCCCCCCTTCTTCAAGCATTTCTGGCAGCACAGGATGGCTCTGGACAGACGCAACTACCGACAGGTCAGCCAGCAGCACCGGCTTTATGCTCAACTAGAGCGAGTTTCCAGACGGGGGGGTTAAAATGTAATAACTTCCCTATAGGCATCTTTTCTGCCCTTTAAAAAAAATCCTAGCGATCTCTTCTCAGGGTGCAACAATCCAAATGCTACAAAAAGTGTTTCCTTTTAAATCTTGTAGAGATGCTTTAGTTTTGATCTCCTGTGTGGAGAAGTTGTAAAATGGATACTTTACAGGGTTTGTGTGGAGAAAACTGACCCATAATTATTAGAGTACACGGTAAATGTATACATTAAGGATTTCAGTGTTGAGTGGCCAACAAAGATTGCCAGTTCAATACTTTGTCAAAATCAGTGCTGTCTATACCCAGTAAAACAGCAGTTTCACTGATATGACATGATTTCCAATAGTATTTTCATTTTGTGCCCTTGTCCCTCGAATTAACATAATTACTCCAAAAAATGGTTTTAAAAAAAAACCGCGCACGTCTAAGACCGTCTTATCTGCTCTTCCGCTCCTCTGGGGGTTCACGTGAAAAAAATCTCCCAAATCCGCTTTGGTCTTATTTCTTTCTACTGACACCTTCCTCCTCTTCTCATGAACATGAACGTGGTTCGCTTCTTGCGACTTTCGGCCATTTTCAAAGTATATGGTGAGAGCAGCGGAGCTACAATGAACGGCTAACACCGAAGCTAACGCTAAGCTAACTGGATACATAAACACGCCGAACAAGCTGAAACTAGGAAGGAAGGAACACTCACACTGGCGTTAAGTGAGCGTGTCAGACTGATCGGCATGTGGGACGGCCAATAGAGGATGTGAACCCCCTGGAGGTTGAGGGAGAGTGGGGGGTGAGGGCAGGACCAAAACTGTCTGCGTGCCACAGCTTGGGATCAGATCAGGGCCTAGGGAGTTTGTTTCAGCTTGAGCTACATAAATATGAATTCTAAGGAGTTCATTAGCTGCAGAGGCTGTAGGCCACAGCCCTAAGCTTTTCCTCTCCCCGTGTCTCCAGTTGGTGGACACCACTGTGGAGCTGGCCAACAAAGTGGGAGCAGCAGAGATCATTTCCCGCATTGTTGATGACTTGAAAGACGAGGCGGAGCAGTACAGAAAGATGGTGATGGAGACCATAGAGAAGATCATGGGGAACCTGGGTGCAGCTGACATTGATCACAAGCTGGAGGAGCAGCTGATCGACGGCATCCTGTACGCCTTCCAGGAGCAGACTACAGAGGTGGGAGAGAGTCCTGTGGTGACCCTGGTGTTTTTGAACCGTTTTTACTGAGACTGAAACGACTTCCTTTTGTTGTTGTCCACAGGATTCTGTGATGCTGAACGGTTTTGGTACAGTGGTGAACGCTCTCGGAAAGCGCGTGAAGCCGTACCTGCCTCAGATCTGCGGTACGGTGCTGTGGCGTCTCAACAACAAGTCGGCCAAAGTCCGTCAGCAGGCGGCAGATCTCATCTCTCGCACGGCGGTAGTGATGAAGACCTGTCAGGAGGTAAGCTCTGCCAGCGCCGCGCCGGAGCCCGCCGCTGTGCCTGAACACGCACACTGATGCTCTCTGTTTGTCGCTGCAGGAGAAGCTGATGGGTCACTTGGGCGTGGTTCTTTACGAGTACCTGGGGGAGGAGTACCCCGAGGTGCTGGGCAGCATCCTGGGAGCGCTGAAGGCCATTGTTAATGTTATAGGTATGTTGATGGGCTGGACCGTCACTTTCTGGCAGCAACCCCCGCTGACGCTTTGGTTCTCCCCTCAGGCATTTATTCACCTGTTGCTGCTTTTTTTATCTAATGGTTTTAGTCCAAATCAACTGTCAAGGTTTTAACTTTATATTTTAGAAAGTGTGCTGTTTTCTTCCTGAGCAGGATTTTTTTTTTAAGTTTAAGAAAGAGGTTTCTGTAGTTGATGTATATAAAAAACCTGGTTTGTTGCTGTTGCAGGTATGCACAAGATGACTCCACCCATCAAAGACCTGCTTCCTCGTCTGACGCCCATCCTGAAGAACAGGCATGAGAAGGTGCAGGAGAACTGCATCGACCTGGTGGGCAGGATCGCTGATCGGTCAGTCCGGCTGTCTAAGAATCTCAGTGTGCTGGTGTCACGGCGGACCTCGTTCTAACCGCCTTTGTTTCCGTGCAGGGGTGCTGAGTATGTGTCGGCCCGAGAGTGGATGAGGATTTGTTTTGAGCTGCTGGAGCTGCTCAAAGCCCACAAAAAGGCCATCCGCAGAGCCACCGTCAACACTTTTGGTTACATCGCCAAAGCCATCGGGTTGGTACCCCTGCAGTGTTTTAGTTTAGGTTTCTGTCAACCTGTGGTCACCTTTCCTGCGCGCGTGTCTCACCTCTTTCCGCCTCCGTCTCTCCTCCCAGGCCTCATGACGTGTTGGCCACACTGCTGAACAACCTGAAGGTCCAGGAGCGTCAGAACCGAGTTTGCACGACCGTGGCCATCGCCATCGTGGCTGAGACCTGTTCACCTTTCACCGTGCTGCCGGCCCTCATGAACGAATACAGAGTGCCTGAGCTTAACGTACAGAACGGCGTTCTGAAGTCGCTGTCCTTTCTGTTCGAGTACATCGGGGAGATGGGCAAAGACTACATCTACGCCGTCACACCTCTGCTGGAGGATGCACTTATGGACAGGTGAGGGTGTGAGACGCTAAAAGCTAGCTGGGCCTCGGTTTGAAAGGATTCCAGCCAGTGATTGGCTTCTCTAAGACGGCTCCCGGCTATTAGCAGGATTCCTGCCCACTCTGGAAAAGTAGAGCCTTTGATTTAGTTTTTTCCCCCAGGTTAGAAACGGTGAATGGGGAAAGGACACTCCCTGGATTTTTAGTCTTAATTCGTGGTTCCATTCTCTTAAAGTTATCTGTCCAGGTTGTCCGTCCATCATCTTCCCATCAGAGCGTGTTACTTTCTGCCATGAATTCGTTGTAAATGTTTTACTTAGTTTGTTAATGGGTTTCATACTTCATGGCAAGTGTAAGACTGACTGAACCCAGCGTAGCCAGTATATAAGAAAGGGAACGTTTCATTTTCATTCATTTAATTAGCATTTCTGATTAAGGCTGGACGATAATTCAGTAACAGTATATATCGATCGACAGACGTATATCGATGATAGAAAAAAGGGTCAATAAAAAGTTCAATAGAATAACACTTTTCCTTCCTTATGCATTCTAGCCATGTAGGTTAATATTACAGTCATTACATCCTCCCAACCAATCACAACGCAGACCCAGGAACCTCCTTTACCAAGCTCCGCCCCCTTCAAAGAGTTCAGAGAGAAGAGTATTTTTTCTTTTTTTAAAAATATGCAGTTTTGGTAAAAGTTGGTTGAATAAAGGGTTGAGTTTGAATTCAGTATCTAAAAATGGGTTGCTAAGCAGCAGCATAAAATAGCCAGGACTGCACTTAAAATATGTTTTGAATTTGTTGATAATGGTCCGTATGATTTCTATTTTATCGATATGCTTTTTTTTTTCCCCCTATATCGTCCAGCCCTATGTCTGACGTCGGCATTCAACAGTCATGTTGCGAATGTAAAATGTACCTAAGAGCAGTGTAGGGAGGAAGCAGTCCAGACACAGCAGGACCTGCTTCTGAGCTGGGTTTTCTTTCTCATCCTGCAGGGACCTGGTCCACAGACAGACCGCCAGCGCTGTAGTGCAGCACATGTCTCTGGGTGTCTATGGCTTCGGCTGCGAGGACTCCCTCAACCATTTACTGAACTACGTGTGGCCCAACGTCTTTGAGACGTCTCCCCACGTTATCCAGGCCGTTATGGGGGCCCTGGAGGGGCTGAGAGTGGCGCTCGGGCCCTGCCGAATGCTGCAGTACTGCTTACAGGTAGGTCGACATTAGGAAGGCAGCTTTGTGAGGATTGATAAAGCTTTGCAACCAGAGTCATCGTACCAACCACATGGTTCCTCCCCGTTTGTCTCTGCAGGGTCTGTTCCACCCGGCCCGCAAGGTGAGAGACGTCTACTGGAAGATTTACAACTCCATCTACATCGGCTCCCAAGACGCCCTGATCGCTCATTACCCACAGGTCTACAACGATGAGAAAAACGTCTACGTCCGCTATGAGCTCGAATACGTTTTGTAAATACACGATTCTCCTCCCCACCCTGGTCCTCTCCATCGTTGCCGCTGCATCCGTTTTAATTTAGTGGCTTCCTGTTGCTTACGTTCAGTTTCTTCGATTCGAGTGAAAAGTCCGAACGTAAAAGAAGGAACCTTGTAGGGTCTGTATGTATTTTTTACTTTTACCTTGTGTTTCCGTAAAGCAGTTGAGGCCAGAAGATTATCTAGAACAGAGTTGTCATCAGCACATTTTAAATATCTGGATTCTTTTTGTTTGTCTGAATTTGTTCCGATAGACCTCTGTACTGCCCAGACCTGCTTCATTCTTCGCACCTCCTCTGTTCTTAGATCAAGGCTTTATTTAACCAAATAAAAGGTTTTGTGTACAAATCCCCGTCTGTCCACGTTTCTTTTCTCTGCTCACATATTAACTCTGACTCCCACCTCTCCTCCAGTCCTTCCTGCTCCACAGACTCTGACCCAGATTCCCCTGCAGACGGCTGAACTGAGGCCTTATTGTTTCCGCTCTGATCCGTTTGTGTTGGTTGAAAGCGTTTTTAGGATTTGAGCATTAGAATAAATGGTGTGTACAGCATGCAGGAACAAAGTGTCTAAATTAATTTTACCCTAAAGATGAGTACTGGTTTTAGGTGGGATGTGTTGGAAAAAGCAACACTAACAACACGGTTGGAGGAAAGGCGGAGCATGGAGTTGCTTTATGTACAATACATCCATCGTTTTCTGCTTTTATGAAATCAGGTCGCTTAGGTAACGGGTTCTAGAGAAACTCTCCAGCTCGGAAGACAAATCCAGTCCCTCCAATGTGGTCTGGGTGCCTCCCAGAACCAGGAGGCATCCTGGTTTGGATTTCTGAATGAACTGACCATGTAGAGGAGCAGCAGGTCTGCTCTGAGCTCCCTGCAGATGAGGAATATATGTAATTTGGTTGCCCTACAGAGTCATTTTAGAACCATGAGGGGGTCAGAACAGACCTTTTAAATTGCTACATTTGGTTTTTGACGCCCTTTCTTCAGATGTCTCATTCTGCCTACATTACACTAAACCACTTGGCTTGCAAAGTTTTCCACATTACAACCACATGCATAAATTGTTTTTATTGGAATCTTATGTGAAAGACTGACAAAGTGGTATAAAATTCTGAAGTAGTAAGAAAATTGGGCATAATTAATTTTTTTTTTTTTTTTATTACACAAATAAAAAACTGAAAGGTGTGGTGTGCAAAAGTATTCAGCCCCCTTTTCTCTGAGTGCCACCAGTTGCCTTCAGAAGTCGTCTGATTGCCAATGACCTGTGTGTAAGCTAATCTCAGTACAAGTCCAGCTGCTCTATGACGGCCTCAGAGCTTGGTTTAGACATTAATGGGAAGCAAACAGCATCATGAAGTTCTAGGAACTCACTAGACAGGTTAGGGATAAAGTTGTGAAGTTTAAAGCAGGTTCAAGGTATAAAGAGATTTCCTAAGCTTTGAACATCTGACGGAGCACAATTCAATCCATCATCCTGAAATGGAAAGGGTACGGCATGACTGTAAACCTACCAAGACAAGACCGTCCACCTAAACTTACAGGACGAGCAAGGAGAGCACTGATCAGAGATGGAGCCAAGAGGCCCATGGTGACTCTGGAGGAACTGCAGAGATCCACAGCTCAGGTGGGGGAATCTGTCCACAGGACAACTTTTAGTCATCCACTGCACAATGTGGTCTTTATGGAAAAGTGGAAAGAAAAAAGCCATCGTTAAAAGAAAACCAAAAGAAGTCCTGTTTGCAGTTTGCCAGAAGCCATGTCGGGGAAGGTGGAAGAAGGTGCTTTGGTCAGATGAGACCAAAATGTGACTTTTTGGCCAAAATGCTAAACGCTGTGTGTGGTGGAGAAGTAACACTGCACATCACTCTGAACACACCGTCCCCACTATCAGATATGGTGGTGGCAGCATCATGGTCTGGAGGTGCTTCTCTTCAGCAGGGACAGGGAGGATGGATGGAGCAAAAGGCTTGAGACTGGGGTGGAGGTTCACCTTCCATCAGGATATAAAGCCAGGGCCACAATGGAATGGTTTAAAACCAAACATTTTCATGTGTTAGAATGGTCCAGTCAAAGTCCAGACCTAAACCCAATAAATAATCTGTGACAAGATCTGAAAACTGCTGTTCAAACGCTCTCCGTCTAATCTGACTGAGCTTGAGCTGTTTTACAAAGAATGAGCAAAAATGTCACTAGATGTGCAAAGCTGGTAGAGACAAACCCTAAAAGACTTTCAGCTGGGAAAAAGGTCGTTCCACAAAGTATGGACTCAGGGGGGACTGAATACTTTTGCACAATGCCCTTTTCAGTTTTTATTTGTAAAAAAAAAAAGAAAACGTAATTTTATTTCTCTATTTGATGGAGTCTGACCTCGACATGGAAGGACCAATCCACCCTGATCTGAACCACAGCCCACTTTTTATGGCTTAAAGACTTCAAAAGAACCACATCATCTGCAAAAAACAGAGTTAGGACTCCCAAGATCCCAAAGCCAGAGAAGGCCTGCCCCGCAGCTTTGTCTTGACTTCCTGTCTAAGAGCACCGCTCATGAGATGAGACACCAGGAGCTTTCCTGGGTGAGTTCAACTCGCAGTGAGACCAAGTTTGTCTTTGCCACTGCAGACCAGAGTCGCAGACGAGACCCACAGTTCAACACAGGTTTTATTTAATGTGTTCATAATACACCCAGAGGAAAGTCCACCCACCCTGGTGTTCAGGTAAAGCACTTTGAACCTTTGGGACAGTTTGGGAGAATTTTGTTGAATTAGAACCAACAACTCTTTTAACATTAAAATGAGAAATGTTGCCCTGCGATAGGCTGGCGACCAGAGTGTACCCCGCCTCTCGCCCATTGACAGCAGGAGATAGGCATCAGCACCCCTCCCGACCCCAATAGGGATAAGCGTGTTAGAAAATGGATGCATGGATGAGAAATGTTGCTCATCTTGTTTCATTTTTCTGGGAAACTGCTTTTGACTAGCCCCAGAAACAGCAGGAAAAGAATATGGCAGACATGGATCCCATGGTACCTGTCGGAGAGGCCCCACCTTACAGTCCACAGAGACCAAAGGATCTATTGCTAACATCCTGCTGCCAAACCCTCCAGGAACACTTCTTCCCCAAGTGATCTCTGTGGTGTTTTGGCAGCAGAAGCTGGGGAGGTTAAAAAGAAAGGACAAAGTCCCTAAAATGACATCTGTGAATGAAATGTGACACCACCTTATACTTGGTAGTCCTCGCGTCGTACTGTTCCAGCGTCTGCACAGTAAATTCCTCCATCTGCTTCCTTCCTTCATAATCTTTGGAATGCGTTATGAAAACCAAGAAGTCTTTCACTGAATGTTATCCCCAATGCTGCTGCTGCTGCTGCTGCTGCTGCTGCTGCTGCTGCTGCTGCTGCGCTGCAGACGGGGGGACACATACCTCCTGAAAGCAGACGGTCACAATCTGAGTTCGTACCAGCACCCCTCAGTCATTTTAAAGAGTTTATTGGCTTTTTTTTTTATTCCAATCAGTTGTTTCTTTTGATGAGTCTTTTTTTGTTTCTTGTCGTGGGTTTTGTGTGTACTGCTCGAAACTCAATGTAGTCTAGGACTTTTTGGAACACCAGGAGTAGGATGCTTGAAACACACCTCTTAAGGTGAAAGGTAAACTTTATTATCCACCATGGGCAAGTTGTTGTGCAGACATGAAAAGGAAAAGTAAGTTTGTCCTCCCATTGTCGAGTTCACCATGCTGACAGCTGCAGACATAACATATTTTTTCAATCTGAGGGTTCAGCAGAGCGGCATCCTGTACCTCCTTCCTGAAGATGGCAGGGAACGTTCTCCCCATGAAGGATGGCTGTGTTCAGCCAGGAGGATTTTAGCCTCCATTAGAGGTCTAATCTTAGAAAGGTCACAAAGGTCATTCAGGGGCATGCTGGGAATTTCACTGCATACGTTCACAATACCCAGCAGACAATTCTTGTTATTTACTGAAGTAGAAGTCGTCGCCGGCCTTCTTCCAAGGTCTGTGCGCATTTATTTTGTATATTCTCCACATTGATGTTTTAAAAAGAAGCTTTGCAGCGAATCAGAAAGCCACTCGCCACCAGGCCACGATCTGAGTTCTCACTGCCGAGGACTGACATGTTCCTCTATAAAATTTGAAAAAGTGGTGCCCAGTGTGATGCCTCTGGCAGCCTTTGGTGTAAAACAAATAAGAGAAAGTAGCAGCGGAGAAAGGAGGGTCTCATTTAAAGCACCATTTACTCAAAGTAAAAAAAAAATCCATCAATCAGAAAATAAAACTGATATTGGTGTTGCGGGAGTTCTTAAGTTTGTGCGCTAAAATGTGGGGGTGTTGGTGTTATTGTTGGAGCTTGCAACTCGACGCTCTGCCGCTAGATGGCGCCAACGGGAAGATGCCGCCGCTCCGGTGATGCTCGGCGAGCTTCGCCTCCGCTCTCGCATCTGAACGCAGGGGAGAAGCAGGGACTTCCTGTGTGATCTCGTTCAGCTGACTGCAGCCTAGCTTCCTCTCCGGGAGCTTTCTGGTTCTGCAGACCGGGGAGGAGGAAGGCTTGTGACGGCGCCGTGAAGACCCCGGGAGCCGCCCGGTAACCGCTGTGCACCGGGAGCAACGGCAGCAGCCGCAGATGCGGATTGTTTACACCAGACGGTCAAGCTTTTCCTGTTTCCTCGCGCCCGCGTGGGCTGAGCAGCCCTGCCGCAGATAGCCTCGGCGGAGCGGGGCTGCTGATGGCCGTGGAGCTCCTACCGGCCTCCGTCATCACCGCAGCCGCCCGTTAGAGGACTACGGACAGGAACTTCGTCGTTCCGCCGCCGGTGGTCCCGCAGGGAGCTCGGAGGAAGTAGCGGCGGAACAAGGCGCAGCATCGCGCCGTGCATGGTGCTGCGGTTCGGGGGGCGAGTGGATGCGCAGACGGCGCTGACCCAGAGATGGCTGTTCTCAAACTGGCCGACCAGGTAGGAGCCGCTGTTAGCCTAGCGTCCAGACCCCGCAGCTGTACATCTGATGCTCTGTGTGCTTAAAACACTATTCCTGTCTTTTTGTCAGCCCCCCTTTTTAGACCGTTTGTCATAGCACGTAAACCGGAAACAGTCCCCATCACGGACTCACAGCGCACCGTTAGACAATCCGCACCGATGTGCGCAAAGATGTCTGTAGACGTTCTCCGATCAGGACCTGCCAGTCCTCTGAGACCAGCAGAACCGGGCACAGAACTCACCGGAGCAGGTCCTGTTCCGGTGAGTTCTGCCAAGGTTCCAGAAAGCCGACGGTAACAGAACCCTGCCATCAGTCCGGGTTCACAGGCGCAAGACCAGGCTATGGCTTTAAAAGGGAAATGTTGCTCTTCATAATTAAATTATGAACATGTATCCATCCAAGACTCAAAAATATTGACAACCTACAAGAATCATATTAGATAAATAAAGATATAAAACCACATGAGGAGAGGAGTGAGAGCGGCTAGCTGAGAGTTAGCCTGAGCTAAATGCACCTTTATGCGGTTTTTAAAAAGAACTTTTATTTTACACCAAAAAATCAGTTGTAGTTTCATTACAAATATAAGAAAACTAATGTACAACAGTACAAATAACTGCTCTCCGTTTTTTAAATCAATTAACGCAGTTCAGATGCTTTACATTCTTAAGGGGCCTGTTCTGTTATATAAAGGGACATAGTGTTATTTCTGTGTAGTTTCGCCAGTTTCTCAGTTCTGATAAGAAATCCGATTAAATTCATAAAGTCATGGCAAAAATAGAAATGCACCCCCATCAACTCTGTTGTTTCAAGGCTCTGAAAACATTAGAAATGATCTCTGTGTTTATCAGTTTCCAAACTTGTTGAAGTCTAACAGTGAAATACCAAAACCAGCCAAAAGGATTCCCCCTCTGGCATTATTCATCAAAGCAAAAATGCCGTGCATAGAAAAAACTGAGTACAGCTTTGCTGCTTGTGACAGATGAGACCGGAACAGGGACACTCGGTGATAACCCCACACACAGAGCAGACTGGGGTGGGGTGGGGGTGGGGGGGGGACTGGGGTGGGGTGGGGGTGGGGGTGGGGGGGGCGGCGGTGATGGTTGGGGCTTGTTGTTCAGCTACAGGTCCGGGCACATTGCTGTCATTAAAAGTCAACCTCTGTCCTGGAAAGTGTTCCACAGTCAGACTCAGCCAGGCCACCGGTCTGACAGCCAAACCGAGTCAACAACAGGACAGGAAATCCTCAATGGAATCAAGAACGGTTGACGAAGAAAGGATTGAAGGTGTTGCAGCGATCCGGTCCACGCCTCAAGCTGATGTTTGCAAACGAGCTTACAGGAGGAGCTGAAGCCACGTTGGAAAGAAGCGTGGTGCAGATTCAGTCCACAGCGATGTGGGATAGTGATCGAGTCAGACAGAGGGGAGGCTCACAAGCTATTCAATCATGGGGTGCACTTAGTTTTTTCACTTCCTGTTTGTTTTTTCTTTCATTTTAGCTTTAGTTATGTTTAATAATCAATAGCAGTGCAGTCTGTGGTATGGTACATTTAACTTAAGGTTGGCTTTAAATCATTTTACAACCTTACGAAGACCAAATTGTTGTATTATGTCATAAGTGTGTGCTTTGTTACCATGACTGCATGGTTGGACGTGAAGGGATTCATTTATATCATGATGAAGGGATAACAGCCAAATTATAGTGACTTTAAGGGGCCCAGTCACCGTGCTGACTATGACTGTAAAAAACATATATTCGTCGTCACATAAACCAATATACGGGCAAGCGTTTGTTCTGATAGTGTATACGTTGTCGTTTTTTGAGCCTGAAAAGAACCGGGCGCGATCAGCAGACACAAACATTGTTGTGCCATCTGCCAGCAGCACCGCAGAACTATCAGAAGCAAGATGGCGACTAGCCAACAGGGCGTGGTAATTTCATAGAAATTTGTGATGTCATAATACGTGACATGCCCCTTTAAGCTGCCACATTGACCAAAAGTTGCTTAAAATGATCATCGTATTTAAAGCAGCACGGTGTACGATTTGACCCACGTATTAGCTTAATTTGACATATGTTAAACAGATTTTCTGGTCAATATACAGGGAGAGGAATGCGATGGTAAAAAACCCAGACGAATTTTTGTGCGGACATTTATTTTACATTTAAGTTGGCTTATGGGCGTTTTTTCCATTTATTTGAAAGGTTCTTAAGTTTAGTTATGTGTCACCAGCGCAAGCATGAATAACACAGCGGTTCTGAATGCTTATGATAAAGATCTGTGATTAAAGTCTGATATGGAGTGAAATTGAACGTCTGCAGAGGAATCCTCATTCAGTTTGCCTGCAGTTCACCACTTTACCGGCCGCTTCGCCAAATTCCCCCGTCTCCATAATGAAACCTGGGTCAGAGTTGCAGTGAGGAGCGCAGGTTTTTGTTTTTTTCTTCATAGATCACAACGTTTGCGCGGAACGTGAGATACTTTATAAATGAGGGCCCTGGAGTGTTTTCACTATAGTGGTGTATTTTCACGGTGTCGCTGAATAAATAACTCCCACGCTGCGCCGTCATTAATAAAAGAATAAAAATGCTGGTTCAGTGCAAATCATTGCTACTAACCAGATCGATATCCCATGTAGAGAACTAATGAAATGTGGCCCAAATATTCTGGATAAGATGTGTCTCCCTTTCTGCTCGGATGCTTTGCATCACTCAGCCCTCATCTGGAGAATTTTCCCGATTTCAGCCTTGTGTGGAGGGGTTGTCCTGCATTCTGACAATCCAGATTTAATGTGGCTTTTTATCTAACGTTTTTACCCACATACAGATTTCTTCTGCTTGGAGCTGTTTTGACACAATTAAGTGTTTCACGTCATCAATCAGGTTTCAGTTTCCGACAGAGAGAACTTGAGTCATTACAAAGAAACGGTTTGGTCTGGACCAGGTTGTGGACTAGAGAACATGGACCAGAGGTGAAGCTTCCCAGAAGTGGCTGGCCTGCCAACATTACTCCAAGAGTGCGTCAGTGACTCATCCAGGAGGTCGCCAAAGAACCCAGAACCACATCCAAAACTCTGCCGGCCCTTCTTGCCTCACCAAAGGTTGGAGTTCTTGACTCAACAGTAAGAAAAAGAACTGGTAAAAAAAAAATCTCTGTGGGTGAGTTCCACTGCTGACCTGGGAGACCAGGAAGGCCCGTTTAGCGATCCCAACAACTAACAATACTGAGTGGCTGACATAACGTTAAGGTCCGGTTCCAGTCGAGCTTTGGACTTAAAATCTAATTGATACTTGGATGTGATGTCAAACAGGCCGTTCCTGTTGGAAAGGCTCCAACGTGGCACGGCTGAACTCTGCTGAGAAGAGTGGGCCGACGCCCAAACACGGTTGCTCGGAGGTGGTACCGCTTAGAGAGCAGCTGGTGTTTCCGGTGGGGTCAGGTTGGCTCGGTCAGCTTTTTCCCTTTAATGAATGAAAGTTCATTTAGAAGCTGCTTTGTCTTTGTCTGACATTAACGTTTGTTCGCTGATCGGAGCGATTAAAGAAAACCATAAAAATACTGTAGACTTCCAGAGCGACAGGAAGCTGAAGCTTCTCAGTGATGGGTGTTTGAGCCGAGGAGGGTTGTGTTGGGGCGACGCCTCTGGAAGCTCCATCATGCAGCATGTGAGCCCACGGCCGATGGTCAGAGACAAACAGGCACACAAGCTGAGCCTCTGGTGACGGTCTGTGTCTCACAAGTTGAAGTGAGAGGATCCTGAGCTGAGCCAAGCAGTGGTTCCTGTCATTTATCCCAGAGCGTCAGAAGAAGCCACCATTGTCGTTTGATGCTGCAGCCTTTATGTGGGATCCTCCTGGCCGGCACCGAAAGCCACCCTGCTGGTCCCGGAACCTGTTTGGGGACGTCTTTCTGCTTTTGTCTGGCGACTCGTGTTTGCAGCTCGCCTCGTAGAAACCCTGATTTGAGGGTCATATCAGATGTGTCGTCAAGGAAGGAAGAGCCGGGTTTCTTTTTTTTTTTTTTTTTTTTTTTGCGTTTCTGTGCGTGTGTAACCGAGAGCTGTAGGACTTCCTGTTATTTTCAGACAACAAGCTGATGACTAATAACTGGATGCCTCAGCACTCAGCCTATTTGCTAGATGGCTGTTTTTTTTTTTTAAACCTGAAACCTGCAGGCCTCATGTACTCACTCTGATGTCTTTTACCACACCAGCTCGTCTTCAGCTTCCTTTTCCTGCTGTTTGCGTTGTGTGCTTTGCCGAGCAAAAAACTCAACTCTCCGCCATAGACAGAACACAAAGAAAGTTCTGGAGGTTCTAACTCGGGTGGCTCCTGATATGGTTTCTCTTTTTTTCAAGTCAAACGCTTGCCTACACATTAATCTGAATGTCACATTTAGTTTTAGCGCTCCATTATTTCTTTGCAGCTCACGGTTTCAGTCAAGAACAAACAAGAACTGGGAGCAGAACTTTGAAAATACTGCAGATTTTTCTTATCCTGTCAGGTCCAAAATGGTTAAACTGACCCGTAGCAAGTTGAGCCTCAGCCACACACTTTCTGCAGCCGTCAGCAAGGTCCTGGGATCACTCTGACTGCCGTTTCTAATCAGTAGTGGTGCAACTCATTTAAATCTGTTGGTCACCTGCCAGAGGACTTGGTTTTGAAGCAGGGATGCGTGATATATCTGCATTAACATCGATATCGGCTGATTTTAGTCATTTTTTTAACATATCGGCCCCATAAGTAAAAGTGGGCTGATATTAATAAGCAGTGTTTACTTTCATCTTGTTGCCGCGTGCGTGTGTGTGTTTCTGGAGGGGTCGGCCCTGGGCTGGGGTATTTGTTTGGTCATGTGACAATGATAGTGATGCAGCGCATGATTAGGGGAGGGTTCAGCTTAAGCAGAGAAGCAATGTCAGCGGTTTGGCCGTTTTTTTCGCTGGGCTTCAAGGGATATTGATGTCGGCCCAAACTTTAGTGCATCCCTACTTTTAAGCGTGTTTCCACCCGTTTACAATAGATCTGAGGTTGCGGCCTTTTCAGAAATGGAGTGTTTGCCTGAATTACTGATGGCAAAATCAGTTAGCCTTGTTTTTTTGGATCAACGTTCAGTTGGGAACACCCAATTGTTTCATCCATCTAGCTGTTTTTTTATAACCTGACTTCCGCCAGATGCATGTCGCTCCGCCTAGCTTCACTCACATACATCTGGGACTCCTCCATAGGAATTGGCTTTACAGAAGGCTGGGCCTTATTAAAAATTCTTGCATATGATTGGATAAGCCACTTGTCTGTCATCTTTATTGATGTGCTATTTCAACCACTCACACCGAAGCTAACCCGTGACGCTGATGATAGCGACGCAGAAAAAAAAAAAAAAATAATAATAATGTGTTTGCGGCTCTAGTGGCACGCGTTTTATTGACAGTGAGCTGACAGGAAGAGGGGGGAAGACAGGCGGCAAAGCGCCGCGGGTCAGAGTCGATTCCGGGGCGACCGCGTTGAGGACTAAAGGCCTCCTAACATGGTTCGCGCTAACCGCTAACCGCTCCGGGGCGCTTCCGCGTCCGCCGCGGACTTGCCCCGGAAAACAAAACTTGCCAAATCCGGTCGGGAGAAGGGCGAAAACATGGTTTCCACCAACAAAAGCCTTCAGAGGCGTTCTCTGATGTTCTTTTAATGAAACAATATTAGGGAGATTGGACAACGCGGAAGAAATAGCAGCATCGATGTTAACGCTTGCTTCCTCGACGAGCCGCCATTGCTATCAAAACAGTCTCACGTCATGGTCGCGTCTCCACTACGTCACATTTATGAAACTCCAGCCCTGCGTCCTGATTGGCCAGACCATAAATTTGGTTGGAGAAATCATTCTCTACCGGCGGTGTCCCAGATGTATGTGAGTGAAGCTAGGCGGAGCGATATGCATCTGGCGGAAGTCAGGTTAGTTTTTTTATGGTGGAGTTGGAGAATTCACGGAAGTCAAGTACCATTGGCACAGAATCAGCCTGAGGCTACCATCACCATGCTTCACAGTTGGGTTTTAGTTTTTGGAGTTAGTTATGGCAGCAGCCTGAACGTGAAGCGTCTGTCTGGAGGACACTTTTCTTGTCCATATGGACAGCTTCAATGATTGAATGCATCGTCTTGTCAGCAAGCAAGTCTTTCTTGGACAACCCCCTCTCAGTCCACTTTGATGCCAAACTGGCTTTGTGTGGACAATGGCTCTGGTGGACTAAAATCAAGAGGTTTTCTTATAAAGCCAGTGTAAGGAAAAATACTTCTTCAGTCTGTTGGTTCTACACCATGGTAGGACGTATCGTCTACCTGAAGGGAGGGCCTTAAACTGTAGGGGGGGTCCCACGAAGCAACTGGAAATCATTCTCATAAAAACACAATGTTAAGCTCATTTATGTTGAGAGGAAGAGGGTCCTCTGGTAGGCTTTTCTGCATGTTGCTGCATCAGCCTGGGACTCAAACGTCAGTCAGTCCTTGTGCTTAGGCACCTGTATTCATCCACCCCTTTTGGGAGGAGCCTTTCTTAAGTCGAAGCACTTTTCTTTTGTTTTTAGCATGTCAAGGACTCCAGAAAAGTCTGCAGGACAAGGCCATGGCCAGTTGGGCTATCACCTTTCAACAGGAACACCGCGAGTGAGTCGTCAGCAAACTTTAGATCGTGACGATTCTCGTGCTGACTTCGGTACATATTTGTGTAAAGACCAAACAGCAACGGTATTAAAGCAACCCTGAGCTAGAGGACACCACAGAATCAGGCAGTGGGGCATTTACTTTGACCCGCTGTGTCCTATTTGTCAGGAAGTCTGCAGCATGTCTCTTGGGGAGGTGATGAAGACAGCCTCTCTGGATTTTAATCCGGTTCTGTTCTGGTGCCTGATCCCTTACCACCTCTGATTCTTCCTATGATAATGTTTTAACTACTGATCACACCCTCAGAAGTTGTAATGGCAAGAAGGCAACTGGGGAGGAAGTGCTCACTTGTGAGCTCATCTGAACGCACACTAGCTGCTGAAGGCAGTAACACCCACTTTTACTCATGAAACGGCTCAAGATCAGCGGTATGCCTTTATCTAAAAAGCGTGTAAGAAACTTGCACTGATGGTGTGATGTTAAGAGATCCTGGCTTTGATATGATCAGGAATACTTTGAAATGGTACATCCTGCTGTCTACAGTGATCGGTGTCCTGTAACCCTGTGGTGGTTTTCATTATGCCGTTTTCCTTCATCTCCCATCTGGCCGTGACGCTCTTATTTATGCCTCAAAGACTTCAGAAAGAGTGAGGAGGTAGGGATTCGGGGAGCAAACAGTGGAATCACCGCCTCTATACCGCCTTGTAATGTGACTCTGAGGCCTCCTTGCAATCCAACATGTGCAGTCAGACCTCAAGGGGACGGTCAGCCAGTCTCTTGTCTGCTGAGTTGGCAACCCTTTTAGTTAGCTGTAGCTAACTGAGTGTTGACCTGCAGAGGACCTCTGAGAAAGTGTCTCCCATGTTATCATCTGTACTGGTCGATCTCTCCTCCTGTGGTTGTGCGTGAGGCAGAGCAGATCTGTAAGCTCCATGCCCACAGTCTCCTGAAAGGTCTCCACCTGCAGATCTTTGGTGACACAGAAGGCCACAGATGTTCATTAGTGAACAAACAGCTTAGGGCCTAAAATGTTATCCCAAGCTTTCAACATCTCCCAGAGCTCTGTTCAATCCATCGTCCAAATATGGAGAGAAGATAGACCAGCTGCAGACCTACCAGGACACGGAGGTCCACCTACCAGGGGTGCACAGTTCGGGGCCTCGAGGTCTGGTGTCCTGAAACCTTTAAATGTGTCCCTGATCCGACACACTTGAATCGAATCATTTGCTCATTAGCTGGACTCTGGAGAACTTGACTGCAAGCTGAGGAGACAATGCAGCAATTTGATGCAGGTGCGTTGGACCTGGGACACATCTAAAAGTTCCAGGACACCGGACCTCGAGGACCGGAATTGAAGACCCCCTGACCTTGACTGACAAAGAGAGCATTAATCAGAGAACACCCTCATTGTCAGCTAAATTAAAAGTAGCTGTTTGGAGCCAAATATGCAAGGGAATCCTTTTGAGGCAAAGTCACCTTAGTAAATACTGCCCATTGAAATTGATTAATCAGCTGTGAAATAGTCTAGTGTTTTCCTTTTTAGACAAAAAGTCAGTGTTCTCTGTTTCCAGCCTTTTAATGTTTGGAGTCATCCCTATTTGACAGAGTTTACAGTTAACTGGAGCAGAATGACTTTAAGGTTTGGACTGTTTGATGAAAACAGACTATTTTTGCAAGTCTGATAAACTATGATTGAACTTTTGTACTTAGGAATGAACAGAAGAATTTCTCATTGTTTTGGTTTCTAACGGGATCTGGATCACATTGGTCCGATCTCACAGATAATAAGGTATGTCCATGTGTGTGTTGGTCGTGTCTCTGAGAGGGTATATATGTGAAAGCTTTTGCTGCAACAATGACTTCCTATGTTTGGAATGGTCTGCAGGGAAGATGGAGCAAAAAGAGCAGCACAGAGAACCAGAGTCTTGATGTCACTTCCTGTCAGGCCCCTCTTCTCCTCCTCCTCCAGCTTTCTCTCTCACAGGTCCAATTTGCTCATCTCATTGCTTTAGGTATCAATGTGGTTGGAGAATGAGCTTGCCGCAGTCTTTGTCAGCTCTCTGTCATACCCTGAATCTGTTACCGTGGCAGCACCAGCCGGGTCCCCGCAGTGTTGTTACAACACCATGCAAACTTTCTGTGAATTCATACAACTGGGGGGAAGAAACCCAAAAGCTATTGGTAGCTGCCAGATGTTGACAGCTTTCTTTGTGAGGCGTAGCTATGTTTTCCCTCAACCATGACAATGGACCTGGTTCCAGGCTTTGCTTAGGTAGCAGTAGAACTGATAAAGAAGCCCATAGTTAGATGTAGGGTCCAAAAAGAAGTGAAGCCTACCTGACTCGCTGCGCCCTCAACATTTCCAACACAAGTTGTCCAGATGATTCGTCCAAAAAATCCATGGAGACCTTAATGCATTTAAAAAACTTTTTAGTAAGTATATAGAAAAAAGGGTGCCAAACATACATACAAAGGATAAAGGCGACAGAGGTCAAAAAAACATTTGGCTCCACTCTCTGAGCTACAACCAAACTCCCATGATGCATCATCCTTAAAAGTATGGAGCCTTAAACCACAGAAGTAATTAAAAAAATAAAATAAAATAACCCCAATAGCTAAATATACAAATTCCCAAAATTAATTAAGAAAAGAAAATTTAGCAAGACAAACAAACCCAAATCATTAGCCATAATGCATACCAAGAAAATGACGAAATATAATTCAGGCTCCTACACTAGATATGGATTTTAGAAGGCAAAATGGCTGGACAAAAAGATCCTTTAAAGGAGACAAATTCTGCTATTTCATGCCTTCGATTTTGCTTTGAAGTCATTCAGTTGTGGTCAATATAATAATGAAATGCAATGTGTTGGTTCCTCGTTATTGCTGCTCAGCCCCCATTTTGCTCCTGTTCTGAGCTGCGTCTGAGGGCAAACTCGTATTGGTGCTTTCTCTTTAAATGCAAGGGAGGAACTTCACACCCCTCCCTTCTCCAGGTGGCAGAGAGGTCCACTCCACCCTGTTGGTTTTTGTAGTATGCTGGGGGACGGTGTAATGACCTGTGTGGGTCAATACACCCAACAACTAAACTTTTTCACTTATCCACTTGAAACTTAACCATCCTGCAGCTTGCACTACAAATTCGCAGCGGAAAAATAACAATGGCGGCTTTGCAAAATTTGTA
This sequence comes from Fundulus diaphanus, assembly GCA_037039145.1. Taxonomy (NCBI): domain Eukaryota; kingdom Metazoa; phylum Chordata; class Actinopteri; order Cyprinodontiformes; family Fundulidae; genus Fundulus; species Fundulus diaphanus. The sequence continues at coordinate 11,124,849 of CM073132.1, forward strand.
ATCTGGAAGTCCGAGACCTGGTTTAGCAGCTCCACAGCAAATAATGTTGCATAATTTTTCAAAATGAAATATAAAATGGAGAAACCTGAACGGCTTGAAAAATATGACCCAAACAGAATATAAGGATATCCATGCAACTCCTTGACAGAAATCTAACTTTTCTGCACTCCTAGAGATGCCAAGTACACAACAAAATGTATTGCATTTTGCATCATATGTCCGTCCGTCCGTCCGTCTTCTTCCGCTTATCCGGGGTCGGGTCCCCTTTAAATCCATATAATTAAAACTAAACATGTTAGTTATTACATGGTAAATACCCGTCCTAGAGGGAGGCACGGAGGTGGTAGCATCATGCTCTGACACAGCGCAGACAGCCAGTTAAGTGTAGAGGTAAGTGCAGAAGGAGAGGTGTTGAAAGAAAAGCTGCTTCAAAGCGGAGAGACTGGAAAGTGGGACACACCACGGAGCTCTACTGCGCTGACAAAAAACAAAAAGAAGAGAGACAAGGCAACTCTGGGGAGGCTTTAGGACATTCCTCTGTCTGGACCTGGAATAGCTGAGCTCGATGACATACCAAAACCTCTGAGACTAAACGCCTAGAGATGTTAACAGACGATGACTGGCGTTTATACACATTTTTGTCTGAAGTGACAAAACTGCAGGAACCATGGAATAAACTGATCACATCCTGCTGTTCAGTGCCACTCAGGACTAAAGGAGACTTGCTAAGTTTGTCTGGATACTTCTTATTACAGAAAATGCTATGCACGTAACTACTTTGTCATCCAAGGTTGCATAATGCTGATCAGAACAATGCAAAAGGTAAGTGCTTGTGATGTGTTCTGAGGGTGCTGACTGGTGGAAGTTGCCTTCTGGTTTGTTTTACCGTGCAGGTATGTGGATCAGCAATGTGAAGATATCACCACAGCACAGTCACTTTCAGGGGGACCAAACTGGTCAGATGAGGAAGTACTGTTGGGGGTTTAAAGCAGAAGTGAAACGCTTCTCGGTGGTAGGTTCCTCTCTGGTGTTGCTGAGAAGGAGAGACTGTGCAACAGGAAGTGAGGCAGGAGGTGGCAGAAATATAGGAAGTGAGGCTGAGCTAAGGCTTTAATTTTAGTATTACTGGGTAGTTTTAATACTTTTCTGTAGTGTTTTTTTTTTTTGGGCCAAAATTAAAACATTTCACACTAATTAGTTTGTCTTACATTTACAGGACTGTCTCAGAAAATTAGAATATTGTGATAAAGTTCTTTATTTTCTGTAATGCAATTAAAAAACATGAAATGTCGTACATTCTGGATTCATTACAAATCAACTGAAATATCGCAAGCCTTTTATTGTTTTAATATCGCTGATTATGGCGTACAGCTGAAGAAAACTCAAAAATCCTATCTCAAAATATTAGAATATTTCCTCAGACCAAGTAAAAAAAATTATAACAGCAAAACAAAATCAAACATTTGAAAATGTCCATTAATGCACTCAGTACTTGGTTGGGAATCCTTTTGCACAGATTACTGCATCAATGCGGCGTGGCATGGAGGCAATCAGCCTGTGGCATTGCTGAGGTGTTATGGATGCCCAGGATGCTTCAATAGCGGCCTTTAGCTCATTTGCATTGTTGGGTCTGGTGTCTTTCAGCTTCTTCTTCACAATACCCCACAAATTCTCCATGGGGTTCAGGTCAGGGGAATTGGCAGGCCAATCAAGGAAAGTAATGCCATGGTCAGTACACCAGTTACTGGTGGTTTTGGCACTGTGGGCAGGTGCCAGATCTTGGTTGTGCAGCGTTTCCTGCCACATTTCCCCCTTCCAACACACTTTTTGTGAATGTGCTTTGAAACTGCACTCTGTGAACAGCCTGCTCTTTGAGAAATTTCTTTTTGTGTCTTACCCTCCTGATGGAGGGTGTCAATGATGGTCTTCTGGACAGCAGTCAGATCAGCAGTCTTCCCCATACTTGTGATTTAGTTTACCGAACCAAGCTGAGTGTTTTTCAAGGCTCAGGAAACCCTTGCAGGTGTTTCGAGTTAATTAGACGATTCAAGTGATTAATTGAATAGCCTGCTAGTATACAGTACGTTTTCACGATATTCTAATTTTCTGAGACAGTCCTGTATATAAATGTGATGAACTCATAAAACTACCATTAAGAAGCCACATAGCATAACTAATTGTTAGGGAATTCCCAGAGTTCTCTTTGTGCGACTGGGAGCTTCATGATCTACGATTTACCTTCTTGTACTGGCTTCCAATGTCAGGCCTCTGATACCTGTGCGCCACACGTCAGGCAGTTGCTCTGTACAGACACCCAGATTTATCCCCAATCAAAGATGCTGGTCTATTGAATTCATCTATTGGACAGCTTTTGTTTCAACCTTTAATTGGCCAAGTGCTGTAGGCTCTGCAAACTGCCTGCTAACGCTACGACTCACCTCTGGACTGGTGGGGGGGAGTCTATCCCTGGTGCATCTTGGACAGAGCGCCAGTCCATCGTAGATGTCAGTGGAAATCGAGGATCTAATTACCCCCCATGTTGTACCCTATTAAACAGTACGAGGGGTTGGGATTAAAAGTCCCATTGCACATCTGTTTTAATGTCTTAAGATTGTGGACCACTTGACCTCTGCTGGGGATGCTTAAAAAAAGCGTCAGAACCACAGAGCTTGTGTGTTGCACAAATGAGATTATGTGCTTTGCCATGTTGATGTTTTGGTGCTGCTTTTAGCCGGGCCTTTTAAAAGTCACTTCAAAGCTGAGCCTCAATGTGTCTCTCCTTACGGAGGCTGACAAGACAACATGGGAGGTGGCGTTCAAAAGGACTCTTCACTGGCTTAAAGCTAGTGTCGCCGATATTTCCAGAAGTTTCCCCAAATCCCTTTTTGAATAACTACGCATGCATGAGACCGTCTTAGCTGCTATTCCACTCTGGTCTTATTTCTTTCTACTGAGGCCTTCTTCTTCTCATAAACATGTACACGGTTTGCTTTTTGAGACTCTCAGCCGTGTTCAAAGTATACGGTGGGACCAGCGGAGCTACAATGAAAGGGTAACACGAAGCTAACCGTTAAGTTAACCGAATCCATAAACCAAAGAAGTGCACGTGCGCAGCCAGCAAGGGAAAACTAACGAGGAACGAGCACGCACACTGGTGTTACATGAGCGTGTCAGAATGATTGGCATGTGGGACGACCAATAGATGAGGTGATGCCCCCGCAACTTAAGGGATAGTGGGAGGTGAGGGCACAACTAAAACCCTAAGCAATCTCTGCCATTCGGCCTGAACGGCAGAGATTGCTTAGGGTGTTTACAGGCCTGCAGCTCCCACAGAGATCAAATTTTGTAACCTCCTCTTTCTGAATACATAATGTATTAGCTACTGTCAGGGTGGAAGGACGATTTTAGCCAGTGTAACAAAAAATGTTTCTGAACAGGATTGCCAAATGTAGCTTTAAGGCTGCAAACACTTAATGAAAGTTAGGAGGATTTGTTTCTGTTTAAATGAGGCTGTTTTGCTGCTGCGTTTTTCTAACCTTGCCTGCAAGCTGAATTCTCGCGCTATTTGTACGTTCACAAACCCACTCAAATCCATCCTGTTCCGCTCCCGTCTCAATCGGTCGGTCTCAATCATGTTGCAGTATTGTGGTTTAAGGGAGGACATACCAGCTGCGACAAAAGCAACAGCTGCCGAGCCCACAGCCAAACCAATATAAAGATGGCAGCGCTGGAGGACGCACTCGTAGCTGCAGCTACAGCTTCATCTGTTTTGTAAGAATCCACCATTTCTTCTTTGAAAGAAAAAACAGCAAAAAGTGCCTTGTGCATGTTTGGATGGAAAAGATGTGGATGCTTACGACATTTTCATCTGAAAACCCAGGGTAGATGTCTCTTCGCCCAATCATCTCGGACAGCTCTGCTGACTGTCCCTCCTTTCCCCAGACCGATTGATAATGTGCAGAACGTAGAGTGCTACACATTATCAACCTGGCTGGCCAGGTCAGCATTTTTCAATATGTACAAAGTAAATCAACACACTGCTGCCTTTTAGTTTGTGGTGTTCCCCTGACGGCAGTCCTTCCAGCAGCCAGAGCTGCCGGGGGCCTGCATTTACCTCCAGTCTGTGATGTCGGAAAGCAAAATAAGGGCCTTGTAGACGTGACCTTCATGCTGCCTCCACCCCAGAGACTGTTTCTCACAAGCGTTTTATTTTCCTGATCTGTATCTACCATGGCTTTTTTACAGTGGTTTGTCTGTTTGGGAGAAGACAGGCGGAGGGATGGGAGTTTTGTTTGAGCCCAACTTTTCTAAACACTGTAGCTTAAAGCTGTCTGAGGAAGAGCTTTATGCCACGGGAGGAATGGAGTCCTGTTGTAATGTTCAGGGAATCTTCCCACGCTCTCTCCTCCTTTCGCCTCACTTTCACAAAGTGTTTAAGTGAAATGTCTTTGCTTCAGGTCATGTGACTGTTTTCTTTTTGTTCCCCCTCCTCCTCCTCCTCTCCTCCCTTCCAGCCTCCTCTTATCCAGGCGATCTTCAGCGGAGACCCCGAAGAGATCCGTATGCTCATATACAAATCTGAAGACATCAATGCCCTGGTGAGGACGCACAGCAACACGACTACAGGCACCTACTTGTGTCAGGTTGTTGGGATGTTAAAACATGATGCCATGATGAGCAATCTTACAACTTTACATATTACATACACGGACAAACACACACAGCCGTACACAGTCAACAAACCGTGAAAGCACAGTGTGAAACAAAAGTCTAATAATAAATCAAATATCTAAATAAAAATCCAATACAAAATAACAACTATTATTGTTCATTCAAGGCCTAAGGTCCCAACTCAAACCCAATTATTAACAATTTTCTAATTGATCTACTAAGATAACTTAAATTGAAAGCCACAGTCCTAAAACTTACTTTACAAAATCATGTTTCCCACAACAGCACTTTATAAATTAACGTAATAATATGCATCACACACCAAAGTAGTCATGTTCTTTTGAAACTGATTCAGTCTTCTTTGGTACAAATCAAAAGTTACTTCAGCCAAGTATTAGTATTAGTACTGGTGCAAATATATGCAACCAGGTTATTGGAGTATTTTACATTTTTTAGGTTTTTATCCAGGATAGTTGTCAGAGTAAAGATGAAAGACATTAGGAAAAGATCTCTGATGCTCTCGATGTTTCACATCCCAATCCGCTGACATCTTACCACGGGTCTGTGCATTTTTTTTTAGATCCCTTGTAAAACTTGCCAAACTTATCCTTGTCAACATCTGATTGTTTTCCAGATGAAAATGTACAGCTTTTAATATTTGCTGACAGGAAAACCTTTCAAGCTGGGACATGGTCGCTTTCTACGACATTTGCATTAGTAAAGAAAAGAAAAATCGTAAATATCTGAGAGAAGAAATACACACATGCACGCACGCACGCACGCACGCACACACCCACACACACACACTTCTTTGGCTGAATAAAGGCCTACAAATAAGAGTATGTTCAATCCCAATATGACGGCTTCAGTCTTCTCCTTGTTCCGCCCCGACTTCCTGCGTGGGGAGGAAGGCTGCAGGTCGGAGGTCGCCAAAGTCACGGTTCAGAGCGTGTATTTATGGTCTAATTTAGCAATAGACCGCATGTGCAGAGGATGTGGGCTGTCCTTCGGGCTGCTGTCACTTTCCTGTGCAGTGTTGTCTCTGCGGCAGCTCTCAGAACGTCCACCAGGACGTCAGCGAGGTGCCCTTTGAGGATCCGCTGCAAGCCTCGGTCCATCAGCTCATCGTCTGTAACGTGACCGCTTACACGCAGAGAGCAGGAGTCTTTTTTTCTTTCATTTAACACCTTATTCCATGTAAACTACTCTGGATGTAAAAAGCGTACGAAGGTCCATAAGAAGTCTGAGTCGGTAACACGAATGTAAACAGGGCTTTGTGGTGTTTACAGCAACACTCTCTTCCTGCTTCCTTCTGATGTGGAGATGTTTTAAGGAACTCCAACTTCACCTTATACCACACAGCAGTCCAACAAGAGCTAAAGTTGATAACAAAATATCACAAGTAGCGAGTTCCTGTGTGTGGAAAGCTCTCCTAGCAGACCCAGTGGGTCAGGCTCTGCCAGCTGAAGTAGTTCCAGGGCTAAACCCACCTTCCGACCATTTTGTTTTTTTCCTCCATTACCATCACTTTGTGTCACTTGAAACGCTTTTCAGGAAATTCCTGGTTGTTTTTCTGTTGCAGTCTTAAGTTTCTGTGGAGGTCGCGAGTGCAGGGAGACCGTTTCTCTGCACAGATCACAGTAACAGGCTTGGTACTTCTGCAAACAGATGCCCTAACATCACCAATCGACCTTAGTAGACTGGTTTAAACAACCGTCTGGGCTTGGGAGCTTTACGAGACACTCAGGTTAAGAGGGCAGTATTTAAAAAAATATCTGTAAACCATTTAGAAAGCGTCCTGCAAACCAAAGCTGGGATGAGGATAAACACCAGGTGAGATTATTACTTCGGCTCCAGAATGTCTAACCAGCATCACAAACACCTTTACTATGTTATCTTTTTTATAAACCATAATGAGCTTGTGTTTTTTGCCCCTGGCTTTGTAAAAGAGATGCACCGATCAGGCTTCTACTGGCAGACACCGATTTCTGGTGAAGTCTGATCTCTTTATTTTATTTCTTGCACTGGCTGGCACAGGGCAGCTGTGCTGCTATTGCTGAATATTGGGATGATATTGACTGAGCTCCACCCACATTTTTACCTTCATCTCAGTGCCCCACTGCTCTTTGTCAGCTTCAGCATCCTGGCCTCTAAAAATATACATCAACTGTGGGCATAGAGGGCAATGAAGGTCAATCCATCAGGCTAAAAATAGGACTGGCATGCCGAATTTGCATGCATGGCACTTGAAATATAATATCCCACCAAATAGGATTGAGATTGGATGTATTGTAATTAAAACTGGAGTGATACGGTCCAGGGTCAGAGACTGGCTTTTGAATGGTTCTCCAGCAGGATTCTTGTGGTTCAGAGGTGAAGTGCAGTCGGAACTTAAACCTATGAGGTTTCTCCTCACAAAGTGTCTGTGGTAGAGGTTGTAGCAGCTGTTCAGGGGCCTGTTGCATCATGCCTTTTCCTGGATTTTCCTGCAGGATCCAGAGAAACGCACCCCGCTGCATGCCGCAGCCTTCCTTGGAGATGCAGAGATCATCGAACTCCTCATCCTCTCTGGTAGGAAATCTACTCTCTGATCCACTCCTGTCAAATGCTTTACAGGTTTTTAGCCGCTCCGTTATACGATGCAAGTGTCTTGATTTCAAGCAGTGTGACAACCTTAGGCGTTTTACTTGTATTATGGACCTGAAATTAAGATAATCTTTAAAGAAAAGTGTCATCCTTAAAGGATCTCTGAGGAACTACGCAGCATTTTAAGCCTCCCACAACTTCTCTGCATCCGCAACCTCACCAAAGAGCTTAGTGTTTAACAGTTTAGCGTCAGATGGCCACCCTCAGGGCAGGAAATCACATCCAACGCAAACTGATGACTGTGTCTTGCAAGTATTTTTCAAGGTTTCCACATCTAGTGACAGAATTTGTCTGAAATGTTGTTTTTTTCTAAATTCGTTCTTCTTTTTTTTAGTAAAAATGTATTTGCCTAGTTTTATTCTAAAGTGTTTTATTCTAAAATGTTGGAAACACTTTAGAATGATGTATGTTATGGCGGTTGTACTGAAACAGCAATTTCCCTCTGGGATTATTAAAGTATATCTGATTCTGATTGGAAAATATTAAAAGGAAGAAAAACAAACTGTGTCACTTTAGCTTATCTACTCGGTAAGTGTCCGGTGATGGCTGATGGAAGCCTTCTGACGGCCGGATTGATGCTTGAAGACACACGCCGGCACCACCATGTTCACACTAATGTTTCCACGCTGCAGGGGCCAGAGTCAATGCCAAAGATAACATGTGGCTTACCCCTCTGCATCGCGCCGTGGCGTCCCGCAGCGAGGTGAGACTACACAGACGTACACAAACCTGCAGACACATGAGCACTAACACTAAACACCCTGTAAATGAGTAAGGCCTGGCAAGTCTGGGCCTTACTTGCAAACAGGAGGATGTTTTACAGCATTTTCTCTTTGCTTTCCTGAAATTCAGAAGTTCTTAGCATTGGGTAGAATTGTCTTTCAAACTGTACAACTTGCGTCAAATGCGTCGGCTATCCTTCCTCAAGCTCCTCTCAGTATTTGTCTGGATTTAGGAGCTCTTCATCCTGACAGAACTGAGTGAACTGGAGTCGGGTTTGAAGCCGCCTTGCTCTCACACATCCTTTCAGTCCTTTCCACACATTTTCTCTGGGGCTGAGGCCAGGGCTCTGTGACGGCCACTCCAAAGCATTGGCTTTCTTGTCTATACGCCACTTTGTAACTTCCCTGGTGTTCATACTTTGGCTCATTGTCCATTCGGAAGAATCTTTAGTGGCCAAGCTTTAACTTCCTGGCTGATGTCTGTTGAATATTCTCCCACATTGTTCTTCCTGGTGATGCCTGCTGCTTTGTAAAGTGCATCAATCCTGTCTGGATCAAACGACCCCACAGCACGAGGCTGCCACCCTCGTACTTCCCCGTTGAGCTGGTGTTCTCAGTCTTGCGTCTTATTTATTTTTATTAGACTGCATAACATAAAGCCATGCCCCCAAGTGCAGTTCCAAACTGTAATCCTGTCTGAGTGGCCTTTCAGCCCTAGCAGGCCAGCTGTCAGCTAACCCTATACTGTATTTTCAAGTGTTCAGAGCAATATTGTGCAGCTGCAGCAGAAGATAGGGCTGGGTGATATGGCTTGAAAAGAAAATCTCCGATTTTATTTTACCAAATCCGATTAATCGCTTTTTTTCCTTCCACCTTTTAATTTCACAAAATAAATTAAAGAAATTATTGGTAAAACATGCTTTAATGTCAAGCATTTCGTCTAGGAGTTGACCTGAATTCAAAGTGCAACTACATACAAGCTGTGAAACATGCTTGTAAAGCAAGATGGCGGCCTTGCCGTTGTAAACAATGAATATATAACAAAATGTTTGCTGCTAGTGGTATTACACAATGAGCTAAGAACAGAAAAAAAATAATACGTTTTGACGGTATGTTTTCCTAAACATATATTCAGCATTGCATGCTATTTTCTTCATGGAAGCCCAATGAGAATTTACTTTTTTCCAAAAAGTAAATCTTAAAAAATTGTAAATTCAAATTAATCGATTAAATGGGTTTATCGCCCAGCCCTGATAGAAGGTCAGCATAAAAGAGGATTTTACACATCTTAGATACAAAAATAATGTTGCATTCACTTACTAGCTTCAGCCGGCGTCTCTTCACAAGGCCTTCATCTTTTCGTTCTGTTTTTAATGCGCACATTGGACTCCAAACATGTTCATCTCTGGGACACAGAACCTGCCTCTATCCTGAAAAGTAGAGTTTCTACTGCAGGTATTCTCCTCTCGTTGAAGAAGGCAGTGAAGAGTCTTCAAAAGTATCCTCTCTCATTACTGTATTTTTCAGACTATAAGGCACACTTAAAATCCTTAAATCTCCTCAGAAATTGATGGTGCGCCTTATAATCCGGTGCGCCTTATACATGTTTACCGCTGTGCTTACTGACCGATTTTATGTGGTACAATGCACTTAAAAATCTGTTAAAATGTGTAAGTGCGACTTTGGTAAGCAATGAAGCCGCTCTGCTCAATGGATATTCGTAGCATTACGGTACACTATGTCACTACCTGATAGGACCCCTGAGCTGTCTACAAGACTGCCTTACTGTAATGTTGAAACTAGAAGTGTATTCATGTCAGGCATCCTGCGCCCGGAGTACACGCTAGCAACAATAAACCAAGAAAGTTAATTAAATATGAAAGTTAAAGGCACACTATGCAACATTTTTCAGTTAATTAATGTGTTCCATACCGTTTTGGATGATTCAATGAGTCATTTCAGGTTGAACAAAGGTTTTCTTGGCCGCCCTGGTGGTCTGTGGGGGAAATACCGCACTTGCAACTGCAGGAGCCCTCGGCCCGCGCCCACAGGCTCAGAATCTCGTGCAAGATTGCGAGAGTCGGTCTTGCTTTACGGCGAGAACATGTTTGTTACTAGCGCAGTGGCGATATCTGTGCAGTTATCATGGCAGAACCAGCGATAAAACAGCGAAAGCCCATGTTGGAGCAGGCAAGAAAGAGGAAAAGGGCTGTGGACAGAAAGAGGAGTCGTACACGGGTGAACATTGGGAAAGCTTTTTCCGAATGGCGAGAGCTAAAAGAAAGAGAAGGCTGCAAGGCTGACGCGGACCTCGTGTTTCTGCTGATGCGATTTTAAGTAACATTGGAGGGTTTCCCTCACGCTACCGCCTCCCAACATTAAAAAAAAAAAAAAAAACTAACTCATATGCGCGCAAAGCTTGTCTCCCCCGCTCTGCCGGTCGCTCGCTCCTCCGGCCGCTCAAAGCTTGTCTCTTTCCCCCGCCCACCCGCCCGCCGGCCGCTCGCTCCGCCGGCCGCTCAAAGCTTGTCTCTTTCCCCCGCCCACCCGCCCGCCGGTCGCTCGCTCCTCCGGCCGCTCAAAGCTTGTCTCTTTCCCCCGCCCACCGGTCGCTCGCTCCTCCGGCCGCTCAAAGCTTGTCTCTTTCCCCCGCCCACCGGTCGCTCGCTCCGCCGGCCGCTCAAAGCTTGTCTCTTTCCCCCGCCCACCCGCCCGCCGGTCGCTCGCTCCTCCGGCCGCTCAAAGCTTGTCTCTTTCCCCCGCCCGCCGGTCGCTCGCTCCTCCGGCCGCTCAAAGCTTGTCTCTTTCCCCCGCCCACCCGCCCGCCGGCCGCTCGCTCCGCCGGCCGCTCAAAGCTTGTCTCTACACCCCCCCCCCCCCCCCCCCCCCACCCCTCCGCTCCGCCGGTCGTCCGGTAAGCAAATTCCTAGGGGAAACACTGCATTGGAATGGTTTCTCTCTCTCTGTGTGCATGTTCATACTTTCACTGTGTTAGTCATTGTTTGTACTGCCGTTTTTTCGACTTTTGTATTCGTTGCGTTCGCCTGTCTGCTAAGCTCAAAACAACCGCGCCTGGCTTGACGGATAAACCAGGAGAACAGCTGAGCATATTTACGACAGTGCACTTTTACTTTCGCCCTCTGGGGGGCGCCTCGCTGGAAAATCAATCCCAGTTGCATAGTATACCTTTAAGTTTCTTTCGGCCTTATGTTAGAAACAGGGCAGGGAAGTCCAACTAGTCTGTCCTCCCAACAGAGACGGATAGCTCTCCCTCTCAGGAGAGAGCTGTGTACGTGAAGGGGCGGAGTGATATTACACACTTGGGAAGAATATTTAGTGCGCCTTATAATCCGGTGTGCTTTATGGTCCGAAAAATGTGGTATTCTGGCATTTGGATTTAACAAATCAAATAATTTTTTATTGTATTCTTCCCCTAACGTCGTCATCTCTCTTGTTTTTCATTGTGTGCAGTGACTTTGGTTAAATGACCCCTCTGCTCTGAGTTGAGCTTAATGTAGAAAGCGAGCAGAGCGACCTAATTTGACCTTACGTGTCTCACGTCGTTCTTTAGGACGCCGTGCGGGTTCTGATCCGCCACTCTGCAGATGTTAACGCACGGGACAAGAACTGGCAGACGCCGCTGCACGTCGCTGCGGCCAACAACGCTCTGAGATGCGCCGAGGTCATCATCCCTCTGCTGAGCAGCGTGAACGTGTCGGACCGCGGCGGACGAACGGCGCTGCACCACGCTGCCCTCAATGGCCACACAGAGGTACTACAGGCAGAATCAGCCCGGCCGTCTTCACTGCTGCAGTGGCTTCGGCCCAGTTTTACAATTCAGCTTCCAAAGAGGCTGGCTGTGATGTAACCGCCCTGTGTGCTATTCTGGTTGAATGAATGGAGGAAACAGGTGGGCGAGTGCAGCTGTATCAGTGAGGTTATTAAGTGGGCTGAGCATTCTGAAGCCCTCTCCATTTCTGAGACAATCATTCAGAAATGTGCCAGATCTAAAATTGACTCCGAGAGGCGGCAGATTTGTGGACCGAGCTGAATGGACAGCCTCTCTGTTTCAGCTAGAACAGCAACGAGTCCTCCGCGCCTTTTATGCAACAAGTGAGCCAAGAGTTCAGATGTGTTTATCGTGCCGTTGCATAAAGGCCGTCCCACTCACAGATCCTACTGCCAACATGCTGCATGGCCCCCGAAGCTCAGGCTAATTCCTCCTTCTCTGCTTGCTTTCATTCAGATGGTGAACCTTCTGCTTGCTAGAGGGGCGAACATCAACGCCTTCGATAAGAAGGACGGCCGAGCGCTGCATTGGGCTGCCTTCATGGGTGAGACCAAATGAGCCTGCTTTCTTGTAGTGTCTGCTACCAAGATGAGTAAAAAGCCTCATTTAAATCATTTAATGCAGCAGCATAGTATTGATCTGAACATTTTCTCTTCTAAATATAAGCTTAGAAATATATATATATATACATATATATATATATATATAGTGTGTGTGTGTGTACATCACTTTATATTTAGAAAGGAAAATGTTCAGATCAAATCTGCATATCAATCACCTTCGCCATAGTAGCGTTAGCTGCACCAAGTGCTTTGATGCGTCAGGTTGAGTAATCAATGAGTTCATGGTGAGCAGAGGTGGCTAGAGAAACCCGAAATTTTACTCAAGTAAGAGTAGCACTACTTCAACATATTTTTATCAAAGTAAAATGTACCCAACCAAGAAATTACTCAAGTATGAGTAAAAAAGTATTTGGTAAGAGGGCTAAGTACTGAGTAAATATTTATAACAACTGATTTAATATTTAAGAATGATGTAATCGGTCAGGCAAAAATAGAAATTATGTACAAATTAAAATATTTTATTGACTAACAATTACAAAGTAACACATTCAGGCAGAAGAAACACTTTTCTAAACAATGTTTTTTAACATAAAACTTATGAAACCAAGCAGATAATGTATATACAGTACATTAGGACAGTGCAAAGTGCTTCCAATAACAATATCTACCGTTTACTGTATGGTTACTTGACCTGTAAATGACTTGATGAGCTCAGCAGATAGAAAATAACATTAAAACAACAAAGCTTGTGTACAAACAAGAAGTCTCACCTTAATATAAACTGTAGATGTTTGTCTCTGGTGCATTTTTTGGTGAAACCTGTTTGTTCTTCATTCAGTGAAGCTACTCACAGCGGATAGAGTAGTACCTTCATAATATTTACTCAAGTAAGAAGTACGGTGCAGTAAAACTACTCCTAGAAGTACATTTTGTTCAAAAAGTTACTCAAGTAAAGCTGAGTAAATGTAGCTGGTTACTACCCACCTCTGATGGTGTGCAGCAGGACGTGACCAAGCGATGAATGTTAGTCACGATTTTGTTGGTAATTTTAGGACAAAAAGAGTCGACTGGCAGCTAGGGAGCATCTAACGGGCTGAAGGAAAAGTCGGTGACCCCAAGATGCCACTCTTTTCTCTAACAGTAGAAACGGGAAACGGCACATCATGAACAAGAAAAAGTTCCTAGAAGCTCTTATCAGCTTAAAAAAATTGTAAAAGTATAGATAAAAATTGCTTCAGTTAGATTTACTTCCAAAGGATTGTTAGGGGTGCCCTTAGCTCAACCACTGGGTTGAGCTGCGGTTATCTACTAACATGAGATTGTTTCCCTTTTCAAAACACGATAGGGGAGATTATACCGCTGCCATAAAAGACTCATTCATTTGAAAGCTTTTTACACCTTTACCAGGGATGCCAATAAATGAGGGCGGTACTGTACTTGTTAGATGTTTCCAAAGCTAGTTATTTCTAAGCATCCGGAGCCATCATTTTAGACAAAACGCTACTATGTGCTGTAATGTTTAATGGTGCAGTGTGAAGCTGGTCTAGAGCAGGCTGTTGCTATATAGGTTAGTGATAAATGGCACAGCAGTGGACCTGAACACATCTGATGCCGTTTTCCCTGTAACGAGCTCTTCTGTTTTGGCATAATCGGCTTTCAAACCAAGTGTCCTGAAAGTTTCCTTGGACGCGTTCTGCTGATGATCAGAAAAACGGCCACAATCACGCGCTTCCATTTTAGTTCCCTGTGGGGCAGGCTGGGACAGCAAATGCAGAACTTCCACACATGTCTGTGGATGGATGGAAAACTTTGACCACACTTATTTTTCCCCCTCCGGTCAGTTCCAGGAGGTAGTGGACAAGCGAGCTCAACTTAAAAGGAGCGCTAAACGTTGAAACGTGCAGAAAGTTCCAGGATGGAGATTGATGCAAACGTTTGAGGTGTCTCTTGGTTTATACACTGCTGCCCCCTGCAGGCCACCTGGACGTGGTGCGTCAGCTGGTGAGTCAAGGTGCAGAGATCAGCTGTAAGGACAAACGGGGATACATGCCTCTGCACGCCGCAGCCTCCAGTGGACAGCTGACGGTGGTCAAACACCTGCTCAACCTGGCTGTAGAGGTGAGGACACACACACCCCACCCGTCACGCCTCCAAGGCTGGGATCGCTTTCACGGTGTTTTCAAATCTATTTCTTACTGCATGCTTCACAATCTTTCAGTTCACATGGACAGTAGTTTACTATCAACAGCAGAAACCTTATTTAACCCCGTAGCTCTAGATTTCCACAGTTTTCCCGGCACTTGTGTCCAACTTTGTTCGTTTCTTTACAGTTCTAAACGTCCCCCATTGTTTCTGAAGTCCTACTCATGGTCTGGTAATCACTGGACGAAGACATTAACACGTACATACAGACTGAGCAGGCTACAACCATACATTTTGATGGATTTCATTGGGATTCAGTGAAAAGTAATTCTGAATGTGGACTAAATGTGGCCCCTGTTGGTGAGGACTTTGTAGAAACACATTGTGTAGCAATTTGTCACCTTCCTAAAATAATAATTTTCTTTTCAGGTTTTTCATAAAACGGTAATAATATGGCAATAAGTTATTAAGTTGATTTAGACAAATGGATCATTATGCGAAATAAATGGTTTAGGCCATTATTTGAGGAAGGTGACGAATTGTAACTGAGTGTTTGGTGTGTTCCTCTACCAGCTCGGCACATCTAGAGACTGAAACCTGCCCATTCTTCTTTGCAAAATGCCCGAAACTCAGTCAGATTTGATGTGTAGTATCTGTTAGCATCCGTTTTGAAGCCTTGTGACCGATTCCTAACCGGATATAGGTCTGGGTTTTGACTGGGCCAATCTTAAAGAAACATTCTTTGATCTAAGCCATCCCACTGCAGCTCTGGCTCCATGTTTAGGAGCAGGTTTTCTTCTGGCTAATACTCTGTATTTAGCTTCCTCCATCTTGTCCAGTTCTATCCAGCTTCCCTGTCCCTGCTGAAGAAATGCTTCCCCACAGCATGATTCTGCCACCACCATGTTTCCCTGTGAGGATGGTGTTTTTAGGGTGATGTGTGCAACCAAATAATGTTACATATAGGCCAGAAAGTTTAATTTTGGCTTAATCGGACCAGAGCACCTTCTTCCACATGTTTATTGTACCCTGTACGGCTTCATATGACTTACTTAGTTTAGTTACAGACGTCAGATGTTCATAGCTTGGGATGGTGATTTAGAACTGAACCCTGCTTCAACGTTCTCCACGACGTTCTCCCTGACCCCTTTGCTGGGTTGCTCAGTCTCCATGATGCTGGTGGTTCTCTGCTGTTCTCTGATGCACCTCTGACGCCGGAAACAGAAGAGCTGGATCTATAAATTACAAAACATGGCCTCTGTTAACCAGAGCGACCAGTCTTCCAAGAGTCACCTGTTGGTAGTCATTCAGGGGAGTCAGAGTAAAGGGGTTGAATACATGCCACACTTTTCAGATTTTAGTTTGTAAGAAAACCATGAATCAGTTTTCCTTCCACTTTACAGCTATGCAATGCTTTGTGTTGAAGTTTGTGGTTGTGACAGGACAGAATGAGGGGGAACCTGTGAGCGATGTGATTACGTGCGTCCTGCTTTTTGAAACATGTCCTCCACGATGGTGACGCGCTTCCTCCTGTGTGACGACAGATCGACGAGGCCAACGCGTTTGGGAACACGGCGCTCCACGTGGCCTGCTTTAACGGCCAGGACGCCGTTGTCAGTGAACTGATCGACTACGGCGCCAACGTCAGCCAGCCCAACAACAAAGGCTTCACCCCTCTGCACTTCGCTGCCGCCTCCACACACGGAGCGCTCTGCCTGGAGTTCCTGGTCAACAACGGGGCTGACGTGAACGTGCAGGTAGGCCTGGTCGTCAAGCACGCTCTGCTAGAATAATGGGGCCAAACGAGCCCTGCTGCTGAATAGTGTGTATCAGTACAGTCGTGTTCTGGAACCGAACGCAGCCAGAGGCACATGAGGCCAGAGCTGAAAATGATGCAAGGATAAACAGTAGAACAGTGGGTAACAGAGAATAAGGTCCTGTTTGTCATCAGAATCGTTGTTTTTGGCAAGTTTCTAACGGCGAATGTAAAGGACTGGGAGCTGTGTCAGGAGTGTGGACATGAGAGGTGTGAAGGAGCCCGAGGTTTGTTTTCCGTCCAAACCTGAACCCTTTCCTCTCCTCTTTACGTCAGAGTCGAGACGGAAAGAGTCCACTTCACATGACGGCAGTTCACGGGCGCTTCACCCGCTCCCAGACCCTCATCCAGAATGGTTAGCCTTCATCACTGCTCACCATCCTCTCTGGGTCTCCTAAAGCAGCGCGTCTGTCTTCATGCAGCCACGTGTCGTTTCAGGAGGAGAGATCGACAGCGTGGACAAGGATGGCAACACTCCGCTTCACGTTGCCGCCCGCTACGGTCACGAGCTCCTCATTAACACGCTCATCACAAGTGGAGCAGACTGCACCAGGTGGGACATTCACATGTTGGCACATGTTAGCATCACTCAGAACGGTCTTACGTCATAAAAGTACTGTTCCCCGTCTGTCTGTCTCTGCAGACGAGGAGTCCATGGGATGTTTCCACTCCACATGGCAGCCTTGAACGCTCACTCTGACTGCTGCAGGAAGCTGCTGTCCTCGGGTAACTCGCTGTCGATTAGACTTCATTTTTGCATAATTTGAATTGGGGAGGGCAGGGACAGAAGATGAAACTGACCCCCGCATGGTTCCCGGTCGTCAGAGCCATAGAGATGCCTGGGAGGTAAGAGTTAGGCCAGGTTAGCAGACGGTCTGCAGGGATTATGATGTTTGCAGATGACATCGGGAGGGTTGTAGTTTGCATGTGGAAGAGAAACGGGATACAGCGCCCCGGAAAAGTGTTCACGCCCCTTGGCATTTTTAATCTTTTTGTTCTCTCTCAAACTGGAATTAAAAGGGACTGTTTGAGGGTTTGCACAATTTCATTGACAGAACAGGCCGACAACTGTCAACATAGATTATTTATTTTATTGTGAAGCAGAAACAAAAAACTTGGGCTTGTATAATAACTGACAGAGGTCTGGACTTTGACTAGGCCATTCCAACAGATTTAAATGTTTCTCCTTAAACCGCTCTAGAGCTGTTTCAGCAGGATGCGTCGGGAAAATCCACTGAATCTTTTTTTGTTTGCTCTAGATCCACAGGGTTTGATGATTTCAAGACTCCCTATAGAGTCTTGAAATCATGGGACTGATGTCTGGAGGTTTGGTGCACAAACAACAAGGGTTCTTCATGTGGTTCAGAGAGATTGCTGAAGTGAACTCAAAGAAGCTATTTCTATTTTTGGTAGGGTTGCATTTCTTACCCTCAGTTAAACGTGGAAGCCAGAGTTTTACCGTAAAATTTTAGGAGCTGCTTCTTTCCCTAAATTTATTTCTACTCATCCTCAGTGCTTGGAGGAAAATGGGCCTTGAATTCGTTTTAGGCACGGAAAATAGTTTACTCTAAAGTATGCTTTTTGGGGGGGAGGGGGGACTAGCATTTTAAATGTAAAAAGATTTAAAGATGCACTGATCTGAGTTTTGAAGCAAACCTCAGATTTCACTCGAAGAACTCTAATGACACATGGGTTAACTCAACAACACAGCTAATTCACTTTGTAAAGAGCTGATACCAAGGGTTTCTTTAGAGAACCTCTAAAGGCAGCCTTTTTGAAGTTGTACAGTCTACGGTGAGAGCCATGGCCTCTGAGACTAAGATTTCCAAAAGGCTGAACACATTTATCAGTCCAGCCTGTTTCTTGACAGAGGTTGATAGCTCCAAAGAATAAAGGAGAGCATCAGTCCTCAATCTGGTCCTACGTGGGTTTGATGAAACGTCCCAAGGTGGCTATGAGTTGATAACCTGACTTCCGCCAGCTGTATGTCGCTCCGCCTAGCTTCACTCACATACATCTGGTACATCTCCCATAGAGAGTGATTTCTCCAACCAATTTTATTGTCTGGCCAATCAGGACGCAGGGCTGGAGTTTCATAGATGTGACGTAGTGGAGACGCGACCATGACGTGAGACTGTTTTGATAGCAATGGCGGCTCGTCGAGGAAGCAAGCGTTAGCATTGATGCTGCTATTTCTTCCGTGTTGTCCCATCTACCTAATATTGTTTCATTAAAAGAACATCAGAGAACGCCTCTGAAGGCTTTTGTTGGTGGAAACGATGTTTTAGCCCTTCTCCCGACCGGATTTGGCGATTTTTGTTTTCCGGGGGGCGTCCGCAGCGGACGCGCCCCGGAGCGGTTAGCGGTTAGCGCAAACCATATTAGGAGGCCTTTAGTCCTCAACGCGGTCGGCCCGGGATCGACTCCGACCCGCGGCGCTTTGCCGCCTGTCTTCCCCCCTCTTCCTGTCAGCTCACTGTCAATAAAACGCATGCCACTAGAGCCGCAAACACATTATTTTTTTTCCTGCGTCGCTCTCATCAGCGTCACGGATTGGCTTCGGTGTGAGTGGTTGAAATAGCACGTCGATAAAGATGACAGACAAGTGGCTTATCCAATCATATGCAAGGATTTTTGATAAGGCCCAGCCTTCTGAAACGCCATTCCTATGGAGGTGTCCCAGATGGATGTGAGTGAAGCTAGGCAGAGCGACATACATCTGGCGGAAGTCAGGTTAATGAATTGATGCTCTGGGCCTGACGGGTCCTCTTCACATCCCCAGTCTGGTATGAAACAACCAAAGTTTCCCGCAGTTACAACTTCTGCCTCAAAGTTGTGTTATTAGCGTGACCTGGTAGCGGTTCTGTTTGGACTGGACCCATGCAACTCTGAAAACTCGTCTCCACCCACTGTCCTCGTGATCGGTTCCATCTCTGCTCGCGTGCAAAAACCACGGGGAAAAAAAATCTACAGTTAAATAATGAAATGTTTATTCTGGATATAGTATAGGAAGTCTTTTATTATTAAACAAAGAAACCTTTGCATCACCTCCAGGAAGCTGGAAAAAAAAATCTGACAGCATTTTCACACCTCACTTAGTAGCTCAAGGAAAGTCTAATTAATGTTTTAGTCTAAATGTTTTAGACTAAATATTTTTAAGCTAAAATATTCAACTGTTTATTTTATTATTTTTATTTATTTTTTCTTAAATCCCACCGTTGTGTTTAGTATTTTCTGCCAAAAGGTGCAGCATTTTTGATTTAATTCATCCGAATGCAGTATTTGCTAGCAGCACTCTGATTGGATGAAAAAGAGCTGTCTGTGATTGGCCGGTGATGTGGACAGTTTCTGAAGTCGCGAGTGCAGACACGGAGCCGGGCGCGAGGACAGTGGGTGGAGGAGAGTTTTTCAGACAGGTACTGAGCGTGCGTGTGTCTCTCTGCGCGCTCAGATTGGTGTCTGCGCGCTCAAGTTCATGGCACAAAGATTACGCCATACCCTTGGCCCGATGTGCGGCATGCACGACAAATAGCTATCCAGTGGACAGATTGTCCCACCTGAGCTGTGGATTTCTGCAGCTGATCCAGAGTCACTGGGACCTCAGTGTGCTGATCAGGGCCTTCTGAAGGCAGTGGGTTGTACTGCATCAGAGAAAGGAGGCCTGAACACAGACGCTCTAAATGCAGAAAACCATGTAACTTCACGTTACTTTACCACGTCACGTATGCGCTACATGGTGTCCTGCCACATATCCTAATAAAACACATTGAGCTGTGTTGAGCTTGTAACGTATTACAGAAGAAAAGGTTTAAGGGGTGTGAATACTTTTGAAAGGCACTGTATGTTGGGGCTGGGATGAACCCTTGATACCAGAGACGGTATTTTACACCTTAAGACATTGTTCCTTACGTTCTACCGTGGAACCCAGAAGCAGGTGGAGGAGAAAAACAGAGGGATCCCCGCCTGACACGGGTCCGGACTTGTTTTAGAATGAAAGAAATGTTTTTTTCGTTTTGTTTTTTTTTATAAAAAAACAACAACAAAAAAACAAAAAGAATGAAAGAAATGTTGAAGTTAAAGCTTGTCCACCAGTGCACCAGCTTTCTGACCTTTAGTGTCCAGACGGGATGAATTCCTAACATCTGTTCTGCAGGGAGGCTGCTTGTTTGACAGTCGAGGCGTCTAAATGTGTGCCTGACCTAATGGCAAGATGTCTGGTGCGCCGCGTTTGCAACATGCGGCCTCTACCTGTATCCGCGTGTTTTCCTGCACCTGTATGATCACCTGAGCCTCGTGTTCCCCACCTGTCACACTAACACCTGTCTTTCTCTCCTCGCCCACCTGCTTCTCTCTGTCTCTCTGTGGTGGCTGCCTCCGCTGCTGCTCCTGCTGTGTGTTGTCTGGCCTCCCTTCACTGTGCTGCCCTCACCAGGTCGGAGGTTTACCATAATGTGTAACGACTCGGTCCTGTCCGCAGGCTTCCAGATAGACACCCCGGACAGCCTCGGGAGAACATGCCTACACGCAGCTGCTGCTGGAGGGTGAGTCCTGCCGTTCGCCCATCAAACGGGGCTGTTTTAGACTTTGTTTTTTGTTTTTTTTTTCATCCAATCTTGTGGCAGGGTGGTTCAGATAAACTTAATTTGTCTGGTTTGCTGCTAGAGGCAATGATCTGGAATTTGAACGGACTACTGGCTCATGTAAAGTAGTGAATTAGCCTAGCTCCAGGGGTCATTGAGCGAGAGGCGGGGTAGACCCTGGACAGGCCTCCAGTCCATCTCAGGGTCCTGGTGATGAAATTAAGGCCAAACTATACAAGGGGTCAGCTGTACTGCTACGAATCATATATCTTTAGGGCGAGCAAGAGACAAAACTGACTAGTCTCTTACCAAATAGGGAAGCTAATCTCTGCAACTGTATATTTCTCCTAGAGTTGCTTATATTACACATTTCGATAATTTACAACCTTTTGAGCACAAACCGGTCAGATTTGTCTCTTGCTCGCTTTTATTTAATGCATAGTAAACACTTGTGAATGAGTTATAAAGTATTTACAGATTAATTAATAACATGTGTAAACTATTTATTAGCCATCTATAAGGGGAACGGGGCACCCTTATGCGTTTAAGTCATAGCTTTGATGTCTTCCCTGTGTATCTGCAATGTAGAAAGTCATGAAAATAAGGAAAAGCCATTAAATGGCAATGGCGAACCCAGACCTTTGACTGTGAGTGTAATCATCACATTTCATGAAAAAAGGAATAGTCATAATCATCCATCTTGAAATGTATCAGTCTATAATGAATGCATATAATATTTCAAATGACTGCTATAAGTGAACCTTCTGATGTGTATTTGTTACCAGAACCGTTGGCGACCCTCTGTTTAGATAAAGGCCTTAAACGACGAATGTGCGCCACACACAGCGCTCTAACGTGTCTGTCTTTCCTGTGTGCAGTAATGTGGACTGTGTCAAACTGCTTCTGAGCAGTGGGGGAGAACACAACCGGAGAGACAAATGTGGCAGGTAGGGAGCTGATCCTTCTCCACAGCGGAGGTTTGAACTCCTGACACCCCGCGTCCTTGCAGAGCCATGGGTGCTTCTGTTTCAGTGATTTCATCCTGATATGATGCAGGAGGCGTCTCGTGTCCTTCGTTTATTGCCGTGGTTTTGTGACTCTGTGTCCCTCAGGACGCCCCTTCATTACGCCGCTGCCAGCCGTCACTTCCAGTGTCTGGAGACGCTGGTAGCTTGCGGCATCGACATCGATGCCACCGACCAGTGGGGGCGCTCCGCCCTGCACTACGCTGCTGCCTCAGACCTGGACAGGAGGTGAGCAAGTCACAAAGCTGCCTGTTTCAGACGCGCACGTTTAGCTTCTGTCACATGCTCCGGTCTGAGAAATCAGAAGAAAAGTATAAACTCCTGCTTTAAAATGAGCTTATATTGTATATTTTTATGCAAAGAACTGCTTCACATGAGTTTGATGGTTTAAGAAAATGGTAGAAATCTTTTTTTTTTTTTTTTTCTCTGTGAATCACAATTTGTTTTTGACAAACCTTAAAGGAAACAGTTCTGACGGTTTGGTAGGGGAGGTATTCGAACCGGCGTCCACCCCACCTCTTCAGCTTTTAAAACTGGTGGGGAAACTAGAAAGATCCTTTCTTGCCCCACAGTGGGTCAGTTCAGAAGGGGAGCAGAAATGTTGACAGATGCAGAAATTAAAACACTGACGTAAGGGAAGCGTAAACCTGCGGGGAAGCAAAACCTGGTGGTTTTTCTGTGGCATTTCTTCTGAATAAACGCCGCTTTACTGCCAGCCTACGAGCTGTTGGTGACTTCAGACCACCAGCACAGAAAACCTTTCCCATGTCCTCCCTTACAGCTTATCAGGGGACACGCTAAATGTGTCGGCATCATCACCTGGTGCCTCTGAAGTCTTGCCTGGCTGGGTAAAGTGTTTTTAGAGGCATGCTTCCTGCTTAGTGTGCTCCCCTGATCTTTCACGGCCAGAATCCGTTTACCTGGACCTCTGCATTCCCACCGCCACACACAACCACGCCGTAACGTCAGTGTTGCTGCTTCAAAAAGACAAACTGTTAGTTAGTTTGCAAGCTAAAACTGTAGTTAGCAAACCAGCGATCGAGCTTCTAATTAAATATTTAGTTTGGACACGAATGTCTGAATGACATGGTGAACATATTTATTTCTCTCAGGACAGGCTCAGTGTTGCTGTTAATCTTTGACTGCGTAACTTTACAAACGGAACCCCATAAAATGCATCCATCAGGTTGATTTGCAGCACCTCCTGGGTAAAGGAATCCCTCCGCCTGTCCTAGCCGGTCTTGCCATCTTGTCTTGTGTTAAACCAGGTTCTAATGTGCATACCCATATCATACTGGAGCAAAGTCCCATTTAACAGCTGACATCCCTCTCTGCTGGTGGTCTTGGGTCGTTACGTTTTACACCTGCGACTTCATTTACACAGGGGGTTGTAAGTAAAATGTTTTGGGCGGGCCCAGCCCAGCCCGGCCCCCCGCCCCACCCATTGCTGCCGGGCCTGTCCGAACATAGGAAGGTGTTAACATCTCAAACATGCTGGCAATATTAATGCTACATGCTGCAAAATAAGCTGTCAGATAATATTGTTTATGTCAACCTCGGCTGTTTCACCTCCAACCCCGCGCAGGCGGCGCGTTGCTCTGGAGCCAGAGAGCGAGGGAGTCCAGGCGGAGAGAGAGAAGGAGGCAGCGCTGTGAGTTCGCCGAGGGAAACGTTCAGGCACGTTAGACGTGTGTGACTTGCTCTGTCGGCTCAGGTTTTGCGTCTGTGTTGCAGATGTCTGGAGTTCCTGCTTCAGAGCGGAGCGACCGCCTCGCTGAAAGACAAGCAGGGCTACAGCCCCGTCCACTACGCTGCCGCCTTCGGACACAGGCACTGTCTGGAACTGGTCAGTCAACCTGGCAGCTTTGATTGTTCCCTCGTGTCGGTGTGGCCTGCTGCGTGAAGCTGAGCCTAGGGCTGAGGGGAGGGAAGATGGAGCTCTAGGTGTCTAGAGTAGATGTGAAGCTAGTCTTTAACTCGATGTCCCACTCAACAGAAATATGCATCGATTACAAGTTTTAGTTTTGTGAAGCTCTGATGGGTCAGTCATTTCTGAAATTCTTCTAGAACTAGAATTGTTGAACCCATTTTTGGTTCAGGTTGGATTGAAACATTCACTGTTACTGTGACTCCACAGACATACGTAGATCGTGTGGTTAATGAAATCTGACTAAAGAATGACATGCTATCTCCCTTACAGTCCAGATTGCAGCATCTCAACTTTCTAATCTATTTTTCTGCCCTAGTGAAAACAGGTAAATTGTTTCAGATCTGACCTTTTTAAACTGTCTTTTGCGTCTTTCACTGGGATTTAGCCAGTAATTTAAAGCCTATTATTTATTTAAAGCCTAAGCTGTAAACACAGCCCCCGTGGACTGGATGTTCCTACGCGACTGATTATAAAACTCCTGCTTCTTTAGAAAAAACTTTATTCCAGTTGTTGAAGTGACAGGGAGAGCTAAAGCACAATTGGTTGTGTGAGCAGTCTGTAGAAAGAGAAGTTGTTGAAAGTTTTCAGAGCAACATAAACAGCCTTGAATGAGCTGTGTTTGAGCCAGAATCCTGAGTGACCTGAGTTAGAAGCTCGACCAGCAGGGTTTCATGCCGGTTTTGTTGTGACCTGCAGCTGCTGAACAGAGACGATGGTCATCAAGAAGATCCCGAGTCTCCTCACGCCAGGAGCCCCCTGCACCTCGCTGTAAGTCTCACACATCGTCTCATCTCTTAACAGGGTTCATGGCACTACTGCTCTGACGCGTATAAGCCCAGGCATCGTAAGCAAAGGCATTTCTTAAGTGGTTACAGGCAAATTAAATGCTTGATTATTATTGAGATTATTAATTACTAATAATCAGTGACCTTTTATGTGGTTTTGTAAAGGTTAAGGCGTTTTTATTAGTCATTAATTAAGTGGCGCTTGGTTGGAAGTTTTTGGTCAGCTTTTAACAGTTTTTTATAATTTTTTTCCTCAGGCATACCATGGCCATGCCCAGGCTCTGGAGGTGCTGCTGCAGGGGGAGAGAGAGGTGGATCAGGCAGACGAGGCAGGAAGGACCCCCCTGGCCCTGGCCGCCCTGCGGGGCCACACTGACTGCGTTCACACGCTCCTGAGCCAGGGGGCATCGCCCCACTCCACCGATCAGCAGTACGGTCGCTCGCCTGTGCACCTGGCAGGTGGGTTAATAGCCACGGGTAGATTTACGGTTAACCTGTTCAGAGAGAATCAGGCGATCATTGTGCATCAAACTGCCTCTCTCATTTCGAGGGAAGGTGAGGGAAGGGCTGCAGCCGTTTTGTTATGGAAATAATCCATTTTTCGTGTCTTTTTTTCAGTTTTACTTGAATTAACCAGAGTAACATTTAGCCAACGATTAATGTCTGCCCCTCTCTGTTGGTCTGTCCAGTGATGAACGGTCACACGACGTGTGTGCGCCTCCTGCTGGATGAATCGGACGGCGCGGAGCTCATTGACGCCGCCGACTCTCAGGGACAGTGAGTTGTGCTCTTCCCGTTTTGCTTTTCCTCGCGGCTTTCACGTTTGCTGCTTCTGAATGCGTCTCCCTTGTTTTCTGCAGGACTCCTCTGATGCTGGCGGTGGCTGGAGGACATGTCGATGCTGTGTCGCTGCTGCTGGAGAGGGAAGCCAGCGTTAACCTGGCTGACAACCACGGCCTCACAGCTCTCCACCTCGGGGTGAGCGTCTCGCCGCTGGTGCAGATAATGGGACCGTGCTTGTGAGAGCCCCTTTACGCTGTATTCTGACTTGCACAATGTCTGCCCCAGCTGCTGTGTGGTCAGGAGGAGTGCATCCAGTGTCTGCTGGAGCAAGAGGCCTCAGTGTTGCTCGGAGACTCACGAGGCCGCACGGCCATCCACCTGGCCGCCGCGCGAGGCCACGCCTCCTGGCTGAGCGAGCTCCTGAGCATCGCCTGCTCAGACTCGCTGTCTCTGCCACCGCTAAGAGACCACGGCGGGTACACCCCTCTGCACTGGGCCTGCTACTACGGTTAGTGAGTGCACAACCACCGGCTGCTGCGTCTTAGATTCTGAGCACGTCTCTTTCAGAAGCTTACAGCCGCTGGTTAACGACTGTAAGGAGACTTTGGCTACGCTCACACTGCAGGTCTTGATGCTCAATTCCGATTTTTTTTGCTAAAATCTGATTTTTTTTGAGGTGGCCGTTCATGCTACTATTAAATGCGACGACCATCCGACTTCTGTCTCAACGGTTCAAGACCGCAAAGCGACACCGCAGGCGCAGATGACAGAAGGAGACGTCACAGAGCAGTGCACTGTTTACGGAAGTAATGGTGGATGTAATTGTTTCTAGGGTTCAATAATGTTTCGCTGAAAAAAAAAACCTCAGGGGAAAAAAAAAAGGCTCATACCGTCCGGCATCTCTCCTTGTTATTATTAATGGTATTACTATTAGAAAGCTGCTGAGTAATAGGAGCCGACAATATTAAGACCACATCATAGCGAGACTAAGTAAGGTAAGAAGAAAGCAGCACAGCTATCATGGAGCGCTAGCTGCTGCTACTGGGTGTGGATGTAGTGAGAGACAGGAGAGTGATGTGAAAGACGGATAAAATGTGGCATGACGTTAAGACTGCGGACGCTTTATAAAAACATCCAATACATATCTGAATTAGTGCCACATATGGAAGTGGCAGAAATCAGATTTTTTGGGCAGTGAAAAGATCAGAATTGGGCCGTTCACACTGCCGTGAAAAAGACACATATGGGTCGCATTTGGGCAAAAAGGGGGTTGCATGTCCCTGCAGTGTGAACGTAGTGCAAGAAAGAGTCAGACAGCTTTAAGTTTAATCAGCTGGTCTGATTGGTGGCTGGTCAAAACCTGGGGTTCTTTTCAAGTCAGTGAACCCACCAAACCTAATTAGTACGATTCTCTTCATTGTGGGCGCTGTTAGCCTTTTGGACTCAGTGTACGGCTAAGGGTCCAAAAAGTCAACTCAGTGTCTTTGATTTGAAATAACAGAAAAACCTTGTTTTACAGCAACGGCGCTCTCAAATACAGCGTGATGTTGCCTCTGCTCCTAAAATGATAAAATGATGACCGCTAAAAGGCAGAAAGGCCAGGAGTCAGCTTAAGTTGGATTTAGTTGGTCTAAGCTCTACACATACCTGAGATTCAGGATCTGCTCCAATATTCTCTCTTAAGACGTTGTTTCTGTGCTTGTGTAGCTCCTGTAGCTTGCTGTTTCTGAGAAGAAACACGAAAACAAAAAGCCCGTGCCCCACTGGTCAGTTCTGAAAGGGTATTTGTGTTTACAGGCCATGAAGGCTGTGTTGAGGTGCTGTTGGAGCAGAAAGGCTGTCGGTGTATCGATGGCAATCCTTTCACGCCCCTGCATTGTGCAGTGTAAGTCAGTCTGCTGGTGCTCACCTTTCGCTTTGTTCTGCTGTCCGTGTGTCCGCCGTGCCTGAGCTTGTGTTGGTGCTTAAATGGGCAGGTTGAATGATCATGAGGCGTGTGCGTCGCTGCTTCTGGAGGCCATGGGATCGGACATTGCCGGCTGCAGTGATGCGAAGGGCAGGTGAGACCCCAGCGTGGAGCCACTGACGCTGCAGCTCTTTTAGTCTCCAGAGCATCATGGCTTTTTATTCCTGTTTTCCTCAGGACTCCTCTACACGCTGCAGCATTCAGCGGTCACGTAGACTGCATCCAGCTGCTCCTCGCCCACGATGCACCCGTAGACACTGTAGACCAGTCAGGTCGCACTGCACTGATGATGGCGGCAGAGAAGGGCCGGGCCGAAGCTCTTGGTGCAGATTTCTTTTTTCTGTTCGAGTCCATTGAGAAAGCAAAACTTCCCAGCAGCCATCTTGGTGATTTTAGCTACATATTAACGCGGATGTCTTGCAGATCTGCTGTTGACCTGCCCCAATGCCGACCTCAGTCTTACAGACAAAGATGGCAACACAGCCCTCCATCTGGCTTGCAGTAATGTAAGTGTATAAAATTCCGCCTTTTATCAAGCAAACCTTTTATCGTTTTACTTGTTTTGTTTTCATGTAGAGGAGTTTGCTGAAGTGTGACGCTAACATTTGCGTGTTTAGACGTGAGTAGCGATAGTTGAGCTACATCACTGCGGCTCCTATTAATGCGCAGACAAAAGAGGAGTAGAAAGTTGTTCTGGTGTCCGTAATTGTAGCTTTTTTTTCTTTGCACATCATAAAATGTACTGCCTAGCGTCTCAGCTACTTCCTGCGCAGCTCCCCGCGCCCCCACACTGTCAGAGCACCGCGCTCAGAGCGATAGAAAGCGGAAACACCCGTTCCAGTCTCTCTTACACTCGACATGCCGCTGCAAAAGGCGAAAAACATACGGAACATTTGGGAAAACCGAAATTTGATCAACAAAGTAACGTGCTTGGCCTTTAAGGGAGTTTTGCAAGCTGTGCAGAGGTAGATAGGCGGCCATCTTTAAAAGTGGCCACTGCAAATTATGGAAGGTGATTATTTGGATGGGATTTTAGTCATTGCCTCCGATACGATCATTTAAAGACGCTAAACTGTGTTTTTAAAAACGTTATTTATTTTTCTTTTTAAAGTGGAGTGTCATTATCTTCCCACCCCAGCTCTAACCTAATCTTGTTTCAGGGGAAAGAAGACTGTGTGTTGCTGATCATGGAGAAGCTGTCTGACACTTCTCTCATAAATGCCACAAACGCAGCACTGCAAACGTGAGTATCTGAGTAGCTGGCTGGAAATGAAGCTAAATGTGCCACCAATTATCTGAGGGGAATATATTGACTATATTGATTTTATTTTTCATCACAGGACAAAGGAAATGACGTAGGGTTTTAGTTGAACCTCTTTGAAAGAAAGGACTGGATGTATTAAAAGCTGTCTGGGGTATTGTCCAGCTGAATATATCCTAAAGGACCCCGTTAGTATGGCTGTTCTGCTTCATTAAAACTATTATTTCAGTGTCTCACTGAAGTCGAAGCCTGGGTGGCCTCAAACCTCCTCAATTACCTTATTTTAGAGTTGAATTTAAAGTAGTTTCATTGTTGACGCATAAAGCACTGATCGGACAGGCTCATGATAAGTCTGACTTGCAGTGGTTTTTTTTTGGTTTACCTTATACTGTACCTGGCAAAAGTACGAATTCTTCTACATTTTGTCCTGTTCCAACTCCAAGCTTGGGTGCATTTTTAGTGGGATATGATGTGATAGACCACTACAAATTAGTCATGCACTAATTTGTAGTGGTAGTTAACAGATAGGTGGTTTTCAAAATGCTAGGTGAATTAAAAACCTGAATAGTGTCGAGCTCATTTGTAAGCTGCCCCCCTGACTCAATACTTTTTAGAACCACCTTTCACTACACAAAGAGCTGCAAGTCTTTTTGGGTATGTCCCTACAACCTTTATACACCTAGAGACTGAAAGGTTTGCCTCTTGTGCTGCAGCTCAGTTAGATTGGATGGAGAGTGTGTTAGAACAGCAACTTTTCAAGTCTTGCCAGAGATTCTCAATTGTATTTTAATCTGGACTTTGACAGGGCCATTCTAATACATAAATAAATACGCTTTGATCTACTCACTTCCATTTTTGCTGTGGCTGTATGTTTAGGATCATTGTCCTGCTGGACGGCAGTTTCAAGTCTTCTGCAGCCTCTGACAAATTTTCCTGCAGAATTGCCTCCATCCATTCTTCTCTGTCCCTACAGAAGAAAAGCATCTCCACAGCATAATGCTGCTACTGCCATGTTTTGCTTTGAAGATGAATGAGATCAGTGTGAGGCTCAGCTGACCAGAGGAAGACCTTAACCCTTATTTATACTGAGATTAAATTGCACACACCAGATCTCAGTTCACTAACTAGGGGACTTCTGAAGGCTATTAATTGTACTGGATTTTAGCTAGCGGTGTCAGCGTATACATATGAGATCCACATTCTTGGTTAGGCTTATATACTTATATTTAGGATAAGCTATTGAAAAACTATCTGAAACAACACCTAAATGTTGTGAAACTATTCCCGGTTAGTAGGCATGGCCGATAAACCGAAAGTTTACCAATACCAAAATCTATGACAATAACGTCAGTTTGCCCATGTCGGTGTTTTCCAGGTTGATGTTATCGTACATTTATCGTTACCACGGTGAACTGCTCAGTATATCGTGATATTGATGTTAGGCCATATTGCACCGCCCTACTCATTAGTGTTTCTCAAAAAGAGCACTGCATCCTGTGGCTCCCAGCCGCTAGGGGCTCCTAGGACCTCTCACATTAGCTCTTAATAACGTTGACTAAAATGATAAACAACAGACATTTTTCAGTACGGACATAAAAGGTTTTAGCAGTTTTTCTGTTTTAGTCATGAATTGTTTAGTCTTTTTTTCTTATCTACTTTTTTTTTTTTTTTTGATCCACTGTATAAACGAGGACACGGTGTATATAACTGGTGCACCTTGTCCTACTTTTGCCACCTTCTTCTGATTATTGACTACTGAGCCGATGTGACAAGTGAATTTCTCCAATGTGAGATCAATAAAGCTTATCTTATCTTATCTTGCATCGAAGTTTTACAACAGAATGACACTAAAAGTGCCATTAATGTGTTTTTAGCTCTATTTTTCTTGATGTTATGTAGGAAATTGTGCTTTTTTTTTTACACCATTTTCCACAAGTATCAACATCCCAAAGAAGTAAATGCATCCATCCTGTTTTTGCAAAGGTTTTCATAAGTCGTTTACGGCTCTAACGTTTTTTTTGCTGGACTGAGGCTCTTCGGATCGGAAAGGTTGCAGACCCCTGGTCTCGATCAAACGGATCAGGGGAAAAGTCCTTTTTATCAGCTCTGGCAGCAGTGAGATATGATGCAGTGAAGTGACATCAGTCTGAAACTGTCTGTCCTTGTCAGGCCGCTCCACCTGGCAGCTCGCAGCGGCCTGAAGAAGGCGGTCCAGGATCTGCTGTCCAGAGGAGCCAACGTTCAGACAGTAGATGAGAACGGTAGGATGAAGCCAGTGCTGGCAAGCTTGACGTCGTCACCATTTGTTCTGCATGAAGGCTTTTCTCTCCTCCAGCATGCACTTCAATGCACTGCTGAAGAGTTTGGAAATCACTTTCCCGCTGCACTGCTTGACTTTTAAACGCAGCTCCCACTGGGTTTAGATTTGCAAGTATATCACAGGCACACTGGTACAAAATTTGTTGCGCGTTTAATTTTATAATTGGCACGATCCTTCTTTGACATTCTTAGCTCTTTGAAACAATTTTAAAGTATCTGTTTTGGAACGCAGTAATTATGAAGAACAAGATAAACACTTTTGGCTCATAGTAGCTGTTTGTTATTCAGAGGATCAAAAATAATCCATCTTATTATGTGCATTGTGACAGTGGGAGCTGTGATTGTCCTGTTCACGTTGTGTGTTGATTTCTATTTAATGTGTTTAAAGGTCAGGGCTGGATGTCCTCTTCAAAACCTCAAATTGTTTGCATTTTCATATTAGATTAAGAGAACTAACTTAAACATAAACAAGAAATTTAATATTTAGCAGCTTCTTTTTCGTATTTGTAATATTAACAGATGGATACATTTCAGAACATATGACAGCAGTCTCCAACAATCACTTCTGTTTGTACATTAAAATGAGTCACTATGGAGATGTAACGATCAGCCTGAAATTTTAAATAGCCTTTCTTTGCCTCTGTTATCTGATAAAATGCTTATTTTGATTTCTGTGAAATTATTTTAGCGGTGTATAAGGAACACTTTTGATATCACATAATGTTAGTGACAGAAATTAAAATATTTTAATGTAAATGTAAATAAAAAAATAAAAAAATGTAAATGCTCCGATGGCAGATTTGTTGCCAATTTCCCAAACTGAATTATGCCAATCCTCGTTTTTCTTTAAGAATTATTATTTACTGCATTCAAAACATTTCTTTCTGTCCTTCCTGCAATGCGGCGTTATGTATTTCCACGTATTATTATTTTTTGCAGAGCTTTGATATGATATTTGTTGTGCATTAGCGCTATATACCTAAATAAACTGAGTTTAATAAAATGTGCAACATCAGTCCATAAGAGAAAATAGCTGCGGTAAAACAGGTTTGATTCATTCAAAGCTAAAGTTGGTAATCCTGTTCAGAAACATTTTGTTATACTGGCTAAAATTGTCCTTCCATCCTGACAGTAGTTAGTACATTATGTATTCAGAAAAAGGAGGTTAAAAATTGTGATCTCTGTGAGAGCTGCAGGCCTGTAAAAAATCTAACCAATTGCTGCCATTCGGACTGAACGGCAGGGATTGGTTAGTTTTGTTCCTGCCCTCACCCCCCTCTCTCCCTCAAGTTCCAGGGCTATCCCCTTATCTATTGGTTGTCCCACATGCCAGTCACTCTGACATGCTCATGTAACGTCAGTGTGTGTGCTCGTTCCTTGTTAGTTTCCACTTGCTAGCTGCGCACGTACACTTCTAGTGTTTATGTATCCGGCTAGCTTAGCGGTTAGCTTCGTTCATTGTAGCTCAGTTGCTCTCGCCGTAGACTTTGAACATAGCTGATAGTCACAAGAAGCGAACTGCGTTAATGGAAGACAGTAGATGGACAGTAGAAGAAGAGGAAGGTCTCAGTAGAAAGAAATAAGACCAGAGTGGATTTGGGAGATTTTTTTCACGCGATCCCCCTGAAGAGCGGAAGAGCAGATAAGACGGTCTTGCACATGCGCAGTTATTCAAAAAGGGACTTGGGGAAACTCCTGGAAAAATCACCAACACTAGCTTTAAAAACATAGACACAATCATTTGAAGCTGACATTTTAAACTGTCCTTAGCATCTACCGCTAGCAGTTAGCTTGATTAGTAAGCATCACAATACTGATGGTTTTTCTTGAGGGAGCCGGTCCTTACCTTAACCTAAACATTGCCAAACCCTACAACTGCTGAAGTTGACTTGAGGACTGTAATCCATTGCTAATTCGATGAAACGTTCCCAAGGCGGGTACCAGTTGATGTCCTATAACAGATGGCTCCTTTTTGTTCTCGGAAAAATCTGAGAAAGAAATAATGCAAACTGCAAAAGTAGGAAATGTTGAAGGAGTGAAATGAGCAACACCCTCCCCAGACCTACCCGTCTGTTTTAGTAGGCTGAATGAACAGCCCACACACGTCACTGCTGGTAAAAATGTTCAGTTTTGAGTCTTCTACTGACAACTTCAACATCAAAAGGTGTTGTGGTGAGACAGCCAGGTAGCTCTTAGAAACGTTGCGACTAGGAAAAGTTGAGATTGAACTTTCTGACTGGCTGCTTACTGATCATGGCTGGGGAAGCTGGAAAATTGGCCATTTCCAGTCACCAGCCAGTTTGTCAGGAGCCCAAAACACTGAGACTTTTTTATCATTTTCCAGAAAAATGAACGGTAGCTAATAACTTTAGTTTCTATCTGAAGGTTTTAGTGTGGCTAATGATTCTTTAGCAGAGACAGAGTCACTGTTTTTTCTGGTTCCCGCCCTGACTGGTTGTTGTTGGTCATTCCTGTCTAAAGTCTTCTCCCTTCTCCTTGTTGAAACCGTCAGCTGGCTGAAAACTAATGGAATGCTGCTCCGTCTTTGTCTTCTGCTTCGCCTTCCCTGCCTCCTCTATGTCCATGTCTCCCGGTGCCTCCTCCTCTCTGCTCTGTCTCTCTGCCTCAGGTCTGACCCCTGCTCTGGCTTGTGCTCCTAGCAGAGAGGTGGCTGACTGTCTGGCTCTCATTCTGGCTACCATGATGCCTTTCTGCTCCCCTTGCAGCTCTGGAGCTCCCTCCCCAGGCTCCCTGCTGAGGCAACTGCCCCACCAGGGGGGTAAAGGCGTGGGCGCCGGCCCTCGGGGACCACGCACCCCCAGGAACCCCTCGGGACCTTCCAGCGAGGGAACTACTGAGAATGACTCGGAGGACTCTGAAACGTTTTGATGCATCTCTGAGCAGACTCTGGCTTCTTACCTCAAACTCTCTTTTTACCTGGACTTCTCAGCAGAAGGATGTTTCTGTGATGCAGATTAGATATTTGTTGTAATGGAGCTCCAAGGGATTCAGTATTAAGTAAAGAAGCAACTTTACAATCATCATATACGAAAAATATAAAATAATGATCTCAGCAAATAATTTCTAATTTATTCTCTAATTAATTTATATTTACCTCTGCTTTTTTACAGAACAATATTTGTCTGAATCTGTTAAAAACTAAAAATCTGTTTTCTAACAACCAAATTTTGTTTAAATATGTGAGGATTTTCCAAAGAAGGCATCCTTAAAAAGAAACTTTTCATGCCTCATGGAAAAATAAAATTAAAGACTAACTTTTTAGATTTAAAAAAATTAGATTATTGAAAAAAGTCTATATGTTGTACATGTAAGTGAAGCAGATATCTGTAAATCTGCTGGGAATGTGGAGGGTTTAGATTGATCGTTGCTGCCGAAAGATGACACATTAGGTGTGTTTCCACTGAAGGAACATTTTTCAGGTCACTGTGGCCATTTTTTTTTTTTGGATCTGATTATTTCCGCCTCAGGAACAGGGACCAAATCAGGTTAGTGTTTAAATTTACCCCAGAAAATTGTCCTGGTAGGGAGGTAGTACTTTATGAATAGATTCTGAACTTTGGGTGCAGCTTTGTGGTGGTTCAATATGTATTCATTCATTTCCCAGTTGATGACCCTTGATAGTTCACATTTTCATTTTGACTTTAAATTTTTAAGCAGGAGCAATTGGTGTGTCTCCCCCCCCCCCCCCCAACAAACAAAATTTAAACTCTGCCTCTGAAGGTCTGGGTTTTACATTGTTGATATTCAAATAAATGTATTAAAATCAGTCACCATAGTCGAATATTTCTTAAACAAAAAAATGAAGCCTGGACCAATACTTTCACTATCTGTTGGAAGTCATGAGAGGAATGAGTAGGGATTTAAATGGGACTGTTATATTTTTCAAAACACAAATTGAAACAATTGCAACAGCCCAGGATATGTTTTAAAACATTTCATGGTTAATGGCAGAAGAAGAGCTGTAATTATTACAAATGTGTGAAGATTACAAATATCCCCTGATTTGAAGAGACTTTAACTCTGTTTCAGAGACTAGCTATTGTAAAATTTTTAACTTAGCTTTTAAACCATAAGCACTATGCTACAATCTGAAATTAATGCTGCATTGATATATCTTTTTCTTTATCCAGTTCCAGTGTTGAGCAGTTTACCTGGCAATAGTGGTTGTATTTGCTAGCTTAGTACATTGCAGTTGCTGCCCTCTCAGAGTTGGCCACGGAAATTTACATAGCCTGGTTTTGGGCCTCACAGTGGAAACACAAGCACCTAATGGACACGGTGAAATAGAAGGCTCTTGAAATTAAGGTTCTGGGGGACAGTGTTTTTGAACAATAGTTGAAACGCACCTATTTATGGTCCCATGTAACTTTAAAAGCAGTAAGAAGACTTTCTTATACTAAACATCCTGAAATGATGGAAAATAATTTTAAAAAGTAGTGGTATTTTTTGTAATTAGTTTTTGTTTTAAACCAATGATGTAGTTCAATTGTTAAACATCGAACCCTTGGGGCTCCACGTCTTCACTTTGCGCCTGCAGGCAGTTGATCTTCTCAGTGATGGACGTCCTGCAGCTCTTCCTTAAATCTTCCCGGACCGGTGGCTGCAGCCCAAACACTTGGTCCACAAACAAGAAGAGTCGGATCAGGACTGGTCACTGCTCCGGTCTGCATGCTTGTGCTGATTGACACCACGGTCCATTCTTTTACTCACGGGTGCTTAAATCCAAACTAACCTTGGTACTTAACATCTGCACGGCAAAGCCATGCCACTCTGAAACAAGATTTCTTTTAAAAAGCCATTTTAACCGTTTGTACACAATGCAGATAATTAAGAAATTCAAGCGTAATTTTAAGCTTTTAAAAAAAAAAAAAAAAAAAAAAACTTGTACCAAATATTTGACTTCCATACATAAATAATGAACATGTACTGAAGGGTTACATGAACAGGTACTTTTTGAAATGTTTTACCAGCTGAAGCACAAGTTTGGAGTTGGCTGTTTGGTTTGATGACGTGTCCAGAATGTGAATAGTATAGCCTCAACGAGATGTTTAGTAGTTTTGATGTTCACCAGGAGAGAGGACTTAACATGACGGGTACATCTCAGTTCTGTCAACAGAGAAAAGTCACACACATCATTGGCTGTAACAGCATTTTAGCTGAAGATGGAGGATGGTACAAAGTACACCATCGATGGCTGCCACTTGGCTCTCACTCCACCAGAGTGAGAGCCAAGTGTTACCTGTATTTCTCACACTGCCCAGACAAATCTCACTCCAAATAAGTAAAAAGTGCCTGCGCTCAAAAAAAAAAAAAGAAAACACTTCTTCTGTGTGTGTTATCCAGCTAACACAAACCACTGTTGCGTTAAAAAGCTTACTAGTTTCTGTGTTGGCCCCAGTGGAATTACGTTAGCATATGTTTAGGTACGTTTGCCTTAACGCAGAATGGTGTCTGTGTGAGACAAAAGAAGCTAATGCTAACCATTTTGTGGACTTTGGCAAGATAATGTTAGCTGTTTTAAACAAAACCCATAAACTGCTGTTAGCCTAAATACTTATAGCAACTAATTTTACCTCAACCAGAAAATGGCACCCATTGTGTTAAAAAAGCTAACGTTAGCCAATAATGAAGATGATGCTGTTTCCTGCTTCAGTCTGAACAAGAAAATGTTTGCTGCTATTTAGAAAGCCCTTGGATGAGCTAAGCATCTACATTAGCTTAAACAAGATAAGCTTTGGTTGCCATCCCCCGGCATTAGAGTCCATCACAGGACACTGTTTGGCTCCTATAGGAGAACCACTCAAAAGCTGATGTTCAGAATCAAAGAGTCAAATTGAAAAAGGAGTTGTGCAGTGAGTTTTGGTTCATCTCCGGTTTCCTCAATCTCTACAATGAGCTGAAAAATTTCTAAACCTGAAAAAGGCCCTGGACAGTCAGTATTATAGGCCAATATTAACCAATATTTTACTTTACTGATAACCAAGAAGGTTCATCTGTGAGACTGGTTATTTTGTATCCGCTTTGACAACAGGCGATTAAGGGTTTTCTGTACTCTACCCATAGTTTACTGCAAAGAAACTTGACTCAATATTATTATCAACCAGCAAGAGATCCGTTAGTTGTTGTTGTTAGATCAGGTGTCATAATCCGTCATATTTTATAGGATTCAACTGGTCCAAACAAGGATCAGAACCAGAATAGATAAAAACGGGGTGTAAATGGAAAGTAAAAAAAAAAGATTGCACAACTACATTAAAATATGTAGTTGTATCAGCATATTATGGCTACCTCAGTAATAATTTAACAATACTTGACTCCACAAAAACATAAACAATTGCAAAAGTTTAAGAACACGGGAACAGAAGGGTTTTATACTGGTATGAAAAGGTATCAGGACGAAGATGCAAAGTGTGGGTACAAAACGGGTACAAATTGGCATAGCCACACATTTACCAAGATCCCTCTGTAGATATTAAAGTGTTAAACATGCTACAAGTTCTTCTACATAGCGGTGCTCTAGGGTTTTATACAGTGCAATCTCACCTCTCTTGAACATGATCTATGCGAGTCCCCTAAAATGTTTCCACCACTAGATCTCTGGAGGCAGCAGCTACTGCGACATAAATGTTTCACGCCTCAAAACTCAGACCCCAGGTGAAAAGAAACGCACAGCTGGGAAAAAACTTTTGGTCACATAAAATATAGATAACTATCGTAGAATATCTGTGGTCCTAATTTTTAGATATCGGCATGGGTATCGGCCATAGGAAACCCCAAGTCAGTTGACCTCTCATCCAGAAACACTGGGCCAACCTCCAAATGATGTAAGGAGTGATCCGTTGAGGGAACAGGGGTGTACCTGTCGACGAGCGCAGTATTTGTGCAGATGTGGATGAATGATGAGATTATCAAATAGAATTACGCGTTTTGTCCTGCAGTCTTAAGGGGCCTCCTGCACTTTGACCACTCCATGTGTACCACCTGTTTGTGCATGTTTGCACACGTTACAATTTAGAGTAGCACCGTTTTTAGATTCTACAAAAAAAAAAAAAAAGACCAAATGTCTCTTGTGGTGAAAATGTCTTTTTAGCTCAGTTCTTTGTGCTATTTATTAATTTCATCAGGATGGTACAAATACTGCCAGCACTTAAATGTAAAGTTACCCAGGGCCTTGACCACTGTCCCTCCCCCTTCCTCTCCTTCATTTGTCTGCCCACCAGCAACGTGCCATCGTCTCTAACATGTCCAGTGCCTTGATGTTGACTCACGTGGTTTCTTTTATAGCATTTTCTATTTGTATGTAAATTCCAGTAACGTGTTAAAGAATAAGTTCACCAAAAACTCCAGATGGCTCGCACGTTAGTAAAATTCCCCTCACGCTTGCAGATTCTTAGCCTTGGGTTTACTCTTTGAATATTTGTCTTCAGTAAAACCAGGTCGTTAATCGGGTTGCCATCAGGAATCAAGTTATGTGATTGTGTGAACTTATTCCTTAATATATTGATCCCAGTTTGAGACAGGTTTTACTTTGAATGCGAAAATTTAGAGGGAGTGCTTTTATTTTAGTTTTCTCCTTCCTGGCTGGAGATTTTCCTTTGTCAAAATTCACTGCCAACATTCTTCGTGAGACCAAAACCGGACATGCGTTTAGCCGTCTCGTGTGCCATTACTCCAGAACCCACGTACCTGTACTTATTGGTGACAAGCAAAGGAATATCTCCAGGGTTGTCTTTAAAGTTCTGTGTGTGTGTGTAAGTGGGCTTTAGGTACTGATATGAAAACGACTTTATTCAGTGTTGATGCAAAGCTTTGTACGAAAAGACTATCTGTGATTGATGTTTGGGTTCAAATGACGAACCGATGAGCACACACGCTGTCAGCAAGCACAGTGTTTTATCTGCCTCTGAGTCTGAGTCTGGCCACCAGTATTATTATTGTACCTGAAGAACTTGGACAGTCCTGACAATCTCCATCGTCACTTGTCTGATGATTTTCATACCAGTTCCTGATGCAGTATGACATGCTGAGGGCTGTTTGTCAGCTACCCTTCTTTTATAGAAGCTGTGCAAATAAAACTAAAATCTGTTTGGACTTTTGGTGCGTCGCTACGTTTATTTTTAACCTTTGAATAAAATATGTATGATTCTTTTATTATTCAGACATAAAAATGAAAAATCTCATGTTTGCATGCAATATTTCTTGTACGTTGACATTTATGTACAGTGCCTGACCAAATTAATCATGGCAGTAGCAGCATCGTGCTGTGGAGGCAAATTTCTTCAACAGCAACAGGTAAGATGGTCAGATGGAAGCAGAGGTGGGTAGAGTAGCCAAACATTGTACTCGGGTAAGAGTAGCGCTACTATAACATATTTTTACTCAAGTAAAAAGTAGTCAGCCAAGAAATTACTCAAGAGTAAAAAAGTATTCAATAAGAAGGCTGCTCAAGTACTGAGTAATTAATAACGGCTGATGATTAGATATGTAAATATTATGTAATCGGACAGACAAAAATGTAAGGTTAGGTGCAAATTCTGTTATTTTAAAGACAAATGAAAAATATACAAAATAACATAATTAACAAAACAAATTCAGGCAGAAGAAACACTTCTAAATTTGTTTCAGCATTTACTTGAAAGTAACACATGAGCTGTTAATGTATAAATACTATGTTAAAACAGTGCAAATTACTTCCGATGACAATATCCACTATTCACTGTATGTTTATTCGATCTCCAAATGTCTCAATGAGCTCAGCAGATAAAAAATAACTTTACAATAACAACGATTGTGTACAAATATGAAGTCTCTCTTTAACATAACCTCTATGTTTTTCTCTCTCTGATGCATTTTCGGTTAAAACAAGTTCGTTCTTTATTCTGAAGTTACTCACAGTAGGTAGAGTAGCCAGAAATTTTACTCAAGAGTAGCGATACTTGAGTTATAATATGACTCAAGTAAAAGTAAAAAGTACAGTGCAGTAAAACTACTCCTAAAAGTACATTTTGTTCAAAAAGTTACTCAAGTAAATGTAACTAGCTACTACCCACCTCTGGATGGAAGAAAGTTTGTATTTGATTATTGGTTGCGTGGGAATGAATTTGCTTTGCAGAAGTAAGACATTTTTTAAATATCCTTTTTTTTATTGATCTGATGTAATATTAAAATTTTCTGAGATGTGGAATTTTGTGTTTTTATTCGTTATAAGCCAGAATCTTCAGAAATACAAGAAATAAAGGCTTGTAATATTTCCCTCCATGTGTAATAATTCTATAAATCATATAAATTTTTACTTTCTGAGATGAGGGGCAAAGAATGTTGAAAGTTTTTCAACATATTCTAATTGTATAAGATGAACATGTAAGTTTAGGGCTGCTGGCTTGTTGGAAGGTGAACCTCCACCTCAGTCTTACGTCCTTACAGCCTCTAAGATGAGCTACTGCATCAGTGCAGTGTGGCATCAGCCTGTGGTTCTGCTACCTTCGGGTCCTCTTCCTCTGGACAACACTCCATAGGTTCTCTCTGGGCCAGTTTGCTGGCCAGTCAAGCACCGTACCACCATGGTCATCGATCCAGATTTTGGTACCTTTGGCAGCATGGGCTGGTACCAGGTCATGTTGGTAAAGGAAACCAGCATCTCCATAAAGTTTGTCAGCAGAAGGAAGTATGAAGTGCTCTAGAATGTCCTGGTAGATGGCTTTGTTGACTGCGGACTTCAGAAAACCCAGTGGACCAGAACCAGCAGATGACCTGCTGCCCCAAACCATCACTGACTGTGGAAACTTCACACTGGATTTCAAGCAACATGGATTCTGGGCCTCTCCTCTCCTCTCCTCTCTTCAGACTCTGGGACATTGATCCAAATAAAAAGCAGAATTTATTTTAATTTGAAACCACTGAGAAACGGTCCAGTTCTTTGTCTCCTTAGTCCAGATAAGATGCTTCAGGAGTTGCTTGACACAAATAATGCAATGTTTGTAGCCCATGTGTCAGATTCGTCTGTGTGGGGGCCCTTTATGTACTGACTCCTGCCTCGGTCCACTCCTTGTGAAGCTCCTCC
Organism: Fundulus diaphanus; assembly: GCA_037039145.1. Classification (NCBI taxonomy): domain Eukaryota; kingdom Metazoa; phylum Chordata; class Actinopteri; order Cyprinodontiformes; family Fundulidae; genus Fundulus; species Fundulus diaphanus. Next base: position 11,165,929 of record CM073132.1, read on the forward strand.
AAAAGCAGTTATTTGCTTCATAATCATCTGAAGGCTGTGGTTATCCCGGTTGCTGGTGCATCTTCTACTATCAGATTTTACCTTCCACTTAACTTTCTACGATTATGCGTGGATGCAACACTCCATGAACAACCAGCTTCTCTTTGTGAAGGGTGTTGTCTTCTGGATTGTAGCCTACTGATCCAGAGTGAGAGATCATTTGCACCTTTGCAGATGTTTCGCGTTAATTAGCTGATTGGAGTTTGGCACCACAAGTTCTCCATTTTTAACTTTTCCACAACATTCAGATTTTCTGAAATACTGAATTTTGGGGGTTCATAATCTATAAGCTATCAAAATTGTGACAAAAATCTTTAACTTTTTCCACGATGTTTTTAAGATTCTTAGATGTAGCTTTACAGCCAGTGCTATAATGGAATCGTTCAGACCAAAGTGCACTGTCGGTAATTTTTTTGTCACGCGTAAACGTTTCCCATCAAACAAATTTAAATATTAGACGAGGGTAACACAAGTAAACACAAAATATGGTGTTTAAATGAAGGGGTCTATTTAGAAGAGGAAAAAAATCTGAAGCAACCTGTCCCTATGTGAGAAAGTAATGTCCCCCTAAATCTGATGACTGGTTGAGCTCAACCTTAGCACCAAGCGTTTGTGATTAACTGGCAGAGTTTTTTCCAGGGCTGTGGAGGAATTTACGCCCGCTCTCCTTTGTTGAAATTTTTTAATTCATAACTAAGTTTATAAACATAAACTGCTTTTTTAAGGTAATGATCCAGGAACTCGATCGGATTCAGGTCAGGACTTTGACTAGCCCACTCCAATGTCTTCACGTTGTCTTTCTTAAGTCATTCGGGGTTAGACTTCCCTGTGTGTTTTGGACCACTGTCCTGCTGCACCTTAGCCTGAGGTCGTGAACAGACGGACGGACCTTCTCCTTCAGGATCTTTTGGTAGACGCCCACAGAAAGTCTTCCAGGTGCCACAGCAGCAAAACACTTTCCAAACAATTCCACCATTGTCTTTTCAGTCCACAGAGCATTTTCCCCAAACTTTTGGTTAACATAAAAATGTAATTTGGCAAAACAGGGACCAGATTTGTCAGCTCAGCAGTATTTTTTGTCTAGGACCTCCACCATGCAGGCCCTTTTAGCTCAGTCTCGTTTTTATGGTGGAAGCATGACCTCTGACCTTAGCTGAGACAAGCAACGTCTGCAGTCCTGTTGTGACCTCCAGGAGGAATTGGTGGTGCACTCTTGGCGTACGGTAGTTTACTTCTTCGCACAGGGCCATGTAGGATTGTATCCCCCCCATAATAAACAGAAAAAAAATAAACCTTTGCTCTGGATGTTCAACACCGATTCGCCAAGAGACTTCAACTGCAGCAGAACGTGGATCTACAAAGTGTTTACTCAAAGGAGTTCAATGCAAATGAAAGTTGCACTGTTCACATTTTAATAGTAAAATATTTGAATCCTTTACTTTCCATGTCAAAATAATCACAACTAGTGTTTTATTGTTAAATATACCATTAAAATAAATGGAGGCTTGTGGTTGTAACGGGACAGTTCTACAGTATGAACAGTTTTGCACGGCCAAGTTAACGATCAGTGCATTTGTGGACAATTGTGCTGGATCTGACCAATCCCAGCAGAGCTTGTTTGCTTTAGGAGAGTCAGTCTTCTTAAATCCTGTTTGCACAGCCAATAAGGGATTAAGTGAAATAACAGAACAATGTTGAAACAGTTCCTGATGGACTATGTAGTATCAAAATGAACATAAAAAATTATTTTTCCTGCTTGACTTCACGGTCTCTGCTCTGAGCACACTGAAAGACCCAGCAAAAGTGGATTTGAATCTGAACTTTTATTAGAAATACCAAATTACATATGCAAAAATACATAGAATATCTTTTAACTGTGCCCCAAACCAGGGCAGGAAACAGTGAAAATGGCAAACTTATCAGGATTTAACACATTTGTTTCAACTTCTCAAAATGCATAATAGGAGGTGTGAAGATCATTAAGCTTTTGCTCCAGTTCGATTTGCTGCTCAGCCCAGTGCAGGCCTGAGGTCCACAGAGACGGGCTGAGGGTTCAAATGAGTCCCGAAGGAGAAACAGTTCCCGCCCCCTCCAATCAGGAGCAGCTCCGGCTCTCCCGTGTCCATCAGCTGGGAGCAGAACGAGTGGAGCATCAGAGGCCAAGGCACTGAGCTCTGCAGACACAATCAGACAGTCACATAATCTACTCCATTCAGAGAGAGTACACCCTCTTAATTCTGTGCTCTGCATACCAAAACCTCATGAAGGAACCTGGTCTTTATAGCAGCCTTAGTTTCTATTGCAGCCATTCTGTTGTAGACTCTGTGCTGTTTGGGATCCGTGACCCACTATGACCCGGATTGTTGCTGACAGACAGCCCCACTTCTCACCTTGGAATATGCTGGTGACTGAAAGTAACCAGCTGTTTGTGCTGCCATTCCTTGTCAGAACAGTTTTCATGTGCTCTCATCTGTCACACGTACAGTCTTAACGTTTCACAATGAGGCCTTCAAAATGTGCAATAGAGCTCTGGTGTTTTGCTTTGTGGGGTCTGACCTTGGCACAAAGACAGGTTGGCAGCCGTGTTAAGCCGGGCGTACACTGTACGAGGTTTTGCCCTTTTCGGACCGATTCTTCAGTTGTGCGAGAATTGTTTGGATCTGGCCGAGTTTCAGCGGGATCGTGTGTCCTGCGTCGTGTAGCGTACGGGGGGTAACGAGGGGCGATTAGCCTCTCACGACCACCACCCGACCAGGAATCGGACGGTCGGATGAAAATCAAACATGTTTGAAATTCAGTGGGCCTTCCTGAGCGATCGTGAGCGCATCCTGCTGTTGAAGCAGAGCTACCAGCGTCTACGAGCCGATTTCCCCCAACCTCACGCACTGCGCATGCGCAAACAAGGAAGTTCTTCTTCGTCTTCTCAGACGAAAAAATAGGAGTGGAGAGAAGCATGGCGGCGGTACGTGTGACATGGAGTCAAACTACGGAGGAGCAACTCGTAGAATTGCCAAGGCAGCGCGTTTCGTTCTAGCGAGCCTCATATTTAACAGTGAGCATCGACACTTCCGCCTTTTCTTCTTCTACTGTTGACGTTTGGCTTCCGAATAGACGAGTCCGACAAGCGGCATCTCTCTACGGGGTTGAGTCTGATGTGTGGTTTTTGAACGTACAGTGTGAGCAGTCAGATCGCATCAGAGCGTCGGGCCGTACAGTGTAAGAACAGATATGGTGAGCAGTGAACTTTTAAACCCTGCGGTTTCGCCGTACAGTTTGAGCTGTATCTGACTACGATCGAAAATATCGTACAGTGTATGCCCGGCTTTAAATGTCTGCCACTTGTCTAATACTTCTCTCTGTAGAAGGGTGGACTTCAAATAGATAACCCTTCCCAGATTGATGTCCAGCACCAGTTGCTTCTCTAAAACCACTGCTGATCTTTCCTGCTTTTAATTGAGCCAACATGCTTCCTAACCCCATGCACCACGTTTGACCCGCTTCTACCTGATTTTCACATTTAATACATTTTTTTCCCCACAGTCTCTTCGTTTTGTTTTTCATGGGTGAAATGGCAAACATAGAGAAAAAGTAATCAGCTGACCCTTTTTTAATCCACAATAACATTTATGAGGTGCTTTGCTTTGATCATTTATGGTTGAATCTGGGCGGGTAGAGGGCAGAACATGAGGCGGAACCTGGTACGCAAACCTTCAGGCACAGCTGTGATCTATAAAGGAAAATTGCATGTGCATGGTTTTATAAATCGGAATTTTTATTGCCGTGTGCCGTTTTCTTTCTTTGGCCGTATGTAAAGTTTTATAAAAGAGGCCCCAGGTCATCGTGTCCTGGTGCAGACATTTCAAGGAGGGCGTACTTTCTTTTCCCTATGACTGTACTAGCAGCGCTCTGTGCAGCAAAGCCAGAGTGAAAACTGACCGTGTCCAGTCTGAACTCCATGCTGCTGCCCGTGTTGAGGCTGATGACCACAACGCCGGGAACTCCCTCTGAATGCAACCAGACTCCGCCCACCACAACCAGCCTGTCACCAAGCACATGGGCACGGTGAGAATACCTGCAACACACCAAGGGACAAACTCTGGCTCAGTGAGTACAGTAGCTGTTTTGTAATCTGAAAGTTGCAAGTTCAATTCCAGCTTCCTGCGGTCCTGGACAAGGCCCTTAAGTTGCCTACCACTGGGTGTTAATGAGTGTGGCTGGGTGAATGGTGCTGGTGTAAAGCACTTTGAGGGGTCGGTATGACTGGAGAAGCAATGAATAGATTCAGTTCATGCACGATTCCATGCGATCAAATTCAAACTGTTTATCAAATCCCTGTAATTCTGAGGAAAGGCACTGACCTGGGAACAGGAGGCGGCTGCACAGCGATCCTCTCCCAGCAGAAGCCTCGATCTGTCGGCACCAGCAGGCTCGTGTCGCCCAGAGGCACCCCCTGTCGGCTCAGTCCTCCAAACACAACAACGCCTCCTCGGTATGAACACGCCGAGTGAGAATGACGAGCCGCCGGTGCTGTGCCCTCCACTGGAATCTGTGGAGACACACGACCAGATGTACAGGCGGTCCCATGAGTAACGCTACAGAGTAACTTACAGATGCTAAGAAACAGAGCGGAGAGGGGATGGACATGTATGAGGGGAGTTTGTGGAAAAAAAGACAAAAGAAACCTCAGTCCAGTTCTGCTGGTCCAGATTCAGGAAGCTGCTGTCGCCCAGAACAGATTCTGATTGGTTCTTCCCACCAAACACAAACAGGAAGTCTCTGCCTGCCATGAACAAGAAAAGCCGTTGAGCATGGGACAAGAAGAGGAAGACTGCAAGAGAGGAGGGCCGGAGAGGGCAGCAAGGGGAAAAGGTAGAAGAAAGAAACGAGAAGAAGAACACGCCGCCATCGGAATGACGGGAATATAGACAAACAAATAAAAGAGAATCTAAAAATGTAGGGAAAAAATTAGAAAGTAAATCTGGGACTGAAACCTGCAACAAGGCATGAATGTCTTTAGAAAAAGAAAGTAAAAGAGAAAGAGGAGAAAAGCGAGTGAAGAGAACGAGAGGAAGAAAGTGAAAGGAGAGAAAGAAAAACTGAAAGCATGAAACTGTAACAGACAGAAAGAAAGTGAAAGAGCGGCTATCTGAGGGAAAGAGAAAGCAGAATAAAAACAGTAGAGCTTAGCAGAAAAGGAGCAAGAAAGGCTGAGAGACCCAAAACCCAGAGGAGCTAGAGGGGAAACGGAAAGAAACACCTAACCAAGGAGCAAATAAAAGATACAAAATACTCAGAGTTAATGCTTACAATTTTATTTTATTACTGTTATTTAGCTAACGTTGATTACAGTTAATAATGTTATGTGTTGTTATGTGCTGTGTTGGACTGAATTACGCAGACTTTACTATAAGACTCTCATTTCCTGAGACACATCTGAATCAGACCCGCAGATTTAGCTTCGGCTCACCTCTGTGACTGACCACTGCAGCGGCGTGTCTCCATCTCGGTGGAGGAGGATTTCCCGCACACTTCACTGGCTCCACACAAACCTTCTCTGCATCTGGACACGGCGGCCCGAACGTGACTTTAAGCAGGTCGCAGGCGGGTCTGAGTGGAGAGGAGCGGCCGCCGTACACCACGGCCCCTCCTCCTCCAGGCAGGGGGGAGACGGTGTGATAGAGTCGCACGCCTGCAGCCCACGGAGAAAAGCTCTATGAAACCTCTCAGACCGATCAAACAGGCAGGATCAGCGAAATCTGTCAGAACGCGGAGGAACGTTTGACCAGACCCAGATCTGCCGACGCCTCCACCCCGATGGACCTCCAGCCCTCCTGGCCTCTGAGGAGGGACCTGGGCTCCGTCACCCTGCCTCCTCTGCTAGATCCACCAGTGAGCAGAACCGCGTCTGGCCTCATCCAGGCAGAGGCCAACCCTAGGCCCTCCAAACGCACTGGGACTGTGCACACGTTCAGGCTTGAGGGGCTCCAGCTCGGGCTGACGGACGGCACTGCGGACAAGCTCAGTCAGAAGGTTTTAGGAACACGAGCCAGTCGGCAGGCACAGAGGGTTCACTACCTGAGGCCTGGATAAGCAGAGCCGGTTCCATGGAAGGGCCTCGAGACGCAGTCAGGATGAAGTAGTGGGAGCACTTCCCGTGCCATTCCTGAGGGGTGGGTGGAGAAGGACAGGAAGGGTTGGGCCTGCTCTCTCCACTAGAGCTTTATCTAGAACCCAGCTCACCTCATGCTCATCAAATGGTTCCAGGCTCTCCACTCTGTCCCGCTCCTCCTGGGGGAGCAGCCCCAGATAGAAATCGTTCATATCCAGACACACACAGCGCTCCCAGCCCTGATGACAACAAGCACACGCGCACCGGTTATTAAGCAGAAAAGGCCTGCACCTTATCTGACTCAATCTCTTCTCTAAACCAACAACAGGCAAGCAATAAATATGCAGTCATGTTCAATAAATTACAATATGCATTTCTAAGAGGCTTGTGTGTCAGATCAAAAGTACCTTTTGAAAAAAAAACACAACCTTTAAGCCTGTATTAAACATACTTTTCATTAAGGTTCAATCTGTGCATGAAAATGTTGGTGTTTTTATTGGTCTGATGCAATATACTAATCTTGTATGTGCATATAAATATTATCAGCAGATTTTGCAGAGGAACATCCCAACAACACATCGTCGCCCAACATTTTCACTACAGCACTTATGAAATAATTTATACATTTTGATACATTGCCTGAACCCAAACCACATAAAACTAATCTTTACCAAAATGACAGTTACCAGAGGCACAGAGGGAACGAGGTGAATAAGGGACTGAAGCTGTGTGAGAATCAAATTCAGGAAATTATTTTAGTGCAACAGTTTCAGAGAAAAAAAAAGACTACATTAAAAATATTACACTTTATCCGGCTTTGTAATCCAGGGTGGGATACATTTACAATGTGGAGGCAGAGAGGCTCTCCTCTCTGCTCTGACTGCAGTCACCAATAAATGTAGTGAGAAATTTGCTAAATTGGCAGCAGGGACCAGGTTCTTCCTCAGATTAGAAGGATTCCTGGCGCTTGCCCTGTACTTCACGTCACAAATGTTGCAGTGAGTGGAATCTGCAGCACACTTTTAGAAAGCGGTGCCATACTTTCTCCCTCTTTCTATCAGCCATGCTTTATTGACTGGACCAGCGGCTCCTGATGTCATCACGCTCTTGTGCGTGCAATGCTATGTTGATGCTCGGCATGGAAAATCACCCATTTTCCCACTCCCTCAGCGTCACAATGATCCATTTAGGTACATGATAGCATTTAATTTTATGTGAATCAGTACTCAGTATTACTGACGGGATTCGGTCGGGACCTATAAAAGTACTGAATTCGGTAGCCATCACTACCTCTGAGTCAGTACTTGGTAGACACAGCCTAAACAGCTTAAACAGCTGCAGGTCTTTAGCATATGTGTTAACCAGCTCTGCACATCTGGTGATTGAACATTTTGCCCATTTTTCGTAATAAAATAGCTCAAGGTTGCATGGAGAGCATCTGTGAATGTCAATTTTCAAATCTCGCAAAGAATCATCAGCAATATCTAAGCCTGGTCTTTGACTAGGCCATTCTAACACCGAAGATGCTTTGATCTGCTGGGGAGTGCTACTCTTTTGCGGCCTCTAGGATTGTCCTGTGTATTGCTTCTTCTATCTTCATCAACTTTGACCAAATTCCCAACACCTGCTCAGGAAAATGATGATGGACTGAACAGATTGACGGCTTTATACTCAGATGAAATGACTCAGAGGTGTACTCTAGTCACTCATTAACGGGAATTGGTTATGCTGGGTTTTATCGAGGAGTCTCAGATGAAAAAGACCCTCAACACATATGCAAACCGCACCTGTAGATTTTTATTTATGAACATTGTGGAAATTGCGCATAATTTCCCGTCCACTTCCCAATTATACACTACTTCTATTTTTTTCTGAAACATAAAACCCTTTAAAACAAATGATACGTTGTGGCTGTAATGCAACAAGATGAAGAAAAGTTTAAGGGGCATGACTACATCTGCCCGCCACCCCAGACAACTAGTCAGCTGTAAGTTGATTTGGACACTCCTGTGTCTTCTGTGTAGTTACTGTGGACTTTGCGTAGGGTGTTTGTGTACTGGCCTTGTCCAGGAACCTGCGCCTCTGTGCCGACAGGTCTGGGTACTGCCGCAGCGCACGCAGAGCTGAATTGAGCTTCAGGAAATGGTCCTGCATGACGCGGCCGAAAGGATCGTCCGGGTGGATCTGCTCGTACATCACAAAGACGGAGGCGGGCAGGAGCTTCGCCGCCCAGCGGATCACGGCGTCGGACCTAAGAGACACACAGCACACGGCAGCTTTATAGCCTCGCGGCGGGGTGGCCGTGGTTCTGTCACCGTCTCGGCGGTACCATTGTGTTTCCATGTAGGTGAGCACCACTTCAGAAAGGATCAGGGTGGGAGCCGCCCAGTCCAGACCAGCGGCACTCAGAGCCTCCTCCACCCGGGGTTCTTCCCTGACGTCCACCCCTAACAGGCGGTACTGGCTGCTGGACATGTAAACGGGCCCTGAGAACAGACATACGGTCATTAAAGAAAAATCAGGCAGCGTTTTGGACAGCTTCTTCATTTCAGACACCTGTGTGAGGAGCCAGGCAGGAGTCTAACATCCCGCTCAGTGTTACATCAGCAGCGACCAGAGCAGCTTTGCGCCGTGCGACATCAGGAAAATCCACCTCGAACACAGCGGCTCCCTCCAGAACGCCATCTGCACGCAGGCGGAAGTACAGAGAGTCGAATCCGGCGCCCAGCGACAGGATCTGCAGCGGTGGACCACGACGCAATGAAACACAAAGTCAGCAGGGCGCACAGCTGGGGCTGGACAGCAGGAGGGATTGCTGCAGTTACCGACTCGACGCGGTCTACTGTGCGCTGAGAAGACGTTTATTGTGAATTGGTGATACATAAAGAAACGGCGCCGGACTTGCCTGTCTTTTCGGACATTTCACAGTGGCGTGAAGGAACTGCCTCACACAGTGGTCCACAGCTCGCCAGCGCACGAAGTAGCCCCTAAAACACGCATTACAGCTTTACCGAGGGCATTCTGGCAGCACCGCAGCGTTCCAGCTGCTGTAGCTGCTGCAGCTGTGAGGACGTTCAGGCGCCTCCTCACCTGTTGATGAGCGGGGCTCTTCTGCCTGCTTTACACACAAAGTGCTGGATGAAAGGGTCCCTGAAGTAGCCCTGAGCTGCAGCTGAGGCCTTGCTCACCACGCTGCTGTCGTTGGTTCCCTGCACCTGAGCAGCGAGGTTAAACAATGAGAGAGCAGTCAGGGGCCGCGGCGAGCGTTCATAAACCTGCCCATAAAATAATGGCTGCAAAACCCTAGCTGAGAGCGAGCCGCTGTACAAAGTCTTCATCTTGAAAATCATTCTTATGCACAGATATGCAGACGGTAGCGAGATCGCTCAGGAGGAGAACGCTGGTCATGTGACCTTCCTGCGCTAAACTCATTACACTATTAGAAAAATGTTACTACACTACTGGCTCAGAAAAATGCTATATTTTAATATAAATTACTATATTACTACAATTTTTACTAATTGTATTAATTAGATTTAATTAATTGCTTTTCAGCAGCGTGCGTAGGGTTTTGTATTTTTATTGCACATACGTACGTTTTTATATCGTACTCTGTTTTCCACCCACAAGCTCTTTATTGCCCTTAATCACAATTTCCTCTTCAAAGACAATAAAGTCTATTCTATTATACTCTTTCTACTCTAGGATTCACAGGTAAACCTGCTTTTCTACCGAGATGCGGCACAATCAGAGCTTTAATCCATGATGGAGCTTGATTATTCACAGTTGTGTACCTAAAGACGAGTTTTTACTCCTTTAACTTATTTAACAAAGAGCCAGCAGAGAGAAAGCCAGACCAAGAAATATGTTCTGTTCTTTGAATTGTTAGATATTTCATTTGAAATAAAAAAGGGCAAAATAAAAACACACTGAATTAAATATAAAAAGTAAATCAATACAAAAAGGTTAGAATTGATCAATTAATCAGTTAAATACTGAATTAAGTGTTGAACAGATAAAGCTGTGATGTATGTGGTTGTATGTATGTATAGGGTTAAACTGAATTCCAGTTTAAAGTACATTATGCTGCCAAAAGTATTCCCTCAGCCATCCACATATATGAAATCAGGTGTTCCAGCCACCCCAATGGTTACAGGTGTAGAAAGTCCAGCCCTAGGCCTGCAGACTGTTTCCACAAACAAACTGAAGGAACGGGTTCGCTCTCAGGAGCTCAGTGAGTTCCAGCGTGGTTCTGTGATGGGATCCGCCTGTGCAACAAGTCCAGTCATCAAATTTCCTCGCTTCCTAAATATCCCACAGTCGACCTGTCCGTGGTATTTTGACAAAGTGGGAGTGATTGGGAAAGACAGCAACTCGGCCACAAAGTGCTACGCCCCATAAACTGATGGAGTGGGGGCAGCGGATGCTGAGGCACATGGTACGCAAAGGTCGGCAACTTCCCACAGAGGCAATCACGACACACCTCCCGACTTCATGCGGCCTTCAGATGAGCACAAGAACAGCGGATTGAGAGCTTCGTGGAATGGGTTTCCATGGCCGAGCTGCTGCATCCAAGCCATACGTCACCAAGTACAAAGCATCGGATGCGGTGGTGTAAAGAACGCCGCTGCTGGACCCTAGAGCAGTGGAAGCGTGTTCTCAACCAACTGTGCTTCTTCATCTGGCATTCTGAGGGAAGAGGCTGGGTGTGGTGGCCAGGACAACAGTACGTGTCTGACTGTATTGTGCCAAGTTTGATGAATTATGGCCCCTTAGTTTCAGTGAAATTACCTCTGATAACTTCAACATACCAAGAGATTTTGGACAACTCCCACCTTCGTGGGAGCATTTTGGGGATGGCCCCTTCTTCTTCCAACATGTAAACAGAAACAGTAAACACAGCAAGGTCCGCAAAGACATGGATGAGAGAGTTTGTTGTGGATGACCTTGACTGGCCTGCACAGAGCCCTGACCTCAACCTGATAGAACATCTTTGGGATGAACCAGGTCTTCTCGTCCAACATCACTGTCTGACCTCACAAATGCGCTTCTGGAAGAATGGTCAGAAATTCCCAGAAATAGTCCAGAACCTTGTGGACAGGCTCGCCAGAAGAGCTGAAACTGTTATAGCTGCAAAGGGTGGACCAACTTCATAATGAACCCTATGGATGAAGAAGGGGAGGTCACTGAACTTCATGTGAGTGAATACTTTTGGGAGCACAGTGTATGTCTTCTGGGTGACGCAGAGACTTGAGCTCCATGAACCATGTGCTGGCTGGACAAACAGCCCCTTCCTCTCCATCCTCCCTGACACACAGACATTAGGACCACCCAACCCTGCAGACTGCTACACTCTGACTTCACCCTCAGTGAGAGGAGGTTTGTGAGAAAACCCTCCCTAATTAAAACTTCCTCCTGTAATACCATTTAAAATGCAGTATTCCGTATCAACTGTGCCAAAGTAAAATTATACAGGTTAGAGATACAGATTTTTTTTTATTACTGATCAAAGAGGCTGCACTTGCCGCCGTGTCGCTGCCCTTTCTCTGCTTTTTTCTTTCTGTCGTTGACATGACGTCATCAAGCCTTCCACATCACCAGACTGCTTCCTCCTCTTCTTCTTCTGTGGACCACATCACCAAACAAAATAACATGCAATCCTTTATAGATATGTTGACATTAAAGGTCTGGCTCTTTCCTATGAGCACAACACCAAAATAATTCAAACATCCTCAACGTGGGTCAAACTTCCGACTCCCTGCCCTGCGGCTCTCGGACGCCCTCCTACGGCCTGGAGGTGGAAGGAGCACGCATATTTTTTTCTTCTTCTTCTTGATTTCATTGGCGGCTGGCAAAGAGCGGCGTGGTGCATTACCGCCATCGACCAGTAAGGAGTGTGAACCAGGACAAACAAACATGTAAACAAACAAAAAATAAAATAAATAACTATGATAAAAAATAAAATAAAAAACAACCTGTATCATTTGAACTAATCCTGTTATCAATAAATGACGAAAAAATAATCTTATAGCTTGTATCATAAGTACTTTTCCTTAAAATATTTATAAGATTAGACCATTATTTTTCCTGTTCTTACCAGTTCTTTGTCTCTGATATTTCCTACAGATATACATTACATGCTCTATTGTTTCACTTTCCCCACAGATGTCACATCTTCCTGTTCCATGTTTTCCCCATTAACTGTAATGTTGAATCAAGTCCTGTATGTTCTAACCACAGTCTAGTTATCCTTTCCTGTAGTCTGTTCCTTCCAATTTTCCTTTGAACTCGACCAACCTTCGTTTGTACTCTGTAAAACCATTTTCCTTGTGTATCATCTTTCCACAGTTTTTGGCATTTTTTCTTGGATCTTTCCTTTAATAGAGTTGTTAACCTCTGATTTACTCATTTGGATTGTTATATCACTACCACGCTACCCTACACATTACACTACATCACACATTACCCTTAGAGAAAAAACAACAACAACATTAAAATCAAATCATGAAACAGAGATAAGAAACCGGAAAATCTTTCTGCACTTTTGTGAGAGCCGCTGGTAAAAATAACATATTAGTCCTTATTGAAAAGGAGCCATCAGTGTCTGCACGGTGTATTCTATTAAAACACAAGACACTGACTTACAGACCAAAAACAACATTATAAAGTATAAATAAACCAGGAGGTAGTGCAATGATTTATAGACTGATGGGACAAGGTCCAGCTTCCTGGTGTTGGTCAAGTAGACTGTATTCTCTGTTACAATAATCTAACCTATTGAATATTATAATAACAGTATTGTAAGATAAAAAAAGAACAGTCCAGTCTACTTTTATCCTAACAGTATTGTAAGATTAAAGCAATCAAAGTTTACTTTACATTAAAATACAAAATAATCTGTATCTCTGACTTCTCTTTACACATATCCCATTTCCTGTTTACGTTTCTTTTAATTTGATGTAACAGTGCACTGCTGTCTGCTCTGTTTTGTCTCCACTTAAAACCTAGATTTTCACATATAATTTTTCATCTAAGCTATCATATATCACATTACAACTATTACAAACAGTTTTGACATCGAATTTGGGTGAATCTTTATCAACTAATTTTTTTAAATGTGGTACTTTTATGTCTTTTCTCAAGATTTTATACTGCTTAGCAATATTTCACACAGGCTTTTTATTTCCACATAACGCAGGTGGGGTTCCTTTCTTCAATTTATGCCAACATTTATGTCCGACTAAATTATTTTCTTCACCTTCACCCATCTTCACCCATGTGAACCCAGGACCTACTTGCTGTCAGGCAATTTTCAAAATGTCATAAATTTCTAAATGAAATGTAAGAGAATAGGAATGTAGTTTGTGTTGTTTCTTTTAATTATGATGATGTTGCTTTTACCACTTATTGTTTTTATCTGTACAGTGTCCTTGAGTGTTTTGAAAGACACTTGAAATACAATGTATTTCAAGTGTTATTACTATTAATTATTTGGATTCTTGTTTTTGTTCCAATCTAAATGATACACCTTAAGTGGTGCCATGGCCAGTATGGAAAATGCTCAGGTCATTTTAGTGTCCTAGTGTTTTCACAACGTTGACAACATGGCTGACTGAATGAAACACCGGAAATATGTCCCCCTGTGTACCGAATCTATAAAAAAGGAGTCTCACTTGTTGAGTTGAATTATTGACATAAATTAACCTTTTTGTTGATTGTGTAACTTACTGAGAAATAGTGTATCGCATGGATCAAAAATGCTCTGCGAAGAGTTTGGAGGTTCCCCATGGTCTATATTCTATTTCATGAAACTGGGTCACAATTTATTTATCAATGTCCAACTGTCCCAACATCATGAACACCTCAGTACCTGTCAGAATTCTAACACTGTTAAGATTTAAGGAGGTAAGGTGCGGGGTTTCTCATCATGACTTATTTAATGTAACCTTATTGTTAAGTTCAAATCAAACTAACGAACGAAAGGTCTTTTTGTTAAATAAACTAAACTTCATTGAAGACAACACGATAAACAAACAACAGTCAACTAAAAACACTTGAACAGCAATGATGTGAGTAAATCGGCTACAGTTTATATCTGATTCGATTTCTAACCCACTCTCTCTGCGTTCATAGAGTTTTAATGCCAACATCCTGCAGCTTATCCAGACCCCAGGGCAGCCATCCTCACTGCACCAAAACATCCCCTACAGGCTGGAATTGGAAATATACGGTATGAATGGAGCTGGGGAAAAAAAGCTGACAGTGTCACATCTGAAGGTAGCTCAAAAGCAAAGGCTCAACACACAGATGCACCCCCCCCTTACCGACGTGACCCCATTTAAAGGGAAATAAACAGGCTTTTCATTGCTATCAGAGAGGCGTTGTTGAAGAAATAATCGACCAAACACAAATTCCCCTTGCTTTGTTAGCAGCCTGTCGATGACCTCCAAAATTACCAATTTTTCCACAAAAAAGAGCAATGCGACGTCTAAAACTATATTTATTCGTCATATTCCAGATAAATTGCTAAATATAAATTAAGCTTGACAGGAAATGTTTGGATTTCAAAATCCCATTTTAACTATTCCTCCAGAGGAAGACCAATGAGGGCATAGAGAACCATATGTCAGCGCTATTTCTTATGCAACCAGTTCATTTGCTTCTATTCTGCTGTCTTTGTCATTTAAAAAACAAAAATCACCTTCTTTGGACAAAATCAAAAACCATTGAAAGAACGTTGGTTAATGCTTTTTGCTTCTTCTTTTATAATCATTATTTTAATTCGCTTTTGTTAGCATATTCACACGCTTGAAGTGCTCTCTGTGCTCGTTGTTTTTGTTTGCCGATAAGTGAATAAACGAAGCTCCTGTTTTCGTCGCTCTTCACACCAGCGTGACAGTGCGGCACTCGGTGCGCATGCGCCAGATAACAGGAAGCGTTAACATTTTGTTGTAGCGGCAGCTGATAGCTCCACTGTCAACAGGGAAGGCTGGGACGTCTGCCGCCGCTTCAAACACGGTAAATATCCTGCCGTCGTAGCGCTGCGTGGCTAGAAGGAGTAACGGCCACTGCTTTTGGTCCGGCGTCGACATGTAGAGGTCTGTTGACGGAGTGGCGTCTCGTCTGGACCCGACCCGACCCGGCGGTGTGTCGTTAGCTCTCACCGTGAGATAAGATAAGGTTCAACAAGGGAGGAACCGGAGCGTCGTGCCGCTCTGCTCGCAGGGAGCCGGGTTCGGAGACTGGTGGAGACGGCCGTCATGTCGGTGGGCTGCCGCGGGACCTCCCACCCTCCGTGGGGAATCCACGCGGTAGAGCTGAGGGATGCTCAGAGTCAGACCCCTGTTGTCCGAGATGACATGTGTGAGAACATTGATCTGAGCATTTCTGAGCTTCGTCCTGCATTTTAGACTTCTGGTCCTTCATGCCCAGCCGGGGGAGGGGGGGGGGGGCTGGCACAAGGACAGCCACGATGAAACGCCGTCTTCCACTTGAGAGATCAATACGAACAATAACTTAAGATCCTGAATATGAAGCAGATGTTGCTGCTCCTCCGTCTGGGAATGGCTGTTGGCCCCATTCCCGAATAATAAAGTGAGCGTGACTACAGCCAGAAGCCTTATTCAGAAGTCATGTTCATGGCAACCATTAGTGGCTTCAGGTTCAGCCTGAGGGCCCATTGTGTCCTGCTCACAGAAGCTCAGGACAGTAGGATTAACACGCTGCCAAGAGATTGTTTTGGTTCTCCACAGAGAACAATGCAGCGCAAGGTAGATCTGGGTCTGAACAAACCCAGACCTTCACACATGTCTGGTGTTGGTGATCTTCTTCACCTGCAGTGAAGCACAGGGGGTGATTGGGGCTTGCTCTGCTGCCAGAGGAACCTGGCCACTGTGCCGTTGTTATTGGGGTGGCCATGAACCGCTCCATCTGTCAGATGGACCCATCTTGACCCAAACTGGGCCGTCAAAAGCGCACAGCAGCAGACCAACAGCTGAATAGCCAGGAAAGGAGAACCTGTGGCCGGGCTTTGGAGAAGCGGCACAGATACAAGTGTCTAGAAATCCCAGCGAGCTGAAGCAACGCTCTAAAGCGACCGACGGAGGCAGACAGGTGGCAACTATTGCCGTTTTTCCTGCTGAGCGTGATTCTCTGAGCTGTTACGTCAGGACTTTAGGCGTTTGTGTTGTTTGCCACGGGCTGAGGTCTGAGGTTTGTCTGTAGCTACTTTTACAAAGGTGAAAATGTCCTAACTGATATAGCGTAGTGATGAAGTATTGTCGTCACCATGTTTCTCCATGTTGTACTGTGCGCTACATTGCTTCTGCCTGTAATAACACCTAGAGGGCCTGTTGTTGTAATTAAATAAAAAAAAAATGTTTTTTTTCTTTTTGCACAAAGACAAATAAACCCCTCCAGGAGAGAACAGAGGTCAAAGCAGCCCAGGAACTACTGCGCGTTTGGGAGGCAACCTGAGTCGCTGTCCGACCACCAGTCCAGGGAGGAGGCCCAGCCCCCCAGCCGTCTCCTGCACAGGCCGCTATGAGCTCCAGAGGGAGCGGAGGCCGATCCAACGGCACGCTGCCGCAGACCAAGATCTGCCAGTTCAAGCTGGTGCTGCTGGGGGACATGGCTGTGGGCAAGTCCAGCCTGGTGCTGCGCTTCGTCAAGGGACAGTTCGATGAGTTCCAGGAGACGACTATAGGAGGTGAGGCGCAGCGGTGCTGCCCAGGGGGCCAGGGCCCGTACGAGAACGCTTCTTCACTCGTTGCTCTTTTGTCCGTGTCTCTCCAGCTGCCTTCTTGGCTCAGTCGGTGTGTCTAGATGACACCACGGTGAAGTTTGAGATCTGGGACACGGCGGGTCAGGAGCGATACCACAGCCTGGCACCCATGTACTACCGCGGAGCTCAGGCCGCCATCGTCGTTTTTGATATCACTAAACCGGTACGTGGTGGCAAAGGACTCATTAGGAGCTGAATGTGTTTAGCTATACAGTCTTGTGTGAAGGTTGTTTTTTGACCTCTGATTGCGACACGTTTTTTTTGCAGGAGACCTTTGAGAGAGCCAAGGCCTGGGTGAAGGAGCTGCAGAGGCAGGCCAGTCCTAACATCGTTATCGCTCTGGCTGGAAATAAGGCCGACCTGTCCGAGAAGAGACTGGTAGAGTACGAGGTAACGGACTCCCAATTAGCCCAGATGTCTTTGCGTTTAGGAATACGGTAAAACGGACGAGATCTTTGTCTCAAAAGTCTTTCCGTCTTCTCTTTGGGGACAGGTCCCAGCGTCGGTAGGGTCAGTCCATTGCTTGTACTGCTACTTCCTCAGTCAGTGTGCAGAGTGTGGTTTTCCATTGTCCTGTTGAAAAATAGAAGGATATCCCTGGAAGCCAGCAGATAGTGCCCTGCCAAAGTATTACCACCTCTGTTGTATTTTGTTTTCACAACAATCTGCAGTGTGTTATTATTGTTATTATTTTGACAGACGAACACAAGGGAGTGCAGAGTTGTAGGGGAATGTGTGCTATGACTTCAAAATCGCTGTGCAGCACCACTTTCTGGAGGGCTGCTTGTATTGCTAGAGCGGTTTACCCCAGGTAATGAGGTCAAGGTGAGGGGAGGGGTTATGCCCAGGGTCCGAAATTAACACTCGCCACACGCCAAATGCGAGTGATTCTTCCGTTTGGCGAGTAAATTTCAGAGGGCTAGCTGCCACATGGCGAGTAAATGTTTGCACCAAATAAGTCGTGCTTTTCGGTCATCGTTTGGGTGGATGCGTCTTTATGTTCCTCTGCTGTCAGCTCGTATGACAACAAACGCACACGTACACAAACGCTCGCACATGTGACGTGAGAACTACAGCAACTACGTCATGTCCGTTTGCTAGCAACTAGCGTTTAGCTCAGGCTAATTACGTAGCACGATTATATGGAGATATTTAGCAGGGGTCAGTTAGAATTAATATTTTGGCCTGTAAAAAATATGCTTGACCGATTGATTTTTACATCTACCGGCCAACTTGGCTGGTGAATCAGGAAGTTAATTTCAGACACTGGTTATTCTCAGTTCATTTAACCTCTAAAACGAGGGATGTGGTGGCGTAGTAGGCGTAGTGCACGCAACCCACGTACGGAGGACTGTGTGTCCACTTTGGGGTAAAGGCCACTAGTGGCACAAGAACAAAAAACGCTACAATAAGGACAAGAAGACATTGTCACTGACCACCTGTCCTCTGCTCACCTCTGTGTCATGAAGGAAGCCCAGACGTATGCCGAGGACACCGGCTTGCTGTTCATGGAGACCTCTGCCAAGACAGCCATGAACGTCAACGAGCTTTTCTTGGCTATCGGTGAGACGCCTTTTATTATATTTGACATTCTATCTCATTAACCGTTTTATGAATGCGTTGTTAAACAGGTACAGCATTTCACTAATCCAGCCACGACTGTCATCTGCTCCCCTGTAGCGAAAAAGATGCCAAAAACAGACACCCAGAACCCAACACATGCAGCACGACATCGAGGAGTAAACCTCCAGGATCCAGACGCCCACTCCACCCGAGCCTGCTGCGGTGGGAACTAACGCTCCAGAACCGCCCTGCTGTTCCCCCTCCCCCTCCCCCGCCCTCGCCCCTCCCCCAGCCCTGAAACCATCACGTCGTGTCTCAGCAACATGCAGGGGTGAGCCTGATGTTTGGAAACCTGGTGTCCACTCACCTCTGTACGCTCCTGTCCAGGCAGACAGAAACTCAAAGGAACGGGGGAAGACAGCAGAATGACACGAGCTGAAGCTAACGGCACACACCTGAGTTCGTCCATCCAATGTGTTTCAGAACTTGGCGTTTCCTTTTGGAAGTTACAGGCGAAGACCGAGAATGAGATGTGGAAAGTCAAAAAAAAAAAAAAATTGTTGAAGGCAGTGGCAAGCCTTTTGTAGTATTTAGCACTAATAGTTCCATTTTTGTTTCTCTCTGCCTTGCATCAGTTCTACCCACACTTCTGTTGCATAAAAAGGCCCAAACCGAACAGCACATGCTTGTGAGTGGACAACAAGGATAAAAAAAAAACAGCAGAAAGGGAGCTTTCTTCTTCTTCTTCTTGGTGGAGCTCGCTTTGCCTCATTCTGAACTGATCGAACTCGGCTGTGAATACCGCCACATACCCCTCTCCTGGAATGATCTGTACCCTTTCTGTCATGCTTGAACTTCCCAAAAAACAAACAAACAAAAAAAGATCCATGGCGCAGTTTCTCAAACGTGTGAGCTTGGTGAAATTTCTAGTGTGATGGTTTAGACTTTTATTGCCTTCTGGCTGTAATATTCCAGCCTGTCCAACTCATGTCCTGTAGTCTAGATAGAAACTTCAATTTACTACATGAGGCCAACATGGAAGCTCATAAAGAGCTAGACCTGTTTGTATTTTACGTATTTATGATGAAATGTTGAGAAAAAGAAATATCTGCAGTGTAGTGCATGAGTAATGACAAAGGCAAACTTTACCACAACACTATGATGCTGATGTTGGGCCCTAAACATTAGACTGGTAATCTTTAAATATCCGCAGCAGGGGACCCAAAGCTTAGATTTGCATCAAATACCAGGATCCTGCTGTGAGGAGATGTCTTAAACTGGTTGGTGAAGGGCTGCATTGAATGGGGGTGTTCTAGATAATGTCACGGTTTGTCTGCTTCGGTGCATGTGAGAATTCTGTCGTCAGATAATTGATTTCCTGAGGTTGTTGTTTGTCCAGTTATGGGCAGGATAGCACAAAAGATCTAAATGGGGCTCAAAATACACCATGTTGCTCTGAAGGATCTTCTCTGGCCATCTTCTGGTAAGTGTCCCTCGTTTGTCTCTCGTCACAGTGATCTTAGAATGCTTTATTAATGAACTTGTTTTCAGACGATGCTCTTGTAACGAGTTAACTGTGCTTGGTAGCTGTCCGGCCTGGCCGGAGAAAGCAGGAAAATAATTGGTGAAACAAGAACAGAAGTGCCTACTCCCAGTTCTCTTTTTCCCTGGTGTGTGATTTGTAGACAGGGTGCAGGAAAAGCACTTCCCCGACTGGCTTGTATTCAAAACACGGCGCCTTGTTGTTAAGCTACACTGTAATGGCTCTGAATGGAGGTAAAGAGATCTTGTCAGACACTGTATGTCATGTATTGTCCTAATTTTAATGAACGTGTATGTTGATTTTAGAAGATCACACTTGTAAACCTGGTATGGATTGTTCAAAGGACTCTAATCAGTGTTATAAATCTATTTGATTTAAACCAACAGTGGTGTCCAGTGAAATATTTTCTTTTTGCTGAATATCTGACTTGAAAATTAGTTTATGCCGATGTATTTGGAGGACACTTTTATCCAAAGTGTCTTCCAAGTGAGGATATAGCAATGCAGGTAACATCAAAGCTGACAATAAGCTACTTGGAAAGAGATGGAGGGCGAAGCACAAAGAAGGTGCTAGGGCAGGAGAGGCTCCCTGAAGAGCTGAGTCTTCAAGGGTTTCATGGAAACAGACAGGGCCGCACCTGTTGCATAAAAGCGGCGAATGGGCATACCCATCTGCTGAAGCGGCTGAACTGCAGCGCTTGTCAAAGTTCAGAAACGTCCTGAAATATTGGAATAAAAATCTAAAAAACTTTGTTCTGTAAAAATGATATTAATTAGCAGATGTTTTATAGAAAGGTTGACCTGGAACTCAAACTGTTTTAGAATACGTTTAAATCTCATTGAATATTACAAAAAGCTCACATTAGCTAATAGCATTTGTTAACTTTAATAAACAAATAGCATGTTAATAGCTAGTATTAGCATGTTAGATCAACATTACAAACTTTAGCTGTTATACTATTACTAGCATGTTAATCATAGACAATATATATGTATATGTCTTAGTTAGAAATGGCTAGCAATAACTATTAGCATGTCAGATCAGCATTGCTAACTTTAACTAATACACAAATAGCATGTTAATACTAGCTAGTAATAGCATGTTAGATCAACACTGCAAACTTTAGTTATTATACCATTACTAGTATGTTAGTTATAGACAATATATACGTATTATGTATGTTGGTTATAAATAGCATTAGCTAATAAGATATTAGCATGTTAGATCAGCATTGCTAACTTTAACTAGTATCATAATGTAAACAAATGGTCTAATTACCAATTATGTTACCATTTGCATATTAGCCAGCAATAGTTAACAGCACCTATATGAAGGGTAGCTAATGTAATGTTGCATTACCTAATAACATGCTTATGTTTACTAACTAAAAGACTATTTTGAAGCACTTTTTAAAATTATTTTAGAAAGCAAATGAAAGGTTTGGGACATTTGCACTGACATATCTGTGGGATGATCTTGTTCTGCTGTCATTCTCTTGTGGATTGATAACTTTTACTGCCGTCAAAGAACTTTTCTCACTTTTCTCTTGTTTTATATCAAGGTGAGGAAGAAAACTCCTGAACTTGTGGGTCAGATCTCAAAGCAAACTGGAAGCAGCTTGACTGTTGCATTTCTAGCTATATGCAAATCCTGGCATTTAACTGGCAATCCCAACAGAGAAAAAATAGGATCCAACTAAAAATGTCACTTTAAACTGTGATTCTATTAAACTGATAAGATATTGATTGTAATAAATACCACAATTCATAGCTGGAATGTACTGAATGAGCTACAGTGTAAAGCTTAAAGGGTTGTCTAGTTTTTTTCAATAAACAAGAGTCTAGATATTTAAAACTGATGTCTTAGTGTGAATAAGTTTTTCAAAAAATTTTTAGCATGAAGGGAGGCCAGTTCCAAGGGATGAGAATGTCGGACATCTGTGATTCTAGAGCTTAGCACAATTATCCAAAACTCATAAGTTGGAACATCTGCATACAGGAAATACAGAATATTGCTGCAGATAACCGGCTACATTTGCACTCTGAATAACAGAGAAATTTATTTACAAGGCCCTCCTTATAATTCATTTATTGCTTAAAAGTTTTCATTCAGTCTCGCTGAGAGTTCAGCCTTACAGGTGCTTTGCATAGTGAATGCTCATAATAGGGAAGCTGAATTTCCCAAATTTCTTTAGTTTTCGTGATTTCACAAAACTGTCAAGTAGTTCATTTAAAAAAAACCTTCAGCTTTTATTGTTGCTGTTAAATCAGAAATCTCCAATACAAAACTGTAACTCAAAAATCATGTTTTCTAAAATGCTCTGGGCTCGTTTAAAACACATAAAACGAAATTTTAATAAAGAAATCCACTTCCTGAGCTCTAACCATCACTCTCGTCATCGTCCTTGGCCTGGTAAATGATCTGGTTCCTGCGTTTGATTCTTGGAGTCGTGCTTCCGTTGCCTGTCTTGTCGCCCTCGTTGCTGCTCCGTTTCAGGATGCGAGCAGCAGGGACCTCCTCCTCATCAACGCCGTCACAATGTCCTTCCTGACTGGCCTCCGACTGAGCGGGAGCAGCTTTAGGGGTAGAGTGGGAAGGAGGAGGCAGGTTCATCAGGGAGGAATGGAGGGAGGGGGTGACACTAGATTTAGGCTCTGGCAGGACCAATCGACTGGGGGTTTGGATGTCCGAGGACAAGTCTGCCTTCTCCATCACCTTTGATTCCCCTCCTTCCTCCTCTTCCTCCCACTCGTCCTCTATGGTGATCTCATCAGGGTTAAAGGAACTTGACAACCCCGAAGTGTCAGTTGGATACTCGCTGGGTTCATCTGTACTTTCATTTTCCTCATCATCCTCCTCCCCTCCGGTGCTGCTCTGAGACACGCCCATGTCATCGCCTCTCTGCCCGGCCTTGGAGTAGATGTCCGTGAGGCCGAACTTGGCGCAGAGCTCTGTTGTCTGAGGGTTGGTGTTGTAGCTCGGGGAGGCATATGGCTGGGGGTTGTCGGGGTCGTATGGTGGCACTGTACGGCTGAAGTTGTCTGGAATATCGAGCTCCCCGCTGAGATCCTCCACCACCTGCATCATGTCTGCCTCCGAAGCTCTGAAGTCCCACCTGACAGTTAGACAATCCACAGTTCAAACAGCAGCATCGTGACAAATGACTGTCCACAGTTAAGCCGAGAACATGTTTTTGTTGTTTTAATGCGTGAATGTAACTTCAGCATCTATGGAATTGCTCCTGTAAAATCAACAGGTCTCCAATGGGATGAACAGGCTAACCCCAAGGACTTTTCCTTGTCCTGTGGCTCTATTTCAACTCTCTGGTTTCCAAAATAAACCCTAGAATGACACGACCGACCAAACAAACTCACTGCCAACAGTTATGCACTAAAAACCGATGGTTTGATTTAGTATCGTATCATAGAGTACATCAGCAATGAGTCCCGGTATATAAGAGACTGTGGCAAAAGCCAACATGTGTGCCCTCTGGTGCCGGTTCTGGGTTTAGCAACTCAGCAAATACAGTCATCTCTGACTCCATTAGCATGTGGACCAAATTCCTTCTAAATCAGACCATTCCTTCGGATTCTGGTTTCTCTTTTTATTGCTTATTCACTATAGAACGTAGATCCCTATATTAACTTAAATTTTCATGACGGCGAACATTTCTACATCCAGCATATTCTATAAAAAGAGGCTGAAAACGAAGCTCTGCCATGAGCGCTTCGGCCTCTGTTACCTGCTGAATAAAGCATAAATATGTCCTGATGCAGAGAAAATACTGCTTCCTTCTTACTGTAATTTCCCTTTGGGATTATTAAAGTATTTCTGATTTCTGATTCTGATTACATCTTCTGACGTTATTTTTAAATACCCCGTTGACACTGACAACTGACATGAAGTCTTCATTCCCCAGGAGCGGTTATCACACTGGCCAGTCAAGCTGGAAATAGTCCAATTCAGGTCAACGGCCAACGTCTCGGCCCTTATCTCATTTTCATGTAAAGCTATCTGTTTACTGAAATAATGTAAGCACATGCTAAGGCTTAATAAGGTTTGGTCACCGTCTCTTTCGGATCATTTTTCTTCTGAAACTTCTTGTTTTTTACCGTTCATGCAGGCCATTATTCTCTGGGGGGTTCCAGCGCTGAGGAGTGGTCATCTGTAAACTGTTGGTGGCTTTTAGAATAGCAACCCACTCTGGATCGTATTCCAGACCCTCAGATGAGCTTGGCCTATCTGGAATATCCACAATCTGAAACGCACACAAAGATATTTAGGTATACTGTAAACCCACGCATATAAAGTACATCAAACGTATGACGGAAACGTTTCATCTGACCTGCAAGAACTCCCTGTAGGGGAGACATTTATCCAGAGACAGGAACTTGGTCACACGCGGGGCTGCTTTATCCTTAGGCTGCAGATCAGGGAAACAACTTTGATCGTGGACTAACATTAAAATGAGCAACATTATGGCCTGCTGGAGAGAACGAGCCACTTACTGGATGCTGCATGACAGCAGCAAACTTCACGTGTAGATGGGCAGAGAACCAGTAGCTGGGCTGGAGATGAGCGAGCAGCTCCTTCGCAGCCGGACTTCCCAGGGTGTTCGTCTCCACTTCCTGCCGCAGAAACTTCTTCTTGCGCAACAAATCCCCCGTGTTTCCATAGTGGTAGATTCCTTGCGGCCAGTCGTGGCTCATGAAAATGTCCATGGGCATCTGAATCTTTAATGAAACAGTAATAGATCAGTAAAATCAGCAGAAAAATAAACAACACATCTAACTGATGTCTGAAGGAGTAGTAGTTATGGAGTATTCGATATGTACCTGTCTCAGTTTAAACACCTCAATATTCCTGATGTGGTAAACGCTCCGAAGAGTTTCAGGATTATATGGCGGGAATTCATGGTGACCTTAAACAAGAACACTCTGTCAACGGGAAAAAAAAAAAAATCTCTAAATCTTTTAAATGAGACAGAAAAGTGTCGATAAACAGACCCTTTCTGTAGTCGTGGGATTTAAAGATTCCAGATAGGCCGCCAATCCTGATCCCTTTATAGCGAACGACGCCAGCGTAACCTAGAGACGCACGAGCGGGTTAACCACAGTATGTCCCAGACAACCAGACGACATCTGCTGCTCCTTACCCAGATAGTAAATGTTGGGTGCAACCCAGCCGCCGTACGGCAGCTCCTGCAGGTGGTTGGAGGCCTCGTGGTTCCCTCCGATAAAGATGGTCAGCACTGGAGCCTTCTTCTCTCCGGAGTAATATCTGCAGTAGGTAGATCTAATTTCAGCAACCTCTAGTTGTAATATTCTCCAGCATCAACAAACAAAAGCAAAACACTGACTTGTAAAATGTTTGCATCGTCCTGTACTTGGCGGGTACTGCCATGCACTTCATGTCCCCCTCATTGCGCACCGCCTGGAAGTCTCCGCAGCAGAGCAGCAGATCCACTTTGACCGCTTCCTTCTTCTCCAGATACTCGATCGTCTCGTAGATCTTGTCCAGCTCGCCGTGGCAGCAGCCTTCTACTGCGATCTTCATGCTGCACACACAGGGGAGCTGTTGAGGAAACCGCATTCACACGGAGAGTCGGCTGCTATCTGCAGAGGATGTGATCAGATGTGGCTTGTTTGGGAGCAGGATCACATTTTCCACAATGCAGAGCAAATATCTGGATTCAAGGCCAACGATTGTTTTAGAAGCGTTGCGGCTTCAGTTTTCATGCCAACAGTTCGCATTATTTTTTAATAATTTATAAATCTTTGCAAGATGCTTTATTATCTTAAAGATGTTACTTAATAACAAAGGAGTATTTTTCTCTATTTTTCTCCTAGCAAAGGGTCAGTCAGCTTCATGTCAGGGAAGGTACAGTATATCCCTGCTGAAGACAATCTAAATACCAGATTGATCTCTAGAAAAACGGCTAGTTGGCATCAGCGGGTTCTTCTCTCGGCAGTAACGCGCCGTTATCTTTGATTTGCATCAAAGTGCCCCCACATTCAGAAAACTCTAAGAAAAACGGTGCTGAAAGAACAGGAAAGTTTCAAGTTGAGAGGTTCATGTGCAGGGAGGAAACTCTGGACTGCCTGAGGTGTGGGCCGAGCTGCAGCGCTGCTTCCCCCTGAGCAGTGAGCTACGGAACTGTGCTGCCACCCGCGCAGAGCTTGGCCAACGATTGCAGCAGAAAGTTGTTTTTGACAGCGGTCTTCTGAGAAGCAGCTCAGCAACGAAGTCACTTGGGTCCGAGAAAAACACCAAGGCTCGACTGAAAAGGAGGGACAGCCGCAGACTGGTGCAAAGTTATTTTCTGACAGAACTCCGCCTCCTGTTAGTGTGGAAAATTGTCTGTTTGGAAGGATCCACTAGTGGGGGGCAGTCGTTGTTTAAGGCAGTGAATTTCCTCACAATTCTGCTTTAAAGCACTGCAGCGAATAAAGAGGAATCAAAACATCCTTCATTACCACTTCTCCCAACCATGAACCATGATGGGTTTATTTTCCAGCATGATAGAACACAAAGGCCACAAGGCTAGTTTGATAACGACTGAGAGCCTGCGGTCGCTTCTCTAAAGTGGCTCAACAGAAGCCAACAAACAGATCGCCTCCAAGCACTACTCAGTCGTGACTGGGTCACCGTCGGTTTACGTTTTTAACCTTAAACTAAAATAGACATTTATGTCACTGCGCACATCTTTGGCCATGACTGTACCTAAACAGAGCGCATGCAACCCAAAGCTATACTTGTCCACATTCAGATTCCTAGACTTTTCACAAATTTTTAGCCAGTTTTAAAGTGTAAGAATTGATGGATGGAAGGATAGAATGAAGAGTTGATAATAAGATGGATGAAAGGACTGATAAACTGATGAGTGGACATATTAAGCATTAAGATGTACCGGCGGATGGAGGGACAGATGGACAAACACATTAATAGAAAGACAAAAAAATAGACAGACTGAAATATGGACAGAGGGATGAACAGATGGATGGACTGAATGACAGATGGACAGACGGAGGGGTGGATTGAATGGTTGCATGATGGAAGGATGGACTGACTTATGGAGTATACATGGCGTATCAGTCTGGAAAGGAGCTGGTAGAGCCCGATTTCAAAGGCGGGTTCGCGTCAACAGGTTAGAACCAATCAGATAACTACGGACGTGATGTAAAAAACTCCAAGCGACGCGCTCTGTTTTAGTCATTTGTAGGCCATGAAGCATGTCCTGCCGTCGAGCAAACTCTCCAGTGAAATTTTGCCGCTTTTGTCTAAAAAGGATACACGGTGTACTCACATACACTTTCTTAATTTTCCAAGGCATCAAGCAACAAAAATCTCCATGTATTTTGACTGCTGAATTATGGGTAATTCTGCTGCTCAGATTGATGCATCGTAAAGTCCCGCCTCCTGCGCTGTGATTGGTCCGGTCTGTTTTAGACCAGAGAGTATAGAGCCTTACCAGACTGGCTTAGGCCCCGTTATAAGTCAGTCAGTCTGGCCGGCCTGGCTAGACTCAGCCCCCTGGGAACAATAAGCTGCCATCAACGATCAGCTGGTCGCCTGATGGTCCTCTTTTGCATGTGAGTAACCAGTCACATTTAAACCTGTCCATCCACAATGCAAAGGCACTGCTTATAAGGCTGAGTTTACCTCCAACTCTACAGACTGAAGTCTCTCGGAGAAGAGACGAAACGTTTCAATAAAGAAGAACCGTCCAGAGGACCTACTTCATTCTTTTTTTGTATTTTTCTCTACCTGAATTATTGAGATGCATAAGGACAAACAAAATATTATATTATTCTTATGCCAAAATCATAGGTCTAACCATACAGCATAAAATAATGCAAATCAAGTTCACGCTGCTGGTTGGAATCTCTTCGCCATCTTGTGAACGGTGGCCCCACATACATGAACTTATATTTTTCTGCCTTGTTGATTTTTTTCCAAACCTACCATAATCCTCCCGTATCCGAAATTTACCTACAGAGCTTTTTCATGCTTTTTAAACATTTGCGTCAACAAAATAACTTTCCTGCTCCGACATTTAGGGACAGTTTTCGATGTTTTGAAAGCCAGACTACAAAGTTATCACGTTCAAAGCAGTTTTTTATCGTTTTTCTGTCACAAACTAGATTTCTGCTAGTAGTTCTCAAAAGGTAGCGTTAGCTAAACTTAATTTATTATGCTTATTCCCATTGTGACAGCTGGATCACTGGCAGCTGAATTTCTACTGAACTAAACACAGCACGCCTCAGCTAGCAAGATAACCAAGGTAAGTTCCCTTTAAGACGAAACAACGTGACGACAAAAGCCGAGGAACGCTAACTCAGTACTTACGTGGATCAGGTTTTAGCTGCAGAGGGTGTTTGTCCCCAGAAAAAGTCCACGGAGCACCTAATTTCTTCTAAAACCCATGATTTTGTTACGAGAGTGCAGTTGGCAGCGACAGAACGAATTTTCCCACCTTGCTATTACCAGTCAGTGCGCATGCGCAACACTTCTTTGAGCATGTTTTAGCCTCAGGAGCAGATTCCATCGTATAATGTTTGGATTCCATTTTTTTTTTATTGCTAAGCATTTGTGTTTTTAAATGTCCCGTGAAATTTTGATGAGCATTTAGTAATTTAGTTTTAAATCTGACGCTAATTTGATAATACTACCTTATCGAATCTGACAAAAAAAGGAGGTCACATACGTCACACTTATAAACAATATTTACCTAATTGGTAAAGCCACAGAGTAGACTGCTGTCAGACAGCTCGCCAACACAACCAGACTTTGCTATGTTCTGTTTCCAGTAATTGCTATCCCAGCCGAACTCACGGAGGACTCACTGGTGTTATTAGGAAAGCAGAGTTCGTGGAAAGCTTCGAGCCGCTTTTACTTTTCAAAGCCGCTCGCCTCTGCTCTGGGGGGCGGAGTGTCCGCGGAGTGCTGCGCCGATTGGGGCGCCCGCTTGGAGGAAGAGAGATGGCGTGCTTGTTGGAGGCCCCTCTCCGCATCAGTGTGCTGTCTGTGAGTGTCGCTCTCATAATTTCAGCGAGTTTGCAAAATTCTCCCCCGCAACATCAAGCGCTTTTTCCGTGGAAAACAGCCACAAAAAGCTAGGAAGTGGCTAAACTCCATCATTAGCTTGCAGGCTAAACTGGCTCAGCGGCATGTAGCCGTGCGCCTGCATAGCAGTTGGTGGGAACGTTTTTTATCCCCACCTCGCTCAGGCGGGTGGAGGCGTATGAAACCCTGTAACTGGAGAATTTTGCCTCACGGAGGCCCGCCCCGGCGGCGCTGACCAAAAGAACAAATCAAGCGCCCACAGGAGCTGTCATGTCAGTGTCATTTGGAATGAGTTAGCAACTAGCTGCAGAGTGAAAGTGACCAAACAGTTTAAACATGTTTACATATCGCGAGAAGCGCCGACAGAAACCCGTCAGGGAAGCCAATCTTTATCCCAGCTACCTGCTATCATTTGTTTTACACCACTGCGCCGCCTGCGTAGTATTACAGCAGGAAGCTTTGCGTTGTCAAGCTAACTGCTGGGAAGTTAGCAGTATACAGTTAAGCTAACGCGGCTAATACGATCTCTCTGTTTTCAAGCGCGTGAAAACAAGTCAAAGTGTTGCCATGTGTAGGATATTTTTAAATCCTTCTAACTAAACATAAGGGCTGCCTGGTTTAATTTAGCTAACGCTAAACAATGTTGAAAGAAATAATCGCGAGACGCCCACATTTTGAGCTACATAAAATCAAAGATCAGAAAATTTTTTTGTTTGCGTGTTTTTGAACATGCGTAACTCTTAGCATGTATATGTTAAAAAAATAAAATAAAGGAAATGTAAATGTGCACAGCACTGATGTTGCAGGTGCAGCCACGCCGTATGTGTGTTTGCACCAGGAGGCAAGCAGCAGGATCTGTGCTGTCAGTTGGAGGACCTCTGCTTCTCTGGGGTCATGTGGAAAGTTCTGGTCAAAGATATCAGCGGAATAAACAAAGTTTTCTGGTGTGGCGTTAAACGGCGCATAGAACAGCATTTTAAACAATGGAGACCTCTGTATGTATCCGAGCACATGATTTCTTTTACATTAGCTAGCCAGAAATAATGTTTTCCGATTTGTTTTTGAAAAGGTCGCGTGATTGTTGCTTTTGTATGGTTCTATCACTGAAAGGCTTTTTATTCGTCCAACACCAGCTCTTCACATCTGCCCAAGTTTATTAGCCCTTGTCTGCTCAAGTCAGCAGCATTGCCGCCTGTAAAATTGACAAACAAGATTCAAGCAAAAAGTTACAGAAGTATTTGCGCTCTTTGTGATTATTCGCTTGTTGTCATGCATGTTATTGGGATTTGATGCTGCAGACCAACGCAAAGCCGCATATAGCTATAAAGTGAGAAGACATTTATGTCATGCACATTTAAATGCAAGGTGTCTAAACATGCATTGAGATTCAGTATCACTGAGACACGGCTCTTTAGAACCACGTTTTACGGCAAACCCAGCTACGCATTGTGTACCAGGATTGCCCTGTATTTAGTTGCACAAGTCTTCCCACCACACTGACCTCATTTCCAGTTGCTGCTGAAGAAAATCTTCCATCAAAACATGACCCTACTACCATCATGTTTCACAGTAGGGGCTGGAGAGCTCAGGGGAAGGCACAGTGTAGTTCCTATTGGCAAAAAAAGTGAAACATATTGAAAAAGAGCACCTTTTTCCATATGTTTGTATCTAGCTTGTGGCAAATTGTAAACGGGAATACTTCTGGCTTTCTTTTCAGAATGGCTTTTTTTCTTACCACTCTTTCATAAAGGCAAATTTGTGGAGTGCAGGTCTTGTTGACGGAGTCTTTCCCTGTGAGACTTTGCAGCGTTACCGTGGGCCTCTTGGTTGCGTCTCTGATTCTGTGATTTTTCTGTGTCCGACCTGTGTCTTTAGGTGGACAGCAGCGTCTTGCTAGTTCTGCAGATGTGCCATAGTCTTTCCATTCTCAGACAAAAGATGGATCAGAGCTTTGTGTGATGTTCAAAGCTTGGGATATTGTTTCAGGACCTGTCTGGGGTTGGACAATTAATAGCATTGGCAATATAATCGCAATTTAAAAAAACAAATTTTCCAAATCGCAGAGGTCCGCAATTTTTGGCTACATAACAATTAATGGATCAGACACGTCCTTTACGTGTCAGTAGTATGTTTAAAGTGGGTTTGCCTCCACATGGAAGAGAGTTGTAGCAGTGAGATAATGTCATTTTATTATTTGTTTTAGAGTTTATATAATCACACTTTTTACCAGGAACTTTCATGAATCTCACCAAAGCTTTATGTACCGGTCAAACTGTTTAACACGTAGACTTGTTTGTTGGTTGCACTCTGTGATCAACAAGGACTGATGTCCAACTCAACAAGATATTCTCTTGAATAAGAATTTTCTGATTAATAAAAACAACAACATTTCTTGTTTTAAATAGTCCTTGTTTACAAACATCTTTATCGACAGGCCACTTTTGTTGCTTGTGGTTAACTCGGCGAAAAGTCAAAATTAAATTGCAATTGTGGTTGAAACATATCACAATTTTAATTTCAAAATCGTACAGCCCTAGACCTGTCTCCCTACTTTAAACTTCTCGAGAACTTTCTCCCTGGTCCCTGGTCTCCTTGGTCTTCACTAACGTTCTCTGACAAAGCTCTGAGGCCTTTAACAAAAAGCTGGTATTAAATGGTGCACAGGGGAGTCCATTTACATATCAGGTGACTTCTGAATGCGGTAAACAGCCCTGTGTTTTATTTAGGGGTATCAGAGTAAAGGTGTTGACATACTTCTAATGTTTAGAAGTTTAAAATATTTTGGAGACCATTGGTGATTTTCCCTCAGCTTCACAGTTATGCATGACTTTGTGTCTGTAACACAATCCCCATAAAATCCTCTGAAAGTCGTAGGATTATTGTGGCAAAATGGTAACAAGTTCAAAAGAGTTGAATTCTTTTGTTAGGAACTGCAGCTGGCAAAGTGTGAGTGCATGTTTCTGGATTCTGTCAATAATATTGTTGGTTTTGTCTTCACACAGGAAGTCACTGCCACCAGTCGCCATTATGTTGACCGACTGTTCGACCCTGACCCACAGAAAGTGCTGCAGGGAGTCATGTAAGGCTAGCCAGCTGAACTTATTCAATTAAGCATTAAGTGTAAAAAAAAAATCAGCATGTTTTTATTTTTTGGTAATCGTTTTATTTGATCAGTTCTATGTGGAAAATAAATTATTGGCTTGTACACGAAAATAAGAAAAAATACTTTTTAACATTTCTTGAATGTAGTTTTTATGAACTAATCAATTGTTTTCTGTCTCCCTGGGTTATAAATACAGAATGATATTTGATGGTTACAAGTACAGCTGTATGTATGGACAAAAACAATATTTTTTTTGGCATGAATGTTTTTTGATATTTAAAGTTCTGAAATTTCTAATTAAAAATCCAGTTTCTAAGACTCTGTTTCGATACAAAATGAAAAGCATTTTACTTTTTCAAACTTTCTCTTAAACTAAAAACAATTCCCTTAAGTATTGTGGGACATTATGGATTACAATCAAAGAAGTAAAAAAAAACAACTTTCTCAATCTTATATTGACATACAAAACCCATTTCAAGACTCTCAGACTGTAAATATGTTTATGTAAACTAGGGCTGGACGATAATTCAATAACAATGTATATCGATCGATAGAAGTGTGACGCAATAGGAAAAAAAGGGTCGATAAAAGTTCGATAGAAACAGTTTTCCTTCCTTCATTTCAGCCTATCATATTAGTTGATGCTACAGCCACTGCTTCCTCTCGACCAATCGTAATCGCGGACCCAGGCACGCCGTCACAAAGCGCCGCCCTCTCAAACCACAACACACAGCATGTGAATATGTCGCAGCAACCTCGGACCTCAGCCCTGCATCAGCCTCTCAATTGACTATATAGACAGAGAATGGAACCTGAGGAGTAACTAGTGCACTATTCCCACCTAAATAGGCTATTCTATTTATTTATTTGTTATATTTATTTTGGTCTTTTTACTGGTCACTTTAGTTTATTCTTTGTCAGTATTTAATAACATCACCCAGGTCTCTTAAGTTGAGTTATTTTTCTTTAAAAAATCAGTTATGGGTAAAAATGTTGGTTAAATAAGGATTTAATTGAGATTTAGTGTTTGTGTGTTCTTTATTAAAAGTAAGTCATTTAGCAATATCATAAGAGCCAGGTTTGAAATCTTTTTTATAATTATCGATATCGATCAATATGCATTTTTTTTTATCAATATTCTTTTTTTCTATATCGTCCAGCCCTAATGTAAACACATAAAATAAGGCAAATCAAGTTCACAGGTTGCAATCTCTCACTCTCTTTTAAAATGCTTTAAAAATGTCTCCCCATGTGTTGTCTGATAGGCCACACATACTGTTACTTATTTTTAAAAGACTGCCTTTACCATTGATAATTGCTCGAGCTGCTATGTTGTATAGTTGCATAATTAAACCGTTTAAAATGAATAAATAAAGTATCATACCAAGCGGATAGCAAGCTGGACACATTAAGTTATATGTTTCTTGTATCGCTCCGACAGAATCCATGCTGAGGTCTGAACAATCTGAATTTCACTAACTTCAGTGAAGTTAGTGAAGTTCAGATTGCCATGGACTCGTAATACAGGCATAGCGCTCTGTGAACGGGTTCATGTGATTGGCTTATAAGTAAGTCATCACCCACGTGGAGAACGTTCTTGAGATTGACTGAAACAAGGGAGATTTCTGATAGGTTGCAAATCATTCACTGTTAAAAAAATGCATTTGTGTATCGAGTCAAGTCAGGGGAGTCTCAAAAATCCACACACAAATGCAGTGAAGTTTAAAGACCAGAGGTAGTTGGTAAATCAATATATTATTGTGTATGGATCAGAAATACTTTTGTGAATCTTGTCTTGTGTATGTTTGGATCTTGTATTGTACACGTGGGAATCATATATATGTATTTGTAAATATTGAGACTCTTCTAGCGCCATAATGGATCTCCATATTGATGTGAAACGGGTAATGTGTTAGGAACAAAAGGATGCCACATCACTGGATGAATATCCTCAATCCACAGGGGGCTTTAGCCAGAGTCACCCAGAAACAGAGACAGTGCTGCGGCAGGTTAGTCCAATTTGAAGAACTGTCACTGCAGCAACTCTAAATGCTCCTCAGCAGCTTATGTGGCTCTCACATGCTTGTATGCGTGCCTGACAACATCAGGGCATGAGGACGGATGGTGTCCTAAGATAACTCCTCCCATATACTGAGCAGGGCACCACTGAGCTCCTGAACAGCATAAGGTCCAACCTGGTGGCATCAGACGGACCTAACCATGTTGTTCCAGCGATGCTCTAGTCTAGTAGATTCAGGTCAGGGGAGCGTGGAGGCCAGTCAGTGGTATCAATTCCTTCATCCTCCAGGAACTGCCTGCACACTGCAGCCACGTGAGGCCAGGTGTCATCCTGCACCAGGAGAAACCCAGGACCCACTGAAGGGTCTGACAATGGGTCCAAGGATCTCATCCCAATACCTAATGGCAGTCAGGGTGACATCGTTCATCATTTACAGATCTGTGCGTCTCTCCATGGACAGGCCTGCCCAGACCAACACCGACCCACCAACAAACTGATCATGCTGAACAATGTTGCAGGTTCTCGAGCTTCTCCAGACCATTTCTTGTCTGTCACATGAGCTTAGTTCGAACTTTCTCTCATCTGTAAAAAGAAAAGGGCACCTGCCGATTCTGGTGTTATTTCATATAACAGTTGAGCTCCACGGTGTGGAGCAGTGAGCACAGTGCCCACTAGAAGACAATGAGCCCTAAGACTATCATGAAGTCTGGTTCTAATGGTTTGGTCAGAGACATTCACGCCAGCTGAAGGTCCCTTTCTAAGCCTCTGGCAGTAATGGTCCTGTCCAGCTCTCCTACAGTAACTGCCTGTCTTCTGGAATCTCCTCCATGCTCTTGAGTCTTTGCTGAGAGACAGCAAATCATCTGGGAATTGTACGTGTTGATTTGCCATCCTGGTGGAGTTGGACTGTGTGCAACCTCTGTAGGGTCCAGGTATTGCTTCATGCTACCAGTAGTGACACTGACCCTGGTCAAATACAAATAGAATTTACCAACAGCGCTCTGAGAGATGTTTGCTGACCTTTTCCTGACCCTTAAACTGTATAAGTCTGCATGGAGGGAAGGTCAGCAGACCCAGTGATCCTCTCTGTAGACCTGTTTGTTGAAGTTTGGACCGGTCCTATTTTGTGGATGAGTCATACCACTTAGTGATGGATAAACACAGGACAGACTGAAGGATGTCAGTGTAGAAGATGACCAGCAGCTCCTGTGCAAGGTTACACTTCTTCAGTTGAAGTCCAGTTTCTTCTGGGCCTTCTTCTGAGCTGTGTGTGAGGACCATCTCAGGTCCTGAGAAAGGGTGGTTCCTAGGAACCAGAAGTGATCAACAACAGTGTTGTTGAGGATGGTGAGGGGATGCAGTGTGGGGATGGTTCTCCGGACGTCCACCGCCATCTTCACAGTCTGGAGTAGGTTAAGCTCCTGGTGGTTCCAACTGCACCAGTGGACCAAGTAATCCACCTCATCACCTTGGGATCAGACCAAGGACAGTGGTGATGTGAGAGAACTTCAGGTGTTTTACAGACGGATCTGCCGAGGTGCAGTCATTTGTGGGGGGTAGCCGGTAGTCAGGAAGCTGGTGATCCACTGAGAGGTGGAGGCCGGCGCTGTGAGCTGGGTGAACTCCTGGTGGAGGATGTCGGGGTTGATGGTGTTGAAGGCTGAGCTGAAGTCTACCAACAGGATTCTGGCTTATATCCCTGCGTGGTTCTGGTGGTCCAAGAGGAAGTGTGGTCCCAAGTTGACTGCGTCAATGTTGCATCACCTGCTGACCTGTTTGTCCAGTAAGCAAACTATAGGGGGTTTCAACAGGGGCCATATGATGTCCTTCAGATGGTTCAACAACAGTCGCTCAAAGGATTTTATGACCACAGACGTCAGAGCAACAGGCCTGTAGTCATTTAACCCTGTGGTGGTGCGTTTCTTAGGGACCAAAAAGATTGCTTGATGGATGGTTGACGCAGGAGGGAACCTCACAGCTCCAGAGAATTTTTGAAGGTTTGAGTGAATCTTTGGGCAAGTTGGTCAGTGCAGGCTTTCAGGTAGAAGGGGGAAATACCATTAGGTTCTGGGGGGGGGGGGGGGGTTCTGACTTCTGCCACTGAATGATGCTGTTTACATTTTCCTCAGGGATCTTTAGTGCAGGTAGGGGGTCAAATGGGAGAGAGGAGGTGGTTGTAGGGTTACAAACTTTCCTCTGATACTCTATCAGATTTAATTTGCCTACTCCGTATGAGGTAGTTGACATGTACTCTATTTCCTTGTTATTTTTATCCCCTGAGGTTGCTAGGCTCTAGTTACTGCTTGTACTGCGCTGCTATCTTAGCTCTAGCTATATTTTTCCACCACCTTCATTCAGTGGCTGTTTGATATCGTCCAGGTCACTGGCATAGTAGAAAAAAACATTGAATTCTTAAATAATCGGAAATAAAAGTACAAGGTCCTCGAGTGTTGAACATGTACCTTTTGGACTTCAAATTGTTAGAAATTTCAGTAACTCGTTAATATTTTTTCTTCTGCTGCATCTCAAATAACTCGTCTAAAATTGTTCATCTATGTGGCAACCCTTAGGCCAGGCTCATACCATGAAGGGAGATGGGGTGCATGCAATTATTATAAAACAGGATAATCTGGTTGTAATCCAAAGCTCCCTTACAGATTTGTCTTGTTTTTGTCACACTTAAAGGTTTCAGATCATACAACAAATGTTCAAATCAGGAAATACAAAATGCAGTTTTCACATTGTGATATAAGGGATTAAGCTATCTAAACAAACCTTGCCCAGTCATGCATAAACTGTTTAACCAAATGTTTTTGGTTTAACTACAGTACCCACACCTAGGCCTGTTACTAACTCACTTGTGCGATCAGGAAATCCCTTAGAACCTGCCTGACAACATGAAGTAGGCTAAAAGATCCAAAAATGCAGCACATCATGACCTGATCTGGAAATCCAAAAACAGATGCGCAACATAGTCATTAACCTCTATAAATCTGAAAGGGGTTTCAAACCCCCAGGCTTTGGGATCCCAGAGAACCACAGTGAGTATATATGGAGCAGTGTGGAACCTTGGCCTCCAAAAATTACTCCATTCAATCATCCAGAACTCTTATCAGAACCAAGAACAGCATCTAAAGCCCCACAGGCCTCACTTGTCTCAGATAAAGTCAGTGTTCATGGGTCCGGGCAGAAGAGGCATCCATCTATATCAGTAGTGGTCAGCAGTGGTTTTAGCCGATCTCCAAGAGCTTTGGGCAAGTTTTCTGTGGATTGACAAGACCAAGGGGGAACATTTTAGAAGGTGTGCGCTCCGTCTGGTACAGCCTTGAGGAAAAAAAAAAAACATCTGCTTCAGGACCTGACAACTTATGATTGATGGAACCATGAGTTCTGCCATATGTAAGCTTAAGCTCAAGAGCACTTGGGTTATGGAAAAGAGCAATGAACCAAAGCACACCAGAAACATGAAGGCTTTAGAGTGGCCCAGTCAAAGTCTGGACTCAAATGCTTGAAAACCCTCCAGAGTGGCCTAAATAAAGCAATTCTGCAAGGAGAGGGCCAGAAGCCGCTCTAGAGGGACCTAAAAGTTGCATTACCAGTTTATGATAAATGATTTAAGGTGTTGTTATTAGGTTTAGGAGACAATTACTTTTTCTTTTACACAGGGCCAGGTTGGTTTGGATAGCGTTATTTGAAATCTGGATTTTTTTTTTATTCCACTTATCTTAGTCTGATATTAAAGTTTGATCTGAAACGTTTAAGTGTGAACACCCCCAAAAACAAACAAAACAAAACAAAATTAAAACAAACCAAAACCTTCCATCTGAGAACCTAAAGGGTGAAATTCTTTTTCACATTGTTGTATACATAAGAGACCGACATTCATCTCTTTGTGTGATTTTGATTTATTCAGTAATTTCTTGTTTTTCATTAGCGACATGAAGAATGCTGTCATAGGAAACAACAAGCAGAAGGCGAATCTCATCGTCCTCGGAGCTGTACCGAGGTACTTTGCACATCTTTTCATTTCCACCTTTTCTGACGGCTCTTGGATAACTTTGGCACTTAATCGGTTATTTCAGGTGCAACGGCATCAAGATGGTTTTAAATAAGCTGCAGTGAAAATGCTATTTTTTCCCCCCCCTTCATGTTAAAAAAATATCCAAATTACCATAGATCATCTCTGCTGTGTTTGGTCTGATGACTACTCTATATATGTTTTAATTCTATTTTATCTTAAAATGTTCTTCCTTAGTAATGTGTTATCTGTAATTAATTTACATTTAGTAGCTTAAGGGGGCCTATCCACGTATTTTGATCATAAAAAGAAAAAACAAAAACAAATTCATATTCAGATATGACAAGATTCACCCAGCCTTCTTCTTGATAGTGTTTACTTAGTTCTTTTTGAACCGAAAATGAATTTTGCACGTGATGTGATCAGCAGACAAACATTGTTGTTTCGTCTGCCAGCAGTACTGCAGAACTATCAGAAAGCAAGACGGCGACTGTTGACACAGCTACTGTAGGAGCCAGTAGACCGTCCTGCAATGCCTTGCAATAAAGTGACAAATTGGTGTGGTCGAAAACTGACCCGATCTAGTGTTGGGGTTACTTTACCTCTTTCTTTTTGTACACCTCAGCGGGACGTTGCTGACTCGCTTGCTTCTCCTTGTTTACTCATTGTGCACAAGCCTAATATGGTTCCTCTGGTCACATGGTCTTGTTATGGTAAATATACACAAAAGTGCTTCATTTACTAACAAATAGAGCAAAAACTAAGTGAAAAACACAGAAATAAAATATAATAAGCAAATAGGGTGCGATAACTTAATTGGAAGACCTTTGTGTACAACCAGAGAGAGCTACTGGGGTAGAAACTCATAAACTCCTAGGATGTGACTAGGCCCCTTGAAGAGACAAAACCTGGCCGGAGCATTAGGTTTTAGATTATATGATGATCTCATCTAAAGCAAATATGAAATCGGATACTGCATTTGCACTGACAATAGTCCAATGCCTTGTAATAACCCAGGCCTTTTTTAAAACCACAAGAGCAAATGAAATAATAACTGAAGAAGTATTGTGACTTCTTTCTGTTTAGGAGGGCATTGCCGACCTCAGCTTAGCAGCTATAGATGATCTGGCCTTTGTATTGGTCCGTTTTACATGTAAACAAAGTCAAAATTGTTAAGCCACTCAGTGATACTCTAGCTACATAATAAAATTTCAAATCTGACACGCCTTCAATGAGGCCACTTGTTTGGTATTTTAAGTGGGGGAAAAATAAAACGACAGATTTTTCACAGAAGTAAAGGATTAGTTGCGAGTACATCGTGTGTTGTTTCTTTCAGGTAATAAAATTGGGAAACTTGGTTTCAGCTTTCTTCTCTCCATTGTTCCAGGCTACTTTACCTGCTTCAGCAAAGCTCATCAAGCCAGCAGCTGAGGACAGAGTGTGCTGTAGTGCTGGGCAGTCTAGCCATGGGCACTGAGAACAACATCAAGTCCTTGGTGGACTGTCACATCATCCCCACTCTGCTTCAAGGTTAAGCCAAAAAACACATTGTCATGCATGCAAATAAGAGGGCCAGGGCAAAACACTCATCCCTTTTGCTTTGCAGGTCTCTTGTGTCCAGATCTGATCTTCACTGAAGCCTGTCTTCGATGTCTACGTACTGTCTTCATTAGTCCAGTTACCCCTGTGCAGCTGCTGTATACAGTAGGTCGCCTTAAACCCAGCACACGTTTACAGTGCCGTGCAAAAGTATTCATAGCCCTGCAACATGTCCACATTGTGTTACAGTGCTACCACAAACTTCAATGGGTTCTGCATAATTGTGAAGTGGAATGAAAAATGTTATATGTTTTAAGTATTGTATAACAATAGAATAGGGGTATGTATTCACCCCCTCTGAGTCGATATACTGACTGTCAACATTGGTTTTCAAGTCCTGCCACTGATTCTCAATGTGATTTTTGGTTTGGACTATTAATGGAGACATATTATGCTTTTCACTTCTTCTTTTTCATATTGAAATCATTCAGTTGTGATCTATTCACTTTATTCAGGAAGTCAGGATGGGCGGCGCCATTTTGTCTCGCGACTTCCAGTTAGCCAGTTTTGCAAATAGCCTTACGTTTGGTTGCTGCTCTCTCTTGCGAAGAAGTAAAATAGTAGCTTTTAGAATCAATTAAGCGTCTGGATTTTGTAGGATTTAAGCTTTTAGAACAAGGCATAACACGACCATTTTCACAGTAGTGTGCTGAAATAGTGCCCTAACCTCTAATAAACACAGCAAACCATAACACAGAGATTTGAGATTACACTGCTTATTGAGAGAAGTGTTACCTAGTTGACATAATATTTGTAGTAGATAACATGTCATGTTTCTTTCAAATAAACATACCTTGCGCAGCATTGCAGCGGCGTTGCATGACCGTCCCAATTCAACGACACAGGAGCATCCATGTCCACCGGTAAAGTCCGGCTGTCAGCAACACAGGGGGACCAGATGTCCCGGTTTGTGCAGGACTGTGCCGCATTTTTCGCTCCTGGCCCGTTGCCCCACAAACTGAAACAATGGGGGGAGGACACACATTCCCTTAGAACGTTTTAACGGCGTATTAGTCCCTTACCATATCATTTTTTTCCATTTTCTGATACTGACAACAGCGGATTGACTGGAAGTGCTGAGACAAAACAGAAGTGCCGCTGTTGAAAAAGTAGGCTGAGCTAAATAAGGTGAATAGAAAGTGGAACTGCAATGCTTTGGTCTGAATTCCCCGTTAATTAACCCCACGTCAGAGAGCGACTCGTTTTGTTGCGGCCCCTTTAAATCTATAGGAGGCACTTCA
Organism: Fundulus diaphanus; assembly: GCA_037039145.1. Lineage (NCBI taxonomy): Eukaryota > Metazoa > Chordata > Actinopteri > Cyprinodontiformes > Fundulidae > Fundulus > Fundulus diaphanus. Next base: position 11,207,013 of record CM073132.1, read on the forward strand.
GGCCCCGCCCCCTCCAAGTCCCAGAGTGTTTCACTCACCCTGTTTGGCCATTTTTGTAGAATGCTGGGGGACAACCGATGACTTATCTACTTGTAGCTTCAGCGTCCTTCAGCTTCAACTACAAAATTGTCAGAAATAAAGATGGCAGATTTGTGAGACTGGTTAGCAGGAAGTCCGTGACCTTGTTTAGCTGTTCTGCAACAAATTTTGTGATGTAATAGCTCAAAAACGTAATAGAAAACAGAGAAAACTGAACGGCGTGAAAAATATGACCTAAAAAGATATCTAAGCAACTCCTGGATAGGCTACATTCAAATTTTCTGCCTTCCTAGAGATTCTAGGTACACAACAAGATGTATTTAAGGCCTAAAAAAGGTAATTTTGCATGATTTGTCCCCTTTAGGTGGACTATTCTTATACATGAATACTTTATCTAAACCATTCCATTGTGGCTTTACGTGGTTGTATTGCAAGGATGCAAAGTCTTTTGCAGCCTCTAACAGGTTTTCCTTCCATTCGTCTTTCTATCAACTTGGAACAGCTTCTAATTGGTGATAAAAGGTGGTTCTACAGAGTTTTGATTTTAGGGACTGAATAAAAATGTTCACTGCAGTTTCTTTCTATTCATAAAAAAGCGATTTTTTTTTTACTTCCTTCCACTTTACAATTCTGCAGTACTGTGTGTCACTTGAAATAGACGGAAGTCTGCGGTTGTGACGGGACAAATGAGAAAAGGTTTAAGGAGTGTGAAAACACCACAGTATGATGCGAACACCTAACACAAAGTGCTGCTCTCTTCAAACCAGAATTAATCTGTTATAACCATTTTCACACATCTGCTGTCTACACCATACTGACGTGAAAGCCCCAACATGTCCAGCCACCGATGGAGCATTTGGCCACGAGTCGGGGAAAGCTTTCAACTACAAGTGTGATTATGGGCTCTTTGTCATCAGGGTAATTCTCTGATGCTGAATTCAAATCATTTCACATTTTGAATTGGCCTTGTAGGGAAAAGTCCTTATTTGCTCAATCATCATTCATTGGGATGTGAAATGTACTCTTGGAGGTTTGACTATCAAAATCTCAGCATCTCTGCAGCCAACGTAGATGGGGGTGATCCTTGCAATGCGTATATATTGATGCATCCTTTAGGTCCTCTGTCTGTTTGATTACAGAATTATTTTGAGAAAAGCCTCATGTGTACAGACTGGAACGAGTTGAGGCAGTTCTGGCACCGCAGGCAGTAGCTCTGACTTTAAGCTGAAGTTGAGGCCTGTTGAACTGGAATCAGCGATGATTTGTAGCTACCACTGCAGCAGCTTCATCGGAGCTTTATGACTGAAATGGCTACTCTCACCATTGCTGTACTGTTTCTTCAGAGCAGTAATGGAGGTATTTTTGTCGTTATTCTGAAGCCACGCACAGATGGCATGTTGTATGTTTTATTGAAGGATCCCACTGTGATTCCCCATCTGATGTCTCTACTAAGCAACTCCCAGAGAACCCAGGAGTACATCACTCAGATCTTTTCCCACTGTTGTAAGGTACTTTCTCACACACAAACATGATTCTGGCGATCCCCCGCCCAGCCAGACCACAATCCATTGCTGCTTGTTGTCCGCAGACCCCAGAGCACCAGACGGTTCTTTTCAACCATGGCGCCATCCAGAATATCGCCCCTCTGCTTATCTCAGCCTCTTATAAGGTACGGTGGTCCTCACTGCGAAGCCCTCTGACCCGGTCTCTCTTGTCAGAGGCGTGTACATCATCCTGTGTGTCATTGCGTCCTCAGGTCCGGATGCAAGCGTTAAAGTGTTTCTCGGTCCTGGCCTATGAGAACACTCAGGTCTCCATGACACTGGTGAATGGTGAGGTTGTCAGCTCCTGTCGTTTTTCTCCCAGTTTTTCCTTCTCTTCTGAAGCCTGAGTTGTGTTTTGTTGTCAGTGCTGGTGGATGGTGAGCAGCTCACTCAGGTATTTGTTAAAATGATGCAAAGGGATCAACCCGTTGAAATGCAGCTAACGGCAGCCAAATGGTGAGCGAGGTCACAGCTTTTTCCAGTCCAGTCCCAGGGTGTTTCTCTCATACCGTGTGTTGACTTCAAGTCCGGCTCCTGTTTCCGTTCCAGTCTGACCTACATGTGTCGAGCAGGTGCCATCAGGACAGACGACAGCTGCGTAGTACTAAAGGTTAGGCTTCTTTCCAGCTGCGATAACTGCTGTCAGGGACGCGTCTCTGTGTGACACCGCTTCCTGTTGTGTGTTCAGACGTTGCCCTGCCTCGTGCGCATGTGCAGTAAAGAGCATTTGCTCGAGGAGAGGGTGGAGGGCGCAGAGACCCTGGCTTACCTGATGGAGCCCGACGTGGAGCTGCAGAGGATCGCGAGCACCACCGACCACCTGGTGGCCATGCTGGCGGACTACTTCAAGTACCCCAGCTCCGTGTCGGCCATCACCGACATCAAGAGGGTGAGTCCGTGGGTCTGAGTAGGAGCTTCACATGGGGCTGCTTGAGATGGATGATTCGGGTTGTTTGAAATGAGGTTCTGTGAAGTTATCAGCAGTTTTTCCCACGCCTGCTGTAGAAAGATGTCATATCGCAGGGAGTTTGTGGGGAAGTGGTTGTCTCCTCAGATTGACTGAAGGCTCACAGCTTGCCAAACCCACCACCCACTTTAGTGGATTATTGTAGTTTGAAACAGCTTTAGCAGAAAATGTTAACTTTTATGGTTAAATTGGCAGGTATTAAACGTTTGCACTTTGGCAACAGACCCTAATTACATTTCTCATCTTTCTACGAAGAAAACTATTAGCGAAAACGTCTCAGAACATCGCTTCAGAAGCTCTCAAGACTGAGAAGCGATTCACTCAGTCCTGAGGCATAAAAGCTACAGTTCAAATCTTGTCCTCCAGCCTTTAAAAACAATGCTGAAAGGAAACCGATTTTTTTTTTGCTTTAAAGGGAGTAACAGCTGAAACAAGAACAGAAATAGTTGACTGTAAATGAATGATATGTTTATGAGGAATATTTGTCCTGATGTTATGATGTGACACAGGGTATTACCGTCTTGCCAGTGCATCCCGTCTCTGCTGTTGTTAATTCACGTCAATCTGGAGCTGCAGAAATCCATCAAATCTGTGCGTTAATGTGTCTGAGACAAAGGTTTCACCACACATAAGATAACCCTGAAACAGTTTGTGGTTCCTGTTAGATTAGGCTCTGAACATGACATTAAGATTTTTGATGATTATTTGAACTTCTCAATAAAACCACCTCAGAGCTGACTAAAAGGACCCAATGTTACCCCCGATTGGCAGGATTTCTAGTGTAGTTTACATTAACAATATAACTTCAGGAACTTATAAAGTTTCATTTTATATTTATAGAAAGACACTCTCTAAAGACGTTAAATGTCCACTAGGGGGCACCGGTTCTCAAAATGAAAGGGATCTTTCTCTTGCTGGATTTGTAACTAGAGTAAACATGTGAGACAAAATACAAGCAACCATGACCAAAAACTACCTGAGTTCAGCCTCATCCTCTATCTGTGTATTGGCTTCAAAGAGATGAGCTGAAGAGAATTAAAAACGGGAAAGAAAAATGGGGGAAAATGTTTTTTCATTGAGTCTCAGCCCAGGGGGAGCGGGGGATTTCTGCAACTCTGTCACTTTCAACTCTTACTTTGAACTTTTCCACCAAACAATCAGGATGGCAAAGCCGAGACTAATTCATGGGTGAGTGCACAGATGCTGGGCTATTAATTGTAATATTTCTATGGCCTATTTGTATAACAGGGATATAATACATTTCTGTGTAATATTCTCATTGAAACCATGAATATATTAAAAAAGCTCATTTGAAAATCTTTTGCTTTTGGCCTTCTTCCCCACTTTAATCTCTGATTGCTTGTGCTTCCTTAATTACTTCCTTTTGGGTGCTGGACGGCTTTACAAAAGCTTTTGTGATTAAAAATAACGCCTGGCCTTATTGACATTTTGCACCTGTCCACTTTGCTGTCCTTTGCAGCTGGACCATGACCTTAAACATGCACATGAGCTGAGACAAGCTGCTTTCAAGCTCTACGCCTCCCTGGGCTCAAATGACGAGGACATCCGCAAAAAGGTTCTGCAATCAGTATCTATTCTCTCTCTCTCTCTCTCTCTCTCTCTCTCTCTCTCTCTCTCTCTCTCTCTCTCTCTCTCTCTCTCTCTCTCTCTCTCTCTCTCTCTCTCTCTCTCTCTCTCTCTCTCTCCTCTCTCTCTCTCCTCTCTCTCCTCTCTCTCTCTCTCTCTCTCTCTCTCTCTCTCTCTCTCTCTCTCTCTCTGCATATGTGATGATACGGACGCACACTCATGTTCTGATGCATCCCGTCGTCTCTATATTCTTCAGATCACAGAGACAGAAAATATGATGGACCGAATAGTTAGCGGCCTATCAGAATCCAGCATTAAAGTGCGGTTGGCAGCAGTGAGGTGAGACTCTCTGGACTTTGTCTTCCACTCTAGAAGAACGATTAGTTGTAATTCTGTATTAAATGATGTAGTTTTTAGAGAAAAGATGATTTCTGTTGGAGTGCTTAAGCTTTTTTTTTTTTTCCGACAAAGTTTGCCTGGAGCCCTGGCAAACTGGAGAACTGAATTATATGTATTAGGTTCATGCGGGGTGTTTGGGAAAGGATAGAATATTCTTCAATGATTTTCCCCAAATTTTCTAAAAAGAAATAGCCCTAAAAAAGAGGAGTAATTGTAATTTTGACACACACTTTAGTTTTTGAGAACAGGAGTTGTGTGTTAAAACAAACCCTCTTCGCTATCTTTTCTAACCTTTATAACTGGTCTGTGATGCCTAAACAAGTTTAAGATATTATCTGCAGATAATGAGATAATTAAACCGTGGCACAACCTCAATATCTTGTGGTTTCGAGAAGATTATTAGATAAATTTCACTACTACAAAACAGGCTTAAGATGTTGTGATCTTGAGATAACATGAGCATTAATTATGTTAGACAAAAACAAACTCGATATCTCTTTATTCCAGAATATGTAATCACGATAGACCTAACAAGTTATCTTAAGATATATTCACTAAATCAAACCAGCCTAAGGTCTTTAAATACGAGGGAAAGAATAAGCTCTTACTGGGTTGAAGCAAACTCAAGGTCTTAATACTTTAAGATCAAAATGAGCTTTATTGGCCAAGATTGTGTGCACATTTGACTTTGGTTTCACAGCATAAACATCACAAGACAACAAAACTGTTATCACAACATAACAAGCTTGAGGTCTTTTCATCTCAAGATACTTCCATGAACTTTCTCTAGTGCCATGAATATGAATTTTGAGACATCACCGCTTAAATAATACTTTTGGCTCTTCTGCTACATTAAACCTGCGCTTCAACTCTTTCATACGTCAGTATTTTGGTGTTTGAGTTGCCTGGCTGAAAACCCATGAAGTCATGGTACCGGGACTCCGGCGACGTCTGCAGGGCGTAGAGCTTTGGAGCTCTTCATGCTTGGGCCATTCTGATAATGCATCCCTAACACTCTGAGGCACAGACATCTGCCCAACAGATGAACCAGTTTTATAAAACACTGACTCTAGAAAAACTCTGGACATGTTGAGATGACGTGTAGAAACCCTGTGAAGATGTCAGATCAGGACCAAGTTTAAAGAGATGAAAGTTTCTTCATGTGTGCGTCTTCACCCCCACCCCGCTGCAGATGTCTTCATAGTCTTTCGCGGTCAGTGCAGCAGCTGAGGACCAGCTTTCATGATCATGCTGTGTGGAAACCCCTCATGAAGGTCAGCTTGCCCATATCTCCCCTCAGCTTTTGAGCTGAAGTAGCACTTGAACCTGTTTCTCTAATACGGACTCATGTCTTTATGTGTAGCTGCTGCAGAACGCCCCAGATGAAGTCCTGGTCATGGCTTCCTCAACACTATGCAACCTGCTGCTGGAGTTCTCGCCAAGTAAAGAGGTATACTAACTGAATATGTCAGTGAAGGAGCCTTCACATCCTCTTTCTCTAATAGATAGTTGACGAAGCTTCAGACGTGCAGTTTCTAAACTAAATCAATTTTCCATTTAATGGAGAGTAGATCCTCTTAAATTTGATCTTTAATGAACTTGTTCTTTCTAACAGCCCATCCTGGAGTCTGGGGTGATTGAGTTACTGTGCAGTCTGACTCAGAGTGAAAGTCCTGCTCTGAGGGTAAATGGCATCTGGGCCCTGATGGTAATGAGCAAACATTTACATCATCGAAGCATTTATTTAATTGACAGAAAAAATCTGTCAATGCGTAAACATTTTAATGTTCCTTTTACACATGGGGAAACCCCTAGTCCTGCTACAGTATTGCAATTTATTCATCTGAAGAACTCCCAGCAATAAAAGCTGTTGTGTTTCCAGAACATGGCATTTCAGGCCGATCAGAAGGTGAAGGTGGAGATTGTCCGGTGTTTGGGCACAGAGCAGCTGTTCCGTCTCCTATCCGACCCCGACGCCAACGTCCTGATGAAGACCCTCGGTTTGCTGCGCAATCTGCTCTCAACGCGCCCGGTGAGATATGCACACACAAACACACGCAGAGTATTCTATTTGTTTGATTTTTATAAAATTAAGGTTTCATTGAACCATATAATTGTGTTTTACAGAGTATTCCTTCAGTGTAGATGTATTTAGCTGGGGTCTAAATAGGAAAGATTATGAACTTCAGCTGGTCTAATCAACACCCAGACTCCTTAGAAAAACACTGTGATTGCCCATATTTAGCACCGAATCATTAGCTCCATAGCAGATACCAACATCAGCACCATCAGCCCTCCATGGTGCACACCATCTTCTACAGTACTTGCATCGTCTGCACTAATTGAGCCGTCCATTCCCTTTGACTGGACAGGTAAAGTAGGTTAAAGTGAACTCTGTAGCAGTGCTAGTGATGGATAACGGAACGGAAAGCCATATTGAATGTCCATGCAGACCTGTATGCTCAGACTGTGTCTTGGTGTATGGATTTCTGGTGGTGGAGGGCCCAGTTGGTGCTGCACTTAGTCTCATGGGGCTTTAAGGCATGCTGGAGAAGACATCTCCTTGACCCATTATGTGCTGAATGTGAATGATTTTCTCCATGCATCTTAAACACTGACCTTCCTCTGCTTTCTTCTCATGTCAGCACATTGACCAGATCATGAGCTCTCATGGGACTCAGATCATGCAGGCAGTGACCCTGATCCTGGAGGCTGAGCACAGCATAGAGGTCAAAGAGCAGGTGAGCGGGTGCAAATCCCCCTCCTGCTGTACTGCAGTGGGGTTATCGGATCCTGCAGATGGGATTTCAACATTTTGCCTTAGTTAAATCTAAAGTTGCAGTATGTAAATGGCAGCAGCTGTGGAAAGCATCAGCAAAGGTGCAAACACATCAGATGATCAGAAAGCACAGGGTGGTCACGTGAAAGTATTGACGGAGCGTTTTCTTTTTCATTTAGACGCTGTGCATCCTCGCCAACATCGCAGACGGGAACACAGCCAAGGAACTCATCATGACAAATGATGACATGCTCCAGAAAGTTAAATACTACATGGTACTGTGCCTTTGGAATGAGGTTTTCAGCCTTATTAAGAAAATGCATGTACTCTGTTAGAAACATAGAATTCAGTTCATTGTGTTTAATTAGATTTGTATTTTTATTTTATTTATTATTGAACTCTTGTATAACCAGGAAAGTCATCATTGAGATTAATAATCTCTTTTTCATGGTAGACATGGCTAAAAATAAAGACAAATAAAAAACAGTTACAAAACATTCCATTTAAAACATCTTACATGAATGGCATTCACAAAAACTATTCAAATGTAAAATGTTACATCAGACAGAATTTAAAAACACTGACAATTTAAAGAAGTCATCTCTAAAGGCCATAAATCACCCAGGGAGATCAAGCTGTCAACCTGCAGGAAGTTTTGCAGTTTTCCATGTTGTGGGGGCGAGGTAGGCAAAAGTCTTTTTTCCAAGTTCAGTAAGAATACTCGGGACAGAGAGCAAGTCAGTGGAATGCAAAGAGTATTGCTTGGTGCTCTTTTGTATTATCATTTCACACAAATAGATTGGCAGAAGACCTAGAATTTTTTTTTCCTCTCTCTCCCTCTCATATGTGTGTGTGTTTATGTATGTATGTATGCATGTATGTATGTATGCATGTATGCATGTATGCATGTATGTATGCATGTATGCATGCATGTATGCATGTATGCATGTATGCATGTATGCATGCATGCATGCATGCATGCATGCATGCACTCCTGATCAAAATCTTAAGACCAGTCAAAAAATTGCAAGAATTTGCATTTTGCACTATTGGATATTAAGAATGTTCTAAGTAGAGCTTCACAATGTTAAAAGGACAAATCAGTGCAAGAGACAAGAACATTTGAGCAGGGAATTGTCTGAAAACTGCATTTATACTCAAACATGATTTTTTCAGCTGATCAAAAGTTTAAGACCATAGCTCAAAAAACCCCGAAAACCCCCCAAAACAGAAATCAAAATGTCAAAAAAAAGGACTCAGTAATGAGTAGCTCCACCATTCTTGTTGATGACTTCAAACAATCGTTTAGGCATGCTCGATGCCAGTGTTTCCAGGAGGCTAGTGGGAACAATGCTCCAAGTGTTGAAGATGGCTTCACGAAGGGCATCCATTGTCTGGAACTGATGTCCATTTTTGTAAACTTCCCTTACCATCCATCCCCAAATGTTCTCAATTGGGTTTAGATCC